>OX494454.1:0-1474861 GCA_950381575.1 Plusia festucae | reverse complement strand
CTATAGGACGGGCAAAATTAACAACAATGGCTAAAAACATATATATAACGATGTTTTGAATAACATGATGACAACTAACACACAAGCATCAATCCGATTAGAAAATAAATCGAAAGATTAAGTAACATTTTCTAACTCTGTAAAAAATGATAGCACAAATGGTTTATTTCGTTTATAAGCATGTTACGGTTCTCCATCAAAATGTAAATGGGTTACTTAATAAATCTGAAATGATATCTGTTTGCATAGAGAATTTAACTTCTCAAGGTATCTCTGTTGACATAGTATGCATTACTGAGCACAACATGACTAGTGGTGATGAACTTTATCTTAACATGCCAAATTACAGACTAGCATCGCACTTCATGAGGGTAAATCGACATGGAGGCTCCTGTATACTACTTAAAAATAATTTTAAATACAGGCAGCTACATGATATCACAAAACTCTCAATTTCCAATTTGTTAGAGTGTTCTGCGATTGAGCTACTGGAACATGGATTGTCTGTCTTATGTATATACCGGCCGCCAAATCAATCTGTAGGAACAATGAATAGTTGCTTAGACACATTTAATAGAATTTTATCCAGAATATGCTTGAAAAACAACAAAGTTATAGTTTGTGGCGACTTTAACATTGATATTTTAAAGGACACTAAGTTCTCAAAAGACTTTATAGAGCTCCTAGCATCATTCAACCTGAAGCTAGAGTTTGAACAAGTAACGCGATTCACCAGCAAAACTTGCATAGATAATATAGCCCACAACATTAAAGGAGGTAAGGGTACTATCAAAGAGCTATCAATATCAGATCATAGTGCACAAATTCTTAAGGTCCCAGTAAAAAAAACATGCATTTTAAAATATTGGTATCAATTTAAACGCGATTACTCTCAGGATAATAGGGCGATCTTCAAAAAGTATTTAAAACAATTATCCAACAACGATGTTCTTGAATACACAGATCCGAATAAAGCTTTTGACAAATTCCACGCAAACTTTCTATTGCTCTATGATTTGTGCTTTCCCTTAAAAAGAATAAGATTATACTCTAAAGCCAAACCGAAATGGATGTCTCGTGGTATTAAGAATTGTAGCAAGCGCAAATGTGAACTATTGTGGCAATATAGGAAAAATCCAAGTCATGCAAACAAGAACGCGTTTAAAACATATGCAAAGCGATACAAGGCTATTATTTACCTCACAAAAAAGTCACAAAATGACTATTATATTCGGTCAGCAAAAAATAAAAGTAAGGCGACATGGAAATTAATAAATCAAATAAAAAATAATTATCCTAAAGAAAGCGTTCATCAAATTTATAATAATAATATTTTAATAAATGACCCCACAGATATTGCACAAACTCTTAATGATTTCTACCTTGACATAAATATCAAAACTAATTCTAATAACAATGAACAAATAATCACAGACAAAATAACATTAAATTCTAACTCAATTTTCATGATGCCTGTAACACCTCTTGATATACTTCAAATTATAAAAACCCTAAAGAACACAAATAGTTCAGGTTACGATGGCATTATAACCAAAATAATTAAAGATGTCGGTGAAATTATTTGTGAACCACTTAGCTACTGCATTAATTTATGTATTGAAGAAGGCGTATTTCCCGACAAACTAAAAATATCAGTTATAAAGCCGATATTTAAAAAAGGGGACAAAACAAATATGAATAATTATAGGCCTATCGCATTAATTCCTATTTTTGCTAAAATATTTGAGAGCGTAATTTATAAGTGTTTATACACATTTTTCGAGAGTAACAATATATTAACTCCTAGTCAGTACGGCTTTAGAAAGAATAAATCGGTGAATTTAGCGATTTATAACTTTTTAAATAAAATAATGACCAACCTGGACAAAGGACTCCCTGCTGTACCACTATATATGGATATGTCAAAGGCTTTTGACCGTGTAGACCACAATATCCTCCTGAACAAAATGTACGCATATGGTGTGAGAGGAAATATTTATGATCTGATAAAATCATACCTTTCTAACAGAAAACAGTTTACAGAAATAAAAAAGCTAAATCCAATAACAAAAACAGAAGAAGTTTATTGTTCCAAAACTGGACTTGTTAAGTTTGGTGTCCCCCAGGGGACTATAGTTGGCCCATTGTTTTTTCTTATTTTTATAAATGACATGCCTTCTATTACAAAACATGACATGACTCTTTTCGCGGATGACAGCACCATTTTATTTACCAATAACAATTTCAATAATCTAGAAACTGACATTAATCAAACTTTGCAAACTATTATGAACTGGACAAATAAAAATCATATTGTGATAAACTTTGATAAAACTACAATAATGAGTTTCAAAATAAGGACTAACCGCACCACTGCCTTGAGAATACGGTACTTAGATAATGTCATCGATGAAACTGAAGGAACTAAATTTTTAGGGTTACACATTGATAGCAAAATAAATTGGAAATCACATATAGACCATTTATGCAAAACATTAAGCCAATTCTCGTATGCACTTTATAGACTGAAAAAAGTTGTAAATACTTCAGCACTGTCAACTGCATATCATGGTTACGTTAGCTCTACCCTCAGATACGGAGTCATATTTTGGGGAAATAGTACCGAGAAGGAACGTGCATTTAAGGCACAAAAGCGCTGTATTAGGGCAATGTTTAATTTACACCAAACTGAATCCTGTAGACCATTTTTCAAAAACCAGAAAATACTGACATTGCCATGTCTATATATATTCGAATGCGCAATATTTGTAAAAAATAATATTAATTTATTTGAATATCGCTCACGAGTACGTCATCAGGATAAACTATACATAATCGCTAGTAGAACACATTTCCTTCATGAAAGTATATTTTGCATGGCTCCGTGTATATTTAACCAGATCCCATGTTCTATTAGGGCTATCTCAGAATTACCAATTTTTAAGAAAACTCTTCACGAAATGTTGGTGGATAAATGCTATTACTCAGTGAAAGATTTCATAGCTGACAAATCACTTTTAAAAAAATAGCCACGGTTGCGTTCAGTGTTGCATGCATACTTCCCTATGTTTTAATTTTGTTTTAAAATATATTAACTTCAAAATGTAATGCATGTTAATGTTTTTAATTTAATTTGACATTTCTTTATTAACTAAACTGACAATTTATGTAATGATTATAAAATATTATCTTAAAGTTTTACTTTTGTTCAGTTAACACTATTGTATGCCTATAAGGCGGGACATAGCGGAACTTCATTGTATTAAAGATCTGTATTTTTCACTGTACCTGTGATCCACAATAAATAATAATTTGATTTGATTTGAAGAAAATCGTAATAAAGTTCATAAATTTCATGTTTCCTATTTTTGTTTAAAGGAGAGATCAGCAGTTTTTTTCTTTATGTAATTTTGTGTTAATAAAATGTATGGTGACTCATATTTTTTTTACTTTCATTTAAGGAGTATTACATTGTCTATTAAATACAATTTATTGCATTAACCTATCATATTTTTTAGTTTCCGAGATTTTTAACATTCTTTAAGTGACCCGGATTCATTGCTCTCGAGTGTATATGTATACTACATTAATAATTAATATCGATAACTATACTAGACCACTTAACTGTATAAATAAACACACCTAAAATAAAAAAAAATCCACGTAAATTCCGGTAATTATTTTTAATATTGAAACACCCATACAAAATATTTTTTTAATTATCAACCATACACACAAAAGGGCACGTCCTGAACAAAATTTCGGCCACATTGCATTGTGAACCAGGAACAAAATTATAAATTTATTTTGCTTACCATCCCCTTGTTAAGACTTCTTGTATTGACCAATTATGGAATATGTATTTAGGGTTTGTTATAAATTATGAAAGCCTAAATAAATATCAAATGATTGGATTAAAACAGTTCCAAACAATTTGTCGTACGTTGATTAAGGAAGTGATGGTTTGGGAATTATTAATATATATATAATTATTTCGACTGCACGGATGGCCGAGTGGTATAGGTCACCACGCTAATTACCACTGTGCGCGACGTGCTGCGGGTTCGATCCCCACATGGGACAAGCATTTGTGTGATCCACAGATACTTGTTCCAAGTCTGGGTGTTATTTGTGCATTTGATTTGAATGTTTGTGAAACCCCCGCGACACAAGGAATAAATTCCTTAGTGCGGGCGTCGTTTTCAATAAAAAAAAAAATTAAATTTTCGGTCTTACCAGTCTCACAGTATTCCCACTGTAACGGTACGTTCACACGGAGCCACGTTTTCCCGAATCTTATTTTCATCGGATCTGGAAAAACCGAATGTGGTATTCACACGGCAAAAGGCAACAGCTAAGAGATTCGGCAAATAACCGAATCTACCCTGCGTGTATCGTATGAACGCATGTATTGAATGCGCTATACCACCGAACCGGATCTTAAATTTTGCAGTACGACCGGATCGGTTTGTAGTCGCAAAATCGGATGTCAACTTCAGCCAGATACGATTTTTTGCCGTATCTTAAAACCGAATGCATGTGTGAACTCATTCATTGAAATACTGTTGCCACTAAACCGAATCCTGCAAAAAACCGATCCGGTAGAGAAACACTCGACGCCGTGTGAACGTACCGTAATGTGTCGTTACAGAACCGTGCATAATCAGTGTGTGATGAGCACCGAGCATTACAGTATGCAACCTGTAATATTACAAATTCAAGCATAACATTAATGAGGGATTCAAAGTAAGCATACAGTGCACAACTTGATGATACAATCCTTACTTCCATACATAGTTTTGTAAATGCGACGGTAACTTTGACTGTCTGTGTGTTACGCCATCAAGCCTAAACTACTGAACCGATTTAAATGAAATTTGGTACAGAGATAGTCTAGAGCCTGAGAATGGTAATAGGCTATTTGTCGTGATAAGCGACATCCGCGCGGGACTTGGATTGGAACGAAACAATACGATTTTTTAAGCATGTGTCTCTACTCTGCTGTAATATACTACATAATTATTGTACTGTAAGACTGGCTAGGGTATCGGACTTACGATCATGTGGTCACGGGTTCGAATCCCACCCATTGCACCACTGACGTGAACACACTCGTATCAAGCATTTAGCTTACCACGAGGGATTAACAAGCATAGTAATGTGCGAGCCACATAGCTCGTAAGTTTAAAAAAAAATCATGGTGTGAGTTACTTTCTCAATCAAAATTTTAGCGTTAACTGTATTAATACTAAACTGTAACTGTGTGTGTACTATAATTGATACTGTAAACAAATATGGACACTCACACCGTTATTTTACGTGCTCTATTTGATCAAGAATATTAAATAATCAATCATTCTTATTGACTGAAGGATGAAGGTTTCAATTTGTTGCGCTCGATGTTTGATTAAATAACGCTATGAAAAAAATCTAAATGATAGTGGTATTGAATATTTTGTTTATTTATTCCACGTTCATCATATCTCTGCTTGAATAGTTTATGTGAAGAATGCACCTACATTGACTTTTTGTACATTCTTAATCGATTTCTTTTTATTTTTCTTGAGGTCCCAATTTACCATTAAAAAAAAACTTATGGAAAATCCTTGACTGCGGTCCCAGTACCAAACCCCCACGAGCCTTGACTATGTGATTTTGAAACAAAATAAAACACAATACCTGCCCTGCGGAGAATAATTATATTATTTTGTATTATAGAACATACTGAAGGCTACAGTCACTTCATTCGACTTGATAAATCACAGATCCTCGCCAAATAATCCAAATTCCTACTAAAGATATTGTTTCGCGAGGCTATTGAGATTAAAGTCAGTCGTTTTAAAGCTGCCGTTAAGTCACATGCTATCTCATTCACTTCAAGGTGTAATGTAGAGACAGATAGACATTTAAGACCATGTTAAATTTAATTAGCGTTTCAGTATTCTGGGGTAATAATAATAATAATAATAATAATAATAATTTATTTCAAAAACATGTTGTAGTACATTTTTACTTAATTTCTAGTACATTGCAGTAAGATTAAGATCGACACTATACTACATTAAGGATGTCATACTGTTTCCCTCGCTAGGCTAAAATATAGCCTGTGTTAAGGAAACACAGTTGCCACCCCCCAAAGTGGAGTTCTCTATTTATATAAATTCTAAGTAGACTATTACATAGTTGTACTTTTTGTGAGTACTACAGCGTTACAGGACTGGCAGGTAACTCATTTTAATGTGGGTGTGTATTTTTAAGCAAGTGTGCATGTCATGTGTGGTAGAGTGTTCGTGGTATCGTATGTGTGTTTGTGTGTGTGTTATGTTTGTGTGTAAGGGTAGGGGTATATGTATGTGTGTGTGTGTGATCTGTGAGTGCGACAGTGAATAGGCCCACTCTAGGTTTACAAATATTTTTCAGTTTCCCCGTATGATTTTTCAAGTAAGAAATTTCGGATGAGCGTTTTACATTTATGGTATGGAAGGTTATAGATGTAGACAGTTTTGTTAATTTTGTTATAAAGTGAAGGGCCTAAATAGTCAGAAAATCTTCTTGTGAATTTAAAGTTTACTGAGGGTAACGTACAAATAATATCTTTACGACGTTTGGTGATTGGTGTGTAAGGAGTTTTGCGATGTTGTAATAAAACAGTGTTGAAGATAAATAGTTGTCGTACATTAAGTACCCTACAGTTTTTATATAACTCTGAGGTTGGGTATAATATTGGACGAAACGTGGCAACTTTAAGGATGGCCCTATGTGCAATTTCTAGAGGTTTAAGGGTAGTTTGGTGAGTACCTCCCCAGCAGCAAATACAGTACGTTATTATCGATCGACATAGAGCGAAGTACACACTGCGAATTATGATAGGGTTGGCAACACTACGTAGAGATTTAAAAATATATATTAGTTTTCGGACTCTGCTTGTAAGAACCTCAACTTGAGGCTTGAAACTAAGAGTTTTGTCCAACACAACTCCAAGATACTTAATCTTATCAACAATTTCAATCTCAGGACATGGACATGGACAAGTTGAGTCTAGACTGGTGGAACATGAATGAGCTCTGAGTTGGATTAAAGTGTTAGGCTGTGAGGCAGAACTAATAGAGAAGGTAATGCATTTGGTTTTCGCAGTATTCAAAGTGAGTGTATGAGAGAGAAGCCACTTGAAGGCAGTATTGAAGCCCATTTGGGCATTTTTAAGAAGTTCCGACCATGAATCTGCGACAAAAGTGATTGCAGTGTCATCTGCGTATGAAGTAATTTTTGAGTTTGGGATATTTAAGTTGCAAAGGTCGTTGATAAATATTAAGAATAGCGTTGGCCCAAGTATGCTACCTTGTGGAACCCCATAACTTATAGGTAGTTCAGAACTAATATGTTCACCTACTTTTACAGATTGGGTACGATTAGTAAGGTAACTTTGAAAGAAATCCAGCTGCCGTCCACGGACACCTATTTCTTCAAGTTTCTGTAAAAGTATGGCTGTAGGGACGGTGTCGAAAGCCTTAGTTAGATCTAAAAATATTGAGAGTACCTTCTTTTTATTATTAAGACTGGTGACTATGTAGGAAGTTAGTTCATGTACTGCATCTGAGGTAGATTTATTTTTTTGAAAACCAAATTGTTGATCAGAGATGATTTTGAATTTTTCAAGATATTTAACTAGCCTCCCATTTACCAAGCGTTCAAGAAGTTTTGACAATGCACTAAGTACTGCGATTGGGCGATAATTATTCACCAACCTTCCATCACCACCCTTAAAAATTGGGTGAATAATAGCCCGTTTTAGGGAACTCGGAAATACAGAGGTTTGAAGACAGCGATTGAAAACATGGCACAAAACAGGTGCAAGCGTTGTAGCGTACCTTTTAAGAACTATAGGCGGGATATTGTCCCAGCCGGTCGCTGCAGTTGATCTCAGAGAGTGAATTAGAGAGATAATTTCATCATTGTCCGTACAGTCTAAGACGAAAGACTTTGATGTAGGTGCGGTAGTTTGTGTCCTTTGTTGACTATTTATAATTTTGCTGGCGAGGTTAATGCCTATGTCAGTGAAAAATTTATTAACAGTGTTGCATGATTGAGCCGGTGAATCTGCGAGTGAAAGTAACTGTGTAGAAGTTTGTCTGATTTTAGAGGTGTTTGTTATGTTCCTGATTGTGTCCCATAGTGCTTTAGAATTTTGACCAGCTTTTTTTAGTTGTTCGGAATCGTATAATCGTTTAGCTTTTTTTAATGTTTTTGCACAAAAATTTCTATATCTTTTATAGGTGACACTTAGTGTTGCGTTGTTGGGAGATAGGCTCGACTGTCTATGCAAGTTGTCCCTGTTTCGAATGCATCTAAGAAGTCCCGGCGTGATCCAGGGTTTGAGAGTACGTTTCCTAGCCGAAGACCTACATACCACTGTATTCGCTACTATGGCACCGGAGACAAGTGTTATAAACTTATCGATTGCTGCATTAGGATCCTCAATGGAATATACTGACGAGAAATTTAACGTCTTTATTGTTTCGTCCAGCCCATCAAAGTTAATTTTTGAGTAGATTTTATTTGTAAAATATTGGACTATTTTAGTTTTAATGCATAGCAGGGTAGAAAAATGGTCCGAAACAGTGGTGTCTAATACGAAAGCCAAAGCACGAGATTTAGTCCTTATGAATATGTGATCAAGACAGTTATTTCCTCTGGTGGGTATAGTGTATGAGGGTAAAAGTCCATGGTAAGCAAGACAGTTCAAGTAGCTATGTGCTCGATCATCAGGGTGTTTAATATCAATATTTATGTCTCCAGTGACAATTACAGTTTTAAATTTCGAAAGAAGAGGTAAGATAACATTTAATGCCGCCAGAAAATCATCGATTTGATAATTTGACGGAGAGCGGTAAATACATAAAATAGCTATATCAGTACTAGTTTTAACTAAAAGGCCGGACGCAGAGCTGTTAAATTCCGGTTCTTCAACCAGAAGCGCAATATCAGACTTTGCATATACAACCACGCCATCGTTTTTATTTATATGCTTAGTCGAAGTGTACCTGTTGTAATTTGATAGGCTCGGGAGGCACTGATTTCCTGAGCATTTTAACCAGCATTCAGTTAAAACCAGAAAGTCACAGTCAAAAGACAATCTTGCACAAAGAGTTTCAAAATTTCGAAAATTGTGATTAATGGAACGAAGGTTTTGTGTCAATATTTTTATATGTTGGTTTGGACTCTCTATATGTTGGCAAGTCTCTTCGGGGGTACATGAAATCAACTCGGATATTGATAACTGATCAACATCCTCTAGGAGAGAGATGTTATCAGTCATTGTTAAATAATTTAAGAGAGCGCAAAAGGGATAACTTGAATAGGATTGTGGTGTGATAAACGTTGATGCTGAAATACCGAGACTTATGTAATATTTTGATAATGTGTTTGGTGTAAAAGTGACAGGTGAGTCGAGTTAGTGTAATATAATATGAGTAGAGTGGCTTGTGTTCTCGTGTAGTGTAGTTGGAGAGTATGTAGTTATGTAAGTTATAACTTTGTGTGTGTAGAGTAAGTGTGATTGTTAACATATCTGTTTTAACGTAAAGAATATAATAAAAAAGTAAATAGTTGAAAATATCTGAATAAAAATATAGAAAGGGAAGACTGTTTGAGAAGGAAAATGACTCCAGCTTTAAAAATAGTCATGCGTCATTTGTTCCCATTAACTGGTTTAATTGTAATTCGTTTTTCACAACTATATATTGACTATCATTCTCCTTCTTCAACAAAATTCTCCCATTAGAGATCCAACAGTGTGCATATTGATACGATTTTGCAAATTTTCGCGCCAAATAGAATAACTTTTTCGAATCTGGAGTAAGTTGTTCTGCTACATAAATAGGTGTATTATTGGTATTTTGAAAACCAACATGAGAAGAATTCAGCTTACAGGTTGGATTTTGCTTGTTAAAAGCTTTAGCAGCAGCCAGGAAGTCACTCCTCTGAAGTGTGTTGCCGAATTCGACTGAAATCGAAGTAGTTTCGGCTTCGCGTTTAGCCGGCAATCTCACTACATCCCTTATATCCGAGGTATTCAAGTTGAGATTTAAATTTTTATGTAAATGAGAAATCATACCGAATAAGTCTTTTTTCGTTTCCAAATCCTTTTTTGGCACGTTTCTAATCTCAATATTAGTTTTCAACAAGCAGCAATCATAGAACTGTATCCTCTCCTCCAGTATGGACAACTTAGTGGTCAGAGTGTTACGCTCCTTTTCTAGGCCTGATATTTTTGATTCAACAGATGACAACTGATCAGACATAGATGTCATAGACCTTTCTATTTCAAGATTTGTATTAGCAATTTTTTGAAATTGGTTCTTGATTTCAAGACAGTAGTTCTCCAGTTTGTCTAGTCTCGAATTCTGGGCAGATATAAGGTTTCCAATTAAAGTTTTAATTTCATCCGTTAATTCGCTTTTCAGGATAGTTAACTTGTCAGTTATCTCCGATTCATCAGCAGGACATCGACGCTTTGCGCGCTGGGTGATATTCATGATTGAAGAACTTTTTTGTAGTGCTTCTTCCTCGCATAATTTACGGATGTCAGTATCCGACCGTGACGGACTTTGCTTGGTGGGAGTCTTAGGCGGTGTCTTAAACATTTTTGCCACTTTGGAAAAGAAAGAATTAAGTTTGTAGACTTTGCAAAGACTTACGTTTGAGTTTGTTGAGGGGCACCGTCTTCGAATTTCTTATTTGTTTGCGTCGTACGGAACGTTGATTATGTGACGTCCCAAAGGCAGTTGACAGGTGACAGATGACAGTACAGTGACGGATGATGGATGACACCACAATTACGGATGACAGGTGACAGCGGTCAGTTTGATGACAGTCGTCAGTCCGATGACAGATGACAACACAATGATGAATGACAGATGAAAAGATGGACAGCCGGAAAGTGTTCCGTTGCACGTGTTGTTGTCCTTCTCTGGCGTTACTCTTCACCACTGGTTGCGTTATGCGCGCCTGGTACTCGGATACGTTTAATTTATTTTAAACTGATTTTAAATTAAATTTTTAAATAAAAATAAACTGATATGGGTGCACACGTCCGTTCGCTTTCGCGGTCCAGGGGGAAGGTAAGTCACACGTGCACTTATCACAAGTCTGAAAAGACTCATTAGGTACCAAATGTCAGTAGGTACTATCAAGCAATCTATAATAATAATAAATGTGGACAACATCACATACATTGCTCCGAATCCAATGTAAGTAGCTAAAGCACTTGTGTTATGGAATCAGAGGCAACGAAGGAACTACAGACACACAGACCCGAGACAATATAAAAAAGTGTTTTTTCTACATTGACCGGTCCGGGGATCGAACCCGAGACCTCAGAGCTAGCGACACCTTGAAAACCGATGTGTACGCCACTCGACCACGGAGGTCGATACTTCTATAAAGTGTCTAACTTCAAGGAAATTCAAATCATAAACTACATATCAATCAAATTTATGTTTTATTCATTGCAGAAGAGAAGCGGGTGTCGCATGATGGCGAAGGCGTCGGACTTGCGATCCCGTGGTTGCTGGTTCGAACCCACCCATTGCACTACCGACGTATACTTCCTCGTAACAACCATTTTCAGCTTAGCACGAGGGGTAGTACTTTGGAAACTTCAGGGCAAAAACCTCCTACTTCTCTTAAATATTGATATAATTGGGGCCTCTTGGTCTAGTAGTTACTGGTTCAATTCCCACCCAGGACAAATCTTTGTGTGATAAGCACGATCATTTGTTTTGTGTTTAAGTGTAACTTACCTATAATATTTATGTATTTTTAAATAAAGAAGTATGTTTATCAGTTGTCTGGTTGCCATAATACAGGCTCTACCTAGTTTGAAATCAAAAGTTGTGTATGGATATTATATTAGATTTAACTTAATGACTCCTTGGTACTGGTATTTAAAACAAGACAATCGCTTTAAGTTCCTGGAATACCATAATTAAAACTTAAAAGCATTTCCTACTTCAATGAAAGCGAAACGGCACAATACAAGAAAATATTTATACGCGGAAAACGAGAAAATTAAAAGCAGCACCAATTACCTCGTAATTAAGTTACGCCTCACTCAAACTAATGAATTCAAAACAATGATATTGTGCACTGAAATAAGAGAAAAAGATTTTTCGTTAGCGCATTTATATTCGTTTGTTTATTATGGACAGCTTAAAAAGGGGTTACTGAGGGGATCGTGGCTAAGTGTAAGCTATACGGTTTGACCATTTACAAACGTTAAGCCGCCCTCGCCGCGGTCAGTCCGTGGATGGGTGACCATTTGTAAATAACTGAGACCCCTCCGTGCCTTGGAAAGCCGAAGACGAAGTCTGTCACATACATCTGTACATCTTTGACAGGCGTTAACTCATTACAACCAGTCTTACTGTGGCATAGGTACTGTTAATACAGTACCTATGCCACAACCCATTGCTGGGTAATCCCAGCAATGGGTTGTGGAGGTCAGGTAGTTCTAGTGGTCAATTCTAGGCAATGGTTCCCTTCACCAATCTCCCTAAAAGACTAAGTTGACATCAAAAATTATTCTACAATAATTTATCAAAGCCTACAAAACTCAAATTAACGCATAAACAAACAATAAAACAAATTCACCACAAAATTTGCTCCATAATCTTTAACTAGAGGAAAATACATTGTATTAGCAATACTTCGGAACAGTTTTAATGAAACGTAATTGATTACTTTGGATCGTTACGAAAGTTTAACATGTTTGTTAAGCCCGTGGGGTAATTATTTCACCTTGGTAATATAATCTCGATTGAGAGGTTCAATAATCAATATCTTGACTAATTTGTTGATATACTCTATCGCTAAATTAGTCTATTAATTAAATAGCAATCAGTTATAAATTGATAGTTTGTGTGTGTGTATATGTCTGTTTGTTACCTCTGAACGCTCAAACAGCTGAACCACAATTTGGTATGTACTGCGGGTAACACCGCGGGGCACAGCTAGTCTAAAAAAGAAAACAAAACAAAATAAATATCTTTGTTATTTCTTTTCTTTTTTTTTATAATAACGACGCCCGACTAAGAAATTTAATCCTTGTGTCGCGGGGGTTTTCGCAAACATTCAAATCACATGCACAAAGAACACCCAGACTTGGAACAAGCATTTGTGGATCACACAAATACTTGTCTCATGCGGGGATCGAACCCACAGCACGTCACGCACAGTGGTAATTAGCGCGGTGACCTATACCACTCGGCTATCCGTGCAGTCCATATATTTGAAATTCAATTCAGCATTGGAATCAGCTGAATACCGAGTATTATACATCTAGCGACTACCTATCTGACCTCCACAACCCAATTTCAGTAGGTTACACAATATCCCATGGTAAGACTGGTTGTCAGAATTGTAATGACTTTACGACTGCCACAGATGAATGGATGTCAGTCGAGACCAACAATTTAAAATTCTTTCCAAGAAGGAAAGAAGTGTTTTCCAGGAAGGAAGTGTTCCCAGTGGGTTTTAAAAAGATCTTATCCATAGAGCAAAAAAGAAACAAAATTAATAAAAAAACCAAAATAGACTCTCACGGCAAAAAAATAAATCATAGTTTCCTATAATATCCATTTACAAACATGATTGCTGTTATTTAAAACGAGAGGGTCTCAATGTCCACAACATCGTCAATCATGTAAAATTTGTCCTCGGCTAAGTGGTATCACTTACCGATTAATTATTATTAAACAATGTCCGGTAAAACCGGCCAATAACGGATCAACCCCTTCATTGGTTGATTTTATCGACTTTGCAGGAGCAAGTACTGGAAGAATAGTGGTTTGATGATGAAATTCCTGTTGACAGGGGTAGAGGTATATTTCGACAGAATTTATTTAATGAATGCTTATAAGAAATTAAAGACAATATGTGCCAAAAGGGGCATAATAATTTTTTTTCTTCTTCTTCTAGTGCCTCTCGGATATCAGAGGTTAGCCGTTAACTTTTAAACTCTACAGCCAAATATTTTTTAAATTGATTTTATTACGATAATATACTGGATCCCATTGTCTGAACTTAGTGACACCGTTTTTTGTTCCTGAATTATTTAAAAATTAACAGTTTCTGTAACGGTTTTTTTAAGTTATTATCAATAAATCATTATTATAAAAACCTAGTCTTTACAAGAAGACTTCATACACCGATTCATTTGATTTTAACTGCTTTGCAAAACTCATGAGGGAGCCATGCCATTAGAAAAAATAATTTATTTTAATGGTTTGAAAGTTTATTTTCGAGTGCTATAAAAAAGTCAGCCCCGCCGCTTTGCTCTTGGTCTGCTCTATGCCTATAACACCACGGAGTATGCTCACCACATGGATGAGATCTGGTCCAAATTGACGATGATCGACACTGTAAAAATAAGACTAACCAAATACTGATTACTTTAAGTAGAGGATAATATAATTATGTAGTTTCAAGCAATAAACCTTTATCCTAAGTCCATTCAGTATCTGAACAAGAAAGCTTAACTTTGTTGTATTAGATAAATCCGGGGATTGTCTAAGATCCGAATAATTGCTCATACCTAATGTCTTTGACAAGGATTCGGATTATCTGGACACTGTATTATGACTCGTTTGGTCTTATTATTTCTAAAGACAAATTAGGAATGGATGGAAAATAGGAGTTTCTTTTGTATGTTTTGATTGAAGTTACTGTTAAAAGTATTGTTGTTTATCTCAAGAGCTTTTTATACGCGGCTCTGCTCGCGTGGTCGTCAGTTTTCGCGGCAGAAGTAGCCTTCCTCGATAAATGGTCTATAAAACCCATTTTTTTCAAATCGGACCAGTAGTTCCTGAGTTAGTGCGTTCTACCAAACAAATAAACTCTTGAGCTTCAAAATACATAATAATAATAGTATTGATTTTGGAAGGTATTTTTTTCTGTGGATGTTATAAAGAGATCTCTTTTCAACTTTGTTTTTTATTAAATTTAAGATCAATGTCATCAATGTCAATGTTTTTGATAATGATAATTGTGTAATTGTTAATGTGATTGACAACTTACCTATACTTCGTCTCGAATATCGTTTATACTCGTAAGTAACTTCCGAAATGAGTGGTTGATGATAAACATTATAAGGAAATAAGAATAATTATAAATATTTATAAGACCAATCAATTCCTCATACAAGATGTTGCACCAGTGTTCCGAGAAAAAATGTAAATTCTTTTGGTATGAGATAATTATTTCTGAGGTAAGTTTTTATGTGTCGGACCCATTACTGAGTGTATAATATGTGTTGTTAACAAATAATAACATAAATAATAAGCCTTAGCTATCTGATCCCAAACTAGACAGATCCTGTTTTGGCAACCAGACAACTGATACGTACCGTATTTATTGTTTTCTGAGGTTTACGCGAATATTAGACATTGAAATAAAACTACTTTAAACGGATTCTATCGTGGTTTATTTTGATTTTAGTTCCCGACGTTTCAACACCTTTGCAGGTGTCATGGTCACGGGCAGACTGACCCTGACACCTGCAAAGGTGTTAAAACGTCGGGAACTAAAATAAACCGCGTACCGTATTTTTTAAGACATAAATAATATTAGCATCGTCCAATCTGTGATTGCGTTAGAAGACGCACCCTGATCCGACAGTCGTTGACACTTTGACAACTGAGAAAAAATATGTATTTTCGTAAATGTTTTGCCGATTAGGATCTTCACTGTGTTCCGTATATTTCTATAAGAAATTTATAGAGCTATACCGTTTTATTTCTTTTTATTATTGTTTTAGGTAATAAAATAGAAGAACGAAAAAGCATTTATTTGCGCCAGAATATGCGACGCATAAAATAAAAAACTAACTTAAACAATTATTAATTTCATTGATCAGCGTGTCCACTTATCCGGGTGCATTCTGCAGATGTGTTGAGATTCGGAATCTGTTTAAAACCCCAGCACTGGTTTTCAGCGACTTCAGTTGACGTCGTGATGACGTCAACCGGTGAGTCTGTTTCACTGGCCATTAAATTTAGTAAATTCCAATTCTCGTGAAAAGAATTATACCTAAAATAAACTAACTCTCAAAAAACATAACCCTCTTTCTGGCGCAGTCGGGTAAAAAGCGCTATTTTAAGTCCAATGGCAGCTTCAAAGCCATTCATCTCAAAAGTTCAAAACCATTCTAATATTCACCTGTGTAATAGAAACAATCTCTCCAAACTCTCAAACTAATCACAAACGCAATGATCCAAACCCGAGTTGTTTCCCAAAATTTATATACGAGCATTTTTCAGACCTCGAAAATCCTTTACTTGCTCTGTAAGTATTTTAACTGGCGGAGTAATCTCATTTAATGGTAGAAGTTCGCTCGTTAATGTCAAATAGCTACGATTGTTATGTGGGGACCGCGTCCCACCGAGCCCCCACCTTAGGGGGTGGTGCAAGTACTCACTAGACGGAGGTATTGGGATCTACTTATTGTGATACGGAAATTGTTCGTGTGTGGCTAAAATCGATCAAGCATTTTTGGTTTCAAGGTTATGGTACGGAGATTTCTGCAGCACTAGAGTCAAACAAGACTCAATGGAAACCCATGATTGGGATGATTTAGGATAATTATGAAAATTAGGTAAGCCGTGTTAACTTTGGTAGATCGCCATAGATCTATTATGAAAGACAGAAATTGTTAACTAGATACAATTAAAAAATAATTCAACTTACAAAATACACATGTCGAGCCATCGGTCCAAAAATATAAAACGTGGCATAACGTAGATTTTACTTCAAGAATCCCAGGACACCGAATCTTTGATTGTAAAAGAGATTCTTCTTTCATTAAGTACAAACCCCGTAGTTGAATGTTAGAAAAAGAAGGAGATGCCAGAAGATTAATGAAATACAAGTAGAGAACCGAATCACAATACCCCATTAATAATGTGGTGTGACACAGGGCACATCCTAAGGTTGTCTGGTAGACAACGCTATTAGCGATAAGACCATCGTTGTACCCTTTAATGAGATTTGTTTTTTTTCTTTGTGTAATTAATTTGTCTAAAATGTTGATGTAAAATAAAGTACATTCTATTCTATTCGAAACCCTTCTACCATCGTTGCTCATTTTCCACAGGCCAATCTCGACACTACAGCCCAAGATACTATTTCTGTATAGTGAAAATAAGCAGAATAAAATGCTGCTACTTGTCAATTAAATACAAATTGAAAAGAAAGAAATGCTGCTCTGTTGCGGCTCACAGAGGTTCAAGCCTCGCTTCGTATGAAAATGGTAGTAATTCTGCTAAACCCATGGAAACGCTACGCATTACACAAGAAACGCAAACAAGCAGATACATGCAACTAACGTGGGCATGGACATTGCGCAGTGGAGCAGAAACTTGATGCAATGATGATGACAAAAAAAAGAGATTAGTATCAATTTTCATTGCCTCCATTGACAGAATTTAAAAATGTTATTAATCTATTGGTTATCCTCAGTCAGAAATAGTTTAGCCCAATTTAATCTCAAGACTCAAGTTTTATGCATGAGAAGGGAGACCATAGTTTGACTTGGTAATTTATCAAACGAAATTTTCCCAATAAAAAACACCAAAATAAACACTGAACAGCTTAGACAAGGTACACTTCTACAAGCGTAAACGATGATAGAAATCGCTTAAATGACATTAAATGTATTGAAATGACATTTGTTTTCGTCAAGTCACGAACGTGACTTAGACTTGTCTCGTTCATACATTTGAGCGATTCGATCAGTGATAACGATTGTAGAAATGTACATGGCCCGCTATCCCTTATAATTTGAACTAAACACACAACAACTGAATGCCACGAATTTCTGAGATTAAAACTCTTAGTTTTGGGAAACTGTTATCTATATTGTCAATGTTATATTAATGTGTTTATTGTAAACAACGGTGCCTTACAACTTAAATGTAAATATTTCGTTTTAATTTTAGATAGTAATCGTCTTTGGAATAATATTGAACGATGTTATCAAAGCTCTTGGTATTTAAATAGAAGTATTTTGAATACATCTGATAAAATCCCTTCGTAAGTTCAGATCTGTAATTCATGTTGCTGTTTTGTTTTGAAGAATTATACATAGGTACTTACTATATAAATCCAACTGCTAGAAAGTGCCTGGGAATTCTTTTCATGTCATCAGAACTTTTGCGATTCGCACTATTTATTAAGCAGGTAGGGAGGTAAAAAAGGTAAGGTATTCAGAAGCATCGGTCGTCCAGGAGCAAGAAAGGACGACGATATAAAAAAGTTTTGGGTCGAATCTGAAACTTTTTTTTTTTTAATAAATTTATTATATTATGTTATTATATAAAGATACAAATTACTCTAAGGCGTAAAAAGAGTTCGTAACTAAGCCATCTTTTAGAGATGAAATGAAGAAGCTAAAAAAAACAAATAAAAACTTGTTTTTAAAGATTTCTTTTATTATGACATCGGACATTTCATTTTATTACAGGTATATAATTTATGATAGCTAAATAATCCAATCACTTAAAGACATCAATTGTTAATATAAAAAAATAAACGAGCAAGCTGCATTCGTCGGGAACATCGAGAAATTACCAAAGAAAAGTTTTTATTTAAAGAGAACCTTTTAATAAATTCTGTACATACTTTTTATCAATCTATAAAATTGTTGGGAAAGAAGTCAGTACTATCTGCAATCAATATAAGATATTCTAGAGTAGATTTTTTGTGAATAAAAATTTGCTTGAAATTTATGAATTTGTTTAATACGCCGAAATATCTTAATAAGTTAAGCCGTTGGTCCCGACTGTCATACAGTGATCTTTGACGAAAAGTTATTACAATTCCGACAACCAGTCTTACTATGGAATACTGAATTACCTAGCAATAGGTTGTGGAGGTCAGATAGGCAGTCGCTCGATGTAAAATACGGTATTCAGCTAAATCTGGTAAGACTGGAATCCGACCCAACATAGCTTGGGAAAAGGCTAGGCAGAAGGAGGCTAAAATATATCTTTTTTTTTATAAAGATTACTAGCAATGTGGGTCGCACATTACTAGTAATCTCGTTAACCCCTCGTGCTAAGCGTAGATGCTTGTGTTACGAGTGGTTTCACGTCGGTATTGTAATGGATTGAATTTGAACCCGCGACCTCATAGTCTGATGCTCTAGCCATTAGGCTACCACCGCTTATTATTATACTTCCCGCCAGAGAGAGGCGCCTTTACCGTGACCAGTATAGTTCCAATTATATACTCGTACATACATTGCAAGCATACAAATCTTGTAAATAAAGATAAAAGAGTATAATATTCTTCCTTTTCAGAAAATAGTTACAGTGGTGTACTGTTTATTTTAGTCAATTTATACAAAATCTTTACTATTCCATTAACAAGGTCGTAATGAAATCCAATAAAAACAAAAGAAATTCAATATACGAACCATTGAAGATAACTGGTTTGAGATCTGTTTGCTGAGCTAAAAGCCTAAATTATTCATGTAAAAGAAAGAACAGAAGACTCACGTAATATTATAAAATACTGTCTTTTTATAGCAAAAAATACAAAAAACAAGCAAAGGTATATACAGGATTATATTTTATGGAGTGCTTTTATTCAACGAGGTTATCATGTGCATAAAACTGAATCACTTTCCTCAAAGAACATGGGTCAACATAAATTAACTTTTCATACTACAAACATTAAGTCATGTGACCGGTCACTTTGTATGAAAATTTCATTTTCAATTTTTAGATTTTTACCTATTAGTATGTTTCTTGGGACAAGTTGTTCAGTTTTATGCACCTGATTACTTCGTTGACTATACGCAATCCATAAAAAATAATCCTGTATACATAAACGTTTTCTATACTTTTATTAACATTCTATAAGTAAATAGCTCATTGTTATTTGAAATAGTATAACAAGATCGTTTACGCTCCCTGTATGCTAAGATCTTTTAAACAACGCAGCAGATTATGATGCAGTTGCAGTAAACAATTGATACGAGTGATTCGTGATGAAAACTTTAATGTACAACTAACAGCGCCTCGCGGTGCTGACCGTGGTTTATCAGATAACCAAATTAATATGGCACGAAAGCCTATGAGTTAATTCAGTGTGTCAGCTACCGCTATAACCAATTTTATAAAATTTGGTTCAGCCATTTAGGCGTGAAGAGGAAACAAACATACACACACAAACTTTCACTTTTATAATTATTATTCGTGTGATTATAGGTATTTTTACTGTGATACCCATGCAAAGCGAAGGTGGGTAAGGTACCACTAGTATTTTTATACAGGATTAATTTAAAAGTAGTACGTATATTCAAAGAAGTAATCAGGTGCAAAAAATTTAACAACTTTCCCAGACATAGGTCGAAATCTTAAAATGGAAAATGAACTTTTCATACAAAGCGACAGGTCACGTGCACAAAAAAAACAAAAAACTTCGTGTAAACTTGATTTTCTGCGTGTCTCTGCAGTACTATTATATTCCTGACCGCGGGAACAATCTTGAAGAATGAACCTCCATTCAAACTTTGGCAATTTAGCTTGTGATGCTCTCAACCTCAGCCCTAACGCTTATTATATTATAACTATATTTTTTGGGGACCTCTTAGTGATTGGTTTGGTAGTTCAGTTTAATTTGATTTTTTTTTTCGTATTGTGTACAACCAGTTACCCTCATCCATTAAGGAACTAAATGGAAACATGTTTAAAAATAAATTGTTTTTTTTTTTAATTGAAAATGTTTTTTATAATCTGCCAGAGTTTTTTGATAAATAATTGTTAATACATAAATTTCATAAAATACTATTGCATATCCGACTTGGGTCGACTGTTGAAACAAAAAATGTAATGTTTATTAATAAGAACATAATGTACACAGTTACGCAATAAATAGATCTTTATCTTTATTGTTGAGACGTTTTATTTGATCACACCTAAGAATAGGTTTCGCCGTGGTGTTGTGGCTTAGAATAAACCCGTGTTAAGGCCCGAGAGGTGACTAAGGGTCACAGCACTCATAACAACCCGGAAAAGGACCGTCGCCGTATCGCCTTTCGCCTTGCCGTCATACAGTCGTCAACCTAACGTAAGCACGTAACCAAAGCGGATCAGAAGCTCCGATACGTCGACTCGGCTACGGCTAGGCGACGGCTCGCTGACCGCTGGTTACTTTCCAACGCAGACCGCTGGAGGAGCGTGAACGAAGAGACGTTACGTAGAGTAGTAGTAAGAGCTAGGGTACGGAGAGCCGTAAGCTAGGGAACGGAGAACCATTAGCGCGGGGACGGCGAGGTTGCCATAGTACAGGCTCTGCCTAGTTTGTACCAGATGGCCGTGAGTGAGAGAAAGTAAAAGTAACAGTAAAAGAGAAAATCTACTATATAAAAATAAGTCGGGTTTTCCTTCCTGACGCTATAACTCCAGAACGCACGAACCGATTTCCACGGTTTTGCATTCGTTGGAAAGGTCTCAGGCTCCATGAGGTTTATAGTAAAGAAAATTCTCAATTACATAAAAAAAATTTGACCTCGGGCGGAGCTGCGGGAAACAGCTAGTATTATATAAAAAAATCTCTGTATAATAATATTAAGTAATTACTCAAAGTTCAGCATCTTTGAGTAGTATTATCTGCTTACAAATTTTACCATAATACCATAGTATAATGTTAGTTTTGGTACTAACAATGACATTACGCTACGCAAGCCAACTTCAGTACAATATTTACTTAAAAGTGCCGTTAATTTAATTATTAAACATAAACTTATGAATTCAAATATATCCTAAAAGAGAGAAAAAAGAGTGTTAACTGCCCTCATTCAGTACAAAATATGTAAAGAATATAGCTCTCAACTACATAATGCAATTTTTGAGGCTCTCATTTTCTCCTAAATGTCTGAGACAGATATACACAAAAAGTATACTTCCATCTCTTTCACACTCGCTTAACTTTATAAAAATAAACGGGGTGAACAACAAACCCGACGGCTTTATTTTAAATTCAAATTAAACCTATTTGTAAGCTACAGATATGACGAGAATAAAAAAGAAAAAATAAACAATTCTTTATTCAAATCACGGGTGGCGAATTTACATAATACCAACATATTAACGGCGTTTAAAACAAATAACTTTTCAGTTTTTATTGTTGGGCTAATGTCAAAAAATGACGCCCGTTCTGAATGGCGGTAGGATTTACAGCTCAATTTTGGGGAGGCTTTTTAAATTGTATAATTTGGTATAACGCGGCCTGTGATTCCTTTGACAAATAAAAGAGTTCCTGGCATCATGTTTTTGTGTTTCAACACTTCTGGTGAAAACGTTTGATAGGGTATAGGGAGATTAGAATCCATAATGTACTGTACATATACGTTTTAGCAGTATTTTTTTTTATTTTGATTGATTTCATTAAACTTTTTGTGTATTATAATACCAGTTTTTTGCTAGAGTTTAAACAATAGGAAAAGTAGCTATGCTCAATATTATAAATTATTTTATTAGGGTCGTGATTAGCTGATTAATATGGCCACTAAGTATTATCTAGGAATTTATTGTATTTCTGCATTTCTGCCATCCTTGGCTGCATCGAAAAGCCTTCTCGCATATGCGAGAAGTACGCACGTACGCACGATAAGTGTTATGCACGGGCATTCCACCGCACGCCTCCTGAAGGTCCGACTATTTTCATTAAATAGGTTACGTTTTTTTACAAAATATCACTCACTAAGTTTCTTACATAATAATATAATTATTATCTTGGTACAACTCACACACGGCATGTACTATAATAGCAAACAAATAACTGTTAAACATACTAATTTATAAAAAAATATATATGCATATATTTTATACATAAATTACACCCAAACACAGACCAAAATTAAATGACCGAGCTCATCACATAAAGATTTGTTCTGGATGGGAATCGAAGTCAAGTTCTCCGGATTAGCAGTCAGAGCCACTAATCACTAGTCCAACAGGCGTGTCACATAGATTGTATACCTCCAAATCAGAATTGATAATAATAAATCAGCATCGTCACAATAACTCCAACCTCATCTAATTGCTCAGAATTCTAATATGGCCGCCCCAAAAGAAATCGAGAAAACAAAATAAGAAAAGCAACCCGTCGCATGTCCCGACTGGCACCAGACGGAGGGTCGCTTTGCTCTTCGGCCCCCAAAATTGGAAACGTTCGACGAAAATAGAAACCGTCCGTCGATATGTCCATCTGTTATATTTCTATCTCATATACTATGCATTTCACGAACGGAATGCATAAAAAAATATTTTGCGTCTGTGGCGAAAATGACTGGAAAACTTGAATGCTGGTAACATTGTTGTGTTGTTACCATATCGAAACGTGATTTTTTAATTGGTAATAGGTATTTTATGACCTGATAAAGGTCGCAGGAAGCCGCTGGATGCAGGTCGCTTCCGACCGGCCAATCTGGAGGTCATTGGGGGAGGCCTATGTTCAGCAGTGGACGTCTTATGGCTGATATGATGATGATGATGAATAGGTATTTCGTTTTTTGACTTTGAAGTTAAATAGAGGACTGCAAAACTGATTAAAACTTATAGTTTTGTTAAATTAATTTAGTTAAATTAAATCCAAACTTAGATACTCCATTGTTTTTTATCGTTCTGCAATTTCGGAATTTTGTTCGGCTAATTTATTTTTTCTGAGAAAATCTATACCTAACCCTGAGACCACAAATTTAAAATATATTTTTTTATGAGGTCTACCACAATACATGTTGAGTATTGCTTAGACTGCTCCAACAATAAGGGCCTTAAGCCCAAGCAATATAAAAACTTAAGCAAGTATTTTTTTTCTTAGGTTTACGCAAATGTTAGTCATTGAAGTAAACTACTTTTCAACGGATTCTATCGCGGTTCATTTTGATTTTAGTTCCCGACGCTTGCCTTTGTCATGCCTTTGCAGGTGTCATGGTCACGGGCAGACGCAACAGACAACAATTTGGCACTCGGATCTCATAATCTAATGGTGGACGACAATAATGATGTGTTTTCTGTAAGAAAGATATTAAACTTCTCATCGTATAACCTAAAAAAAATAACATAAATCAACCCAAAAGGGTAGAGTAGGCCTTTTAAAAGTCAAATCGGGGAATAAGGAGTATTCCCTTATCCTATTGTGTGGACATGATTAAAAAAATGTGTAGAGTAAGATTAAATACTCATGTTCGAATGTTAAGTCTAATATTTCGTGTTTTTTTTTAATGTAGTTAAACTAATTTGATTTTTCTATTTGGTTTAGAATTTCAACAAGATTGGAGTTTTCAAGAAGAATTAAAATGTCTTTTAATAAAGTTTGAATTGTGAGACGATTCAAGGTCAATAACATAATTGAAATAATTACGTTTACCCTTTCGCATTTTGAAAATAAAATAGTTCACTTAAATTTGTCGGACTAGTTTCAGAAAACTCCGAATTTTTGTAATTTTATTTAATTGGATGCCTTGTAACTTTTTTTTACTGAACTGGGTTAACCTTTTGTTAAGAGTACGAAAAAGGTACGGAATCAATTTACTGTTGTTAACGATGGTTTAAAAAAATCTCTGTATAATAATATTAAGTAATTACTCAAAGTTCAGCATCTTTGAGAAGTATTCTTCTTCTTCTTCTTATCGTGTCGATGGCAATCACAGAATTTCGCTACGAGAACTGCATTATCAGTGGCCTTCATTAAATCGTCCAGCGTGCAGGTGTTAGGGCACGAAGGATAAGGATAATCTGTCTAAGTGGGGATACATTGACACATCTGCATGCAGATGTGGTATCACTCCCCAAACAATGGAACACCTGTTATCTTGTCCTTCGTGCCCTAACACCTGAGAAGTATTATCTAGTCAATATTATCACAAAATTATATATTCTACTTCCTATATCCTACTTCCCAACAGACGAAGGCCACGTGGAAGACCCAGGCGGAGATGGACGGACGAACTGGACGCCTTTAACAAGGAGTGGCCTCAATTGGCCCTTCAGAGAGAAAAATGGAAGGAAGAAAGGGAGGCCTTTGCCCTGCAGTGGGACAGTTCAGGCTCAAAATAATATTATATATTCTATAGTATAATGTTCGTTTTGGTACTAACAATGACATTACGCTACGCAAGCCAACTTCAGTACAATATTTACTTAAAAGTGCCGTTAATTAAATTATTACACAGAAACTTATGAATTCAAATATATCCACAAAGAGAGAAAAAAGAGTGTTAACTGCCCTCATTCAGTACAAAATATGTAAAGAATATAGCTCTCAACTACAAAATGCAATTTTTTTGGCTCATTTTCTCCTAAAATACTGAGACAGATAATATACACAAAATGTATACTTCCATCTCTTTTACACTCGCTTAACTTTATAAAAATAAACGGGGTGAACAACAAACCCGACGGCTTTATTTTAAATTCAAATTAAACCTATTTGTAAGCTACAGATATGACGAGAATAAAAAAGAAAAAAATAAACAATTCTTTATTCAAATCACGGGTGGCGAATTTACATAATACCAACATATTAACGGCGTTTAAAACAAATAACTTTTCAGTTTTTATTGTTGGGCTAATGTCAAAAAATGACGCCCGTTCTGAATGGCGGTAGGATTTACAGCCCAATTTTGGGGAGGCTTTTTAAATTGTATAATTTGGTATAACGCGGCCTGTGATTCCTTTGACAAATAAAAGAGTTCCTGGAATTATGTTTTTGTGTTTCAACACTTCTGGTGAAAACGTTTGATAGGGTTATAGGGAGATTAGAATCCAAAACGTGTGTTAATGTACTGGATACGTTATTTTTTTTAGCAGTTTTTTTTTTATTTTATTGATTTCATTCAACTTTTTGTGTATTATAATACCAGTTATTTGCCGGTATTTAAACAATAGAAAAAGTAGCTATGCTCAATATTATAAATTATTTTATTAGGGTCGTGATCAGCTGATTAATATGGCCACTAAGTATTATCTAGTAAACTATTGAATTTCTGCATTACTGCCCTCCTTGGCTGCATCGAAAAGCCTTCTCGCATATGCGAGAAGTACGCACGTACGCACGATAAGTGTTATGCACGGGCATTCCACCGCACTCCTCCTGAAGGTCCGACTATTTTCATTAAATAGGTTACGTTTTTTTACACAATTTCACTCACTAAGTTTCTTACATAATAATATAATAATTATCTTGGTACAACTCACACATGGCATGTACTATAATAGCAAACAGATAACTGATAAACATACTAATTTATAAAAAAATATATATGTCGGCGCGTATTATAACAAACAACATGGATGCCATCTGGTGACAAATGCAACAAACAACACGTGCAGCGATTGAGCGTTGTCAACACGTGCGCGCCGTTTGTCGTAAACAACATGCCCCACTACTACGACTAGCTTTATAAACGGTCGTGTCACCCCTCCAGAGCTCAGACGAGAGCGAGTCGCCGTGCGAGACGGAACGTTCCTGCGTTTAAAATAACGCTCTGAGTTCTTATATTAATTGTTTTATAATTACTATTTACTTTATTTGATTATTTGTATTGAATTAATTTAATTCAATTTAAAAGTGAAGTTATATTATTGTGTGCAAAATAAATTGTTTATATTAAACGAAACAACTATTTAATTATGGCATCGTCTCTTAATCCTGAAAAGGGTCAGAATGATCCAACATCAGAAGTGGGATACCACGTGATCAGCAGCGTCAGAATGACGTCATTCAGATTATGGCAAATACGTTTAGAAATACAATGAATGAAATGATGGCTCAATTATCTTACGATCATCGCACGACCATGACGGAGATGATGAATATCATGAAATCAGAAGAAAATAAACGCGTAAGAATTTCTGACGTCTACTTTCCTTCTTATGATCCCGACAGTGGATCCGATGTTCGAGACTGGGTGGATCTCATTTCACGCACTCAAAATGAATATGGATTACAAGACCATGAAGTAAGGCTTAAAGTAGCCGGCGTGCTAAAAGGACGTGCAAAAACTTGGGCTGACAGCAGCCTTCTTCGAACGACAACTTGGACAGAAATGCGCGACGACATGTTGCAAACTTTTGGACCAGAATCCAGGTATTTTTCTGATGTTCTACGTTACAGAAATTATACCCTGGATGATGCAGATAGTATCCAAGATTACATCTCAACTGTTTGGCGAATGTTCAAAAGAATCGTAAAACCGAATATAACAGAACAAGATGCTGTGGAGTTTGTGATCGGAAGTATATGTGATGAACGAATACGCACAGAACTTTTAAACAGTAAGTCAAATTCTGTTCCCGAGCTGATTGCGATTGCTAAAACTATGCGCAAGCGTAAAAGTACTGTATCGAAAGAAATAGAAAACCCTAAACGACCTCGCCTAGATTCCAATCGTGACAGACCCAACCTTACATGTTACGTTTGCGGTAAAACCGGACACTTTGCTCGACGTTGCTTGGAAAATGCACTACGACGTGGAACATCTTCAGCAACAGAAAGATCTGACACACCTTCATCAACGCATACACCTTTACAATCCATTAAGGAATGCTCTTATTGCAAAGGCACACGGCACACGGCTGAAACTTGTTTTAAAAGAATTGCTGATGAACAACGAAGTAAGAAAATCAACCTTTGCCACAGCAATAGAACACAACAATCAAATACTATATTCATTCAAATTGGAAATAACATAATAGAGTGCATTTTTGACACTGGAGCAGACTGTTCTTTAATCCGAGATAGCATAGCATCACGTATTCCAGGAAAAAGAAAGAACGCAACAAAATGTTTAAAAGGTATTGGTCCAGTTCCTGTTTATTCTCATACACAAATAACAACTGACTGCAAAATCGATGGAATTGTAATTGAGATGGAATTCTGCGTGGTGCTTGATCATCAATCACCAACAAAAATTTTGATTGGAAGAGATCTGCTTATGATTCCTGGAATTAAAGTGGAACTGTCGATTAATGGTACAATCGTGAGTCATGATGAAGATTTATCTATTGTTTTGCCAGTTCAGAAAATTAGTGCAAGTGAAATCAATGTGAATACAGAATTAAGTAGTGAAGACTATGATGCATTAATGCAAGTATTAAGCAAATATCAGGATAATTTCGTTGAAGGTACTAGTTCTAACAGAGTCACTACTGGTGAGCTATCTATTAGACTGAAGAATCCAAACAAGATTGTAGAACGGCGTCCCTACCGAATGGCACCCGTGGAAAGGGAGAAGGTGCAACAGATTATCCAAGATCTTCTGGACAAGAAAATTATACGAGAAAGCAACTCTCCATTCGCAAGCCCTGTGATCTTAGTAAAGAAGAAAAATGGACAAGATCGCCTCGTTATTGACTATCGTGAGTTAAATTCCAATACGATTAGGGATCACTATCCGTTACCTCTTATCAACGACCAACTTGATCAACTTTCTAATGCCAAGTACTTTTGTTGCCTTGATATGGCAGCCGGATTCCATCAAATCCCTGTGGCTGAAGACTCCATTGAAAAGACAGCATTCATTACTCCTGATGGACAATATGAATACTTGACCATGCCTTTTGGATTGACTAACGCACCATCTGTTTATCAAAGATGTATAAATAAGGCGTTAGCATCATAGCCGATGGACAGGTGAAACCTGATCCTTGTAAAGTAGAAGCTTTGGCAAAATCACCTATCCCTGAAAACATCAAACAACTCAGACAGTTTAACGGATTAGCAGGCTATTTTCGTCGGTTCGTCCCAAATTTCTCTTCAGAGATGGCCCCGCTATATGAACTCACCAAAACAGATGCAAAATGGGAGTGGACTGAACACCACGAAGCAGTGCGCATGAAAATCATTAACTACCTGACACGTGCGCCGCTTCTCACAATCTTTCATGAGGGCTTACCAATCGAACTCCACACAGATGCAAGCGCTTTAGGATTTGGCGGAGTCTTGATCCAAATCAAAGAAGGAAGACAACATGTTATCGGTTACTTTAGTCAAAGGACGACGAAGGCTGAATCAAATTATCACTCATACGAGTTGGAGACGTTGGCTGTGGTGAGATCAGTAAAACACTTTCGACACTATTTGTATGGCAGGAAATTCACGATTGTTACTGACTGTAATGCCTTAAAAGCATCCCGGTACAAACAGGAACTACTGCCTCGTATTCATCGATGGTGGTCCTTTTTACAAAATTATGATTTCGAGGTTGAATACCGCAAAGGAGAAAGACTGAAGCATGTTGATTTCTTTAGTAGAAACCCTCCTAGCCAGAACATCTTAAGTTTGACATCTGATAAAAACTGGTTAATAATGGAGCAGTGTCGGGACCCCATTTTGAGTAAGATAATTAAGAACATTAAACAGGACGGCAGCAAAGAAACTGATTATTTAATGAAAGATGAAGTTCTTTGTCAAAAAGTCAAATTGGAAAATGGAAAAACTAAAATACTGAAGATAGTGCCACAGTCTTACCAGTGGAGTATAATAAATCATTACCACGAAGCATTAAAACATTTTGGCTGGGAAAAAACACTTCAAAAGCTCAAAGAACACTTTTGGTTTGAGAAAATGAGTTCAAAAGTCCGCCGATTCGTTGAAAACTGCGTGGTTTGTAAAACCATGAAAGGAGCTTCGGGAGCAAAACAAGCCGAATTACACCCTATTGAGAAGATAGCTGAGCCATTCCACACACTCCACATCGACATAACAGGTAAACTAAGTGGACCGTCATCTGAAAAAGAATACGTTTTTGTCGCAATTGATGCATTTTCTAAGTTTGTTGTTTTAAAATATGCTACAACGAAAAACCAAGAGTCTGCCTTACAACACCTTAAAGAAATAGTATTTCTATTTGGTGCACCTAAAAGAATAATCGTCGACGGTGACGGTGCATTTGTGTCACAGTATGAAAAATACTGTAAAAAATATGGCATTGATTTACATCACACTGCGGCATACACTAGCAGAGCAAATGGTCAAGCGGAAAGGACGATGCGAGTCATCAAAGATGGGCTTACTATAATCAACAACATAGAAAAATCTCACTGGGAACACGCTTTAGGCACTTTACAACTTGCTATTAATTGCACAATGTCTAAAGCAACCGGGAAAACCCCAATAGAACTTTTAACAGGTAAAAATGGATGCGTTCCCCCAGAACTTATTTCAGTAATTGATGAAGAAAATGACAGAGTCGATCCTGAATCTTTGAGAGCAGCTGTTTTTGAAAGGATGACCGAACAGGCGAACAAATCAAAAGTTAAATTTGACAACACCAAGGCTAAAGTAAAAAGATTTGAAAAAGGGCAATACGTGTTAGTGAAAGAGCCTGTCCGACTAGGCACAAAATTAAGTCAAAAATATGGTGGCCCTTATGAAATTAAGAAAATACTCCCCAATGACCGCTACGAGGTAAAGAAAATTACAGGCCGCGGACGATCAAGGAAAGTAGTCCACGAAGATTTAAGAGCCGCTCCAAATTTTGGGACTCAAAACGAAACAGCCGTGTCGGCAGATGAAGTTGAACAAGAAACAGATACTAAGATGGGAGAACTTGAGGATTAACCCCTGCAGTTAAGTATTTTATATTTCAATTCATGACAATTATCATGTTTAATTTCGTAAAACTGTCAATGGTGTTGAGACCAAAAGTTATGAATGCCAGTGTTGAGACTTGGTGTTACAAATATAAAACGGCGTCGAGGCCAGAACTTTGATCACCAGTGTTGAGACTTGGTGTTACAAATATAAAACGGCGTCGAGGCCAGAACTTTGATCACCAGTGTCGAGACTTGGTTGTATCAATGTTTCAAGTATGAATTATGTCGAGATCATAACTGCAAACACCAGTGTCGAGACTTGGTTGAGATAATGCAAAAGCAGTTTTATCTTTACTGGCACTAGCTGAAAACGTAGTACAATGAATGTTATCCGATAGACTGAGCTAGAAGTTGACACTTTTAAGTTACAGAATTAACGCAGAGACGCGTTTTGTGCAGTATGGCCGTGTCGGCGCGTATTATAACAAACAACATGGATGCCATCTGGTGGCAAATGCAACAAACAACACGTGCAGCGATTGAGCGTTGTCAACACGTGCGCGCCGTTTGTCGTAAACAACATGCCCCACTACTACGACTAGCTTTATAAACGGTCGTGTCACCCCTCCAGAGCTCAGACGAGAGCGAGTCGCCGTGCGAGACGGAACGTTCCTGCGTTTAAAATAACGCTCTGAGTTCTTATATTAATTGTTTTATAATTACTATTTACTTTATTTGATTATTTGTATTGAATTAATTTAATTCAATTTAAAAGTGAAGTTATATTATTGTGTGCAAAATAAATTGTTTATATTAAACGAAACAACTATTTAATTATGGCATCGTCTCTTAATCCTGAAAAGGGTCAGAATGATCCAACATATATGCATATATTTTATAGATAAATTACACCCAAACACAGACAAGTTATCCGGCTTAGCAGTCAGAGGCACTAATCACTAGTCCAACTGTCACATAGACTCTATACCTCCGAATCCGAATTGATAATAATAAATCAGCATCGTCACAATAACTCCAACCTCATCTAATTGCTCAGAATTCTAATATGGCCGCCCCAAAAGAAATCGAGAAAACAAAATAAGAAAAGCAACCCGTCGCATGTCCCGACTGGCACCAGACGGAGGGTCGCTTTGCTCTTCGGCCCCCAAAATTGGAAACGTTCGACGAAAATAGAAACCGTCCGTCGATATGTCCATCTGTTATATTTCTATCTCATATATTATGCATTTCACGAACGGAATGCATAAAAAAATATTTTGCGTCTGTGGCGAAAATGACTGGAAAACTTGAATGCTGGTAACATTGTTGTGTTGTTACCATATCGAAACGTGATTTTTTAATTGGTAATAGGTATTTTGTTTTTTTGACTTTGAAGTTAAATAAAGTACTGCAAAACTGATTATATATATTGAACTTATAGTTTTGTTAAATTAATTTAGTTAAATTAAATCCAAACCATTGTTTTTTATCGTTCTGCAATTTAGGGATTTTGTTCGGCTAGTTTATTTTTTCTGTGAAAATCTATAACCACAAATTTAAAATATTTGTTTATGAGGTCTACCACAATAAATGTTGCGTATTGCTTAGACTGCTCCAACAATAAGCGCCTAAAGCCCAAGCAATATAAAAACTTAAGCAAGTAATTTTTTCTTAGGTTTACGCAAATGTTATATATTGAAATAAAACTACTTTTAAACGGATTCTATCGCGGTTCATTTTGATTTTAGTTCCCGACGCTTGCCTTTGTCATGCCTTTGCAGGTGTCATGGTCACGGGCAGACGCAACAGACAACACTTTGGCACTCGGATCTCATAATCTAATGGTGGACGACAATAATGATGTGTTTTCTGTAAGAAAGATATTAAACTTCTCATCGTATAACCTAAAAAAAATAACATAAATCAACCCAAAAGGGTAGAGTAGGCCTTTTAAAAGTCAAATCGGGGAATAAGGAGTATTCCCTTATCCTATTGTGTGCACATGATTAAAAAAATGTGTAGAGTAAGATTAAATAAGAAAAGTCATGGACTAGACGAGATTCCACCTCTTTTAATAAAACAATGTGCAGATGAATTAACGTTACCATTTTATATTTTAGTTAACCAATCTTTTGATGAAGGAACTTTTCCTGACCAGTTAAAAAAATCCCTAATAAAACCAATTTACAAAAAAAGCATTAAAACTGACCCCAGCAACTACCGTCCTATTGCACTCCTACCAACAGCGTCAAAAATATTTGAAAGAGCTATGTGTGACCAAGTTTATGCGTTTTGTGAAAAATATAAAATATTAAATGATTGCCAAAATGGTTTTCGAAAAAATCGTTCGACTGAATTAGCGGTTTTTAAATACATTCAGGAAGCTTTAAACATCATAAATGCAAAAAAATACGCAATTGGAATATTGCTTGATATGTCAAAAGCTTACGACAAAGTACAATATGAAATACTACTCCAAAAATTATATAACGTAGGTATCCGTGGGAAATGTCATGAATGGTTTAAATCATATTTAAAAAATAGAGAACAGCTTGTTGAATTAGAATTCTATAACAATAAAACAAGAGAAATAGAGCTGATTAGATCAGAAAAGATTTCAATTAAATCCTCCATTCCTCAAGGAAGTGTCATAGGTTGTCTCCTCTTCCTAATTTACATAAATGACATTCCTAATAACATATGTGAAAAGTGCGTCTTATTTGCAGATGATATATCCCTACTTACTTCGTGTGAAACTAACAATAATTTAAATATAAAATTAAATTCCATTCTTACATCTACAACAGATTGGCTTACAAAACAAAACTTAGAAATCAATTTTAATAAAACAAAAATTATTACATTCCATCCTCATCAAAAATCACCGTTAGATATAAACTTTACCTTCAACAACATAAAACTGGAAGTTGTAAACAGCGTCACCCTACTAGGCTTAAAAATAGACTGTCACGTTAATTGGAAAACACATATACAAATGATAAAAACTAAACTATCTAAATTTATTTATGCTATTTACGAAATAAAAAAAACTACCGACTTAAAAACTGCGCTTACCACCTATTACGCATATGCTCATTCCTGGCTCCAATATGGTATAATATTATGGGGAAATAGTACCGATGCACCTTCACTGTTTACATTACAGAAAAAAATTATCAGAATTTTAGTAAATATTAAAGAAACAGAAAGTTGTCGCCCACATTTTACAGACCTTAAAATTCTAACTTTACCTTGCATCTACATTTATGAAATGGCAAAATTAGTTTATAAGCACCCTGACTTTTACACAAAACGCGAAACTATACAAAAAAGATTTACACTTCGTCATAATAACAATCTTAACTTACCAACTTCTAAACTCACAATACATTCATCGAGCCCTCTCGTCATGTCCGTTAAAATATTTAATAAATTGCCCAATTTGATTAAACAAGAAACCAAATTTTATAGCTTTGCACAGAAATTAAAACTATTCCTTCAAAATAAAAACTATTACACTATTAACGAATTCCTTACAGATAAAATAATTTAGAATTATTACTTTTAACGTTAAAAATAGTAAATAGATTTATGTTACGATTGTTTATTATATAGTTTGTATTAATGTTAAATATTATTTTATGTACCTTTTATAATAAGTATAATTTATATTGTTGTGCCCAACAGGGTCCATAATTGTTCCTAACGTTAGCTTTAAGCATACCTCCACCTCTGTACATTATGGAAAGACAATAAAGAATTGAGTATTGAGTATTGAGTATTGAGTAAATACTCATGTTCGAATGTTAAGTCTAATATTTCGTGTTTTTTTTTAATGTAGTTAAACTAATTTGATTTTTCTATTTGGTTTAGAATTTCAACAAGATTGGAGTTTTCAAGAAGAATTAAAATGTCTTTTAATAAAGTTTGAATTGTGAGACGATTCAAGGTCAATAACATAATTGAAATAATTACGTTTACCCTTTCGCATTTTGAAAATAAAATAGTTCACTTAAATTTGTCGGACTAGTTTCAGAAAACTCCGAATTTTTGTAATTTTATTTAATTGGATGCCTTGTAACTTTTTTTTACTGAACTGGGTTAACCTTTTGTTAAGAGTACGAAAAAGGTACGGAATCAATTTACTGTTGTTAACGATGGTTTATGTTCTACTTGATAGGATCTTGGCTAAGTTTAAGCTGATACGACTTAACCAATAATAGAGGCTCGCTGCGGTTGATCCATGGGTTGAAACCATTTGTAAACATGTCGAGGCCCCTCCGTGCCTCAAAAAGCACGTTAAGCCGTTGGTTCCGACTCCCATACAGTGATCTTTGACAGTAATTCAGTGCAATTCTGGAATTTGGAATACTGTATGACCTAGCAATGGGTTGTGGAGGTAAGATAGGCAGTCCAGTCCATGTAAAATACAGTATTTAGCAAAATACGGTAAGACTGGAAGCCGACCCCAACATAGCTTGGGAAAAGGCTAGGCTGAAGGCAGATAATGGTTAAAGAATTGAAAAAATATGAAATTCCTTTGTTCAGCAGTGGACGTCTTGTGGCTGATAATATGATGATGATGCTTGCCTATTTCATCTTCACATCCCATTTCTGAGTAATACAGTATCGCATAGTAAGACTGGTTTTCAGTATAATTATTGTAATTACTAAACAGACAGTCGAAACAATAGACGGCCTACGTGGTCAAGTGGCGCACGGGACACTGGTTTTCAAGGATGGTTCGCTGAGATCCCGGGTTCGATCTTCTGACGGGTCGATGTAGAAAATAACAAAAAAATTACGACTGCACGGATAGCCGAGTGGTATAGGTGCTGCGGGTTCGATCCCCGCATGAGACAAGCATTTGTGTGATCCACAAATGCTTGTTCCAAGTCTGGATGTTCTTTGTGCATATGATTTGAATGTTTGTGAAACCCCTGCGACACAAGGATTAAATTCCTTAGAGCGGGTGTCGTTTTTTTGAAGAAATAAAAATAGTCGTTTCAAGTACTTCAAGTTAACATTAAAATTTATTTGACTGCAAGGAGCTGTTTTGTTGGAATACCATGTCTAAATGTATAAATTGTTCAATCCAATTAATCCCCTTGACCTCTATGATTGGAGGTACTCAAAATAGCCAATTGAGATTTGAGTACACCAAATGTTTGAGAAAGCCTTAAATAGCCTCATCTCTCAAAAGTAAAGCACTTAAAGCCTACACTGAAATAAAATAGCCTTAAGTCAAGCTTGGTCAAAGTAAGTTCGTTAGAAACAGAAGAGCCTGAAGAGTTCTTAAGGAACTTGAAATACATATTTGGTGCTACAACCTACTTGAAAGTGGTGAAGAGCCAATAATCGAGATGTACAGTCACGAAAATAAATATGTATACACATAGCGAAATTGTAAATCAATAATTTAACAAGAACTCACCATCAATTTAACTTTTAATAATTTAACAACATAAAATTACAACAGTTCTGAAATTATGTATAATCTATATATATAAAAGAAAGACGGGTTTGTTACAACACTTATAACTCGAGATCGGCTGCATCAATTTTCATGGTTTTTGTTTCGTTGGATTTGTCTCCACCCTGAATAGCAGAATACATTTAAAAAACAATGAAAACTTGACGAATACATATTTATGAAAATGAATCATTTTCCATTTAATTATGTTCCTTAGTTTCGTACCTGTCAAACATTTGTTTTCCTCCTGTCATCCTGTTAAATACTGTGATTGACATTTATGCATGCGTTCATGTGTAATTATTTAAAAAGGGTGAATAAACTTTTGTCTGTATTTTTTTAATCAATTAAAAAGGGTTGAAAGGTGTATTAAGAAGTTTTGAATAAAAAGGGCAGTATCAAAAGTAGTAGTCTATGATCTAAACTATTGTCAATCAATGTCTATGTCACGAAAGTTCAGCTACTGTTATATTTGTTTTTTTTGTGTGGTTTTTTGCGAGTACATATTCAGTATTAGTATTAGTAACAATGCCACGTCCTAGAAGATCTAATCTTTCCCAGCGAAGCCGTACTGCAATTAGGCAACGGAACATCGCGAGTCAATTATCTGATGAAGAACGAGACATTGCACGAGAAGAGCGCCGCGTTAGTATGGAGCGAAGAAGGGCTTAAATTCGTGCCTCTCAAACACAAGAGGAAAGAGAGGCAGCCCGTGAAACGGCTAGGTTAGAAACGAGAAATCGTCGAGCTTATCGTACAGATCAACAGTCAAATCTGCGGCGATATGTGAAGAAACTTCAACTGTCAGTAAATATGAGAGTTGCATTGTAGAACGATCTATCTGCTGATGATTTCTCTAAGCAATTCAGTCATTTTTTGCTGACACGTGTTTGAAGTACTTAATTTTTTTTTTTTTACTTCTCTTTCTGTATTTATTATTTATCATAATAAAATACTTTTTGATATCTAAGTATCTGTATTTTTATTTTGTATCATTGTATTACGTTCATCAAAGCCTAAATTAGTTCAGCTAAAAGGTAACAAGACATTCATTGACTGCTAGGCGGTACGAAGTTCGCCGGGTCAGCTAGTTATAATATATTTTTGAGTTTCAACAAAAACTTCTTGCTAAATTAGTTTTACAATTTCGCTATTTATACATATTTATGCTCGTGACTGTACAAACTCATTGAGTGTGGCTTACGTATGGAAGCAATCGATATAGGTTGTGTTGACGATTTGTATGTTGGAGGTACCTACCAATGTAAGGAAAATGCGGCAACGATTTTTCAAAAAAAATAGTTGGTACTTATTAAGCTTTTGTTTTGTTGTTATTATGTAGCAGAAAATTACGAAGTAAATATTATATCATCGTCGTTTAGGTATAAAATTCAACCATTTTCGACTCCAGTGAATTCATTAAATTCAGTTTTTCAGCAACTCCGTGTGTTGACACTTAATTCTGCTCGCAAGTTTAAATTATTTTTTAGGATTTATATTGCGAATCTAAGAATTGTGAAAAAGGTCTGAAATTGCAATTACTATTAAAACTTGCTAAATGATGATGTCAAGCAAGTCATTCTCGTCATTAAAAGCAACTATTTCAAATATTCTCCCTTTATTTATTCCAGAACATTTATCTTAAACTGAGACCTCACTTGACTCCAAAATTAGTTTTCGACGATGTAATTTAAAAGTTTTTTGGTACACATGATTTTGAGTACGTTAATTATTCTGAAGATAACCTTAATGATATGGTTGATGAATTACCGTTTTCGCACAGTCCAACGATTTGTTTTGATTTAGTTATAAACCTGCAATGGTCGCGCATACAATTTATTATTTACTTATATAATAAAATAGTAAGCGTTTATTTTTTCGCTACTAAGTACCTACTTTTAAATGAATAATTTTGAGAAACGTTCTCACTCCGTCACAAGAGTTCATCGCGCGCGTACGACCTACAGTAGTTCCGCAAAAGTTCTGGTTTACTAATGTAGTCCACGCGACCAATTACGTATTTTTTATGCACAAATTTAGCCTATTAAGTATTGTGTTCATTGTCCGCCAGCTACAAGAGGATAATATTTTATAATTGGCACATAATAAAAGCATTAAAGATATTGACAAATTATGTTCGCATTTTAATTACAAAATCAAAAATATTTATTTTGCTTAATAGTTGTATTTTACCGCAGCGAAGCAAAAAAAAGGTAAGTATTATATATTTTTCGAATTGGTGCAACCTAAAAATAGACAGTCTACTTGCAAATAATTCAACATACAATAATATTTCATACCTATAAAGTAAACAAAACAAAGAGTTAGTAACTGACGACGAAGTGGAAAATACGTAAAATGTTATGTACTCGAATAAATTCGGAGCGCTGACGTATGTAGGCCCCGATACAGTTGCCTCTGTGAAAACTTTATCCGTTCAGTTATTTATTTTGAATAGTTTTTAGGGGTGTTCAGAGGGGATCGTGGCTATGTATGAGTCGTACGGTTTGACCAATAATAAAGGTTAAGCCGCGCTAGCCGCGGTCGGTCCGTGGATAGGTGACCATTTGTAAACATACCAAGACCCCTCCGTGCCTCGGAAAGCACGTTAACTGTCATACGGTGATCATTGACAGCCGTTAAGTCATTACAATTCTGCCAACCAGTCTACTATGGCATACTGTATTACCCAGTAAAATGGGTTGTGGAGGTCAGATAGGTAGTCGCTCTATGTAAAATATAGTATTCAGCTAAATCCGGTAAGACTGGAAGCCGACCCCAACATAGATTGGGAAAAGGCTAGGCAGAAGGCAGCACTGAAATCACTAGACAAGTATTTCACAGAAAATTGCAATAAAGAGCTTGTTATTGCAACCATACAAGTAAAATTTGAGTCCGTAATATCTATTAAATCAGCTACAAAATAACGTACTTTTTCTAGATACTTGAAATAATTAATTTCGCTTTCAGTATCTTTAGCAAAAGTTATAGTTGTTTATCAATAAATACTCATTTAAAAACCGACAACTAATATATTATTATCATACTGAACCCTATCTCTTGGCCTATATTATTACTTGTGATGTCATAAATCGTTCGCATACAGTTTATTTCGCCCTCATCCGTGACATACGGTCGCAGTTTCTTACTGCAATGTATTACAATCGAATCAGCTACTTACAGAATATATTCTGCATGTGCTATTTATTTATTCAGATTATCTGCTCGACTTGGAGTTAGGTTCATATTTTATTTGGTATTTTCTGATCCCGGCTACAGCCGATCCCATCCTTGCCGTTGCTGTAGCCGGGATCAGAAAATGTTTGCGGTGCAGGTGCAACTTATCTCCACGCTGTTCCCTCGCGTGTGTTGGAGTCATAAGCGTTTCACCCCGAAAAAAAAGAGAATTTTCAGTAGAATACATTATTATTGGGTGTGTTTTAGAGTTCCACGCGTCTGTAGTTTGGAATTGGTTCCGAATAGACGCCTAAACATACAAAATCCTCAAAAATCGGTGCAGCTGTTTTGGAAGAATTCGATATCAAAATATACTGTGAAACGTTTTTATAAATCACTAGTTGACCCGACAGATAAATATGTTGTCATGTTAAACAATTAACAGTTATGTTATACGCTATAAAGTTTACTTTGGAAAAGTCATAATGGTCGTTATATAACTATTTGCTTTCGTGAGAACCTTCTCGTGATATAAAAACACAACAAAAAAATAATTAGCAAAATTGGTGCTTCCGTGACGCCGCGTGATGTCGTCAGCAAGGGAAATAGGGATTCATTTTTTTATTTATAGGTAAATAAAAATAACCATTTTGCGACACCACATGATGATGATGAACAACTTCAGTGATAAGCCAAAGATTTTTAAAGAAGAATAACTCAGTCAGATATCCACAGAAACAATAGCGAATAAGATCTTTCGTATCGTTTCTCAGAACGAATTTAACTGAAAGCTTTTACTTCAGTGTGTTCAAAATTCAATATATCTTGCAGCTAGTCCGAAGATTTGGGATCGAATGTGTGAAGTGCTCGAACAAGCAATATTTCTCCACGTTTTCGCGCTTTAAAATACTTTTATAACATTTGTTACTTCTGCTAGCTATAATTTTATTCTATTGAATGAATACTATTTTGTTTAAATACGAGTTTCATAGATTATTTATAAATTTAACAAGATCTAAAATCAGTTTTCAGCTGTAGTAAAATTATTTGAATGAAAAGTTTTTGTGTATAATAATAGGCAGTTATTTCTTTGCTACCCTGCGAAGTCAGGGCAGGTTGACTAGTGTACTATGCTATAACAAAGCAATCGAGCTAGCTTGCAAGTTTAAATAAAAAGAAAATTGATTCGACTATTACTTTCACAAATATAAATTACTCTCGAAATTTTCCAACAAATTCTTAAAGCAATTCTCAGCAGTCTAAAGATTTCAGAGTAAGTAGCGAACGAGCAATATATCAGTGAGAAGCAGTAACTCAAGTTCGAGCGCTTTTATAATTCTTTGATAGTTCATGACTCGTTTTATGAGGCCAGTGACGGGAACTGATAGGTTGTTTATGAGGTGATAACACAAAAATCCACTTACTTCTGCTTTACCAATTTCCGTACATCTATACTGATATTATAAAGGTAAAGAGTTTATTTGTTTGATCGCGTTTATCTCTGTAACGACTGGTCCGAATAATGGTGGTAATCTTAAATTAAATTAAAAAAACGACGCCAGCACTAAGGCATTTAATCATTGTGCCGAGGGGGTTTCATATGCACAAAGAACACCCAGACTTGGAAGAAGTATCTGTGGATCACACAAATGCTTGTCCCATGCGGGGATCGAACCCGCAGCACGTCGCGCACAGTGGTAATCAGCGTGGTGACTTATACCACTCGGCTATCCATGCAATCCTGGTTAGTAATGTTAATTTTAGTAATTAAGTACGAGAATAGGTGCAGCCTCATAACCAGATAAAATTATTTAATACTTAGAATTCCAGAAAAGTAATAATACTGACCTAAAAATGTTCCACTTCTTAGCCATGCCTCTTCGTATTTATGGAAGGAAAGATCACCAGTCTTGCTCACAGCAGTGTTTCGGATTCCTATCTAGTAATCCAGTTTTCCTCGCGACATTTTCCTACAAATTATGAACTAGGCACTAGCCTTAGAATAATAAATTAAGAATGTGCACATAATACTGAAATAGTCACATTGATACATGCCTGTTTTGGATTAGAACTTGAAACCATTGGCTCACAAATCCGTTAATTAAATCGCTGGGCCACCTAAACATTTGGAGTCGTAAAAGTAAAATCGCTTTGTATTCGCCAAAAATAATCTCGTATGAAAATCTACAAAAGGTTTTCGTTGCGTAACATTTTAACACGCTATGAAAAAGCTTACACGCATTATAAGCCCTTAAAGCATTTTTTCCCGAATCTAATGAACCATTCACCTGAAGACGGCAGCCGTATAATTTGTCACGAAACGCCATCAATGCCGGTAACACCTACATCTTTACGAAATCACCATTCCTTTTTAAAAGATTTATTGAAAGCAATTTTGAATAGAATGCGCTTTTGAACTTTGAATTTATTATGCTTTGTAGACAGATTTGTGTTATTGTTAGGCAAAAATTTTGTGAGAATGAAATAAAAATAACCATTGTATTTATGAATAGGAATGTTATATTTGGTAATTTTGGTGTAATCAATCAACTTCGTGCTTTTATTTACAGTGAATTCATTACATATTATTATACTTGAGACATAATATATAATACCGGCCTATAAACGTCCCACTGCTGGGTACAGGCCTCTTCCCTTATAGAGTGGAAATGAACTTTGATCACCACACTTGCTCATTTGATTGCGGGTTGGCAATTTCAGATTCCAAATTTTTGGAATACAGGTTTTCTCACCCTCAAGCTGTTTTCCTTCACCGTTAGTCAATGATGTCTTTGAATGATTAAGAAAGTACATATAAGGACAAATGTTTGTGTGATGAGCACGATCATTTGTTCTGTGTCTGGGTGTTATATGTATAATATGTATGTATTTAAAAAATATATAAGTATGTTTATCAGTTGTCTGGTTACCATAGTACAGGCACTGCCTAGTTTGGGATCAGATGACCGTGTGTGAGATTGTCCCAAGATATTATTATTATTATTATTATTACTTTGAAAAGGTCGCATTGGAACTTGCCCGCATTCAAACCTGCAAACATGCGCATGCGAATCCGGTCATGGAAAGGTTAGGCTACCACGATATTATGAGACATACTTTATGGAACATTAAAAAACAAACTATTAATTTATTAATAATAAAATTACGCAGTGGGTAGCAGACGGCGAAATTAGTCTGCTTGCTATCCCTTGCATGCAGTCGACAAGCCTTTAAAGGTAGATGAGAAGGGTAGATGAGAAGGGACATATGGCTACCGTCCGTGAGTTAACTTCTTCTCCGTAAATAAACAGTTTTAATAATAGTAATTTACCGATTGTAACAGTGAATTAGTGTTTAAAAGTAACTTCAATATACATATTTACGCATACATTGTGGACAAAGTGAACAGTGTACAAACAGTTAGTGTAAAAGTATAAATTCGAGTATAAAAATTTACGAAAAAAAAGTTGGTTTTCACGTGACTTATAACCAAGTTATACCTAAAAGTGTTTTATAAAATATTGCAGTTAAGACCTACTCTCTTTAGCAAAATATCTGTGTTGTGAAAATATAAAAACAATAATGAAATTATTGAAATAACCTAAAAACTGTAGAAAATTACCCAGAGCCAATTTCAAAACGTGTTTTAGCGCCATCTATTCAAAGACATCATAACTAATTTATGCGCACTGAACACATTGAATTAAATATTGAACTTTTAAAAAACTTTCGAACCTCAACCCACAAGAGGGCGCTGCCAATAAGTTTGACAAATATACATTTAGACATAACATTAACGTTCTTTAAACATGGATATAAACAGTTCTCAAATATACCGCGAAGGTAATTGCGGCATCATAGAGGAATTGAAACAACATATGACTGAATTATTCCATAAGCAAATGTGTGGTATATTAGACGCAATAACTGACCTTAAGAACTCAATTAAGACACAAAATTCACGTATCGAGCAGTTAGAAGCCAGAGTTTCCGCGCTAGAAAATAAGTCAGAAGACATTCATGCGAAAGAAGTTTCAACACTCGAAAAGGCTGTATCGCAACTTCAGGTAGAAATATCCGATCGAGATCAAGCTCTTTTGATAAACGACATAGAAATTTCAGGTTTTCCTGAATCTTCGAATGAGAATTGTGTCCATTTGATGTTGACTATTGCTAACAAAATGGGAGTGCAACTTGATGAGCAGGACATTGTGAGCGCCGAGCGTGCAGGGCCAGGGCGGTCCGGTAAGGAGGACGATAAGCCAACACGCGCTCGTCCGCTTGCGGTTCGTCTTGCGCGAAAGGAGAAGCGGGACTCGCTGCTACGCGCGGCTCGTGTGCGTCGCGATATTGATACGAATGGCATGCAGTCAACAGGACCTGCACACACTCTATACATTAACGAGCGCCTCACCAAAAGTAATCGTCACCTCTTTCATAGAGCTCGCATTTTAGCCCGTGAACTCAAGTACAAGTTTGTCTGGACACGCGATGGTAGAATCTACGTGCGCCAGGACACGGGGATGAAGGGACATCGGGTTCACTCGGAAGCTGACTTGTTACAGGTTTTTGGAAAATTGTAATGTTTGATCTCATGTGTTATATTTTCTTCTTGTATCTTTATTTTACTCTAATGCCTCGCAATATTACTTTGTTAATTAATAATAATGATTCGTGTTACTCTGCACAGCTCCAAACCCTACAAACATCACTATATACACATATACATAACACATACACACTAAATCACAAACTCACACATCACAAACTCACACATTTACACTCGCCTTCATATTTACGTCTGTGTACGTATCTATTTTATCCTCTGTGTCAAATTTACATTAACATGTGTAATGAGTGACACAAGAATAAAATGTTTGAGGATTGGGTTATTAAACGCTAGATCTTTAAATACTGGTACAGATGAATTGTACGTAACTTTTTTAAATTATAAACCGGATATTTTGGCAATCAATGAAACTTGGATAAAGGAAGGTGAAGAACAACTAGCACCTATAATTCCACATTATAAATTTCATCACAAAGCACGTAGAAATAAAAATAGAGGTGGAGGTGTAGGGTTTTATGTTAGGCAGGGGATTAATACTCGAGTAAGACAGCACCCAACATCTAAACTAGAACAAATGTGGCTTGAAGTCCAACTACCAGGAGCTACGTTAGCTCTTGGAACGGCCTATAGACCAGAGCGCGTATGTGTTGCAGACGCCCTCGACGCACTAAGTGACTCGATAAACACGTTAGGATACTGTACTTACTTATGTGTTTTAGGTGATTTAAATATTAACCTAAATAATGATACGTCAATAAATTCTAAGGAACTTTTACACTTTTGCCATCAACACAATTTAGACCAATTAGTTAAAGAACCGACTAGAATAACAGAACACTCTGAAACTCTTTTGGACGTCATTATGACGAACAGTTTATTTAAATGTAAAAATATTATGGTTATACATAATCCTGATTTGAGCGATCATGCTATGGTAATAGCTGACTTTGATGTTAAAAAACCTAAACCGTTTAAACAAGTAAAAATTCAAAGAGCTTTGCGTAATATCGACAAAGAGTTATTTGAAAAAGATCTTAACTCATTCCCCTGGCAATTAGTTAATACTATAGACGATATCGATAAGATGGTGGAATGTTTCAATGACTTATGTATAGCCCTTTTCGATATACATGCGCCAGTAAAAAAATATACTATAAAGGATACGCCTAAACCTTGGATTACAAATATGGTAAAGTTCATGATGAGTTTAAGAGATAAGGCCCTCGTAATGTCACAAAAAACTAAAACCGAAAGCTCAAAACAATATTACCGTAGTTTAAAAAATCTCGTAACGAAAACCATTGAACTTGAGAAAAAAGCTTATTTCAATTTTTACATTAACGATAACTTGAAAAAGCCTGGGCTACTATGGAGGAACATCAAAAACACTACAATACTTCCAAAATGTGAAAATATAATCCCAGACCACCTAAACGACCCCGATAAAATCAATGACCACTTCCTAAACCTACCCCCATTGAATGAAGAAGATCTAGGCTGTTTTGATATTCATGACCATTATAATAACCAGCATGTACAATTTGACCTTAAACCAACCACTGCGCAGAAAGTCAGTAAAATAATATATAGTATTGAAACCAAAGCAGCAGGACATGACTCTTTAAATATTGATATGATAAAACTAACCCTAGATGTTACCCTACCTATTATTACGAACATAATAAACAAATCAATAGAATCAAATACCTTTCCAACTAGTTGGAAGCGAGCGGTAATCAGACCTATACCAAAAAGCAATTCTGTTAATCAATTAAAAGATCTGCGTCCCATATCTATACTTCCGATTCTATCAAAAATATTAGAAAAAACTGTGTTAGAGCAAGTCCTTGAATATGTAGAAACCAATAACATTATACCAAAATATCAATCAGGATTTCGGAAAGGCCATGGCACTGAAACTGCTCTTCTGCACGTTACAGATGATCTAACGGAGGCTTCGGATAAAGGTCTGAGCAGCATAATGGTATTGCTTGATTATTCCCGAGCTTTTGACTGCTTGCACAAGGATTTGCTCCTGGCTAAATTGTCATGTTATGGGTTCTCTACGAACACTTGTCAGTGGTTTCGCTCCTTTTTAACTAACAGAGAACAAACAGTAATGACTAGTGGCAAAGATGCATCACACAAGTTCTCTGCTCTTAAATCTATCCAAAGAGGAGTACCACAAGGTTCATTGTTAAGCCCTTTTCTATTTACTTTATTTACAGCTGACTTGCCAAAATACATAAAATCCTGCAAATACCACTTATATGCAGATGATACTCAATTGTATTACTCTTTTGAAGGAATTAAGGCTTCAGAGGCTATTAAAAAAATCAATAATGATTTAAATAATATTCATGATTGGTCACGAAAAAATTCTTTGGTTCTAAACCCCACCAAGTCTCAAGTTCTGGTATTAGGAACTGCTAGCCAGATAAAGAAAGTGATGGATTGTGAGGATAAGGTGCAAATTAAGTGTCAATCTCGAATTCGTTACGTCTGCTCGAAATCTGGGACTAAAATTAGATGGAGAGCAAAAATACGTTGAACATGTCAACAGCAAGATAAAAAATGCATTTTTTAGACTGAAAACTTTATATAAAATAAGACCATATATAAAAGAAAAACTTCGTTTACTTTTAACCGACTTGCTGGTTCTTTCTCAATTTAATTACTGCAGTTCCGTATTTGGCCCTAGGATAAAAACCAATACTGAGAGAGCTATCCAGAGAGTCCAGAATGCCTGCATTAGGTTTTGCTACAATGTACCTAGACGTGATTTTATAACTCCCTATCTAAATAGTAAAGGAATTTTAAACATGAGTGCCAAAAGGGAACTACATTATGCATGCACGCTTCATAGAGTCATCTGGAACAAAAAACCTGAATATTTATTTGAAAAACTGACCTGGATAGAAAAAACCGTTCTAAAAAATCTGCGATCTGTTTCACAAAATCTATTAAAAATTCCTTTTCATAAAACAACTCGGTACAGAGGAACGTTCAGATTTACTGCAGCAAAAATATGGAATGATCTCCCACCTCCATTGCGACTACAAATAACCACCGGATGTTTTAAACTCACATATAAAAAAGCTCTATTAAAAAGACAAATAGCTGCAGAAAGTCTGAAACATGCCTACTGGAAATTGTTGTTATTAAAGGATTTCTTTTAATAAATAACCCTTTATAAAAGAAAAATGGATACACACATGTACACCACGAATAAACACACATATTATACATACATTATAACACACACACACACACACACACACACACACACACACACACACACGCGCACGCACGCACGCATTCACACACACTGATACGAATGGTTTTAATTTAGAGCTCTGTAAGAATTGTTTTTGGTTTACTTTACTAAATTTTATTTTTTGTTATAAAACTTAAAGATTTTTAACTATAGTTTTTGAGAAGTTGTCTAGCGAATGGTATAGCCAATTATCTTGTCCTGCAACTCCCGCATTTCAACTTAGGGAGAAGGAATGGCTGAAAATCAGCGCTGTGACGGGTCGTGCCCGACCCAGTACAGCATTAGCTGAGCCATCTCCTTTTGCTACTGAGTTACGCCTTTTTTTGTAAGACTGCTGTTATTGTTTACCGTTTTTTTTTGTAGCAATAAATGCCTTTTTATTTTTTATTTTATTTTATTTTAGATCCATAAGTTTGTGTTAATTTTAGTAACGTAATTTTATTATTATCATAAAACGCGATAGTGTAAAAATAACTGTTGAATATAATTTTATTGTAAATATCCTTATGAAATTAAATCCATGACTTACAATGAATTTTACCGCTGTATATAATTGAATGGTATGAATAATGAATGTGAAAATGTAATGAATGAAATATATTTATCAATACATGATGATAATGATACAATTAAAAATCAGAGGCTACTGGTTATTCTTTAAGTTCATTGACTTAAGAGTGAAATTCCAATAACACATTCCAAAGGTCAGGTTTATTACAGATATTTTTTTCTATCCAATATTGAGTTACACGTGTCGTTACTGAACCAACAAATAAATGAAAATCCAAAAGTAACGAAAATTTCTTTTTTATTTTCAGAGCATGTTTGTTTCGTTAACGTCAAAATGAATTGTAAGACATATTAGACACACATACGCATTTTGGATAAGAAAAAAAGAAAAATCATGTACAAATAAAAAACCAACACAATTTTCTAATGGAAAAAATATACATTAAATTTATGCAGATGAGATGAGTCAACAAATGAAAAATAAAAGTAATAATATAGGTATTATTATATACTTACTTAAAGCAATTTTGATAAAAGGAACGAAAATAAATCTAAAAACGAAAGTACTGGCTCAAAAGATTAAAGGTGTTTTTGTGTGTTATGATCAAAGAGGAAAGGAAACATAAAGAATATCAGAAACATTTATTTACTGAAGTAATAACAAATATTGATGCAGATATAAGGAAAACAGATAAGTATATTGAACTAGATGTAATACGAGTCAATAGTTGGGTATAGTCTGTCCGTGGAATAATGGCCAAAAACTATTTAAAAGTTGAGTAAGTTTAGAGTTTTTCCATCGTTAGTTACTTTATTCGAAGAACTTTGAAATTTTGAAGAAATATTAAATTTCGATCAAAATATTAAATCTTTATTGATGCAGATATTGAGGAAATAGATAAGTATATTGAACTAGATTGTAAAACGAGTCAATAGTTGGGTATAGTCTATCCGTGGAATAATGGCTAAAAAACTATAAACGAAGAAATAACTTTAAACGAAGAAATTTTGTACAAATATTAAACTTCGATAAAAATATGTAATCTTTAGGAATTTTGACAGGTTGTTGTCAAACAAAAACTGTCAAACGTCATACAAAAAAATATTTCTCGAATAAAGTCATTTGACGATGGAAAAATCTGCTCATAAGCTACTAATACTTACATAATTGCACGTATACTTTACTTATTAACTGCAAATTAAGTGTTTGGACTATAAAAGAGACTATGGTTAAGTTTTTTGAGACATTACTGATCGACGGACACTTAGGGTAGCCCTTTATGAAATAGCAATTATTTGTTGATCAAAGAGAAATTGTGACTTCGTATAACATATTTTTTCTAATCCTTGAACAAGGCTCCTGTTTGAGTATTTTATATACCTTTTTCAGTTCTCTAGAAAAGTACTATTCAAGTTTAACAAACAGACATTGTTCATCTCTCCCCAGTTTTAATATACTTTGTACGCACATATATAGATATAAAAATATGGGTAAACAAAGGCGAGATATTATGTTGTTCATAATATATAATATATCTACGCAACTTTTATTCATCTACACATTTAAATGGAGCGTGACTCACAAGTTACCGCAAAAGCTATTAAAGTCGCCGACGCAGGGTTCAGAACGAGTGACAGCGATTGAATATTTAGATTTGAATGTTTTACGAAATCTTTTGTTTTAGATTTTATTTCAACATTGTTTTACATTTCGAGAAAGTGATACTTGTGTTCAGTCATAAGTTACGCGTAGATAGAAACTGTTTCAAAACACAAATATACATTTTGACGAGATGTGCTACTAAACCACGCGTATTGTATGTTAATTAATTAATACTTCTATGATAAATTACAATTTGATTATTTTTGCGACACAACGAACACACGGTACACATATCTCATGATGTCTATAAATTGTATATTTAAATTTATAAAAATCATAAAATTTAACGTATCGTAATATAAAATCTCCGTATATAAGTATGATGGATTGTTTAAGCTTTTCGATCCGCTGTCAGTAAGACCATACCCTAATCCACGTTCAAATTACAGTGATGACAATGACAAATTAACTGTTCAAGTGTTAGTTAAAGTAGTTTGCGAAAACTTAACGTTTGCGTAAGAAAGGTTTTGTTATTACGAAAATAATTCTTTACAGATATTTTTTTTGTCAATGATTTTATTGATGAAGTACGATTTAATAGGCTTTGTACAGATTAAAACGTGAATAAATGTATTTTGGATAAAAGACGGTGATTTATAAATAATCAATCTTTATCCTAACTTAAGTGCTTTCTTTGAAATCACAGAACTTGTGTTTGGCGTTCGCTATTTTAAATCGGTACTAAAAAATAGAAGTAGCAATTGACGTCATTCATGATCGAAGTGGGTGGATAGCAACAGAAATCTAGAACATCATTTAATTTTTATAAAATGAGGTAAGTGTTGGATGAAAGCTGCGCAAGACCGCTTTACAGTTCAACTTGAAGAAGGTCTACCCCAAACTGGTTGATATCTGGTTGGACTAAGGTCTTAGGATTATTTTAGGCCCACAGGATGTAAAACATATCGCCCCCAAAAGCTACTGCGATACCTAGTGGATGTAGGACTTGGTGGCGAACTGTAAAGATAACAGCGGCGATCACAATAGATCGATGACGGTCGCAGTGATACTGGGGCTGCACAGTCCCAGAATAGCCGCAAAACAAAATAAAAAAAGGTCTTATATTAAGCCGAATTAGTTAGTCATTATTATTATTGAGGCCTCGAAAAGAAAAGCACTTGTCTTTTCTGAAGATAGCATACAAGGCAGAATGTTTGCGTTTTGATTTTAATGTGCGGAAAACTCCTTCTTTTCTTTCCTTTCTATTTTAAAGATTGCTTTCCTACATGGAGCTTATTTTATCGAAATATACACTAACAATCAAATTCAATTTTATTCTTATCGGAAATATTAAGTTATCAAAACTCCACCTGAGTTTAATTCTGCTACTAACTACTAAAACCTTTAAACCTTTTCACTTAACTTTTCTTTGTTGTTTCGAGGTGTTTTTTTTACATTTACACATTTACATTTAACTTTAAAGAAGCAAATAATACACTTCTCACCACGCTTTCACTGCGTCCCAACAAAATTAATATTATGTTCTAAAACACACCCGCTTACAGTCAGCCCCCACCCATTTCTACGTAGAAATTAAAGCGATGACAATGACAAATTAACAGTTGAAGTTGTACCTACAACAGCGAAACGTTCTCGTACCGATGAACGAAACGTATTTTGTTAGGAACAAACGTGTCTTGTTTGATGTTCATGTAAAATGCGTTTAGTTATTCCAAAGTTCGGAATATGTGTTTCGAACAAAAATTTGCGAGTCGCTTATGCTCATGATTTTTTTTTGGGTTTTGTAAATAATGAACGTTGATACAGAAAAATAATTATATTAAGTTCCACTACGTAATTTAGACAATTTAAGTAATTTGAATACGTAAGTAATAATAATAGTGTAGTACCACATCGGATCGACTTCCAGTCTTACCGGATTTAGCTGAATACCGTATTTTACGTCAAACTGCCTTTCTGAACTCCGCAACTCATTGCTGGGTAATAGAGTGCCCAATAGTAAAACTGGTTATCAGAATTGTAATGACTTAACGACAGTCAAAGATCATTAACGGCTTAACGTGCATTCCGAAGCACGGAGGGGTCTTGGTATGTATACAAATGGTCACCCATCCACTGACCAAGCGCGGAGAGTGCAGCTTAAGCTTTATTAACAGTCAAACTGTTCGGCTTTCACTTAGCCACGGGCCTCTCAACTTTTAGTCTTTAAATACAATATTGGTCCAACGTAATAAAATAATAATTTATGGAAATACAAAACAAGGTCTTCCCACAGCTTGTGCGTACAAAATTATATAGATAACATAAACTGCACGGATAGCCGAGTGGTATAGGTCACCACGCTGATTACCACTGTGCGCGGCGTGCTGCGGGTTCGATCCCCGCATGAGACAAGCATTTGTGTGATCCACAAATGCTTGTTCCAAGTCTGGGTGTTCTTTGTGCATGTGATTTGAATGTTTGTGAAACCCCCGCGACACAAGGATTAAATTCCTTAGTGCGGGCGTCGTTTTTTTTTTAAAGAAAAGAAAATAAAAGAAATAAAATATAACTTTCTACGGTTTACGCACTAGCCAGTTGGGCTAACCAAAAGTAGCTGTAATACATTAAAAAAACATAGATTGCTAAACTAGAATTGATTGTTTTTTTTTTTTTCAAACTTATTTTGATAAACAATACAAGTAGGTATAATATTATTATACATAGATGTTCTTGGTCATTAGAATAAATAATTATATTTTGTACCTTTTGAGAAGTCAAATGTCTATTAAAAGTTATCTTGTGTCAAATTTAGTTCAATTACTATTGCTTAAATGTATGATCCCTCATATTAAACAGACACAAATAATTCAGAATTTCATACAATTTCTAGTATTCTACAGATATAATTACAACATGTGCGCAGTCTCGAAAATAATCTATTTGTTTCACGTCTAGGGGTTTGATCTTATGACCTTTGAAGGTCAGCTAGTTTGATCATTAAATATAATTTGAGTTTCTAAATTGGTTCATTCATTCGATAAATTTCTTCATACGCTTTTTTAATAATAATAATATCTTGGGACAACCCTCTCACGGCCATCTGATCCCAAACTAGGCAGAGCCTGTACTATGGTAACCAGAAAACTGATAAAAATACTTATATATTTCTAAATACATACATTATAGATAAATTATATGATATTTTATTAGTCGAGTGTTTTATTATTTCGTTATTATTAAGGTAACGATAATATGTCGTGGTGGCCTAGCGGTTCAATTACCAGATTCGCATACACAATATGATTTGAGGTTGAAACTCAGGCAAATACGAATGTGACTTTTTCAAAGTTATAATATGTACTTTCTTAATTATTCTAAAACATAATTGACAAACGGTGAACAAAAACATCGTGAGGAAACCTGGATTCCAAAATATTGGAATCTGCATCCAAGATGTTACCATTAGTTAGGATATTCAACCATTGGTTGAGTTAACTAGGGATAAAAAAAACTGAGTTTTAGTCATTCGAACTGAATCGAAAATAAACATCGTTTAACTTTGTTCTTGGAAACTGTTGAAGATAATAACGTCAGTGAATTAAAATGTTTCTGTATTAAAACCACCAGTTAAATAAATTTCATTAAGTAGCTGTAACCCTGCAATTCAGACGAGAATGCTGAGAGTAAGAAGTTACACAAAGTTTGGAATAACAATGCTTTCGGAAGTACTGGGCCTGGCGCGGAAGCAGTCTCTCAAGAGTTCGTTACAATAATTACAGGGTCTCGTGAATGGGTAACATATTAGACCTTATATTGGTAATCAGGTGGACTAGACTTTTTTGTGTATGGCTCCAATGACTTAAAATCAAGGATGGCATGCAAGGCGAAGAAAATTTATGGAACTAGCTGTTGCCCGCGTATTCACTTCAATTTTTTTCAGTGTATTAGTCTGTATGTTACAATCACACAAAAATGAAAATCTTCCCTCTGTATAATATTGTAAGTTAATAATATGAATGAGATACCTATTTATATAAATGAATCTGTTTCGATATAATGAATACTTTTGGGCGATTGGTATACCTAAATTTGGACAAACATAAAACTTATAAAAGGTCCAAAAAACCAAGCAACCTTGTGTTGTTTTCCTGTGGCGAGTAGGGTGTCCAAGCTCCTTTAGAGACAGGAAAGGTTTTTATATATTTATTTGGACTCTCAGGGAAAATCTTTGTGCAGGCTCTGCATAGTTTGGGATCAGATGGCCGTGTGTGAGATTGTCCCAAGATATTATTATATTATTATTATAATAATATCATGCGATATAATGTATAATAATGCGATATACACAGCATTCATGACGTTTTCAACGAATATCTGGCTCCCCTGCCATCCTAACCAGGTGAAATTTCTACAAGCATTAAGGCTGATCAAATCGCTCAAATGTATGGAAGTGACATGTCTAAGTCACGTGACTTATGGAAAAGAAATGTCATAATACCCATACATTTAATGTACTTAAGCGATTTCTATCATCGTTAACGCTTGTAGAAATGTCGCTTATCTAAGGGGGCCGAATAATATCTATTACTTTATTGTCTTGCTATTGTAGATCTTTTTTAAGAGCCGGCCATATTATGGAACCCCTACTATACTCTTGTTCTTGACCGAGTTTTTTGTTGAAAACTTTGATGACACTTAAGACTTGTCTTCATAGAATTTCCAGACAGACTTATGATGAATGTTCGTAATGTAATAAAGATAGAGAATTCCATAAAGCAAAATGGGGTCTGTTATATTCTCCCGTTACTTAAAATAATGAGGATAAGTACTTGTGTCTCAAAAGTTCTTGTTTTGTTCAAATAGGGTATTATAATTTGGTAGCTCTCAGAACCCTAATGGATTTGGTTTTATAATATTAAAACTTCAGAGAGATTTTTCCCGATTGAGAACAATGCAATATTTAAAGAAATCTATTTTCATAATATTTTTAAAGTCAATTCAAGCTTATACCTAAATATTAGAAAAAAATAGACTGGTCATGACCTTTTGGGCACGTTTCCCGTCATTGACATCATCGTCATTTTATAGATGAGTAACTTATGAGATATATTTATCTTATAAGTTTTTAGTTTAGCTTGGTTTTAATTTTTAAAAGTTTAGTAGTATAAATAGTAAAAATAAATTAATATTCTTTAGAAAAAAATTTAGGTTATTTATAACCAAAATATAGTAATAATTTCTTGGTTTCGAAATAAATGATGAGAACCTCGTTCTTGTAACAAACAAAATAAAACTACATAGCTTGCGCTGTAATAGAGAAAAATACCGAATTTCAAAGCTGTCTGCCCACGGCTTAAACAATTTTAATTTTTCCCTTAGGCAACTACTTAAATAAATAATAATAATAAATAAATATCTTGGGACAATCTCACACACGGTCATCTGATCCCAAACTAAGCAGAGCCTGTACTATGGTAACCAGACAACTGATAAACATACTTATATATTTCTAAATACATACATATTATAGGTAAATAACACCCAGACACAGAACAAATGATCGTGCTCATCACACCAAGATTTGTCCTGGGTGGGAATCGAACCCACGACCTCCGGCTTAGCAGTCAGGGTCACTAACCACTAGACCAACAGGCCCGTCAAAGGAAGGATCTTAAGGAATCGGGATAAAAGGTAGCCTATGTTCTTTTCCATGTCAAAGGCTACATGCATGCCAAATTTCATCCAAATCCGTCCAGCCGTTTTTGCGCGATTGAGTAACAAACATCCAAACATCCACACTTTTACATTTATAATATTAGTAGGATATTAGAAAAAATAAATAGAAAAATGGTTTTCATGTCTTCATATATTTTTGTTCACAACTACGTTATACAAATATGGCTGCGTGAATAGTTAGCAGTGTATCGTTGCAGCACGTCGAAGTGCAAACCACAGTTCCGTAGTTTCAAATTCACGAACTCAGACCTAGATCTTCTTTGAACTTCCTTCAAGATGTAGTGCTTGACTGGAAGTGACTTTGCAATAGATGGGTACGATTTATTTTACGAACTAAGTGATTCAATAAGTAAAAACATAGTTTTTTTACTGCCCGTCCATCCATCTGTCCGTCCGTTTGTCATCTGGCTGTATCTCAAGAACCGAGATAATAAGACAGTTGAAATTTTCACAGATAATGTATCATGCAAGGCTCGATCCCTGCATAGTACAAGGATTTGTGTCATCCACAAATGGTTTTACCAATTTTGAGGGTTCAGAGAGCATGTCAAACCCCACATCTAAACACAAGGATCCTTAGTGCGGGAGTTGATTTTTTTTCTTGTTTAAAGGAAAAACCAAAGCAGCGGTAGACTAATGGCTATGGCATTGGACTTTCGATCATGTGTGGTCTCGCGTTCGAATCCCACCTACTGCACTACCGACGTGAACCCACTCGTAACACAAACATATTATTATATTTAGGTTACCACGAGAGGTAAACAAGAGTAGTAATGTATGACCACTGCCAGGAAACTTATCATCAAAAAAGTTAAATAAACCATTTCAACTCGCGACTCCCCGCCACCGCGTCGGCTCATGATTAAGGACTCCTATTGAGTCTGAAACTAGTCGGACGATCCCGAGAATGCACGTGAGTAAGCCTTTGAATCGTTAAATAATTATGAATTTGTCACGGCAGTTATTAAAAAAATAAGTTTTATGAAACTCAGTTTATGCAATATAAGTAATTTATGTTCTATCTTTTAATTTTTTTTTTTTCTAAGAAACTAAATTCCTATATATTTTGCCTCCGTTTCAAGTTAGATCTTATTAGAGTTGTCTTTGATTTGAACGCAATAGAACGCGTTTGCACAGAAATATTGAAATCAATTTGATTTAGGTATCACGGGCTACCGACAGGTCATAAAATAAGTTAACATGTTGATCTATTTTAATATTTATGTAACAACTCTGTGCTTACCGTGTTTCTGGCAAATAAATATATTATTATTATTATTATTGTTAAATCCGAAACTTTAAAAGTAATTTGTTTACCTGGATTGCTTATGATTTGATTTTTGAATAAGATTAAACGTTTAATTTGTTGAAATAAAACTACTTTAAACGGATTCCATCGCATTTTGTTTTATTTTGATTTAATTTGTTTTCTATTTTAATATTTTTTTCATATTATATTACTTAATATTCAATCTTAACTTTGAGGCTTCAAACTAGGGTTATAGGCAGTAGGAGTCGTTATCATTTATATATAAATACGTGAAGGGAAAACTTTGTACCCCTTTGTACGAAAATTGCGTGGACGGAGGAGTATGAAATTTTGCACGCTTATAGTTCATATGGAAGAGAAGTGCAAAATACTAATAATAATATTAATTATAATTATGCATGAAAAATGCATTAACTCAATAAAAATGACATGACGCACACTACCGTTTATTTGACATACATACGCATACTTAGTATATTATTTTGTAATTTTTTTTAAAGCATACAATCTATGTGGGTTGCACATTACTAGTATTCCTGATAATCCCTCGTACTAAGCTAAGATGCTTGTGTTACGAGTGGGTTCACGTCGGTAGTTTAATGGGTGAGATTTGAACCCGCAACCACATGAAAGCAAGTCCGACGCCCTAGCCATTAGGCTACCGCCGCTTCTATTGAGAATGGATTACATCTATACACCGTCATTACAGATTTATCAGGGATTAATATTATTTGTCTTTACTAAATGTCAAAAACTAATTATCATGGTCTGTTTGCGAACATTATCGGGTCATTAGTTATAATAATAATATCTGAGTTTAAGTATTAATACATATTGTTATGAGTTTCTCTCAGAATCACTCGATAAGAAATCCTACCAATATTTCAAATGTATCGACGTTTGGACGTTCGTAACTCAATCAAACGAAAACTTATGTTCCTACAAAATTATAATGTTTTTTTTGTGTAGGTAAGGTTAAGGTAAGAACCTTAACCTTACCTAGACAAAAAAAAACCCAAAAAAATAATTATCATGGGAATTTTCTACAGTCGGTCATCACATCTAGTTTGTCTAGATCTTGTAGTAGCATCCGGCACCACCATACCGCTGGTTGCATTTTAATGCCTTGCTAAATAACACCGTGACTTTATCTAAAGACTACTCTTAATAAATCAATTTATTTACGCATCAGTTTATGATGATTTTGAATTTCATCGTATTCCAGTTTATACTAAGTCACAAGGTTATGTCAGAATAACGGTATTTTGACAATTCATTTCAACGTGTATGTATTTAAAAGTTTTTGCTGCAGAAAGAAATATTTAATTAGGTAATCCAAAAAGTTGCCTGACGAAAATGGATCCTCGTGATCCTAATGCTATAAGGCATTTTCCAAAGAGAATTTTGAATGAATAAAATATCTATAAATATTTTTTACGGAGAATATTTTAATTGGCCTTTGTCTTTTTTAAGCTTAAGCAAAAGTCAAAATTAAATAAAGATTAAAATCGAAAAGCGATTTATCTTAAACCAAGGATTAAACAGTATGGTTAAAACTAAGGTTTTAGTTAAACCTCTTTTTGTGATAAAGCTGAACGAGTTTATAAGAATAAAATATTTTGATCCGAAATATATTTATAATCATATTTTAATACACATTTGTTCTTTAAGAAGAAATGTTAAACCTTCCAATTAGGCTCTGTTTTCATCTGTGGGTGTAGTTGGATGAAATAGAATATAAGCCTCTAAGTTTCTAACCTTAATCAAAATGTGACTTATACTTGACCTTAAGAGTGACCCGTTCCACGTTTATTTTTGTAACCTGAGATAAAAATATTTAACAAAATAATTTGTTTATGTTTTTCTATATTTTACGAATCCAACTTAAGTCTAGGGTAGAAAAGGATGGAATAAACATTTGGAAATAAGAATTCTAAGAAGACCTAATCTAATTATGAACAATTTTTGAGTACACCAATAGTCGAGCGGCATATAATATCACCTCGCCGATAATAACTATCTCTGTGCTTAAGGTTCGCCCCCGATCCTCGCATCGAAATCAAGAATTTTGACTGGACTGATGGTCTACTGGCTAGTAATCCTGACTGCTAAACCGGAGGTCCGGGACCCCGGGACAAATCTTTGTGTTACGAGCATGATCATTTGTTCTGTGTCTGGGTGTAATTTATCTATAATATGTATGTATTTAAAAATATATAAGTATGTTTATTAGTAGTCTGGTTGCCATAGTACACGGTCTTCCTAGTTTGGGATAAATAAGTCCTAATTTTATTATTATAAATAATAAATTTGTGTGATCTACAAATTCTCTAATGCTAGTTCGAAGTCTGGGTGTTCTTTGTGTACGTGTTCTATATGTTTGTAAACCTCCTGCGACACGAGAGTTAAATTCCTCAGTTCAGGAATCTTTTATAAACAAAAAAGTCTAGTAAATGGATGTTTCATAAAATCGAATCAACCCCTGAATCGCAATCAACGCGCAGTGTCAGTTGCGGTGGCAATCTAGGAAACCACACAACTATATTACTATTCTGAACAAAGGTTTGGTATTATTTTGTGAATGAATTAAAACATTCAAGACAGAACTCACTCCATCTTGTCAAAAAGCAATCACTTATTTCTCAATTTTGTTACAACAGAAAACAAAAACATTTTCTGAACTATAAATTGAAATGAGAACAGCTGAATCTGTTTAGCAGGCCCGAATAAGACAGGTCGAATTGAATTCAATGAATCAATCCTCTAAAACTGATTCTGTCTATTGACGTGAACTTGTTGGATTGTTTGTCAGTTCAAGTTTTTTTTTCTAAGAAGTCTGTTTTGCTAGCGTACTCTTATTCTGTATTTTTTTAGTTTTGTTGTGAAGGTAAAATCACTAACTACATTATCATTTTAAGGACAAGCAATTACTAAAACGATGGCTATTTTCAATGTATTTTTACATCATCACCATCAATCTGAAGACCGACCTTTAAATATAGGCCTAAATGAAACCTGTTATTTATCAATGAATACAAATAATAAATAACCGAACATCTAAAAGTGGAAATTCCAAACCGAAAATCTCATTAACTTGGAAAGGAAAAATGGAAAGATTTTTCACTAAAAACACCAAAAAAAAACTACGCGCAAGTTCTTATAAGGGAGCGAAAGCTAATGATTGTAACTATCCTCCCGAAAATATTTGATCTCCATTCTCAATGGAATTGAAACGTTAATAAAAAAAATAAAAACAAAATTATTTCTTCTTACCGGAAAAAATAAATTTTTGCATAACAATAACCCAACAAAAAATAAATCAGAAAATCTGTTCAACTACAAGCGTGCCCGCGGGCTATCAATAGCAATCAGAACTGATGTTTTTTCCCAATCAAAATTTCATTCGGTAATAGTGTCCGGAGGTTGTCCGGGGCACTCTCCAAATTGAATTCTGTAGCTCTGGCCGAATCAATTACGATCTGCCCTTACCGGGTTAGGTCGCAATGATATACTTATAAAATGAAATATTGGAGTGTATTTTGAAGGAAAACAAACCTGGGCCTTAAAATAACATGGTCTTGAAATTTTGGTGTCTTGACTTGGGGCAACTTGGTATGGGGATCGGAATGGCCGCAATAAGGTTGAAATTCAGACTCCTACATGTTCCCTTTGTGCAACTTAAGAATGAACGTTAATTTGTAAGAAATCTGGTTTTACAAATGGCAAAGAAGGTATTTTCAGTTTAGTATTATTTTTGTTTAGCTACTAGCTGCGGCCCGCGGTTTCACCAGCGTAAGTCCCGTTCTCTTGCATGCACTTTTCTTATTATATTTAAAAAGCTGTCTTTATATATTTTATTTTATATTTATAGGTGTCAACTCATTTGGTGCAGTCATTCGGAAGTCATGCACTTAGCAACACATTTGGCTATTCATTTCATTTATATAGATTACGCATGAATGCATGCAACCGAATATTTGTGATTTAATGAAATAAAAGACAGAGAAAAATTTACTGAAGGCTCCACAGCACCTCAAGCACCTCAAGGTTCCGCAGACTGATGAGCCAAATCACTAGTCTATTCGAGCCCTGCCTTAGGTAAATTTGAACCTAAGGCAAGCCTAGGGTGAGGACGGCACGCTGTGCCCTCAACGTGATTCGAAGTCATAAGAGTTTCACCCGACAAAAAAAAGGGCTCGAATAGATCTACTACTACGCTCTCCAAAAATTTGTGTTTGAGAAATAAACAAACTAAATACTACAATACTTTTTTTATGCACGATAAAACAGAACTTAACTATTAAATACTTATACTTTTAGAGATTAATCCATTTTTGCTGGAAACTGTTTACGAGTTTCCATGAATGCTGTTCGGCTGAACGAAACATCTGCTATAAATCCTGTATGGTAATCCGTTGGGAAAACTAAGAATATGTATTAGCCTTAGTAACGCTACACCGAACGTGAGATTTTAATCCTGAACTCGCGTTCAAACTAAATTGATTTCATTATTATACAAATATTTTAGTTACTATTAATATTTTTTTTTAAAGAGCGACTCCTTCAAAAATCCTAGCCAAATGTATGAATAAAGCTGGAGATGTAAGTTGAATACGAACTTTGTATATTGAATGATCATTCTCACAATTATTTTGGTGGCGAGACTTAAAACTATCGAACATACTATTATTTAATTTTCTTTAATACAAATCTCAACATTATTATTTAAGAAAAAAAAAATTCTATTATTCTTTTCTTTGTCCCGCACTAACTTTATTAAGTTTTTTTTATATTCTCTTTGTCATAAAGTCTACTTCAGAGGTGGTCCCATATAAATAACATCAAATCGATTTAGTAGTTTGATTTATTAATAAAAAAAAATTAGTCAATTTTAAACGAAATTTCAAGATATTACTGTACATTCGTGAAACTGAACTCAGTTTTTTATTCATATCTATGTGCAATCAAAATACAACACCAAACTTGGTTAAAATTCTGAGAAGTATTTACGAAACAGATGTGCTGTCAATTTAATTTATTTGATCTCACAATTTACTGAAATTCAGTTACAGGTGTTTCCTTTAATATACCTGATACACAAACGTTGAGATTTAGATAACAGTAGTGCCTGTTTGTAGGTGGTATTGTAGCTAGTGAAGCTATCGCAAGATTCTGAGAACAGCCTGTACTATGAACGCTTGAAGTCGGACTGCTACCATTGAGGAAGCGAGATGGCGCATTACACTCCGTATCGTGGTGTCCCGCTTACACAGCCGCAACAGCAACATTAGGAGCTCTTTTAGCACACAGATATCAATCGTGTTTATAGCGCTATTGTGTGGTCTACCTATAACTGATCTGGTTGTCTTACTATTCATTATGACTGAAACTGTGATTTGATTACGCCGTTTGACGATCTTCCAAATGGCGCTTTGAAACGCGATTTGGAAGATTACAAAAAGCGTTTTTAAGCATCCTTTATTTCCATAAACTTCGTTTAGAAATATAATTTGTTATTAGTATAGTATAGTACATAACTATATACAAAAATTACTAATTATAATAAAAATAAAACTATACTAAACCAAAACCTTAAAATAAAACTTATTAAACATTATCAACCAAAATTGATTGATAATGACTAAAAAGCATAAAAAAAATCATCATCATCGTTGCCAATGTCGGGAAACGTGCCCAGAAGGCTGGCAGCATTGCCACGTTGAATGGCAATGCTAATTTTTGATTTTTGGTTGACTTCATTTTGGATACTTTTTTTTTGTTTCCTCTTCTTTTTCCTTAATAGAAAAACTCCCGCACTAAGAAATTAAGTACACATGGAGTTTTCCCAAAAAATTAAGTCACAATAATGCACAATAAGCACCCATACATTGAACAAGCACCAAAATTGTGGATCACAATAATGCTTGACCCATCCAGGGATCAAACTCGCAACACCTTATTTAATGTTAATTGTCAAGGTTTCCTATCAAATCAATCAAATCAGCCTAGGCCTTTCGCCGCAACACCCGGTCCTCCATTTGGGGGCCGTGTGTTGGGGTGCGCCATCATTAAGGTGTTTGCCCTAGTCACCACGCTGGGCAAGCGGGTTAGTGACCGCAGTCTACTTACAGTTCTGTAGGAGAATGCTGCTGCTCATTCTCCTTGTTTCTTTATCCCTTAGTCGCCTCTTAGGATACCCACGGAAAGAGAAAGGGAGGTTCTTTTATATGCCGAAACCCCACAACACGGTTTCCTATACCACTCGGGTATCCGTGCAGTCAAAATTCTCGACCATAGTTTACACATTAAAGAATAGAACTATTACTACAGTTCGAGCTAGATCAAGTTTCGAGAAACAAATAGCCATAACGATTCAACCGAAACTCAACAGAGTCGTTAAGGCTTGCAACTATTGTAGGTAACCTAGCACTATAGGATCTATTCGAAATAATCGATTCATGTTATGGTGAGGTATAAGCTTTGATGGCTAGCTGAACCGCTTTATGTAAACTGTATCATCACGCTTGTATTCACTATAAAGAGGTAGTCAAAGAGACAGCGTCAAGGGTTCGACTTCTTCATGTATGGGAATAACAATGAGAATAATCTGGTGTCGACTTCCGTGGTCGAGTGGCCTGAGGTTCCGGGTTCGGTCCCCGGACGGGTCAATGTAGAAAAATATGTAATATTGTAATATTTTCACAACCTTCTAAAATTTTAAAATAAAATACAAATAAGTTCATTAATGTAATTTTCTGAACCACTGAACTACAAAATATATTCAGAAGTAGGTACTAAGTTATTCAAAATAAAAAGGTGATAAGTCAATGCAAAATAAATTGCGTTGTTTTTTCATTTCAATTTGCTATGGGTTTCTTGTAAGAAATTGCTTGTACGGCATCTCCGATTCAACAATAGCTTAAGTTCTTTTGTAAAAAATGTGTAATAGTGTAGTATTTTACTTTGTATCGAACTTTATTATAATGCAAAATTGAATCTATTTTTAATAATTTTTTAACGTATTTTTATTTATACTTTTAAATTAATACTAGCTGACATATTCTGCAATGGAGATGGTCACCCTTATTATTTACTAGTAAAAATAGGTGTTAGCCGATTCTCAGACCTACCCGATATGCACACAAAATTTCATACTAATCGGTCCAGCCGTTTTGGAGGAGTTTGGTAACAAAAAACGCGACACGAGAATTTTATAATAATTTTTTTTTTGTAAAGTGGTAAAGATTTTTATTTGTGAGTTTGTTTGTAGGCAGTTACATCTAGAACCACTGAATCGTATATGAAAATTTTTACACCTATAGAAAGTTACATTATTCCTAAGTGCTATAGGCTATTTTGCTGTACTGCCCGGGGCATGTCGCTGGATATTTATATTTTACAAAAATTGCATTTGAGTTAATTTCCGTGACGTGCACGGAAATTAACGCAAACTCATGCGTAAATTTACCTTTTCAGGCTTGAAGTTTCGGCCGGGTTACACTGACCGTGGTCGCAAGCAGACTGTATAAAGTTCTCGTTATTTTCCGTGCCGTAATTTTACTATATCATTCAACGCCATACTTTAAAAGTTAGTATTTTATTTTAATCAATACAAAATTTAGACAAATATTCTCTCCTATTATTTATCCAGTCAATCAATGAGTTATGTCGCAAAATGGTTTTTATTTCAGCTGAATTTGATCCAACCAAAAGCAGAACCCAAAACACAAACAAAATGTTACTGATATAGATAATCCAGCCATTTGACACCTTAAATTCAAACACCACTAATCAACACCTCAATCTATCCAGACTCAGACAGAAACTTGGTGATACCAATGGCTAAACTTCTTGTAGATTCTCGAGCAGTTTAAAAGCAATCGAAACTTTAATTAGAGCATCTGCGACGGTACCTGCACGCAACGAATGTTCACAAACACATCAATCTCGAACTTTGTACTGATAGTAGTTACCCTGACGACATAATAGTTTGTGCTACTCTAAGTACCCAATTAGTGAGGAATTAGATGTTTCAGTTTGATGCATGGATTGAATTAGGGAACGATGTGCTTGGGGAGTTTATTTTACGTAGGTATATGTGATCGATAAGTTAAAGACGTACGGCTCGCCATTCCCATTTCAAACTCTTAGCCTAGTCGTTGTGGCCTTGTGATTCAATGATCAGATTCGCATGCATATAGTTGCAGGTTCGATCTCAGGCAACCAATGTGACTTTTTCAAAGTTATAAGTACTTTCTTAATCATTTTGACACATCATTGACAAACGGTGAAGGGAAACATCGTGAGGAAACCTGGACTTCAAATATGACTATCTGAAATCGCCATCCAAAAATTAGCTAGCGTAGTGATCGATGCTCGTTCCTGCTCTATATGGGGAGAAATTGTGCTCAGTAGTGGGACGTTTATAAGCCGGTAATATATACTCTTAACCAAGCATCTCTGCTTGGTTAAGAACCAAACGTGGTAAAAAAGGCTGGTTTGAATTAGTAGTTGTAGTTTCTTTTTTTTGGATTAAGCAACATAAACTGGATTATAGCTATTTATATCTATTATCACCTTTGTATTTCATGCTGTGAACTATATTCTTTTGAGAAATTTAATAAAGAATCTTTGAACCTAAGTCAGGCAATAAATAAGAAAAATGAAGATAACTTCAGAATTTGAACTCAAAATATAATTTTCTTTAGCAATTACAGTAAACATTCTTGAATTTTAACCTTACATTTTCACTGGCATTTTCTATTACAGTTACAGACAAAACAAATGAAAAAGTTATTGTTGGCGAAGAAAACTTAAAATACGAGGGTTCGGAGTTATGACAGGTTAGGTCAAATGCTCCCTGAAAGGTGAGATGATTTCATACTAATATTTAAGAAAACTCATTATTTTTAGTGGCAGTGAATGAGAAAATATAGTAATTTATTTTAAAGTGTACAAGGCAAAGAAATAAGGTAAATAATTTCAGCTGTAAGAAAAATAAAATATTTTGATTTCACTTGAAATGTTTGCGTCGGCTCGTAATAATTTATGAATTGTAAAAAAAAGTATTTACACAGTAAAATGTGCATTTATTTCAAGCATTTTCATGGCTACACTATTATTACAAATGGTACCTAGTATAGCAAGAAAGCATGGTTTTCAATGTGGACGCATTTTTTTTTTATTTTAATTAGAAAATGATTACTAAATAATATAATAAAAATAAGAATAAACAACTTTTAAAATTGTTTGTTTTCTGTATTTTGTCATGATACATATGTTTATATATATTGTGCAAAAATAATATTACTATCCATAAAAACATACAAGTTCAAGCCAGGCTCGAAGTAGAAGATAAATCTAAAATCTCCAAAATCAAAATCAAAAAGGATGGGATTGCGTCGTTTCATTACAGATATTTGGCCATCTTCTGACTCCATCATCAGACCAAGCAGAAAGCATGGAGGTCGTTAGTCTGAGAGTAGTCTGTCTGAAGAATGTCCATGAGTAGATCGTGTTAATCATAAAAATATTAAAAAAGAAATAAAGAAGAGAAAATAATTGAAATACTCTCTGTGTGGACTCGTTCCTCTGATGAACGATTTGAAACAACTTTTTTGTTTGACTTTAACCTGGCACACAGTTTCAACTCGACTCCCGATACCCGACAACATGAGTCTCATCTGTTTATCTCAACAAAACGCCTATACAAATTTATCTGTTGTCCATGACACATGGATCTTCTTTATTATAGACCTTACTGTGCCGCGCGGTTTCACCCGCCGATTAATCACACTAAATCTTCGGTGCGCACAAGCTATCCATGACCTAGCATTTAGGGTGAGAAGCAAAATATATATTTTTTTTTCTAAATAATATATTTCTTATTATTAATTTATTTCTAAAATATGAGACCATATCCCACCTGAAAGTTTGCCCAAAGTGTCCGTACCTCTGCACTTGACACGACTTAAAGCACGCCAATGTTGGCGTCATTTATGTCGTAACATACTGGGCCAACGTATGACACATCAAAAAGAGAAGAAAACGCTGAAATAAAACTACTTTAAAAGGGATTCTATCGCGGTTTATTTTGATTTTAGGTCCCGACGATTCAACGCCTTTGCAGGTGTCATGGTGACAGACTCACACTTACTGTCTGCCCGTCCGTTTACAAGTAGTTTTAATTCAATGTGTAACATTAGCGTAAACCTCAGAAAACCATAAAGGAAGAGTTCTCTTTCATAGAACTTGGCCATCATATCCAATAAGTTTTCGCCAGTTTAAACACACAGACAAACAAACAAACTTCTATATGCGTTTTATTATATTAGTACGTATGTACACACAGCTACACATCAAGCTATAATTTCCAGTATAAGCTGATCTCGTATTGTATAGGATTTCCGTACACTGCGAGGTCAGCATAAACTAGAAAATTGCTTGATATTTAGCCATAATGTACCCCTTTTGTTTTTCTGGGCCTACTACTCAGATTACGGCATGTTTGTTTTGGAAGAAATGTTTCATTTACAACCAGATTTTCGTAAGTACTGCGTAGGTGGGTTATAAAAGGAAAACAAGAAATTTTGATGCTCTGCGGATGAAAGAAAAACAGGTTTTAATTTTAGCAGAGCTTTTTACTTGGGTTTAATTTGATTGTGATTTAAGATAGGGAAGCAGGTAATGTTTGCGTGTATGAAATATGAATTTATGCATATGCATTTTTTTTACATGAAAATTATTTTCTGGAGCGATGTTAGTGTGTAAACGACACAACGTAACGAAAGCAAATCGTTTACTAAAATCACGAGATGCCTTAGATATTATTATTTCTGATGACAATCTTAAAAGTATTTGACTAGAATATTGATACCAATCTGCCGAATTTGAAGACAAGGTACATTTCTGCAATCGTTATCGCTGATCGAATTGCTCAAATGTATGAAAGTGACAAGTCTAAGTCACGTGACTTATCGAAGAGAAATGTCATTTCAATCCATTTGAAGTCATTTTAGCTATTTCTATCATCGCTAACGCTTGTAAAAATGTACCTTGTATAAGGGGGCTGACAGTAATGTTTGTTAATCGACAACTCTTTAAAAATTATATTCCTTTTTTTATGTAACCGCGTTTTGACACATTGAGTACAACTAAATGAGCAATGGATGCTGCTTTATAATAAATTCACGCTCAAAGTACTTAGGTAACTTGTAAAGTTTGATATACCTACAGAACATAAAACTATAAAAAATAAAGTTGTTTCATGCACCCACTATATCTGCAAACTCAAGTAATTCACTGGCTTACTTTTAATTAGTTTGCAAGTAAACTATTGTTTTTCTTTGTTATTAAAAATTACAATGCGGGTTCTTAATGTTTGCTGCTGGGTTCGCTCTTCGTAATATTTTATTTTACTTCATAATCATAATAATTCGGAATAATTCCATAAAATTCGATATTTACAAATATCTAATTAAATTTTCTAGAATATAACAGTTAAATCGTTGACTTACTTTTGTGGCGCATTTAATGTAACAATAGCTACGTATAATCCACCTGCCAGCTTATCATCTGCACTTCACAAGTATCACTACACAACACTAATATGTCACAATTGTCAGAGATCATCCAGGTGCAAAAGAGTCTTGAAGACACATTTATGAAGAAGATGGGCGACTTAGAAGCACAAATTCAGAGTGCTGGGCCGGCAAAGGACACTGTGGCAAAAGTTGCTGATGAGTTCCGTACATTCCGGGAACTAATGTTCTCCATGCTGGGTCTCTTGCGGCAACAGATAACAGACTGTGCCAAGCAAATTGATGTGTTGGAGACTAGGCACCGTCGAAAAGCGCTAGTCTTTCTCGGAGTTCCTGATGCAGAGGGTGAAGACTGCAAAGCTGTCATAGTCGATATACTGCATAACCGGCTTGCTTTAAAAAGTTTGAGTAGTGCTTCGTTGACGGCCTGCCATCGGCTTGGGGCACTTAATAAAGACCATCACAGACCTATTCTTGTTCGGTTCTCTAGTGCTGAAGATAGGAACAATGTCTGGAGAGTGAAGACAGGTTTGAAAGGGTCTTCTATATCACTCAAGGAGTTCCTGACACGGACCAGGCAATCCACTTTCAGCAAGGCGAGGCTTCACTTTGGGATGAGATCCTGCTGGACGCAGGATGGGATCATTTGTATCAAGACTCCGGATGGCACACGTCATAAATTAACAACGGGTGAGGAGTTGGCGTCACTGATCGACAAATTCCCAAAGACGCAGTGTGTGTCGTTGCCAGCGGGGAGAGGAGTGACTGGGTCTGCGGCTGAAAGAAACCGAAAATAGTTACTGTTAATTACTGTGTCGGCTGCCCTGCGATCAAAATTAAGTATCACACTCAATTATTTTTACTTACCTTATTGCTGTAAATCATTGTGCTTTTGTATTTAATTTTACTATAGTAGTCATTGAATTTAATGTAGGATCTGGCATGTATCATTTCATGCTTTATCATATTTTATTACCCTCTCATTGTATTAGTAACAGTCCACATACCTATTTACCCTCACTTTGCATTGTAATTCTTTAATTAATTTATTGTATGTTTACCCCAAATTTATAAAATCATTGCTTGAGCTTTTGTCACTGTCATGCTGCTGTTTGCTTTGTTTACCTTGTATTGACAGCTGTCAGAAAGTCTGACAGTGTCAGTTGCGTTTCGTTTCACAACAATTTATGTGTGAATGTAACTGTTGGCAATAATTATTTATTTTAGTCTCCGACAAAGCACTTTCCTACTAATTTAATTTTAAATGAGTGTATTTGTTTCTGTCCTTGCTTTATTATTATTATTTTTTTTCTAACTTGGTCGCGGACCTGTTGTGGTCTCCGTTTTCTCATGTTCAGTGTTACTCCTTTTCTTGTTTTAATGGTGCAGTTTTGTTAGGCTGGCGGGTGGTGCAGATTGCAAACATTGCACTAGCTCTAACTTTTACATATTTTATAATCAGTATTTTTTTTATTTTTACTTATATTTATTTATATGACTTCTGATAATGACTCCTTTTGTTCTGCCATTAACTCAAGTTATTCGTCGGATATAAGCTTTTGCTCTCTTGGTGATACACTTGGTGACACTTTGCGTGACAAGTTTTGCTGTTCTTCCAACAGACTGCTTAATGTGTGTCATATCAATGCACAAAGTGTTCCAAGTCACTTTAGTGAACTTCACGAAGCTTTCGCTAATAGTAATGTTCATGCCATTCTGATTTCCGAAACCTGGCTCAAACCTCATCTTCCTTCAACAATTTACCCTCTTCCTGGTTTTGTTCTCATTCGCAACGACCGCTTGAACAAGAGAGGAGGTGGGGTTGCTATCTATTTACGCAGTGATTTCCCTTACAAAATACTTGCTATCTCTTCACCCAATCTTGATGTCTCTGCTGAATTTCTTTTTCTTGAGGTTTGTGTTAGTGGGGCTAAGATTGCGCTTGGTGTGGTTTATTGCCCTCCAGCGACTGACTATTTCACCGAATTCGAGTCGGTTCTAGAATCTTTAGGGTCGGAGTATGCACACCACATCATCATGGGCGATTTCAACACAAATCTCCTATCCCTTGATTCCCATCGGTCCCGCAAATTGAAATTCCTTGTGGAGTCGGCCAGCCTACACGTTTTGCCTCTGCAACCCACACATCACAACGTAGCTGGTGAGGACACATGGCTTGACCTTATCCTTGTCTCCAAACTTCCCCTTGTATCCTCCCATGGTCAGTTTGATGCCCCTGGCTTCTCCCATCATGACCTAATTTACCTGTCATATTGTATAAAACCCCCTAAACCCAAACCAAAAATCATCTCAATGCGCAGCTTTGCCCGCTTGGATGTTGAGAAGCTACAAAAGGATGCTGAAGATGTTTGCTGGGAGCCAATGAGAGAGGCTAAAACGTTGGATGATAAGGTGTTTTTGTTCAACCAGGCGGTAACAAAGCTATTTGACGTTCATGCTCCTGTGAAAAATGTCAAACTTAAACGCTTTCCAGCACCGTGGATGACGAAGGGCATATCGATGGCCATGAGGCGTAGAAACCGTGCTTTTAGTAAGTTTAAAAGGGATCGCACGGATGAAAATTGGGCATCTTTCAAAATTGCCAGAAATCGGTGTAACCAGATGATACGTAACGCTAAACGCCGATATATTCATAATAATATCTCATCATCTTCTTCTGCCGATATCTGGAAGTTCCTTGGTACTCTCGGTATTGGTAGAGCGAGACATTTAGACCTTCCAAGCACTATTGGGTTGGATGATCTCAATCAACATTTCTCCACTTCCTTTACTCTGGATCATCGAACTCAGTGCGATACCATTAACTATATTGCTGGTCTAACGCGTCCTGGTATAAATTGTTTTTCTTTTTCTCCAATCGCTTGTGAAGAGATTAAAAAGATTCTCCTTTCCATTAAGTCCAAGGCTGTAGGGTGCGATGGCATTAGTCGCCGGATGATCGTCCTAATCCTAGACCAGCTTCTCCCAGCCATTACCCACATCATAAACTTCTCTCTGGAGATCGGGTCTTTCCCGTCTCTATGGAAGAAAGCCCTGGTTCGGCCTTTACCTAAGATCCCTAATCCCTCTCTCCTTAACCACTTCCGTCCAATTTCTATCCTCCCTTTTCTATCCAAAATCCTAGAGGCCTGTGCCCATAAACAACTGTCTACTTTCATTTATAAAAACAACCTTCTTAGCCAATTCCAATCTGGATTTAGACCTGGGCACAGCACAGTTTCTGCCCTCCTCAAAGTGATTGGCGATGTTAGGGCGGGTATGGAGGAGTCTAAGCTCACTGTCTTAGTGTTAATAGACTTCTCCAATGCCTTTAATTCCGTCAATCACGAAATCCTTTCCTCTGTCCTGTCCTATCTTATGATCTCTCAGCAAGCGCTGGATTGGTTTTCATCTTATCTTCGGGGACGCCAGCAGTCGGTCAGTGTTGGTGACTCTTCTTCAACCTGGAGTAAACTGGAATCTGGTGTCCCACAAGGCGGTATTCTTTCTCCTCTTCTTTTTTCTATATTTATTAATCTCGTAACATACAATCTTCAGTGTTCGTATCATCTTTACGCCGATGACTTGCAACTGTACTCCCAGTCCAGCGTAGATGACATCTGCGATGCTGTCAATAGAGTCAATCGTGATCTTGAAGCCGTTAACATCTGGTCGAAGGCTTTTGGCGTGGCTGTAAACCCATGCAAGTGCCAAGCTGTGATACTGGGTAGTCACCGCGGTATAAATAAAGTGAATGGTGTCGTCATTCCTCCAGTATTTTTTAACGGTACAGTCATTCCATTAAGCTCTACTGTTAAAGACCTCGGTTTAATCATTGATTCTACGCTGGGCTGGCAGACACAGGTTGGAAATGTCAATCAGAAAGTTACGGGAACCTTGCGACTACTGTATCGCCTTAAAAAATTCCTACCATCCACTACGAAGACAATGCTGGTTCAATCCTTAATATTTCCCATAATCGACTATGGTGATGTGTGTTACTACGACCTGAATGCAGACCTACTCAATAAACTTGACCGGCTTCTGAATAACTGCATTCGATTCGTCTTCAACACTCGAAAATATGACCATGTATCTGCGCACAGGTCACTGTTAAGGTGGTTACCTATAAGACAGCGCCGCTGCGTGCGCGCCTTAACGTATCTCTTTTCTTTACTAGACTCTCCTAACTGTCCTTCTTACTTGACTTCCCACTTTAAATTCTTGTCTTCTAACCACTCCAAATGTCTTCGTTCTTCAAACAATCGACTACTATTATGCCCTTCCCACCGCTCTGACTTTCTTCACTCTACCTTCTTTGTTCAATCCATACTTCTTTGGAATTCGCTTCCTGTGGAGGTCAGGATGGCATCGAGTCGCTATTCGTTTAAAAAGAGGGTTCGGAGCCACTTCTTACAAAATCTGGCAGAATCATCTTAATAATTTTTTTTTTTTTAAATATACCTTTTTTTTTCCTTTCTTCTCTTTTTCTCAATCTTGCAGTAAACATTGTTTTCTTCTCACCTTTTATTAGAAGTCATTTTATTTATTTAATTATATATTTTTAATTATATATATATATATATATACATTTTATATGTTTTTATTTTATGTATTAATTGTATTTCTTATTTATTTATACATCTGTTGATTAATATTTAAAACTAAAGCTTATTATTATGCATCTACCACGATTTGTCTCTGGACCACCCTAAGGTTGACTGGTAGAGAATGCCTTCTGGCATTAAGTCCGCCTTTGTGCAACAATGTGCAAAAAGTATTAAATAAATAAATAAATAAATAAATAAATAAATCATGTTAAAGTGCATGTTATAGTCGTGTTTTTGTAGAAAAATCTTGGGAAACAAGGATGCCTTTTTAATGTTTATGATGAGACTTATTCTTCTTCTGCATAGCCATTTTCCAAAGTATGATGGACTCGAGGTCCTGTCTGGCCGGTTACAGCTGAATACCATATTTTACAAGGAGTAATTACCTCTCGAACTTCCAGAAGTCATTTTACTGGATAACATAGTATTGGTGTCTCAAATTAAAGTTTCAATGATGAACATATAATATGACAGTCGGGACCAACGTAATGTTTGGAATTTTTGTTATTTACTAAAATTAAATGATGTTCGATATGCACCGTCCGCAGCGCTGTCTCGAGCAAGAAGGAAGAAGTATTGGACCACAAGACGTTGTTGTTTTTTCTTTCTATTATTATTTATTTATTTATTTATTAATTAAGGCACATCAACAACATAAACACAAACATTTACAAGTAACATAGAAAAGAGATATATGGACTAGTGCTTACGTCAATTACAGACGTGCACAACATTCAAAACAAACTAGAAGAAAAAATACAGTATTCACGTTACAGAAAAGAAAGAAAGGAACAGGATACAAAGACAGACATTCGCAAACAAGAACTTACATTACACTTTTTTTTATAATTTACTTATTACTATATTATATTATATTATTTATCTATTTTATTTTTACTATTTCGACCCAGACATTGACTCAAACGATGACTCACTTATAATTATTTATATATTTATAATCTTCTGCCTCCTTCTGCCTAGCCTTTTCCCAAGCTATGTTGGGGTTGGCTTCCAGTCCTACCGGATTTAGCTGAATACCGTATTTTACATAGAGCGACTGCCTATCTGACCTCCACAACCTATTGCTAGGTAATACAGTAGTCCATAGTAAGACTGGTTGTCAGAATTGTAATGACTTAACGACTATCAAAGATCACTGTATGATAGTCGGGACCAACGGCTTAACGTGCTTTCCGAGGCACGGAGGGGTCTCGATGTGATTACAAATGGTCACCCATCCACGGACCAACCGCGGCAAGCGCGGCTTGACCTTTGTTATCGGTCAAACCGTACGGCTTGCACTTGGCCACGAGCCCCCATTTATATATTTATAATCATTAGTAAGAATAAAAATTTATTAATAAACGTGTTCTACCGGAGATTGAAAGCATTAGTTAGAATATTTAACTTGGCCAGCAGTACTTAACTCTTATTCATAAGAAATAGAGTCCAAAGTAAAATATAACACAGACTCTAAAATTCCAAAGCTATGTTAAATCGAAACTATATTTCCCAATATCACAAAGTAATAACACTGTATCTTTTTGCAACAAAACAGTAGTTTCCACATTTTGTATGAGGATATCTGAACGAACTTCGAAACAAAAGAAATTCAAGACCAGTTCATCGATTTTAATAAAAGAAAAAATATAAAATTGTCTTATATTATTCCGTATTCCATCTTGCACTATCCCATATAACTCGATAGAACGCAAACTTTACAACTTTTAAAAGAGTTTCCATTTTACATTATTCATGTCGTTGTTTTGCACTAGCCACGTAGCATGTGGATTCGTTCGAGCATTATGCTGTCGATTTGCAAAACCGATTGAACATTTTTCACAATTTTTAGTGGTTTGAAAAGATTTTTGAAATGATTTACTTTAGTAGTATATTTAGCAAATATAGGTATTAGAATTTTCTGTGGACTGTCCGTCTGTCACCAAGGTGTATGTCGTGAACCGTGATATTTAGACGATTGAAATTTTCACAGATGATGTATTTTTATCGCGTTTTAGATTGAAATAAATAATAATATATATAAAACCAAAAATGATTGGTCGTTTTTATAGATCACGGAAAATTTCGTGCGCGAGTCTGACTCACACTTAGCCGGTTTTTTTTTTGTAATAGAATTACTTTGAGAATCACGTATTTTCCTACAGTAAAATAAAATGTTTTAAAATTTATTTTATTTACGACTCACTTTTGCTGGCGGCTACGTCCGCATGGTTGTCAATAGCCTTCCTCGATAAATGCGCTATCGAACTCTATCTTGTTACTAAATCGGGCCAGTACTTCCTGAGATTTGCGCCTTAAACCAAACAAAGTCTTCAGCTTTATTAGTATAGGTTATTTGAAGCTATGCCGAGAAAAGTAAAATAAAGAACAGTAAGAAAATCTCTCAAAAGGTCTACAAGATACAAACGTTTTAATCAAACAAACATGAGATAAAGGTATATACTTATAATTTTGAACCCTGTTGATGGTACAGTTAATTGACACCGCAAGGATAAAAAAAAAGTATGCATGATAAAACTCTTTACTGAAAGCTCCACAAATTCAAGTGCCCATCACACACCTTTCAAAAAACGAAAATCTCTATCAATCAAGAAAATAAAAAAAAAAAATAATGATCCTATTTTAAATTAAAGGAATAACGTTGAAAACGGTCCCATTTTTTTTCTTCTAAAGCAGTTAAGATCCGAACTTGATGCTTGTGTAAGTTCACAAGTAGGAAATGGCGCTGTCCGGATTAGGGTGTATATGAGTTTTTAACAACAGTTTTTGTTGTTAATAAGATAAGGAGGGTTATGGCTGCCAAAGGACTGGGTTAATTCAATGGAGCATACTTGGTACTTTATTAATATCTTGGGACATATCGCACACGGCCATCTGATCCCAAACTAGGCAGAGCCTGTACTATGGTAACCAGACAACTGATAAACATAATTATATTTCTAAATACATATATATTATAGACAAATAACATCCAGACACAGAACAAATGATCGAGCTCATCACACAAACATTAGTCCTGGGCGGGAATCGAACTAATGACCTGCGGCTCCTAGCCGGAGTCATGCCGGTAACGTGACCTTACCATTTGTTATTAATTTGCCTATTGAAAATATTACACCAATTGGGTCTATGTCATCGACAGTATGAATTAGTAGTAGTTGTAACAATTATTTTTCACTATAAAACTCAAAGTTCAAATCGGGAAATCTAAAACTTACTTTACTCATTCCCTGAATGATGATCTGGACATGGAAAGAAAACGCAGGGCTATGGCTGTTTGAGGAAATATGCTGATTCGCAGAAGTAAAAATAACCCTTGTCAGAGCATACTGCCGGTCTTTTTACACGTGCAATCTGTGGGTCAGGTATACGCTGAGGGCATACAATGCCTTGTGTGTCCAGTACAAAAATGTATTCAGGATGCTGTTGGGTCTACCACGTTTTTGTAGCGCTTCTGGAATGTTCTTCGAGGCCAGGGTTGATGGTTTTCATGCCATTATATAATAATAATAATAATGATAATATTTATTGGAACCAAAAAACACATTTTACATTATTATGTGTACGTTAACAGCCGCATTAGTTTGGAAAACTGTGTCGCAGCCATTAGCGCCCACCTCCAGAAAGAGGGATCAACAGTGTTCCAACCATTATAACTTATAACTAATATTAAAAGTAAATAAGAAAAAAAAAAAAAAGATCAACAAGATATATGGAAAAGATCAAAAGTCAAAAAATGTGTGCTTCTGTTCTCAGTAGAGTACGTGCTAGCTCCCATAGCATCCTGAATGTATTGTGTGATACGTGGGACAGCCCCATGCTGGCTTACTGGATACGGCTGCACACGTAGGTGTCAGTCGCTTCAATTTTTTATGTGCTTTTTTGTACTAAAATTAGGTTAAAACTTTTACTAATAATATGCATAGGTTTATCTGAAATATATCTTTATTATAATTATTATAAAAAAGGTGATCAAAGTATACCCGTAAATTTATTCAATTATTTTTGTCCCACTCAAAAACCTAGTCACCGTACAAATTCACAGTATGTCCAAGACAAAGTTTTCGGGACCATGGAAAAATTTTCGCTGACGCCAAGCACACCACATTGTAATTATGGGAAGCATTCTCGTGTTAACGTTATTCCAACCTTAATACTTAACTAGTAGAGATCATTTTGTAAAAGTGTACGTGAAATTCTTTCTGTGGCTTTTAGAAAGTTGTCACTTAAAACATTAAATAAACATTGCTCCGAATCCAATGTAAGTAGCTAAAGCACTTGTGTTATGGAATCAGAGACAACGAAGGTACCACAAACACCCAGACCCGACAATGAAGAAAAGTGTTTTTCTACATTGACCCGTCCGAGGATCCAACCCGGGACCTCAGAGCTGATGATATTATCTAAAAGTTATTGTTATATTAAGTTTTTCTTCTTTTTTTTTCTTATATATTTTTAAAGTGATAATGTGTTCACATTGTTTATATTTTCATATCTATTTCAGCATAATTGGCTAAACGCTGTACTGAATTAAGTTCTATAAATAAATAAATACCTTGAAAACCGAGTAATAAATAAATAGTCTATGTTACTCAGAGTGAATGTAGCTTTCTAATGGTGAAAGAATTTTTGAAATTGGTACAGTAGTTTTCGAGTTTATTCATTACAAACATACACACACGAAAATGCAAATCTTTCCTCTTTATTATATTAGTGTAGACTACTAAAGTCGAAGTGTATCTAAATATGAATTTTAGAGTCGACCATTATTCACACACATAATCGTAACTATATAGTTTACGTTCAAATAATACTCATGTCGAGTAATTTGTACTGGACCCAAAATACTTAAGGAGCTATTGTGGTGGAAATATGCATTACTTTAATAGTTATTAATATGGGTGGAGACCATCGTTTGTGAGGTTAGGATGTACGCTGTAGAATGACGTAATATTATATCACGTGGTACCTTACCCTATGCCCGCAAGACAGAAAAAATAGCATTCAAATTTGGACTCAAAACTGCTTTCATGAAGTTTGCATTTGCATTGGCAGAAGATATCACGCGGCAAGCAAGCTATCTGTAAGAATTGTCGCTGGAAAATGTACTCTATATTGTAGAGAATAAGTCCAAAATTTGAATGTTTGTTTTAAAGTAGTGCGGGTGTGATGGTGTGTTATGGCGTAAGATTCCAAGATGAATTAATGACGGTGTTTGTGGTCAGTAATGTGTTTTATTATCTGTCCCTTAGGCTTTGTTTGTTATAATTACTTTTGGTATATATATATATGACATACAATTCATATGACAACAATAGCAGGAAAAAATCTAATTTCTTGTACCTATATGTGACATCGGAGACGTTTTAATATGGTTTATTAATGACTAGAGATATCCCGCGGTTTCACCCATGTGAGTCGTCCCCGTTCCCGTAAACAATTTTTTTTAGTAATTTTTTCATTGTTTTTAATATAATTATATTCTGCTATTCGGTGTGGAGACAAATCCAACAAATCAAGGATCTTGGAAATCGGTTCACCCGTTCTTGAGTTAAAGTGTTGTAAGAAACCCGACTTTTTTATAAAAATATCGATAAAGGTCATAGTAAAAACTATTACTGTAAATTACATGTAGAAAAACATCGAAAAGACGAAATAAAAACAGATTTTTTTTTCAATTTTTTATATTAATTCAAAAAACTGTTATTTTTCAGCCTAGCAATAATAATCTTTAAAGAAAAATAAAACATATTCAATCCGTGACTACTCAATTTTAGCCTCAAATTTGAAATTAACCTGTCATCGACACATTCGCGTTCCGAACACCCATAAAAAAAAACAAAACCCTAAAAAAGCAACATGACACAGTTCTATACTTAAACACAAAAGTTAAAGGTTCAATATAGCGTAATACAAAGGTCTGCTTACCTACTTACAACTGAGTGTTCCAACATATTGAGCGGGAAAAGAGTCTTAATTACCCTCCGAGGAAAAGTTCCCCGTAATCTTTTATGAACAAATTTAATCACTGTGCGGGTATTGGCTGTTGGGCTTTGAGTATTAATAAGACCAAGTTACGAATGTAAGGTCCATAGTTAAAATAAAAAAAAAATGAAAAATATTTCAAGTAGGCCTTTCCAGGCACTTTCGAAACGTAAAATGCTATGCTAGTTGCGCGGTTCCAAAAAATGTCATTCCTATGGAATAGAAACGACAAGAAACTCCATAGGTTACTCTTTTAAAAATGGTAATTTATATACAGAGCTTCAATACATTTAAAAATATGTGACAACAACGTATAATATTATTATAGCAAAAGTTTTGATGAAAAAAAAAATTGAAAATTTTACCATTAATTTTACAAGGATTTACCTTGTTGACACATTTACAAGGGTTCTGGTGCAAAAGCATCACGAAAAATTATATAAAAAAAGGTAAAACATTTACATACAATAAATATGTAGTCCCAATCGACCATAACAGAAATGTCAAGGCATGTCAAAAGCCTTCTAAAAATAATATTAATAATAATAAAAATAGTAAAATTACTTGACTAGACTTGCTGTTTTTGTCCTACTGTATATTGGTATTTGTTTACCGTCGCAAAACTTTTATTGTCTAGAACTATTAATTTCTTAAACCTGGTTACGAAAGATCAATCCAAAGCACAAAAATTTTACAAATAATATGAACAACAAGCCTTGGCTATTCTTCAAAGGTATTTTAAGCTCCAAAAATCAGTCACATAAATTGTTATGCGAAGTCTACATTTTGCTCCAGATAAATAAGTCTACTGCGAAATGAATTTAGTAAATAATATAAAATAACTAACTATATTCAAGCTAAGTATACGATTTTGCTATAGAAACAAGCAAGCATATTGAAAGAAGAAGCGAAAAGTACAAATACTTTACTTTTATTAGGCTTGTACATTATTTATTCAGTACAATAAAAGTCAAGCCGCGCTCGCGGTTGTCCAGTTGGTGTGTGACCATTTGTAAACATACCAAGACCTCTCCGTACCTACCTCGCAGCCATTGGTCCCGTCATTTGTTAAGTCATTACAAACCTGACAGCCAGTCTTACAATGAGATTCTGCGTTGATCAGTAAAATGGCTTGTGGAGGTTAGAAGCCGTCGCTTCTTGTAAAATACGGTATTCAGGTACATTTGGTAAGACTGGAAGCTGACCCCATAGCTTAGTCAAAGGCAGATGATGAGTATGTCTCATTACTACTCAAATGCCAGTTCTTTCGCATCGTGTATCAGTCAAAGAGATCAGAACCTTTGTGTAGTCGATGTTTGAGTTTGGACGATCAAGTTTTTAGTCGTATATTCGACGTAATTTGAGTGGTTCAAGATTTAAGCTTTTTGTACATATGTTGCATTGTATTGAAAATGAAAAAATACTTAAAGGCACTAATTTGCGTAAACTACTTAAATATTCAAGAGCTTTGGAATGTATGGGGTATATGTTTAAAAAAAAATAACAAAATAATTTTTGACGGCAATGATGAAGTAGAAAACCCTGAGTTAATAAATAATTATTTCAAAAATGTTCAACTCATTAAATATTTATTGTACACAGAACGTCACATCACCAGAATATCATGATCTAAATTTTGAAATGCCAGCATTTTTAGAAGTTCAAAATTATACTTACGAACAGCATACAAGGTGTTTTTTCCTCTATGTTTGTGTAGCAGTTATCTTCATAAAAACTTTCTCAGATTAAGAACTAATCTGTAGCTACATCCTCCACATCTTCACCGTCTGAACAAAACCTTCGACCATCTTCTTCACATTACAAGTTCAGCAGACGTCCATTATTTTCAGCTTCCTAACTGGAATCTCTTGACTTGCGTCACAAAACAAGAGTCGACTGTTTTGGAACTTGGACAGCGTCCAGATCACGCTCCGTGGTAGTATTATAAAGTATTCAGGATATTTATCACTGCTTAGTCGCTTGTTGGATTAAGTGGAACGATTTTTTAAAGAGTTTTTGGGTCAAAATTTTTGGTGTAATGGATTTTAAGGGGAAATTGAAAAGGGGGAGGAATTTCTAAGCTTTATGATAATGGAATCTCTTTCGTGGTATTCATCGCACGATTAATATTTTATTGTGAAAGCACGCATTTGGGAGAGTATTCATTATAAAGATGACATAAAATTAAAATAATCCATTGATTTATAACACATTCATGCGGAACAATTACTTGTAAATAAAATATGAAGAGAGTAAGAGTGACCTCTATAGCATAGTATTGAATTAGTAGTCCCAGGTTCGAGTCCTGCTGGACGTACAAATTTTTCCTTCTTTCTGTGTACCAATAATTGAAAAAAAGAAACGTTTATTATAAACTTAGGTAGAATTTTCCGATGATGATTTTTTTATCATTTTCTGATAATCGTTTTGAAAAATATGTCTGTATTTTAAGTTAATATTTAACTCTCGTTTTTTTAATATAATATTATTGTAACTCCTCCTTAGTACATCGATTTCAAATAAACTTTTCACTAAAATTTCATATAAAAAAAACAATAACAATTTTACTTCAAATTTATTAAAATTGAAAAGAAAAAAAAAACTGAGAGAGTCAATGAAAAAACAAAGCAATAATTTCAACGTCTGGAGAACATAAAACAACTAATATTCGAGGTACGGACGTCTTGTATGGTCCATAATTTTACATTTCTTAAAGTATTTTCATTTTCAAGCAACATGGCGCTGCAATATTGGACATTTCCCACTCGTCCCCTATTGAAAGTTATTGCGACATGACTCGACAAGTCTACGAGAATTATTCTTTTCGCTGCAATTGTCTGCGTCATACTGTTTAAGGCTAAAAGTTATTGCTTTGTCGTTGGTATTTACTTTTACGGGGCAAAGATTTTTGAGACGCATGGATTGTCTTCATTAGGATGTATCAAAAATTACATTTTTGGGCGAAAATTGGCACGTTTACTATTACCAAGCAATGTTGGGGTCGGCTTCCAGTCTTACCAGATTTAGCTGAATACCGTATTTTACACGGAGTGACAGCCTATCTGACCTCTACAACCTATTTTACTGAGCAATACACTATTCCACAGTAAGACTGGTTATCAGAATTGTAATGACTTAACGACTGTCAAAGATCACTGCACGACAGTCGGGACCAACAGCTAAACTTGCTTTCCGAGACACCTATCCATAGACTAACCGCGGCGACCGTGGCTTAACCTTTAATATCTGCATACCGTATGGTTTACACTTAGCCCTGTGCCCTATTAAATCTGTTTGAAAACAGATGCATAAAAAAATATTGTAGGCATTTTTCATACTAAATTTAAAGGACCATAACGTGGTCCTTTCAGCCGCAGGCATTTTTAGTGTTACATAATTAATTTCTATCAAAAGCAAACTCTAAGTGTTAAATGCCGCAAAAACATAGAATTTAGTTTACTCTAAATCTCATTATGAAACCTATGCTTAGATAAGCTGATTGATTGAGCTGCCTAAGTTTAGATATTTTAATTCATAATATAATACATACGTCATCACTTATTATTAAGCTTTAACTTGATGTGGGACGGTACGACGGCACGATATGACTACACCACCCACGCAAAAACTATTAAAACTCATTTAGATGAGGATATGATAAAGTTGTGAGTTGAAAATGTGCCTACGCAACAAATGTCATTCTTATAATCATGTCATTATTATAATCTTGTTGTGATTATAATTATGAAATAATTTCACAAGATCGATGAAATAAAAACAAAGAATACATTGTGAAATTGATCCTATTTGCTTATGGCAAATATTTTGACATAAGCACATAGGATTTAATTACACATAATAAAATTGTAAGAAAAAGCGACTGTAATTCACGAAATTAAAAAGTACGTACGTTCATACATTTTTAGTGAAATTTCCCAATTATATTGATTGAAACCCAAGAGTCGATTAGGAAAGAAATTTTCTGTGACCAATACTGAGGTATCCTATCTATGGAACATAACTTTTTTTTATCCGACCCACAACTGTCGGATATATCAAGTGACAAACATACAGAAAAGACTTTCAAATTGAAAACCTTCGCTAGTTGAAGTCAGTTATAAATGTACGATGTATTTAGTGCGAATACGAGTAGTATTTAATTCTTGCAACGCGCTGTATAAATGATTTTAGTAATAAATCAAAATCAGATTGAAGCTGTTTTTCCATCGTCGGATAACTTAATTTGAGGAAGTTTTGGAATTTTGACAGTTGTTTCAAAAGCTGTCAAACGTATATTTTATTCCTCGAATAAAAGTTATTTAGCGATAGAAAAATCGGCCCTTATTAGAGAATTTAAGCGTGATAAGAGTTGTCTTTCAATGTAAATCATATTGTGGATCTTCAGCCTAGTTTTTTTATGCTATGATATTTATGCATTGGAAGTCATTCTCTTAGTCCAAACAAAACATTACGTGGCATAACGCAGATTATAGGTAGTTCAACTACACCGGGTCGCCAAATCTTTTATATATTCTGAGTCACCGAGTAGCGTTATTATATACGTAGTAGTAAAGCATTTAATAGATTTATTACTTAAAAATATAACCCTAACCGTAACAGAACTTTAACTGTCTCGTAAATTATTCTCTGCTGCTTAGTAAATAAGGCCCCAGAAAATAATAATATCTGCAATTAAGACGGTAAGCAAGTCAACAAAACACTGCGAGACAAAGCAATCTGCCGCCAGTATTCTTACTATGTATATTGTAGTCTTGAAGTCGTTTGTACGACATTCTCGAGTGGGATGGGTTGGCCGAGACTGCCAGTAACCGCACGAAACTAAATACAAACTACACTTACCAATTGTTTTACCAATATTGCGGTACGTTACATAAATATGTAGTTGTTTAGTATATTTACATCTTACTAACTTTTAAACTATTGTGTTGCATGATTTATATAATTAATAAATCATGTCATGGAAAAAAAATATGCATTAAACTTTTAAGAATTGACGTTTCAACCGGCTTACACCGGCCGTACTCGCAAGCAGACTGTTTTAAGTGATGAAAAAGTTCAATGTATGAGTTCGCGTTAAATCCTGTGGCGTAATTTAATATATAGTATATATTTTTTTACTTATTTATCGCAGAGGCTTTCACAAACATTCATGTTGTATACACAGAAATAACCCAGATAGGACCAGGTATCTGTGGAAGATGGTTAGCTATGTCCTCTGCAAGTATCAAAACCGTTAATTATCGCAAAGCTATATTTGGCGTTGTTGTTTATCTATTACACAACCCTATTTTTAGGATAAAATAAAATCCATATACAGATATATTTTCATGTGAAAAAGACTAGTCAAAATTTTAAAACTCTATGATGTAAGCTCACAAAGTTACAAGGTTTTGTCTTGCCTAGTTCGAGAAAAAAAAATATATGGCGCATACGGCACATTTTTATAAAATCGAATTTGTTGTTAAACTCATACATATAAAGTGAAAATAAGATTGTATATCAGTCACAATTTAATAAAAACGAAACTAAAATGTATCGTATAAACTTTCCGTATCAAAAGACCAACTTCAAACTGTTTGGTCCTTTTGCGCCACACAATTTGGTCCTTCCGCACATGCTTCATATCCAAGTACGAACTTGCAGCCGAAGTGTATAACACTATCTTGTATCTTGTGTCTCGAACTCATGTCGCCGTATTCTAAACTTTATGACGACTGAGAAGTTAAATCGTAAACGGTTTACAGCGATGCAACTTGACGCTTAGATGCACTCACAATAGTGTTCGTAAATTGCTTGAGTAGGTACACCTTCGTTTAGTTTAGTGAAGACTTGGGATTTCAAGGTGATGTCTTTTGAGTGGTTCATGAGAACTTTATGTTCAGAATCATTTTATGATTCACGCGTTTATTCTTATGTTTATTGTTCTTTCATGATAATTTAATTGAAATACAGGATGAATTTTTATGGAGAGCGTATTTTCTACGAGGTAAACAGGTGCATAAAACTGAACAGCTTTCCTCAAGGAACATAGGTCGATCACATACAGATTTGTCTCAGATGGGAATCGAACCACGACCTCTGACTTAGCAGTGAGGGTCACTAACCACTAGACCAATTACAAGCCCGTCATAATACGTAATATGATTATTTCCATTGTATATTTTTTTGAACAAAAACTTCTTAATTTTCTTTGTTATTTATTAAAAGCAATAACTGATACATTCGAGGGCAACAAACTTTTACTTATTTAAAACGGTATTAGCCCTTGAATGAAACTTAATCTGTTACTAAATTAAGCTTGCTTAAACTAAATAAGTAAATCTGTATATCTTAAGCCGTTATTCATTAAGCCCATTTTCACCTCGTAACTCATAAATAGCAATATATTATTAATGCAGAAGCAGGCGCGATGTACGTGACGACTTTTAATTATTAGTTAGGGGTGAGAAATACTCCTATGATGAACGTTATTAAGAGTGAGATTATGTTAAATATTGTTCTTCGTTTAATTACTTTTAGGTGAATAGAAATTACCTGGAGCTGCGGAAACCCTAAAACGGCGGAAATATAATAACCTACTAGGTAATTATATTTTCGAGCCGTTTGGGGTTGAAACTCTCGGGACATGGGGACCATGTGCACGAGCTCTTTTTAAGGAACTTTCCAAACGTTTGGTCGACTCCACACGTGACCAGAAGGCTGGCATTTTCTTGGCACAAAGAATTAGTATTGCCATTCAACGTGGCAATGCTGCCAGCCTTCTGGGCACGTTTCCCAACATTGGCAACGATGATGATGAATTTTTTGATGCTTGTTTATTTATTTATTTATTTATTAAGGTTTACCAACAGCTTCTGTGTACTGTAATGATTATGTATATTAATTACTATGTCTAAGACTTACACAGTCGCCAATTACTGGTTAACCAGCATTCACAAAATAAGTGATAAGTGCTAGAAAGAATATACAACTAAAATGAATAGTAAATCTAACTTAGTCTTAAATGAGTTTCAAACTAAAAACATAATATTGCAATAAACTTAAAACATAACATAATATTGTACTTATAAAATAAAACTTATGACCTAACTAATAAACCTACTGAGATCGGAACTGAACTTAATACTAATAAATAATTTAACATAAATACAATATAAATATTTATGTATAGTATTTAATTACTGAACACACTCAACATTTTGCTGTGATTTTTGGGGACTCCAATAATCGGGCCTTAAAAATACTAAAGGAAACTTGGTAAATATCAAGATCGGGTGAAGATTTAATTAATGCATTCATCTCTCTGCTAAGTCTGACCAGTGGCGAGTTTACTCCTATATTGGTTCTAGTTGTTGGAGTATGGAATAGGTTGGTTATGGGATGTCTAGGAATATTGTATGGTACTCTAAGTCCAACACTTTCTATCAGTTTAATACAATCTAATTTATTGTTCAGCAATTTGTAGAAGAACATGAGGTCGTGCATCAGTCGACGGTCACGTAGAGAGTCCATTTCATAGCACTGAAGACGTTGTTCATAAGGACATCGAGGTGATATTTTGCCAGATGTGTAGGCTAGGTGCTTTGTGAAGGCCCTTTGAATGCTTTCGACTCTTTGTGACTGCACTGCGTAGAGAGGATTCCACACTACGCTAGCAAATTCCAAGTGACTACGGACTAAGGCGTTGTATAGTATAATTTTTGTTCTAATCAATTTAAACCCTCTAGAACTCCTCTTAAGGAATCCAAGTAGACGCGCCGATTTCGTGACGATACTATCTATTTGGCTTCTAAAGTTTAAATTACTGTCCATGATTACCCCCAGGTCGCGTACCTCAGTAACGGTGTTCAATACTGCACTTTTTACGTTGTAAGAGACAAAATCGGACTGTTTCTTCCTGGTAAATCTTATATGACTACATTTTTGGACATTAAGTTGCATGTGGTTTATCCTGCACCAATCGTCAATTCTGTCTATATCCTCCTGAACCAAAGCAGTGTCCTCTTTAGAAGATATAGTTTTAAATATTTTAAGATCGTCAGCAAACATTAAGTATTTACAGTGAAGGATTTGATGCGTGATGTCATTAATGTAAAGCGAAAACAGAACCGGTGCGAGGTGAGAACCCTGGGGAACTCCTGAGTCAGCATAGTATGGGTAGGATTCATAGCCATCAACGACGAGAATTTGTGACCTTCGAGACAAATAGGACGAAAACCAGTTCAACAATGATCCATGTATACCATTATACTGTAACTTCGATAGTAGCAGAGAATGGTCTACCTTGTCGAACGCACTGCTGAAGTCCGTGTACACAGCATCTACTTCCAACCTCTTGTCGAGAGCTGAGGTTACGTCAGATACAAACTCGACGAGATTGGTTTCTACGCTGCGACCAGCTTTAAACCCATGTTGACTTGGTGAAATAATTTTATCAATGTGGTGAGTAATGATAGGACAGATCAGCGCTTCAAAGATCTTGGGAAAACATGATAAAATTGAGATAGGACGATAATTTTTAACATTTCCTGTATCACCTTTCTTAAAAACCGGGACTATTTTCGCTCTTTTCCATACATCAGGGAATATACCGTCGGCTAGAGAAAAATTAAAAATAAGCTGCAATGGTAGAGCCAGTTCACGGCAGCAACGTTTTATGAATAAGGGGGGTTAATAAGTTTTCTATTCTTGTTAATAAGTTTTCTATTTTTTATTTAGCTTTATTTATTATAGGTAGTTTAGTATAGTTTAATTTATATTATAAGGTTTTGGTTTAGTATAGTTTTATTTGAAATTACCTGATTATTTGTAAATATTATTTACTCTATCTTTTCAACACAATCTTTTTATATCTTTACTAACTAGCCCAGCAAACGTTGTTCTGCCATATCAAAAAATCTGGAGTGGGCCACCCCTATCACTTAGGGGTGTGAAAAATAGATGTTGGCCGATTCTCAAATTGAATACAAATCAGTCCAGCCGTTTCGAAGGAGTTTGGTAACAAACATTGAAACACGATCATTTTACATAGTAGACTATCGGGATACGTAAAAAAGGTACTTAATAAACCGAAGTTATAACTTGATAATGACATTGTTTTGAAAAAACACTCAGGTGATTAAAAATAAATTTCAATGTTCAATTTATTACTAATTATGACTCCTATAAAAGTTTTTCTTAAATCACAGTAAAAAATATTGATATTATTTTACCTCATTTCAAAATTTTATTTTTATTTGAGTTTACTTTTACTATACTACACGTCATAAATCATATTCACATGACATTAAACTTTAAATTAAACTCAAAACACATTACCAAACAAATTATAATTAGAATATATCCGAAGCCAACTCGTGCGCATAAGTCATCCATAAAATTTGAGCCACGTTTCGTTTCACGATAAGATTAATTGAAAAGTTAGGGCTGACATCTAACACGTTTGGGGTGAACTCACAACCTTATCTGACGTTTGAAATTCATTTACTCGTGTAATCTGATACACGTGTAAATTCATAATATTGTAATGTGTTTTGAAACTACTTCATTACGATAGCGCTGATGAGAATAAACTTTTGCTGTTGTGGTGAATGTATACCAATAAATATTTGTATACCAATAATTATGAGGAAGCAAAGAAACAACTTTATTAAAAAGGATATTGAATAGCCTTTGGCAGTGAGACGATTAAGGCTTAATACGCGCAAATAAAAAAAAACTTGCATATTGTGTCACAGTTTGCGAAGCAGTTTTAATAACGGGTGTAATTCATCTTCCTTTTTTCGTGTCAATGATCCATAAAATCTATCTGGCCAAAAAGATGCCATCTTGATGAAATGGTGGTTGGTGTCCATCACGTTCTGAAAAGTACAGGATCACTACACACATCATTATTAGATAATATGTACATGCTCAGATTTACTCTGCAGCAACTCACTTGGCTCCGTAATCGTCCTTTATTACGTGTGTTACGTAAAGTTGGAAATGATTTTGTTGTATCTACCTACATCTATATAATAACATACATAACCTACCTTCCTTTGTAATGTTACTTACCACCAGTTATTACATAAGGACCAAAAAGTACAATAGGACCAGAGTTATTCTTCAAAAAAATACTTAATAAAATTTTAAGTTTGAAAAATAAAATGATAACAAATAAACTGCGAGCTCAATATTACATTCTTTCCATGCCTATTCCTTATAAGACTCACGAAACGTAAAACACAAAGAAATCCATTGGTAATCTTTATTTATTACAAAAAAATGGTAAAAGCAAAATTTGTATGAACGTACAAACGTGTGGGACTGTAGACGTGAATAATAAACGGACAGATTATTCGTATGCGTAAAGCGATTCGAGAATATTAATCCATTTGTCTGTGGGTATGGAAAAAACCCTTCCTATGTGCGCTGTAGAACCGAATAAAATTGGAAAAGGATAGCAAATTTATGAGTTGCAATTGATATTTTCTGTAAGGGATTAATTGTTTGACCTTCAAGTTGATACTTTGAAATTAAAAACATCTGCGTATAAATTTTAATGTTCCACCGTTCTCAGGCTACTTCTCGTATATGGATGGAACAAATGTAGATCACCACGTTTGCTCATTGCAGGTTGACGTTTTCAGATTCACATTTTTTGAACCCTGTATTTCTCACAATTTTTTCCTACACCCTTCGTCATTATATGTCTGAGCATAATTAAGAAAGTACACAAATCTTTGAAAAAGTCACATTGGTGGTCTTTAGTGTCTTCAAACTTGCGGTCCTTGTGCACACAAAATGTGTTCGTTGAATGACCAGAACAACGCGAAGTTTAGTAATAGCAATTAAATTATTGTTTTTAGTCTAGGCATCTGAAGTGAATTGAGAAACAATAATAAAATCTTGTGCCAAAATAAAGATACTGAGAACAAGTATTTTTAGATTATAATTGGATATCAAGTCAACGTTGCGCGGATAAAAGGACCAATTTCTTCTACTTTATTTTGTGATATTTATTTTGGAAAATAAAGGTTTATTTATTTTAGACTAGACAGGATGTATCGAAAAGGCACAATAAATGGTTGGATGGAAAAAAAAATGAACTAACTCATAAAATAACAATATACTCGTAGTAATATATAGATCACCTTTATGACTATTAGAGGTGATACTTTGTCTCGTACAAATAATCTTGGGACAAATCACGCACAGTCATGTGATCACAAACTAGTCAGAGCCTGTAGTATGGCAATCAGACACTGATAAACAAAAAATCTTTTAAACAAAAAAAAAACATACTTTTATATTTAAGTATAGAAAAATAGAAATGAAATTATCGTGCTAATCACACAAAGATTTGTCCTGGGTGGGAATCGAACCCAAAATTTTCGGCTTCGCAGTCAGGAACACTAACCACTAGACCAACAGGCCCAACATCACAAAGGAAAAATACTAAGAACTCTTCAATAAAAACGTAATGAAGTCTCAAATTGTAGTCGTGGTCAAAGTTGAAGGGTTGAGTAATGGGGATGGTTATTGGTATGCGTGACAAGACTTGGGAATATTAAACCGTTTGTAGATGTGAAATGAAATACTACATGGAAATGCTTGGGTGTAATGTCAGATAGTACTTAATAATGAAGTGGAAAATTTTCTAGAGAAAATATTTTGTAGTTGGTAGTGAAAAAGATTACGGCAATACTTGGTTTTGAATTTGGCAGTGCAAGATTGATGTATGTTGAGATTTAATGTTGGTAATTTGGAATTATTTTTCTTAAAGAAATTTTAATAGTATCTTCGGATGTCACATGGTCATCTGATCCGAAACTAGGCAGTCTTTATTTTGACAACCAGACTTCTGATAAACACACTCATAAAATTCTACATACATGCATATTATTGGTAAATACTGCCTGTGTGTGCGTCGCTAATCGAATGAAAGTAGCCTATAGCCTTCCTCAATAAATGAACAATCCAGCAATGAAAGAATACTCAATTCTCAATACTTTATTGAATATTCAAATCAAACCAGTTGTTCTGAGATTAGCAAATAAAATAATAAAATAAAAAGGCATGTATTGCTACAAAAAAAAACGGTAAACAACAACAGCAGTCTTACAAAAAAGGCGTAATTCAGTAGCAAAAGGAGATGGCTCAGCTAATGCTGTATTGGGTCGGGCACGACCCGTCACAGCGCTCATTTTCAGCCATTCCCTCTCCCTAAGTTGAAATGCGGGAGTTGCAGGACAAGATAATTGGCTATACCATTCGCTAATCTATTATATCGCTATACTATTCGCTATAGCACAATCAACCAATATGTATAAACATTAATTACAATAATAACCATAGATAAATTACAACTACATACAGAACATGATCGTGCTCATCATTTAAAGTTTTGTACTGGGTGAGAATCGAACCGAAAATCGATTTTCTAACCACTAGACCTCGTCATTATTAGGTATTATTTTATCACAAATTGATGAGCTTCGTATTAATAATTAAAGTCTTCATTACTTACATTTATGTGTAACTAGCTTCTGCCCGCGACTTCGTCTGCATGGACTTCAGAATTGGGTCCAAAAATAAATGAAAAAACGTGATAGTAATAAAAAATTGAATTAAATTTTCACCCTTCATTAATGGAGAAAAATACCAAATTTCAAAGCTGTCTGCCTGCGGCTTAGCTCGTAAACAATTTTTAATTTTCCCTCGGGAACTACTGAAGGAATCAGGATATGATATAGAAGATAGCCTATGTTTTTTTCCATATCCATGACAACATGCATGCCAAATTTCATCCAAATCCGCTCAGCCGTTATTGCGTGATTGAGTAACAAACATCCACACTTTCACTTAAATTTTAGTAGGATTAATCAGGTTTGCATCATATCTTTAATGCATGCTCTCATTTCTCCATTCAGAACATTCCTACACTACATCAGTAACTAACAAACAAACAACTATGTCTGAAACATGAAGTAAAACATTATACACAGATTCATACGAAGCCCTTGTTTGAGATAATTTTAATACGAGTTGCGCGACTCCACACGAGCTGTGTTTATCTTTTATCTTAGATAGAAAGTTTTGCAAGTAATCTCGGATTGCATTAGCGTAATAAAAGCTTATAAGCTTTGTTGATCTACGGATGCTTATCTACTGTTTTTCATGGTAAATTAGTTTTTAATATGCTTTCGGTTTTTAGAAATATTTTTAAACAAATAAATTATAGAATAGAATAGAAATTTCTTTTATTTAGAAATCCTTTAAAACTGTGCCTTTTACTACTAATCTTATTGTGTACTTCGTTATTGGCGAACTGTGCCTAACAATACGAATTATTGTAATTACAGCTGTGAAGTTACCTTGTAATAAATAAATAAATTAGCACTGCACAAAGGACATCAGAAAGAAAAAATACAACAACATAGGTAGAAATAAAAAGAAAATATTTTCTTACATTAGTCCTGCCCGATATGCAATACCAAAAAATTCGCCAACACAGCAGATGTTGACTGTGGAACACCCAACGCTGGTTTTCAGTTGGCACCCCACAGTGACACACGGACGACGTACGAAAACTTATAATTTAGCTAAAAAAATACTTAGATAATAAATAAATAATAACTAAATACATAATATGCAAATGGGTAAAGTTGCTCAGTTTTATGCACCTGATTACCTCGTTGAATATACGCACTCCTTCTAAATTAATCCTGGGGAGTGAAGTGTGATGCTAGTGATAACATCCACTACTCCCACATGCAGCTAACGTCACGTGGACAATTTGTACATCGTGTATCACGTGCGCCGCAAAGGACCAGCATCTAAAGTGTAAACTTCCTGGAGAAAACCCACCACGCGTTCATAACCAAAAAGGCAGCAAGATTTTATACCATAACTTAGTATTCCACTAGCACGCTTGTCAAATTTCCCAAGTTTCCCACAAGTTGGCAACGCACGCATCGTTTGAGCTCCGACCATTTTGTTTTGTGTATGTTGCGATGTTATTCGCATGGAACAGGAATATAGCTGTTTTATCGTGTAGACAGAATATTCAGTTTAAGAATTTGTTGGTTGTAAATAAGTTTGGTGGAATAATTGAAAGTTCACTGACTTTTGTGGTTTTTTAAAATCACATAATACATCCGTATTTTTTGTAAAGGACCAGTTTCAAACATGTTGGTGTCAATTGATAGAAACGGCTTAAAAGATCACTCATAAAAATAATTAATTACAAATTAATAAAAAAAAGGGTCATGAAAAAGTAATATGCAATTTCATTTTCTAAATGAATTTTATGAAATTTATATAGAACTACAACTGAGGAATCTTTATCATTTTTTTTGTCACTCGCAATAATCGATGAAGTTAACGAGTATAATAAAAAACAAATAGTCGATTTAAGAACATCCTCTATTTGAAGTCGGTTAAAAAAGGGAGGGTTATCCTCAGCTGTGGGACATTCCGGCCTGATATGATGGAGATAAAGCGTGTCAATGTTATTGCTAATTATAATATTAAAAACCCATTTATTCTTCTTAATTGTATAAAAAAAAATCACTTGGATTATGTTAGTATGAATCTTAAATTCTTTATTGTTTTAACAGCTTAAAATTAAAAAAACATCATGATTTTACAGTTAAAAAAAACAATTATTACCTAGTACTTAAAAACAATAAAATAATAATACTTAAAATTATAAATGGTTTAAATCCATTTTCCTTTTACAAATGATCATCAATCGTTCAATGATCATCAATTGTTTCTATAAAAACAAGGGAAGATAAGTTAGATCAAAAATATAACGTCAAAATTGAAACTCCAAAACTCTTCTGTCAGAAGTAGAAAACATTTCTCAAAAAACTTATTCAGGGATCGTCAACACTCCTCATTAAGTTTGTAATGACTACAAAAGGGATCGTCAATTTTCCGGCGCCTTGCTTTAAATATGAATTTCACAGTAAAATGTCCAGCCCGACTTCGTAACCTTTTTAACGGTAACAATTAATTATTTTCTCTTCAGAGAGCCGTACTTATCGTTAGCGGAAAAGCTTGGGTTAAAGCTGCCTATTAAGTAGCGACTTTTAGTCGTAAGACTTTTGAACGTTATTATGTTAATTTGGTCTACTAAAGCAGTCCTTGAATACAATAAATAATCTTAATAGCCTACCTTAATAGTTTTGCATTTTTCACCTTGACTTTCAAACGTGTTACCTTTAAACCATCGCGTTGCATGATTTTAATAAAATAACGGGAATTACCGCGAACTCAAGTGAGTTCACGTGACGTAATTTTATTAAAAAAAATATATTATTATGCATATTGTTAAAACAATAAACGCAATAAATTGTGAAATTATGATCATATAATTATTATTGCACAAAAGTTTTATTTTCTACTTTTAAACGGATTTTATCGCGGTTTATTTTAGTTCCCGACGTTTTAAAGGCTTTTGCTGGGGTCAAGGGCAGACTGTCTGCCAGTTTTACTTTAATGTCTTACATTCACGTAAACATTAGAAAAAAAAACATAACACAAATCAACATAAAAACATAGGAAAAAAATACTTTCGAAATCGATATCTTTGTGGTAATATTTAAAAATGTTAAGCTGAAAAGCAAAATCGAAAAACGATTAAATGCATAAGCAATCAACTTCAATAAAAGTCGCATCATGTGTAGCGATCCTTCATCTGATTTTCCACAGTATGTAGCTAAGCCGTGTTTGTTGCGAGGCTTTCAAAGTATTAGCTGAACAGTGGCGACTGAAAATAAAGATAAAAGTGAACTGGGCTCTTGTAGTGTATTGTTTCATCATCAGATAATTACGCTATCTCTTTCCCTCTCGACTTATTCTTCGACTCAAACAGTGACAATAATAATTGATGATAACATTTTTAGACTTGTTTTCAACCATGCGGACGGCATCGCAGTAGCGTTATACAACTAGCGTTATACAACTGGCGTTATACAACTAGCGTTATACAACTGGCGTCATACAAATAGCGTTATACAACTGGCGTTAAACAAGTAGCGTTATACAACTAGCGTTATACAACTAGCGTAATACAACTAGCGTTATACAACTAGCGTTATACAACTAGCGTTATACAACTAGCGTTATACAACTAGCGTTATACAACTAGCGTTATACAACTAGCGTTATACAACTAGCGTTATAAAACTAGCATTATACAACTAGCGTTATGTAACGCCTCGCGTGTACTGGTGGACACGCTGGGGATGGTTGGACGGTTTGGGGTGATCAGGTGCGTAAAACTGAATCACTTTCCTCAAGAAACATGGGTCGAAATCCTAAAATTGAAAATGAAATTTTCATACAAAGTGACTAGTCACGTGACTTATGTTTGTAGGGAAAGTTGATTTTTAATTTTAAGATTTTAAATTATGTTTCTTGGGAAAAGTTTTTCAGTTTTATGCACCTGATTCCAGACCAATTCTGTATATGCAACCAAACCAAACTACATAATTATTTAAAGATTTAAACTACGCGTTACTTACTCCACGTAGATACTAGTCGTAAAATTCATACGCAAACATTCATACAAACTACAATATTATTGTCGTAAATAAAAAACGATTAGTATGCAAAGTTATGATGAAAATACGAGCAGGACTCATCAAATATGGAAAAATGCATACGTTTTTTGGTGAAGAATATTTGCATATTCTCTGGTTGGACAGAGTCATAAAGTACGGTTATCTGAACACGATGGCTTTGTGTGATAGTCTGTTTACTTCTACTAACATATGGCGCTCATCTATACTAATATTATAAAGCTGAAGAGTTTGTTTGTTTGTTTGTTAATCTCAGAAACTACTGGTCCACTTATTGAGGAAGGCTGTAGGCTAATTTGTTATGATAAACGACGCCCACTCAAGTGGAGCCGCGAGCAAAAGCTAGTGAGATTATAATTTTATTGAGGGTTTCGGCGACCTATTTTTCTTTTGAAAATCTTTCTAGCTTTGTGTACTGTCGCACATTACTAGTATTCTTGTTAAAGAAGCAAATTTTAAAATTCCGACATACACCTAAAAAAAATACAAGTAAATGAAATATGAGATTTTTTTTAATATGACAAGAAAATTTATAGATGTGGTTGCCGGTTCGAATTCCACCCATTACACTACCAACGTAAACCATTTAGCGTAGTACGAGGGGTTAATTAATGTGCAGTTCCAAATATCGTTACTAATATAATAGAATTTACAAAACCTTTTCATTTATTTAATATTCAAAGACGGATAAACTTTAATCTATGCTTAAATAATATCTCCATATATTTTCCCCAAAAAGCGAAACTTTTCACAAACCTTTATCCATTGAATCCGCTACAAACCCTACAAAAGATATTTATCTAACAATAATCCTTTCCACCACCATTTAAGAAAATAAGTACCAAAGGACCGGAATCCGACACTTGGGCCATTTGTCCTTTTATGATGGATGATGACGTATTGATGACACAAATGGACCAGCCATGTGTAGAACCCTTTTCAAGAGAGGTCTTCTAGTATAACACTATGTATTCAGGCTTTTAACTCGCCAATATTTACTCTTAAATAAAGGTATCAAGTTTTCTAGAATCTGTTTGGTCCTTTGAGGCGTGATTGATTAGGGTCCACAGAAATGTTAAATAACGAAAGGTAGCATGAAGACGTGTTCTCAACACATGTGAAGATTCTACCAAGGAAGAAATTTTCTCAGCAGTGGGACAACAGGCCGGTGTTGTAAGAAACACCATTGTTACACATAAATTTCCTTTTGGTACATTTATAAATGTGTTATTTGGCAAAATTAAAAGATATTAAATATATTTTATATTATGTACTCGTTTAATATATTCAATGATTCATGAAATGTTTTATTTTCATTTTAAACAGTGTCAGCAACAGTCACAATTAAATATTTGGCCTGAAATAATAATTACTCTTATTACAAAGTATCACATAATTATAAAATATAATTTAATTGCGTGATGGTAACAAACTAACTTTTTGATAATTTAATTATTTATATACTATTTAATTATCATTGAATATCAACGAATTAATATAATAAGTTTAATGTGTGGTACTTGACAATAATAATTATTATAATGTTAGTTTTGAAACGAAGGTGTAAATTGAAATAATTAAAAACACACGTAAATGTTGACAAAGCTTTCAGTGATGATGAAATGGACTAGAAATCTGTAGGTTATACAAACATTAACACTGCACGTAATCTACTAATTGAATCGTTAGTTTGCAAATATTGTTATGTAGGTATGTGGAACATCAGCTTAACAGACCATTTGACGCTAACAACTTGTTAAAATTTGGTCCTGAGAACTCTAAATTGGTCCTTTTGGTACTAAGTGTTATAATCACCTAAAATACCAAAATACCGAGGTTGCTACACTTGGTTATAGACGACCATACTTATCTATTATCACAAAGGTTAAGGTTAGTTATTATATGTGTTATAAACTATTTCAGTAACTATAGCAACCCAACAACGTGTGTAAAACGTTTGGATATCAACCACTTAAAATTCACCAAGAGTTTCCACGTCATAAACTTTATGGGTAGAATTATTTTGGGCTAGAATAATTTAGATTAAAATGTAGCTCGGTCACAGATTTTAGTCCCTGGCGAAGTTCCAAAGGACCAGTGGGAACAAAACGTCACACACCACTTTCGCGTCACACAATTTTGAACTTTGACTTTAAGAGATAGAGGGTTCAATTTAGGATGGGGTTGTAGGTTAGTTTGTGAATATTTTGCAATTAAAAGTCAGTAGGCTCAAAACCATTCATATATTTTCAAGGTGCGTATATATGAGTGTCGGTATTTTGAAGTGTAGTTCCCAATGACTGGTCGGAGTGCTCTCGGTATGAATAATTTGTGTTGCTTAATGTTTATTTCACCTTTTTTAAATACTTTAGCATATGAAAAATTTAGTTTCTGGTTCCTGCAAGTTATTTAAAATGCGAAATCTAGCTTTTTGTCAAGTCTGTTTTAGCCACAGTGGAAGTTGCGGTTTGACAATTTTTTTTTATTAATTTTAACAGAACTTTGTCGCTGAGCGAAAATACCGTTCCATAAAAAAAAAACAACAAATAAATAAATAAATAATTAAGTGATAGAAATCGCTTAAATGACATTAAATAAATGAATGTGACAAGTCAGTCACGACGTGACTTTTCGAAAAAAATGACATTTCCATACATTTAGGCTAAGTTCATATGAACGCGCGGAGCCGCGCGGAACTTTCGACCGCGCGGTACAAGATCGAAGTAAACAGCTAGTACTGTCTACATGACCGCGCGGTACCGCGCGTCGCGCTCCGACCCGCGCGCTAGTTCTTGAACCGCGCGGCACGGCGCGTTTCAAGTTCTACAAACTTGTACCGACCTGTTCAGTTGATCCGCGCGTGTTGAGACGGATAGACACATAGATTCAAGAAAAAATTATCACCGAAGGAGACGACATTGTATCTATCGATTTGCTTATAGACGAGATTGAAAAAAGAGAAGCTATCTGGAATATTAACTCCAAGGAATATTCGAATAAAATAATAAAAAGAAGATCTTGGGAAGAATTAGTTTTAATTTTCTGCAGTAATAATGATTCTGAGGAAAAAAAGAAAAACTTGGGTAAGTTACAATCGTATGTATAATCGTAATCCTAACTATCCTAACTAATATTATAAATGCGAAAGTAACTCGGTATAAAATCCATAAGCAAATTGCCTCCTCCACGTCCATTCTTAAGCAATGTTGATGCCAGACTACCGCGCATACATTTGCCGTCATGTGAATGCTCTTACCGCGCGGCGCCGCGCGGGTCCGCGCGGTCATATGAACTTAGCCTTAATGTCATTTAAGCGCTTTCTATCATCGTTAACGCTTGTAGAAATGTCACTTGGCTAGGGGGCAGTACTAGCTAACTTATACAATATTTTAGCCTCTTCGGAGAACGGAGAAGCTAGTTGGACTAATTGCTTTATCAAAATAGAAATAACAACTACAGCGTTGACATGAGACTTTATTAAATGTTTATCGCTAAAAAACGGGAGTTCATATTTTATTTATAAATAATCTGTGACTTAACAAAACTCTTTTCCGAGCACATATAAAACACACGCTATAAAATTTTTTAACACATATTATGAGGAATAATATTTATTCCAAAGATTTGCCGCTTCTCATTAATTATGCAACAACTCTTTGGTATAGAAACATTCAGTTGGACAGCTGTTTGGTCGCATTTACATGTTCCACTAAACATTCTAAACATTCCCATAATTTTAGTGAAGCCTCTCAAATTGTGAACTAATGTTTCACAACCTTTGAATAGGTTTATGATATGTTTTCAGTATAATTAAGGGTTTTGAGTTTTGTGTAAGCAAAGCACAAAAATGTGTGTTATTTATTTTACGTTCCAGGTTACAAAAAATGATGGTTCGATGTCGTGGTGGCCTAGCAGTATAATAACCGGACTCATATACACATGATTGCAGGTTCGAACCCAGGCAAGGTTTGTATTTTCTTAATTATTCTAAGACACCATAGACAAACGGTAAAAGAAAAACCGCGAGGAAACCTGGCTTCCAACATTTTTATTCTGAAATCATCAACCTGCTATGAAAAAGCAAACACGCTTGCCCATCAGATCCAAAAATCATCAGATTGATGCTCGTTTCTTCTCTATATGAGAAGATGTTTTTGCCTAGGTGTGGGGCCTAGGTCTGGGACATTTATATACGGTAAAAATGTAAAAAAAAAAGGGTTTTTGCATAATTTACTCGTATACTTATTAATTCATCCGATCATAAAATAAAAAATATTAGCACCTTGTTTGCCTTCTAAACATCAATGTTAAGAGATAATGGGGCTAAGGTTATACTCCTGACTTATAAGACCCAAATTGATTTAAAAAATATGAGGGGTTTGCCTAATCGTTCTAAGGTTCTAAGTTACGTACATTTATAACATCAATTTAGTTTCTTTTTACTTCCTTTGATACTTTTTCATGTTACTTTGAATATAAGAATAGCAAATTCACCTGTAGGTATCTATACACATTCTTTTAACCCACAAGTCACAGTTTATACAACTGGTTACTTGTTCTTCAGTTGAAACCAAAAACCTTTTGGGGACTATGAAGTTGGTACAAAAGCAATTTTCATTTTAAGGGCAACGAAGTAAATTGCCAACTCAGCTATGGGTTGAAGAAGATAAATCAATTCATTCTAATTGGGTATCACATTCCAAAATTCATCGTTAACATTGAAACTGATACTTATTTCCAGGGACTCAAAAAAGGAATTGGTTTGCCGTTCGAGTTTTTATCTGTAAGGGTCTCTTATCGCATCTGAAAAAGGAACTCAATGATTTTTATTAATTTTAAACGTATTAAATTTTTTATTGCGGGTCAATACTAATTAGGGACTTAAATTCCTTTTATCTATGATTTTTCCTTTTGGACTTCTATTATTTTCATTCTATACTAAATTTCTGTATTATGGTAAGATATGGGGGAAGCTTTTGCTTAGCTAATAAAGCAAGCAAAGCAAGTGAGAAAGCAAAGGCTTAAACTGACAATACTATTAATGCATTCTGAAAATGGAACTTCACAAATTTCTACTTTTATAATACAATTTTTTTTTTTGCTAATTTAACTACCGTCAAATTGATTAAATTTTAGTTGCTAAGGTCCGCATAAACCTGGTCCTCTTATCACTCTATAAAACCAATTTATATACGAAAAAATATAAAAAAGTAAGTTCATTATCTTTCAGTATATTTGCAGCCTATTAAAATTCGTTAAGTACATAAACTTAAAAGTAAACTAACTTCTGTTCGTCACGCCATCTGTGGCATGTCATAGTTCAATATTTTCACATATTACGGTAGTAATATAGTATCGTTAAAATTCATGCTCGTTGTAAGCAGTAAAAAAACGAAACATAGATATGGTTTTCAGACGATATGAAAACGATAATTAAATTAATATCCGTTCGTAAGTATTTTTAGCAAATTATTTTTGCGATAGACTGTGAAAGGAAATGAGTTTTCTCAAAATTATGTAATATTATAATAATAATAATATTTTAATATGGTAACCAATCCAAGTAACACAATATACGACACATCAATATATTATTATAAAAATAATTATTATATTTTTAATTTAAAGTTCTAAATATTTTGTTTACCTATATGTTAGATAATATCCATACTAATTTAATAAATGCTTTAGTTCTACACTTTGATTTAAAAACAAAACTACTGCATCGATTTTGAAGGATCACCTCTGAGACAGACCCTATTAATTAATGAAATAATTTTAAAATCGATTCACATGTTACGGAAATACCGCATAACAAACATACAAAAAAATTACATGGAGTCGAATTGAGAACCTCCTCTTTCTGAAGTCGGTTTAAAATATAAACAGATTCCAGTACTTGGTAACCATTTCCTTTAACTGGAGAATAAAAGAAAAAGCAAATACGGTACCGAAATGATAAAACAATAATACTTGCCTTTGCATAGAATAAAAACATGATTCAATATAAGAGCACGTGTTTCTATTCCTCCATATTTATTAGCGTCAATCGAGTGGATTGAAATTGACAGTCGATCAAATTTACCACTTCCATACAATTCAGTGAATTACGTTTTTCTTTAGTATTCTGGAGAAATTTTCTACATAATTTTCACTTATATAGACGACCTCCGTGGTCGAGTGTCGTACACACAGGTTTTCAAGGTGTCGCCAGCTCTGAGGTCCCGGGTTCGATCCCCGGACGAAATGTGAAAAAAGACTTTTCAAAATTTTCTTGGGTCTGGGTGTTTGTGGTACTTTCGTTGTCTCTGATTCCATAACACAAGTGGTTTAGCTACTTACTTTGGATTCGGAGCAATGTATGTAATTTTGAAAGAGGTGTTAGTTTATTTATTTACTTCCTAAGAATTTTTGAAGTGTACTTTTTAAGATGACGTTTCATTCGGTTCAATTTATTAATGCCGATATAAAGTAAAAGGTCGCAATTATTTATTTAAATTTGTGGCCAACAGATAGTCTCGAATCAATGACTCCTTATTCTCGAGCCACTGAACATATCAGAGTGTAAAGCCGTATAATACTCACAGCCTTTATAACTCATCAACAAAATACTAAAAAAACATCAAACTCAAAGAAACAATAAAATTCTTACACAAGAAGTTAAATTGTGTAAAACTCCAGTTTAGTGCAAGAAGAAAATTGCTTATTGTACGTAGCTAGAAGATAAAATATTTACACTTGTATTTATTCAATGACTGAAATTTAAAAGTTTTTCAAACATTATGGAGACTTTTCTGTAGACTACTATAAACAAATAAGATTGCGGGACCTAGAGTCAGAAATATTTGTAGTTACATATTTTTATTAGCTCGCGATTTTTTTTATGAATTTAACTGCATTTACTAATTTTGTAGTTATAAATATAGTTACACATACACACCCTTCGTAACTCCTTTACAGTTAGGTATTTTTGGTAAGATGTAAATTTTTCACTGTCACATGACAAATTCGATCAACCGTTGAGAAAAAGGTGCTTTTTCTGCCTATTGACATGTTTATAAGTTAAGATTTCACGGTTTTCCGTTCATATAATTAACCGTGTTTGTTGAAAAGTTTCGATCTTCATAATTGTCCCTGTTGATGATCCTATAACAGTACAGGGTGTAATTTAACGCATTCTAGAATGTTCGATTCCCGGGTGTGCAAAACAGATTTCTAAAAACTTATGGATGCAGCTGAAAATGAAATAAATTTCAATTTATATGTTAAAAGAACAAAGAAATGTGATCGACTTATCGCGTTTGCTATCTTCATTAGGTATTTAGAGTTCCCTTCAAATGGCCTTAAAAAATACACCTGTGTAATAGCAGCTTCCTTTGAACGTTTAAAGGATTGTTTCGACGATATTTATTTTGAGTTTGATATTAAGCCGAGTGTCAATATAGCTGTGACAAAAATAGCTTATTAGAATGGAGGATTTTCGATGTGCACTGTCCTAAACATTACTATGGTGTCCACAAACGACCAAAACAGAAGGGCATTCATTCACATTCATTCATTCCTGGCTCTTTTCTTTTTGTGTTATACCAGACAGTCCTGTTTACCCTTGCTGATAATTTTGCATTACGGTACTGGAATAGAGCAAAAGGGAGAATCACTGCAGGCGGCTGGGAGGTAGAAAGCGGCACCAAAACGCTAAATGCGTATAAACAATTTCCAGCTAAATATGTAATTTTCATGTCTCCATGTCGTGGTGGCCTAACGGTTTAATGGCCAGATTCGCATGCACGTGGTTGCAGGTTTGAACCCAGGCAAGTACCAATGTGACTTTATCAAAGTAGGTAATATGTACTTTCTTCATCATTCTAAGACATACATGACAATCGGTGAAGAAAAACATCGTGAGGGAAACTGGATTCCAAAACATTTGAATCTGAAATCGCCAACCCGCAATGAGCAAGCCAGATCAATGCTCATTAAATTCCTTCTCTTTATGTGAAGAGGCCTGTGCCCAGCAGTGGGACGTTTATAGGCCGGTATTTTATGCAATTTTCATGACAGTTGCCTTGTAATTCTAGTGTTCATAATTGCCACTACCGTGAGCGAGGTTTCAGATTGGAATCCAGGGTCAGGCAGTTTTGACGGGCTTACATCAACACGACTGTCCGATGGTCATAATTATATGACCTTTGTTGGTCATAACAATCCTGATAACCATTCTTACCAAAATATACGTACTGAATTATTCAGTAAAATTGGTATCTACAGCTGTAACCGGTGAAAAAGGAAGCTTACTTCAACAGCTTGGGAAATGGTACAATGTAATTTTGACGTGCACATTTTGACCAAAGCTGAATTTACGAAAATCAGAGATCTCGTCACACACAGGCATTAATTATCAGTAGTCGATGCGATCTTCAAATACCGTCCATTCTGTTTAATAAAGACAAAAAGATAAATAAAGTAACCTTACCTACCTGTACCCGCGACGTTGTTCGCGTTGATCAGTCGCAATAGGTACGCTTGTGAAAAATATTTTTGACTGACTGAATCACTGAATGCGCTTTAGGTGTCTCAAGTCGACTGTTACAGGTATTTGAAAATTTGGTTTCTCACAAGTAACTCGCAGAAATTGCGGGATTGAGATGGTGGACTTATCTTTTAACTGACTATGAACTTCACCTGTTTAAAAGTAAATTGTGATTGTAAAAACTTTATACATTTTTGTTTGTCTCAATCAGGCATCAAACATTACATGAGCAGCAAGCTATCTTGAGCGTTTTAAAGAATTGGAACTGTTTTTATAATATTTCTTATAATAACCACCTGTGTAAAAAATTACAAACTAAAAAATTATATAAAACCACAAAAAGGGTTAGCTCGATACATTTAAAATTTTGTAAGAAAGTCGGTGCTAGAAATAATATAAAACAAAATATGTAGTAACATCAGGATTTGAACATGCAGCAAGATATTTCACATTTCCTATCGTACAACCACCGAGCTGTTTAATATTTACTGTAAGCTTCGTAAATAGTTATTCATACTTCAATAAACTGATCGCTATGGCAACGTTATTTTCGCCATGGTTACTTTGTTGTTTATATGTCAAAGATTACATGTACAGATGAATTGAGATTGAGTAAATTTAAGGTTTGATCCCTATTTAATATGGACGACCATATTGATGAGAGCTCATCCTAAATTGGACTATGTGCCGCCGATATCGCTTTCTATTGATTCAAATGTACATAACTTTTTTGTTTATGAACCGATTTCGATGAAACAACTACTAAATGTTATGGGAAAGTTGAAGCAATACGTCAATCAAAACTGCATTTAAATAAATTCATTCGCTTCTGAGATCATCGCGTACAAACGCACAGACAAACAGACAAACAGACAAAAATTTTAAAAACTATATTTTCGGCTTCGGTAGCATGAATAGAACGTGTGTATGTAGTTTTTTTTCTAAAATATTCAATGTACAGACACTGGTCGTTTACGATTTTATTATATGTATAGATGTAAGTAGGATTATGGCAATTGTAGTTTATGAACTATCCGTGTAATTACGTTAATATGCATAAAATAATTATGTTGGCGACAGCTATGTTGGTGTGTCCCTTATAACAAACTAGGTCTGTTGTGTGTATAGGACGTATAAATAAATAAAAAACAAAAGAATATCAACCAAATCGAATACACAAAACTTTAAACAAATGCCAAACGCACACTTTGTCCAATTTTTTTAATCTATGATTGAGACCTCTTTGATCAAAATTAATTGAAAATTATTAATAGATGGTATTTAAGTAAATATTTGAAACGCTAAACTATTGATTAATGAGAGTGAGGGAAACGTGTAGGTGTTTATTTATTTAGATTTAATTCGTTAATTCAGATTAGGGTGCCAAATATTATTTATGTTATTTCTGAGAATAAAATCAAAGGAATCTATTAAACGAGTTACGGTACGAATACACCAAATCCGCCATCGGCCAATGTATGCTCGGGCGTCATCGGCCGACCACGGCCGATCAAATCAAACGTAAGTAAATGGAAGAGAGCGCATACACTGCACTACCGGCGTCGTCCGATGACGCCCGAAAACGGACGATAACTGACGAGTCCGAACGTGTTTGGATTTTTTGACAGTTTGCACAGTTCAGACTTCATAAGTTTCACCGACAACGGCCGTTATCGTCTGCAGTGTATTCAGTTGAACGTCCGAGTTACTCGTCCGAGTAGTTCTGTCCGGCATCGGCCGACAAAATCGGTTTTAGTGTATTCGTACCGTTAGTAAGTTAAATTTGTTTTAAATTATAATCATATCAGTGTCTGAAATATTACGTTGACCGCTTGCTTTATTAATGAAATTGAAACGAGTGGAAAATTAAACGTTTCGGATAGTAATTAAGTAATTGTTTGTCTATGGTTAACTAAAATTAAATACCCATATAAGTTTTTATCTCACTTTTAAAGTTCTTTGTCTGTCTAGCCTTTTACCAAGTTATGTTGGGGTCAACTGTCAGTCTTACAAGGATTTAGCTGACTATCATATTTTACACGGAGTGACTGCCTATCTGACCTTAACAACCCATTTCTGGGTAATAAAGTATCCCAAAGTAAAGCCTATTAGATCCAACCTTCACAATCCACTACACAGTAAGACTGGTTGTCAAAACTGTAATGATATCGACAGCCAAGATAAACGTATGAATGTTAGAACCAACGGCTTAACGTGATTTCCGAAACATGGAAATCAAATGCTCGGTATTTTACATATAGGAACCCATCCACTGAACAACCTAGATGAGCGCGTTTTAACTTTTCTTACCAATTTAAGCGTACACTTTACAACAAGCCCCGCATTTTTAAATAACCTTAAAATTCAATATCTAAAAAGTGAATAATTGATGGTTATTTAATAACTTTATAACAACCAGTTGAATCTAATTAAATTAAAAAAAAGCTATTATTATGTGCTCCGCAATTAGCACCAGCGTAAGTTGTCCCCATAAACTTATTTTTTTGTAGTAAATTTTTCATTGTCTTTATATGTTTATTCTACTATTCGAAATAAAACGTAACTTATAAATCAAGGGTCACGAAAAACGATCGACTCGTAGTCAATTTATAAGTATTTTAACAAACCCGAATATTCACACAATAAAAATTAAGCCTCTTTTAGTTTGATCTCGCTAACGACATTCATCAAGATTGGTACAAAACATTATAATTATACTAATTTAATAATGGTATATTTACAGTAAGCGGTGTTGGCCTTTAACGATTAGGAGCACTTGCAATCATGCGTTTGCCGGTTCGAGTTCCAACCATTACACTGCCGACGTGAACCCACATGTCAACAAGCATTTACCTTACCACGAGGGATTGACAAAAATAGTAGTATAGTATGCGACCCACATTGCCAGTAATATTAAAAATATTTACCTACAGAAATCTTAAGAAACTAAATAAAATACACGCACATATATAGATATAATAACATGTACGTATACAACAAATTCAGTTAAACAGAGTCCGGAATTTCTTCAAGTGTCTTATTTGTGTCGAAGTTAAACGTATTTTGTCGTTCCTTTTGACATATTATTGGATCTTGGATTACGTCAGCGAATATTTGTAAGAAAATTGTTTTATTCATCGATAATTTCGATGTTTATTGACTCAGTCCTGAGAGACGGAAAATGATCTGGTCTTTTGAGACGGGAGCACAAAGACCGTTTTAAAGGACCATTTTATCTATACTTATAATAAATCTGTAGAAATGAAAATTCTGTACATTGAAAATATCAAAAAAATAAATGGCGGGGGGTGTTACAAGACCGACAACGAACCCAAAAATGTGATTAAAAAAATTTTTGTCTGTCTGTCTGTCTGTCTGTCTGTCTGTCTGTCTGTCTGTCTGTTTGTTCAGGCATCACGCAAAAACTACCGGTTCGATTACGATGAAACTTGGTATAATTGTTCCTTAATATCCTAGGCACCACACTGGGTAGTTTTTATCCCGGAAAAGTATGTACAATAAAAAACAAACACACCTGATGCAGAACTGCAACAGACCAGCTAAACTATAAGAGATACAAAAATAGTACCATAGCAAAAATTGTTCCACGTGATGAGCATTTTCTGCTGAGAGAATAAATTTGAAGATCTGGAACACCTAATGTGGAACTCCAAGAGCCCAGCTACAGTATAACACATATAGGAATGACGTCTTAGCAAGAGTTGTTCAGCCTGATGAGCACTCTCTGTTGAAGTATAAAAATTGAAGATCTGGAACACCTGTTGTGGAACTCCAAGAGCCCGGCTACACTATAACACATATAGGAATGACGTCTTAGCAAGAGTTGTTCAGCCTGATGAGCACTCTCTGTTGACGTATAAAAATTGAAGATTTGGCACACCTGTTGACGAACTCCAAGAGCCCGGCTACACCATAACACATATAGGAATGACGTCTTAGCAAGAGTTGTTCAGCCTGATGAGCACTCTCTGTTGACGTATAAAAATTCAAGATCTGGAACACCTGTTGTCGAACACCAAGAGCCCGGCTACACCATAACACATACAGGAAAGACGTCTTAGCAAAAGTTGTTCGGTCTGATGGGCATATCCTGTTCACTTATAAAAATCGAAGATTTTAAACATCTGACCTGGAAATCAAAGCTATCACTAATTTCACTGTATAATTATAAAATAGCATAACCTTCACGCGGTGAAGGCGGTAACAGTTTAGGACTGATTTTCGATGACATTGGTATATCTATCTATACTTTAATATTATAAAGCTGAAAAGTTTGTTTGTTTGTTTGAACGCGCTAATCTCAGGAACTACTGGTCCGATTTGAAAAATTATTTCACTGTTAGATAGCCCACTTATTGAGGAAGGCTATAGGCTACTTTTCGTTAGGAAATCTATCCCCTAAGGGGGTAAAATAGGGGTTGGAAGTTTGTATGGGAAGTTCGGTATTTTCAATGATAGACACATGAAATTTCGTATACGGGTTTCTGGATGGAAATAAATGAAGATATATTTCAGTGATTTTAAAAATCTACCCCCTAAGAGGGTAAATTAGGGGTTGGAAGTTGGTAGGTGTATGAATTGTGTTGTTTTCAAAGATAGACACATTAAATTTCATACAAGGGTTATTAGTTAGAAATAAATAAGATGTATTTCCGAGATTTTAGAAATCTACCCTTTAAGGGGGTGCAATAGGGGTTGAAAGTTTGCATGGGAAGTTCGGTATTTTCAATGATAGACACATGAAATTTCGTATACGGGTTTCTGGATACCTAAAAAATCTACCCCCTAAGGGGGTGAAATAGGGGCTGAAATAGTCCGGTATTCTCAAAGATAGACAGATGAAAAGATAAGTAGATAAGATAATGACCATCTAAGACATATCTATAACGACGACCGTTCACTCCGGTTTTTAAGGTGTCGCCAGCTATAAGGTCGCGGGTTCGATCCCCGGACTGGTCCATGTAGAAAATCACTTTTCTACATTGTCTCGAGTCTGGGTGTTTATGGTACCTTCGTTGTCTCCGATTCATACTCCTTACTTTAAAAATCACAGAATACATCCATATATCCTCTAATACTACTCTTTACTTTACGCGCGAGCGAAGCCGCGGGCAACAGCTAGTTTTAAATAAACGTTTATCGTTGACTTTTATTTATATTCGAGTTGAATATTTGAGCTTGTTTAATTATTATGTTCCTTAACAGGGCTGATAGTAAGAATGGTGATCAAATATCACCATTAGACAGTCGAGAGCAACGGTTTAACAAACTTTTCGAGACACGGAGAGGTCTCGGTATGCTTACAATACGCCACCCATCCACGAACCGACCGCGGCGAGCGTGGCTCAAACCGTACGGCTTGCACTTAGCAACGGACCCCTTTAATATTATAAATTATCTTTTCAACTAATTCATTGAAAATTAAGATTTATTCCCCTCTGCCTTAAAGTCTAAAACTGTCATAAAGATCATATTAATAATAATACACATTGGATAAATACAGTTCATTATTGTTCCATCAAAAAACTTCTTTTCTACAATATGGGAAAATACATCAATAAAAAATAAAATGAAATCAAAGAAGCCAAATAAAATAGTACTTTAAAGTTATCAAAGACAATTTCCTGTTTATCGATGAAATTGATGATAACAGTTCTCAAGAGGCTATGAAAGCAATCTTCTTAACAGATATTTAGCAATTTTCGCCTGAAATTGCTCTTAGCGTTTCAAGTGTTTTAAAGAAAGTATATCTTTACTAAGAGGAATAGGCTTCTATTTCGTGTTATTTGTTATTTTACATATTTATTTTTAAAGAAGATGTGTGGTAATTATATCTATATCTATATACATATAATAAAACAGTAAAAAAACTGTGTCTGTACATTGAATATATTAAAAAAAAAAAATTGAGGGGGGTTTACAAACAGTTATAGAGCACGAATCCAAAAAAAAAATTCTGTCTGTTTGTCTGTTTGTCTGTATGTCTGTTTGTCTGTTTGTCTGTTTGTTTGTACACGCTAATCTTCGTAACTACTGGACGGATTTGAATGATTTTTTTTTGTTGTATAGGTATTAAGTCTGGGCAACATATAGGCTATAATTTATCTTGGGAATTTGAACACCTGATGCAGAACCGCAACAGACCAGCTAAACTATAAGAGATACAAAAATGGTACCATAGCAAAAATTGTTCCACGTGATGAGCATTTTCTGCTGAAAGAATAAATTTGAAGATCTGGAACACCTGATGTGGAACTCCAAGAGCCCAGCTACAGTATAACACATATAGGAATGGCGTCTTAGCAAGAGTTGTTCAGACTGATGAGCACTCTCTGTTGACGTATAAAAATTGAAGATCTGGAACACCTGTTGTGGAACTCCAAGAGCCCGGCTACACCATAACACATATAGGAATGACGTCTTAGCAAGAGTTGTTTAGCGTGATGAGCACTCTCTGTTGACGTATAAAAATTGAAGATCTGGAACACCTGTTGTCGAACTCCAAGAGCCCGGCTACACCATAACACATAGAGAAATGACGTCTCAGCAAGAGTTGTTCAGCCTGATGAGCACTCTCTGTTGACGTATAAAAATTGAAGATCTGGAACACCTGTTGTCGAACTCCAAGAGCCCGGCTACACCATAACACATATAGGAATGACGTCTTCGCAAGAGGTGTTCAGCCTGATGAGCACTCTCTGTTGACGTATAAAAATTGAAGATCTGGGACACCTGCTGTCGAACTCCAAGAGTCCGGCTACACCATAACACATATAGGAATGACGTCTTAGCAAAAGCTGTTTGGTCTGATGGGCATTCCCTGTTGACTTATAAAAATCGAAGATTTGAAACATCTGACTTGGAAATCAAAGCTATCACTAATTTCACTGTATAATTATAAAATAACATAACCGAACTGATTTTCGATGACGATGGTAGATCATTTATAATTCGACTCTTCTGGCCAAAACTCCCAATTTTTTTATAATTTTTTGTATCGAATATATATGACTTCGGGCTTATGTTATTTGAGCTTTTAATTTACTTTGCAGTCCCTTAGATTTTAATTGATCAGGTATCTTCACAATAAAACTATAACCATGATGAAAGAGGTCAAATCTTTTCCAATGTTCCAACGGAGCTAAAAGATTGAGGATCATAAGATCCCAAGAATCTACCGAAGAGCGTCAGGAAAGACTTGATACTGTTCGAGAAGATCAGGCTGCAACTCGCTCCGTGGAAACCTCTTTGGATCGCGAAGCACGCCTGCATTGTCATCGTATTTACGCATCTACATTCAGGTCTCTAGAGACCAGTGAAGAATATGATGCGCGACTGACCGCTGATCGTGAGCAAAAGTTCTGATGGGCATTTCCTGCTATTTTACAAAAATGAAAGATCTGGAGGGTCTCGAATCGTCTCGCGCATCACGTTGTTTTCCCGTCCCCGGGCTCTTAGAATTTGACATCAGACGTTTCAGATCTTTTATTTTGACGAGCCTGTTGTCGCTGGCATAAGCAACAGGATCCGCGTACAAAGTTGCGGGCAGAAGCTAGTTAATAATATTTTGGGACAACTCACACACGGTCGTCTGATCCCAAACTAGGCTGGTTTTCAGAGCCTGTACTATGGTGACCGGACAACTGATAAACATACTTATATATTTCTGAATACATACATATAGATAGACTACACTCAGACACAGAACAAATGATCGTGCTCATCATTATTGTAATAACTTCCGTGAAACGAATACATAATTATTTAAGGATTCAACGGTTTACTCACGCGCATTCTTGGGATCACCCGACTAGTTTCAGACTCAATAGGAGTCCTTAATCATGAGCTGACGCAGCGGCGGCGTGCGGTGCTGCGAGTCGAACTGACTGTTTGACTCGCGACACCGCCGCCGCCGCGTTCTTGTGTCATCATTTTTATTACCAGACAATAATTAAGTTATGTTATATACTTCGGTAACGATGCGAGGCACGGCTCGTATAATATATTATAATATATGCATAGATCGACTATGTCGTACACATTCGACACAAAATTAAAAGTACAGTTTCAATATAAGCTTCTACAGACATTTCTTTTTCTAAAAGTGCGTCTCCAATTACCGAAGGTCGGCTACCAGCTGCTAGAATCTATATATCTCTTGCAAGGATAGTTCGGATGCGGTCGTGATCGTCGTCCACTCTTACAAACACTATTTTGACCTTATTTTTCCCTTTAAAATATACTACATACTGGAATTTTAATATAAAATACGTAGTAAAGAAATAACGTAGCTGCTACGACGTGGATGACGTCACAGCTACGCCGTAGCAGGCATAAAGGTTACACAACGCAACTGTCACTGCTACGCGGACATGTGCTTGGAATTCAAAATAGGACTTCTGGATTTTTAAAGAAGCGCTTTTTTATTTGTGTATTTATTATCACGCTTTAAGCGTATTCATGGTAAGAGTAGAATACATTAATGTACACACATTAAAGAATTTTGATAGTAAAGAAGGGGTGTCTACATAGTTTATAGCCATTATAAAATCATTGGAAGTTATATCTATCTTTTTTTGTTTTTTAAAAACGACGCCTGCACTAAGGAATTTAATCCTTGTGTCGCGGGGGTTTCACAAACATTCAAATAACATGCACAAAGAACACCCAGTCTTGGAACAAGCATTAATTGTGGATCACACATATGCTTGTCCCATGCGGGGATCGAACCCGCAACACGTCGCGCACAGTGGTTATTAGCGTGGTGACCTATACCACTCGGCTACCCGTGCAGACTTAATAGTATAAGATCCCTAATACAACGACCTTCACCGAGATGCTTATTTGATGAAACGTATTTTATATTTATTTTAATATGGCAATAAATATAATCCATATGGGTTGCCTAGCAAATTTCAGTCCAGATTATGTTTAATTAATAATTAAAAAAATATTTTAAAAAAAAAATTTCAACGGTATGTTTATTAGATAAATTCTATACCAATCGATAGTATGAAGCCCATAGAATATGCAAACGTTAGGTTGCCTATTCTTTTCCGGTCACAACTATCGGGTTGCCAGGTATAAACAGGTAAATTAGTACAGCATTTTGCAACGGTCTGTTTATTGAATGAAATTTAAATGAAATTAAAGATTATTTTATTCTGAACACGGTGGTATAGGGTTGCCTGCGAAAAATCAGTCCAGAATTGCGGTTGTCGAATTTTAAAAAGTAAAATATTGCTCCCGAACTGCATACATTACCGTATTAGTAGTTCGGGAGCAAACTTTCAAGGCTATCTTGTGTTAGTTTAGTTCTTTTTGTTTTAATAAATATAAAATAATTTTATTAAAATGGGTGCCAAGAAACCAAGATGGCGTCGACGACAATTTGCAAATTTTTCGTCATGGGTGTCATTTTCATGGTTCCCAAGGTCGCTAAAAACGATTATGGGGTCGAAATTAGAACCAAAGATGGCGCCGAGGAAAAATTGCAAATTTTTCATCATGGGTGTCATTTTCGTGCCTCGGAAAGCACGTTAAGCCGTTGGTCCCGACTGTCATACAGTGATCTTTGATAGTCGTTAAGTCATTACAATTCTGACAACCAGTCTTACTATGGAATACTGTATTACCTAGCAATAGGTTGTGGAGGTCAGATAGGCAGTCGCTCTATGTAAAATACGGTATTCAGCTAAATCCGGTAAGACTGGAAGCCAACCCCAACTTAGCTTGGGAAAAGGCTAGGCAGAAGAAGAGGTGTCATTTTCGTGGTTCATGGGGTCGCTTAAAACGATTATGGGGTCGAAATTAGAATCCAAGATGGCGCCGAGAAAAATATGCATTTTTTGTGATTAGTGTTATTTTTAAGATTTACGAGGTCGCTCAAAATAAAAATGAGGTCTAGCTTTCGCGGAAATGTCTATCGCGCAAGTGTTCCTGATCCAAGATGAAGAACATTTCTCTAAATGAAATTACATGTGTTCGTCTCAATCTCAATCTAGAATTGTATATTTTTGCATGTGAGACCATAGACGAAGCACATTTGCATAATAGTTACAGTTTTACAAATTGTGTATCTCGCTATTGTTAATTATTGTAACAAAATTTTTTACTTATTTTAGATAAACATTATTATTAAATAATAACTATTAAGTTAATATTAAGTTAAAGTTAACGTTGATAAAAAAATTATATTTTTTTTATTATATATTTTTTAAAATTTATTTTTATCAACATTATTATTAAATAATAATTATTAAATAATGTTGATAAAAATAAATTTTAATAAATATTGTTATTTTGAGACAACCCTGGCTGTTGCGACAATTTCTACACACTTTCGGCATTTACAAGGAGATCAAAGGCGTCGTCCTACTGTATGTTTTTATACTGTGATGATGCATAGTATATACGAGTCTATCGCTATCCTTTTCTTTTCCAAGCCCAAATAGCATGCGCACTCTCTTTCTTTAAGTGCGCCCACTTAAAGAAAGAGAGTGCAATTCTGGACTGATTTTTCGCAGACAACCCTATACCACCGTGTTCATAATAAAATAATCTTTAATTTCATTTAAATTTCATTTAATAAATAAAATAAATAAATAAAAATAAAAATCTTTTATTTTCAAGCATCACACGGCTCATAGTGTGTTAGTACAATTGCTTAAGAACTATGTTAGTAATTACAAAATATAATAATTTACCTAAAAATAAATATATAAAATATATAAAAATATCTATAAAATAATATAAACAGACCGTTGCAAAATGCTAGTACAGATTTACCTGTTTATACCTGGCAACCCGATAATTGTGACCGGAAAAGAATAGGCAACCTAACGTTTGCATATTCTATGGGCCTCATACTTTGGATTGGTATAGAATCTATCTAATAATCGGTATAAATACCGGTGAAATGTTTAAAAAAATATTTTTTTTTATTTTCAGCGACCTCGCAAATCTTAAAAATAACACTAATCACAAAAATAAATCATATTGTTCTCGGCGCCATCTTGGATTCTAATTTCGACCCCATAATCGTTTTTAGCGACCTTGGGAACCATGAAAATGACACCCATGACGAAAAATTTGCAAATTGTCGTCGACGCCATCTTGGTTTCTTGGCACCCATTTTAATAAAATTATTTTATATTTATTAAAACAAAAAGAACTAAACTAACACAAGATAGCCTTGAAAGTTTGCTCCCGAACTACTAATACGGTAATGTATGCAGTTCGGGAGCAATATTTTACTTTTTAAAATTCGACAACCGCAATTCTGGACTGATTTTTCGCAGGCAACCCTATACCACCGTGTTCAGAATAAAATAATCTTTAATTTCATTTAAATTTCATTCAATAAACAGACCGTTGCAAAATGCTGTACTAATTTACCTGTTTATACCTGGCAACCCGATAGTTGTGACCGGAAAAGAATAGGCAACCTAACGTTTGCATATTCTATGGGCTTCATACTATCGATTGGTATAGAATTTATCTAATAAACATACCGTTGAAATTTTTTTTTTAAAATATTTTTTTAATTATTAATTAAACATAATCTGGACTGAAATTTGCTAGGCAACCCATATGGATTATATTTATTGCCATATTAAAATAAATATAAAATACGTTTCATCAAATAAGCATCTCGGTGAAGGTCGTTGTATTAGGGATCTTAGACCATAATTAATCATAAGTGAGTTGTATATTATCATCGTTACTTTTACATGACACGTTTTTTTTTTAGTTTAATTGAGTCGACATTTGAATAACAGACTTTGCTAAGAATAAAAAAACTATAAGCATAATTATATTTTGTCTAGCTTTGTTGCTTTTTTATACCTTTTTGTGACCTTGATTTCCACTAAATAATCACTATAAAAATCACGTATTGCTTTTACGATTTGTAAGCGTCAGATTTTAGGTACATCAATACGAATCATCTTTGAAACCTTGAAAAGATATAAAAATGAGGTTAAACCGATAAATCACCGCCTTATTCTCACTTGAAAATTTTGAAGTAATAATTTCTTAGGTTTGTGATATAAATCTTTTCGTTACACCTTTCTTGTCTCACAAATCCCACCTTTTTCCTGGGATTTACTGGGATTAAATGTGACTTTCATCTCAGTACGTTCAACGATTCGAGTTGAGGATATACAGCCTTTTTGAATTTCCAAATGATTTAGATCTAAATAGGGATATTGTTCAAAAGGGTTCTCTTCAACGAGAGTGATGTTACTTTATCTTAAAGGTTTTTTAGTGATTTATTTAGTTTAGTGTTGGGATTGTATTTAAACTTATTTTTTTTCTATATTATGCTTAAAATATTTGGATAGTTGAATTGATTTTTTTTATATTTATCATTGTTTAAAACTGCAGTGTTTGAAGCAAACTTAACTATAACTATATGCATTTAAAACAAAAACTTAACTTTTAAATAATCAAAAATTAAACAAAATGGCGTCTAAAATTCATCCATTTGTTTATCGAAATGCGACCTTATTTATACTTAAATGAAGTTGAAAGTTGCTTTTTTACCTTAATGTACACCAATAATGTCGATAGTGTTCGCCTATAGAGCCTTATTCACTAAGTCCAAGCGGTTAACGTGCTGTTACGTTTAGGGTTAAAAGAGGCTTTATCTCACAAACCTGAAATTCTTTAAAAAATTTAACCTCCGACAGGACTCGAACCTGCGACTCCTGGTTCAACGCACCAGTCGCTTTTCAAACGAATCTACAGAGTTCACTGCCCGAGAGTTTGTTGTTTTGTTTGGACTTTGATAATAACCCCTAAGTCTTCTTGCGTCACCATAACATAGATCAATAATGAACTGTTAATTGTGACCCCTGTCACTCACAAGAGACCTTAGACATTGGCAGCATAAAGTTTAAGGATCGGGGGTAGGAGACATTCCAAAGATCTCCACTCCATGCAAATTGTGATGTCTTGTAAACCACAATCCGGCATCGGTTGGAGACTGTTCCGCGGACTAATTGTCCCCAAAACTTTGACTCTGAAGTCTTAATTTTGATGTTGTCTTGCATCTGAAATAACAATGAAACTTCAAATAGTGTAAGTCGAATGACATGTTAATTTATAATTCAATCAAGATATTATGTTATTATTTTTATGATTCATGTCTAGTGATCTAGTAAAATCTTAACACATGGCCTTCTGATCCAAAACTAGGCATAGCCTGTGCTATGGTAACCAGACAACGGAAAAACATACTTATATATTTATGAATACACTAGCTGTACCCGCGACGTTGTTCGCGTTGATTAGTCGTAATAGGTATAAGTGTGTAAAAATATTTTGACTGAAACTGGCTCAAGTCGACTGATAATTTCTTTTCGTTTGTTACGCGATACCTCGGAAATTTTATAATTGATCAATTTCAATATTTTTTTGTATCGATTGGGTTAACATAACACGTGTCGTGGTCCCATACACCATAATTATATCATCAAAATTGATTCTCAAAATCTCAGAACAAAATTGCTTATTGTACGTAGCTAGAAGATAAAATATTTACACTTGTATTTATTCAATGACTGAAATTTAAAAGTTTTTCAAACATTATGGAGACTTTTCTGTAGACTACTATAAACAAATAAGATTGCGGGACCTAGAGTCAGAAATATTTGTAGTTACATATTTTTATTAGCTCGCGATTTTTTTTATGAATTTAACTGCATTTACTAATTTTGTAGTTATAAATATAGTTACACATACACACCCTTCGTAACTCCTTTACAGTTAGGTATTTTTGGTAAGATGTAAATTTTTCACTGTCACATGACAAATTCGATCAACCGTTGAGAAAAAGGTGCTTTTTCTGCCTATTGACATGTTTATAAGTTAAGATTTCACGGTTTTCCGTTCATATAATTAACCGTGTTTGTTGAAAAGTTTCGATCTTCATAATTGTCCCTGTTGATGATCCTATAACAGTACAGGGTGTAATTTAACGCATTCTAGAATGTTCGATTCCCGGGTGTGCAAAACAGATTTCTAAAAACTTATGGATGCAGCTGAAAATGAAATAAATTTCAATTTATATGTTAAAAGAACAAAGAAATGTGATCGACTTATCGCGTTTGCTATCTTCATTAGGTATTTAGAGTTCCCTTCAAATGGCCTTAAAAAATACACCTGTGTAATAGCAGCTTCCTTTGAACGTTTAAAGGATTGTTTCGACGATATTTATTTTGAGTTTGATATTAAGCCGAGTGTCAATATAGCTGTGACAAAAATAGCTTATTAGAATGGAGGATTTTCGATGTGCACTGTCCTAAACATTACTATGGTGTCCACAAACGACCAAAACAGAAGGGCATTCATTCACATTCATTCATTCCTGGCTCTTTTCTTTTTGTGTTATACCAGACAGTCCTGTTTACCCTTGCTGATAATTTTGCATTACGGTACTGGAATAGAGCAAAAGGGAGAATCACTGCAGGCGGCTGGGAGGTAGAAAGCGGCACCAAAACGCTAAATGCGTATAAACAATTTCCAGCTAAATATGTAATTTTCATGTCTCCATGTCGTGGTGGCCTAACGGTTTAATGGCCAGATTCGCATGCACGTGGTTGCAGGTTTGAACCCAGGCAAGTACCAATGTGACTTTATCAAAGTAGGTAATATGTACTTTCTTCATCATTCTAAGACATACATGACAATCGGTGAAGAAAAACATCGTGAGGGAAACTGGATTCCAAAACATTTGAATCTGAAATCGCCAACCCGCAATGAGCAAGCCAGATCAATGCTCATTAAATTCCTTCTCTTTATGTGAAGAGGCCTGTGCCCAGCAGTGGGACGTTTATAGGCCGGTATTTTATGCAATTTTCATGACAGTTGCCTTGTAATTCTAGTGTTCATAATTGCCACTACCGTGAGCGAGGTTTCAGATTGGAATCCAGGGTCAGGCAGTTTTGACGGGCTTACATCAACACGACTGTCCGATGGTCATAATTATATGACCTTTGTTGGTCATAACAATCCTGATAACCATTCTTACCAAAATATGCGTACTGAATTATTCAGTAAAATTGGTATCTACAGCTGTAACCGGTGAAAAAGGAAGCTTACTTCAACAGCTTGGGAAATGGTACAATGTAATTTTGACGTGCACATTTTGACCAAAGCTGAATTTACGAAAATCAGAGATCTCGTCACACACAGGCATTAATTATCAGTAGTCGATGCGATCTTCAAATACCGTCCATTCTGTTTAATAAAGACAAAAAGATAAATAAAGTAACCTTACCTACCTGTACCCGCGACGTTGTTCGCGTTGATCAGTCGCAATAGGTACGCTTGTGAAAAATATTTTTGACTGACTGAATCACTGAATGCGCTTTAGGTGTCTCAAGTCGACTGTTACAGGTATTTGAAAATTTGGTTTCTCACAAGTAACTCGCAGAAATTGCGGGATTGAGATGGTGGACTTATCTTTTAACTGACTATGAACTTCACCTGTTTAAAAGTAAATTGTGATTGTAAAAACTTTATACATTTTTGTTTGTCTCAATCAGGCATCAAACATTACATGAGCAGCAAGCTATCTTGAGCGTTTTAAAGAATTGGAACTGTTTTTATAATATTTCTTATAATAACCACCTGTGTAAAAAATTACAAACTAAAAAATTATATAAAACCACAAAAAGGGTTAGCTCGATACATTTAAAATTTTGTAAGAAAGTCGGTGCTAGAAATAATATAAAACAAAATATGTAGTAACATCAGGATTTGAACATGCAGCAAGATATTTCACATTTCCTATCGTACAACCACCGAGCTGTTTAATATTTACTGTAAGCTTCGTAAATAGTTATTCATACTTCAATAAACTGATCGCTATGGCAACGTTATTTTCGCCATGGTTACTTTGTTGTTTATATGTCAAAGATTACATGTACAGATGAATTGAGATTGAGTAAATTTAAGGTTTGATCCCTATTTAATATGGACGACCATATTGATGAGAGCTCATCCTAAATTGGACTATGTGCCGCCGATATCGCTTTCTATTGATTCAAATGTACATAACTTTTTTGTTTATGAACCGATTTCGATGAAACAACTACTAAATGTTATGGGAAAGTTGAAGCAATACGTCAATCAAAACTGCATTTAAATAAATTCATTCGCTTCTGAGATCATCGCGTACAAACGCACAGACAAACAGACAAACAGACAAAAATTTTAAAAACTATATTTTCGGCTTCGGTAGCATGAATAGAACGTGTGTATGTAGTTTTTTTTCTAAAATATTCAATGTACAGACACTGGTCGTTTACGATTTTATTATATGTATAGATAATATAAATATTTATTTATTTATACATAATATAAATATTTATTTATACATATTATATAATTATGTTTATTTATTCCTAAATACATACATTTTATAGATAAATAACACCCAGACACAGAACAAATGATCTTGCTCATCACACAAAGATTAATTGTCCTGGTGAGAATCGAACCTACGACCTCCGGTTCAGCAGTCAGGGTCACTAACCACTAGACCAACAAATAGTCGTTGTTGTTTTAATTAATAAATAAAAAAAATCGGTCGTTCATTTAAAATATAATTATTAATAACAAAGCCAATAAAAAGGCGACGATAACGACAAATTTAGTTGATGTAGTTCATATAATATTCATAACAATACCGCCTTTCAGAGGCCTTTGGAATAATTAAGTTCCTCCATCTATCGTCAAACTGTCCAACAAATCAGAACTTTTGAAGTTCTTGCAATTGTTTTTAAGTATAAACTTTCATCTTTCATTGTTTATTTAAAATTCTTGAATTTTTTTTGCTTGACAGCTGCTTTGAGTTGAATGATACTTGGTGTTATTTTTTTTAATTCCCCGGTTTGTTATTGTTATTACATACATAGTTTAGCACGAGGGGTTAACAAGATTACTAGTAATGTGCGACCCACACTGCTAGTATTTTGATTTTTAATATAAATATTAATATACATCACATACTTTACTCTGGACCCAGCAAGTAGCTTAAAATGTGTTATAGAATCAAGGACAATGAAAGTACCACAAACATCCAGAGCATAGACTAATGTGCAAAAGTAGTGTCGTACATTGATCCGTCCGGGGATCGAACATGAAACTTTAGGGCTGGCAACACCTTGAAAACCGGTGTGTACGCCATTCGACCTCGGCCTCTGCGGAAATATGACATTAAAAATAATAATAAGGAAATATTAAAATTATGAAAAAAAAGTACCAGATAGGTAGTTTTCTTTATTTTGGCAAAAGAACTCTTTTTTTTATTACAAAACCTTACGAAAAAAGTCCATATGTATGTTTATATGTAGGTATACATTTTTGATACTAAATTACATTGAATTGAAAAGATGCATTTTTTTCATATCATATGTTTTAGGATAATCAAAAATTGTTTTAAAGGTTATAAAAACGAATATGCAAAATATCTGACGATATAAAAATACCTCCTATTTCGACAGCCAATAGATTTCAAGCGAACAATTCAAACTATGTCAAAGCCAGCAATAAAACCACAATTCCCGAACAAAACCTAACAATACACGTAAAAAAAACATTAAAAAACCAACGTCAAAAAACTGACAAAATATAAAACAAAACGGCCGACCAATACACCCGGTCCAAAAGGTATCTTAACCGGTTCAACGCTTGTCGATACCCGGATTATCCGAATTTAAGGGTTGACACTAACAAGGGTTAGATTTTCTACGCCGTCAAGAGTGGAAACGGCTAGGGTTAATTGGACACATTCACTCAATGTTTGAGACGTACGCATCAAACGGTTGATAGAGTTTCAGGTTTCGATAACCGGGTAATATATACGTTTTTGAACCGTGTTACATTTATTCGTGCGTCTGACTGCTGAGTATCAGAGAATTGCGTACGAATGTCGTGCGTGAAGAATTCTAATAAGGAAGCCAAGGGTATAGAAAAAATCATATATAATTATTTTTTAATATTATTTTCAAAATTTGCTTTGATGCTGATTAAAAGCTTTTTTATTTGTTGTATTATGCAAAGATCAATATTTGTTGTATTATGCAAGGATCAATATTAACACTTTCCACATAAAATCATTTTATTTTCATTAATTTTTGTATTCAAGTTAATTTGACAATTATTTTTTTTGTATTTAGTAATGCAGGTAGTATTTTTATTAACCCCTCGTACTAAGTTAAATGCTTATGTTACGAGTGGGTTCACGTCGGTGGTGCAATGAGTGGGTTTCGAACCGGAATTCACATGATCGGAATCCAACCCCCTAGCTATAGGCCAGCGTCTCTTCAAAATATAATATCAAATTTTTGCTTAACAAGCATAATTTGAGAATAAAGCAATACCTACTCGTGAATGCTTTCGTCAGAAAATTATTTAATAGAAGTTTTATTTTATCCTACTTATGTATGGATGTTTAGATGTTTGTTACTCAATCACGCAAAAACGGCTAAACGGATTTGGATGAAATTTGGCTTGCACGTAGCCTTTGACATGGAAAAGAACATAGGGTGCCTTTTATCTCGATTCCTTAAGTAGTTCCCGAGCTAAGCTGCGGGCAGACAGCTTTGAAATTTGGTATGACATGTCACCTATGCTATGGAAAAGGGCATGTACCTTCTATACCAATCTCTCCAGTAGTTCCCGTGGGAAGATTATAATTGGTAGCGAGCAAATCTTTAGAGCTTATTCTGAAATCCACGCAGACGATGTCGCGGGCAGAAGCTAGTTGTTCATATATTCAAAGACACAAATTTCGCGTTAAATATGGTAATTACACATGTTTATTACTTTCAATTGGTTCAGCATTATTCGTCACTTAAAACGACGTATTTCCGTCAACAATCAAGATTATTTGACATCACAATCTCTTGGCGAGACGGATGTCACGAAATTTGTTGGCAAGGGTAAAGTGCTCAATTTACGACAAACTAAGTCAACACATGTCACTCCGTAAACTATTTGTGGTTGAGACACCTACGTAAAATGGTAAAAGGTCTAGTAACACACGCACTAATGGACTATCGACAGTTTAGTACGAAAGTAGACTGTGGGCGGAGCATCAGAAAATAGTTGAGTATGTACACAACAGATAAAACAAGAGAAAATCGGCTAAAGTGGGTTGAAAGGGTTTTTAGTAAAGAAAAAAGTTTTGTTGTTCCGTAATCGATATTATATGATTTTGAAATATCAAATAAATAATTTTCAGAACAATTTAATGACAGCTACGTGTTAGCCGAATTTGTTTGACTGATAATAAAGGTTAAGCCGCGCTCGCTGAGGTTGGTCTGTGTGTGGGTGATCATTTGTAAACATATAAATCAAGATTTGGAAAGCACGTTAAGCTGTTTGTCTCGACTGTCATACAGTCATCTTTGACAATCGTTAAGCCATTACAATTCTGACAAGCAGTCTCATTATCTGTTACCCAGTAAAATGGGTTTTGGAAATTGTGCTGAAGCAACATACTTCTCAAAGTCTGCCGCCGGAAGACGTTTACGGTCGCTGTTTTGCGGTCGGGAGGTTCGTTGTACGCTCTCTATCCTTTTCAGCCTCTCCTTTGAGCAAAATCCACTCATCACAAACTTGTGTGAAGGCGTTCCAAGATTCCTTGCTCCCGAATATAGAGACTACTACTGAAGAAAGCGACAGATCCTCACCCAGAATCGTTGCGAGGGACCGGCGCTGACAAAATCCCTTAACTCAATTTAAGCAACCGACTTTAATCTTTATCTTAAGGAAAATCTACAATACAATTCTAAATGAAGTTCTTTGATTCTAAACAAATAAAAGTCGAGGCGGCAAAATTTTGTTATTCAGGAAATAACCACTTTTATCTGGTCGAAACTAGTTTAAAGCGGTATGTTTCCGTAATATCTGTAACTGGGTCACTCGGAAACTTTTTCGGTTACTCGGTTACCCGTATTGAATAAAGGACGCTTTGGTGTCTGATATCCGGTTGGTGATTCGACATCCGTTTCGGAATTGTACTGAACTTGTTTTTGATTTTGTGGTACGATAATAATATGATTTAATAAGGGTAATAAAATATTATTTGAATATTTAAATTGAAGGATTCTACGTATTTGGTAATTTAACACAAATGAGCATTCCAGAGAGCAAGTAGTAAAATAAGTAAGAAACCAGTAGTCAACAGTTTTGAAATAAAAATGGTATTGACGGAATAAGAAATTTTATTTGCTCGAAACATGGTATATATATTACAAGATGTTACAGTAGGTATAAGTGTTTCACATGTCTCGCCGTTTTACCGGCCAGAAGTTTCGGATATTATTTTAAATAATATAAAAAAAAAATCGGAAGAACCGTGGATAAGTGTAAACCGCACGGTTAAACCGATAATAGAGATTTAACCCCTCCGTGCCTCGGAAAGCACGTTAAGCTGTCCTGTGTGGTCCCGACTGCCATACGATCGATCGACGAGTGGTCGATCTTCGACAGTCGTTAAGTCATTACAATTCTGACAACCAGTCTTACTATGAGATGCTGTATGCACCCAGTAAAATAAGTTGTGGAGATCAGATCGGTAGTTCTAGTTGAAATATGCTTGTAAGACTGGAAGCCGAACCAAGGCTGAACACTACTGGACAATAATGATACCAAAAAAAATAAACTTAAAGGTAGGTCTCGACAATACTGTAAATCAAAAGATATTTTCACTCATACAAATCAAAGTTAACGAATTCTACATGTAAATTTTAAGTGCATTAAATAATTCATATTGAGTCCTAAATATTTTTAATAATGAGATAATCTGATTCCTAAGAACGAACCCTTAAATTCTACCAAACCGCAATCTTACATAAGATTCAAAATGATCAAACCCACCCCTTCGCACCAGGAACAACAGAGAAATCGATCTTAAACATTAATTTTGGGCTTGAAATATTTAAATTTAAAGCGACTTAAAGTTTAATTTCTTATCAGAAAAGCAATTTAAACTTTGCGAGCGGTCTTGGTAACGATAGGCCCTGATATTACCGTGTATGGTTCACGCTTTCAGTTGGGTTGGGTAGGTAGCGTGTATGGTCATGAATTGGTGGAAGTATTAGGGACTTTTAGTGATAGGGTTGAAGATGTTTGAAAATATATTGTAAATTTTAACCTTTGAAAATAGGCAGAACAAAAAATTAAAAATGATTTAAGGATAATTATTCAGAGTCAATGACTTTTTGGTCATTATGGTCGAAATGAAAATACTACAGTAATATACATCTTAAATATACCATGACACCTGCAAAGGCATTGAAACGTCGAGAAGAAAAATCGAAATCAACCGCGATCGAGAATCCGTTTAAAAGTAGTTTTATTTCAATGTCTAAAGAGGTTTTTTTCTCTAAGTTCAAACAAAATGTAACCAGGCATGACGCAGATTATAGTTCATCTACCCCAGGTCGCTAAATCTTTTTTATTTTCTAAGACTCATAGGTTACTGCTAGATTAAAAGTTTTAGACCAAAATTAAAAGAAAGTCAGTGAAGTCATGAGTACGGGAGCTGATTTGACAACTTGACGCAAGTGTTGTGACGCAACGCTTCGACGGAGTCTAGTCTGGAGGATCGCTCGGAGCAACACACTTCTCTGTTGACTGTCGTGCGGATAAGATCTAACTAGAAACTGTCATACTACTCATTGTGTTCATATTATTATAATAACTTCCGTGAGACGAATTCATAATTATTTAAGGATTCAACGGTTTACTCACGCGCATTCTCGGGAACGCCCGACTAGTTTCAGACTCAATAGGATCAGTCAGCTCATGATTAAGGACTCTTATTGAGTCTGAAACTAGTCGGGCGTTCCCGAGAATGCGTGTGAGTAAACCGTTGAATCCTTAAATAATCATTGTGTTCATTGTAATAGTACAATTGTCCTACGTCATAATAAATGAGTTTGTGTGATCTAAAATAGTTTTTTTGTTCGCTACCCTACTATCCACTTCATGTTTTCGGAAGAAGACTCTCATGCTGATCAGCCTCACCATCAAGTATACTAAATTCGAAGAAATAACACCTCTCTTGATTTGCCACTTACGTTAACTGTTTGGAAATCTTTGTCAGTCGTTTAGCCATTACAATTCTGACAAGTAGTCTCTCTATGGGATATTTTGTTACCCAGTAAAATGGATTTTGGAGATTGTTTTGAAGCAACATACTTGTCTTCTCAAAGTTTGAAGCCGTTGACGGTGGCTGGTTTACGGTCTGGATGTTTGTTGTACTCTCTATCCCTTTCAGCGTCTCCTTTGAGCGAAATCATCTCATCACAAACTTGTGTGAAGGCCTCACCATCCAATAAGTATATTAAATTAGAAGAGATAACGCCATTCCTGACCTGACACACCAGACCCAGAAAACAATAAACGTGTTTTTGTCAGCCGATTCAAAACCCCGCGTTTTATAGCCGCGGTGTACTAAGCTCATAGCAAACATAAGATCATAATCAACAAATGTAATTTCGGAAGCTTTGGCGAAACAAACTCAAAGTATTTCAAATTAACGATTACTGTTCCTTAAGTATTAACAACATCCTAAGTACGTAATACGTTACTTTGAAGCTTATTCGTATACAAAATAAAGTTGAGCTCAGATAATCCTTCCCTATTGGACTCGACTGAATGGTATATGACTTGGCTTAGAAAAGAAGTTTGAACAATAGCTTGCTTTGAGGTTCTATGCATAGATGGTATAGCGGACTTAAATGTCACTAAGGTACATTATAAATTAATGATTCTGATTTATAACTAACTAGCTGTTGCCAGCGGTTTCGCTCGCTCTTTTTGTTAATAAAGGATAGGTAGATGAAGTCTGTGATTTTCAAAGTAAAGAGCTTGAATTATATTTTTCATAAAATATGTCATTAAATTATTTACTTTTTTTATATTGCTATCTTTGAAAAAACCAAACGCCCCAAACTTTCAAACCCTATTTTACCTCCTGGGGGTATATAATTTATGTGTAACTAGCGACCGCGACTTCGTCTGCGTGGACTTAAAAAGTGTGTATGTTATAGCTTGCGCTGTAATAGAGAAAAGTACCAAATTTCAAAGCTGTCTGCCCACGGCTTAGCTTGGAAACAATTTTCAATTTTCCTTCGGGAACTACTTCAGGAATCGGGATAAAAGGTAGCCTATGTCTTTTCCATGTCAAAGGCTACATGCATGCCAAATTTCATCCAAATCCGTTCAGCCGTTTTTACGTGATTGAGTAACAAACATCCACACTTTCACATTTATAAAATTACGACTACTACGGATTATGACTACAACTTTTTGTCTTTTTGTTAGCCTACACTGCTGGTGTTTACATTTTTTTGTTTAAAACTGAACATAACGATAGAGCGAAATTAAGCAAACAATTTAACAACTCAAAATATATTATTCCGAAATAAACTAGTCCAGTATGAAAAGTTGCAATGAAAAAATGAAAAAGCTCTGGTTATCAAAGATGGCAGGGGACACGCGAAAATTTGAATGTGAATGGTATCGTTTGAAAGGCCTCATTGCGTACATTTTCAAATAAGAGTTTTATTATTTTTTCCCGTACTTCCGTATGCAATTCGCCCTTGATTGCTTTTTACCTGAGTGAATCGTATACGGAAATTAGTATACTGTATGTTTAATGTTGGTATGTTTTAATTAAAATAAATAATTATCAAAATAATTAGCATGGAAATCAATCTGCAGGATTTTTTTGTGACAGTCCGTTTTTGAGTTGATAAAATAATTTTAGACACGAATGTTTTCTTTCGTCTCTTCCTTCTGCCTTCTGCCTAGCCTTTTCCCAAGCTATGTTGGGGTCGGCTGCCAATCTTACCGGATTTAGCTGAATACCGTATTTTACATGGAACGACTGCCTATCTGACCTCCACAACCTATTGCTAGGTAATATATAATTATATAGTATTCCATAGTAAGACTGGTTGTCAGAATTGTAATGACTTAACGACTGTCAAAGATCACTGTATGACAGTCGGGACCAACGGCTTAACGTGCTTTTCGAGGCACGGAGGGGTCTCGATATGTTTACAAATGTACACCCATCCACGGACCAACCGCGGCGAGCGCGGCTTAACCTTTATTATCTATTAAACTGTACGGCTTACACTCAGCCACGAGTTTTCTTCCGTCTCGTAAAGGAATAATTAAGAGGACACAGTGGATGGAAAATTTGCGTGACGACTGTCTGTCCTATCATTTTAACGTATGATGTTATAAGTTCCCACTACTGAACTTTAAAACTGTTATAATATGTAACAAATTATATGTAAAAAATTGAAGCGGCGCGCGGCGGTAGCCTAATGGCTAGGGCGTCGATCATATGGTTGCGGGTTCTAATCCCACCCATTACACTACCGACGTGAACCCACTCGTAACACAAGCACCTTAGCTTAGCACGAGGGGTTAACGAGATTACTAGTAATGTGCGACCCACATTGCTAGTAACCTTTAAAAAAAATGATAAAAAAATACATTTCAAATGCGTGATCAAAAGAAGATTTTTTTTCATAGCCTTCTTGTTAAATTCTGACATTCATTCTTACAATGGAATACTGTGTTACCCTATCGAATGTTTTGTGGAGGTCAGATAAGCATTCGATCCATGTTAATTACGGTATCCAGCTAAATCCGGTAGAACAGTCTTACCGGTTTTTTTACAAGCAATTTTGCAAACATAACTACGGAAAAAGCTAGGCAGCTAGAACAACTCACAAAACAACACGAAACTTTAACAAAAAAATATTTAATTTCTTCACTAAATAAACCTGTGTTTTCTAGTTCAGATTTTTGAATTTAAAATAAACAAATAGAACATTAGCGTTCTTTCAGAAATTCGTGTAATGGAAACACTTCCACTTTACAATTAAATATAATTACGAATTTCAAAGAGCACTCAAAGGTTTATTTATACAAAAATTGCTTTAACTTCAAAGCGAGCAAACTGCTGTTGCCTCAAACAACGGTAAATATTAATTTAAACTATAACGCTGTTAGCAATATTATTATAATACCGGCCTATTAAAGTCCCACTTTTGGGCACAGGCCTCTTCCCCTATAGAGAAGGAATGAGCATTGATCACCACGCTTGCTCATTGCGGATTGGTGATTTCAGATTCAATTTTTTTGGAATCCAGGTTACATCACAATGTTTTTACTTCACCGTTTGTCAATAATGTCTTAGATTAAGAAAGTACATATAACTTTGAAAAAGTCAAATTGGTACTTGCCTAGGTTCGAAGCTACAACCATGTGCATGCGGATCCGGTCAATGAACCGCGAGGCCACCCCGAAATTGCGTTATTATCATTTATTTATTATTTATCTTTACTGAGCTCATATTGAAAAGTATGGCCTACAAAATTGTATCAAAACATTTTTCTATGTTCTAATTAAGCTAGAGATTTATCGTTTGAACGTGTTGATCTCTGAAACGGTTCGATTTGAAAAATCATTTTAGCATTTGACAACCCAATTCCCGAGGCAGGCTAAAGGTTATTTAACACCTCACTTGCCTTTAGACAAAATCAAGGCATGTGTAACCGCGAGGCACAACTACGCAAGTTTCTGAACTATATTTATATCTAAAAAGACTTGCTTCAATCTAAAGACGAAAATTGTTACTAAACTGCGTCATGTTAAAGTTGCCTAACGACCCTAACTGGCTCTATAATTCAATTAAACTTGAACTTCCAAGGCTGTATTTCATTAACAATGGAACAATAAAATAATAATACTATTTACTCTCAGCAATAAACACTTAAATAACATTACTTTTGACAGTTTTAATTAATTCTGTGTAATTATTATGATGTTTATTATTATGCCTTTATTATTTTGTGAAGGTGTGTTTAGAAGTTTAATCAGAAGTTTTTGTAATGACTTATTTGGCTGAATAAGCTCATTACATTTTATTAAAATTATTTGAGAGGCTTGTTGGTGTAGTGGTTAGGTTAAGTTAGCTGACTGCTAGTCCGTATGTCGAGGATTCCATTCCCACACAGGACAAATCTTTTTTATTACTTTCACATTTCTTTTTGGACCCAATCCTAAAGTCCACACAGACGAAGTCGCGGGCAGACGCTAGTGAATTATAAATAATACATTAATATCCATTAAAATCCAGCCGCCACATTGATTGGCAGTATTGTTTCATTTCGATAATACATAACGAGATCGGGAGTCAAATTATTATTGTTATGAATACGATTATATTTGATATTTTTCCAATAATATTTCCGTTTATTTGAATTGCTTTTAATACGATATATGAAACGTTAATGCTGTTAAAGTACTTATCATAGTATTCGACTAAAAAGAGGAAGCTTTAATTTATGTATTTTTTGTATCTCTGTTTATGATATCGTAGATCCAAAAAGAATGTACCTATTTTGAGTTTTTAGGGAAAAAAAGAAAAAATGAAAAGTTTTACTTTGTTATCCGTCCCTCTGTCCAAACCCTTTATCATGAGGTATCGAGTTAAAATTAAATACATAATTAAAATGTTGAATCTACAGACTTTTGAAGCAGTCAAAAATCAAACTTCTAAGTTAAAAAGATACAGCCGTTTATACCGCAAAAACGTATATTTCAACACTCTCAAGGGAATCAAAATTAATAAGGTACTTTCAGTTGACCTAGTCTAAAAAAAGTAATATATTACGGTCTAATACCTACTACTTGTAATGAAAAAGTCTTAATACTATACATTTGTAATTAAATCATAAAACAACAAAGTCTTTGTACTGAACTTTCGGCGGGCGAGTCCAATTTGCACTCGTCCGTTTTTTTAGTATAAGCTGTACCTAATCGTAAGATAATATAATAATATTTAAAACATTTTTTTTTATTTATTTGTATTTAATTCATTTATAGTTTTAAAGTTTTAGTAAGTTATTATTTTTACGGTTTTGCACAATATAATTTATGTCTCTATAAGAAGACGAAAATAATGTTATTGTCTGTATGACCGACTGCAAAAACAACTTGTAATATTATTACATCTCCTATTATACAAGAGCTTACAAGATAAGCTGAATGTTACCAACAGTCAAGTAAGCGACCTTCAAGTCAGAAAATACGATTACCCTTGACCTTGAAAGTCTGGAAAACTGCCAAAGAAACTAGGAACAGTCAGGAAGACTGATAGTTATTGAAATCCTTGCTTATCAAAATAAAGATTGACGTCCAAGTGATTGGATGTCATTCGTGGACGCATTACGATAATTGACCACACTGCACTAATATACAAGACACTAAACTACAGTCAGCAACCAAAATTGATGAACATAAATTTTTACCAACCAGCTAAAACACAATTTAAATTCCATAAATTAATTTATTTTTATTAAATATTGTTCTTATTGATTTAAGCCGCATTCATGCGTCATATTGGGAGGAAATATTTAGATTACTTGTACACCACACCTGGTGTTGGTGCATTGAACCAGGAGTCGCAGGTTCGCTTTGTGCCGGGGATTCAAATTTTTCCTTCTTTCTATTTGTATTTAATTTACAAATTTTATTAAGTTTAGTATTTTCTGAATCTGATTGAGTTCATCGACTTTTATGCTGTCTGTACACTGTCACATTGTATGAAACAAGCAAGAAATCCGTTATGTGAACTGCTAGGCCATCGCGACATTATATTATATATATCTATATATCAAATACTTCTACTTCTTCAGGCAGAAGAAGAAGTATTTGATGGCCATAAGAATAACATATATATTTTAAAAAGCTTACTAGCAATGTAGTGAGCAAATTACTAGTATTATTTTTAATGCGTCATGCTAAGCTAACTTGCATTTGTTACGAGTGGCTTTACATGTGTAGTGCAATGGTTGTTATTCGAACTCGCAACCACATACATGATCGCCCGCAATATGAAGTCTAACCATCTGATTCCGACGCCCTAGCCATGATACCATTTTAGTAACATAAAAATAATTTAATACAAATTATAACCAGTGAATAGTAAATTATTCGCTATTTATCATCTGCCTTAATAATAATATCGACGAACAGAAACAGCGGATGAAAACACGTTTCCGATTTTCTGCTGTGTCATTGTCGTACATATGAACATAGATACAATATACGTAAGAAAGCAGATATCAACCTAGAAATATAACCCATCCCCCATATTTTACGGCCGGGTCACGTACGTATCTTGGACTACAGATTTGGATAGCGTTCGGATTGCCTGACTTGGACAGAGCGTGTTAACTTAAAGAAAATATCACATATCGTAGAAGTATGTATCCAAATATATTTAGGTTAAAGCTTCATGCATTTCTAAGCTATTGATGAAAGCGAAACACATTTACAATTATGTCTTATATATAAAATTTGTTGGGTTTAAATATTTCTTCATTTTTTTTAAAGATAACTGGCAATGTGGGTCGCACATTACTAGTATTCTCATTATACCTTCGCGCTAAGCTAAATGCTTGTTACGAGTGGGTTACTTTGGTAGTGCAATTGGTGGAATTCGAACCTGCAACCACATGATCGCAAGTCTGACGCCATAGCCATAGGTATATATATTCACCAATCAGTATCTACTACATAATCACAATAAATATGTACGTGGATACAAAAGTAAACTACTATCACAAACTTCAAAATAAAAATGGCCCATAACTATACATTTTTAGTCATTTGGAGGTTGCGAAGATGATATGTACGTTATTAATAATTAACAGGCCCAAGAAGAACTGACGGAAGACTTGGACGTATTCCGTTTACTTTTCTTTCCAGCTCTGTCATGCTACTTCTATCATCCATTTAACATTTTCACCTCATTCCACATCCAATAATTTGAAACTTGAGCAGTAGCAAAGGAAATCCTTCCTGGAATACCAAAAATACTTTTTATACAGTTTCCCATGGGAATTGGACCGAAAAGGACAATAATGTGACACCTGCGCCTGATTTAATATGGGACCCATGAGTTTCAGCTGTCGTCCTGTTGTCAAGGTGATTTGATAAAAGTTGGTTTACAGAAGTTCGGCACATTTTAGAATTTTATCGAATACTTTGATTACAAGATTAGGTCATTCTCTTCAGATAATTTTGGATACTTTATCCATCCGATAAGACTGGTAATTGACTCCAATATCGGTATATTGGAGTCAATTACGCCGGTGCCTATAAATGTCCTACTGCTGGCACAGGCCTCTTACCATTAGAGAGGAAAGGGGCATTGATCACCACGCTTGCTCATTGCAGGTGACTTCAACATCTAGGAAAAAATCTGGACTTGATTTTCCTCGAAACCAACAAGAATTTATTAAAAACCATCTGACCCGGCAAACTTTGTTCCGCCTCCGCCTTAGAGGTCTTGGTCGCGGCATGGTATTGTTATTAATGATAATATCAGCACAGCAACATAATATTAAAAACTTTAAACAAATGCATCAAACGGTCAATTTTTTTTTTAATATATTATTCAGCTGTCTGTTACGTTTTGTTACCATTTTTAACAAATGAACCGCTGACTTATATTTTGACTGAGTTATGTTTTGTCATTTTATGTCAGTTGCGTTTTGTATTACCACGTTTTATGTCACGTCCCACGGGAACGACGGGAATGGGATAAAAAGTATCCAATGTCCTTCTTCTGGTTCTTAGCTACCTCAGCCATTCTTAAGTTATAAATAGTGTAACTAACACGACTTTCTTTTATATATAGAAGATATATAATAATATAAAATCTACTTCAAGAAAAGAAAAAGATTCAGTATAAAGGCAACTTTTACAGCTTGATATAATGTTTCAAGTATTCTCAACACAACAAGTAAAGCAAATCATAAGGCTGATAAAAAGTCACAGAAGTTTCCCATTCAAAGGGCAGTCGTAACATAACTTTAGAAAAAAGTCAGGCACCCTAATAACATAAATAAAATAGCCATGAAACAGCTATAAATGTCGTTTCTTGTATCTCTAACCGAAAGCCACTGTAAACAAAAATACAGAAGGGAAAGTGATTATTGAAAGCTAATAAAAAGTTTCTAAGATTTTCTCGTATGTAGGGCATAAACTAACCACCGCAGGGGAATACGTATGTCGCCACAATAAAAATCATAGAAATAAAAATTAATATTATTTATTTGTTTTTTATTTTTTATATTTCCATGACAAATTATTTTCATAAAAGAATTTAGATCACGATTTTTAAATAAAAGTATTAACAATAATACTTTATTAATTAAAAAAAAATCAAGATCATGTAAAAAAAAACAATTTTTGTATTTTTATTTTGTGCTAAAACTTAAGATTTAATTTATACCTAATTCTTAAATTTTCAAACTTTGATGCTTCAGGTCTTAACAAATAGCTACGTGATCACAATTTTCTACTTAAGGCTAGACATTATTTGTATTTGTTGATGCGGGTAGTAGAGAGCGGTTGACTAATGTTTGTTCCAATTAAGTATTAGGTTTGCTTTTCAGACAAGTATATTCTCCAGACCAAATTTCAGCCTCCGCGGCCAATCTCAAGTGAGATCAGCCATATTCGCGTGATATATTATAGTGCACAATTGTGTACGCAAACACAGGTGATGACACTTCATAGGACGGCAAACCTACACGACCGGAGAGAGATCAGACGCCCGGTATTATTTTTGGTACTTTTTTTTCATTTATTTTGTTTTATATATTATCAATAAGCAGCGGTAGCGAAATGGCTAGGGCGTCGGACTCGTAATCATGTTGTTACGGGTTCAAATCCCACTACCCACTACATGAACCCACTCGTAACCCAAGCAATTTAGCTAAGCACAAGGGGTTAACAAGAATACTAGTAATGTGCGACCCACATTGCCAGTAAGCTTTTTTTTTTAAAAAAGCTCAGTATTGGAAGTTGCCGATCTATGTACCTATTTAGTTAAAATCCGTCGTCAAACATGTTTACTCATAACTTCATAATTATTTATATAAAATATTTCCCAGTGATATTTGTCAAGTGCCAATCAAAGTTAAAGGCTCACTGAGTCGAACCAGTGAAGTGCATACAGCACACTCAAGGGGTATAAGAGATGTATTAATTACGTACTGCCCATAGGAATAAATAAGAACGGTTTATTGAGGCCATGTTTGTAAAGATAATAAACACTCTTGTTTCTCAGATTTTTGGGTTGATTTTTAAATAAAAAATAAGGTCTGACCGTTATTTTTTTCCTGAGTATTTTGCATATTATTATACACGTTATTGAAATATTTCTTGACTTTCGGTCATACGCCGTATCTAGTTGTGCTCAGTAGCAAAAATTGTTTAAAATTTTCAAAAAGATTATTAAAGTCTCACATAGTGAGACTTAATAATTTACAAACTTTATAAACTATGTATTTTATTTATTTTTTAGCTGAAATAAAGATTTTAAGTAACAATTAATAATATTTAATATTTAAATTTCAGTATTAATTTGCCGCATTCTTTCAAATAGCTACTTGCTAAATTCAACTTCAATATATAATTTTCCTTTTCATTTCAAAATGGAACTACTGACTTACCTACTCAATATCAAACAGACGCAATAGGAAACGGGTCACGCGCTCCCCTAATGACTTTCTCATTAAATGTTCTTAAGGACGAAATCATTTGTCCGTACCTGCTGCTAATCTACTGTAATTGTGGCCCGAAGAGGCAAAGACGACATTTTCGACGACTCTCCTGTTTGCAGAAAAGATTCCTTTTGAAGTGGCCCTCAGATTTGATGACGCTTTCTATTATATTTTAATACTTTGTCTTCTTTTGTTTTTGTGACCGCATTTTGGCTGTTGTTCAAAAATGTTTATTTATGGATATTCATGTAGGGATTCGGCATAAAATAGAACCTCCCCTATCTTCCCATAGGTGGCGACTAAGGGATATAGAAACAAGAAGAATGTGCAGCAGTGTTCTCCTAAACAACTGAAAGTAGACTCTTGTCACCAACCCACTTGCCCAGCGTGGTGACTAGGGGATTCACCTTAATGATGGCGCTCCACAACACACAGTCCCCAAATTGAGGACCGGGTATTGTAACGCAACATGGGAAAGGCCATGGTGTCAAATGTCGTGGTGGCCTAGCGGTTCAATGACCGGATTCGTATGCACATGGTTGCAGGTTCGAACCCAGGCAAGTACCAATGTGACTTTTTCAAAAGTAATATGTACTTTCTTAATCATTCTAAGACATCATTGAGAAACGGTGAAGGAAAACATCGTGAGGAAACCTAGATTCCAAAATATTGGAATCTGAAATCGCCAACCCGCAATGAGCAAGCGTGGTGATCAATGCTCATCCCTTCTCTACATGACAAGAGGCCTGTGCCCAGTAGTGGGACGCTTATAGGCCGGTATTATATGGGAAAGGACAGCAGTGGACCGCGATAGGCTGCGTTGATTCAAGTAGTACCATATGAGTAGGTATCTAAACAAATATGAGGAGAGGCACAACCGCCGTAATGCAGTTTCAGGTTCGCATCCAAGCTAGTAGTTGCTTATGCGCCTTACGAAAGTTTGAGCAGTTTCTACATGCAAAATAATGTGGGGAATTCTGAATAAATAAATCTTTGAAATTGCAATTATCATGGCGGAATACTGAACTGTCAATCAGTTTGCCGTCAGACGAAGGCCACGTGGAAGACCCAGGTGGAGATGGACGGACGAACTGGACGCCTTTGACAAGGAGTGGCCTCAATTGGCCCTTCAGAGAGAAAAATGGAAGGAAGAAAGGGAGGCCTTTGCCCTGCAGTGAGACAGTTCAGACTCAAAATAAATAATAATAATAATTAAGGGATTCTATCGCGGGTTATTTTCATTTTAATTTCCGACGTTTCAACACCAAAAGTAGTTTACTACTAATATTCGCGTAAACCTCAGAAAACAATATCATAAAGTTAATTTGCGTTTCAGTATTCAGGGAATTAGTGATGAAGAGTATTGACACGTTTCTCTTCTTTTTCAGAAAAAAAAAATGCCATAAAAAGTAGAGAAAAGTTTCAGATTTTAATAAAATTGACAGTCAAAGCCACGGAAATAAATATGTATATAAGTATTATAGAATAAATCAAAAGATAAATTAGCTTAATTATACGTCAGCATGAAATTAAGTTATTATACAGGATATTATGCCTCAGAAATTCCGTATAATTACGGCAGTAATATGTTATTAGCAGCTGAAAAATCTATGCTAGGTGTTACAATCGACACTTATGTAGAAAGCTATTATGTGGTGACTTTAATGGTTATCAATAGTGATGGGATTAATGATGTCGATAAAAATAAACGACAAAAACTACCGAATATGGTAAAAATTTTAACAAGTTTTTGGTTGTGCAATTTGCTTAGTGGTGTGTAATTCGCATGAACTCAATAAATATTCCTCATGATGTTTTTACGTTATGCTTGTCGCAATTCTGCTGGCCAAAATTTATTTTTGTAGAAGAGTACTAATAATAATATCTTGGGACAGCTCACACACGGTCATCTGATCCCAAACTAGGCAGAGCCTGTACGCTGGCCCAGTCACTACTCTGCTACTGCGTCACTATCTGGGGCGGGGCTCCAAAAACATCATTAATTGCACTTGAACGGGCCCAGAGAGCAATTTTAAAAGTTTCCAATTTTCTACCATATCGTTATCCTACTGAAGACCTATTTAAACTTACTAAAGTGTTAACGGTGCGTCAGCTGTTCATACTTAACACTGTTTTAAAGCAGCACTCGCTCCTCACCTACCAACCCTCCTTGGCTGAAAGTAAAAGGCGATTCAAGCCTGTAAATCGGCATGGCATCTATCTCACAACTGCTTTATCTAACCGCTTTTTTTGCCACCTTGGTGGATTTCTATATAATAAAATAAATAATTTTCTAACCATCTACAATCTAAATAATAAACTGTGTAAAAAAAAGTTAAATTTATGGCTTCTACAATTAAACTATGTCGAAACCGAAAAATTGCTTAGCATATTAGTCTAATCTTGTCTATGTACTATTAACAAGTAGTTAATGTAATCAAAACACACACACACATACACACACACACTCACACTCATAAACACAAACACTCACAAGTACAATCGCACTACTCACACACACACTAACCAAACTTATTTTAAATACCTATTTTTGTTTTGTTTTTCTTAATTCTAATTAATTGTTTTATTAATTTAACTAAGTAAAATTTGTTAATTAACATTACTTACCGCAATAATTGTTATAGCACATAATTTTATAAAAGCAATAATGGCTAAAGGGTGGAGACCTGGTGACCTGAAATACAGGCCCATAAAGCCTAGCTTAGGCACCAGTCTCCCACAATATACTTTTGTTTTGATGAGACGCTGAAATGTATATAAGGTGTTTGTATTGTGGTGAGAAAATAAACGTTTTTATTATTATTATTATGGCAATCAGAAAACTGATAAACATACTTATATATTTCTAAATACATACATACTTATAGATAAATAACATTTGTCCTGGGTGGGAATCGAACTCACGACCTCCGGCTTAGCAGGCAGGGTCACTAACCACTCGAGTACCTTTGTACTTTGGTACATAATGTTCTTTTTATTCCTATTCTTCTTCCGGTGATCCTTGACAGTGGTTAAGCCATTACAATTTTGACAACCAGCCTTACTATGGAATACTGTATTACCTAGCAATGGATTGTGGTAGTCAGATAGGAAGTCCTTCCATGTAAAATACGGAATTCAGCTAAATCCGGTAAGACTGGAAGCCGACCCCAACATAGCTTGGGAAAAGGCTAGGCAGATGATGAGATGTTCTTCCTACTTTGTTTTCTGTGTATAACGACTTTTTTTCTCACAAAATAGATATTTCATAATTATATGTATAGGTACTATAAATATTATTTTCTACTTAGAAATCATATTATAGAAACCTCATTCAAATAGACTTAGCCAGAAAGTCCGCAAAAATATGTTTTAACAAGAATCCCAAAAATATTTTAATTAGAGACACAAAGTAAAGATTTATTGCCGAAGTAATAAATTTTACTCAAATGTAAGTTGCGATAAAGCCGTTAGTATTTTATGTGAGCTTTAAAAGGTTTTTTAAGTCTAGATTAAATATATTGCTATATTGGCGTGGAATTTTTTAACGAGTATTGAATTATGTTTGATTTACTGAGTTTAGTTGGAATTGTGTTATTTGTAAGTTTTTTTCCGTTTTAAAAATTTTAATAGGTATCCGTTACTTGATCTTGTCTGTGGAACAAGTGGTTATACAGTCATAACCATTTTGAAATACAAAATACACTAAGAATATCTATTTTAAATTGGAGATCATCGAAAAAATATAAGTCAACTTGATATAAAATAACTCAAAGAAAATAATGGACAATTTAAGAAGAAAAAAATTGCATCGAAAAATGTTTGAATTAAAAATGAAGCCGAAGCAATGACACTGAAAATATTTATACTTAGAAATTGGTAAAGCTCAAATAAACTCACATAACGAGAACTAATCGCATTATATTATTTTCTAGTAGAGACGAATATTATAAAAATGCTTAAGCGAAAAATATCGATATTCATATCAGCCTTATCCCGCCCCTATTCTTTGATCGCGCGTAATTATCTTCGTCTTTGGTCGTGTATTTCTGATCGCAACATTATTCCAATCTGAGCTATCGAGCTGATCTGATAAAATGCTACAGAATATTTTACATAAATTGGAAAACCCAAAAAGGCCGTTACTAGGCCCAAATGTGAAAGCATTACAATTTTGGGGTCTATTACTCCCCAAAAATGATTTCAAAAAGTATTTTTACATAAGCATGCATATTCTGGTGACGATATTCACTACGACTGAGTACATCGATGTATGGTTCGTGAAATCGGACATGAATTTACTTCTAAACAACCTGAAAATCACGATGTTAGCTACAGTTAGCGTTGTGAAAGTCTCAACGTTTTTATTCTGGCAGAAATATTGGAAAAGCATCATAGATTACGTCACAGAGGCAGATTTATACCAGAGGCGGACGACGGATCCAAAAAAGCTGGAACTTATAAACGCGTTTACGAACTACTGTAGGAAGATAACGTATTTGTATTGGTCGTTAATGTATACGACTGTAGTCATAGTGATGGCTCAGCCAATCTTCAAGTATGTGTCCTCGGAGAGTTATAGGGAGAATGTGAAAAATGGTACGGATACCTACTTGCAGGTTGTAAGTTCCTGGGTGCCTTTTGACAAGAATACTTTGCTTGGATATCTTGCGGCGTCGGTCTACCAAAGTTACGCGGCTATTTACGGTGGTGGATGGATCACGTCTTTTGATACTAATGCCATGGTAATTATGGTTTTCTTTAGAGCTGAATTGGAGCTGCTAAGGATTGATAGTGGAGATATTTTTGGAAGGGAAGCGGTTGAAATCGAACCTGAAGTGGTTATGAGTAGACTGAAGGATTGTCATAGGAGACATGTCAATTTGCTGAAGTAAGTACTTTAATATTAAGATTTCAAGATAACATACATTAGGTACATGTAGCTAATGTAGCAAAAAGATATATTTTTCATATATTATAATAAACATTCTAAAGTATTATAGAAGTATATCAAATGACGTAAATGAGTTTTTAACCTATTTAGTTGAAGTAAATAAATAAATAGGGAAAAAAAATCAACTTTAAAACAAAGTCCGCGCCCTACGCGTCTATTTGTCTGTTCGCGATACATAAGCTCCAAAACTACTGCAACGATTTTCACAAATCGCTGAAATAGTGTTGAGGAAGGTTTTAGTAAATATTGTTTTCAAGTTTTTGTACACATTGGCTAAATAAAAATTATTTCCATGGGTTGGTTTGGGAACGGGATAAAATTTCATGACAACTTTTGCTCGCGATAACCGATATATATGAAGCCGTCGGCATCAGTTAGTTTAATATAACTAAAAAACCATCCAATGTAAGAGACATTGATTTATGTTAAGAGAGCACGCTCTTTTCTCACCGGGATTACTGAGAGATCTTAAAGCAGTCTATTATAAACTTGGAGTTGGGACGAACTTCATACTACACTACCAAGTACAGTAGCATTTAGAGATGTAAGCTATTACTTAAAGAACTTCTAGTTGCTGCTTGTTTTTCCTACAAAAGTGCAATTTGCCGTACTTTTACTTCGAGCGTGTTTAAACTTCTTGAAATATTTAGAAAAAATTAATCACAATCAGTCGACAATTTAAGGTTCAATTAGAAGAAAGAAAGAAAAACGTTGATTTGCGACAAAATAAACAAAAAAGAAATACAAAATTTAAAAATAATATAAAAATACTAATATTTGAGAACGCGTTACATTCGTGCAAAATGGTCGTAATACTATAAGCAGGTTAGCGCTTATTTATTTATTTTGAGCCTGAACTGTCCCACTGCAGGGCAAAAGGCCTCCCTTTCTTCCTTCCATTTTTCTCTCTGAAGGGCCAATTGAGGCCAAAATAAATTTACAAAAAAAATATTTTTAAATTTTGTTAGTAAAACAAGCAACCGGTGTGGGTAATTCAATACAACATAACCTACTTCAAATACTTACCATAATTAAGAAATTTTATGATAAATCTGGTATTTGTAGATTATGGTCCGAATAAAAAAAAACCATTGATTAAAAAGGCTAGTAGTCGCACTTTTTGAACGTCTTTGTATACATAGACAATACCCTAACAAAGTCCAAGAAAATAAAGTCCAGAAAGCAGATTTTTTGTAAAAAAAAAAAACACTTTCTGCGTTTTATTTTGACCTTTAACACGTAGTATTCAGAGCATAAATTTTAATAAAAACTAACTTGTTCATGAAACAAATCTTACATTTATTTGTTATCCATTAAATTATACATAGCTGGACTTCCATTTAAGACAATCCAGAGATCGTTTCACCGCATTGTAAACGCAAGTCCGAAGTACAAATTAACCTTTGCGAATTCAATCTAAGTTGAACATTTAAATGTGAACGATAAATTCTTGTTCTGTTTACTGTACGTATTAAAACGAGGATCTGAGATTACTTTGGAAAACAGTGTTTTATTGTCTAAGAATAATATGTGATGAATTTGTATGTAGAACAATAATCTATTCATTATGAAAACACCGAACATTTTTGGATTTTTGGTGTTTTACAATTTACCTATAATTATTTTACTAAGATATTTTTTTACCTTTAATGTTTACTGTGTTTCAATCATTACATCTTCACTAATATTATAAAATTTGATGACCTCTATGGTCGAGTGGCGTACATATCGGTTTTCAAGGTGGCGCCAGCTCTGAGGTTCCGGGTTCGATCAACGGACGGATCAGTGTAGAACTTTTTACCCTGTCTCGGGTCTGGGTGTTTGTGGTACCTTCGTTGTCTCTGATTCCATAACACAAGTGCTTTAGCTACTTACTTTGGTTTAGGAGCAATGTATTTGATGTTGTCGACACGTCATGTATAAAGAGGAAATATTTGTATTTTTGTGAAAAAAATACTTTAATTCAGGCCTTCGAATTCCCTATTTAACTGAAATCACACTGCTCAACAATTATGTTAATCAGGACTACAATAAAAAAATAATGGATGGAATAAAAAATATAATTAAATTTTAAAGTTCAAATAAAATATTATTTAAAGCAACCCAAAACCTGAATGTGTTTAATTTCGGTTAAAAATCACCTAAAAGTAAATTTATTTGTTTCAGGTTTTCTCGTCTATTTGACTCATGTCTTTCGCCAATCATGCTGCTCTACATGTTCGTGTGCTCCGTAATGTTATGCGTTACGGCTTACCAAATTACTGTAAGTAAACCTCCTTCTATAAGAACAAACTTGGTTAGGCAGTAAATTGGGCCAGTATTCATGGTTACGGTTTCGAACATGGATGGATAGGTATAGAGGATAGTGACGAAAAAAGAAACGATGGAAGGATTGTGAGAAAGATGATATAAATAAAAAAAATGTAACTTCTGAGATGACGTCAGATAGAGAAGTTTGGAGGAAGAAGACATGCTCCGACCTTCCATGAAATTGGAATAAGGGTAGGAGATGACGATGATTCATGTTTAAATTCTACCATATAGCGGGTAAACCCGCTTGCAAGAGCTAAAGGATATAGATCTTGCAAGGGGGTTTACTTGCGTGGCAGTTGGAAATTATCCCATGGGAGCTTACTACCAAGATATAATATGATTTGTGATATTCCAGACTATTATCTATGTGGCAAATTTCATCCAGATCAATGTAGCTGTTCTATATTGATTGTGTAACAAACATTCTTAAAAACTTTCGCATTTAAAACATAGCTAAATTTTCTACTTACATTAATTTGTGAGTGATGCGAAAAACTATGTGGAAAACGGCTGTCATGGTACAGCCCGGTGATACAAAGAGGAGCAGATAAAATTAAAAGGAAAGCTTTAAACATGAACGTGGTTGGATATAGGGGAAGACCGAAAAATTGTGGATGGATTGTGTGAAAGATGATATTATTATGGTAAGAAAGAATGTTATTTGTGAGATGTAAGATTACGCCAGATGGAGAATTATGGGAGAACAAGAGATGGATATAGAGGAAGGATAGGACCAAGAACATGGTTGATGGATTGTGTGAAAGATGATAATTATGGTAAGAAGTATGGAAGAAAAAGCCATGATGCACCAACCCCAAATGAAATTGGGATAAAAGAATGAACAAAATAAGAGATGCTACATTTTTGTACGTGGTTCATAATAAAACAAATCTACCACAGTCAGTCAATTTGTTCAACAAAAGATAGTGTAAATCAGCGTGCGTTAACAGTACTTATGTTTGTGTAATTTCAGATTGAAACCAATCCAATGCAGCGGTTTTTGACCACGGAATATCTGGTATTTGGGGTCGCCCAGTTATTTATTTACTGTTGGCACAGTAATGACGTATTGTTTGCCGTGAGTCAAAATTCAACTTTAATTACTATTTTAGTACGACAAACTTATCGGACCCGGCGCGGCGTTGTTGTTGTTCGGTGTTTTTTAGGGTAAAGATAATGCCCTCAACCAAGTGCACAACGTATAAATAAAATCAATATTTTCGATTATATCAAAGCTTTATAAAAATAGTCAAATTTCCAGATTTGGCTACGGTCAGATAAGTATGTGGTACTATTCTTCAAGCGACAGCAGCCTCATGGCTAGGGCGTTGTACTTGTGATCGTGTGGTTGCCAGTTCAAAACCTCCACCTATTGCACTAGATACGTGAACCCACTCGTAATAAAAGCATTAACGCACGAGGAATTTACAAGAATACTAGTAATGTGTGATCCACATTGATAATAAGATTTAAAAAAGAAAAATTTGGAATAGTCTATGTCCAGTCAGTTTTTTTTTTATTCACGGCTGGATATATTGTAGGCAATAGGTATATCTTATGTTACGCCGTGAATCAAAAAATGCTGAGTTGCATTGTGAAACCAATAATGATTTAGAAAAAAAACATTTACAAGTTAAATATTACTTAAATGTAGTAGAAAATTATGAGAACTTTGATATTTAAAAAAAATGTACTTAGTGCTGATACTACAACAGGACCCCAAAAAAAAAAGACCAAAAATTCAATAGATTTAATATTGAACGGGGAATAAAGTCTGAACGGCAGGAAAACTAATAAACTGACAAAAACAAAACGGGCAGTATGCTGTTTTTTTTTTAATCACTGCAAGTTCACTAGAACTTTTCCCCCTCTCAATATACCCTTAAAAATTCGAGACATAAATGTGTTTGTTTCAGAGTGGAGATCTCTCACTTGGTCCTTACGAAAGCATCTGGTGGTGTAAGAATGTGAAGTATCGAAAGGATCTGTACTTGCTGGTGGCACAGTTCAACGAAATTGTCGTGTTCTCTGCGGGTCCCTTCACAAAGTTGACTGTCGCTACTTTTATTAGTGTAAGTATTTATTTATGCTTCTGGTATCGGTTCTTTTTACCATACTGAACGTTTGATATATCGCACCGTGGTTAAGCTTAAACCTGAGACCCCTCCGAGTCTCGGAAAGCACGATAAGCCGTTGGTCCCAACTGTCATACAGTGATCTTTGACAGTCATTATTTCGATGGGATACTGTATTACCCAGTAAAATTACCAGCTTGAAAGTAGTGCCTGTGAATGAAAAGATAAGAGGTAAGCGTTTGTCGTTGTATGGACATGTTATGAGGAGGGATGAAAGTCACATAACTAAACAAGTTATAGGTATGGCTGTGGATGGGTATATAAGCAGAGGGAGACCGAAAAAGAGATGGATGGATTGTGTGAAAGATGATATGAGAAAGAAAGGAGTGGATGCCGCGATGACGAGTAATAGAGAGGATTGGAAGGAAAATACGCATTGCGCCGACCCTATATGAATGGGATAAGGGCAGGAAGAAGAAGAAGAAGACTGTATTACCCAGTTAAATGGGTTATGTAGGCCGGACATGAAGTCACTCCATATAAAACACGGTCTCCAGCTGAAACCGGTAAGACTTCAAGAAAGTTCGGGAAGGGCTAGGCAGATGATGATGACTGCTCGATTATCAACATTAAACATCACTTAGATGTAAGAAGTTGTGGGAGTAAAATCTTCATCGCTAGACTGACAAAGGCCAGCGATCTAATAGATAAGAGCAAATCTTTGACAACATCTAAGTAATGCATACAAAAAATCAATACGTATTATAAAACGAAGTCCTCTGCCGCGCTTGTCTGTCAGAACGGAATAAAGATAAACACTCCCAAAAGGATTTTCATACGGTTTTCTAGAATGGGTAGAGTGATGCAAAAGAAAGATTTGCGTAAAGCCGAGCGCTTCTGCTAGTTGAAAACTACTATATCCCAATATCAACGCCACTATGATATAATTTGAAACTTTGTGGTATGCATAATATGTTCGTGATTGTCCAAAAAAAAAGATTTGTTTGATTGACCTCGTAAAATAATCCATGGAACATCGCAGGTCATTCAGCATAGAAATGTTACCAGCATTTGGAATAATAAATATCTTGGGACAATCTCACACACGGCCATCTGATCCCAAACTAGGTAGAGCCTGTACTATGGTAACCAGAAAACTGATAAACATAGTTATATACCTATTTATAAATGCATACATATTATAGATAAATAACACCCAGACACAGAACAAATGACCATGCTCAACACACAAAGATTTATCCTGGGTGGGAATCGAACCCACGACCTCCGGCTTAGCAGTCAGGGTGACTAACCACTAGACCAACAGTCCCGTCAGCATTAGTCAACCCACGAATACTGAAACGCTAATTAACTTTAACACATAAATAAATATCTATTTGTCGCTACTTTACACCTTAAAGTGACAGAGACAGCATGAGACTTAAAAGCTTCAAACTGATTGGTGTTTCAGTATACGGTAAAGTCTTTAATTTCTGACAAACACTAAAATCTTTCAATGTTAATTTTACTTAGTAATAGCATAGCAAAAGATCTTATTAACGCAAAAAAGGAAAATAATTTATACCAAAGACCTTATTACCGAACTCACTTAATCTTGATTATTTATTGCTTGAATTTTCCCTTTTCAGATCCTCAAAGGCGCCTACAGTTATTATACGCTTCTAAGCCAATCACAGATGAAATAGAAATCTTCTTCTAGGAAATTTTAATATTAACTGAATATTATTTTGCAGAGATATTTAGTTGCACTGTAATTTTATTGAAGTAGGTAAATAAAGTATTTATGTAGCCATTTAAATAATTTGATTTAATGATTGGTGAATTTATTTATGGATAATTACTTATCCGTGGTATCCACAAACACTTTTATTTTATTTTTTAGGAAACTCTAATTAACGCAGAGATATCTGCAATAACCTTATAATGAAAAATTCCTATCAGATGCTCTTTTCTTATTTACAGAATTCTCAATTTAATTTTACTTGTATTTTGTAAAAATACGTTTTAATACTTGAAACATGACGATTAACTTTTTTTTCGTTTCTCAATGCTCAGAGATCTGAAACAATTATACAAATAGTTGATAGTTGAAATAAGATAAGTTGATTTTCAGGTGTAGGGGACACTTGTCTCTCATTTTTAGGTGTAGGGGACACTTGTCTCTCATTTTCAAGTGTAGGGGACATCTGTCCCTCATTTCGAGCATACGAACATGATTCCAAAATCACGTCGTCACCATTATTTTGCGACCATTTATAACCAAACCGTAATGTATGATGTAATACAAAACAAATTAATGCCACGTCAATCTTTCATTTTTGTTATAATTACTGTTTGTGGGCTATAAAAATTCATATCGGTAGGCTGGCCGAATAATTATGTTTGTGTATTCATATCAGGGCGTAATGTGACCTCTATGTATACACGTTTTTTGATCCAAATTTCTTTTTGTAAAGCTTTTATGTAAATATTTTTGAGTCGTTAGGTTCAAAAGGCCTTCAAAAGGCCTGTTTTATCCAGGTGATAATAAAAATCGGACAAATGCGAGTCGTACTCGCCCACCGAGGGTTCCATACCAAGTCTATATCTTTAACAGTTTAATTACAAATGTATAGTTGTAGATCTTACCTCTACGCGTTTCCGAGAAAAAAGGGTATTGACAGACAAACGGACGGACGGAGAGACAGATAGAGAGACAACAAAGTAATCCTATAAAGGTTCCTATTTTTCCGTTTTTTGAGGCAGGACGATAATATACGGAATACGATACATTTGCCATCTGCCTGCCAACATACATGAAAATATAAAAACTTTTTCAGAAATCCGTAATAGACAGGGATAATGGAGGGGCTCGTGGCTAAGTGTAAGCTGTAAGGTTAAAACGATAATACAGTAGCCGCTCACCAAGATTGTTCCCTGGATGGGTGACCATCCGCAAACATTCTAAAAATTCTCCGTGCCTCGAAAAACACGTTAAACTGTCAGTCCTGACTCTCATACGGTGATCTTTGGCAGTGGTTAATTCTGACAACTAGTCTTACCATGGGATACTGTGTTTCACAATAAATATATGTTATGGTGGCTAGAACTGACGGCCGATAGGGCAGAAGTCAAGAGTTCTCGAATGGAGACCACGTACCGGCAAGCGCAGTGCAGGAAGTCCACCCGCAAGGTGGACAGATGACCTGATAAAGGTCGCAGGGAGCCGCTGGATTCAGGTTGCTTCCAAGGCCTGTTCAGCAAAGGACGTCTTTAATATCTTTAGACAGCTCACACACGGAAGCCATCTGATCCCAAACTAGGCAGAGCCTGTACTATGGTGGCCAGACAACTGATAAACATACTTATACATTTCTAAATACATACATATTATAGATAAACTAGCTTTTGCTCGCGACTTCGTCCGCGTGGAGTAATGACTTCCGTCAGAATTTGGGTTTTTCACTTAGTTATCGCTCCATGGTCTGGTCCTCATTATTGTTCCATGGTCTACGAAAGAAAGGGTTTTAGTACATTACATGTACTAAAACCCTTTCTTAATGCTCACTTGCTTCACTGGTGGAACCTACATACAAAGTTTTAAGTGAATCCATTGAGAAATGAACATTTTCAATTTACCACCTTTTTCTCCCCTTTGGTGGGGAATTTCCAAAAATCCTCTCTTAGTGGTTGTCTACTCCTCCCAACAAAAACATATGCCAAATTTCAGCTCTTTACGATCAGTAGTTTCGGCTGTGCGTTGTCTGTCAGTCAGTCAGTAACGGAAGAGTTTTATATATATAGATAACACCCAGACACAGAACAAATGATCGTGTTCATCACTCAAACATTTGTCCTGGGTGGGTATCAAACCCACGACCTCCGGCTTAGCAGTCAGGGTCAGTAACCACTAGACCAACAGGCCAGTCAGTTGTGGCTGATATGATGATGATAATGATGTAAGGTAGACTGGCAGTTGCTCCATGTAAAATACAGTGTAAAATACAGGATTCAACTAAATCCAGTTCGCAAACCCCAACATACTTGGGAAAAATCTTAGCAAAATATCGTATACAAGGAAAAATTTATGTTTTTTCAGGAAGTGATTTCCCTAACGATCACGATCAGACTTAACAGAAATATTCCTGGAACAATATCTTTTAACAACCTACATTTCCACGAAACAATTTTAAGAGACAGTAAAAAAAATCGAATATCTAAATAATTATGAGGTTATTTACATAATAAATATCAAATTTTAATACGTTACGCACTTTAATTAATACCTTATATTTATCCAATTGAAACCTTTGTGTAAGGAGATCCCAGATTATGTTTTATTTCGTAGTTAATTTACACAAAAATTACAATAATTATAATGTTCTGGGACAACTCACAGACAGCCATCTGCAAAAACTAGGAAGAGCCTGTACTATGGCAACTAGATTACTAATAACATACTTATATTTTTTAAAATAATAAATAATAAATGTGGACAACATCACATACATTGCTCCGAATCCAAAGTAAGTAGCTTAAGCATATGTTATGGAATCAGAGACAATGAAGGTACCACAAACACCCAGACCCAAGACAATGTAGAAAATTGTTTTTCGACAATGACCCCTCCGGGGATCGAACCCGAGACCTCAGCTGGCGACACCTTGAAAACCGGTGTGAACGCCACTCGACCACGGAGGTCGTAAAAAAAATGCATGTGATGGATAAATTACACTCAGACACTGAACAAATGATATTGTGCTCATCACACAAAGATTTATCTTCCGTTTAAGCAGTCAGGGTCACTTATCTCTAGGCAAACAGGATCGTCAATTTCATTCAGAATGTTATTTTGAGACAGACAGACAGACAGACAGACAACACAGTTTTCTTATGATTAGTTCCGTTATTTCCTTTTCAGGTAGTGAACCCAAACAATTAAGAAAATTGTCTATACTCTTACTAAACCAGTCCTTAAATTGTCAATGGTACTCAGACTTAGTATCTAAATTCAAATAATTACACCCTTTGAACCATATTCTAAGTTCACTCACGTTTCTAAAATAATACCCCAACTCAATTAAATTGTATTTGACATTTTGGATCTGGACTGAGAAGTTTACAGTTGTTAAAGTTAGGGGTCTCATACATTTTGGTTACTAAGAGCAAGACCACGGCAAATCTAGAAGAGACTTTGTAAATAAAATGATGGCTTCGCTCGCTCACCATGCACGCTGTCATCCCGTCACTGTCTCATTGGCCTGCCAGCCTGCCTCATTTGCGATTTCCGGCTTCAGGTACTACTGGAACCCACCTATCTGTACATTTTTTTATAAATTTTTAATTAAATATTATATTCATACCACACTAGCTGTAACCTGCGACAAAAAATAGCCTGGTAGTAAATAGTTTGGAATATCACTGAACCCATATTTCATGTAAATCGGTTCAGTAGTGTTTAGGCGTGACTGCGCAACGCACAGACAGACAGAGTTAGTTACTTTCGCATTTATAATATTAGTAAGGTGGCAAACATAACCAGAATTTTATTTGGTTATTGGTTTTTTTTTCATTTTTTTTTTAAATAAAGATAACTAGCAATGTGGGTCGCACATTACTAGTAATCTCGTTAACCCCTCGTGCTAAGCTAAGAAGCTTGTTTTACGAGTTCACGTCGGTAGTGTAATGGGTAGGATTCGAACCCGCAACCACATGATCGTAAGTCAGACGCTCTAGCCATTAGGCTACCGCCGCGCGCCGCCTCAATTCAGCTTTATATAAAAACGAAAGTCTAAAATCTCAGCTAGCTAAAGATTTTACCTTTTCCAGTCATACCTGAAGCGTTTGCAAGCAAAATGAGTAACTAGAGACTTTGATACATTCTTCAGTTGAGCCACTCCAACCTTACGCCGAAACTTCTTACCCAAAGCTACCTAATGAAGACTATACGACTGAAATTTAAGCATAAATTATATAAAACGGTGTTATGTTAATGGTTTTATAACTGCTTTTGAATTTGATGAATAATCATTTTGTTGTGAGTCATGCGAGGGTTTTGTGTAACTTTCAGTATGGAGATCCCTCAGGAAAAGGTATTGTAAGGATGTTAAATATTGACCTACTTTGATTGTTGTGTGTTGTACAAAATGTTTCTATGTTACTGTCCCTTGACAGAGGAAATATTGTTCTCATGTAGAGAACGAACGACGATCGAGTTTAAATTACAACACTTGTTTGAGCAAATGGCGATTTTAATCTTCTTTTTCTTTCATGTTTGCTTATTATTTTTCTAACAGTGAATTTCTTTTATGTTACTTATTATTTTAGTGTAACAGGATGGTTTGACAGCGTACGCAAGGGCTAGTTCAAAGTATTTCAGGATAACAATCTAAGGAAGGACTTGCCGTCCATTGCGTACGCTTAGAAAATATGTTTACTTTCCCAGGTCACTGGGTAAAGGTCTCCTCCATTTGACTCCAGATTTTTCTGTCTTGAACCACATGCAACAATTACTTATAAAGCGATCGATGTCATCCTGCCTCGTCCATCGTGCCATCGTCTCCTCGGCCTGCCTCGTTAGCAAGTTCTAGGGTTAAACAGTTCAAAAATCTAATGAAGTTTAGAAACATTGGTCTCGTGTTTATTTATTTATTTAACAATTCATGTACACAAGTTACAGTAGGAGACAACATAAAGATAGAGATGTACAAAGGTACTGCTTATTTCTATAGAAATCTCTTCCAGCAGACCTGCGAAAGGAGAAATTTAAGAAAGAAAAGTAGACAATAGTGTACAGAAAACAGGTAGAAAATTAGAAACACAAAATAACTACTAAAAATAACAAGCATATGATACATAATATATAAATTTAAAGAATGATTAATAATTATGATTTTTATATAGGCTTTTATTTAAACTCGTAACTGACTGGATTTTGTATTAACTTAAAAACTTATGCTAATCATGTTTATTGGACAAATATAAGAAAAATACACAATACGCAAACAACTATTAATGAAGAATTATTCAAGAATAATTATTCATCCCTATATCCAGTAGAAGAATATAAACATCTTTATGATGTGAATACAAACTAAGTTTTTGTTATTCACTACTCAGAATTCCTTGCTTCTGAGAAACACTAACCGAAAACTCCTTGTTTTACTTGGGTAATTGTAACCAGAACAACTTGGTCCAATCAGGCTAACAATAACCCTTGAAATGCTAGCTGAGACGTGAAACAAAGCGGTGCTTAGCGAATAAAATGAGCGTTTGGACTTCGAACCTGCCTGTAATTGTTTCAACATTATTCTCTGAAGTAGACTAGTGAAATTTTAGTGGAATTTAGTTTAAAATTATTCTGAGAATAACGAAAGACTAATCTTGTATTTTGAAAGTCATTTGGTGAAATTTATACACGTGTAATGGTGATAGGGTATATCAAAAAGGCCGATATTAAAAAGAAGAAAACTTGTATGTTTTAATGGAGTATTTCATAAAAAATATAGGTTATTATATCCTTATAGAAACCTCTTTGCCGTAAATAATTTTACCTTGAAGCATTCCAGGAAAATACCTCCCATGATAGGATTAAACGTTTCTTTCTTCAATAAAAATGTATTAATAAGGAAATTATTTCAAAAAAACAACATTCTTGTCATGTCAAAATCATTTCACACTAATTATATGTAATTCAATAAACAACAAAAAAACTTTGAGTTCGAAAACATCATTTTTGAAATTGAACCCTACAATTAATAAAACGGTTACTTCCAGTGGTATTCTCCGTACCAATTAAGGCTGTACGAGAAAACGTTTTCTATGAAACAGGGTATTTGATTCAATAACCCCTAAACGTTCTTAAAGAGATAGGAGTTCCCAGTTCCATTGAATTTGAAATACAGTGTTTTATTTCCATCATTTTCGGCCGAAATTCAAGTTCTGATGAAAAGTTGCTTTCATGATTTAATGAAAGGGAATAAAATAATGTTTTTTAATTGAAATCATTTAAAATGGCCTCTAATATCCTGGAAGGTATATCGTACACAATGTTTATGTACAAAATGGATTTAGATTTTATTCAATTAAGTCCAAAAATGCTTACATTAGAAATTTATATTACAATAGTCTCTAAACTTTTCCAAAGCTATGTTGGGGTCGGTTCCCAGTTTCACTGAATTCAGCTAAATACCAAATTTTACATAAAGCCACTGCAAGACATGTTTATAAAGTATCCAATAGTAAGACAGTTTGAACTGTCATGATTTAACGAATGTAAAAGATCAAAGTATGATAGTCGGGACCAACGGCTGAACGCGCTTTCCGAGGCACGGAGGGGTTTCGGTAATGTTTACAAATTTTAATGATCATGCATCCACGGACCAACCACAACGAGCGCGATTTAACATTTAATATTGGACAACCCCAGGAGCCTCTCACCCCTGTCTCCTATCTTTACAATTAAGCTAAAGTGCTTTTAAATACTCAACTTATTTCATTTACTAGTACAACTTTAGTGTACAGAAAATGAATGCACTTAACCAAAATTAGTATCACTCAACGAGGCAGGTCATTCACAGGTGAACATTTGAAAGCACTTAATAAATTGAGCCGTATTTTGATCAAACCTGAAATAATTGATTTAGGAAAAAATTGAAAGAGAATTTGTACGTCCAAATTAAAGTAGCTATTTATCAAGACTTGATCCATTTTTGTGTATTAGGTACAGCGACGTTTTAGGCCTTAAATTTGGAAATTGGTAGACAGCCTTGAAAATAAATGTACGGGCTTGATTAGGGTTCCATGATTTGTAAAGAGTAATATCAGGCCCAATCATCCGATATCATGACCAGGATCGATTGAGTCAATTAAGGTTATTTGGAACTAGCTCTTGCCCGTGTCTGATATTGCTGCAAAGAGAAGCTTAGAATCTTTCTAATTAAGTGGTCTATCAAACACTGTTTTTTTTTTCAAATCGGACTAGTTTTACAGTACGGCCGACTAATCTTGGCGAGTCAACAAGAGATACAAGACAGTTTGCGTGTGATGCAAGTAAATATAAACGGTCATAGAGTTGATATGACGTCTGTCATATCAACTCTATACTTTTTTTTAAAGGTTACTAGCAATGTGCTAAGCTAAGATGCTTGTGTTACGAGTGGGTTCACGTCGGTAGTGTAATGGGTGGGATTCGAACTCGCAACCACATGATCGCAAGTCCGACGCCCTAGCCATTAGGCTACCGCCGCTTATATAAAACTTGCTTGAAGTCAAAGTTTATCATAAACGGTGAGTTCATGATGACAAATATCCACTAATAGGCAGGCCATCAAAACCATACATTAAATTTATAAACAGGAAACAAATATACACACCTTTAACTTAACTATAATAATAATTATAATTTAAATAAAACTATACTAAACCAAAACCTTATAATATAAATTAAACTAAGGAAACAAATTGAAAATGGTTTCCTCCTACCAAAATACGTCACAGTTATTTTAATTGAAGCCTCAGTTTATTTTTCATTTTTTGTTTGTTCATCTGAACACTGCGTAAAGGAGGCTTTCAAAATAATTGTGTTTTTCCTCCTAGATACCTCCTAGAGAATACAAGTGATAAAGTCCTTTTTATGGCATCCGAATTGCTTATAAGCTTTAACGTGTGTACCAGGGTAGGTATAAGGTTTTGTGTTGCTTAGTTATATCCAGTCGTCCAAAATTGTTTATTTATTTATTTAAATAGAACGGCCGAAGCCAATTACACTATTTAATATAATTAAAAATATAACTGATTCAATTCAGTCATGCATTCTTCTCACAAAACTTCAGACATTGTTGATAGGAGAAAATTGTGTTTTGTTTTCATATTCGTTTTTAAGTTAAATTTGCGTCAAATAAATAATTAGGAGTCGTTGTAGCTATACTTTATTAATAGTAAGATAGATCTCGCAAAAAAAAAATGTTTTGTATTTTTAAATCCTTTCCCAAAAAAATGGCATGTCGGTATGTTTTATTCAATTTGCTTATACAAAACCTAATTTTTATTTTATACGAAGCAGAAAATAGTTTTTTCAGAATTAGTAACTGGATGGCTTGCTGGCGATGGCTAGATTTTATACACAAGCCGCACACGCACTAAGTCATTTACTTTTCGCGAACAATAGACTGAGTCTACAAGCATATACCTTGGTTAAGCATAAAATTTTGAAATTTTGTATAGAATTTCTTTACATGACATTATCTGACACGTGTATAGGTTATAGTTTTTACTAAAAATAAGGTTGTATATATATGTGAAACTGTTTTACTGAATATTTTTTAATTTAAATATTTTTGGAACCTTCCAAATTTTCCGAAACCTTCCAAATTGCGTGTCCTCTGTGCTTGGTCAGTGACCAATAATCCAGAAAAAACGAGGGCTCCCGTTTTTCAATCTTCTCATCTATAATTCGACATCTGCCTTCCTAACCAAGTGCCATTTCTACTAGGGTTAATGTTTATCGAATCGCTCATGGAATTGACATGTCTATGTCTCGTGAATTATCGAAAACAGATGTCATATCCCTACTTTTTTGTCATTTATACGATTTCTATCATCGTTAACGCTTGTAGAAATCTCCATTGGGTAGGGGCTGGCCTAACATAAATTTATTTAAATTTCGTTCCTCATAATTTTCAGCACTCAAAAATTGTACCTTGATTTTCAATCCTTAATAGAATTTTGCAAAGCTCTGACTCTACAGTAACAGTTGAGAACAATTAGAAGATCTAACTACGCCTTAGTTGTGGTCAACGGGTATTATTGTCGTTCTAATTGGTGCCTCCGTGGTAACGTGGAATATTGAAATATTATAGATGGAAAATATGACTACCTAGTTGAATAATTTTAAGATTAATTATTATTTATTGTAACATCTTTGTAATATACACCTATGTTCCACAAATAAATACATTTGAATTAATATACTCTTTGATTTTAAGGTTTAATGTTTTGAATATTTGAATGAAGGACTATGGAAATTTGTTGTTTATTATATGAATATGTCTGTAAACACGTCCACATTCATTTTATTTTATTTATTTATTTCTCACGCTGTTTTTTTTTTGGACTTAGGGAATAGTCCCCTAGGCGTGGCCAATAGAGTTGATAGCCCTATAATGTGGCACTGGATGACGACCCACAGGGCGTCATTCAGATATGTGAAGTAGCTTTTATGTTTTTATTATCCTATGTTATAATTTTTATTTTATTTGTAATTCTATGGATGTTCTGTCTGGAAATAATTTTTTTTTTTATTATTATTATTACTTTCGTCATTAAAAATCCTGGATGACTAATCTACCAGAAACTCATTACACTTCCTATTCCTGCTTAATAATTATTCTTAATTTTCATCGAACAAAACAATGTACATTGAAGATATATTCAAAAAGTTTGGATCAACGATTCCATTTCTGGATTGAATAAAAAAACGTAATTTACGTCTGAAGTCACAGCTGTTTGCTTACAGTCGCAAAAACTAGATACAAAGTGAATTTTAACTAGCTTCGGGACAGTGTGAGACATTTATATTGTTGGAACATTTATAAATACAAACAAAAAAAAAATGACTGCTAATATTCTTTTGTTTTGAAAGGTTGAACTTTTCAAATGTATTTGGCCAGAAGTTTAAATATTAATACATTATGTAAAAGGTCATATTAAGTTTGTTTTAATAAATTATAAACTTGATAAAGTCACATTGGTCCTTGCAATGGGTTCAAACCTGCAACTTTGTGCCCATAAATCCGTTCAGTGAACTGCTTGACCACCATGACGATATAGTCCGTCAAAATTTTATCGATGAAATTATAAGTCTATAAATCAAACTTAATTTTCACGATTATTTATTTTTGATCCTCACTAAGAAAAGGGTAACGAGATAATCATTAAAAAAATGTTTAATGAACCGTCTATAATCGCCGAATTCGTATAAAAACTTTTCACAATCAACTCTTCCCCGGAATCCTATTACCCTTCGAAATTAATCTCAAACAAATGAAAATCTCAATTAAGTGGAAAAAAAAATCCGTAGAGAATATTCAATTAAATGAAGGAGGCACGACAGTTTGCTATTAATTTTTTTCTATAGCACATTGTGCGACTAAAAATCGCAAAGATCCAATTAAAGCGATTGGTATCGTATCGCTCAATTAAAATGCTCTTCGTAAAAAAAATATAGAGCAATTAATATGTAGAAATAAAAAGCATAAGAAAAAAATTAAGATATGGTTTTAAAAAATGTTTTATTCTAATACTAGCTTTTATTCGTAGCTCCGCCCGCGTGGGCGCCAGTTACCGCGGCAAACAAATAATTATTATAGCTTATAGCCTTCCTCAATAAGTGGGCTATCTAACAGTGAAATATTTTTTCAAATCGGACCAGTAGTTCCTGAGATTAGCGCGTTCAAACGAACAAACTCTTTAGCTTTATAATATTAGTATAGATAATAACCAGTATCAGTTTCTTAGATCGCTTTGTCCGAGAAAACGAATTGCCATCGATTCAGTTTCTGATTCTGAACAAGTATTTTCAGGTATTGTATAAATACGATTAATTTAATTTAATTTAATTTAGCGGCGGTAGCCTTATGACTAGGGCGTCGGACTTGCGATCACGTGGTTGCGGGTTCGAATACCACCCATTACACTACCGACGTGAACCCACTCGTAACACAAGCATATTAGCATAGCACGAGGGGTTAACAAGATTACTAGGAATGTGCGACCCACATTGCTAGAAATCTTAAAAAAAAATACATACCTGAAGTATACATAATAAAAGATTTTTTTTTTAATTTTAATAAATCAAAATTAAGATAGTATACATAACAACCTTTACATAATATTTGATCCATAATTTAATCTAACGTACTAAATCTTGCATTTTGACGCCAAGTATGCTTGTTTTGCCAGCAAACATCCACCCACTAAGTCCAATGTAAATTTTAGCTTAAGGACTTAATAATTTAGCCTCACTTGGTCAGCTTATCTCGCTAATTCAGCTGCAACCTGCATCATATGCATCTAAGCTGTGAATGTAGACAAAATCTAGAATTGGAGTCGTTCCAGCATTTTCAGGTTTAATTAATTCCACACGCGAATCCACGATGAGCTATGAACGAAAATTTTAATTGGAGTAGTGTCTCTAATTTGTTACGAATGGGTGAAGTGATTTTTTTGTGCTTTGTTTTGTAGTTATGCAAAAATACGGCTCAAACAGAAAATTAAATTTTTAATTGTTTTTTATTTATTTTGCCGTGGTAATTGCTTTGTTGATCTTGTCAAGCCTAAAAAGTAATTGCTAGGTTTTCATGAAAGTTATTTTTATTAATTTTTCAGCTTTCTATTTCTAAAGACAAAATTCTATTGTAAGGCATTCCTGAAAAAACTTTTCGCATAATTTTTAAGTACCGAAATGGCTCAATTAAGTATTATTTTTCTACACTATTGTAATTTTTATAATGTAAGACTGTAGTTTGTTTGTTTCGTTGAACGCGTTTATTTCAGGAACTAATAGTCCGTTTTGAATAATTATATAATTGATAGATAGCCTATTTATCATGAAAGGTTAAAAGGAAATTTGTCGCAAAAACCATGATACCGCGGTCGGAGACGCGTGAAAAAGATAATTTATTATAAAATATTTGTCTTACTTACGTATTACTACTGCTAAAATGTCGCTAAATCCAATAAAATACGCTACACACCTTTTTAATACAAGCTAAATTCAAATCATCACCCACAGAACTAAATTAACAAAAAAATCAAAAATCTTTAATTCAAAATCAACTCATTATCTAATCACATAAATCTGAGTCAGATCAAATCAGTCAAAAAAGCTGTAACCTCATAGATTACTAAACGATTATACGTCTTAATTCGCTAATTCTTTGCCCCAAGTTACAAATTCTTCGAACGATGTCCCCAACTTAAACGTTCCGACGGATTTAGCCACAGCGGATTTAGATTTAACGGATTTTATCACGTCAAAGGAACTTTGGTTGAGCGTCGATTTTCTGTAAGCTTAGTGTGTTTGTGACAACCATTTTTCACACATGGTCAAGCTTGGTATATCAGCATAATATGTATTCTAATTCATGTTATGGGTAAGAATAAACATTTTTTTTAGATGCGATGGGAATGAACAAGCTATTCTTGCAAATCTGTTCTTACTTACTTATTTTTGTAATATCCTATAAAGGTTATTACAGCAATGTGGTTCGCACATTACTAGTACTCAATCTTGTGAACCCTTCGTGGAAAGCTAAATGGTATTCGAACCCGAATTATTACTAAATTAATATTTTGAGTTTTGAATTAATATTTTGAGTCAAAACTCAAAATATTTGATTGATATTAACAAAAAAAAACAGACATCAGCTAAATACTGAGTGAGTGAGCTAATACTATATTTTCCCTTGTAATGCAGTGCCACGTTTGTTATGATTCGGTGTCGAATAATTGATAAAAATTTTGTAAACCGACTAACCGAGAATACCAGATGTATTCTTCAACCCTTTTGGAAAGATATATCAAGATTTTTTAATAATTTATTTCGTAAATATGGCTACATTACCTACATGATATAAAATACAATAGCACAAGTTTAGACACATTTAACCATTTATAGGCACGCAAAAGGTACAAGACAAAAAAAAAGAATGGTTAGTTTTATTTTATAAAAAAGAAAACAAACAAAATATTATCTTATCTATATTAATAACTTTAGGCATTTACACTTCAAAATATTCAAATAAATGCATTTCTTTTTCTGAAATATTGTAGTAGGCTATATAAACCAAAAAGAACCTTAGCTTTTTTAAACAAATACGTATAGATACACCGTGTACAGTCACGAACATAAATATGTATACACATTTGGAAATTGTAAAAATTGGGAAGTTGTAAAACAATAACTTCGTAAAAAAATTAACAGGAGCTCACCAGCAATTAAATTTTTAATCATTTAACAACATAAAATCATGTATATAAAACAGTTCCCGAATCATGTATATGTTTTTGAGTTTCAACAAAAACTTCTCGCTAAATAAGTGTTACAATTTCGCTATGTGTATACATATTTATGCTCGTGACTGTACTTGGTAACTCATCAAATTAATCACACTACACACGAACAGCTCGCCTGAACATTTCATAACAAAACATGGTGATTATAGCAATTTATTCTAAAACTCTGTGTACCAATTATAAGTTTGTGTTGCCCGCTCAAGTTGGCCGTAAACCTGATTTGTCCGCACAACTAGTTGCGGTCCTGTATAGTTAAATGTACGATAACGAGCGATACTGTAACACTGTAAGTAATATTAATACTTGCAAACAAGTGCAGCCGATACTGAACATCTGAGTGCAGTTGGTATGGTTGGTCGCAAATGTTTGTTGCCAATATTGGACTAATATAATCCGAATCTTATATGCGCAGAAATAATTATTAATAGATATTAACTTTAAACAAAAGTAACTTATAAAAGTGGTTCGTGGATGCCTTACAGTGATCTTTGACAGTCGTTAAGTCATTACAATTCTGATAAGCAGTCTTACTATGGAATACTGTGTTACCCAGGAATGGGTTGTGGAGGTCAGAAAGGCTTCTGCAAAGCATTGATCACTACGCTGGCTGACTGCAATTTCTGGAATCCAGGTTACCTCATGATGTTTTCCTTCACCGACTGTCAATAATGTCTTAAAATATTAAATCTTAAAATTGAAAATGAAATTTTCATACAAAGTGACAAGTCACGTGAATTATGTTTGTATGAAAATTTCATTATCAATTATAAGAGTTCGACCGATGTTTCTTGGGAAAAGTTGTTCAGTTTTATGCACCTGATTACCTCGTTGAATATACGCACTCCATAAAAATTAATCCTGTACATATAAAGTGTAAAAATACCTTTTTAAAAATACCATTTTGGTTCTGATATCAAACAGGCATCTCACCTATAAGTATAAGTTACTGAACTTCAGACTAGTTCCTCAATAAATCATATTTTTCCTTTTACACCATCCAATAATAATCCAATCCAATATGGCGGGTCTCCGTAATCGCATCGGTATACCCAAACCTTATATTTATACGATAACTTTTTTAGTTCCTTTGTGTTTCTCGAAGTTTAGTTATGGTAGTTATTTAGTTTAGCTATTTAGGTAAAGTATAATGTTTGTAGTAAATGTCTAAAGGAAAGTTTTGAACAAAGATGATAAATAAGTACGCATGAATTCATTGAATAGTTTCTTTGTGTTTCGTAATTATGATTATATATAAAATATAATAATACCCGCCTAGAGATGTCCCACTGTTGGGCAAAGACCTCTTCCCATATAGAGAAGGAATGAGCTGAACACCATGCTTGCTCGTTGCGGGTTGGTGATGTCAGATTCCATTTTTGGAATCCAGGTTGCCTCAATATATTTTCCTTTACCCTTTGTCAATGGTGTCTTAGTAAGAAGGTACAATTAACTTTGAAGAAGTCACATTGGTCTAGCCTAGATTTGAACCTGTAACCGTGTGCATACGAATCCGGTCATTGAATCGCCAGGACATGGCTCAAACACAATTACCTTGCTGATAATTAAAAAAAACTGATTTTCCTTCCAATCGAACAAAGTACAACAAATCATTTAGGTCCTAAATAAAGGTTATTTCGTTAAGCCGAATGAAACATTCAAAAATCGAATTTGAATTCTTTTTAATTAAAAATACACAGTTTTTGTTGGTAACCGGATTTGCATTAGCCTGAATAAATAACGCAACTGTCACCAAAAAAACAAAACAAAAAGTTCTTTATTTGAAAACAGTTATTCCGAATTCGAATCTAATAGACAAACCCGTTCAATATAAAATAAATTCGATCAAAGGAGTAGTTCAGGGACAAAAGCCAGTTTGAATGAACGACATGAATGTACGAATGACACAGTTTTTATCAACTGAACGCAGTCCCATTCACTTTTGTTCGCCATTGAGTGACTACGATAATAAGCCATTTGCCTGAATTGACTTTCAGTACTATATCATGTACTTATTGTTGAGTGCTTGAAATTGAGGGTGTTAATATTAAATTTGACACTTTTGTATCTCCGAATGGATGGAATATTCAACTATTATGGTAAAGAGTTGTTTGTGCTGATTATATATTAAACGAGAAAATGTCTGACTATAAAATAAGTTTTCGAAATATTTCAATGCTGTTTTTTTTTTCAAACCTGATGCGACAATGCATTGTTATCGTCATTTCAATCTTTGCTATAACATTCACACTGCGTATTGAATTGAAAAACTAAATGAAAAAAAAAACTCAAACGCTTTAAAGCTATATAAACAAAAAAAATAACCGTAACAGGTTACGTCTATTCGATGCTTTATTTGAATCTGCATACGGTTTTACCGAACAATGCATTTCATTGCGTTAAATATTGTTTCGGAAAAAAAATCGTCATTTTTTAGATGGGATTAGATGTTTTTTTTTAGTTTTAGTCGAAAAAATTCCGAATCTGCCCATCAGTGGGACATTTATAGGCCAGTATAGCGCATGTATGCATATTGTTGAGTGGCGTCGCGACGCTACAGTTGAGCGACGTCGCGGCGCTATAGCTGCAAGGCATCGCAACGCCATTGTAGAACGGTGTCGTAACGCCATAGTGGAATGGTGTTGCGATGCTTTAGTTGAGCGGTATTGTGACTTTGTAGTAGCGTGGCGTCGCAACTGAAGTCGACTGTTCTTCTTATAATCGCTCTTTATCTCACTGTCTATCTCCGAAAATTGTAAACCAATTCTTTTTTTTTATAGCGATTTTTTGGTTTGTCTTCGAGGTGGTCTCATTTGTAAGAATTTCAATCGATTGATGCAGTAGTTTTATTGTTAAATCAAAATAACTGGAAAATGTTACCATAAACGTTATTTCGGTTAACGAAATTGATTGACCCATGAATGACGATGAAGATTCATGATCTGCAAGCGCCGATCGCAAGACCGTATATAGGGTTCAGCTAGCTAAAGATAAATAATACCCAAACACATAACAAATTCTTTTCATGCTTATCACACAAATATTTGTCCCGGCTGGGAATTGAACCCACGACTTACGGTTCAGCAGTCAGGGTCACTAAACCATCAGGCCAGTCCGTCCTGAACATGCTGTCGTAGCGATATAAACTTCTATTAACTTTACTCGTATTATCAGTCTTACCAATTTACTTGTCTTTATATGTCGTAACCAGAAATCATGTCCCAAGCCATAGAATAACTGTTCCCATAAGAAGTAATTACATTAATATCTTCTATTATAAGATATAGAAACTAATTTTCGCAGTAAATGAGATCTCTTAATACTTCTGAAGTTAATTCTAGTCGAAGTGAGGCTGGTGTTATGTTGAAGTGAAACATTAATTTTTATGGGATAGTTGTATTTTCAGTGATATGGGCTAAGTGCTTCTGTACCAGCGGGTAATTTCCTAAGTCCAATTGAAACATAACGTGGCATAATTCAGATAATTATTCTTATTGATTTCAAACCGCATTCATGCGTCACAATACTTGAAAATTAAGTACAAATAAATAGAAAGAAGGAAAAAATTTGAACCTCGCTAATAAACGTTTTAATGACATTCGGAGTTGAACATAAAATGTATTGTTAGTATTTATTGCAGTTGTGCTCATACATACTTCTTCTTTTTTGTTTCGTTAGATATTATGTACAAATATATTTTCATGTGTTAAATTTACGTGTGTGAAATAGATATTCATTATTTTTTTTAATAATTTTTATTTATATTATTAATACAAATTCCTTGCCGTCCTCTTCAAAATCGAACCATAGTTTAGTTTATTTCGTTACATGTTTTTTCTATAAAATGAAATACATTGAGGTTAAATTTGTTTAGGTAATTTTTATGATATTTTTGTAAATTTTATACGTAAGATACTGGCACCTGTGATAATGATATTCTCATTATTACAGGCGAAACCGTTTCTCTTTTTCTGTTATGTTTATAATTCTGTGAATAAACTTAATTATTATTAAACTTATTTATATGTACCTACCTTAATACCCAAAATGTATAAATATAATTTCGTCACCTTCATTGCTCTCTAACGCATAAACTTCATCCATAACTTCAGTAACAGTTAATAAATACTTGGTAAGGGTCGCCACTTACAAGGGCCTCACCTGACCCATATTTTGGACCTTATAAACGTTATAGACCCATAAACGGTATATACACTCACTGTCGTCGTGGCCTAGTGGTTCAATGACCGGATTCGTACGCACAGGGTTGCAGGTTCGAACCCAGGCAAGTAACAATCCGACTTTTTGAAAGTTGTGTGTACTTTCTTAATTATTCTAAGACAAACTGTGAAGGAAAACATCGTAAGGACACCTGGATAACAAAAATTGGAATCTGAAATCTCCAACCCGCAATGAGCAAGCTGTACTAGTAGCATATAACAATATTACTTGCTAAATTTCAAAGACTTAGGACAGTGGGAAGTGCCTTATTAATTTTGATTCCTTGAGAGTGTTAAAATATGATTTTTTGCGACTGTATAATTTTTTACATTAACTATAAGTTTAATTTATTCACAGCATCAAGGAACTATGAAACTAAACGTATGGTTATAATTTCGACTCGATACTTCCACGTATTCCCGAGTTATAGGTTCTCGAAAGACAGACGGACAGACAGACAGACTTCCGTTTTATCTTTTCGAGATACGGAACCCTAAAACGGAAACTAATTATAATAATACATGCACTAATTAATGAACTATGTTTGATGTTACTTAGTAAACGAACTTCAAAATACACCGTATTCTGTTGCAGGCTCCAAGTTTAGAGGTTTATGTCAACATAAGTTTAAGGAATTTAGCGTTAAGTTGCAACGTCGCACTGAACAGTGTTTTAATTACTATTTTGATGCAATAAGGGGAAGGAAGAGACGGGCTCGTTGTGAGGTATAATAAGGTTCGACTGATATTAAAGGTTTACCTTCAAACCTGGAATAGAATATAGAAAGTTTGATTAAGTTTGAAAAAATAACAATTGGGTATTTGACAATTTTTTTTTATTTCGTAAACCAAAGAAATTGTTCAAACTTTAACGAATTCTTAAAACGACATACTAATTAATGCGATAATCGACTGCACGGATAGCCGAGTGGTATATCACCACGCCATTGCGCGCGACGTGTTGCGGTTTCGATCCCCGCATGTGACATTTGTGTGATCCACAGATACTTGCTCTAAATCTGAGAGTTCTTTGTGCATGTGATTGGAATTTTTGTGAATCCCCCGCGACACAAGGATTAAAATCCTAAGTGCGGGCGTCATAAAAAAAAAATAAGAATATAAAAAAGTGAGTTTGAAAAATTAACAATTTCTTGATACGCCTTCCATTCAGCACATCTTTCATTTTCTTGCCGTGAGAAATACTTTTGCTGCTTACTCACGCGCATTCTTGGGATCGCCCGACTAGTTTCGGACTCAATAGGAGTCCTTAATCAAAGCTGACGCGGCAGCAGCGTTGTCGCGAGTCGAACTGGGTTAGCCGTTCTTTAAATAATTATAAATTCGACTAATGGAAGTTATTATAAAAAAATATTTTTGCCTTCATTTACTGATTGTAAAAGCCTGAACTAGCAGTTTCTTTGTGAAAAATTTTACCCTACAGTAGGACAACCACGGAACTACGTTTTCACGCAAACACGTTTCTACGGAACTGTGAGGGACGCGCTGGACAGAAACCGGTGGAGACAGATCATCCGCTCTAGATCTTAATGGTGACAACGATCCTCAGACATGAGGGAACGACCAGAGAGAGAAAGAGAGGACAACCACATCCAAATATTCAGGAATCAAAACTTCACAAGTCCAACCATATCAAAATCAAAATGTTTTTTATTTCTAGTAAACGAACGTAGTTTTGGAATTAAAGTTGAAACCGCATCGTGTATGTCGTGGAGGCTTAAAGGTTCAATGTCTGGATTCGTATGTACATGGTTGCTAGTTCGAATCCAGGCAAGTACTGACGCCACCATCGCCCTTACCCTTAAGATAGGCGCTTTAGAAACGTTAACTTTAAAATTAATTACTCTAGATGCGCGGTTTCAAAGTGTCATTCCTATGGAGAAGAACCGGCAACAAACTCCATAAGTTACCCTTTTAAAAAAATATATAGTTTACGATGAATGCGTCAATAACGCTAGGAACATAAAAAATACTTATTAATTATATAACCCTTTGTCCCGTCCATATCAATATCAAATACAAGGAGTAGCAAGTCTTCGCTGGAGGAAGCACTTGAATTGAGAGAACCCCACAAACTATCTACTTATAGTAGAGTAATAATTTCACATGAGATAAAAAAAAAACTATTTCAATAAACACGAACCAAACGTTGAAAGTAAATATTTATAGACACGATGCGATAAATCATTGAGAGCTTTGTCAAAATTTATTCAGCAGTCGACCGTTTTCAAAATAAACACTGCAGTGGATATGCGAATTTACTGCAATATAATAAACGTTTGCAATGTATGCATTATGAATTGATTTCAAATAGTATTGTTGAATAATTATGAGTATAGCTGCATATTGTTATTTATAACTAATATTTAAAACATGGAAAGGTTTTGTATTGTCACGTGTCGAATTTATAATTATCTATTTATGAACGCTAAAGTAAATAACTTATTCAAATTTATTGTGTCTATCCTTTCGTATTTATAAATCAATTAATTCAAAATGGCCGAAAATATTCTCCTACAAGCTTCAAGCGAAATAATTCTAATTATGTTTCCATGGAACAATCGTACAAATATTTACATTCTAATAATTATAATTCAATTATTGTTTTAGTAATAATTATTACCAAAACAATTGAATGGCCTGGCCTGGCCTGAATGAAAATGATTTGCTTGGCGTTCTATTGGTTAGTGACCCTGACTGCGAAACCGGAGGTTGTGTTATTGATTTCCTCCCCTGAAAAATCTTTTTCTGATGACGACAATTTTTTTTTCTGTGTCTGTGTGTAATTATTCAATTGTCTGGTCCCCCTGGTTTGGGATCAGACTGATGCTCGTGTGTAGATTGTCTTTAGACATTAATATTGTTATAAATGATTGGCTCAGTTTGATATCGGTTTTAACTTACCAAGTGAAGATCTCACCTATTTCTTACCTCAACAAAAGAAGAAATAAATAGGACATTTAATTCCATTCTCTTTTGGGTTTATTTAGGTCAAAAACGTTCTTGAATTTACATAGAAAACGATCAGGTCAACCACAATTTCTACCGGTCCCGCAGATAAACTGCAAAACAAACCAATCTACGTAAAGCATAGAAATCCAATCTCGTTCGATAAAACTATTTGCGTTCATTTGAACATGTAACATTCAGAAACGGTTATATTATTCAAAACGAGATCCTTATTTTTACAGGGATAAGTTTGAATTTTAAATGGACAATAGTGATATCCGTTGTCTTTCATATCGGTAATTGCATGTCTGTTTTAGTTGGTAGTGGAGTTCCAAAAAGATTCCAAACAAAATTTTAGAAATTATTATTTAAGTTAATTCTTTTCTAATTTTAGGCGTCTTAAGTGGCGCGAATAAATGCATTTTCTTTCTTCTTCTTTCTACTCTAAAATAATTTTATACAGAGTGACCGTTTTTAGTACAGAAATGAAAATTCATAGTTACTCCGCTGGATCTTGGCGAGCTTAGAAAGCGATACAAGATAATGCCATCTCTTTTACACCCACCGTTTATGTGTACTGGCATCTCACGCAAATTGTCTTCTATCTCTTTCCAGGCTCGCCAAGATTCGTCGGCCGTATTTTAATCAAGAACCTTTTGATTATAAAATCAAAACTATTTTTAATTTAGTTGCCCGAAGTCGATCGATTTAACTCGCCGTAATAATGGGAAATAATGCACCCTCAGTTCAAAGCTTCTAAGAACTGCTCGATGTATGTTAGTAGGACTCAATAATTGATTGTAAACGACGAGGTTTTATTCAGATTAAGATATTCATTCGAATGTATTTTTTTGTGTGGAAAGTTTTTTTTAACGACTTCAAAAGGAGGTTCATTGATCACTGTATTTTTCTTTGTATGTTTTTACGCGTCATCTCTGGTACTGGGATCGATTTTAAAAATAATGTTCATTCATTGAAAAATTTAAAAATAATTGGAAAATGATACCATGAATCTCAAACCGGTCCACAATCTGTATAGCGTAACGCACAAAAAAACAAACGGATGAATTTAAAAACACTTTTCTACATTGTTTCGGGTCTGGGTGCTAGTAGTACCTTTGTAGTATTTATGATTCCATAAAACAAGTGCTTTAGCTACTGACTTTGGATTCGGAGCAATGTATGTGATGCTATCCACATTTAATTATTATTTATTTAAAGAATTGACAACCTATTCTCTTCAAGTCGGATTAAAGTACCCTTTTTTTAAGTTTGGTACTTCGAGAGTGCAGATAATCTCTACGTTTTATTTTCCCTCCAATGCGCAGGTACACTTTCAGAAATACCTTATTCATTTGTCATTAAATCCCCACTCAACACGATGCGGTGTCACGCAGCGCTCGTCATATTATGTTCTAAATTCAGTGGCAGCCCGCACTAAGCTTGTGGCGTTGCAAGTGCGATTCGCGTGCCGTTTGCCAAGCGGTCGACAAGCGGTTGTAATGTGACGTAATTATTTGAGGTGAAAGGATCATCCTGTAATGCATCGTAGACCACACGTCATTGGGAAGGAAGCACGAAATGGAATTGTACTGCTTTGGTATTAATGTTGATATTGTTTTGAAATTAATACGGGTGCAGACTATATATAAAAATAAAAATCTATTTAGCAAGCAAATTAATATAAAAAAGAAACAGAAAAATTATGTTTTTTAATTTTTTTTAAATAAAATTTGACAATGATAAAGGCACGTGCGGGCGTGTGACGTCATAAGTAAGCGAAAATAGTAGCCAGTAGTAAAAGGATGAATTGCAAAAAATCATACGTTTTCGTCACTTACATTGTAATAGATAGAGAAAACCTTCATAAAGTAAGTGTGTAAGGTTGTTAAATAGACGATGCCTTAAAAAGTGCGACAATATCTTCTCCGTAGCCTTTTCCCAAGCTATGCTGGATGAAACTGAATAGGTACCGTATTTTACACCGAGCGAATGTCTATCTGACTTCCGAAACCCGTTTTACTGAGTCAGGACCAACAGCATAACGTGCTTTCCGAGAGGCATGGAGATCTTAATATGTTCACAAATGGTCACCCATCCTCGAACCAAGCGTGGCGAGCGCAACTTTACCTTTAAGATCGGTCAAACCGTATATAGGCTTATAGTTAGCCACGACCTCCGAGACAAAATGCGCCAAAAGTTGAACAACTTTATTCCGTTCTCAAATTTGGACATATCCTTCTAGTTTTCTTTAGAAATGAAGATATTACCGCAATAATGTTGTGATTGACAGTAATCACTTTAGTAAAATTCAGTTGAATGTTTACTCATAGACAGAAACACTTCGTAGTAAACCTTGAGCAATTCCATTTACCAATTTGATGCTATCATGACATTTCAAAGATTCTGGGTAGTTTCAAATTGATATAATCGTGGTCTGGTTAGCAGTGGTTACTGTGGTAAGGGATGAGGATTGCAAGAAACCATTATCAATTCCTCTATGATATTACCAACCTATTATTGCCCTACTTCTGAGCAAAAGCCACTTCTCTTAAAGATAAAGATAATTTTATTTTGCAAACATGGGTAAAATTAAATGGTGACAAAAAAAAACATATTGACAAGTTCAGCCATACTTTACCACGTAGGCATGCCATAGATATAAAAAATCAACTTATAACTAGAGAGTACAATAAAAAAAATTACACGAAAAACTAGATACACAAAAAATTTAACGTAAATAAATATTTTTCTCAGTAAGGTATTACTTAACTTAACTTGAATTATAATAAGCTTTTACCACTAAAAAGCTACGAAGTCTTTTTTTAAATAATATGACTGGAAGCTCTTTCCAACTCTTAGGCAAGTGATTATAAATAATCTTATATAGAAAATGAACGAGCATTGATCACCACGCTTGCTCATTGATTGCGAGTTGGCGATTTCAGGTTGACCGCTATTCGTCGATACGCTCAAATTTTTAGGATGTTTTAATATACACATTGTAAAAATTCTTCATGTAAAAACGCCTATATTTTTTTTTATTTTTTATAATGAAAACTAGTGAGTTTTAAACTTAGTGAAGTTCCATGCTTGTTATAATTATCACTTAGTTTTTTGCAAAAACCAAGTTCACGGCTCTTACAGTAACCTGAATTATATCATTTAATAGCAATATTATGATATTTCTATTATATGATATTCGATGGAATTCCTATGGTTCCTCATGGTTCCGGTTATTCCATGATATTCTTGAGGAAAACGATAGGTTCTTTAACGTTTTGATTCTAAGGAACTAGACAAAAAGTCGTGTGAGATTTCCTGGTATAATTCAAAGCAGAGCTTTCATAAAATCTTCCATTCAACCTTTTTCTGTATATTTGCATATTTTGCACTAGTCTTCGGTATACAGTACATTCAGATCATGTTACTTTTTTATTGGATTCTTGAATATTAGAGAAATAATGATTAAAGACATTTTTTTTATCAAAAATAGTCGAAAATATATGCAAACCCGCGTAAAATCATTAGAAATTCATACACGAACAAAACAGTTATAAGCTTCTAAAGTTAGTTGATTACGCATGTTTTATCTCTTTCTCGCAAATCTACTTGTACGGGGCAGCCCCAGATTAGTATGAAAGGTTTGTAATATGACGTCACACATTATATATTTCTCTCTGTCTAATTACCAATATTGAAATGCCCGTAACTCGGTCAATATGCAAGTTATTAGGGTGCGGTTTCTAGAATTCGATATAGTTTTTAAAATACTTATGAAATTGCAAATACCCAATTGGGAAGCTTTTGGAAAATCACCACTTACTTTAAATTTAATCTATTGAAGTGAATACCCTACGCATTTTCTATATTTAACTTTTATTTTAGTCGTGGGAGTACAAAAGTAGTGATTGTATTACCAAATAGCATGTCTCAATGCTATTTCGGTTTAAAAACGATTAGAAAAAGCCTATTCACTGAAGGATTCTTTACTTTACGTAATGAGAACGTCTATCGTCGACGTTTGACAAAAATATCTTATATATTGGGATACAAAACTACCCAATCGATTCAAGATTATATCTCAAAACATACGATTTTATGAGTTGTCAAAATTTTCGAAAACTTTATACTGAAGACTTTAAGGTTCAATTTAGCTTGGCAAGAAACTTTTGAATGGATGCTCAAGTTGTGTAACTCAGTTTTCCCTATCCTAAAGGGATTTTTTCAGAGAGTTTATGATCATTTAAGATATCTTTTGAACGCTCCTTTGGCCAATGTCACCCATTCGATACAAATATTTGATAATATTTTTTTCTTATATAAAGAAGTTTGTTTGTGCAATATTTTTGGTAATCTCTGCGTCTTACTTAAATAATTTTGGGTTTTTCGAGTTCTTTTTGGATACAGCAGTTTTTATTTACTCTTTATAGTTTTCGGATAGTGAAGTTAGAGTAAGAAAGTTTATAAGTATGTTATAGTTAATGGTTTTATCTGCCAAAAAGGTTCAGGGATACTGATGTTACATAAACATTTAGTATTAAAAGTGGTGTAGGTCATGATTGTGATTAGAATTTTGAAACTAAGCACTATTTTAAACGTACCTACATAAACAGGGTGTAGGTATGTATGATTATTAGGAAAGTAGCTATAAGGTTTGATAAGTTCGCTTAGACAGGTATTTAGTTACGGTGAATCGCTTGCCAGAGGCAACATGGAAGAACGAAAATGAACCTTATTGTTTTAATACAAGGTTGCTGTCACGATTTTCAGCAAAAAAGTTAAACATCACTAAAGGTACTTACTATATTATAGGTCACAGGTATTCATACATTGACCATTTAAGGCCTAATGTTTAGACCGAGTTGCGCAGGTCAGTCTGCTTGCGACCAGTGTAGATGTGTGGATTTTTGGATGTTTGGATGTTTAGATGTTTGGATGTTTGTTACTCAATCACGCAATAACGGCTAAGCGGATTTGGATGAAATTTGGCATGCATGTAGCCTTGAATATGGAAAAGAATATAGGCTACCTTTTATCCCGATACTTTAAGTAGTTCCTGAAGGAAAATTGAACAGCTTGAAATTTCGTACTTTTCTCTAATGCAGCGCAAGCGATAACACGGGTGAAAATTTTATTAAATTTTTTATTACTTTCACATTATTTATTTCTTTTTGGACCCAATTCTGAAATCGACGCAGACGAAGTCGCGGGATGAAGTATTATTATAATCATAACAACTACAGATAAAATTATATCTGTATTGGTCAGAGATTATGAAGGAAGCAGAGAAATAAATGATCACCCGAATCACGCTTATGTTACAAAGGCGAAAGTTTTTGAGTGTGTTTTTGTATGTGTGTGTGTATGTTCGTTACCTCTACACGCTCAACCAGCAGTACCAATTTTGATAAAAATTGTTACGAAGGATTAACACATAGGCTACTTATTTTGTATCCCAAATAAATTAAGTTAGGTATCTGATAAACCGGGTAACACCGCGGGGCGCATCTAGTATGATATAAATATAAATGTGTTTCACAAGTACAAGAGCTTGTGTATACACTTTTGTTGGTAAAGCTGACACTTTATGCTAGACGCGTGAGGGCATCAAATAATGGGGTGTGGTTGTAGTGACAGCGGGTGTATAATCGAAACATAAATATTTTGTTTTGATCGGTTGAATTGAAGGAAAATGGAGACCTTAGCCCTGCATTTCAGGGCTAAAAATGAAATGAAATAAAAACTTGATTAGTTAGCTGTGAGCTAAGAAAAGTTGCATAGTTTTCCACCCATTTTTTTATTATTTATGTTTATTGTTTGTTTTTAAATATATTCGGTCGCAGCAAAAAAATAAGCAGTTCTTTGGTTTATGTTGGTGTCCAAAATATAAATAACTACATAATACAACCAAATACCTCATATTGATTAGTTATTTACAAAAAATAAATAGTTTAAAACTTGTGCAATGCTCTTTAATTATAAAACACTTTACTATACTAACTTATTCCTTACATTACAATTATACTCGTAATAATAACTGAATTGTGTTATCACAAAACAAAGTTGTTCTGTAGAATGCTGTTATAGTAACCCTAACACTATCAAAACGATGACTTTCCGTTCCGCAAGCCATAACCCGTAATAAAACATCAATTATTACGTAATACTCTAAAAACTTACCCAATATTCTTGTTGGAATAGCACAATAATTTAACTGTCAACCAAAATAATCCTAAGTCGAACCCGCTTGCACTGGGACCCCACCCCGGCAATGCAAATGTCTATAGTTTGGAAGTTTCTGCTATCTTTCAGTTCTAAAGAGATTTACGCGTCGAGTTTTGACTTGGGCCTTTTGTTAAATATCACAACATCTTATTAAAAGTAAAACAAAAGATGTTGCTTTGTTGTTTCATCGTAAAAATATTTTTTGCAGTCAGAAGTTTTATTGTGACGTCATTGTTATATGAGTTGAAGGAGATAATAATTTTACTTTAAAAATGTGACTGTAAAGTTACCTTTAATAGCTACAGTCAATGTGACACTGGCAAATGGTAAGGAAAACGTCCCGAGGAAACCTGCCTTCCAAAATTAGAAACTGAAATCGCCAACTCGCAATGAGCAAGCGTGGTGATCAATGCTCAGTCCTTATCTATATGGGAAGGGGTTTGTACCCAATGGGTTAAAAGGCCGGTACTATTATAAATAATGTGACAGTAAAAAAACGTTAATAGAGTCAATAAAATTTTCCAAAATGAAAAGGTTCACAAAATTAATTCGTATTGTAATAATTATTATTTTTTGTAAATTTTATCATGGGTGCAATAAAGAATAAGAAATAGTAGCAATCGAAAAAGAAACAAAATGTAATTGTTTTTTAGTCTTATTATTTTGTAAGTCTGTATTTTATTCGTTCCCAATACCAAATATTTATGTAATACTATGTTATCACTGCTTAACTATTCGTCTTAGCTAAAAGCTTACATTCTCAGCCACAAAAACTAGGACATTACTCCATGAGGTACGTGTTAACTTAATCACGCCGCTTAAGTTTCACGCTCATTCGAGTCACGTCACGGCTCCGTCGACCATCGCGACGAATCCCGGGATTTATACCCGGGAATCCCGGCATCCTGATTCCCGGACTGCATTTACTATTCGTCCAAGCGGCGCTGCATTTTTGCTGCCAAACACAATTTTGGACAACACTGCTACAGCGTAAGGGAAAATTGCGGTGAAATTTCCATTTTTAGACGAGAATTTTTCCTTTAAAATGATAACCCCACCGCTTTTGTGTGAAATTGAGCGGAACACTTGGTTGTGCCCTAATTTGGTATGCCAAGATATTGTTATTTTTTAGTCCAATATGTTTCCTGGTAGAATTTTCATAAAGAATAACAAATTTAATTTGCAGTGTTACAGAATTCCAATCATGATTATTTTTGTGTCCAAAATTTTAAAGGCATTATCCACCCCTATGCAGTTCTGGTCTTTAGTAGAAACAAACAATAAAATTCTAAGAAATAGAATTAAAAAGATTGTAAATAATTATTTATTCGCATAAAAACAGTTCTAATTCTGTGTGACATTTATGTTTTTCTTTTTTCCAAAAAATTTGTATCGCAATCAGAGTTATTCTTTGGAGAAATTACTAAACGCAATTTTATAGTATTGAAATCGCTTTGGAAATGGACTCTCGGTACTCTAAATAGACCCGTATATTAGCATCCCGCAGTAAATAAGCCACATCGATAAACTCCCAACACTAATTAGGTAAATGCGATCGATACAAGTTGCAACACGACAAATTGTCCGAACGCAACAAATGTAGTACGTATCGTACGTGATATATACGGAAACTGAACGATTTGTTGACTACACTTCATTGAACGCACTGAGAAGAGAATTCTAGCCTAATACTGTATAACTGGGATTCTGATGACAGAAATAAAGAAAGCCAGAACCAATGAAAACAGGTTAGGAAAAAAATTGATGAAGTAATGGAACTCGATGGAAGTCAAAATGAACCATTGGTTGAAAGAAAAGTCATCAATTTAAAATACATTTAAAAATGCAATGTTTAAGTTAGGAGAATAGAAGTTAATAATCTATAGACCACTGGCCTGGTGGTCTAGTGGTTAGTGACCCTGAGTGCTAAGGCGGAGGTCGTGGGTTCGAACCAGAACAAACTTTTGTAAGATGAGCATGATCATTTTTCTGTGTCTGAAAGTAATTTACCTATGATATGTATTGAAAATATTTATGTATAGATATCAGTTGTCAGGTTGCTATAAATATACTCAGCCTTGTTCACGATCAGATGGAAGTGTGAGAGGAGTTCCAAAATATTATTATTTAAAAAACAAGTACCATGAAATAAACAGTAAATAATCATTACACTTTTTCAAAGCTTTTAAAAGAAATGGCGAAATAACTACACAGCATAACAACTAACATGTAAAAATCATGTTTTCTTTGAACAGGGATACTTCCCAAGTTAAAAGTAAAGAAACCACTGCCATACAAACACGTAACACTACAATACCAGCCTTTATGTCTCAGTGCAGGACACAGGCCTCTTCTCATATAGAGAAGGAACGAGCATTGATCACCACGCTTGCTCATTGCGGGTTGGTGATTTGAGATTCCAATTTTTTCCAATGATTCCAATTTTTTCAGTTGACTGCACGGATAGCCTAGTGGTATAGGTCACCACACTAATTACCACTGTGCGCGAAGTGCTGCGGGTTCGATCCCCGCATGGGACAAGCATTTGTGTGATCCACAGATACTTGTTCCAAGTCTGGGTGTTCTTTGTGCATGTGATTTGAATGTTTGTGAAACCCCCGCGACACAAGGTTTAAATTCCTTAGTGCGGGCGTCGTTTATTAAAAAAAAAATAGGAATCTTGATTTCCTTCATACAACATCTAAATTTGAAAAAGTCGCATTGGTATTTGCCTATAAATGAGTTTGAACTTACAACCATGAGCACACAAATCCGTTATATGAACCGCTAGGCCGTTACTCTTAAGAAGTGCTAAATAAACAAGCAATGAATAAACAAGGTCGAAAAAAAAACATACAAAAAAAATCTTTCGAAACTCTATCTGCATAGAAACAGTAGAACTTCTTTAAAGGTAGTAAAAGAAAGTGCTATCTTTTAAATAAGCACTTCTTTCAAGTGTTACATTAGGGAATGAGCTCAAAATGAAATGCGAACAGAACACATATGTGTATTTTATATCTTTTCCTTTCTTTTATTCAAGTGAGTTATTTTAGCATCAGGCACTTGATTTATTTGAAGTGGTATGTATTTGATTTGTTTAATAAAGTGGAGGAAATTTTTGGCTGAAAATCTCAAAAGCAATATTGTTTTATTTAAAAAAAACGGTATTTTGTGATTTGAAGATGGTAAATTAAAAAATGTGATTGTTTATTAGTAAGAAGTGAAACTTCTTTATGCCATATTTTTTTGAAAAATCATCTTCTTTTTACAACTTCATAGAAATTGGTTCAATAATGTTAATCTACCCAATATGCACACAAAATTTAATAGAAATCGGTCCAGCCGTTTCGGAGAAGTTTGGGAACAAATATCACAACACGAGAATTTTAAATATTAGATTATGACAAAATCTATTGACACCATACTTAAATAAAAAAGAGATAAAACACAACACATAAATGGCACTAATCAAACGAAAATCGACCTTATGACAATCGCAATAAAGCTCAGTCCTCTATAAATCAGATTTACTTATTTGCGGTCGATTCTGCAAACAATTCAATAAAATCATATTTTCCCACAAAACATAACTCTGAACGTCGATGTATAATTTAATAGATACCTACTTACATCAATATCCTATATTCGAAATATCGTAAAATTTTATTTCTATAGGTTACCCTTTTATGGAGGTAATAAGGCTATGTGAAGGTTTTTACAATAATATTCTTAAATAAATATAACGTTTTAGTAGACAGATTTGGATTTGACTTTATTGACGATAGAACGAAAACAATACGTAAATATTATTTTATAGTAAACAGGATTTGTAAGCAAAATATTGATACTGATTATTTTTAAATCACTTCCTTTCTTTGTGTATATGAAAGAACTTTTTTATCTGATTCTTATTTAGGGATCCGTAACTCAAAAGGAAAACGGAACCCTTAGGATCACTTTGTTGTCCGTCAGTCTGACGGTCCTTCCGTCCGTCTGTATATCAAGATCCTTTATTTAAAAAACTTGATATATAAAAAACCGAGATGCACAGTGCACCAAATCAGATATGTACAAATGACTACATTAATTCAGGCATTTCAAAATAATTGCGGACAAACATACAATCGAATTTGCGATCGATTTTTCAAAATATGCGGTTTTAATTCCTGTTTCTTTTGATTGCGTTGACATAGAAGTTTGATTTTGTTACAGCTTAAAGGTATTATAGATTTGAGTATTTGATATGAATTTCAATATAATACCACTACGCGTTCATGAGGAAAAGGGTAGTAAGTTTAAAATTATTAAAAATATTTTTATTATATGATATAACTAAAAATGTATACTTTTCGCAATTTTTCCTATATCTCTGCTATAAGACGTTGCTTCATACCAAATTTCAAGATTCTGAGTTCACGGGAAGTACCCTGTAGGTTTTGATTCCCTTGCGAGTGTCGAAAATTTGCGGCATAAACGGGAGTATCTTTTGATCGCGTTGACTTAGAAGTTTGATTTTTTCACAGCTCCAAGAGACCATAGACTTGAGTATTTGATATGAATTTCAGCTTGATACCTCCACGCGTTCCTGAGAAAAAAGGTCTTGACAGACAGACAGACAGACGGACAACAAAGTGATCCTATAAGGGTTCCGTTTTTACCTTTTGAGGTACGGAACCCTAAAAACGGTCTTTATAACATAAGAAAACCGCCCATTCTTCTATAGAATAAAATCATGTCCATCAATAACTTTAATAAATAATGCCTCCTAAAACCTCACAAAATATCTTTGATACTGTAAGTCTTTTATTTGGGCGCAGATATAATGTATATTTTATTGCTCTTATAGAAGAGGATTTCACAAACTATTTATAATATAAGTTTTATGATGTATTTGCTTTTTACGGCAATATATTTTTTGCTATTGTTGCTGTACTTGCGGATTGGTATTGACAAATGAAGATCATATTTATAGAAATGTAGTATTTATTTTCTTGTTAGTTTTAAGATTGCTTTTTATACAGGATTAATTTAAAAAGAATGCATATATTCAACGAGGTAATTAGGTGCATAAAACTGAACAATTTTCTCCAAAGAATATAGGTCGAAATCTTAAAATGGAAAATGTACTTTTCATACAAAGTGACAGGTCACGTGACTTATGTTTGTATGAAAAGATGATTTTCAATTTTAATATTTCACCTTAGGGAAAGTTGTTCAGTTTTATGCTCTTAATTACCTCGTTGAATAGACTCACTCTTTTTTAATAAATCATATATTTAAGTTTTAAGGTAACACATTTTTGTTTCACATTTTTTCTTAAATAAAATGGTCTTCCCCCAAGGTATGAGATTTTATCAAACACAAATTAATGTTAACATCATCAGTTTTACTAAATCTAACTTCGATGACTTTATAATAATACTAGCTGTTCCCATTATTGGCGTCGCCCGCGTTGTAGCCGGAAATTATCCAGCGGGAATTCACTTACGGACAGAAATAAAACTAGTTTTAAGTTGACGGAACTAAAATCAAAATAGACCGTAATAGAATCCGTTTAAAAATAGTTCTATGTCAAGTAATAAGTTCAATCTTAGTCTTATGATAGCAATCTATCACATACGTGAGGAATGATATCGGGGAAGAAAGAAGTTATTTCCAACGTGACAGATATAAGAATAAGTGGGTGAAAGGTAACAGGAAAGCTCTTACTATTATAAAAATATTCTCTACAAAAACCTCTGGACTACAAAAACAAACCAAATTCTCAACCAACAAAGTGATGAACTAAAAAATACCTTAAAACCCTAAATGAAATCGACTCTCTCCTATCAATAACAAAATCAATCCCACAGATAAACCCAACTCTTATCTACTCTATAACAACAGATATTGCCCGAAAAATTGAGGTATTACTCATCGGTCCGTCTGTCTATCAAACGATTGACGTGTACAAATGAAAAACTTAGCCGCCTCGGGCATCCGAAAATATGACAAGAAAAGTCTTCGCGGAAAGTTTCGGTGATTGTTGAGTGAAAAATATTGACGTACTTGCGGACTGGGCGCCGGCATTTCCTTGATTACGTCATCCGAATTTCGAAGTTTTAAATATTATTTTTTTGGTGTGAATTTTTACATTTCTTAAGCTTGGTTGAATTTTGTTTCGATCTTCAGTTGTTTGGTTTGGGGTGCCATTTTATTTTTTGATTGTACTGCTGAATTTCTCTTTGTTGTACTTTTTATTTAATTTTTAAATACATTGGTTAATTGTTTATTTATGGGCTTTTTAATAACTGATGTAAGTAAATAATTGGTTAATAATAATTAAATTATATTATAAATCATTTTGAACTGTAATTTTTTAAATCGATTCCATACCAGATGTACTCTTCACTTCTTATGCAAAGTCTTTCGATAACTCTGTATAACCATGGTCTAGGTGTTTTGTTGATTTCCAATCGTCTTAAAAATACAATATTACTACCAAAATTCAATTATTCTTCCAAATACCTTTACAAATTTATTTAACTTAAAAAAACTGTCTTTTTCTCATACTACTTGGCTTCGTGTTTTTTATTCTGACCGGGTTAACATCTCTATGTTATTTATATTCATTTCACCTTACGTTATGGCATCTAAAAATTATGAATGAACAAAATATAACCCTAGCTTTTACCTCATTAATCATTCTCATACACATGGTGTAGGCATTTGTTTTACACGATTTTTACATTACGAAGCGACAACGAAACAAATATCTAAAGTTTATCTTAACCATAATTTATCTTTTTCGCCGAAATATGGAGTGACAAAAATTTTTGTATCGTATTTATTTCTGTTTTCCTTCATTCCAATTTCCTCTTTATCAGGATGTAAGTATATTTGTTACAATATGTTGAGTTGTTCCTCACAGGATTGAATTCTACATTCACCCGCAAAAGAAAAAATGTATTCACTTAGCAACATTTAATTGATGTTCTCTTCAAATCTAGATTAGTATTGTAAAATACATTATGAAAAAATTATTTAAAACGGTTCTTAAAATGTGTGTACTTATTTTTTTATTTTCAACAAAAACCAGTCTCTAAGTGTGCTTTAAAATTTCGCTACGGTTTTTGCTGATGACTGTACATTAAATTAGGAAAGCTAGGTATTGCTAAAATTAGAGTTGTGCCTATTGAATTTTATTTTGCGTTTGAAGCGCCGGTAGTCTAATGGTTAGGGCTCTGGACTTGTGATCATGTGGCTGCCGGTTCGAATCCCACACATTGCACTACCGACGTGAACCCACTCGTTACAGATATTTAGCTAGGCCGAGGCGTCATCAGGCATTGATAATGGTAATGTGCGATCCATATTACTAGTAAGTATAAAATAAAATCAATATAAAAATAATATTTAAAAATCGCTTACACTTCAGGCCAGAATTAGTCGTCTGAACTTTAGTTGTTACAATACATTACACTTCTCCATTGAACAATGAGTTCGGGTATCCAAGCTAGCCTTTTGTTTGGCCGACAGTGTACGACAGTTGTTATAAAACCCAAATAGTTTGTTGCTTTTTGCTTGTTGCCTTTGAGCATGGCTTTATTATGTTGGGGACTTGTTTCTATGTATAGATGTTTATAATCTGAGCGTGTGAATAAAGGCCTCGTCCAACACAATATAAGGGTGGCGAAACTAGAGGGTTATTATTTGTACACAACACCTTTTGATGTTTTGAATGATTTTAATACAAAAAGTTTCTTCGTTTGATCTGAAATATCGAGTGACTGAAAATAATTCAACAAAAAAAAATTCTGACAGTATTTACAATAAAATCTGGTCTGATGAGCAATTTTGTGCTTAACACGGCCATGGTTTTATGGAATACGATATATCAGTGGACCCACGGTAATCTGAAAAACGTTTTGCAGGGCAGTGTCGGACTACAAATTGATCGGTTTATAGACCTCTGCCTGCTTAGGACCCCTTTTTTCCGGCAATTCCTAAAACCTTTTAATCCAAATTATTTACAAATTAAACAAGATAAAACCTGTTCAATCATGCATTATCAACGTTAGCGAAGATTGTCAAAGATTATTGAATAATAATAGACAACAAATAGTTAATTATGTAATTAATTATTTAACTATGTAAGGGGCTCGTGGGTAAGTGTAAAAGGCTAGGCAGATGATTAGTTAATTATGTCTTATGAAAGTTTATACAACACTACGACACCCATCTAAAACACCATCCATGATAATATTTAAACCAAACCCATTAACTCGGTCGTTAATTTAAATACCTTCTTCAGCTACACTGCAGGACAGACTAATTACACCAGCATTCGAGTTTGTAACTCTAATACCTTTGTTTGCTCGGCAGTGTACGCCCACTGTTAGTCGAACTTGCGGCCAGAATTGTTTCGTGTGAATAATATTTGGAACAAAATAATATAATGACAGAAACTTCGTAATTTTAATTATTGTGGACGTTTCGCTTATTATTTTGTGTAGCTTTGTAACTCAATCTGAGTTTTTGGTGAACTGATTTGAAGCTGAAAGTTGAGATACATGTTAATGTATTTCGTGAAATTTCGTTTTAATATCCTGATAGGTTATTAAAATAATTATTACAATGTGGTCTTGGTAAAAAGATACACTAGTATGAAAACTGAAACTTTATCTTACATTTGCTTAAAAGGAAGATATTCTAGAATCTACTTCAAAGGAATGGGCGCCCTTATAAATATGACCTTCATCTTTGTAAAATATTCGCGGAACGTATATCAGAAAGTCCAATCAATAAGGCGCTACGTAAGATTTGTTTTTGTAACGTAACCTGAATCTATATTTTCAAAATGGCTGTAAAAAGAAAAGGTTCTTAACTCAACACTTTATGTTTGTTGTACTCATTGAATTAAATAACTGTAGTAAAAGAAGAATCAATTTATGAAAAACTAGCTTCTGCCCGCGACTTGACTGCGTGGACTTAGAATTGGGTCTTAAAAGTAATGAAAAATTGATAAAATTTTCACCCGTGTTATAGCTTGCGCTGTAATAGATAAAAAATACCTAATTTCAAAGCTGTCTACGGGAACTACTTAAGGAATCGGGATAAAAGGTAGCCTATGTTCTTTTCCATGTCAAAGGCTACAATATGCATGCTAAATTTCATCCAAATCCTTTATTGAGTAACAAACATCTAATCTACACTTTCACATTTATAATATTAGTAGGATAATTATTGTTGAATAAAATACAATAAGGAAGCATAATGGTTCCATCATCATAATCTTCAGCTCTGTATAATCCACTGGTGGGTATACTTCCCTTTGTTTTGCCATTCTCCTCTGTTTCTTGCCAGTAACTTCCACTCTCTCCATTATCCACTCTTACAACAAAAAGGCTTAGTCAACCATAGTAAAGAAAGAAAGAAAGAACATTTAATTTGGACACAGCACAGAGACACAATTATTTTACAATAAACAACATAAACACAAAAAAACAAGATAAAAAAAAAAAAAAACTTTAAAACATACATTATAATGGTTCTCACGACTGACCCAAATGGGTTTCCAGATCAGCGTAATGTCAAACACAGGTAAATTGAGTAAGTAAGTACCTATACAAGTACGTACATCATTACCCAAATCACACTCAGCAGAAAACCTCATTACCGTCGATAAAATCATTCGATAGAACATCTAACTCAACAAATTGTGCAGAATGGCAATTAGCTCGCTCCTTGTTTGTTTTTAATTCCTGAACGGAACTCCAGTTTACATTAAATGCATCCTAATTTGATCATTCTTGGTCCTGATCATGCTCACAGAACATGTTTCGTTTAAACCGTATGAAAAGAATACTGGATTAAAAAAAAACGTATCGAGACCCCTCTGCGCCTTAAGCCGTTGATTGTGACAGTCATACATTAACTTTTGACTGTCATTAAGTCATTACAATTCTGACAACCCGTCTTACTATAGAATAAAGTCTTACCCAGTCAAATGTGTTGTGGGGGTCAGATGGGCAGTCGCTCTTTGTAGTATACGGTATACAGCTAAATCCGTTAAGACTCGAAGCTGACCCCAGTATATCTGGGAAAAGGCTAGGCAAACAGATATAATAAGAAATATAATATATATACAGATAAGCAGTAGATACACTCCTATTTTAAATTGACTTCAAATGGACGAGGTTCTAGATTCGAATGTTTTGGTCGGAACCTTTTCTGCCGTGACTTAAATAATTATAATTTAATAACGACAGCAGTGTTTATATTATAAATATTGTATTAAACAGTCAACACAGTATAAACATATTTTCTAGCCTAGACTAGGTCAAAATTTGCTAGTTTTATCTCAAGATATGGTGTTTCGCAAATATTTATTTTGGAGTTGCTTTTCTAGCTAACTAGAACTGTTTAATGTAACTTTTCAGGGATTGCACTACACTACAATAAATTGAGTATCTTATAATTGAATAGTCACTTTAGATTAGTTTTATTTATTTAGCAGTTTATGTACACAAGTATATAAATAGCATTAGCTACAAAGGTACTACTTCAGCCTATATTCGCAAAAAAACAATTCAAATTTTAATTAAAAAAAAAACTCAGCCGTCCGGAAATTCTTCCTTACCAGTGAAAATCGTCAAGCTCTAAATACCGTAGAAAATGAAATAATTACCAAATACGGTAGCAATCAAAACATCAATTACGAAATTAGTCTGAATGCAAATATAAAACGGACCGAATCTCAAATGCAACCATCATTTCCACACGTACTTAGCATTCGCAAACTATTTAAACTGCTGTTCCTAACGAATCGATGATCTGCCAATTATCTGGTAGTAATCCTTTTAGGAATTGCAACTTTGGGTAAAAGGTAATTTGGAAGGAAATTTTGTGTTCCCGTTTACATAGTTTTATCGACGTCAATTTTGCTGCAACTAAGCGGTAATTCGCTCAAAGGCTACAATTATGTATAAGTATAAATGTTGGATTTTTATAATTATGATTGGTTTATTAACGATAAGAATAAAATGTTCGAGGTCCATGGCCTATTTGAGATATGCTTGCTTCTAAATTGTAGTCAAGTAAAGAATTTGCATTTATTTACACAATATTACTAAAAAATTATACATTATCTGGACCCTTGAGTCAAAATTATATATTTATATTATATAATATATATTTGTTTCGACATTCCTTGTCGGGTAGTCAGTTGGGAAAAATTTTGAAGCGAGCTCTATAAAATTACATGTGAAAGAGTTTTTGCTTACCGTAATCTTTATATATATAATTCTTCTGTGAGTGTGTATGTCACTGAACTCCTCCTAGACGGCTGGACCGATTATAATGAAATTTGCTGTGTGTCTTCAGGTGGATTCGAGGATGGTTTAGATTCACAATTTGGTCCAATTTGAAATGTTTTTTGTTTAATTTTTATCATATTAACATCGCGATAAAATTGGTAAGTAGGTAGTTGCCATGACGACCAAATTTCGTTGTTTTAGTACGATTTACTATCCTCCAGATCCTCCTCCATAGAGGTTATTTAACAATGAAATAAACAAGGTTGTCAAAACTCCTTGCAATGATATTAAAACTGTTTTCTTCTTTAAATATCAGGCTCGCAGACTTTTATGTTTTTTTTTCGTTTGTCTATTTGGTAGGTCTGAGAGTAGGTCGTAGGTTATATATATTATGATAAACAGGATGGATTTTTTATTGCCACCAGAAAGAAAGAGAGAAAGTACTCTCAGTACTGAAGAATAGCAAATTAGACTAAAAAAAAAACATTCTTTTATTTTTTAAAGTAATAAATCTGCATTTAATTGATGTTTGAAAATACGCTTTGCGGACCGGGAATCGAATGGGCTAAAATGCGAAAAACTAGCACCGTGTACTTTTTGGCATCAATCGATATTATAATAATTCCAGTGTCATGATGTTTGTCGGGGATGAACTCCGAAACTACTGAACCGATTTTAATCAAATTTGCACATCGTGTGCAGTTTGATCCAACTTGAAATATAGGATAGCTTACATCACAAATATAAAAAAAAATTGAGACCGCGGGCGGAGCAGCGGGAAACAGCTTACATTATAAAGAATTTGAACTTGGACATAGTTTACTTGCAAGAGCAACAAATCTTACAAATAAACATTAAAACGTGTAATATTGCAAATTATATATTTACGGTTTGAAAAAAAATATGTAGGTAGTAAAAATATTTATAATAATATTGCACCCACGAAAGTCAATAAAATCATGACATTCTGATTAAAATCGCATAATTATCACCGTATCAATATCCCCAAAATAATAAAAAAACCCCTACGCATTTAATATAAAATTAAATAAAAGCCGAAAATTCTCCTGTACTCAATAAAAAGCCTTTTAATTTCGATATCAAAGTTAATTGGTCCTCGGTGGGTCACGTTGACACAGATACCCAATCCCTTTTGGAAACACACCGTGGGAGTTTAACCTTTTTGGTGGAAAAAAACAGGACAAAAAACTGGTGTCTGCAAATCGTTCTTGCGTATGAATGGTCCCGTATACTGTAAAAGATTTAGTACGATTTTATTTATTTATTTATTTACTCTTTATTGTACATTCACCAACATAGGATATGTAAAAAGTGACATTGTAAACAGTTGGTACAAAGGGCGGTCTTATCACTAATTGTGATCTCTTCCAGATGCATGGATTCGAGTAAAGGAGTTTACTCTATGCGATTTTATGTACTTTGACTAAACATGTTGACCTATAATAGCATAATCGTATTTGTTTCATTTGCTTGTCAGCCATTGTTGTTTTTGAATTTTGATTTTACAGCGGCAATTATATAGAAACTAGCGGTTTCCCGCAGCTCCGCCCACGGTCTCAATTTCTTTTTTATATAATTGAGATGTATGCTGTCCTATCTTTCAAGTTGGATCAAACTGCACCTGGTGTGCAAATTTGATTAAAATCGGTTAAGTAGTTTCGGAGTTCATCCCAGACAAACATCGTGGAATTATATATAGTAGATAGGCACTCCGAGAAAATTTCAACCGACTACCTATCTATAAAAATTATCTGTATGAACAAGATTAACCCAAAAACTACTGAATAGCTTATGGTTATTACCAATGGAAAACGTGATTCAAGACTATGGTTTTTGTGAATATTACCCGTGATAAACCAGGGTGGGTGCGCTAGTGAACTTATAATTCTAAAGAGTAGTATAATTTATTTCAGACAAACCAACTATGTACATAATTATATACACAAAAAAAAATCACGATAACTAAATTCAGAAATACATGCATTCGTCAAATATAAAGGTAAGCACAGCATTTTATCTAGATCCATAAACGATCACAAATAATAGTTAAATTAAATTTAATGTAAGAAAGACTAAAATCATTTAGATTTGTATCAATAATAAAAAAACATTATAAAAGACAGGTGAATGAACGGACAGTGGAAGCTTAGTAAAATACGACGTCGTTCTCACCTTTCAGTTACAGACCCCTAAAAACACAGTCTGTACTGAAATATGGAACTTTGTAAATTTGGGTCAAATATTTCGAATCATTGTTTGGTACTTGTTCTTAGTAGGTACCTGGCCGATAGGCCTTAGCGTGGGTTGTTCTCATTTGGAAAAGCTTGTTACAGTCGGAAAAAAATCTTTTGTAGTCTTCAGGTGATTACGCTTCACGTTTAGGTCTCTAGGCAGACTCCTAGTTAGCGTCGGTTTGTACTGAAAGGCCAACTTTTATATACTTAATTTCTTGGTAAAGATCCAAAAAATAATAATATTGCTCAACGTATTTTTTATGACTCGAATATTTAATATTGTTGTAACTTGCAAATTATACTTTTTAACATCAGCACGATTGTCAACCTTTAAATTTGAGTGCGTAGCAATCCTTTTAAAAATAATGACAGCGAAATATTTTTCGCTAAAACTAAAATGCGATGAAAGTACATATGTCTTTACAGCAGTAACAGGAAAATGTCGTCCAATAAGACTCGTGTATCGAGGATGCTAAAACTAATATATGAAATTATTTGCTCAAAAAATTTTACAGAATTTCAAAAAATATTTGGAGATCATACAAAAACACACAGAAAATGTAAGTTATAAGCACATGAGAATTGTTTGAAGGTTAAGGGTTTCAATTATCAATTTATTATGCTCAGAGTATCTTTGAAGAATAAGATCTGGAATGAGATCATCCGGTGAAGAACTGGAGTTACCGACATGTCTTGCAGAGTTAGTAAGCTGTAGTGGCAGTGTCATGGCATGGAGTGGTCATGTCTGTCGAAGGACTCATGGCCGTTGGAGCCGCAGGTCCTTTAGTGAAGACCGCGAATCGGCAAACGTAGTCTAAAATGCGCCCCAGTCAGATGGGCCGATTACCTGAAAAAGGTAGCTTGATCGGACTGGATGCGGAGAGCGGAGGACCGGGTATAACGGTAAATGTATGTATAACGTGGCGTAACTTAGGAGAGGCCTTTTATACATCCAGCAGTGGATTGCGATAAGCTGAGTTTATTAAATCTGAAGTCTTTATGAAGTCAGCACAATCAGGCTTCGTATTCGTATTTTGTAATGCCTTCTTTTGCTGTGCCCTAACAGGGTCCATAATATTGTACCTAGCTTTAAGCCTCTTTAACATCTATTGTAACATTATGGAATGCAAATAAATATAATAAAATATGAATATGAATATTCAGTACCGGATTTCTGAAATATGCATTTCACTTTCTGCGTTCTGCACGATTCATTAAAAAAAATACAAAATAAAATATAAATACAATTATTGCTACAAAAAAAAAATAGTTAACATTAACAAGTCTTACTAAAAAAGTGTAAAATAGTCGCAAAAGGCGATGGCTAAGCTAATACTGTACCGGAACGAGTCACAGTGCTGATTTTCAGCAATTCTTCTTCATCTTCGTTTCTTTTTTGATAGAGTTTTTCACTTAAACCAATTTGAATATTCTGAAAAATCATCATACTTCTATGTTTTGCTTTAGTTTCCATCGTTCATTTGGTTTGTCTCATATTCATAATCCTTTAAGTATCCATTTTTTATCCTACAGGCGACCGTTTTGGGACCCTAACTAAACTACCAACATCAAAACCTCAAGAAATTTAATTAAAAAAAAAATATATGACTAAAAACAGTATCAAGAATACATCCAGTCAAAACAGGTATATCATGGTACCAGTCAATAATACAAAAAGCAAATCCTTTTAGGAACTTACTGGGTACCTTTTGTGGGAGCTGGTCCTACCCTCGAATCGCCTTAGGCCGTTTGGGTAGCCTGTTCAACCTTTGTTTAAGTGAACAAGAAACATAGACTAGTTAACATTGTACAGATAGTTCATTATCGAAAAGTTCAGAAGTCGGTGGAAGATTTTTTGCTTTGGAAGGAAAGACTAAACAGGCACCTAGCAAATTCGTTTACCGACTCTTTTGTCTCTACTGGCTTTGACCCATTTCCCGATATAGGTGTAAAATGAACTATAGAAATTATAAATTAATATTAATATAATAATTTTGTAGCGGCGGTAGCCTAATGCATAGGGTGTCGGACTTGCGATCATGTGGTTGCGGATTCGAATCCCACCCACTACTGACGTTTACCCACTCGTAACACAAGCAATTTAGCTTAACACGAGAGGATAACAAGAATACTAGATAGTAATTACCCACATTGCTAGTAATATTTTTAAAGAAAATCTATTTGCTTCTCACAGCTACTAAACAAAAAACTGTAATAATATAAGCCTTATGAACAATCCCTATAAAGTATAAAATTAAATAATTCTTGTCTAATAAATAACAACAAAGTAACCATACATAACAATTATCGCTTATTGCTCAGATTTGTAATTCCCACAGATTTTAAGTACAGCTACGACCTTGACCTTTAAAGGACACTAATAAGGTCACTGAGTCCTTAGGCGTCCTAATGAACTCATAATTAACCTATAATGCCGTCTGATTACCGTACTGATACAGCGTTATGGCAGAGAAAGGGTTGGGTAGGTAATAAATGTTTATATGTATGTGTATTTTGTTTAGATTTTCTGAAGTAGCCATGGCAGTCAAATGGGAGGGGGGAGAGAGGGGTGGGTATGTGTTTAAAAAAATAAGTTTGGTTTGTTTCACATATTGCTAAATAAAGGCATATTATTAACTACCTTCTGCCCGCGACTTCGGCTGCGTGGAATTCAGAATTGGGTCCAAAAAGAAATGAGAAATGTGAAAGTAATAAAAATGGAATAAAATTTTCGCTTGCGCTGTAATAGAGAAAAATACCAAATTTTAAAGCTGTCTGCCCGCGGCTTAGCTCGTAAACAATTTTAAATTTGCCCTCGGTAACTACTTAAGAAATTGGGATAAAAGGTAGCCTATGTTCTTTTCCATGTCCAAGCCAATGCATGCCAAATTTCATCCAAATCCGCTCAGCCGTTATTGCGTGATTGAGTAACAAATATCCAAACATCCACACTTTCACATTCATAATAAACTAGCTTTTGCTCGCGGCTCCCCACGCGTGGGCGTCGTTAATCATGACAAATTAGCCTATAGCCTTCCTCAATAAGTGGGCTATCTAACAGTGAAAGAATTTTTCAAATCGGACCAGTAGCTTCTGAGATAAGCGCGTTCAAACAAACAAACAAACTCTTCAGCTTTATAAAATAAGTACCGAAAAAAATAATTTCAAAAATATTCGTGTCAGCATACCGTCTCTGAATGGAATTTCTAATCTTTGTAGATCCATTATAACTGAAACGAGTATTCCCAAATACTTTATATCTTAGGAAAAATACATCAAGGTACATTTGAATTGTAAAAATATACCTAGTATCAAACAAAATATACCTAATATAAAAACGTGACGGAAATATTTATTCAACGATGTAATGAATATCGTAGTTTTCAGTTTATATATGTGTACATAACATAGAGCAATATTTTCTTCAATTATTATTCGATTAAAAAATTCCCTGTAAGATTATTATTTGGTATTTTATTAGGTAATTGGGTTCAATTTTATTCATATTCACTGGTGGGAAATGCCTAGAGGCCTTTTGTAACATTTCGATAATAAATTTTTAAATTGATGATTGTGTGGCAGTAGCCTAATGGCTAGAACGTCGGACTTGCGATCATGTGGTTGCGGGTTCGTATGCCACCCACTACACTACCGACATGAACCCACTCGTTACACAAGCATTTAGCTTAGCACGAGAGGTTAACAAGAATACTAGTAATGTGCAACCCACATTGCTAGTAATCTTTAAAAATAATAATAACAAATTATTTCATAGATGAACGGATTTAGCTCGAACTTCATTCAAATAAAACAGTATTATTTTTATCTATATCAATAAAGAAACCAAATAAAACTCAACAATGGCTCTAAATCTCCGATCATTTTCTCGTTTGCGGTCACAATGTCCAAAGCGTTCTTACTCAATGTCTCGCCATGTTTCATCATCATGTCATTTTCTACTCCACCGCTTATCCGAGGACGAGGCGACGTGAAAAATAACCTTTCTTATCTCTTAAATAAGTATTATTTTTCAATCGACTTGTTTTTCGCTAAATGATTGATTGTACTGGATTTTTATAGTGAAGTTTGTTGGTAGCTAAGAATGTTTCTAAAATCTTGTTTCTTTTTTTAAACAATAGCTTAAAAGCCTACTTTAAATGGCAAAAGCCTAATGGCTTGCGATCAAAAGGTCGCAGGTTCGAATCCGAGCCACTGCACTACCGACGTGAAACCACTCGTAACACAAGCATAATATACTATCTTACCACGAGTGATTATAAAAAAAGAATACTTACAATGTGGAAATCACATTACTAGTAAGAATAAAATAAATAAATTGAAAACTCCCGATCCCTAGTTAACTAAACCAATAGTTAAATATGCTAACTAATGGTTTCAAAACGCGTTTTCTCGTCAATTGTTTGTCTATCAAATGGTCAAATAAGTTGGTGATTTAATTAATAAACCATTTGTGAGAATAAAAATTGATGAATAAAAGCGTTCTACCGAAATTTGAAACCATTACTTAGCAAATTTAACCATTGTTTGTGTTAACTCTGGATCAAAAAACTGAGCCTAAATTGTCTAGTTTTGTTTGGTTTGAGTCTTCCAGTTGCCAAACAAGACATTGCCGTACTTATTGGATTGCCCAAATTGTCCGAACACTTGCACTTAGGAAGATTTAAATCTCTTATAAAAAATCGCATTATAATACCGGTCTATAAACGTCCCACTGCTGGGCACAGGTCTCTTCCCATATAGAGAAGGAATGAGCATTGAGCAAGCATGGTGATCAATGCTCGTTCCTTCTCTATAATGAGAAGAAATCTGTGTCCAGCTGTGCGACATTTATAGGCCGGTATTATAATCCACAATAACTTACTATGTACTAATTAGTCTTTTACAATCAATTAAACGTATAAAAAATAATTATCCTTGAACAAATATAGAACAATAGCGATTCATAATTAGGGCTCAGGTACTGATAATGTGGAGCGTTAATTTTTCGATCCCACCTCCATTTCATATTCGGGAAACTCATTAAAATTTTGCGCACCTTTTTACAAAAATGTTAAAATGCAGAAAATCCACTTATTACGATACTAGCTTCTGCCTACGGCTTTTCTCGCCATAATGTCAATTTTAAATGGATGTTTTTTCTTAAGTTAATAAGCAATAACAAACTGTCAATAAAAGCCGTTAGTGTTTTTTTTAGGAATTTGGTAATCGATTTCGAAGATAACCATACCAAACCACTCCGAGCCGGCTGGAGAAATTTGTATGAAATTTTGTGTGCACATAGGGTAGGTCTGAGAATCAGTCAACGTCAAAATTTGTTCTGCCATATTAAAAAAATCTGGAAAGGACCACCCCTATCAGTTAGGGGTTAAAAAAATGGGGGGGGGGTAAAAATGGTTTACCTCCCATTCACAGATCTACTGAAAAAACACAAAATTTATAAAAATCGGTCTAGCCGTTTTGGAGGAGTTTTGTTACAAACACCGTGACACGAGAATTTTCTATAATCCAGAATAAATAATCTTCAATAATATTAGCCGAGTATCAATGAATCTTCTGCCTCTTCTTTTCACATTATATTTTTATAGAAATTAACATTTTGATATCGAAGTCACGTCTGTTGAGCGACGCCAGATGCCGAGACCACATAATTACAAGAGGGTTTTTCTTGTATATTGCTTCGGGTTTTCCAGAAAATTCGATTATTGTGGTAAAAATCGATTACAGGTGGTATTACTCGATTTTGGAGCTAAGCTAGAGTTTTTAAATTATCTATATATTAATACGTGATGCCAAAACTTTGGACCCCTTTTTACGAAAATTGCGCGGACGTAGAAGCATAAAATTTGGCACACTTATAGTTTATGTGTAGGAGAAGTGTAGAACGCTAATATTTTTCAATAATAATGCTTATAAAGTACATTAAATCAATAAATAAAACATTACCCACACTACCATGGATTTCACACACACATGTTTGTTTTGTTTTTCATTTACTGTACTGACATTGACATAAATAAGTGGTTTAAGTTTTTATATATCCAAATATAACGGCCAAGGACATTTAGCAAACGATGAAAGAGTTTTTACAAAAAACATTGTTTTCAGAGAAGTTTGCAATATGCGATAAAATATGCTCTAAATGGATAGTATTTTCCTCTTATAGCATGTTTTTTTTTTCAATAAACAGTTTTTAAATACATATTCTTTATTAAGAAATTGGCAAATAACAGTCTTGGTTAAATTTGTGGTTATAGTAGTTTAGTTTTCTACAGTAGAACCTTAATAATGTTTGAATATTATATTTTCATAATGTATATTAAGTCGCTCACAATTTAAATTTATTATAAGGTCGAATTTCGACCATTGGGCGACCACTAGTAGTCAATAAACTGGGAAAAAAATGGGTAATTTTGTTATAGATATTCAATGATGATATTTTTTTTTTCGCATAGAAACCATTTAAAAAGCCAGCCTATTTATTGTATTACTATTTATTAAGTGGTTGTTATATTAGTAACAGCACTACGTTAGGATAAGTTCATCTTTTACTGGGCAGCATTTTGTAGGATATGTTATTTTTAAATATACATTGAGCATCTATATCGATATTTGCCTGGTTGCTGGGAAATGGCTCAAGATGGCTCAGGCAGAGCTCAATAGGTCCTGGACCTGTTTAGAAGAAATCTTTGCCCAGCAGTGGGACATGTCAAAGGTTGGAATTAAACTACTTTTTAAACGTCGGAATAAAATCGCGATAAAATCCGTTTCAGATGTAATTTTATTTCAATGTCTGAAATTTGCGTAAACATAACAAAAAGTATTATATCAAAAGCTTTTAAAAATTAAATGCATCATAAAAAATATGAGGTAATGTTACGCGGTAAGAAAATACATTGCCATAGAAATATAAATATATTATATTACATAAAAAAAATAACAAAACAAGTATTGCAAGTAACCTTAAAGCAAATTCTCAAACTATAAATAAAAATCCTTTACAAATGACATGAAATTGAGTTTGCTCTTCCAAACGCTTAAATATGAACATTCTCCATATTTCTATCCCCCAACTTGTGGCGTAATAAACGTGCCGCGAATTGCTCGCATCGGTTCCCGGATTACTACTGACTCGTTTGTCATAGTTACATCATATTTGGTAATATTACCGCGTACCGTGTGAAGGTCATGACTATATATCCGTGAAGGTAGATTAGTGCTTCTTAGATTCTTCTTAGATTAGTGCGTTCAAACAAACAAACAAACTCTTCAGCTTTATAATATTTGTATAGATGTGTCTGTGTGGATGTTTGGATGTTTGTTACTCAATCACGCAAAAATGGCTGAAAGGATTCGGATGAAATTTGGCATGCATGTAGCCTTTGACATGGAAAAGAACATAGGCTACCTTTTACCTCGATTCCTTAAGTAGTTCCCGAGGGACACTTGAAAATTGTTAACGAGTTAAGCCGTGGGCAGACAGCTTTGAAATTTCGTATTTTTCTCTATTAAGCGATAACACGGGTGAACATTTTTTTTTTTTTATTACTTTCACATTTCTCATTTCTGTTTGGACCCAATTCTGAAATTCACGCAGACGAAGTCGCGGGCAGATGCTAGTTTACTTAAACCAAAAATACAGGTGCAATAAAAATCTCTCGTAGAAATATTATTATGTCGAACTTATACGTACGGAGTGCATTTGGAACTCCTGAGATAAATAAATAAAATATCTTGGGACAATCTCACACACGGTCATCTGATCCCAAACTAGGCAGAGCCTGTACTATGGTAACCAGACAACTGATAAACATACTTATATATTTCTAAATACATACATATTATAGATAAATAACACCCAGACACAGAACAAATGATCGTGCTCATCACACAAAGATTTGTCCTGGGTGGGAATCGAACCCACGACCTCCGGCTTAGCAGTCAGGGTCACTAACCACTAGACCAACAGGCCCGTCTGATACGATATATGATAGATATATACAACACACGTGCTTCTCCTACCAACATAAAGATACATTGATGCATTTACGTTGCGACGCTGACAAAAATGTCACCAGCAGATATCGAGGCGTTGCTTGATTGACGTTATTTTTGGAATAAATTTTTGGTGTATTTTGTGTATTGGGGTTAGGGTTCCGTACTTGTGAAGTATTTCGTGGTCGCGGAGGAGCTTTTTATTTCCTCCGCGGTCGTGATGGCCTAGTGATTTAATGACCGGATTTGTATGAAAATAGTTGCAGGTTCGAACCCAGGCAAGTAACAATGTGACTTTTTCAATGTTATTTGTACTTTCTTAATTATACTAAGACACCATTAACAAACGGTGAAGGGAAACATCGTAAGGAAACCTGGATTCTAAAAACGGGAAAAGAAATTGCCAACCCGCAATGAGCAAACGTGGTGATCAATGCTCATTTCTTCCTCTATATGGGGAGAGGCCGGTGCCCAGCAGACTAGATTGGTATTATTATGATGATCTTGAAAAGAAACAGGGAAAATTACCATAAATAACATTCCATTATTCGGTGGTCTCTCTATCGGCGCTAGGGACCAAAAGGGTCATAATTATGTATCTGTTACAAAAATATATAATAATTGATATTCAATTTGCCACTTAAATTATTATTTGATACAAAAATTCATACCAAACGTGTCACTTCATTACTGGGGTTAACATCTTATTGCCGCACTCGCTAAATGTTAAGAGACATCGCTTCAACTGGTTATGAATGATTTTTGATAAATATCAACGGATGTGAAAAATTGGACAATTTTTTTTTTAATTACTCACTTTGAGCTGAATTTTGAAAACCGACTCTATACACATCCCTTTTAGAGATACATTTTTGGTAACAACTTGTATATTTAAAATCGTCTTCTATAATGTGCCTCTCGCACCAGGAGATCTCTCGAGAAGAATCAGCTCAGCAGCACTCGTAACTCCAGTTCAATCCCGGATATTATTCAGTTACAAATTCTTCCTCCGCCCATCTTTTCTTTTACCTGCAAATTTATCCATCATGATCATTTGCAGCGTAATAGATAGATAGAGACTTGAAATTGACAAATTGTCAATGTATATTTCTAATGCTCCTATAGCAAGTAATATTTCAATCGTCGCCATGTGAATTTAATCTTCTATTTTCTACAAAAGTATAGTAAGTTGTTGTTTTTTTTGTACGGAACCCTTTGCGTTCAGGTCTGACTTACACTTCAGCAATATTCAAACTGAAGTGTTTGCCTTGACGTGATATCTTTATATTTTAAAAATGATTCTCTGTGTGTCGATGTATTAACATTTTGACTGGATGTGATAAAATGTTTATATTTTTAATATGTTCTACAGTAAAATACATTCTTAATTCGTAAAAAAACGTAACACTAGCAAACAAATATTAATAATTTTAAATTTTAAACCCTTTATCATCTGATATTTTATAATAATTACGTTAAATATTAAAAAAATATCCTACTAATATTATAATTGTGAAAGTGTGGCTGTTTCGATGTTTGTTACTCAATCACGCAAAAACGGCTGAACGGATTTGGATGAAATTTGGCATGCTGTAGCCTTTGACATGGCAAATAACATAGCCCTTTTATCCCGATTCTTTAAGTAGTTCCCGAGGGAAAGTTGAAAATTGTTTACAAGCTAAGCTGTGGGCAGACAGCTTTGAAATTTGGTATTTTCTCTATTACAGCGCAAGCACGGATGAAAATATTATTCCATTTTTCATTACTTTCACATTTTTCATTTCTTTTTGGATCCAATTCTGAAGTACACGCAAACGAAGTCGCGGGTAGAAGCTAGTATATTATTATAATAATAATTAATATTATCACTTAAACCGCTGTATGTAATGTTTTAAGTTCACTTTAGTGGACGACTTGTTTGTATATAACAATATCATCACAGACTAACTCACGTCCCAAATAAAAATTCAAGTTTCATTAAAAATTTAACGTCGTTACTGTTGAAACAATTTACTTTAACGATTCTTTTAACCGATACTGTTGACGGTGTTAAACTTGTTTGTGTGACCAAACGATGTAAGATGATTCAATAGCACTAAATTGTGCTTTTAGTAAGCAAAGGATTTTTAACCTAGAAAGTAGTTTTACATAATCACGATAAAAAATTATTCATGAGAAACTTAAGTTTCCAAAAAAAATAACTTTAGTCTCTTAAATATTTCGAAAACAATTGAAATTTATTATGTTTTTATTTACCGGTACTGACCTAGAAATCATAAATTTTTTGAGGGATTTATTTTTTCCACTGCCACTTACAGTGTAGAAAAATTACGTTCTAGTCATTAAAGAAGTACTTTTCTATTCGATTTCTGTTCAGCCTCTATAAAATCTAATTACTAGGTCTCGACATTGAGTAAAAAACCGTAGTTTTCCTTTTAAAAAACTAGTTCACTTCCTTATTACAGTTTATGCGATTTTTCTGCTAATAAACACTTCCGTTTTCTTTTTTTTTTGTGCTAAACCTATTTGTACGTAGAACTTAATGTAACAGCAGTTTTATTTATTTATTTAATACTTCAGGCACTGTTAGGTACAGTCACGATCATAAATTGTAAAATTTTGTTAAGCGAGAAGTTTTTGTTGAAATTCAAGAACTGAAACTTGAAATGACTAAAAGTTGAATTGATGGTGAGTTCCTGTTAAATTATTGTTTAAAAATTTCGCTATGTGAATACCTACATATTTATTCTCGTGACTGTACACATAAGCGGACTTAATTCCAGAAGGCATTCTCTACCAGTCGACCAATTTTCTAGACTGTGTTGCCATAATTAGTAGTATTTCTTCTAAACATAAATAGGATAATAACCATGATCTCGCATCATGTCAAAATATAAAAAGTAAAAATCGAACCTTCTAAATGAAACAAACAAATCAGAAAGCGTTTCGTAATTGAAATAAAACTTCTTTTAAATGGATTCTATCGCGGTTTATTTTGATTTAAGTTCCCGACGTTTCGACGCCTTTATAAGTGTAACGGTCACATGCAGATGGCAGTTTAAAAGTAGTTTCACTTTTGCGTAAACCTCAGAAAACAATGCGTTTCGTAATTTTTATTTGATGCAGTCTACCGAAATTGAAGATCTATGTGCATAGTGCAAGTGTGTTTTACGTTTCAGCGATGGACGTTTCTAACGTTTGGGCCTCTCATTTGATTGAGAGCCTTCATTATCATCATCATAATTGAATGAAGAGGCGGTAGTCTAATGGTTATGGCATCGGACTTGCAATCAATGTGGTCGCAGCTTAGAATCCCAACCATGACACTACCGATATGAACGCAATCATAACACAAGCATTTAGCTTACCAGTGTTGCTAGTAAGCTTTAAAAGAAAATCAGCCTTTCGCCACCGCTGAACGAAGATCCCAAAGAGTGCCAACCATCCCTGTCATGGCCAGTCCTCATCCATACCCTACCAGCAACTTTCTTCAAATCGTCAGTACATCGTGCCGCAAGTCGAGAGCTTTGGGCCAATCAGAGCGCTAAACGTCTTATAAGTATCGATAACGTAAACTTAAAACAAACTTACAATATATATACTGCTTACTTTACGCATAACAGTCACAACAAAATACCCCGTAAAACTACATATAAAAAACAAGGTTATTTTAAATGTAAAACATTTTTCCTGAAGAAAGAAAACAAAGTGTTGCCATTATTTTTATAGCAGTTTAAATAAAAATACACATCGCCAGTAACTCTCTTTACATTTTTCTTGAAAATAATTGCTACGGTACATTTAAGAAAACAAAAATAAAATGACAAAGAACTGTATATTTGTACGCAACATTAAAAAGAAAGTATAGGGCTTGCTGTTTTGATTATTTTGTTGGATTATTTAAATGCAGTATCTACTATCTGGACGTTTACTTATTTTGGTACACAACCTTTTGACTGCTATTTGCTGCATCATGATACTTTTCGTAAGTCCTGATAAACAATATTTTTGGGGAATGATTTTTGTGCTTAAATTTCGAAAAGGCTGTTAAGGTTATCACGTACTATTTGTAGTATTTACCAGCACCAAATTAACTTTTTTTTCCTTTATGTTCTTTAAGGAAATGACCTCCTTTTTTTAAGGTGATAAAAATAGGATTTATTCTTCGATAATGTCACGTCAGGTTAACATCGATTTTAGGCTTCAAGGTGGTTCTTCCTTGGTAGTTGGTTTCGGCCCATTTGATATGACCTGACGGCCATGGTGTGATAACGACTACAACCTCATTGCTGAATATAAAATTACATTTTATTCTAGACTAGCTTTTGCTCGCGGCTCTGCCCACGTGTGCGTCGGTTTTCGCGGTAAAAAGTAGCCTTCCTCAATAAAAAGAAATATTTTTTCAAATTGGATCAGGAGTTCCTAAGATTAGCGCGTTCAACCAAACAAACAAACTCTTCAGCTTAATGATATTAGTATAGATTTAACGATGCAGTGGATAAATTATTGATGTATGAAGATCTCAAGACATTAAATTAAGATTATGAAAACAACCTCATAATTTTAAAGCTAACAAAATTTACGAGATAATTCCCATCAAACAAATTGTTCCATCCAATAGCATAGCAGTAAAAATGTCCAACTTAAAAGATAAAAATCTTAAAATAGCGTATTAATTGACCCATTAATATATTTCTGGTCTTTGGTCGAATAAATGGAGTGTTTTCAAATTTTTATGAGGTATAGTCCAGTTTTATGGACATTCAACCCTCTTTAGATGCACTTATCATAAATAATTCTTGGAAATTAATATCTTGTTTACATCAACCAAGTTAACATGTCAAAATAATTAGTATAATTGAAAAAAAAAACAGATGCTTTATCGTTGATAAGTACCAAAAACTGATTAATCTGTGACTTTTACAAGTATTTTCCCGGCCTATAAATGACCCATTGCTGCACACAGGTTTTTCCGTACAAAGAAGAAACGTGCATTGATAACCACGCTTGCTCATTGTGAATTTGTATATTCAGGTTTTAAATTTAGGAGTTCAAGTTTTCTCACGATGGTTTCCTTCACACTTTTTCAATGGTGACTCATATGTATACAGTATAAGGTGCTATAGGAATGCCAAGGGTTATTTAAAATACTACTTCAGCGTATAGAAAAAAATCCCTTAAAGAAACCATAATTATCAAATCATATATATCGGCGCAAATACTTAGTAGTCTAATTAATAATTAATGTTTTAACATTTAGTGAAATAAAATAAGAAATTACTTTGTAAACTAAACAACACGTGCGTCGCCACGTGCATTGAGTCACGTGTTGTCTACTATAAATAGAGGCGACGGAACGAGTTATGATTCATTCTTATTCGAGCTGTCGTAGCGATCGGACCTCCTCAGTAAGTCGAAGAATAAATTGAAGAAAGCATTTACTGTGTTTATTTTAATTATCCAAGATGAGCAGCAACCCTGACTAGAATATTGGTGACGTCAGCAATGCTGACGTCACGTTTTTAAAAAACAACCACGAGGACCCTGCTTCGTCATCAGAAGTGGGATCGGAACAAGCTCTGATCCCAACCACTTCCTCTGCAGCTCCGGTTCAACCTGTCACGTCTGGATAACGCAGGGCAGTACCAGGCTGATAAGCCCTGTCTCATTGAACGTTTCACACTCGTTAGTTGATGCGAACAACTTCGACGCCATGCAGTCTACCGCGACGGGAATACCCGCAGGCATGACGCATACATCAAACCGCAATGCCAACTGCTCCGAAAATACCAGCTTACGCAGGGATGCCAAACACGTCAATGGCATCCACCTCGTGTAATCAAGGGAGCCTATATGATGGAGATGATGCAGAGAATGTCCGAATGGTTGTTTTCTCCTCCAGAACCGCGGATCAGGATCAAAGACATCTATCTACCATCGTTCGATCCGGACAGTCATGTTGGAGTCCGGGAATGGTGCCAGCATATCGATAAAACAGCTGCTAACTACAAACTTAACGACCTGGACCTACGCACTACGGTGTGTGGATTACTGAAGGGGCGTGCTAAGATGTGGATCGATGATTGGTTGGTGGCTATATCCTCATGGGAAGAGTTTCGCGAAAAGTTGATCACTACATTTGAGCCCGAGAATAGATACTCCCGTGATATACTACAGTTAGGATAGAAATACTATTCTTCGTGATTCCTGATCATGAGATTTCAGCCATGGTATGAATTTGATCCATGGTACCAACTTAAGCATGGTGAAAACAACAGATGGAACCAGACTGATGCATCAGCAAATGGTTCATCATATAACGACAAAAAGCATCGCCTTTGATAAATAGACTGCGATCTGACGATTGCTGAAGAACTAAACCAGTTACACACGTTACTGGTCAAATATGAGCACCTATTTATTCGAGGATATCCAAAAGTTAATACTAGAGAGCTCGAAATAAGACTGAAAAATGCAGACAAAAAGGTGGTCGGCAGAGGACGCTCCCGATCCGGTGCCATCCACATCACAAGCTGGCCAGCCAGTTCAAATAGCTCACGACGACGAAAACTTATCATCGGATTAAAACCAGGCGAGTTAAAAATAATTATTTTCATGATATTTACAATCCTAGTATCTATAATAACAATCTACGAGAATAAAAGGTCTGGAGAGTGATACCTCTGAGCTAAACCATGTGTTACCCTTGAGCTAACTACGGGTCCTTGATGCATCCACAAGTGAACCCTGAGATACCGTAGAGACGCCTTGTGGAACCATGGGTAGACAAGTATACACCACAGATTCTAACAAGGCAGGGCACGGGGGACGTCCTTGGGTACTGTCCTTACAACACCCTAGTATCTATAATAACAATCTACGAGAATAAAAGGTCTGGAGAGTGATACCTCTGAGCTAAACCATGTGTTACCCTTGAGCTAACTACGGGTCCTTGATGCATCCACAAGAGAACCCTGAGATACCGTAGAGACGCCTTGTGGAGCCATGGGTAGACAAGTATACACCACAGATTCTAACGTAACAAAGCAGGGCACGGGAGACGTCTTTTGTGTACTGTCCTTACAACAATATTCATAATAATAATAAGCAACATAGGTTGCTTACGGATACCTAGTTCAAAGGAAATCATTTTTTCAGGCATCAAACCTCACAAAGCAGGCAGACGCAGAGCACGCGCCGCCTGTCAGGATGGCCGGGTCGGCGGAAATTAAACAATCTCCACCATCTGAGATGGCCGGAGAACCTTTGCCAAGTACATCACGCGCTGAACCAGGTCAACAACAAGCACAAGATCAAAACGAGGAAGATCAACCAGCTGACCAAGATGCAGACTGATAAACATATATTGAAAACAGCTGAGAGAAAAAAAAAAAAAAAAAAAAAAAAAAAAAAAAAAGACGAAGATGAGGCTGGTGCAGAGCGCGCACCGCCTGTCAGAATGGCCGTATCGGCGCAAATACTTAGTAGTCTAATTAATAATTAATGTTTTAACATTTAGTGAAATAAAATAAGAAATTACTTTGTAAACTAAACAACACGTGCGTCGCCACGTGCATTGAGTCACGTGTTGTCTACTATAAATAGAGGCGACGGAACGAGTTATGATTCATTCTTATTCGAGCTGTCGTAGCGATCGGACCTCCTCAGTAAGTCGAAGAATAAATTGAAGAAAGCATTTACTGTGTTTATTTTAATTATCCAAGATGAGCAGCAACCCTGACTAGAATATTGGTGACGTCAGCAATGCTGACGTCACGTTTTTAAAAAACAACCACGAGGACCCTGCTTCGTCATATATAATATAAATTTAATAATATTTTTTTTATAAATTTATAATAATATTTTTTTTTCAGGTTACAATATCCTATGAAGCCTCTGAAACCCAAACTAGGCAATAACCTGTATTTCAGGAGTCAGCGCCTTCTTCCAGTTTTAATACATTTTTATATGTCAAACAAAACTTTTTACAGAGTATGTTTAAGAACAATATTTAGGATGGCATGCATTAATTATAGAAAGTGGTTCATAATACAATCAGAATTAAATTAAAATAAAAACGAGTTAGTGTGTGTGTATGTGTGTGTGAGGGTGAAGTGAGAAGTGAATGGGTGATTGTGTATAAATATAAATATTCTTTAACTACTGGAGTATTTTTTCAGTTTCCTCATAGTTAAGGCTAAGTAGCCATTTCCTAACCTTAAATTGACATTCGTGCAATGAGAGTGGGTAAAACTTTAAAATTTTGTTTATTTTGTTGTATAGATGCACTGAAAGAAACCACTGTTGACGTCTTGCTAATGCGGTGTGACATCTTACATAATCAAGAACATTCGTTATTGTACGTCTGTTTTGATTTTTATATCATCATATAATACAAAATTATCATTAGCTGATCACAATAATAAAAAAACAGCATTGCAATAATCCTATACAAATGGGATTATTTTGCCTTTCCTCTAAAACCAAGCACCACTTTTAATGTTAACTCTAATGGGATGGGTTTTCATAATAATTACAAGATAACATATTACGCATACCTAGTTATGATAGCTATAAATATCTTTTTACAACATAATGTCCTAATTAAAATGTTGGATGCTCGACTCTTGTATCATCACATGATAATCGTCGGACACTATGGTTTTAGGCTGGCTTCGCATTTGCGTTCTCAGCATTTTCATTAACAATACAAAAACACAAATCTCATCATCATTTATTTTTAAAGTCAACGTTTCTACAGCGCCTATTTTAGGTTTACTAGAAATAAAAACATTTTGATTTTGATTCTGTACAGATACACCTCTGTCCATCGGATAACTTTATTTTTGGCAGTCTTTAAGTCATGGAAATTCTGTTAATTAGTCTTTTTTCTGTGGGGTAACGGCTTAGAATGAAATCCCCTCTCCCAACCAGAGAGAGTAGTAAGAGGTGACCAAGGAATATAGAAACTTTGAGAACGGGCAGCAGCATTCTCCCAAAGAACGAATACTGGTCACCAACTCGCTTTCCCAGCTTGGTGACTAGGGCAACAAACACCACATGATTCCCACCATAGCACGCGGCCCCCAGTTACCGGTGGCCCCACTGAGGAAGGTGGGGACCGGGTGTTGTGGCGCAACTTCGGAGACGCCTAGGAGTCTTCGGAGTAGACTACGATAGGCTGAGTTGATTGATCAGTCTCAAGTGTCATTCTCTAGCATTACACTACGCTTTGATATCTTTAAAAGAGTTCTGACAAGCATGGGGTTGCTGTGTCATCAAGTAACGTATTTGTTTTGGTCAGATAGGCAGTCGATTCTTGTAAAATGTAGTATTTGGAATGAATCTTGATCTGGATCCGGTAATACTAGAAGCCGACCTAAACTTGGGAATAGGCTGGGTAGAAGGTACAATCGATACTAAATACCTAAATAAAGCAGCCCAAATACACGTTTATCAAGAACTCATAAAAGAAATAAAAATCACTTCGACTAATCGCATAGCTATCGTTAATATGCACTAAGCCTTTCGCTGCGTGTTCCAAGGGCGTGTATCGTAACACGGTACTTTTTAGGCCAATCTTGTAGCTAATGAAGTTGGGCTGATATTGTGTATCTAATTTCGCGGATATATAGGATAATTTAATAATTATGTCGCCAATTTTTGTAACAATTGAGATATTTTCGGTATGATTTTTTAATCAGTAGTGTATGTGAAAAAAAACTTTATGCAAACTAATTACACACAATTTTTTTAAGTTAATTAATATTGGTTACTAAGCTCTTTGGTTGAATTAACTACATAATAAGACCTATAAAAATCCTTTAACCACCAGATACAGAATATGATCCTACTGCTCTTCTCCAGTTCTCAGGCTTTTCAGCAGGGGCAAAGCTTTCTTTTACCATCTTTGGAATGGACAAAATATATATCAAAATTTTAATTGACAATTTGGTAAAAATATGCTAAATCTTTCGCTGTACGTAGCTTAGCTCATTTTGTTTTACAAAATTAAATCTCTTTTCATTAGTCGTCTTAGCGCTGATTTTTCCATCCTCAGTTATTTTTATTTGAGGAATAATTTCGAAATTTGGACTGTTGTTTCATTCAAAAACTGACAAACATAAATTTTATATTTCTCTAATAAGTTATCTGACCATGAAAAAATCAGCCCCTAATAACCAAAACTTTCGGATACAAAATCCATATATCCGCATACATCATAGTTACCCTACACCCATTAGTGGACACTTAACGCTTCGGACTCCGTTACAGAAGAATTTGTGTCCCTAATGAGCAGGAGACTGCTTAACGGAATCAATTACCTACTGGTTTATGACGTCACTTCCTTATTGGCTGCTACTGTTTTATGTGAATGTTCTGTTATATTAGATGGTTAATACGTTATATTGTTTGGTTGATCTCATTCATTTACCGGTAAGTATATTTAGTATCATAGTTTGTGTAATGAAAAAAATCTTCTAATGACCGAACACAGAAAAGCCAATCGTTAAGTCTCATATGAGCTGTCTCTGTCACATCAACATGCGAAGTAGCGACAGATATACACTTAAGAACGTGTTTAAGTTAATTTGCGTTTCAGAATTCAGAGGAAAGACATAAGTTTTTATAATAATATCCGTGAGACGAATTTATAATTATTTAAAGATTCAACGGCTTACTCACATGCATTCTCGGGATCGCCCGACTAGTTTCAGACTCAATAGGAGTCCTTAAATCATGAGCTGACGCGGCGGCAGCGATGTCGCGAGTCGACCAGGTCGACTGAAACTCGAAATTAGTCGGGCGTGAGAATGCGCGTGGGTAAGCCGTTGAATCTTTAAATAATTAAAGACATAAGTATAATTGGCATTCAAATATTGGTTTCTATAATAAACCGACCATTTATTATTATTTTATTTTATATTTAAAAAAAAAAAAAACGATGCTCGCACTAAGGAATTTTAACCCTTGTGTCGCGGGGGTTTCACCCAGAATTGAAACAAGCATTTATGTATCACACTATCCGTGCAGTCAATTTTGGACTTAACTGATGTCCATTGTCATAGTAGTTACCTACAGTAATTCACTAAAGTAGTTCTACGTATTACCTTCTACTTATTCAAATATAGCTTTAGCAATGTCCTCTTTTATCACTCTAAAAACTTTACAGACGGGCAACAAATAACTCACAAAAATGTAGAGAAATAAAATCAAATTCCTTTACTCACCTTAACATAGAGACTTAAATTGCTCCAACTATTTTTAATGGTTTCTATCTTGATACCTAAAGATAAAAAAACCGGACCTGTGCAAGTTGGACTCGCCAACCGAGGGTTCCGTTGAAAGATTCATTTTTTTTATGTAACCTAATTATTATCCCACTGCTGGGCAAAGGTCTCCCCCGCTTGGATCCAGAGCAGAAAAAATCCTATTATAATTTAATTATTGTATAGGCATTTCTTATTTCATAGACGATATTACTTCCCAATTTAATAAGTCAAGGTCATCGGAAAGTACCCCTTGCCAGTGCCGAAATACACGTTTTTTTGAGGCATTAACGACCTTATCTTGTTTTACGTTAACTTGAAAATTCGAGGCTCAGCTTCAAGGACTGTTGACCTAATTATGAAGTTTGATTTCAACATGATACTTCCACGCGTTCTAGAGATAAAAGGTCTTGATAGGCAGACGGACGGACAAACAGATAAACGACAAAGTAATATCGGCACAGTTTTTTCCTATTGAGGCACGGAACCCAAAAAAAAAAATACCTTTTAGAAACAATTCCGCACTCAATCACTTAACCATCCAGATTCTTCCATGTAGATCTCAATACAAAAAATAAATTTTCAAGTGCTTCAAATCCGTTTCACGTATTTTAAAACGGTCTAGAATCTTAGGCTCATTCTACACGAAGCGACGCAAGTCTCCGATAACCGACGACTTTAGTCTCAAACGACAAGTTCCTTTGTACGAACCTCTATGAATTTGTGTGGCTATAGTTGCTTGGAGACCTTTAGCCATCCGGTATTGGAGATCCACGTCGCCTCGTTTATGAGAAGCTTAAGTTTCCACATGAAATATTTATATCATGCTTGACCGGATTTCGTTCTATTGCTGACCACATCGTTCGTTGAATGAACTCATTAGGTAACTAGCTAGAATAGGACGGGTTATTTAGACAGAGATAGAAACTGCTAATGAGAATTTGTTACTTGTTTGAAGTTATTGCTGTAGACGGTTAAAATTTATTAGTTCACTTTTTGTTTTCTGGAAGAACTTGTGGATAAAGAATTAAAAAATGTTGAATGTTTTCGTTGTAAGCTAGAACTTACGTATCATCATCATCAGATCAATATTTGTAGTATCATCAAAGATTATCTTATTTTTATCGTAGGTTAAAATAAATTCAATTTATAAAATATCGTTCTGTAGCTAGAGCAGTCAGCGAATAATGCTGGTTTTGAATCGGTTGTAGGTTTATTGATTTGACAATTTCTACACCATTGGATAAAATATTTCATTCGCATTTGAAATACTAACACTACTCTATGGCCCAGTTTTTTGATCCCGAGTTAACTCACAAAAAGGTAAATATGCTAACTAATTTTCGGATTCAAATTTCGGTAGAACGCATTTATTCATCTATTTTTATGCGAACAAGTTGTTAACTAACTAATTTGATCATTTGATAGCCTAACAACTGATGAAAAAACATGTTTTGTAACCATTAGTTAGCATATTTAATAATTGGTTGAGTTAACTCGGGATAAAAAAACTGGGCCTAAATAATTAGTAATGATACATTTGTTTTTCATTTTTATTTTCTTCTTAGTTACTCCAATTTATAAGGTCAGTTTATCTCTTCCTGTGTGTGAGGGGTTCGTGGCTAATTGTTAGCCGTGCGGTATGAGCTACAGTTGGTCCGCATATAGGTGACCATATATTATGCGGACCAACCAACATATTTTGAACATACCAAGACCCCTCCGTGCCTCGGAAAGCACGTTAACCCTTTAGACCCCACTGACATCAGTAATCTTTGACAGTCGTTAAGTCATTACAATTCAGACAACCAGTCTTACTATGGGATACTGTGTTTGCCAGTAAAATGGGTTGTGGAGGTCAGGCAGGCAGTTGCTGCATGTAAATTACGGTATTCAACTAAATCCGGAAAGACTGGAAGCCGAACCCAACATAGCTTGGGAAAAGGCTAGGCAGATACTCTCTTACTGTCTTTTGCATGGTCAAAATACACCATCACACACGTGCTGCCTGTCTGTCAGTATTAACTACAGAATATTATTTATATATATATATTTCTTTTTTTAAAAAGATTACTAGCAATGTGGATCGCACATTACTAGTAATCTCGTTAACCCCTCGTGCTAAGCTAAGATGCTTGTGTTACGAGTGGGTTCACGTCGGTAGTGTAATGGGTGGGATTCGAACCCGCAACCATATAATCGCAATCCGACGCCCTAGCCATTAGGCTACCGCCGCTATATTGCATTGAAATTCTATATTATGAGCAAAGATATCAACCATTGTGAAACAGATGGCATACTAAGTTTCCTCTCAAATTAAAGTCGCTATTAACGCTATTATTTTTAATAGCATCATCACTATTAGACAACGATTTCGCACTAAAGTTATTATCCTTTTAAAGCGTAAATCTCGTTAGAATCCGTCATGGAGCGTCAAGAAGTACAATCGCTAACAAAAGTTTTAGCAATTCGTTTTATTTTTACTCTCACGTCATGAGTTACGTCAATATTTTTTGTTGGAACGAAGCTGAAAAAGTTATTTTCGTTATATCTGTTGTGAGAGTATTTCGAAAGTTAATTACGTTCTTTTCATGTTAGATTTATTCGGGTGTATAATTTACCGGTGTAGCAAAAATGTTGCCTAAGGAAAGTTACAAGTATTGATGGTAGAACAAAATCTTGTTGTTTTTGTTAAGGAATATTCGGAACGAATATCTTATAGGTATTAGATACGTTTTAGTTATTTTTTTATCAAACTTCAAGTTAAATTGCGATATACTATAATTGTACGCAATGTATAATATGATATATTGTATACTATTGAGTGCACGGATAGCCGAGTGGTATAGGTGACTACGCTTACCACTGTTCGTGACGTGCTGCGGGTTCGATCCCCGCATAAGACAAGTATTTGTGTAATTCACAAATACTTGTTCCAAGTCTGGGTGTTCTTTGTGCATGTGATTTGAATGTTTGTGAAACCCCCGCAACACAAGGATCATATTCCTTAGTGCGGGCGTCATTTAAAAAGAAAAAAAAAGAAATAATAATATAGGTAAATAGATATCAAATAATAGTCATATGGATTCTATTAAATAAATAAATGAGTACAAATCTTGCTGTCGCGAGATCTAACTTCAACTTTCGACTTTATTTCTAACCACCTGACTCCAAACAATAAATGTGTTGTATAAACTAGCACTTTTGCGCACAACTGTCCTGTCGTCCCATCGCAGTGAAAATGACAAGGCATTTCACGCGATCATAAATATAAGTCCCGGCTACACTGATGAATACCCGGCTTACCCGGACTCTGATACGAAGATCGTGTGAACTAGGCTTTAATCATCTTGACGTGTTTTGTTTTATTGTGGACGTGTGGTAATGTGTTTATTGAGTTTTTGTTTACTGTAAGATAATGCTGTGATGATTATTTTTTATACGACTAGCCCCCTATCCAACTGACATTTCTACAAGCGTTAAGAAATGCGACGCTAAATGACGTTTAAACGACATTAAATGTATGGAAATGACATTTGCTGTCGCTGAGTCACGTGACTTGTCAGTGCCGTATATTTGAGCGATTTGATCGTCATTTTATTTATTTATAATAAGGAAAACCAACAGCTACACAAAATGTGAAAAATCAATAAGGATAGAAAACATAAAGCCAATTAACGGTTTCCACTGATAGCTACAGTACAGCATGAGTTCTATTAGACATAACAAAACTTGATTGAAGAAAAAAATTGGAAAAAATTAAGGTTTAGCTGCTTAAGTGCCACTGAGCTCTTAGTATTGAACATTAAATAAACAAAACTCTAAATTGTTAAAGTAGGTAGTTATTTTGGCAGTAAAAAGCAAGTATAAGAACGAGGAAGGTGTAGGTGTGTAAAGAAAAGATGATCGCAAATTGTGTCACAGAAAAGCCACAATCTCAAAAGAAGCGATAGAAAAAAAAAAATAGCTAAAACATTGTACGAACAATTATAAGAATCCATTTCTTTTTTAACAAAAAAACGCGTAATTTTGTTACATTCCAGCACAGATTTTGGGCCGTTTATATCTAAAACCAAACCTATATATTACATGGGCCGTATTGCTGACTCGCTGCATGTCAACGACGATTTGTCGGCCATCGCCGATTGGAGGCCGAAACTTTCCGTCATTCAGAGGTGTGACGTGCCGAATGCCGAATACCGAAATTGTGGTGAGCGTTGGCGCTTTGCTGCAATCTAGTTCTTCTTTTGTTTTTAGTTAGATCGTGTTTTATGCAGGTCACGCTTTGAACTACCCTGGTTTATCATTAAATCTCCAGTTCATTTTATATATTTAAATGCTTGAGGTTGCTGTTTGTAATCCAGCTATATCGAAGAGTAGTAATATAACCTTTTATACGGATCAAAATTACATAAAAAGAGGAATACATGCAAAGCTAATACTACTTTTATCCTTAATCTAGTCTTTTATTTGAGGTTTTCTTATTTTTTGAAGACCTGTTTGCCAGTCGGCAAAGGCCTCCTCCAACCTTTTCCACTCACGTCTTTCTTGAGCCACTCTGTTCCATGTGACGCCTGCCACTTGCTTGATGTCATCATCCCACTTTTTTGTGGTCTTTTCCTTTTTCGTATTGAAGAGTACTTCTTACTAAAAAAATAACAAAAAGCTATTCAATTAATTCTTCCGTTTGAAGAAATTATTTGAAGCGGTGGTAACCTAATGGCTGGGTCGTCGGATTCACGATCAAGTGGTTTCCGGTTCGAAGCCAACTCGTGACACAAGAATTTAGCTAAACAGGAAAGTTAACAAGAATACTAGTAATGTTCGACACACATAAAAACTTTATGTTTTGGAGAACAATTCAATATAACAACAGATTAATATCACTCTATCAGAAACCAGGTACTTGACCACCAAATAAATCTACAAAACAATATATAACTGAACTATGACTTATCAAAAAAACTTAAAGTCTAAATTACTTTGACTCTCTCCTTCTAGCCTCATCTAGTCTCGCCTAGCCTCATCCCATCATGTCAGGTAGGTTTTCCTAGTCATTATTTGCCTCGGCGACGCTCTATCCCGAGCCTTCTGAGATATAGAAAAGTGTAAATTACTTTGAAATAAAACCATGATAAAGATATTAGAAGTATTAGTCAACCCATTCGTTCATACCAAACATGATGATTACAAATTTCTTCCTCGCTGCCCAAAGGTATTACTTAAATTTCTTGAGAAGAAAAACAAAACACAAATTAATCACTCGGTGATATTTATTATCGTTTTAACATTTATCACCACTGTCGTGGTGGCCTAGCGGTTCAATGACCGAATTTGTATGCACACGGTTGCAGGTTCGAACCCAGGCAAGTACCTACCAATGTTACTTTTTCAAAGTTATAATATGTCTTTCTCTCTTCTTAATTCACGGTAAAGGAAAACAAAGTGAGGAAACCTGGATGGTTTCCAAAAATTGGAATCTGAAATCACTAACACGCAACGAGCAAGCGTGGTGATTTATGCTCCTTCCTTCTGTTTATATGATGTTAAAGGAGTGCGTATATTCAACGAGGTAATCAGGTGCATAAAACAGTACAACTTTTCCCTAGAAACATAGGTCGAAATCGTAAAATTGAAATCATCTTTTCATTCAAACATAAGTCACGTGATCTGTCTCTTTGTATGAAAAGATCCGACCTATGCTTCTTGGGGAAAGTTGTTCAGTTGCACCTTGTTACTTCGTTGAATATACGCACTACTTTTAAATTAATCCTGTTTGGGAAGAGGCCTGTGCCCAATAATGGGATATTTTAATTTGGGATATTTATATTTAAGTGGATATAAATATAATTATGTTTTTTTTAATAATTCGTCTATAATTAAAATATTTTGAACTAGAACTAATTTAGTTAATAATTAAACATCAACTCATATGCTCCGATATAACGACTCTCATTTACGATTGATATTGCTGCAAGCTTATTTTTTTCATAATTTGTTTATTACAAAACCCCGTTTTACTATATGCAAAAACCAGAAGGCTAACTTAATATATTTCACGGCGCATGCGTCCTGTTCAACATACAACCTCTTTAGGGAGGGGGTAGATTAGTTCACGATTCGGAAGGCGCCGCACGCCTCTTCGTCGCAACCCGTTCGATCGTAGTGCAAAAAAATGCAGTGAAGTGACATTAAAAAAGTAATAAAAAAAATGTGTTTATTATCATAAAGTGTTGTGAAAACAATTTTCAGGAAAATTTAAAGTGGTTTTCAGTGATGTGTTAGTGATATACGGTGAGTCTTTATTTAAAATTATTTATGAATATTTTTTTATTTTTATTTTAGTTTATTGAATATTTTAGATAAAATTGTCAGGAAAATTTTGTATGTGCGTACAAAGTTTTGAAGTTAAATAATGTCGTGTGAAGTTTTGGAATAATTTGAAATGTTTTAATGACTTATTCTGTGAAGATAAAAGTTATGACGCGTGTTTAAAGGCATTACGTCGAAGTTTACGAATGTTCGTTTTAATTTGAATGTAACTTTATACGTTTCGTGTAATCGTAAGCAGTAACGTCACATTTAATTGCAAAGATAGATTTTACATTAAAAATTTTGTTGAATGTCGAATTAAATAATGCGGATATCCAACCTTTTAATGTGAACTATTTTCGTTAGTAAAAATATTTGAAAGGAACAGGAATGTTTGATTGCAGATAAGATAAGAAATACCAGTAGGTACATATTAGATTATGTGGAAAAAAATATTGCGGGTGTTGTGTTTTTAATTCTTTTTAAGTCCTTAAGAATATTTAAATGAATCCAAAATAGTAAATAAATAAAACATGTTAATGTTTTTTATATTGTACGTTTATGTGCAAGTTTTTTTTCTATGATATATGTATAAATTTATAATAATTTTTAATTTGATTTTACTAACAGTAGATATATAACTGAGTCGCAATTATCGATTCTGTAAGACTTCTTTATTATTCAAAAACGTTTCGATTATTTTTATATTTTATTTTGTGCTCTATAAATTTAAATAAATTTCTGTATACAAACATAATCGGTATTTTCATGTGGTGATAAAATAATTGGTGAGTCTGCGATTTCGTAATAGGGTTGACCGTACAGGGTGCGTCGGTATCGTAAATCGGAGAGGCTATTTTCGTGCACCCTGAATTTAAATATACTATGCGAATATTAGAAATATTTTTTAAGAGGGAATTGAGAAAGACAGAGTCCATAGCTTCAAAAGTGGCCACAGGATTATAAGTTTCACGTATTAGAACTTTTGTATCGTGATTATCAATATATACTAGTAAGTACTAGTAAGTAGGTACAATTACTCCTTCAATTGTGTATTTTTTTTTTCTAAAATTGATTCAACTCTGTATAGATGAGAACATGCAAGGGATTATATTACTATAAGTATAATCCAAAGTACATCCTTATAAAGGTTAGTTAGTTAGGGTCAAAATAAGGTGGGAATCGAAACCACGACCTCCGGCTTAGCAGTCAATGTATGTCCAGCCGAACGCGATAGGCTGAGTTGGTTGACTGATTTTTGTGTGAAAAATATAATATAGGAAAGGCGTAAATGTGGAGTTGACGACTATTGGGTATGATGACCCAAATTAACTATAGGTAATTGGCGAGGGCAAAGAGAAGCAGAAAGATGATTTTTTTGACGATGATTTGACGGGCCTGTTGGTCTAGTGGTTAGTGACCCTGACTGCTAAGCTGGAGGTCGTGGGTTCGATTCCCACCCAGGACAAATGTTTGTGTGATGAGCACGATCATTTATTCTGTGTCTGGGTTTAATATATCTATAATATGTATGTATTTAGAAATATATAAGTATGTTTATCAGTTGTCTGGTTGCCATAGTACAGGCTCTGTCTAGTTTGGTATCAGATGTCCGTGTGTGAGATTGACCCAAGATATTATTATTATGAAAAAATCTTTATAATCTTTACATAGTATTTAAAAACAAAAAGTCACTTACGCTGTCGGTAGGTACGCTTAGATCTTTAAAATAGGCGACGGATTTACGGTCTTGTGGGGCAACTGGGGAGAGAGCTATGACCAGTAGTATAGTATGGTATGGTCTTTATTAATTACATTTACAATTATCAAAATCACTTTTACAATGCCCTACAAAACCGTATTTTTTGACTGTAGGTGCCAGTCACCAATACAATATAGGTAATTATACTGGACGGCGATAGGCTGAACGGATTTTAATGTAGTTATTGTTTTCTGAGGTTTACGCGAATATTAGACATTGAAAAAAAACTACTATTAAACAATTTTTTTTTTATTTTTTTGATGTGAAACATCTAGCCGCGGGTAGTAAAATTGATTGTTAGCTGTACAGTGGTATAATATACACAGTCTATATGTAGTAGTGAACTTATAAAAAGAGATGTGTTATCTTAAGAAATCTTTTTTTGAATTTTAAAGTACCTATTGCGTTTAATGATAATAAATGATTAATAAATAAAATGTCGTCATTTTCAGGATGCAATCGTATTTTTAAAATATATAAAATACACAAAATGTGTGTGTGAAGCTGGCGAGAGGGTCCGCTAGTACTCAAAATCATATTTTAGTGAGGTATACAAATTACGTAAGAAATCATCAAACAAAAACTGGATTCCTATTTTTTTTCAGCCAGTCCCACTGCAGGGCAAACAAGTAAAGGAAGGCCTCTGTCCTTCCAATAGAGGTTACAGGGAATCAATAATCTGCTAAGGTCGCCAGTGTGTCAGGTGTATCCGTCATTCTCCACCAATAAGAGACATGCTATTGGCTTGTGATTGGTGGGATTTTTCAGATAGTTCAGATGCAAGACTAAGCGATCCAAGCGGGATTTTTTATTTGTTTCCTTCAATGTCGCTTCACACTTATAATATAAACACGAAACGTCTATCAGTCTAAGGTCTCATGCTGTCTCTGATACTTTAAGGTGTAAAGTAGCGACGGATATAAAATTAAGAACATCTTAACATTTATTTGCCTATTCGGGGGTAAGTTTGTTAATATACTATATAATTTAGTATGGGCGTAGCTGACACCCTGGTTTTACATATTATAGGCTACTTTTATTCCATACAATAAGTAATCGGGAAAACGCGAGTACCACCATGTGAGATTGAAAGAAAAAGTGATTTATTTGGGAACTCGCACAGGTAAACACTTAAATAAAAAATATATATAGAAAGAATAATAAAAAAATATGTATAAACCTGTACGATAGTTTCCCAATAATTGCGAAAAAGGCATGAAATTTGTTTTGTCATCTCTTGGACCGGCCATGATGACTCTTGATATCTTGAGTCCACAGTAGTAATTTTTTCAAGATGACAGAGCTCAAATATTATTATTATCTTGAAGGATCGTCATAAAATTTCATACTTGACTGGCCTGTTGGTCTAGTGGTTAGTGATCCTGACTGCTAAACCTGAGGTCATGGGTTCGATTCCCACCCAGGACAAATCATTGTGTGAGGAGCATGATCATTTGTTCTGTGTCTGGGTGTGATTTATGTATAATATGATTTATGTATTTAGAATTAATATATAAGTATGTTTATCAGTTGTCTGGTTTCCGTAGTACAGGCTCTGCCTAGTTTGGGATCAGATGGCCGTGTGTGGGTTGTCCCAAGATATTATTATTATTGAAGAAGATATTATACATATATTCCTATCCTCGACCAATCAATTACTAAGTTTTAGAAACTTTTGCTGTAAGACTTAGATAAGCTCTTTAATACTCAAGTCGTGTATGCTCTCTACATTAATGGAAATATAAGTCGACCTGCGTCTGACTGACCTCGTTAGTGTCCTTTGAAAGGTCAAGTTACTGACGAGGATTGAATACAAGAAACATGACCTGGATTAGTATTAGATCTTTTTATTAGTAGGTTACTTATCTTGTGGAAATAGTCCTCCGAAGTTGCTCAGGGTGTCACTTTATGCTCCAGTGAATCATTATGTAGAAAAAAAAATGGGGTAAGATAAAAACAAATAAGTCAGAGGTGGTGAGATGGTGATCAATGCTATTTCCTTCTCTATATGGGAAGAGGCCTGTGCCCAGCATTAGAACATTTTTAGGCCGGTATTATTATTACTAATTTAAATATTACTTTGTGAAAATAAAAGCCTATCATAAGTCTTATTTATATTCTGGAGAGAAAATGAACGAAAAAAAAATGATAATCACCTGACCTTAACGAAGTCATGAAATAAACGTTTATGAATAAATAAACAAAAATTGGCTTCACTGATTGTTTAGTTTTTATTATCGTGTTTTTTTTTTGGTGGGTCTGAGAAAAATTTGTAAGCTATTTTTTATATCGATATGTGATAGGAGTGGCCTTCTCCAGAATATGGCAAAACTACGTTTCCCGGGTCAGCTAATCACACAAATAATAAATGCGAAAGTTTGTCATTACGTGTGTGTGTATGTTTGTTACCTTATCACGCTCAAACGGCTGGACCAATTTTGATAATATTTGGCACTAAAGTAGTTTGTTTCTGGAGTTAAAACATAGGCTAATTATGTACCCGAAAAATTAAAATATGTGATATACCGCGGCCACCACGGGGCGCAGTGAGTATAAAATAAATATCTAACCAGAATTCTTCGTTGTACCTACAGAAGAAAGAAATAAAGAAGAAAAATAAAAAACATTTATTTGCGTCAAAAATGCGACGCGTACACATAAAAAAAAACAAATGAGGAACAGAGAAAAAAAAACCTATTTTAAATGAATTAATAGGACCCGTCACATATGAGCAAAACGGACGTCACTCAGCATATATTATGCCAAGGTTCCTGCTAGAAACAGGGCCTTAGCGCTGATTTTCACCGAAGACCGGCCTTGACGTGTTGGCGCCGGTATAAAAAACAGAATAAAAACGAAATAATAACAGAAGTAAAATAAAAAAAAAGAAAATTAAATTATCCGTGCAGACCTCGTTCCTGTCAGTTTAGAATGATAATTGACACTGACACTTGACATTAATCACTTAAACTAGCAACGTGGCACGGTACCATGAGGTACCATAACATACATTATATTAGTATGTTATTAGGACTAGCTGTAAATCTGTGCGTTTGGGTAATTCCTCATACAGAGGGAAACACTCATCAATCACAGTTTCGTAACGCGTTGTACAGTCACGAGCATAAATATGTATACACATAGCGAAATTATAAAACAATCATTTAACAAGAACTTACCATCAATTCAACTTTTAATCATTTAACAATATAAAACTATAATAATTAAGTCAATAATTTCTCCATAAATGTTCAATATAAAATTTAGTATGTAGTTATTAGTGCTAGCAAAATTGAATTCAATAATGTTTGCATACCAGTACTAGGGTGAAATATGTACCATATTTCAAGCAAATGATATCTTATCTTATTTTATCTAACAGTTCTCAAATCATGTATATATTTTTGTGTTTCAACAAAAACTTCTCGATAAAAAAGTTTTACAATTTCGCTCTGTGTATACATATTTATGCTCGTGACTGTACAGGTTTTATTATAATGTTTCCCTTAGCTACCCTAAGTTTACGTATTTCTTACACTTTGCTTTCCGTTTGAAAAGTGTTGTAAGAAACATATACAAAGAAGTTTCCGGTTTTTATTTTAATCGTGGAAAAATAACATTTGGATTTTCGTAATTACAACATAGGTTATTTGAACATAGTCAGATAACTTTATTCGTGAAAAAAAAGGCGTCTGACTGTTTTTGTTTTTTCCTGAAACGTAAACCTCATACGGTGAATAAGAGTTTGATAAAATCCACCCTTAATAACTCTTATAGCCGTTTCCTGTATTGATAATTTCAGTTTGAAAACGGCTTAAGATTTGATCAACCAATCGTGTGGCAGTTAGTGACATTTTTTGACCAATAACGTTGCGTGCATTATGAGAAATTATCAAGTTGGAATTCTTAATTAGGAAACCGTCCGTGAGTGAAGCAATCTATTTAGGCTCAATCAATGTGTTGAAAACTGGTCTTGTACGATTGTACACGTACTCTCAACTCGCTTACGCCATTGAAGCAACAAACCACTCTAAAAAAAGTGTACGATTTAAGAAGACCCAAATGTTGTCCTGTTTTATGAAAAAGGACACGTTGGAGCCTAAATCTCTATCAGACAGATCATCAATTTTTTTGTACAACAAGACACCCTTACGTTATACACCTATAGCCTGCCCTGCCTAATCAATGCCCAGATATTTTACATACCCGACTGTGACGTGTTGAATGACACATTTAACCAAATCATGCTTTTGTGCTCGAGATTTTGTGAAAGCATTGTATGTAATACTAAGTGTCCTAATAATGTGTGACCAAATAATGTATTTATTTTAATGTTAACTGTAACCTACCCGTGAAGTTTTAATTGTAATAATTGATAATACGTATTTGAAATTAATAATTTAATTAATTAATTACTGTTACTGGTTTTAACCGTTGTAATAAATCAATAGCGGAATATGAACCACCACTCACCAAATACCACTTAGATTGGTTACGGACTTTAAGATTTTTCGTGAAATATTACGACACTGTCCTTTTTAAACATGTTATGTTATACATATACCTTTTATTCAACCTATGGTAACTGTTGGTGCAAATTCTGTACCTCAGCTGCCGGTAGAGGAAGGGACCAGGGTTTACAGCTGGATAGATACCGAAACATCCTTAAACCCCTTTCCCGGCTAATCCGATCATATCCATGAGAATTTCTTCGTAAAAAAAGGTTTGTTACATCCGAAGTTCGTAATTTTTGGCCGGAACTGAAAGTGGGACCGTAACTCGATTGATGGAACTCCTATCCGTCATTTATAACAATATTACGTTTTGTTATGAAAATAATATTATACCAACATAGTATAAATAAAAAATAATATATCTACTACATAGTTGACCAAGGTCTGATCTGAAAGATGAATCTCGTCCGTGCGTCTGAAAGTACGGATGGAAAGAAGAAAGAAAAATTTTGTTTTTGTCACCAGGATGACACGCAACATAAAATAGTAAGTATTTAAAAAAGAAAAATAAAAGGAACGTGATGTCATAGCGCAACTTGGGAGAGGCCTATCTCCAGTATTGGACTATGACTAACTGAGTTAATTCATAGAATTAATTATGAAGTAATAGACGTTTCTGAAGTCAAACTTCTTCACGCATGCTGAACTTGGGGAGTAAGCTGGTGAATGCGTTACAAGAGCGTTACGAAAAATGTGATCGGGCTAACGATCGGAAGTTGACCCCGAGCCCGAGGTACGATAGGTAGATACTGTAGGGGAAAGAGAGAGATGCGAACACACCTTTAATTTCTCTCTTTCACTCATAACCAGTTACGTTTCGTATATCCAAGACACAGTGTAGGCTTATGAGATAAAGAAGTTTTACTTCAATTTTGTGATCAAAAGCAATATTAATATTCGACGACCTCCGTGGTTGAGTGGCGTACACACCGGTTTTCAAGGTGTCGTCAGCTCTGAGGTCCCGGGTTCGATCCCCGGACGGGTCAATGTAGAAAAACACTTTTCTACATTGCCTCGGGTCTGGGTGTTTGTGGTACCTTCGTTGTCTCTGGATTCCATAACACAAGTGCTTTAGCTACTTACTTTGGATTCTGAGCAATGTATGTGATGTTGTCCACATTAAAAAAAAAAAAAACTCTTTTTTATTGTAACGGCTTTTCTCTCAGATTAATATCGGAAAAGTTAATACGGCTTCCCCTTCGTCTTATAATATTACACCGCTGCGTCCTGAGCTCATAATTATGGACCCCGGACGGGCTTGAGACTAATTAGACCATTACAAATATATGTTATACATGATAACTAGTGGCAAATATGTAACTCACAACTTTATGAATAAAGAAAGTGTTAGTTAAAGTTATTTTTTAATGTGGGTCGCACATTACTAGTAATCTCGATAACCCCTCGTGCTAAGCTAAGATGCTTGTGTTACGAGTGGGTTCACGTCGGTAGTATTATGGGTGGGACTCGAACCCGCAACCACATGATCGCAAATCTGACGCCCTAGCCATTAAGCTACCGCCGCTTCATGAAAGTGGCAGTTACATCCCTTAATAAGCTCATTATGCCATTGGTCCCGACTGTCAAATCAATGTCAATCTTTGACAGTCAATAAGTCATTACAATTCTGACAGCCACTTCTCACTATAGGATACTGTATTACCCAGCAATAGGATGTAGAGGTCAGTTGGCATTGTTTACTGTAAAAGATGGTATTCAGCTGATTTCTTTAAGACCAAGCCGACCCCAACATAGCTTGGAAAAAGGCTGGACAGGTAATGAACATCCCACATTAATTAAGGAAACAAAATTGTCTTTTATAGTGGAAAGTTTCGGATCACATTTAAGAATCTGTATGGATTTTAGAAGGACGTAAATAATGTTGGCAATACATTCTTATTACGATTATCAAAATGGCAGGCAGGGTGCAATTGCCATCCTATAGCAAAGTTAATTCAGAAGCTAAGTTCATCAGGTCATATAGTATAATATGTATCTAATTATATTGACAGTTTGCGTACATTAATTAGAGCAAGGATCACAATTAATAGGTCATGTTAGGTAATTTAAGCGGGTTTGAGAAGCATGGTATTTGTCTTTAGCTATTAAGAGCGGGGTAAGTAGAAAAGGGAATATAGTATTCCTTTTTTTATTCGAATTAAAAAACTGGAGTATAATCATTTCTGTTAGGGCTGATTTTTTTAATCGCCAGGTAAATTTTATACGAGGAATAAAATTGACGTTTGACAGTTTTTGTATAGAACAACTGTCAAAATTTCAAATTTATTCATCGACTATAATGACTAGGGCAACCAGAAAACTGATAAACATACTTACATATTTCTAAATACATACATAAATTACACTCAGACACATACAAATGATCGTGCTTATCACCAAACGATTTTTCCTGGATGGGAATCGAACCTCAGACTTAGCAGTCAGGGTCACTAACCACTAAACCAACAGGCCATCAATATCCCTAATGAATATCGATAAAATAAAATACCTACAGTTTTGTTTAAGCTATAATTAAAGCCTAGATATCTGAGTTAAAAATAGAGACTTTTTTATAAAAAGGGGATTCATTGCAACCCCTTTTTATAAATAGAAAATTGATACGGAGAAGGGTTTGGGTACAAGGTATCAGTTTCCGATGAGGTGATTAAGTACCTACTAAAAATAAAATAGGCTTTTTCATAGATATTCTACTTTTTTAATAATTCAAAGGCACCATTGAAACGGTGAAGGAAAACATTGTAAGGAAACCAGGATTTCAAAAAATTGTATCTGAAATCCGCAATGAGCAAGCGTGCTGATCAATGCTCATTCCTTCTCTATATGAAAAGCTTGTGCCCAGCAGTGGGACATTTTAGGCTGGTATAATTATCAGTTTTCTATGAGGTGATTAAGGTCGTTTGTTAAACAAGACTTTCTCATAGGAATTCTACTGTCTTAATTATTCTAAGACTCCATTGACAGACGATGAAGGAAACATCGTAAGAAAACCCGACTTTTTTAAGTTGGAATCTGAAATCGTTAACCCGCAATGAGCAAGCGTAGTGATCAATGCTCATTCTTTTCTATATGAGAAGAGCCTAGCATTGCTACAACCAGCAACACGCGTACCTAAATACAATGACATACTTCGACTGAATGGAAAATTAGTATTCAACAAGGTTGAAAGAAGTTAAGCCGTCTCAGACAGGCTAAACAGACTTTATAAAAATATACGCGTACATTTAATCGATTTTCGTCGATAAAAGACATGTGGTACAATCATTTGTTTTATATCTTAAGGGATAAATGGTTGAAATCCCTTTGTGAATGAAGTTTTCTTTTAAGGGATTTAGTAGTATCGAAAAAGATTTTTGTGTTTGTATTTTGCGTGGTATAATACCTAGACGACTTATAGATATTTAGTCACTGCATAAATTCAAAGATTATGTTTTTGTTTAGGTGACTAAACCGTCCGTTCGGATTCTTATGATCTAGAATAATAACATTTTAAGTTTATATTTATTTTATAAAAAAACTAAATCTTTTCTCTCAAGCTGATAATTATTATGCATAGATACGCTATTTATGTTTAAGAGAAAATTAAAACGTTGCTGTTTTCAAATATAATTATATAGAACTAGCTGCCCGGACAGACTTCGTTCTGTCAAAAGTAAATTAATTAAGGTAATTCCCGAGTTTAGGACCAGTTTTTTTTTTTTTACTTATTATTTATGTTTTACACCTTTTAAACATTCCCTGGACCTCCACGAACATTTCAAGATCAAAATCAGCCAAATCGGTCAAGCCGTTTTCATGCTATGTCGTGACAACGGAAAACGGGTTTCATTTTTATATATATAGATTATAAACTTAAGAGTTTGTTTGTTCGGTTGAACGCGATAATCTCAGGAACTACTGGTTTGATTTAAAAGATTATTTCAGTGTTAGATATATTTTTCCCATTCATCGAGGGAGGCTATAGAATCGAAAATGGATATAAAAGCTAATGAAAACACACTCGCGCAAGCGCCCTGCGCTGCGTCTTAGGTATTTTCGATCAGGTCACGTGTCCTCTGACGCAAGGTCCTGACGCAAGGTCCTGACGCGAGGCCCTGACGCGAAATTAACATTTTATACCCATCCTAAAAAAAGGACAATGCCGACTAAAGAAGTTTTCACTCAATATGCCTAGCCTATGCTTTTGTTTTTTTTTTTAAAAACGACTCCCGCACTAAGGATCTTAATCCTTCTGTCGCGGGGGTTTCACAAACATTCAAATCACATGCACAAAGAACACCCAGACTTGGAACAAGCATTCGTGGATCACAGAAATGCTTGTCTCATGCGGGGATCGAATCCGCAGTACGTCGCCCATAGTGGTAATTAGTGTGGTGACGTATTACCTCTCGGCTATCCGTGCAGTCAAGTGCTTTGCCTTATAACATCATTATTGTCAGCCCTGGTTTAGTTTGGATGTGCATAAAGTATCATATTTTTAAATAAAATACTTGATGTTTAATTTTGATTGTAAAACAAAAGAAATCTCAACTCACACACTCACAATGTTGTTCTAACTTTAACATTATCTTTCATACACACAAATTGCATTGATGAATTAGTTTGTTGCGCAGTTGTTCACACAATGGCTCTTAGTGGACACAGTCGAGTGTCCCATTCTGTGATCAACATTACACTTCAGCTTTGTAAACGAGCGAACAACAGCATCGATATTTTATTTACAGATTTCAAAGTTTCTGACTATTAAGTATTTATACAGTTCATAAAATAAACTGGATTGGATGGAGTTTTATTGTTTTTTTATATTTAATTTTTTTTTATTAGCCTGTTTTTTGTTAGTAAATTTTACCTTACTTTTTTACCTTTATTTTTTTTATAATGCGTTGAAATTGTCTTTTTCTAAGTTTATTTTTTTTTTCTTTTTTCTAATTACTGTAATTGGTTATTCACACGACCGTTGTAATTTTAATAATAAATAAACACTGTCGTTAGTTTGTTAGTGATATTATGTGATAACCGTGATCTGGATAAACAATACTTTTGTATTTTATAATTACTCTTTTGGCTTTTACCTATAAAACCATAGCTGACGCGGGAATGAAAGAGGAATCAGATTTTTTTTCAGAAAGTATGTTATATTAATTACATCTTCATGAATATCATATTATACTATTTAAGTGTAGCATTTAGTGTACTATACTTTTTATATTATAAAGTTGGAGAGTTTGTTTGAACGCGCTGATCTCAGGAACTACTGGGCCGATTTGAATAAATTATTTCACTGTTAGATAGCCCACTTATCATGAAGGCTTTTGTAAATCTATTCCCTAAAATAGGGGGGCAAAATAGGGTTGGAAAGTTTGTATGTGAAGTTCGATATTTTCAAAGATAAAAAGACGAGAATATACGAAGACAATTTCCCACCCAGGACAAATCTTTGTGTGATGAGCATAATATATCATCTTCTGAATCTGGGTGTAATTTATCTATATTGTGTATTTGTGTATGTATTTAGAAATATATAATAATAATTATGTTTATCAGTTGTATGGTCACCATAGTACAGACTCTGCCTAGTTTGGGATCAGATGGCCGTGTGTGAGGTGTCCCGAAATAATATATTAAATATTATGTAATTTGCTTGTAACATTAGTCTGTGGCTCCATCTGTCAGTATGAATTACTGCGGTACTATGTTGCCTTTGTAAGTAGATACCAGCTTACCCCTTAGCCAGTTTCATCAAATTAAGTTGCGCCTTAGGCACAGTTTTTTGATCCCTAGTTAACTCAACCAATGGTTAAATATCGTAACTAATAGTTTTAAACTTCGGTAGAGGGCGTCTATTAATCAGTTTTTATTCTAACAAATGGTTAAACAATGAACTCTACAACTAATTAAATTTGATCATTTGATAGCCAAACAATTGATGAAAAAACGCGTTTTAAAACCATTAGTTAGCATATTTAACCATTGGTTAAGTTAACTCGGGAACAAAAAACTCAGCCGTAAAAGCAGAATTACTTATATTAGTGTGGAATAAATCAATTGAAGCCCGATGGAAACATTCTATTATTAGTTTTAAGTAGTACTTCTTGAATTCCAATTTCCAACTTAATTGACCACTGTACATGTTAAATCCGTCTAAGTATGGCGTCTCAAACAAACAGACTAAAAGACCACTCAAAATTAAGTGGTCATCGAGTTTCTATTCCACAGATTAATTAACAAACTATTCGTTCTAAAATGGATTCAGCATTAATTAAAACTGGACATAAAATCTATTGATTATGTTAATTTTAAAACGGATAAGAACCTCTTTTGAAGGATATGTTTGTGTAACTAATTATTTCGGTTCCAAATTGTAATAAGATTATGTGGAATATGTTTTCGTATATTTTAGGCAATTTAAACTCTTTTAAGAATAGATTTTGAACCGACTTCAAAAGAAGGCTTTCGATATCAGGGTATGGTGGTGATAATGTGGGTCGCACTTTACTAGTATTCCTTTTAACTCCTCTCGCTAAGCTAAGATGCTTGTGTTTCGAGTAGTCACGTCGGTAGTGTAATGGATGGGAATCGAACCCACACCCACATAATCGCAGGTCTGACGCCCTAGCCATTACGCTAGGCCGCTTAATTTTTTTTTTGTTATTGGTGCGACATTTCCATATCATACAATTTTTTAAATAGGTATGTCTTATAGTGTCATGGACGCAGTTAAGACCCGTCATCTTTAATTGTATTATTGTATAGAAACCGTGAAAATCCTAACTTATATTATAAATGCAAATATAACTGTATCTGGCTGTGTGTTACGCAAAACGCCTAAATTACTGAACCTATTTAAATTAAATTTGGTACAGTAATAATCCTAACCTTTACCGATGAAGTCGGAGCTGTGGCTAAAGCAGGTTATCATCAATTCCTTATGCAGGTATAATATGAGTTAGTTATATAGTATTATACAAAAATAAATAAATAATCAGAAACATGACACCTAATAAAATTCAATTCCTCTCCTCACAACATCACCAATTTCTTCCAGGACTTATTAATATCCAAAATTTTATTTGTATCTTTTACCGTTAGTTATGCTTCTGGGGTAATATTAAAAGGTACGCGCGAATTCAATAAGGAAGTTCATGCAAATTGTGTAGGAGCTATGGTGACAGTATTCGGTGTTTTGTAACAGGAAAAAACGCTACATTTCGGAACCCCTCAAATATTAACTGTCTAGATGAAAATTCTTTAATGGTACTCTTAATTTAAGGACATAAAATTGTTTTAACAGCCATCTCGAGAAAAGATATGCAATTGTTTAAAATAACCTTGTCATTAATAAATTGCACTTTCATATTTCTACAATAATGTCTTGGTGGCCTAGCGGTTCAATCACCCAGGCACGTACCAATGTGTCTTTTTCAAAGTTTTACGTTATTTCTTATATATTCTAAGACACCATAAACGGTGGAGGAAAACATCATGAGGAATCCTGGATTACAAAAATTGGAATCTGAAATGGCCAATTGCAGTGAGTCAGCGTGGTGATAATGTTCGTTCCTTCCCTATATGGGAAGAGGCCTGTGCCCAGTAGTGGAACATTTATAGGCAGGTATTATATATTTCTACTAATAATAATAATAATAATAATAATAATAAAATTTTATTTCAGACACATTAAGTTCCATATTTTGTTAGTAACAGTATAAAACGCCTTATATCTAGTGTTAGTAAATAAACTAATCTACTTAACTATAAAACTAAGCGCACCTGCAAGAGACTCTCCCCTCCCAATCTATTTCACTGCATGGAGTCGAATCCAGCGTCCTAGAATCGGAGAGTCCCAACGGTCTGCCAACGTCCTCAGAATAGTGTTGGGGCTGGCGCGAAACCGATATAATAATGATGCGCATCTCTTGCGCATGACCGTTGAAAAGCTGTCAACATTTGCGTCGGCAAACATACCGGACGCGCTGCAAAAACGCGGCAGCCCCAACAACACCCGGAAAGCGTTGTTGTATTGGATACGCAGGTCGCTATATGCCTTCTGCGTGAAGTTCACCCACAGGCTGCACGTGTAAAAGGATTGGCAAAAGGCTTTAAAAAGCGTTACCTTAACTCGCGCAGTACAACGTGCGAACCTACGAGCCAACATACAGCATCGAACAGCCAGCGACCTGCGCTCCCTTTCCACATCTAAATTATCTTTCAGGTCTTCACTCACCCAGTGGCCCAAGTATTTAAATTTATTAACTCTAGTTAATGGTACGCCGTCTAGTGTGATAAGTGGTACTTTAGAGTAGCTTTTATTACCAGCTTTGAAAACCATCAGTTCACTCTTGAGTGCATTGTACTTGAGCCCGTGGGCTTTCGCATAGGATTCGCAAAGACTTAGCATCCTTCGCATTGCACCAACCGAAGGACTCAGCAGCACCATATCGTCTGCGTAACTGATATTATTAATACAAGTGCCATCAATATGACATCCGATCCTGGTGCCGCTGAGCTCTTCGATCAGACTATTCATATACAGGTTGAAGAGCGCTGGGGAGGTTAAACCCCCTTGTCTTACCCCGCACTCCAACCCGTACTCATCCGACAAAGAGTCCACCCACCTCACACGGTTCACTTGGTTTCCATACCAAAATTTAAATATGCCTATCACTTCCGGTGGTACTGAGGTTTCCCTAATTAGTTTGTCCCACAATATATTATATGACACTAGGTCAAATGCCTTTGACAGGTCTAGGTAACAGGCATATATTGGTGTCTTTCTTGCTGTGTAGTACTGAACAGTCTGCTTGAGGCATAGGATAGCACTTTCAGTGGACAAGCCAGACCTAAAGCCGAATTGAGCGTCATTGATTTTTAAGTGCTTGTCCAGCTGGCATCCAAGCAGACTGTCCAAAACTTTAGCAATTATAGTCGCAAGAGAAATTGGTCTATAATTGGACACCTTAGAAGAGTCACTGGTTTTATTTTTAATAATTGGAACAACAATAGTACGCATTAATCTTTCCGGTAGATATGAATGGCATAAACATAAATTAAAAAACATTGACAGTATTCTAGGCAAGTGAACTCCAGCATGCTGCAGGTGCTCAATACTGAGGCTATCGTGCCCTGGAGATTTGCCTCTTACCATATTTTTTATTATGTCAGCAACTTGCTTTGCGGTGAATGACACACTGCGCTCAGAGCAGACCGTCTCAGCATCGAGCATCCGCAGCGGCGGCGGGTCTCCTGTCAGTGGTGATTCGACTCTAAAGTGTCGTCGGAACAGGTCCGCTATCTCACTGGTACCATGCACGCCCTCAACGCTCACTGGGAGGCTTGGTTTATAATTGAGTTTATTTGTTGTTTTCCAAAATTTACAGAAGTCTTTATTCGCATGATGTTTTGCAATTATGTCCATTTTAATTTGATTTTGGTGAGCTTGGCACCATTTTAACTTATTTTTGAATAGCTTCCGAGATTCATACATGTCTTGATGAATTCTACCGGCGCTAGGCTTACCATTCAGTAACCATATATTGTAACAAAGTCGCGCCCTGACATGAGCGTCGCGAACGTGCAAGTTCCATCCAGTAATATATCTGCCTTTTCTTAACTTTTTTACTTTGTAACTGTATTCAGCCGCTTCTGAGAGTATACATTCTAAGTTTAAATACATTTCATCCAACAAATGCAAATGACTACAATCACAGCACATCTTATCACAACACTGACTAAGTTTTAAGGGAAAATCAATTTCTTTAAGGCGTGAATGACAATAACTTTGATATTCACTAATTTGCTCAGCGTCTCGTTCACCCCACACAACTCGGTCAATCTGTTTGTTTTGTTTTATAAACGCAGCGCGAATAACATTAAAATTACATTCCAACATAATAGGTAAGTGGTCGGACCAGTATGAGTCATATAAAACGGACACCTGTGTGACCGTGCTTAGCGCCGCCTCAGTCACAATACAATGATCGAGCCAGCGTAAACACCCATGTGCATCGCTTACATAAGTATAGGTATCTAACGGAAGGCTATTAATATCCACGCATGACCATGTCTGTTCCGCACAAAAAGAAAACAACTCTTTTGCGAACAATTCACCGGGATGTGCGTTGTAATCGCCTATCATAAATACATTTTCAACATTATTGTTCTCAATTATTGCATTAATTTCGCTCAGACACTCAGTAAATTCTAGTAAATTATCGTTACAATCTGTTGGCATGTAAATCGATATCACTAAGAATGACCGTTCACCTAGTGTAACTTTAATTGCCGCCAGCCGCACACTATCACACGTTATCACTGACACTACAGGGAACGCACTTTTTCGCCAGAGAATCGCGACACCTCCATGTGGCCGCCCTCGCAGTACACCAGCCGACGTAGTCATTGCAGAGGTGCCCGTAAAGGCAAAGCTGTCATCTATGGTTCCCAAAAATGGCAAATCGTGTGGAAACAACCACGTCTCCTGTAACGCTATTATGTCTGTCTTTTGACAAAGTCGTCTTATGCAATCCACTGATCTTATAACGTTCTTACAGTTAAAGGTTGCTATTCTAGTAGAAGTCATTAAGTATTGATTCCGTTATGCTCGCTCGCCCGTAGGGCACTCGTACGTTTATTTTTATAGCCAAAGTTAACAAATCGACGATAGGCAATACCGACAGGCCAAAAATCGTCTTGCAAAAATAGTTCCAAATTTTCTTTGGGAACAAATATTTTATAGGAGTTGTACTCTTTATCCACTTTCATACTTATTTCCTCCACAGTAACATTTAATTTTGATTTACTCGTTACATATTTGGTAATATCACACATTGATACATCCTTCGCCACATTACAAATGTAAATAGGTACCTTAATTTCCGCAGCCTTAAACTTCACATTTGAATCTACCTCGGCTTTCCCTCTATTTACGGCAAAACGATTTCTGTGTCTTCTCCTCTGTACCTGGATCCACTCATTGCCCTCGGTTTCCTTCTTCCATTCACCTTCCTTCACAATGTCCGCCATTGTTTTTTTGGTATTTACAGATGTAGCACTTGTCATACAGTCCGTGTGCTTCGATATATAAGCCACATTGTCTTCAATCAGCTGAGAAGCATGACTCACCGTGTTTGTCGTTGGTTGAGAAGTCGCGGGAGCAACGTTGTTCGACTTGACAGAATTTTGAACCTTATTGCTATTGGGATGCGGTTTAGTTTTGCACTTGATCGCGTTATTTATTTCATTATGTTCGGAAAGCAACGGTTGCACGTTCATATTCGAGATTGCAGTTGTACTACCCTCAGATCGAAAATTATCATGTATTAATTCACGATAAAAGGTTTCTGGCGATGAAATTATGGTGTTATGCATAGTACTAGTGCTTAATTCACCCATAGGATGTCGCACTTGGTCACCATCACCATCGACGCTCTCCAATAAACATGCTCCACGCCTATTGTTTACATTAAACCCGTAGTTGTTGACCAACGAAGTTTGCTTCAACAAATCGAACTCACGTTGTAGCTTCTCCAGCTGTTCAGTCATAGCATATTGTTGCTTTATAACACTTATGTCTTGCTGAATTACTAATAGATCCTTCAGTATCCTCGTAACATCGACATGATCAAAAAGAATCGGGGGCAATTTTTGCAGCTCCCGAGCGACAAATATTGGTATTTCTTCCGGATCTGTCTCCTTAAGGGTGCAAATGATGTCATCAATGTTTCGAAGTGACTTTCCGTCTCCTCTCCTCGTTTTCTTCTCCTTTGTTGCTGCAGGGATAGACTCAAACAGTAGGTTCTTAGCCTCCACTATGTCATTCTCAGAAAAAGCACTGATACATATTCTACTTATACTCTCCTCGTCCATAACATCTAACTTATTGTTCACAAAAGCTAACACCTCATTTATTACAATGTTACATTTGGAACATTTCACAAGATTGACAGCCATATTCGCTTACGCCCGCTGCGCGCAACCGTACGGAACCGAGGCGCGGACGCAACTGACAGATACTAACAGATATTGAATTTTATATGGTTTTCCCATTTATCTAGAAGTTTGATTTTAAAAACTAAATGATTAAGAATAACTCAGCGGTTACACTAATATCATAAAGCTAAAGAGTCTGTTTGTTAATTTGTTTGTTTAAATTAAAACTTTAGAATATTTGTCGTAAGTCACAGCCTTTTGTTTTCCAGGTTTTTTCCTATTAATATGATATAGGTACAACACTCGCCAATCTTTATGGCCGCTCTGAATGTAGCCGTCGGTACGAACTCGCGCATGGTACACTCATACTACTACATACTCTCGTACACACTACTCATACACTGGCACTAACGCGCGGGAGGCGAGGACGCTTGCGGGTGGAAGACAGCGCGCGCGGGCTTTTCTAATTCAATACGATTTTATAATAAACTGCCAGAAGCTATTACTAATCTGCCTGGTAAGAAATTCAAAACGTGTATTAAATCAGTTCTCTTGAAAAGAGCTTATTATAAAATTGGGGACTATGTAGCAGACAAAAGCGCGTGGATTTTGTAACTTCTGCACATGTGGCTTCCCTGGTGGTCTCTAAATTCAGCTTGTTTATTTACACAGTTCCATCCATCTAAGCCTGTATTTCTAGAAGGCACATGACATGCCTTGACATTCCTGTTAGGGTTGATTTATTGACTAGGTACATATTATGGTATGTAACAATTTTTTTTTTCCGTTTTGTTTTTTTTTACGTTATAGTTTTAATAATTATCATTAATACTTGTGAATGCGTCAACAGCGTAAGGAACATATTGAATAGAATTGCTTTTGCTTTCTTCCGTTACTAGGAAAGATTTCATTGTTATAATTAATAAGTATTTTTTTTATGTTCCTAGCGTTATTGACGCACATATTCCATGATCTATTGTAAACAATATATTTTTTTAAAAGAGTAACTTATGGAGTTTTTTGCCGGTTCTTCTCCATAGGAATGATACTTTGGAACCGCGCACCTAGAGTCAGTAGTTTTTAAAGTTAACGTTTCTAAAGCGCCTATTTTAGGTTTACTAGAAATAAAAACATTTTGTTTGGGCGTGCCCTGCCTCACCGCCCCGCATATATCGCGCTAATACCTGATTTTGTGTTCTGCGCAGCGTAATGCGGCTAGGTTCGGAGCGGTCATAAAGTTTGGCGAGAGCTGCTGTACATACTCGACTACACTCCACAATTTAACGTAGAAAAAACAAAAAATCCGCGTACCAACATCAATCACCAAAACATTTTGACCCTGTTTCCACAATCCTTTAAAAATACCTTACAACATACTTACAGAAAAAATAACACCCTTGCCACAGAAGTATATGAAATTGCAACATTCAACCTCGACAAACGGTAAACATTCACGTTGAAGGTAGAATCCTTTTGATGTGGAATATGAAGATGACAAAGGAAAAAAGTACAAATGAGTATGTCTGACAAATAAAAACTAAAACGTGGTCCTGTTTGAAGAGCGTGTCCCTTAAAAGACCCTTCTGAAAAATGTGTAGGATGTGTTTGAAGAGCCTACATTTTTAAACGTTTGTTTTGTTGATCTTGTTGTTACACCTACGTTTATTTGTTTTTGGATACAGGATGGTGTTTTACCAAGGTATTATGGGGTCGGCTTCCAGTCTTACCGGATATAGCTACCGTAATTTGACAAACAACTGCCTATCTGACTACCACAGCCCATTTTATTGTGAAACACAGTATACCGTAGTAAGACTTGTTGTTAGAATTGTAATGCCTTAACGACTGTTAAAGATCCGCGTATGATAGTCGGCTTAACGTCCTTTGAGCATGCACGGAGGGGTCTCTGTCGATTGGTTTATTATGTTCACCCATCCACGACCCAACCGCGGCGAGCGCGGTTTAACCTTCATTATTGGTTAAACCGTACGGAAACACTTAGCCGCGAGCCCGTCTAAACACAAATAAAAAAGATACATGTTATTTCTTTAAGAATAGGTCCTCCACTCCGCATTATGCAGATTTTCTGTTGAGAGAAACAGTAAAAAAAACATTGTTTTAATAAAAAACATAGTTTTAATAAAAAACTTTAAACTTTATGTTTATCAACAGTCACTGGTACTGCGTTCAAGATTTGAATCATAATTTTATAACCAACGGGTACAATTTATAGTTTCAAGAAAAACAAATGAACGTTTTCTATGATATAACTTTTCATCCATCTCAATTAAATATTTTTATTTTATAATCTATATTAATAATTTCGTTCAGGGCTACGGTAGACTCGATCGAAACCTTATATGAATAACAAAACATAAAAAAATATTGATTTCGAGTCGACAACATATATCCGCAAAATTCGGATTATGGAGAATTTCGTTAAATTCTAATGGCATTGACAAACAAACCGCAGTCGCCATCTTGGGTAGTGATTACAGTGCTGACAAGGCGTATGACAGTTGCATGATAGTTGGTGTTAAATGAAAGAGGTATGAGTTTCGTATAAAAACCTCCTTTACTGCTAAGTTAATTTGTTATCTTATTTAAAAAAATAATTGTTTTTCTTTCAATGATGTAAGAAAACATTTGCTCTGATGAAAATATATTTACTTATTTTTGGTACAAGATGGTGTTATTTCACATAAAAAGCTAGGCCTCACGATTACTTAACAGTTGGGTCCAGAATCGTTTCGGGACGCGTTGGAAATAATAGTTCAAGAATATTTATTTCGCTTTTTCACGTTCCGTTGCATACTAGCTCTTATATACGCCTCGCCAATCAACACGTCGCGTGCGTCGCGCCAAAGAAGCATCCATCACAAAGAACTGTGGCTCATTTGACTGTGTAAAACGAAACGTCTTGCCGGAAACATTGAGTGAATCTTAACAAAACTTTAAACTTTTCTTCAGTCGTTGTCGTTTCGCGAAAATATTAATATTATTTGTGTGTAAAAAATAAAAATTATTTGTGTGAAAACTATTGCAGTTTTTATTTACTATATTTATTAAACACAATGAACGAAGCTATACGAATCTATGGCTTGCTTACCTTTAATATTCCTTGAAAACCGATAACTACAGAAATATTTACCTACATTGTGTATCATGAGTCACATTTCAACCGAGCGGAGCCGGGCTTTCATCTAGTAGTTCTATATACGCTGTATTTAGACGCTATTAGAAAAAACTTGAAGTTTTAAATACTATTGATGTTAAAGGAACATTTTGTAAGAAAATTGAGCTTATTAACTTGATCGGCGCTGTGAGCAAGCGTAGTAATGAATGTTCGTTCCTTATTGTATAGAGGAGGCTTTTACAAGCAGAATAGCAATTACCGGGGTATTACTATTGAAATTAACAAGATAGAATGATGTTATCAATATTTCGTTAGAAAATTTTATGGAACGCCGGAAATATGAATTTTATTTTGGGTTGTTTATAAAATGTTATGTAGACTTGAACTTTAATTATAATATTATGTTTTGTGCTAAACCTACACGACTTAGGTCGGTTTTAAATAAATACCCCGTCCTGTAACCCACAGGAAAAAAGGTATTTATTACCCCATCAGACGTAATTAATCTACCTATTTTGGAAATTGTATATTTGTATTGTAGTTTTTTTTTAATTCTGTATTGTTTTATCTTTTATATATTTTCAATTTTTTTTATTTATTTATTTATATTTTTTTTATTATAATTTATTTATACATTATTAGTTTTAAGTGTGTAGTGTGTTTGTATTTTGTGTAGTGTGAGTGTTAGTTCGCCTTTTTCCCCGTATAAAACATAAAAAAAAATTATAATCTTAGATTTATCGGTTTTGTTATTTAATTTATTAAAATATAAATAATTTTATGAAAACCCCAAAACATAATAATTATCATTATAATAATTATGTTGATATTCTCATAAAGATTTCATCTAAAATTTTAATTACTTTAATTATTTAACAGAAAAATATTATTATAATATTAAGTTTAACAATACGTCTGTTCCAATATGGACGGAAGATGGAGGTTGTAGAAATTGGATTTTTGGATTTTGTACCTGAAACCTACTCGAAATATAAATATTTTAATTTTGTTTTATTTTTATTATTACTAATAAGTGAAATCTATGAATAATAAAAGTAGTAAATATTGATTGTACAATAACGAATGATACAAGGAAAAATTAAGATGGCATTAAAAACGAGTATAAATAAACCGTATTCTATTTCAAGCTAATAAAGTTATGTAGGCCAATCCAGGTCCTGATTTAATCAATCAGGGGCCTTGTTATGTAAATTTAATACCTTCTCAGACACGTACGGAAATTTATGAAATTTTCTCCGAAACCCTTAAGGATGAGCGTAGAATTAGAAATGTGTATTCGATTTAAGTACGCTTCTGTATAAATATAAATTGTTGGTTGAGGAAGTCGTATCAACAATTCATATTAGATTATTTATTTTAAGACTAGCCTTCGCACGCGGTTCCGCCCGCGTGGGCGTATGTTATTGCGGCAAAAAATAGCTTATAGCCTTCCTCGATAAATGGGCTATCGTACTCTGAAAGATCTTTTCTAATTGAAATAGAAGTTCCTAAGATTAGCATGTTACAAAACAAACCATATTGATAAGTATGTATTTTTAAAAAATATATTTTTCTTACAATTTGAGGTCCTTTGTACTCTAAATAATGTACAATATTATTCAATTATTATAATTGGATATTAATATAATATTTAACGATCCGGCCATTAAGTATTCTAAATTCGAATAAAGTCATCGAAAAATTCAAACCAACTGAAAAGAAAAAAGCCAAATAAAGAGAGAAAAAAAGGAAACGCGATTCCTTTTTCGACTGTAATGTAATCAGGCGCGAACTTCAGTGCAATTATCATTTGGAATTATGGGAACCTTGTCAAATTTGCATAACAGGGGAAAGAATACGCCAGAGAAATCGATGGATGAACTCGTTTTATTCTAATTGATTAAGGTTGGTTAATAAAGGCAATCGAGTTACCTTCATTGGATGAAAGATAAATACTATTCAAGACGGAGACGAGTTTTGTAATTGAGGATTTTGTTTGTATAACTAAATCTACCTCTTCTCGATTCTGCCGGAATACAATTTTGGGTTAAAGGCTTATTATGTTGGCTTTCAGTGATGATTTACCATCGACAAGTTTGAAAGGTAGTAAAGTAATTGCGTATGTAATAAGAAATGTCGTGGTGGCCTAGCAGTTAAATTACCGGATTTGCATTCACATGTTTGCAGGTTCGAACCCAGGCAAGAACAAATGTGACTTTTTCAAAGTTTAATATACTCTCTTAATCATTCTTAGACATCAATCACAAACAGTGAAGGAGAACATTGTGAGGAAACCTGATTTCCATAATTGGAAATTGAAATGACATAATAATATAGTGTGGTGATCAATGCTCTTGCCTTCCTGATAATTATGTGAAGAGGCCTATGTGCCCAGCAGTAGGAAAATTCTGTACCTGCCCTACTGCTAGCATGAAATTGGTGTACACTAAAACAGGCCTATGCCATGCCTGAATTGAACCTTCCCTGTCCCGTCAGAAGACACAATAGTAAAACAATGGAAATGTTCATATGTGACTCACGGGACAATGAAAGGGATAATATACGTAAAACTGACTCATAAAGTAATTGAGGCTCTAAAATTATTTATTTTCCAAATTCTAAGGTACTCCTGAATAACTTTACTATCTTGCCAGTAGACGCAATAGTAAAACAATGGCAATGTTAATATGTGTCTCAAAAGACAGTGAAATCGTGAACTTTTATTCTTCAGATTCTATATTATGCTCACGATCAAACTGTAATAGTGAGAAGTTCTTTTAACGAGCGTTTTAAGATTTCAGACCTTTCAGACCTATTCAAATTCATTTTTTTTTTGCAATTAGTATTTTTACAATCACTTTTACACGTCTTTTTTTTGAGATCGCTGGAGTCGTCATTTCCTAATTGGCTGAGAAAAATTTCGAAATATACTCAGGGGTCACAGCCTCTTTTTAAAGTCTGATCAAATCAATTGATTGTACAATGACTAAATAAATTGATTGTAAAGCAGATACATACACCTTTTATTATTTGCTATTGTTATTTCCGTTCAATTCATACTTAAGCAGAGTCGAATCGCTTCGAAGCGACAATCTAAAAAATAAAATGCTCATATCTGCTTTATTTTTTGTTTTCATTTCTAAAATTAATTCGTGGACAATCGTGTGGGTAGTATACATATCTTAGCATAGGACTATTTTTTGTCCTTAATAAATAAAAAAAAAATAACAAATTTTATAAAGTACTGCGACAAATAAGAAAAAAAAAACCATCGAATGCGCGCGAATTACTTTGCGTACGCGCGTCTTTTGTTTATCTCGATAGAAATATAATTATGAGCTTTATGCTGTTATGGGCGGATTCGACCAAACATAGATTTACTCGCGCGTAACTATACTAGGGGTAATCTTATTCCACGATTTTATACTCGAGTAACTGAAAGTCATTTTTCGACGCAATCTGAAGTATAACTATACTTGGAATAAACGCGAATAGCAGAATGAATGATTGAATGCCAGTTTATGCTGAAATCGCATTGTATAGGATTTCCGTGCTATGGGAGGTCAGCTTATACTGGAAATATATAGCTTGATGTGTAGCCGTGTGTACCTTCTTAGTTAATAATTTTGTACAATAATTAAAGTTCGTAGGTACGTAAATATTCTTACCGGTCGGAGATATATTCCAAGTTATGTTCGATTTTCGTTAACAAACACAAAGTTGCCTCTTTGCTCAAACGAAACCTGGTTGCGAAGTCCTTATCATCATAAAGGTTAAATAAATCAGTCCTTTCCTTAAACCACCTTGGACGTCGAAGTGTAACTTCATCCTCACTATCACTATCCTCAATCAAATTTCTTAAGAGCTGCATTATTATCAGGGTTCACAATAATTCGTATCGAAGTAACGACCAACAAACAAAGTAACAACCTATCAATGAATGACAGCTTCTGCTGACGTTTGACATAACCTAAAATTAGCATAGAATCATATGGCGAGCGGACGCCATTAAAATATTCTGGGATAGCTCTGTTATTCCACCCATGGTGGTGGGTATAAGAATAACTCCCGAATAAGTGCGTTATTCTTGGAGTAGTAGATGGTAAAATGCAAAATGGGTTTACTCTCGGGTATCTAGCGATTTATTCTACGGATAAAATTTATTCTTGTTTGGTCGAATCCGCCCTAAGAATGACTTTGCTATTTTAACTTTTCAATTGACTTTGTGTTGCGTTACCACTTACCTGTAGTAGGAATCTACCGTTACAATGTATAGCAATCTATTGACCGTTCAGCGTTCAATTATTTCAACTGCTCACTTTTCAAAAGCGAGATTAAAAATTCCGACTCAACTGAAAAAGCAACTTTCGAAAAGGCAAACACTAAAAGACAAATTAGTAAGGCAACTGAAACTTCCATTCAAAGTTCAGTTTGGCAGTCAAACAGTGAAGAGCCGACTCATGTTTATGCAATACTGTTCAAACAGACTCTATAATTTCGATACGGAACTGTATTGGCTTATTAATGCCCTGTAATAGAGATACATGGGATAGTATGGACCCAGTACAATAGGGATATTTACTGGGCATGAAAAGGTTAAATATATTTAGCCCGTTAGTCAGATAATAAAAATATATTTGAGAAAAATATATCCTACTTAATATTATAAATGTGAAAGTGTGGATGTTTGGGTGTTTGTTACTCAATCACGCAAAAGCGGCTGAGTGGATTTGGATGAAATTTGGCATGCATGTAGCCTTGGACATGGAAAAGAACATAACCTTTTATCCCGATTCCTTAAGTAGTTCCCGAGGAAAATTTGATAATTGTTTACGAGCTAAGCCGTGGGCAGACAGCTTATAAATTTGGTATTTTTCTCTATTACAGCGCAAGCTAGATTTTATTCAAATTTTCATTACTTTCACATTTTTCATTTCTTATTGGACCCAATTCTGAAGTCCACGCAGACGAAGTCGCGAGCAGAAACTTGTAATAAATAATTGATTAAACTATAAAAGTTGTCAAAAGTGATGCGTTTTAAAGTTCAGGAGTTCAGCTTTTAACGTCACAATGTTAGCGAAAAATTGTAGGACAAAGTGACGGCACGCGAAAACAAAAGTTTCTTATATTATTTATACATTATTTAAAAAGAGGCCATGAAACATGTTTAGTTAACATCTCAAATAGACCGGTTAAAAAAGATCATAATTATAATAATACTAGTCTAATGTCCCACTGCTGGGCACAGGCCTCTTTCCATATAGAAACGAATGAGCATTGATCACCACGCTGGCTCACAGCGGGTTGGCGATTCCAGATTCCAATTTTGGAATCCAGGTTTCCTCACGATGGTTTCCTTCACTGTTTATCAATTACGTCTTAGGATAATTAAGAAAGAACATATAACTTTGAAAATGTCACATTAATTTGTATTTGCCTGGGTTCGAACCTGCAACCATATGTATACGAAGCCGGTCATAGAACTGCTAAGCTACTACGTCACTATTAACTGATTGGTAAAGTTACATGCTTATTGAGTTGCCAATTTGTTTGTTTAAGTGAGGTTAGTGTGTACTGTTAAACCTTTAACAATAATAGTTCATTAGGTTATTGTTGTTTTAGGACAAGTTATGACTTGAACCGCAAATGATTGACCTTGATAAGTTATCGGTAAATAATATATGTTATTGGTACATTAAAGAAGAGTTAGACACTGGAACGGAATTTGATTGGGGATTGGCTAAAAATCAAAAATTTATTAATAAAATATATTTAAAATAAATGTGGACAACATCATATAAATACATTGCTCCGAATCCAATGTAAGTAGCTAAAGCACTTATGTTATGGAATCAGAGACAACGAAGGTACCACAAACACCCAGACCCGAGACAATGTAGAAAAGTGTTTTTCTACCTAGACCCGTCCGGGAATCGAATCCGGGACCTCAGAGCTGGCGACATCTTGAAAACCGGTGTGTAAGCCACTCAACCACGGAGGTCGTCTTTGTATAGTAGCGAAATAGATTGGAATTAGGTTTAAAGAACTTAGGTATAATATATATTGAGAGGATTACATCTAAACAAAAAAATACTCTAGTATGAATAGCGATTAAAAAAAAAACGAATTTTTCATTTTTATACACTTTGACTTTAGTTGAAATCTGTAAAAAAACAAGCTGAATTCAAAAACGTTTTTCTTCGTCAATACCAAACACTCTGAAAAATTATTCACTCCATATTGAATGGGTTCCATTCAGTTTCAGTTTTTCTCAAAATTTGAAGTACGAGCGATGTACTACAATAGTTTCTGACCAGGTTTTCTATCGCTCAGCCTTCGGAAACCATTGTAGAACAATACCCTAACTAACGTCGAGCTGGCGTATTTCCCTTTCCGTGTTCAACTGGCGACACCGGTCTCGCGAAATTCACACGCTTTTGTTTTACTACGGTATCCTACGAGTCCGTGTTCAATTCGCGTCAACTGAGCACGCCTTTGTGATCAAGTGGCGCTTTGTAAGGTTTAACAAAATCGTGTGCAGTTGAACTGAACACTTTTTTGACTTGACTCTTGCGTATTTCCCTTACCGTGTTCAACTGGCGACACCGGTCTCGCGAAATCCACACGCTTTTGTTTTACTACGGTATCCTACGAGTCCGTGTTCAATTCGCGTCAACTGAGCACGCCTTTGTGATCAAGTGGCGCTTTGTAAGGTTTAACAAAATCGTGTGCAGTTGAACTGAACACTTTTTTGACTTGACTCTTAGACTGTTTGAGTCTTCAAAAGCGTGTTGAATCGGCGACGGTATTATTCTATAGTAGATAGTAGGTTGTATTATTAACTCAATATGATTTCAATGAAATATTACAATACAATTAATGAAACATTTATTACCAGCACAAAAATAACAAAAAAAAACACCGACAAAACAACTATTTTGCGGAACGTTCGTTTTGGTCTATGTTCATAGCGATATTGTGTGCACGTTTCTTCTTAACAGGACGGCCGGACTGAATTCTACCACTGCTGGGTAATTGTTTTTGATGCCGTCTCGAAATAGATGTAGGTTGGACCTTTATTTTTCGTGAACGTCGTATTTTCTTATCATGCATGTATGAAACAATAGAGGAAGGAGTCTGCAATCGAGATAGTTCAGATGAATATTTTTTCAGTATTTGTGTGTTTACTGGATTTGGTTCTTCTTTAAGTACTTTGATTATTCTAATGAACTCGGACTCCATTGCGTCTACAGTAATCATATAATTTTCTTGAATTGAAGACTCTGTGGAAATATTATTTTCTGTGTTAGCAGGTTCATTAATCCTTATCGGCAACGTAAACTGTTGCTGTGAGGTGCCTTGACTTTTTTCAGCCATCTCCACGTCATTTGAATCCAGGGTTATATTTTTGAAGAAATAGGGGTTATATTCGTCTCCCAATGCCAATTTGGCCAAATCTTGGCGACAATCTTCAGTCAAATTTAACGATGTAGTAACCTTTATGCCAAACTTTAGTTCCACAGCACATACATGCTTGCAGTAGCGTCCACCTTTCCCTGATAAACAGTCACACGTTCCCATTTCAGAATCAACTACATACACGTCTGTTTTTTCTTTTATTAAGTAAGACGTGTCATCAAGTGGTAATATTTGAGTTATCGACTTACTTTTCTGACAAAATTTTTCGTAACTAACTGTTAGCTTTCGCTCTCTCCCATTAGCAAATAGTAACAATCTTTTTTTGTGGTAATTTTCAAACGTGTCAGTGATAAAATCCAGCAGGGCACACATATTGAAAACTTTACATCTTTGCAATATAATATCTTTGAAAATTCTTATAGACGCCTCGCAAAAGTTGTTTGTGTTATGTCCTCTATTGATAATGTCATGCCTATATGACAAACACCATTCTTCTCGTCGGGCCCACATATTTGTTAAATAATTTTGCAATTTATAATTTGTCACGACTTTTACATCTTCATTCAATATGGACATATTTAATTCGGCCTCTGCTATAGTATTTGAATACATAACTTTGCGGAACAGTTTCATTATGTATTGTTTGTCATCTTTATTAACATTATGCTCTGTTTGCCAAAGCCAACGCCATATTGCTTGATTAACGTGAAATATGCAAAGCAAAAGCCGGGTGTTAGGTAAAACTGACTTCAACGCATTTCTTTCAGCTCTGCTGTCATCGGTCATGCCTACACTTGGCTGAAATAATTTGTTATATTTATTTTCGAGGAACTCTTTCAGAGTTTTGAACGCTAAAGTGTATTGTTCTTCTGTCTGATTAGCGTGTAAAATTATTGCAACAGGCAACGCACCAATATTAGAAGCTGCAAAAATAAAGGTTACACATGTGTTTGATTGATCGCATGATCCGCTGGTATCTATAAAAACAATTTCATCGGCTAATCCTTTAGTGAAAACTCGCTGCATTATTGGTGTAATAATTACACAAATAGTAGGATCCTCCAGTATGATCAAGTCTATACCCGACTTCCCTAACTCGTCTTGTTTTCTTTTCAAAATTTGTAACACAGTTTGTTCATTTCTATTTCCATAATTTTGTTTACGCCATTGTTCGTAAAGATACACAACTTGACGATCTAGAGGGTTATGCTGAGCATTAGCTAAGATTTTGTAGGCATCACTTTCATAAGTACTTATAATATTTAATTCATGGTACATCTTGGAGGCCGCGGCAGTCATACCTCTATCGAAATAAGATAAAAATATTTGTTTCGTATCGTTCGAACATCGGAGCAAGGATAACGATTGAGCTACATTAACTCTGTGAGAATGATCGAAGTGGATGTCAACTATAACATTATATCCTTTTCTCAGCAGGGCTGAACTTCTCAGTGTACCTGGTGTAGTTTTCAAAAATTTTATATTAAGAGACGACTTGCAATTAAAGTTTCTGTTAACACCTTGCGTTTTATTTATCAATTTATTTCTTTCCGAAAGATGACATACAAACAATTTTCTGAATTCATAACGTATGGGTTCTGCAAACCGTCTTTTCATAACCCAGTTAGAATTTGTTTGTTTTGAAAAACATTCCACAAATCTAGCACATTTTTCGTCGTATTCTCCGTCATAATTTAATAAGCACTGAACTTTACACTTATAACTGTCACTCGACTGTCCGTCATAGTTGAGTATTTCAAAATCTTTGGTGATTTCACTGAAAACCCTTTTAAACTCTTCCATTATGCACTATGTAAACAAAAACATAACCTCGAACGCACAGTAACAAACAAATAACAAATTGCAACGAGAAGCGCGCGAATCCAACTTCGGGCGCTCTCGCCTGCTTCGGCCCGCTTCGGCCCGCACGATTTATCCCGAACATTTACGACCGCGCTAAATCAGTACGGATTTGTTTCGAATAGACAGGTTAAAAAACCGTGTTCAATTCAATTGCACACTATTTTGTAAAACTTCTTTTAACGTTGCTTGATCGCAAAAGCGTGCTCAGTTGATGCGAATTGAACACGGGCTCGTAGGATACCGTAGTAAAACAAAAGCGTGTGGATTTCGCGAGACCGGTGTCGCCAGTTGAACACGGAAAGGGAAATACGCGTCGAGCTGGTAGTGAATATAAAGGAAATCAAAAAATGGAGAGCTTCTGTTTCGTATTTTGACGGGCCTGTTTGTCTAGTGGTCAGTGACAGTCAGATAGATAGAGGTCAAATTCATATTTTGATGTTGGCAGCTCTGGTTGCGGCGTCGCGTCGGGTTTGTTTGCAAGTTGGTAATGGCTCGGAGTGTTGCCATTAAAAAAATCGTTTCGTTTTCTTTTTTTAATTGTTATGTTTTTAGTCGTATATTTCTTTATGTTGTTGTTTTTTTAGTTATTAAGTTTAATTCGTTATTTTGTTGTTTTTATAGTTACTTTTGTGCGTCTCCAATACGGGACAATAAATGCTTTTTCTTTCTTTCTTTCTTTCTCTTTCTTCTGACAGCTAAGCCGGAGAGTTCGATTCCCAGCCAGGACAAATCTTTGTGTGATGAGCACGACCATTTGTTCTGTGTCTGGGTGTTATTTATCTATAATAATATGTATGTATTTAGAAATATATAAGTATGTTTATCAGTTGTCTGGTTACCATAGTACAGGCTCTGCCTAGTTTGGGATCAGATGGCCGTGTGTGAGTTGTCCCAAGATATATTAAAAAAAGTATGACATTCTAGTTGGAAACCTCAAATCGGAGTGCGTTTCGTTTCAAGGAATATGTTGTAGCAGATCCCATTTACAAAGAGTTAATTGGCTTTTAAGTATATCAATATACCAGGAATATCTTTCAAACACGTGCTGTACTCTGAGTGTATGTAAAATCTCTTAATTTGGATCCACTGTTACAAAATTTACTTCATAATTGTTTTCTTGGATTTTTGAGGTTTTTCAAGGAATAGCTGAGACAGGTATTCATGTCTAATCTGAAAACTGAAAAACTGCATTCTATTTAGAAAAATAGTCTCATGACTAAGGCGTCGGTCTCATAACACAAGAATTTAACTTAGCAAGGCTGCACGGATAGCCGAGTGGTATAGGTTACCACGCTAATTACCACTGTGCGCGACGTGCTGCGAGTTCGATCCCCGCATGAGACAAGTATTTGTGTTATCCACAAATGCTTGTTCCAAGTCTGGGTGTTCTTTGTGCATGTGATTCGAATGTTTGTGAAGCCCCCACGACACAAGGAATAAATTCCTTAGTGCGGGCGTCGTTATTTTTTAAGGAATAAGAGAGAATAATATTAGCGACCCATATTACTGTCAAGCCTTTTATAAATAAAACAAATATTTGCCGAGATCAAAATGCAAAGAATCGGTTTTCTATCCAGCATTTATCGCCTCACATATTCCCCTAGGTATCAGAACTGCAGTGTATACAGCTTTAGTAGGTTGATCCTATAAAGAAAAATTGTGTTACGATACTTCAGTATCGCGATAGTGGAATAAAAAGGTTTTCGACATAAAAAATACATACGGCAGGTTTATCTCGCTGCCGATGTATCGGTTCGCTTTGTAGATAAACGATTTGTGCTAAATAAAACGGTGTTGATAACGGATTTTGTTTTTGATGAATTTAATAAAACTAGAGGACCAATAGTGGCTGTAAATAGAACATAATTCGTTTTTATTTCATGTTTGAAAAATAGATCAAAGGATTATGTTTGATATTTTTTTTTTATTCAGTATAGACAAACAATATCAATCTTTTTCATTCTTTAATTTCTATAATCTACTTCTGGATAAAGATGGCTGTACTAATTTAGGTTGTCAGCTACTTCCATACCAAATTTAATCAAATAGGTCCAGCTGCTTGATTGTGAAGAAGTTACAAACATACACACTCACAATTTTTCATCTTTTTAATATTAATGTCTTTTTTAAATGTAGTCTTCTATAATTTAGAATAATATCATTGACAGTCCAAATTACTCCCCGAACTACTAGATTCTCACCGATCCCAAGTCAGTTTATTACATTACTTTAAAGAAATATTCGAAAAAGTACCTAAACCTCAACTTTACGAAAATTGTGACTTCTGTCCACCCTTTGCCAGCTTTCTTTCATCCGCTGCAACTTCATTCTCTCTTCTACTAGATATTAAAAACTCACCTTCATCTAGGTCTTCTTATAATTTAAATTCAAATCCTGATTGGTAAAAGTTTTCCTTATCCATCGATATTCGGTCAATTACACGTAAATCATGCGAACCTGATTGGTTAGTTAAAACTTCGACGTACTATCGTGTTGCAAGGATTAGCCAATCAGCTTTGAGGCTTGCCGTTTGTAGGCTAGTGCTTGCAATGTAGATTCAAACTCATTGCGTCCCTTGAGAGCTACGTGTAAGCCATATTGGAAGTGTTAATATTATTTTTATTCATATGACTGATAGTGCACCTTGTTCTGATGCCTTAGAGTGTATTCTTGTTATTAAAAAAAACAGCTTTCTAGCAATATGGGTCACACATTACTAGTATTGTACTCGGACCGGCTCGTGGCTAAGTGTAAGCTGTACGGTTTGATAGATAATAAGGGTTAAGCCACGCTCGCCGCGGTTGGTCCGAGGATGGGTGAACATATGTAAAAATATCCCCTCCGTGCCTCAGAAAGCACGTTAAGCCATTGGTCCTGACAGTGATCTTTGATAGTCGTTAAGTTATTACAATTCTGACAACCAGTCTTACTTTGGAATATTGTATTACCTAGTAATAGGTTGTGGAGGTCAGATAGACAGTCGCTCCATGTAAAATAAGGTATTTAGCGAAATCCAGTCAGACTGGAAGCCGACCCCAATATAGCTTGGGAAGAGGCTAGGCAGAAGTCAGGAGTCAAATTCCTAGTTTCCTATTTGCATAGTGTCCTGTTTTCAATTTGATTCAAATGTCTGAAACAACCAGCAACAGGTTACAAAGCAATAGAAAACAAAATCTCAAAAAGAAAACATCATTTCCAAGCTCAAACTAGGAGTGAAGTCATAAAATTATCGATGCGAACAGCAGCGAAACGGAGGGTATTCCGAAATAAATTCATAGGTAAACGTGCTAACACATGTTACCTGGTTTTGCAAAGAAAAAGGTTTGCAAACAAAATATTTTCGATGCCATCTTGAATTCTATTTGCCCACCCTTTTCATTTGAACCAAGAGCTTACGCTAACGAAATAGAAAGTAGACACGGTTGAAAGTTTCCGGGTTTATATTTCACACTAGCTGCCCGGACAGACTTCGTTCTGTCAAAAAGTAAATTAATTAAGGTAATTCCCGAGTTTAGGAATAGTTTTTTTGTTTACTTATTATTTATGTTTTACACATTTTAAACCTTCCCTGGACTTCCACAAACATTTCAAGATCAAAATCAGCCAAATCGGTCCAGCCGTTCACGCGTGATGCCATGACAACGGAAAACGGGTTTCATTTTTATATATATAGATAGATTGTCTCAATCGTTATTGGCGCCCAACGTGGGGCTCGTAGTTAATGCACAAAAGGGTTTTACTTTTTCTTCTTAATGTAATTGACAGAGTTTTTTTATGCTTATTATTCCATGACATTATGCTACTAAAATATTTAAAACAGGTAAATAATGTTCATAATCAACTTAAATTTTGCGTGACAATGTCCGATGTTTTTTTGTAAGAATCAACTCATACTACAACAGACTCGGAGCGCAGCGTTGATCGAAAAGTTAATATAGCATATTCCTCAATTCAAAAAACGCGCGAAAGCGAGTTAATTCGCGCGCATCAACAAACATTCTAAAGAGTTTTCTGTTGTTTCCTCGCAAAGAATGAACATTACGTTGTTTGGTTAAGGATAATTTGCTTTATTCCTTTTGAGTCAGCTGTAGTATACTTTAAATTTTATATGAATTTGGGAACTCATATAAAATTGGGAATCGAACCCACAACCTTCGGCTTAGCAGTCAGGGTCACTAACCACTAGACCAGAAGGTTCGTTAATGTATTGATCTACACATACTAAACAAAAAAAGGACTGTTACAAGCTTTTTAAACATCAGAATAAGTTACAAGGCTGAAGAAGATATAAAATAACTTTTTATCACACAAGTAATTCTGCCAAGGGCTGTAAAAATGGACTGTGTTGTTTAATCGACGTCAATACCCGCCTTTATTACGGGCAGCCCTTTACGGTGTATACCCTTATAATATCTTAATAAAGCAGGGATCATCAGTCTGAATGGGTTTCGCGGACTATTGGTTAGAGCGTCTTGGATTATAATTTTCAACCGACTTGAATAAAAAAGGTTCTTTTGGATAAAAGTTTCAGGGATTTTGGTGGGTGAGATTGGTGGCTTACTGGTTAGCCTTCCTAGCCAAGTGACATCTCTACAAGCGATAACGGTGATGGAAATCGCTCGAATGACATGAAATGTATGGAAATGACATTTGTTTTCGATAAGTCACTTGACTTAGACTTGTCAGTTTCATACATTTAAGTTTTTTTTTCTAAGCTACGCCCGCACTTAGCAATTTAACTCTTGTGTCGCGGGGTTTTCACAAACATTTAAATCACATGCACAAAGAACACCCAGACTTGGAACAAGCATTTGTGCATCACACAAATGCTTGTCCCATGCGGGGATCGAACCCGCAACACGTCGCGCACAGTAGTAATTAGTGTGGTGACTTTTACCACTGTGGCTTAGTGGTTATAACTGTCCTGCCTTCCTAGCCAAGTGACATCTCTACAAGCAATAACGATGATGGAAATCGCTTAAATGACATGAAATGTATGGAAATGACATTTGTTTTCGATAAGTCACGTGACTTAGACTTGTCAGCTTCATACATTTAATGTCATTTAAGTGATTTCTAGCATCGTTGACGGTCAGGTAACTGAAATAATCACAGATTAAAAAAGTATTTAAAGACCTATCTATATATATATAACTAGAAGACTTTATTCCTACATTCTAAAAGTATTCATTTTCTTCACAATACAAACCTCGTTTTAGTTTTCTATGATATTTTTATAGTTAATAACCCTTTGTACTCGTAATGAGCACTCTTATTAAAGATATAAAAGAAGCATAATATAAGTTAGCAGAGCACTCATGTATTCAGACTTTCTTATGTCATAATTTTTATTATATCATTTTGTTAGGAGTTTTCATGACGCAACGGTTTTGTTGGAAAAATAATTTAACTCTTTGAACACAAGTGGATTTTTTTGACTGCTGTGTATTTGGTATATTGGTATTTATTGATATTAATTCTATTTGGTATTTATTTATATTGTAAATACTCCATTTTTTCTAAAACAAGTAATAAAGATGATTTATGGAAACTGTCTTAAAATCGGTTTCAGATTACTTGGGAATAATCTTGGCTTAATATTGAATTAAAACAGTTACTTGATCAAAAATACCGCAAACATGAAAAAAACGTTATTGTAATTGGTAATAATAATGTAATTGTCAGCTACAAAAATGTAAATGAAACTCACTGAAAAACGCACAAAAATAATACAAAAATTAATGATTGTCAAATAAACAAAATTTACGAACTGCGTGTTGATGTTTAATTAATAAAAGTGAACAGCCAAGTTGAATTTTCTATCTTTATAAATGGAAAAGACATAACTCGAATTTAAAATATACAGTAAAAAAGGGGACCGAATTTCTACGAATTAATTCGAATTCGGATTTATAGACATAATATGGTAGTAAATGATAATTTGTTAAGTAAGTTAAAAGTCGTAACATCAACTAATGCAAGTAAGTATCAGAACAATAATTTGAACCCCCCAGCAAGTGCAAAGAGAGTGCTGTATTCCTCTCTCATTTTTATTACTCGTAACGAAAACAAAATATGTAATAAAAACAAACAATACGCCAACTCGAAACGTATACGTCGACTTCGTTCGATATCTCATTAAGAATAAACTCAATTAAATTCATTCATGTGAATAATTGCTATTCGGAATCCCACTGTCCGTCCGTAGAAATACATTGTCTTTGTTAATGAATTACTTTTATATCCTTAAGAGGAAAATATCGAGAGTAACAGAGAAATGTTCTGAGGAAAGCCTTGACTTAAATACATGGGAATGAGAAAACAGTGGCCTAGGAAATAATATTGTACTTTGTTATTTTTATGTTTCAGTAATGACAGCTTATTAAGTTTTTTTTATTAGGGGTGATTCTGATTGTAATGGATTCGAATATTTCTATCGTTAATAGAGTGATACGTTTGTTGATGTTATGTTTATGTGTTTTGTTAGATTTCCGGGTTATATAGAATTAAAAAGGAAAATTTGTTAAATTTATTTAAAAAAAATCTTTTTTGATACTAACTTCTATTTTACTTGGCTAGTATAGTCAACAACAAAAGTAGATGATGAATTGATTTATAACTTTTGGAATTAAAACTGATCACGATTGTATGGCAACTGTACTAGTAGTCAATGTTTGGTATAATATTTACAATCACATACTTTTGAATCCCTTCGACGCCACACTGTTCTGAAGCGAACTCTGTTCATTAGTATTGAATTTCTGATTTTGATCATACTTTTGCTGTCGACTGTACTACATTGTTATAAGATTGAAATCAAGTAATAACGTTTCTAAAAGACTGTGATTGTTTAAGCACTACTGCGTATTAACATCAGATGTTGATATATAAATCTAAATAATAATAATATATCTACTGTAAAGTTTTGAATAACACTAGAATTATGGCAACGAACTTGAAAAAAAAATATTTTTTAATTAATCTTGCAATCGTTTAAAAGTTAGTTTATAAAAATGTTCTTCTAATTAAACTTGCTTTAATAAAATATACTAAGTCACTTGTCTATTGCATTGGGCGTTCTCTGTCCTGTACTAATAGAATTAAGTTGATAGCATAAATATATAATTTCAAATACCAATGACAATTTCTAATCAAAAACAATAATTTTCCAGCGGTGTAATTGCATTGCCCTGCAGACGACATCAGATTCCCCGCACGTACTCCATCTGACAAGTTATGGATTCACGTAGGTCTTGAGTCGGCAGGTGCTAGCCATTCTGAGCACCCTAGGATGTGGTCGCCCGATTAATGCTAGAATGCAAATAGGTTTCCTGGCATAGTAAGATGAGTTTGGACTTTAGATAGACAGAAAAATAGGTGTTAAGTAATAAAATATGATATAATAATATAATAATAATATCTTGGGACAGCTCACACACGGCCATCTGATCCCAAACTAGGCAGACCCTGTACTATTGTTACCAGACAACGGATAAACATACTTAAATATTTCTAAATACATACTTATTATAAATAAACAACACCCAGACTTGGTCTAGTGGTTAGTGACCCTGACTGCTAAGCCAGAGGTCGTGAGTTCGATTCCCACCCAGGACAAATATTTCTGTGATGAGCACGATCATTTGTTCTGTGTCTGGGTGTTATTTATTTATGATTATGTATGTATTTATAAATATATAAGTAGGTATGTTTATCAGTTGTCTGGTTACCATAGTGCAAGCTCTGCCTAGTTTTGGATCAGATGACCGTGTGTGAGATTGTCCCAAGATATTTATTTATTTATTATTTTATGAATAAAATTCTGTAAATTCAATCAATAATAAGTACGTACTAATGTAATTTTGTATGTGTATGTAGGTATGTGTCTCTACGGCAATATATTAACATCACATTTATCTGAGACTTATTGTTACTTACCTTCTGTTATTATTTTTATTATTTACGTCAACACCTACCAGCATTAGTAGAAGTTTCTCAATGTAATAGACTATCTTGAAAAGATCACAATGAGACCGGACTATTTTAGATTATAATATACCGAATTTTGAACAAAAACATGCATCAATGCATGCATGAACAAAAACTGTATACACTCGGAAATAAAACGCTAGTCTGAATCTACCCTTAGGCAGTACAGCTGCGGGAAGTGGGTCAGGTATAACTTTCAAGTTTTTTACATACCTAGTTGGTATTATGGGTGTAGCTATTAAGAGCGTGTTAAAAATAATAATAAAACTCTTAAGTCAGCAGCAGGTGCAAGCCATTCAGAACACTCTTGGATAAAGTCGTCCAATTAATATATAATTGCTAATATAAGAGGCCTTATTCTCAAAGACCAAACAGTTTCCGTGTTGTTGTTCGACGACCTCTGTGGTCGAGTGGTGGACACACTGGTTTTCAAGATGTCGCTAGCTCTGAGGTTCGATCCCCGGACGGGTCAATGTAGTAAAAACACTTTTCTACATTGCCTCGGGTCTGGGTGTTTGCGGTACCTTCGTTGTCTCTAATTCCATAAACAAGTGCTTTAGCTACTTATATTGGATTCGGAGCAATGTATGTGATATTGTCCACATTTATTGTGAGAGAGAGACTCTTTCAACTTAATATACCGAACACAACTGAATCGAACCCGAACCACTAGACCGGCCAACAGGCCAGTCACATTGCTAATATACTTGTTAATCGAGGTTAACAGCTTGAAATTGGCTTTTCAGAATCGTAATATAAAAATATATTACTTGCCCAATTTCAAAGTTCTAGGCTAATAGGAAGTACCCTATTAAACATTGATTGCCTTGAGAGTGTCGAAATATATATTTTTTTTAGGTACAAACAGCCTTAATTTTTTTCGCGTTATTAGAAGTTTGATTTTTCATAGTTTCGAAAGACTGTATATTTAAATGTATGGTTTTAATTACTCGATAGCTTCACGCGTTCTTCATAAAGGGTCTTGATAGCTGTCTGTCAAGACCCTGGATGACGACGGATGGACCTAAAATTGATCCTAAAAAGGTTCCGATATTGCCTTTGAGGTAAGAAACCCTAAAAACTCAATAAATGAAATTACTTATAAAAGGAAAAAAAAAACATTCCCTTCCCTTTTTCATACCTTTTCCCGAAATAACATAAAAGCCTTTAATTTTCCTGCTTAACTATAAACATATATATATTTATTTAACCTTTTAGGTGTCCCACTGTTGGGCAAAGGTCTCCCCCAATCTGCTCCAGGCCTCTCGGTCTTGAGGCACTTCCCACCAATCCGGAAAAAAGCGATTGATATTATCTCCACCGTTTTACTTTAAAAAATAAAAATGAAGCGATAGAGTCTTTTTTTGTTTGTGTAAGCGCATTTATCACTGGAACTGACCGTCAGATTGCAAAAAATCTTTGTGTTTATAATATTTTTAGTCAAAAGAAATAATATAGGCTACTTTTAAGAAAAATAATTATGATTAAAAGAAAAATCCGCGAAAAGTCGCGGGGAACTGCTAGTTATTTCTCTACCCCTCCGTATTTAGTCATCTGATAATTATTTTATTTACTGTTAGTAAAATAATACTCACAGCAAAATAAACTGAGCTACTACACAAAAACAAAAGAACCATATTCAAATAACATACCATTACTCCTCTTTTACATAAAAAAGAAAGAGACGGAACGACATGACACTAATACCATGTTGGAGGCAAACAAGACATTAATAAATGACATTACGATTTTATTTATTAAGGAGAAGCTTTTACTGAATCTTTATTGTAATAGTAGAAAAACAGATCTAAATCTGATCATCTGTAGGAGGGATATTAAACTTTTTTTTATAGTCGTGGTTGGGTAATCCTACTTCCTACTAATATTATAAATGTGAAAGTGTGGATGTTTGGATGTTTGTTACTCAATCACGCAAAAACGGCTGAACGGATTTTGTTGAAATTTGGCATGCATGTAGCCTTGACATGAAAAGAACATAGGCTACCTTTTATCCCGATTCTTAAGTAGTTCCCAAGGGAAAATTGTTTACGAGCTAAGCTGTGGGCAGACAGCTTTGAAATTTGGTATTTTCCTCTATTACAGCACAAGCTATAACACGGGTGAAATTTTCATTCCATTTTTCATTACTTTCACATTTTTCATTTTATTTTGGACCCAATTTCGAAGTCCATGCAGACGAAGTCGCGGGCAATAGCTAGTATAAAATATGCTGGTGATAAGGTTAGTAACCTGTGAAAGAAGTTAACAGGCCAACGCATACTGGGACGGGATGACAAGTGATTTCAACGTCAGTGCACGCAGTCCGAGGCATCCCAGCACCTTGCCAGAGTATGCCTCGACACGACCAAGCATGCCTCGGCAACCCCCGCTGCTCGATACACATTTAGTTTTCAGTTGCTTTTAATAGAGGAGATTGGGATTTCATAAAATTATATAGTACACTGCATAAAATTCTTCTTTACCCTCCCACTCACTCACACTACTCTATTATTCATGTTGTCACGTAGAAAAGACACAACACTATTTTCGAAAAGTTAAAGCAAGGCAGATTAATAACTCCACGTTTACTATACCAGTTTAAATGATTGTGTTTTAATTGTTTTTCTGTATATACTTGTATTGTGTTTCAGAATATCTTTTGTTTCATTTAATTTTCAAAGAATGCCTTCGTTTAAATAGTTATCAAATATCAAACATTGTTCTTGGTTTATTGATTACTTAAAATTTATGTGTAATGAATTTTGAATTCTGTTTTTAGATTAAATAAGTATCAATTTACTGTACATTTTGTGAAATGAAATTGTAAGTAATTGTAACAATATTAATATCTCTTTCAAAATAAATAAAGCCTAAAACAATATCTGTAAACTTTCATGTTAGTTTATTTGGAAGTGTGACGCCTACCGGACTATATCAATAACCTGTCTTAGATAGCTATCCCTACTAGAAATACAATTCTGACATAAGCTTCATCCAACTTATATCAAACCCGTGACCACTTCGCTAGGCTTCAAACATCACCAAATAAAGGCTTACATAACATGTACTAATAATGTAACCTTTTTACTGGTGGAAGAATTATCGAAATCGGTTCTGTTGTTCCAGATATCACTACCTTAAAACAGACTTAAAAACTCGCAAGCTATAACTCTTAATAATATTAGTATACATTCAAATACAGAAACTATTTGTTTGATCTGTTATTAAAATTGATATAATTGGACAAGCTACGAGACGAATAAAAACATCTGACTATCGAAATGCATTGACATCGTCACTGGCTACTCCAATTTTGACTGCACGGATAGCCGAGTGGTATAGGTCACCACGCTAATTACCACTGTGCGCGACACAGCATTTGTGTGATCCACAAATGCTTGTTCCAAGTCTGGGTGTTCTTTGTGCATGTGATTTGAATGTTTGTGAAACCCCCGCGATAGAAGGATAATTCCTTAGTGCGGACGTCGTCTTAAAAAAAAAGAAAATTACAAATTACTGGCAGTCAAAAAATAAAAAAATCTGTTTAAAAATTCATGTAATATTTTATTTTCCTTCATACAAGAAATTTTAGCCAACAAACTGACTTAAAAATGTGAAAAAAGAAAAAGATAATTTTGTAACTAGGGTACCTACCTTCCCTTAGGCAAAGTTCTGTTCTTCAAGATACTCTTGTTAAGTTCTAAGATTACTTCAATTTATAACTGATTATGGAAAGGTCAAAGTTTTCGTAATATCCCTTCAACTTATTCCATAGCTCCCGGTAATTTACTGTTTTACTCAGGTACCCGAAATTCCAACGGTCTAAGAAGATTTAGACCTGTTAATGAATTTTAACTAGAGTGTATTCCCGTTAATGTATTCGGTTATATTAGCAGAAGGGTGTTGATTACTTAGACTGGAGTAGTGAAATTGAAACCACCGCCGGAAATTTAAATTTTCATGAGACTGATGTTTAAAAATGTTGTGTTTCTGGCACCGTTCTAAGTAACGAAATAGGAATTTTCCGTTTTCCTTTGGCTTTCTGTCCAAAAAATCAAAGGACGTAGTTTTGGGCTTCGAAAACCGAAAAGAAAATTGTGTTTGTTCATAATTATTATTAAACGTTGCCATCCATATTCTCAGAAAACTCAGCAGCATAAATTTTAAGTAATTCTGGTAAAATATTATTATTATCTGGTAAGGTTTTGAATAACAGAGGAGGAGAGTAGGACGAAATTATTTTCTTACTTTTTAAATATCAAAACAATTCTGGTAAGTTCCTGAAACAATGATCAGCACCAAAATTACTTAATAGACCCTCAATTCGTGTTAAGCACTGTGATTGGTTTCTCATTTTTTGGGCTGCCAATCACTTTCATAATCAGTTGTTTTGAAAACAGATTTAACTAGTCAGCCTTTAGCCAGAAATCAGGATTGATAAATTCAGAAGCAAAAATGAGAAATTTGAAAAATCCTACCGAACTTTCAATCAGCATTCTAACTCTGCAGATCCTCGGCATATCCGTAAAAAGAAAAAAAATGACATCCAAGCCATTACATCCAGAACAGCATACAAAACATTTTCCTCCAATTTACGGAACACCTGCTAAACCTTTGTGGATCCCAATTATGTATGAGCTCTATTTGTATGTGAAAGCGATTCGGAACAGTTCTGTCGAACCCTTAGGTGATAAGCTTGAACCTATGCATTATTCATTTGTCTTGGAATTTTCGTGTGTAGTTAGGGAAAGTAAGGGCGCCGGAAAATCGTAAGAAATTGGACGTTAGTTTACATGAATGGGTACATTGAACAATAGGGAGTGAAGTGAATCGTGTTCGAAAGGAAAATGGAAAATTTGAGATACTGCACACTGTTTTCAATGAGAAATTTGTTTGACCGGTGAATTCAAAATTTCAAGCGGGAGGATATGATGAAATACTGATTCCTGGTAATTTTATCAGTTACAACACAGATTATGAAATGGAACAAAGAGAAAATTTAATTTTCCGACCATCATATGCGGTATGCAGCACAAAAAATCTTCTCGAAATCGAGGGATCTTTATGTTTCACACCCCGGCGCGGCAACCTGCCCTATCAGACAAGGTACATTTAGACAACAATCGTTAATGCTGATCGAATCGCTCAAATGTATGAAAGTGACAATTCTAAGTCATGTGACTTATCGAAAACAAATGTCATTTTCATACATCTAATGTCATTTAGGTGATTTCTATCATCGTCAATGCTTTAAGAAATGTACCTTTTCTAAGGGAGCTGTTGCCACTAATTAGTACTTTATAACGATATACACGATCCAAACATTAATATTTGTAATTATTTTATGATCTTTGTTAGTTAAAGACTGGAATCCTCTTAATTTTACTTGAACCAGTAATCAAAAAATTTGATGAACAATACTATTTACTTCATTGTATCTTTTTCTCACAGTCAAAATCTTTTGCGAACCAAAATCAATAACCTACCCTAAATCAAGCGCACTCAGATCAAGTAAAACGCAGTATCCGACAAAACTCGTGACTACTCGCAACCTTATACCCCAAACGTTATATTAGTCCTTATACATAGTTGAGAGCCTATCGATTACTGGTGGACAGTGCGAACGTGGAGATGCGCCCCACGCTTTATTAGTTATGGTGTTATGCAAGAGGGAAGCAAGAATGTATAAGATATTTTTTTTGAAAAATAAAAATATTTTATTTTAAATTCGCGAAAGACTAGTACTTAAAATTAATCTAAAAGACAATTAATGTAAATATATTAAAAATTAATTGTTGTAAACAAAGTTAAAGAAAATAAAAATTGTATTATTATAGTCCATTATAGTTTATTAATGATAGTGATGGGTTAACATCCATCACTTTTAAGGGATTGTTGTAAAGTGGGTCAAAGTAAAACGTTCTGGAGATAAATTTGCCCAGCACTGGGGTAATTATGTATACAGATTTACGTAAAAAAAAATAACCTTTTTTTAAGGATGCATTGTTTGTCTCCTTTTACACATCATTCTTACTTTATGCCTTAGGTACTTCTTGCCTTGCTATTTATCTTTACGTGTGGCTAATAAATGGTTTTCTAAATTGTTTGTATTCATACACGCAAAAACTACTAAACAGATTTGGATGAAATTTACCACACCGTTTAAGACACATTTGTAGGTGTCATGGTCACGGGCAGACTGACCTGTCCTGCAAAAGTGTTGAAACGTCGGGAACTAAAATCAAAGTAAACCGCGATAGAATCCGCTTAAAAGTAGTTTTATTTCAATGTCTAATATTCGCGTAAACTTCTAAAAACAATATGTACATATTTAGTTAATAAACTTGGATGAACGTATACTTCCTAAGTGGTGATAATTCTTCGATTCTATTCGATTTACGAGAACGTATGTGGGTACAACCGAAGGACACTCTTAGTAATACAAATTTGTTTATATCAAGGAAAATTATTCATAGACTAGTCTAGACGTTTGTTTGTAAATGCATGTACAATGACAATACGTATGATAAAGAAGTTATGAAAATAGAATTTACTTACAAATTGCTTTATATACTTCTACACTGACTACAGTATGACAAATTCCTTAAACAAGTTTATTTTGACCGAATATCGTCACTGGATAACGTTATAATTTTGTTTTGTTTGGACTTTGTGAACTTGGGGCCGGTACTAAAATGTGGTGGCACTTATTAGCCAAACCAAAAAAAATGTTTTAACGGGCCAATTTCTTCTTCTGCTTAGTATTTTCTCTCGTTATTTAGATGAATACCGTATTTTAGCGTATCTATCCTCCATATCGTATTTCACAAGGTTACAGAGTATCCCTACGTAAGACTTATGGAGTTTCTCGCCAGTTATTCTCCATAGGAATGACATTTTGGAAGCGCGCAACTAGAGTATTTTTTCGTTTCAAAAGTGTTGGAGACCAACTTGAAATGAAATATTTTGATTTTGATTGACTGGTATTAAGAATCGTAATTAATTTTGGAGGGGTTTCGGTATCTTTACAAACCCCATCACCGGAAAATCGCGGTAAGCGCGGCCCTACTAATGTTATAGGATAAACTGTACAGTTTAAATACAACCAAGAGCCGTTAAAACTGGTCAATCTATATTGTGTTAAACTCTTACCTGTCATTCATTAGCTACTAGCAAAATAAATAACTGAGAAAAATATTAACATAATTTATAAATACGCACAAACAAATCCTTATACTCCTACGTACGTTACAAGGACAACGAAGATAAATACTGTTTAACAAAATCTTATCTTGCAAATTTATTTCTTCAACTCGCAATGAGAAGGCTTTTTATCAAGACATAGGTCAGTGACCTTCAAACAATTGGCTACATAACTGCTGACAACTTAAACAAAACAAACAACGTAAGCTAGAATAAGATTTGATTTGCTGAATGGTAAGAAAATATTAAATATAATAAAATTGTACGACTGTTTATTTTGCATTGTTGATTGTTTGTTTTATGATGTGAATGGCGCTTTCTATTTTTGTGATGAGCAGATATTTGTATGAAAGTATTTTTTTTTAAGGTTTAAGTAATATTTGTCAAAGGGATACGATTCAATCATATTTGAGCCGTGATCCGTAAGGCATTGAAATGAATGCCACATTTTGAACCCATTCCACTACCGACGTGAACCCACTCGTAACACAAGGATTTCCCACCCCTCGTGACAAGCTATAGCACGAGGATGTTCGACCCTCATTGCTACAAAACCTTTTAAGAGAAAAAATATTAAAAACTATAAATTAGGAATTCTTTACTAAAACGTGCTAAATAGTATCCCTTTCGAAAATTTCCGATTAATTTTATTTTGTTTCGTGAGGATAATTTTTACTTATTAATTATTATTAATAAAATCGCAGTGAAACCTGAGCTCAATTGAAATTTTGATTATACCAAGCTTTCACAATTTGTCTAAAACTCTGACCAGATTTAAAATTTTGTATTGTTAATATTGAAATAAAATAGATGATTGTAATTGGTATTAAACTTAAGATAAAATTTAGAATGTTTAAAATCTAAAACTAAAACGTAGTAAATAAATATCTATTTACTACGTTTTAGTTTGAATAATATATCTCAGCAATAAAATCCAGCAAAGTCTAAATTACCTTTCACGCCCAGACACATAAGTTACAAACAAAATTACCCGAAATCACCTTTAGCATAAAGCCGTCCATTTTGGTAATAATAAAGAAGGAGCCATTCCGGCTTAGATTTATTTGGTTGCGCCTTTCTGTGGATACGATGTTTGTTATCCAATAACAAGAGATAGGTTTAACTAATATATCCTTGTTTTGTTCCGATGGTCTGGTTTGGATTTATTGGTAGTTTAAGTTTGATTGATAGGAAATTTTGATTGTATGATAAAAGTGATGTCAATAAACGAAATATATTTTACTTCCTAAATATGTGATATCAATAAACGTTATACATCTTGCTTCCTAGATATAATCAGTATCGTCTTCATCACCCACAGCTCTTGTCATCCCATTGCTGGGTATAGCCAACTCATTTCACGTGCCATCCTCTAAGGTCATGTGTCAGTCTTTCCCAGAATCGACCCGAAACTCTAACGTTATTTGAAATTTTTAGAAACTTCATCCCGTCCTTCCCAAAAGGTAATTCCCCAATTCCGAAAAAAAAATAGTAACGTAATAATTTAAGAAATATTGTTAAATTATTGACATGCTAAGATGGGGTACAGATTGTTGTTACAGATACCTAGTCCAAATTTAACCATACGGGCAATTGTTTTTTTTTGGGTTGAGCGGCTTTTCTGGGACTATACAGCCCCAGTATCACTGGGACCGTCCTCGATCTATTGTGATCGCCGCTGTTTTCTTTACAGTTCGCCTCCAAGTCCTGCATCCACTAGGTATTGCAGTAGTTTTTGGGGGGCGATGTTTTACATCCTGTGGGCCCAGGTGTAAGCTACGCTTGCGTATCAATGGTCCGCAGTCCATGAGAATATGTAGCGGCGTTTCGTCTGCCTCCTGGCACATTCTGCACGATCTTATTTTGGACAGTCCCATAGTGGACCAGTGCTTGTTTCGGCAGCAGTGTCCGGTAAGGGCTCGAACTAGGATGCGGATTCTTGTCCTACTCAGTCCTATGATCCGCTTAGAGTATCTCTGGTCATAGGCTTTTACAAGAGCTTTGGAATCAGTCCTGGCATGTCTGACCATACCTTCAAGGATTTGTTTAAATAGATACGGGCATTTTTCAAACTCATTAATATTTAATAACTGTGATCCGACATCCTATGTAAGTAATAACAACACGAAAACGCCATAGAAAACTCCATTCGAAAACTGAAATATTATTTCAAAGTGCTGAAAATACTTTGAAAACTGAAATAAAGTGCTTTCAAACTCAAAATGCAGTACTTTAAAAGTTAAAATTGAGTGGATCGCCTCAACAGTACTTTGCAACGAAGTAGCCATTCAAAACTGGAGGCTTTCAGAGTTTAGCATTCTTGAAATACAGCTATTTATAAAAGAATTTACGAAAATTAAGTTGTAGTCAACTTATGACAACACTGGAACTCATTTGTGGTCACAGTAGAGATAATTCAGTAAATCAAAAATATTATAAATTCGTCATTCTTATCCGCGTCGTATTTCTTTTATTTCTTGATGTTCTCTTTACTTTTATAAAACGGCATTCTCATTGTAAAGGTATTTATTACTATATAAAATTAAGTTGAAAAGATTCTATACTTGCATACAAAACACAAGAGATTATGTAAAATAATTACGTCATCAGATATTCAAAAGTCATTTTATATGTTTCATTGCCTTGAAAATTATGACATTTTTAAAATCTTATGTGGTTTTGCTATCAGCATATGTTTTGAAATACATTTAAAAAAAAAAATTTTTTTTTACAATATTTCTGGATGCCGAAAAATTTCTTTACGCAAAAACTGTTGAAATAACCTTTCCGGACTATTTCCAAATTAACCTACTGTTTGCAACTCGACTGTGTCCTTTTTAAGTATGCCTCCAAGGCAGTCGTGTAAAAGCCGTCGATTTATTTTTAATAATATTTTCTCTCCTATTTACAGTCAAACTCGATTTTCGGAAAATAAATTCATTTTCAATTCGTATTATATTTCTGTCACTTCGGTACTTTAATGGGTTTCAGTGCGAATACACGATGACGTATTATTATCATTTATTGATAATTTTGTAACATAATGTGTGTTGATTTAAATGTTTTGGGTGAACTGCGATAAATATGTGATTTCACGTGAATATTGGATATTGTATGGTTTGTGATTCATTGATTAATAAATTGAAGTTATGTCGCCAATATTTTAATTGCGACCCATTAAAATATATAACTGAAGAATTTGTTTGTTTGTTTGGTTGAACGCGCTAAATTCAGGAACTAATTATAGTCCGACTTCGTAAATTATTTCATTTTTCGATAGCCTATTTGCTACTTTTTGGCCCCATTTTTTTGGTTAGCCTATTCTGTCCCACTGCCGGGCAAAGGCCTCCTCTAAATCCTCCCATAATCGAATTTAATCTTTTATGGAATGAAATGCTTAAGTTTCGAGACTCCTACATGCCAAGCCACGTTAAGCTACAAGTACATGTAATGCTTTCATCTTTGACACTCGTTTTTTTTTTTAATAACGACGCCCGCCTTAAGAATTTTAATCCTTGTGTCGCACGTTTCGTCTTAATCTGTCAACCAGTATTACAATGGGATCATCAGATCAGATTGGCAGTCGCAAATACAAAAAATATTAGAGCTACAAAAAATTCGAAAATGTCTAGTTTTAAAATAACTTGACTATAATTCGTGTCTTCAAAAATCATCAAAACAAAACTAGTTTCACTTGCTAATCCTTAAAAAAAATCTCGCACGATCTCGAGCATGCGCGTGAGTAAGCCGTTGAATCTTAAAATAATTATGAATTCGTCTCACGGAAGTTATTATAAAAAAATAATCTCGATTTTTATTCTTTGAAAAAAAAAATTATGCTATTTATTTCAATCCAATCCATCATTTCATCACTTAAACCAGAAAACCCTTCGCAGAAAACACTAAATCCTCGTTAAGACGAACAGAACTTTTTACACTGATCTTAAAATTCAACATCACAAAATAAGGTCAATGTTTATGTTGGCTAGAGGAGAGTAATTAATTCTGAGTGGATTTAACAATTAACGATCGAGATTTGTACACTGGCAACCCTGGCCAGATAGGGTTGGCAGGTATTTGTTGCCAATTTGGGCTCTGGCTTGCCAATTAACATGGAAATAATATTTCGAGACTTATATTGGTAAGTAAAGGGACTGTACCGATTAATTTAAAAAGGCTTTTCAAGGAACTAAGAACCCGATATCGAGTCTAGGAATGGTCAAATAACAAAACCAAAATGTTGAATGTTTTGCCACAGAACTGAATATCTCACTTAAGGAGTCCCCTTATAATTATAAGGTACATTTCGACAAGCGTTAACGATGATAGAAATCGCTTAAATGACATTAAATGTATGGAAATGACATTTCTCTTCGATAAGTCACGTGACTAAGACTTGTCACTTTCATACATTTAAACAATTCGATCAGCGTTAACGATTGTAGAAATATACTTTGTCTCAGGGGCAAGAAATGAGATAACGCATCGAAATATAAGCATTCAAACTTATTCATGTGTTCCGTGATTTTTCCTAAACTGGGTTTATTGTACATAATTAAGTGTGGTATAAACGATCCTAATAACTGTATTATATTTAAAATAAACATATTTGACTGGCCTGTTGGTCTAGTGGTTAGTGACCCTGATCGCTAAACTGGAGGTCGGTTCGAGGGCTCGATTCCCACCCAGAGCAAATCTTTATGTGATGAGCACGATCATTTATTCTGTGTCTGGGTGTTATTAAACTATAATATTATGTATTTAGAAATATATATTATAAATAATAAATAAATAATAAATAGTGTGGACAATATCACATACATTGCTCCGAATCCAAAGTAAGTAGCTAAAGCACTTGTGTTATGGAATCCAGAGACAACGAAGGTACCACAAACACCCAGACCCGAGGCAATGTAGAAAAGTGATTGTCTACATTGACTCGTCCGGGGATCGAACCCGGGATCTCAGAGCTGGCGACACCTTGAAAACCGGTGCGTACGCCACTCGACCACGGAGGTCGTCTAATAATTAAAAATAAATTATAAGTATGTTTATCAGTTGTCTGGTTGCCATAGTACAGGCTCTGCCTAGTTTGGGATCAGATGGCCATGTGTGAGGTGTCCCAAGATATTATTATTATTATAACTTATTTTAAGGTGCTTTCACTTTTAAATTTTTTCAATGTAGCAACATGATCTTATTTATCGTCTCAATAAAGCCCGGCTTAAGTTCCTTCAAGTTAAGTAAATGGTAATTAAGAGGCAACCCTAACTAAAAGTCGTTATTTAATCTTAAATAGCCGGAGATTATACAGTAGCCAAAGTTTGGAGTAAAAACTGAAATCCCATACTATGATAAAACAAAAATTACTCAAGGCGAAGTTTCGTTGTAATAATTTTATTTGAGTAACTTTTTAATGGATACATAATTGAAAAGCGGGACAACAATAGCTAAGTCAAGCTAATATTATAAAGGCGAAAGTTTGCGAGTCTGTATGTATATTTGTTACTACTTCACGCTCCAACGGCTAGACTGATTTTGATAAAATTTGTTTTGGAGATAGCTGATACCTAGCATTATCACATAGGCTGTTCTTTTTAAACCAGACAACATAATTTAACACATTAAGTTAAACAAATTAATTAATTTAATTGGGGCTAGTTAATAAATAAAATATGTTTTTAAAGTAGGTACGGTATTCTTTACAAAATTCAATTTAAAATTCATAACAATAAATGAAAACTAAATTATAAGCAGGTTTCTCTCTTATTTCTTAAATAATTTTTAATATAATAGTATGTATTATACTACAATAATGAGAATACCTACTATTTCTTCTGTAAAAGCGACTTCTAAGATTTTTCGTACAAATTGGAAGTCCACCAAAATAGGTAACAAGAGATCTTAGACACGATGAATTATTTTGACTTCTGTTCCAAAAAAAAGCTGATCTAGAAATCCTATCCAGAACAGAACTCGATTACTTAGACTGCATCAATCTCTATTGAATCCTAAGCTGGAACAACTGCAATCATCAATCGCAACGTTCATTGAATTGATCCTCTACTCCTCGAGACAAATATTCCGTTTCCGTACTTCAGATTTTCAATTTGCTAGGAGATTTTGTTCCGTGTACCTTTTCAGTAGCTATTTGGATTTCGGATTAGGGACTGATTTCAGCCGATGAAGGCTTGAGGCGATTGTTATTTTCCTTATAGAAAATTCCTGATTCTTTTGAAATTAAGTAGTCCTGTTCCATTTGGTCTTGGTTCGAAGCGTGCTTGAAAAGCGTTAAGTTAGATTTTTGTTACAACGAAATTGAAAATTTTCCCTTAGCTCCATGCCGCTTATGTAGCATAAATTAATAGAATATCTTCATAAAATTCTAGGTTATGTTTAAATTATGGATTAAGAGTTATTTAAAATATTTCAGAGAATAAAAACATTTCTATCACCTTAAAGAACAATTAAAGTTGAGTTTTATTCAATTCACAATAAAAATAATGTTATGTCGTAAGCCTAAAATAAAGTTTGGGGCCACCAATTTTGAAATTGCTTTTATCAACGTTTTTTTTCACCTTTAAAATACATTGATTTAATCAAAAGTCCTCTCTCGTCAATAAGGTTTAATTCAGCCCGCAAAGAATTTCCTGCAGAAGACTCATGTATTAATCAGTTCTAAAAGAACCTGTCCCATATCTAGTTATCGATTAACATATGTTACTTATGTATCCATGTAGTATTGATCCGGTCATTAAGCCGTCACGCTGTCGCGTCTCTGTCGCCTTCGACAGACGTCAAGCAGATATGACACAAACATAAAAGTTTATTGTTTTAGTGCATATTAATGTGTTCGCGTAATGTGATATGACTTTTGCTTCATATGTGAACTTGTCTATATAGCATGCAAAGTGTTTTGCGAAATTTCCCGCTACAAGCATTTTGGAATGAAAATCATCTGGAAATCATTTAGACAACTATATTGACCACTAGCACATTAAGCAACCTCTATCAATGGATCTGAACAAAGATGGTTCAAATAAGGATAAATCGTAAAAGGAAGAGGCTTATCCAATGAGGGTAAGACTATAACTTCGTCCATAGAACAAGTCGTGTATGCCCGAAATAGCAAGTATCAGCCATTGTATACATAAAACACAACGACTGGCATTAGGACCAAAGACATGAAAGGGAACTAAACCAATGTCCAACTATAACGCTAAAAATGAAAGAGCAACGCAAAAAATACTAGATTCTGGGGCAAACGGCTTCCAAACCCAACGGTCCACATCAAACGGCCAAATATATTAATCGAATCGTCTTTTAAAGTAAATTCCGTGGACAATTGGGAAAGGAGGCAACAACTGAATTTTGAGAACGGTCGTCGACCATTCTCTTTGATGGCGTCTGTCGTTTGCAATCAAATTACATGGCGAATACAATGAACTGAATGAGAACTAGGTACCACACGTGATCGATGTAATACATGACATGTTTTGAACAAGGAAAAGATCTAGAGGATGGTTGTTCACATAAAAAAAAAAGGAAAAAGATAAGAATTGCAAGAAGGGCTCGTGGCTGATTGACGGCTTAGTTTAACCCATAATGAAGGTTAAGCTGTGCTCACCGCGGTTGGTTTGTGGATGGGTGACCATTTGTGAAAATTCTTGATCTTTGGCAGTTATTATTTCTGCCACAAATTCTCGGTTACAAAACCTTTAGTACGATTTTCAAAAAAAATACGTGTCAAGCGAAAATTTTTATTTCGTTTTTAGTGAAGAGGAAATATTTTTTGTGCGGTATTTTCTCATTCAATAGTGAATATTTTTTATCACAGCACATATTAAACACAACGTATCTGTTCAAAAAATACTCTACCGTCCTACATTGACATCCAATATAGTTCCCTCGTTATTTTACCAGTAACTTGCAACAACAAAGTATCCATTATCAATATCATAAAAGAAAAACAAAACAATTTTAATTAACTAATAACAGCGCTTTTAGTGTTTGTTTGAAAGTTTGCGAACCTTTGACGGCTAGTGATGGGCTGTATTAATACAATTAGTCGACAAATTGAATATTAATTGATTTTCTGTTGAATTTGTGGCAAATTTATTAAGTAGTTGTAATAGTTTTGGGAGGCGCTGTATCATCTGTTTGTGTTTAAGTTTCAATGTGTTGTGTTGTTTGTGGTTCTGTATGTAGACACTGTGGTCCTAAATTATATCGGATGGAAACTTTGATTACTATGAAACTAATTTAGTTGAGACGATTAAATTACGTAATATGGGGTTTGTGATGCTATACTATTTTATTTGTAATACACTTAAATAATTATATATTATTACGACTAACATTTGAATTCTGTATGCAGTTTTATCTGGTGGTATAGTATTGGTGATTCCCATTTATATACTCATACTCACATTTATATTAAGTTTAGTATTTTTAATAATTACTAATATCTTGAACATTAAATATTCTGAATTCATAAAAGAAAACTTATATAATTTGCATTGCTACAAATATCTCCTCTTACTCTTAATGTATGTTAATGTATAATTTTCAGAAACCTTTTAGAACAAACTTCTTTCTACTACATAACTCATTTAAATTTAAGACAAGCTCATCTATAACTTTGTTAAAACAATTTAGAAACAAATCGATCAATGTTCAGCCGGAATCACTTAACCTAGAAATGAAAATCGTATTCCAGCCTTAGATTGCTCAAGGGACCTAAATATCGATAAGATTTTATCGATAATGGTGAGTCCTTATTTGGAATAATGTGGTACTTCAAAATATAACGACGTAATTTTGTTTCTAGACATTGGCTTGCTAATTTAATTTAAACTCTATGGAAAACTTTGTTCTGACTACCGTTAAAGGGTAACTTTGTCATAAAACAGGTATATTCTGCGTATCATCATCTCAAAAAGTATTTTAAATTACATTCGTAAGTGTACGGTTTGACTGATAATAAGAGGCCACGGTAGGTCCGTGGATGGGTGAACATTTGTAAACATGCCAAGACCCCTCTGTGCCTCGGCAAAGAACGTAAAGCCGTTGGTCCCAACTGCCATACAGTAATCTTTGACAGTCGATAAGTCATTACAAATCTGACAGCCAGTCTTACTATGGAATACGTGTTACCCAGCAATGGGTTGTGAAGGTCAGATAGGCAGATATTCCATATAAAATATGGTATTCAGCTAAATCCGGTAAGACTGGTAGCCGACCCCAACATAACTTGGGAAAAGGCAGATGATGAATCTAGAATAAAATTTTCAGTCGACACGTAAGAGAATACCTGAACGACAGATTCTTGACTGATTTGAAACGACTCGTCTGTCTGTGTCCTCTGGGTTCACTACGAAAGTAATTTTCCCGAAGCTATTTAAGGTTCTCACGGAATTAATGTAATAGGTTTATTTTAAACAAAGACCTTATCTAGGTTATAATCAAGATAGAAACTAATTTAATGGCTTCGTAAATTGTGTCTCAAAGATAAGTGGGTAAGAAGATGGCTAGACCTATTTTAAAAAGAAATATTCTATCTTATATTCAAGGCTTTAATGTTTTATTTTTAGGATGTAAATATTTATTAATAAATAAATAAATAATAAATATCTTGGGACAGCTCACACACGGCCATCTGATCCCAAACTAGGCAGAGCCTGTACTATGGCAACCAGACAACTGATAAACATAAAAAATTGTCCTGGGTGGGAATCGATCTCACGACCTCCGGCTTAGCAGTCAGGTCTGTGTTATTGAGATAAAGGTTTGATGTTTGAACTGTAATATGATGACTGAACCACTTTCAAACTTTGAGAGTGCTTCAGTCATATGACTGCATCTTCCACGCATGAATGGTTCTATTCCCACCCAGGAAAGAGCGTGATTAGGGATTGAATAAAAAAACCGAATAACCAGAAGTCGTGGAACAAATATTTAGGTTGCAGGTGTTTTACAAGTAACCCTGTAAATAAATACACATACGTTTATTATTGAAAGAAGTCGGGATTTAAAATTACTATAATAATTATAAAATTGGGATGTAGAAAACTGTTTTAATAACCATTTTTAGGTTAAATATATTATAGTTGTCTATCGCTGTAAAGAAAATGTAACACATAGAACTTTACTTATAACAAAAAATGGTATTCAGTCTTTTGTTTTATAAAATAAAAGTGACAACAAATTGGTTTCATTTTTGGCCCATTTGTTGTGTTGAATAATCGGCTTAACTTTTTGTATCTTTTTTGTGTCACAAACAATGACTTTTATTTCATTATTGACTGCACGGATAACCGAGTGGTATAGGTCACCACGCTGATTACCACTGTGCGCAAAGTGCTGCGGGTTCGATCCCCGCATGAGACTAGCATTTGTGTGATCCACAAATGCTTGTTCCAAGTCTGGGTGTAATAAGTGCATGTGATTTGAATGTTTGTGAAACCCCCGCGACACAAGGATTAAATTCCTTAATGCGGGCGTCGTATTTTTTTTATTTAAAAAGTAAAAAAGCAAAAAGCTTTATTTGTAGTTTTTTGAATTTATTAAATACTGTAACTAATGCTTTTAGAGAATAAATATAAATACATTTTTTTACGGTTTGCTTCTATTTTCTTATCGATAGGTGAATAATTCATGTACAAGTCTAGACGATTTTGTTTATAAATTCACTATTGAATAAATAGAAAATACTCTTAGATCGCAATGAAAATAAAATTGTAGGTATCTAGGTAAGTAACCAACTTTTTTTAACCCTCTTCACAAAGAAGTCGAGGTTATCAATTCAGTTGTATTTTTTTGTTTGTTACTTTTAAACTCAGTCATTCATCTGTTATTTTCCGTCTTTTTGAATTTGGTACACGTTAGCCTCTTCAATTCGACATCAAGACATTCCACCGACTTCAATTCGGCATAGAAACCGACTTTAAACACAATATCATTATTAACTTTAAAATCAAGTAAATACCTAAGGTAAATAAATACCTACATATATTTTTCGCTTTTGAGTGACTTATGGTACGAAATATACGTTTGACGTTTTTTGTTTTTATTATTTTTTAATAAAACTACTCTTAAACGGATTCCATTGCAGTTTATTTTGATTTTAGTTCCCGACGTTTTGACGCCTTTGTAGGTGTCATGGTCACGGGCAGACTGAGGTGGTATTTGTTTTGACATGAGATGTTGCTCTTTCTACATTCATTTATTTTTATTAACTATTTGTGTTCCGATCTACCTACGCAATACGAGCTCACTGTGTCTTGAAGTGTTGCAGCGCCGCTCTTGGAATTTTGCTTTGGAATCCGTAAGAATCCGTTTAAGTTTTATTTCAATGTCCAACATTCGCGTAAACCTCAGAAAACAATATATAATTATATTTTTAATTAAATTTATTTTTTCTGAAAAAGCTGGGCTGAATTATTTTTTTCTGTATTAATTTATTGTGAGTAATATTATACTAGCACACTGCTACAAGGTTTTTTCACAAAGGTTTTACTTAAGCTATGTAAAATGTTGGTGTACAATAAATAAAGTATATTCTATTCATATCTACATCATTTCTTCCTCAACAAAAACTCAGAATTCCAAATACCCTTCGATTATACAAACAAAAGACGATCTATATTCTTATTACCGTTCCTTCTTCAACGAAATAAGATATTATTGCAGTCTTGTCTTGAAATTGACATTCGAACGCCTGTTGTAGGCACTCGAGTTCGTTAGTGTCAAAGCTGGTTCCGTACTTTTCTGAAAACTAAGAAAACTGGGAAATTGAAACTATTTGAAGTGCCAACGTACGATGCTACTCGTTTTTGTAAATAATAAAGGAATACTGCTTGTATATTTTGTTCAGGTTTTTGAAACGATCACATTTACTAAGAGATACTGTATTACCCAGTAAGGGGTTGTGAAGGTCAGAAAGTCAAGTCAAGTAAAATACGGTATTGACCTAAATCCAGTAAGACAGGCAGGCGACCCTAATTTAGGGAAAGGCTAGGCAGGTGATGATGAATATTTATAATCAAGTAAGTTTTTTCTAGTGTATGTTGACCTTGTTTTGGTTAATATTATTTCTTTTTAATATTAGTTTTAAATTTTCATTATGGACTAATATACTAACATATAGCCTTAATAGGCCGTATACAGAAAGAAAGCTAGAAAAAGCTGGAAACTTATAAGCGCTTATCGGCGCTTGACAGCGCTGGTAACCCGCGCAGGAAAATATATGAACGCGCGCCGATACGCGCTGACCGGCGCCAGCTTTCTCTCTGTATACGGCCTTCCCTCGGACATGACAATATTTCTTTAATTATACGTAAATTATACAGGATGAATTAAAAAAGAATTCGTTTATTCAACCAGTTCGGAATTCACTTATGTTTGTATGAAAAAATGATTTTCAATTTTAAGATTAATTGTACCTATGTTTCTTGTGAATCATTCACCGGTTTACCTCGTTGATTATACGCACTCCTTTTTAATGAATCCTGTATATTATATTTCGGCGTCTGACGCGCGATAATGATGCCGATTTGAAACCCAATCATTGCAGAAACGACATGAACCTATTTGTAAAAAAAAACTGATTCACATAGCAAGTAATAGCTTTTTTTTAAATGAATTTTAAACTGTACTAAATCATTAAATCTGTAATCAAAAATATTTCAAACAAATATTATTCCCCCTTGATTTCTAAAAGGACAGTAACAGGTTGTTTTTCCTATTGTTTACATAAACAGTAAAAATCTTTAGCAAGATCGAAATAAGTGCTCAATAAAATGATTGTATAAAACCTTATCGAGGGTATAACAGTAATCCAAAAGGTAAGATGAACATTAACGTACCTGAGATAATAATCAGTTTTTACCTCTTTATTACATCAAGGTACGGTAGAAAACGTTCAATTACCTTTGAAATTAACTTTGTAAGCTTCGCGAGAAGACATTGGCAATATTTGGGTTAAATGAAGATGCTTTGCAAACAAGATTGGTTCGACTGCTTTCAGTCTAAATGTTGACTTTTCGGGTAAGAATATAATCTTACTATATTATTATCTTATATCTTTAAACGAGCAATTCATGAATATATATACATTAACTGAATCTCGTTTTCCTTCATCGTTTATCAACGGTGTCTTATAAAAAATATTAAAAAAGTAGGTACATAAAACTTTGAAAGAGTCACATTCTTACTTGCCTGGGTTTCGAATTTGAACCGCTAGGCTACCACGACTTAAAAAAAAAAGAAAAAATGTTAAGTAATTAAAAAAATCCTAATATTATTCTGTAAACACTATGATTTATGTATAGGTAATGAAATAAAACTACTTTGAAACGTCGGTAACTAAAATCAAAATAAACCGCGATAGAATCCGTTTAAAGTAGTTTTATTTCAATGTTTAATATTTGCGTAAACCTCAGAAAACAATTTAAGCACCATTTCCCTAACCAAATAAGTAGATTAGGTACAGAATTGTATGCCTACATTATTCAAAGCAACGCTACGCTTTTAGAACATCTATAGTGTCGTAATTAAGTGTACCTATCAGGGAATCACTAATTTACGTTTAGGTTTATCTCTTCAAGATAGGTACTAAAGAGACAAATGTAAGTATTTTAGAAATAAATTTAAATAAAATGACTTACGTTAACTTAAGAATTGACAGGTTTTAATCTTTAGAAATCTTTTTAAATGTAAATTAATTTTGGTTTTAACAGCTTCCCAGCAATGTGTTTCACACAATACCAGTAGTTTTGTTGACCCCTCGTGATAAGCTAAATGCTTGTGTTGCGAGTGGTTTCACGTCGGTAGTGCAATGGGTTGAGTTCGAACCCGACACCACATGATCGCAAGCCCAACGCTCGAATTATAAGTGTCTTGACAAATAAATATAGATATCATTTTAAATGTTTTATTACCTTTCAGTGTTAATTATAAATATCTGCCTAGATGTCCCACTGCTGGACACAGTTCTCTTCTCATCTACAGAGATGTAACAAGCATTGACACACGCACGCTTACTTGGCGACGTCAGATTCCCATTTAAAATATGAATAACAAAAAAACAAAAAAGAACGCCTTTAATTTAGGATTGACACAACATTTTAAACATACCCTTTTTTGGCGGTGTAAAACGCTATAGCCTTCAACCCACGCGAAGGGCACAGCGTGGAGATATGTCGGACTTGCACCGCCCAAAAACACCCCGGTCCCGTCCTTGCCTTTGCTGGATCCGCGGGATCACTTACGCAAGCTCTGCACAACTCCAGCAGGAAACAGTTAGACCCTAAATAACGTTCAAGCAAGGAAATTATTTTTCAATTATTCGCGTATAATCATAAAAGCGTAAATATCATATTTTCATATAAACACTTATAATTTCACGGCTCTACATAACACTAAACGCAGATGACGTCAGTCTACATTCATTACTATCCACCTAACCTCAGCAATGTCATAGAACACATCACCCAACAGAAACACTTCCAAACGCCATCTATAATTAACATTCAGCTAACAAGAAATTACTTATTAATGAACGAAGCGTAATTGACAGGTGTAGCCTATTACATACGCGTTGGCTCCGCTCAAGTGGGAACTTGTTTGTCTAATAGGAATGTTAGGCGTTGTGCTAATTGCCGACTATCGTACGAACGATGCGATTTTATCGTACAAGAAGATAGGTAAAGATAGTGTGTGCGTGATTTTCAAAGCTGTTGGTGTTCGTTGAGAAGTGTAAGCCGGACGTTTTGATCGATAATGAAGGTTAATACGCGCTCACTGCATTTGCTCCCATCCTTGCCTCGGAGAGTTCGTTGGTATACCTCAGAGTTTGAATACGCAAGTCTTCAACCAGTGCGTCCTGCCTGTCACATCCTGCGTGTCACCACAGATTACTTGATAGTTATGGTGTCACGTGGACACTGATAATAGATTTAGTCCACAAACTGAAAGTTGCTCAGCGAGCTATGCTCGAATATTCTTCGAAGGATAAGATTAGAAATGAAATTATCTGGAGAAGAACCAGAGTAACCAACATAGCTTGAGGAGTTAGTAAGCTGAAGTTGCAGTGGGCTGGTCATGTTTGTCGCAGGACTAATAGTCGTTGGAAATGCCGAGTCTTTGAGCGGAGACCGCGAATCGGCAAAAGCGCTGTTGAACTTCCTCTGGCCAAATGGACCAGAAAAAGGTGACCGGATTGGACTGGATGCGGAAGACGGAAGACCGGTTCTGTGGCGCAAATTAGGAGAAGACGCCTATGAGTGGACCACGTTAAGATGAGTTCATTGATTAATACTACATGGCGCTTAAGACCCATATCTACGTCTAATACTGAAAACAATCCACGGATATATTAATATTTTGACTGGCCTGTTGGTTTAGTGGTTAGTAAGCCTGACTGCTAACCCGGAGGTCGTGGGTTCGATTCCCACCCAGGACAAATGTATATGTGATGAGCACGATCATTTGTTCTGTGTCTGGGTGTTATCTATCTATAATATGTATATATTTAGGAGTATATAAGTAGTTATGTTTATCAGTTGTCTGGTTGCCATAGTACAGGCTCTGCCTAGTTTGGGATCAGCCCCCTTAGACAAAGTACATTTCGACAATAGTTATCGCTGATCGAATCGCTCAAATGTATGAAAGTGACAAGTCTAAGTCGTGTGACTTATCGAAGAGAAATTTCATTTCCATACATTTAATGTCATCTTAGCGATTTCTATCATAGTTAACGATTGTCGAAATGTACATTGTCTAAGGGGCAAGATGGCCGTGTGTGGAGTGTCCCAAGATATAATTATTATTATATTCTTATTATTAGAGAATCTAAGATCGTACGATGAAATTACAACAATTACAAGTATGACAAAATCGCATCAGTCTCTCGTACAATCGCCATCGTACAGTTAGGACGAGGCCTAACGGAGGTATGTATTAAGAGATTGTGTTGGTACTGTAATGGGTTTCGATTTAACAGTATAATGTCGATCGCGGTACGTTAATGATATGATGAATTGTAAAAGGGTTGGTTTGAGTGGAAATTTGTGTTTTGTGTTTATACCTGGAAAATACTTACGAGTACATTAGAATATGTAATATTAATTCATTGTTTGTTTCGTGGCATTAAATGTTTGTCGTTTGAATTCAATGTTATGTGAGCCTAATGTGACCAGAATGTGAGTTAGTTTTATGAATATGCGATGTTTATTGAGCTGTTCTCTGATTGGTTCACAACCTGGAGCGAGCCAATCGGCAGGCTGGACGTTATGAACGTGTCGATCACGTAAAAACACCATCTATAAAATTTCCCACTGTTGGACCCAGGCCACCTCTCATAAAATGTACATGTACTTTTAATTTTTTTTTTTTTTATCGTTACATACTACAATACGTTACGTATTACAATAATTTCAAAAATTAAAATAATTATAATAGATAGTTTTATTTATCTTATAAGTTTTTAGTTTAGTTTAGTATAATTAATATAGTTTAGTATAAGTTGTGTATAATATAAAAATTATGTATATTGTTTACAAGAAATAAATTTAATGGTCAGATTGAAAAAAAAAAAAAAAAAAAAAAAAAAAATTATAATTTCAAATTTTAAAATCTAAAAAGAACCTGTGTTTTAGGCGTAAACGTTCTTATTTCTTTAAGTGAACAAACATAAGTAAAACGTATTCTTCAAAAAAATGCGAAGATATACTCATTATGTATTATTTCAACTAATGCCTACACTATAATAAAAAAAATCATTACATTTTTTTTACAAACTAAAAGTAGGTAGGTCTGATGTCTGTTCATAAGACAAGCCTTGTAAATAATTAATTACTATAATATTACAGCTAAAATAATTTTACTTAAAGATACTTAGTTCTCCATTACGAAAGACGAAAATTCGTTGAAAAAACCAATTATACCAATATCCGCCGAAAGCAAAAAATTAGTTCATTAACCTCTCAAGGTTATCTAAAATCCAACAATATTGGTACAACATTAACAGTTTTATCGAGTTTTATCTTTATTTAAATTAACAAAACTCATTAAATACTTAATTACTTTTCTTGTGCGCCTAAAGTCATTGACCTAGGGTAACCTTCCGAATAAGGCTTTTTGTCTAAAATCCAATTCACTAATTTATTTTGAAGTACCTTCGGTTGCAAGGTTTATATTGGTGTGTCAGTTAAATCCTACTAATATTATAATGCGAAAGTTGGATGAGGAAGTTTGGATGTTTGTTACTCAATCACGCAAAAACGGCTGAACGGATTGAGATGAAATTTGGCATGCATGTAGCCTTTGACATGAAAAAGAACATAGGTTACCTTTTATCCCGATTTCTTATGTAGTTCCCGAGGGAACATTTAAAATTGTTTACGAGCTAAGCCGTGGGTGGACAGCTTATAAATTTGGTATTTTTCTCTATTACAGCGCAAGCTATAACACGGGTGAAAATTTGATTCCATTTTTCACTACTTTCACATTTTTCATTTCTTTCTGGACCCAATTCTGAAGTCCACGTAGACCAATTCTCGGGCAGAAGCTAGTTGACTATAGTTCAATTCACTACAACACTGCTGTCAACTGATGCTATTTGTGCTGAAAATAGTACGGAGCAATTATTTGTAAATTAAATACACATAGAAAGCTGGAAAAATTGGAACCGACAGGACTCGAACCTGCAACTCCTGTCCTCTAGCCAATGATCATTGGTCATTGGATCATGAATCAGCTAAATGTGTCGTGGCTAGAGGGCGCTTGAATGTATAGAAGTGACAAGTCGGAGTCACATGACTAAATCTTAATCAAATGTCAGGTCGGGTCGATAATTTTTAAAACTAAAGAAAATAATAGAAGGATGAAACGCATTGGAAAAGGAGGAGAATATTATAAAAATGAAACGAAAATATTATACATATAATTTACGGACGATCTGAGGTCAGGAAGGGTGAAAACGGTTTATCTCGATTTCCGGGAAAACCACAAGCCCTATGGAAAAAAGTCAGTCTTAAAGCTGAATCCATTAAGACTGGAAGTCGACCCCAACATATTATGGTTTGAGAAAAGTTTAGATAGAAAAACATAAGTACTCACAATTTTTTATTTAAAATAATAACACAAAATATAAGTAACTTACATTTTCATTACCTTTTCAGCCAGAACTCCCTGTAAACATTTTCCAACGTAAGTAAAATAATATAGGTCAAAAATCTTCTGCCTTGCAAACCCCTTTATCAACCACCACAGAGCTATCACCATTAATTTAGATTTATTTATTCAGATGCTTTGTAAAAGGGACTCAGAAACAATGGAATAGACGTACCCACTTCTACTAACATCCATTGTGGGGAAATCAAATTATAGGCACAAGAAACAATTTGTCTTAGACAGTTAATTGTTTTACCTAGTATTGTTCGAAGATTTATGCATAGATTTATGATATAGTTTTTATAGTTCAAACAAAAAGTTGATAAATTATTGTAGCTTATTATTAAGTCTATAGGTAGTCATAGCTAAACTAGGCAGAGCCTGTACTATAGGAAGCAGAAAACTGATAAAGGAAGGCTATAGGCTATATACCCCGGTAACCGAAGCCCACGCGGCCGGAGCCGTGAGCATAATTTTCGATTAGTTTATATTTTAAATATACAAAATGAAATTACTATAATTATATTAGCTCCATTTTTGGCTACCGGGTCCGATAATTGATTGTTTGAGGCACTATAACCACTTGTAGAAATGACACACACCACAAGGAAAGTTAAACTTGCATGAGTCAGTAACAAAGTCAAAAATCAAATGTCTAGTAAACCTAAAACGTTAACTTTAGAACCAAATGACGCTAGGTGCACGGTTCCAAAGTGTCATTACTATGGAGAAGAACCGGCAAGAAACTCCACAGCAACACATCAACAACAGATACAGCGAGACATAAATTAAACTCATAAATAAAATAATTTTCGTCTGAAGTTAAAAATAAAACGTATCACTACGGAGAATTAAATGAAACACAATTTAAAAATGATTGTTCTTTTGCTTTTACTGAAAGCTCTTTCATGTCAGATTCGTAACCAAAATGAATGGAGTCGCGACAAAGCGTACAAGATTAATTATTAAATGAAACAATTGTTTAATAATGACTATCATTCCGTTTCAGTAATGTGTCGGATTTTTTTGTGTCATGAAGGGATTTTTTGTGGCGTTTGTATTTAAGGCTTTTAGAGTCTCAGAACTTGGGACTTAATTCACCTTGTGGGTCTAATTTAGTTGGGTTGTTTTGAAATATTCATACGAACTTAATTATTTTATCATTTATTAATTAATACCTATGATTTTATTTATTTAAACGAATTTTTTAATAACGTTTTTGTAATTTTTAGATATATATATTTATAATCTATTTATTATTTTACATCTGACATTTTTGATTTAAAACCATAGATACTTTTTCTATTCTTTTTAAAAAGCTTACTAGCTATGTGGGTCGCACATTACTAGTATTCTTGTTAACCTCTCGTGCTAACCTTAATATGTGTAACGAGTCGGTTCACGTCGATTGCAAAATGGGTGAAATTCGAACCGGCAACCACATGATCACAAGTCTGACGCCCGGCTATTAGGCTACCATAAGTTTTCTATGTCGAGAAAGTTATTTCGTAAATAAAAACACCCGAATTAAAAATAGATAGTCATGAAAATAAATTCATATTACATAAAAATTATCTTCAACAATGCCAAAGAACAAAAGTCACAAATAAAAAGGTTAAAAAATATAATGTATATTTTACTCCACAGGGAATTAGTTGTTAAAACTTAAAAACACAACAAGTAATAACGCCTTAGAGAATATTCACTCATATCCCCGGTGGGATGTAAACGTTCAACGTGACAAGTCGATCGTATCGGGCACTTAGAACACGCGTTAAATTTTATTATCCAGCTGCTTTGTCACGACAAGACAGATTGCCTTAGAGAGTATGTTTCTTAAGAATATTTTCTTTATATTTTAATACGATAGTGTGTATTTTGTAGGTTGAAATGGGTTGTGGAGGTCAGATAGGCAGTTGCTCCATTTGAAATACAGTATTACCGGTACGGTAAGGCCGGAACTCAAGTCCAACATAACTTGGAAAGATGTTAAGCAGAAGAAGTATATGTATTTGGTTTGACGAGAAAAACTTTCAGTAGGTAGTAATTTTGCTCATTTGAGCCTGTTTTATACCATCTAAAATTAACCGTCATAAATGAAAGTTAATAATTAGATGTGAAAAATTGATATGATTGTCATCTTGCCAGCATCTTTTTGGCCCACCCCATTTACGATCTCCAGTTCCCACACGGATAAATAAAAAAAATCTAAGTTATTTCACACGTTACCTAATTTTAAAATTTTATAGTAAGCAATTGTCAATAATTAAATAAAAGAAAGTAAATAATTCAAAAATATTGACTTTGGCCCAGTTTTTTGATCCCGCGTTAACTCAATCAATGGTTAAATATGCTAACTAATGGTTTCAAACTTCGGTAGAACGCGTTTATTCATCTATTTTTATTCTAGCAAATTAATGGTTAATTAATTAACTCTCCTACTTATTTGTCCATTTGATAGACTAAAATTTACAACTAAACGCATTTTGAAACCGTTAGTTAGCATATTTAACCATTGGATGAGTTAACTTGGGATAAAAAAACTAGGCCTAAGACCGCCAACTTTCCGTCCGCCAACAACGTTTCTACTAAACTTTACTTATTTTATTAACTTTTGTTTTTGTATGAGAAGTTACCTTTACATAATGTAATTAATTAATAAAGTTTTATACTATATACTACATTTACGTAATTGCTTTTGATTTGCAGTTAATCTCTTCGACGTGAAATGATTAAACCAAGATTGTGAACGATCAAACTAATAGAAATAGTTTAGTGAGCTATTAAGGTGATCCATACTAAATAATAATTACAAATGTCTGTCTGTCTCTTTGTGTGTCATCATGCTTTTTCATGGCTAAACCGCTAAACCGAATTATATGAAACTTGGTATCGACTAAGTCATAACTGACATTCACGCAACCAAATATGCGGGAAAACCCGCGGGTTTGCAATTAGTCTATAAGTATTAAAACAAGAAAACTAGTTTAACATTTTTATATTAACTTTTTACAAAGTTGTTATACGAGTATTCTTGTCGGACATTAAAAATATTTATAATGGAAGGAGTAAAAATATAAGTCCTAATTAACTCGTAGCAATGTGCTACGGCGTAGCTGTCGTAGCGGCTACGCCACTACAATTACGTCTACAATATTATAAGCCTTTTGTGCATATAAATTAATTTTCTTCTTCTTTCAGTTGTTTACAGGATAATTAATTTGTTATTTTGCTATTGGTGTTTTGTTGAGTTCTTTAAATAATTTTCCTTATGAATTTTCCCCACGTTTTAGAAATGTCAGGATGCCAAACCATAATATCTCTTTCTTTCTCCTAGTTTGTCTACACTAATATCATAAAGAAGAAAGATTTGTATTTAAGTGTATGTTTGTAATGAATAAACTCAAAAACTACTGTGCCGATTTCAAAAATTCTTTAACTATAAGAAAGCTACATTAACCCTGAGTAACGTAGGCTATATTTTTTACAAAAAAATTAGGTACCGCGGGCGGAGTCGCGAGGAACAGCTAGTTATATATAATTTTAAAAGAGTAATATAAAATATATTTGATAAAGTTAGCCTTATACTTAAAGTTAAAAAAAAACTACCACATAGCAAAGTTGATGTTGCATTTGAACTTCACTTAACTCTATTTTTTTCTTCCTCAGGTGCGGAACCCACGACAGCAATGTCGGTGGAGGGCCAACGGTGCCTGTTTGTCGTGGTGCTGCTCATACACACCGTCACAGGCGCTGGAGAAGGTAACCACCAACAAATATTATACGGGTCCTTTCGACCAAAAAGTTGGTCCTTAAAGCAATTTTTTGTTGTGTGTTTACGGTATACTTACGCAACTTTTGTGGTGTCATTTATTCAAAATAGTGAGAACATTTTGATGAAAAAGAAAGTTTTCGATTGAACCGCTTACTAAAGCGTCGGTCGCACATTAGTAATATTCTAGTTAACCCATCGCGCTAAGTTAAATGTTGTTTTTGTTTTGAGTGGGTTCACATCGGTCGTGCAATGGGTGGACTACAAACTGGCAACCACATGATCGCAATTCCGACTCCCAAACCGATGAGCCTACCGCCGCTACAATTATTTATATTTAAGGATCGAAATAAAACTACTTTTTAACATAATTATTCTATCGCGGTTTATTTTTTATTATAGTTCGCGACGATTCAACACAGTATTTTTATTGATATTTTATGTAACATTAACCTCAGAAAATAACATGGTTTAAAAGGCTTTCAAAAAAAAATTAGTTTATCTTCTGAAGTTATTGTACAGAGATATGAATCAATCAAGACCATTATTCTTGTCTTACATTCAAGTCTTACCCTAATACATAGAGTAAGACTCATTTTTTTTAGTCGAAAGGACGATGACGAAACAAGGCTTTAGTCTTATTTAACATGTTAGTTTCATGGAGGATTACAAAAATATTATATATTAGTATACACGCGTAATTATGTCTAGCCCTGCTTATCACATGCAGGCGTATTTTTTCAAAAAATTCAAAAACCATTTATTCAAATTAGGCTACCATGTAGCACTTTTTGAAGGTCATCGACACAGACAGCACCCTGGTTCGCCCACCCCACCGCTTCCTAAGTGCTTTAGCCGGGGAGAAGAAACGGCGCAACAAACTCCCCAGCAGCACGCTGTCTTTACAATATAAAAAAATATAAGTAGTTTAGGGAACATGCCAAGTAAACAACTGCTTGAGGTTCATGAGTATCTCTGAAATAAAAGATTAAGATAAAGCTAGTAAACTACAGAAACCAAGGTCAACAGAACGACCAGTCACCGCAAGCAGCACCCGTTCACGAGTATGACGCAAGGGTCAGCCATCACCTCCCTCGCCATATTTGAGGGAAGGAGGTGACCCGACCCAAGACGACACCACAGGCAGTGACAGCTGAGGGAGCATGACGATACTATTGCCGGTAGTAAAAAATAAAAAAAAGCTGAATGAAAAAAAACACCTCAAACACTGATTACGTGCACAATCCCTTAACAAGTTCGTTTTACATGTTTACTTAAATAAATTTTATAATTAATATAATTATACATTCCAAGATGTAAAAAGGAGTAATAATTTGCATATAAATTATACATAGATACGCATAATCGTATTAAATATAAAACAAAAAAAAGGTAACAAACGTTGTTACATACAAAGTGTATGCCTATCAAATAAAATAAAAACATGGTTATAAAGCAAAACATAATTAATACAAATTTTCATTCCACATGGAACCGTCTTGTGTCTATCGCGAATGCCAACTATGTTTATCGTTTAAATAGTCGTTAATTGTATAATAGGCCTTTTCACACAGCTTACTTTTAATTATAGATTTAAATGAGTTAAAGGGCAACTCTAGTAAACTAACAGGAAGTTTATTGTAAAACCGAATACCAAGCCCCACAAATGAGTTGTGTACCTTATGCAGCCTGTGTGATTTTAGCAACTAAATAGTCAACGCGAAGCGATGTTGCCTTAATCATGGTCAGATATTGATTGGATATTGTTCTTGACTTGGAACCTGGACCAATCAATATTCGAAGTTGGCTTTGATCAGTCCTGGTTTGAATATGAATGGTAATGAAGGTTACTAGTCTGTAGATAACTTGACATCCTTGCTTGTACTTGAATCATGATTTTAATGTTAATAACGAATAATTAAACTGAAATACACGACGGTACTCCCGCGAAGACTCGAAAATGTCGAACTAGTTTCGGGATCGAACGGACATCTTAATCATGAGCTCAATACGCGTCTTCTTAGTCGTTCGCAACCAGTTTGATCAAGGCTTCATTTAGCTTGCGTCATTCAACCCGGTCTTTCACTACTCGCATCCGATTCGTACCTACAATTTTCTTAAAATCACATTTGCTGTCTATTTCCAGATATCTGTTCTCACTAAGGTCACAATTCAGAAACCGTTTTCGCCGATATGTAATAAATATAGAACAGTCAAGATATATTTATCTGCTCTTTAAAGTGCAATTATTTTTATTTATTTATTTATTTTGAGCCTGAAAAAAGAAAGGGAGGCCTTTGACCTGCAGTGGGACACCACTGCAGGTCAAAGGCCTCCCTTTTTTCCTTCCATTTTTCTCTCTGAAGGGCCAATTGAGGCCACTCCTTGTTAAAGGAGTCCCGGTCGTCCGTCTATTTCCACCTAGGTTCAAGTCTTCCACGTGGCTTTCGTCCACATTTCCACTGGCATTAAAGAGCAATACTGTTCACAAAATAGTTTTGTTTTTAAACCAAAAGCTAAATAGCAGCTAAACATCTGAATATACTGAACTACACTTTAAAACGTAGTCTATAGTTTTAAATGCACACCCCGTTTTATAGACTAAAGCGAAAAAACGTACAAGCCACATAAAAGTCCGCAAAAGTTAGTTGTTAGTGTACAGACAACAAAAAAGGAGTGAATAAATAACGCTTCTGAGGTTTAAGCGTTGAGTAAAATGTTTTTGCTGACTATGTGGATGATATTTTGATTCTCAGCGCTTCTTATTTTTACATGTGTTTTGTGTGGTACACCTCCGTATTATGCAGGGTGGGTCAAACATTTTCCAGTTCTGTTGTGTACATAAAAAATTCAAACGGTCTACGGAACGGACCGAACAATTTTCCGAGTTGAATTCATACCTTAACAGCTCACCACTTTAAATGTCTTTATCCTTTCACGTATGTTTCTTTTATTAGTATTTCTTTAATTCACAATTAAAGTTGACTGGCCTGTTGGTATAGTGGTTAGTGATCCTAATTTCTAAGTCGGAAGTTGTGGACACAGATAAACACAGGACAAATCTTTTTGTGATGATTACGATCATTTATGTGACTCAGTGTTATTAACAAGAATATGTATGTATTTAGAAAAATACAAATATGTTTACTATATCTGGTTTTCATAGTACAGGTTCTGCCTAGTTTCGGTCATGTGAAAGCCGTGCCAAGATATAATTATTAAATGAATAAGCTTATAATTACATTTCGGAAAGATAATGGAACCTTATGAAATTAGTCTATAATTTTAACAATAACTGGGTAAATATTTGCCTACGGAATTAAGGTTCCTATTTCCCACCGAAGTGATGTTTACTTTCCAACACATTACAGGTAACATAGATGGTTTTGAAACAGTGTATACAGGACCGAGCACGAAGGTCCTTGAAATGTAATATCGTGGACTTCAAACAAAACATTTTAAGATATATTACAATGCGAAATGGAATAAAGGACCAGAAACCGCGACTAACCTATCATGATTAAACTGAAAGCGTACTCTCAAAGGGAGGAGTTAGGGAGATCGAAATTAATGTGGTTTTTTAACTGAGTTAGGTATATTGGTCACGCCGATGGTGTTAAATAATCTGAACTGTTTCTGGTCCTTTGTCCTGAATTATTTATGACTCGAAGGACTTTAGTATTTTATACATTACGCATTATATTAACATAATTATAATAATTGAAAACATTAACGGCTTATAAATAACAGACTGCTGGACACAGACCTCATGTAGACATGGAACCAGCATTGATCACCACGCTTTCTGGTTTGTGAGTACAATTCCAATATATATGGAATCCAGGTTTCCTCGTCATATACACAACCTTCGCCTTCAAGGGTTGTCAGTATTGTATTAGAATGATAAGAAAAGTGTATATAATTATAACTTTAAAAAATCACATTGGTACTAAACTTGTCTAGAGTGGGTTCGATCCTGCAACTTTGTGCATATAAAGCCGTTTATTGAACTGCTAGGTCAAACACGATATTTTCATGGTTAATGATAGTATATTATGTTAACGGTTCCCTGGAAGAAATTTCCGTGTGCAATAAGGTCGCCCTTTGTCCACTTTTCTTGCAGTTTTTTTTATCAAACATAATCACAAAGAAAAACACATCTTAATATGTTTAAAAGGGTCATGTCATACAATTTTTATTGTTCTTGCAAAATGTTATTAGCTAGCATGGAAGACTACGTTTTGCGTATTCCACAAACGTTTTCCCTTACGTTTTACGATCATACATTGTAAATTATATTTATCTAAGGAAATCGAAGGATAAATAATTCAGACGAACATAAATCCACACTTGTGAGACGTCCTGAAATCTTATTCCATGAAATTATGTGTAACAAGCTCTAAACATTAATATTTTTGTACAGGAAGGTTTCCATACTAATTTTTTGGTACGAAAGGATTCTTGTACTGTGATATTTGTTTTTTGATACGAAAAAATAAAAATATCAGAATACCTAATATAAATACTTATACAACTCAATTCTTAAGAACTAGCTAATACCATTTTAACGATTGCTAACAATATAAAAGAAAAAAAAATTGTGATAGATTTGATATAATAAAAAATTATGTCTTCACAAAACTAGTGTAGAAATCCTTAATTTTTTTTATTTATCGACAAATAAAATTTTCCGAGCACTACAATTACTTAATTAATTTAACTTGGAATAAAGGCTATATTATGTAGGTACATATGGACGAAATATAAATAAATTCTTCACAACGCTGTACGCCACGGAATAACCCCCCCCCCCCCTTAAAAAGTATCGTCTTATGGTCCATCCTAGGGTTGTCTGGTAGACATCGCTATTAGCGATAAGACCGCCGTTGTACCCTTTCATATCTTTGTGTAATTAATTTGTCAAAAATGTTGGTGTACAAAAAAGTATTCTATTCTATTCTCTTCTATATCTTTATATGTATATAAAACGGGTTTGTTACAACACTTATAACTCGAGAACGGGTGAACCGATTTTCATGATTCTTAATTTGTTGGATTCGTCTCTGTCCCGAATAGCAGAATAAACATTAATAACCATGGAAAATTTACTGTATAATTCACGGGAACGGGGTAAACTTACGTGGGTGAAACCGCGGGGCACAGCTAGTTGTATATATAAACTCCTATTCTATATTGTATCCATAAATTCAAACAAATACTCCATAACAATTTTATCTTGCACTTCATAATAGCACGTCACATGAAATGTGTGTATATTTTCGTAGCTACCGATTATAATTTCTAAACCATTTGAGCGGGAATTATGTCACCCATATTTCGGGAACGACGCTAATGGCTCCTGTATTTTAGACTCGCACGGTTACTAGGCGTTATCCCGAATCTAAAAACGCTATTAACTGAGGTCACAGTGACCACATAATTGAAAACCTCATAACTAGAATTATGGTTACATCTATTTTTGGAAATAGTATTATTATACTGAAAGTTCTATTTTAGAATCATTATGTATTTTGAACTAAGATAATATTCTCTCAACCTAATAGATGGAGGTGGTAAAGGAAGTCTGTGGCTGGAATCTTTAGAGATCTGCAGAGGTGGCCGAAATTTTACGGACGAATCCCAGAAAAATATCAATAAATTTCTCACTGCTGGGCTCAGGCCTCTTTCCATATAGAGAAGGAATGAACATTGATCCCCACGCTTGCTCATTGCGGGTTGGCGATTCCAGATTCAATTCAGAATCCAGGTTCTCTCACGATGTTTTCCTTCACCGTTTGTCAATGATGTCTTAGAATTATTAAGCAAATACGTATAACTTTATGCATACGAATCCGGTCATTGAACCGCTAGGCCACCTCAACTTTTGAACCCGAGAATGTGGGAGAGCATACCGTTAAATTATAAAAAAAAAATGGATTAGCTTTACGAATTTTATTATACAAACCGATGACTTGACTACTTTTGCCATTAGGCGACCCAATATCCGACTGTCTCAGACAGTTTTCTGAATTGTCAGATAGATATTCATTTTATTAATAACAGATAAAAAGCTCATAATACGTGTCCCGGAGGATTCACATTCCAGCAGTAATTCTATAAAGTGCCATAGAAACCGTTATTCCGAAGCTATTTGCCTACCAATTGAAAAGGAGACGGAAAAATTATGTAAATGAACCATAACAACTTCATCTTCATTTTGAAAGAAAATGTAAACATTTGAGTATACGTGAATACTTCAGAGCTTTTATTTTGGCGTATTTTTAAAATGAGAGCGAATCTGAATTTTGCCAATTTCAAGAAACAAGTCGATCTCAGATTGTCTTTCTTTGTATGTACTCTGTTCAGGAATGTTACAAGCTAATTAATGTTAGTAATATATTTTTTATTTATTTTTTCAATAAGATGTTGCTTGCGACACCAAGCCTAAAAAATAATATTTTTTGTAATAAAAAGTATCCTATGTTACTTCTAATATCTCCAAAAATAAGTGTACAAAGTTTTATACTGATCGGTTTAGTAGTTTTTGCGGGAAAGCATAACAAACAAACTTACATTCACATTTACAATATTAGTAGGAATTAAAATAATATTATAAGCTTTCAAAACAATTGCTTTGCGTTTAACCTGTAATGATATCCGATGTTTACACGGGCCTGTTGGTCTAGACGTGGTCAGTGATCCCGATTGCTAAGCCGGAGGTCATCTGATCCCAAACTAGGCAGAGCCATACTTATATATTTCTAAATACATACATATTATAGATAAATAACACCCAGACAAATGATCGTGCTCATTTGTCCTGGGTGGGAATCGAACCTGTAGACCAACAGGCCAGTCAAACATTACATTTCTGGGAACCTGTCTTACAATGGGATACCGTCAATCAACGCAGCCTTCCTTCCTCTTTTATGGAACCTGTGGGTCACCTCAGCGTCTATGGGATACTGTGTTATCCAGTAAAATGGGATGTGGTTGTCAGATCGGCAGTCGCTCTATTTTAAATACGGTATTCATCTGAACCCTCTAAGACTGGAAGCCGACAGGCTAACCAGAAGTAGGTAAATAAGATCATTCATGTCAAGAGAATTCTACGAAATCAGAAATAGGAAAATACATTTCTATCCGAATCACTTATGTATCAACAAATTCAATTACAACTTAACCCAAATTGTTTGAAGTCCAAACAAGGGCTGTTCATAAATAATGAATTAGTGTTCCAGTGAACTATTTAGGAATTGTTCTACAAATTTAGACAGTATTCAAGCCAAAAACGTAATCCCCTACCTTTTGGTTTGCTTAATTTAGTTTTATGTCCGTTGCAAAAGAGGCCAATTATGCACCGTAACATTTTGGAAAATACAGTTTGGTGTACTATTTCAACGAGTTTGTGTAATACAGTTTTGTTTTAATTAGGGCAATAATTATTTAAAGATTCACCGTTTTCCTTCACGCATTTTCGGGATCGCCCGACTAGTTTCAAACTCAATAGGGGTCCTTAATCATGAGCTGACGCGTCGGCGGCGGTGTCGGAAGCCTGAAACTAGTCGGGCGATCCCGAGAATGTGCGTGAGTAAGCCGTTGAATCTTAGTATTTTAGTTCAGTTTTATGTTCATTTATTTAGGACAAGCTGTGCTCCGCATATTCACCCGTTTAAGTGGTCCCCGTTCCTGTCAACTTAAAATAAATAAACAGTGTAAAATAAAAATAATTTAAGTTACTCCTTATTATTTCACCTATCTGCCTGTGAAAGTCCCGTCAAATTCGATCCAGTATTTTTAAGGATAAACCAGATCAAACAGATAAACAAACAGACAAAAATAAAAAAATCATGTTATTTTGGTATATGTACCCCGTATGCATCCACTGTATTAATGAATTATTGTAAAACAAATAACTAGTACAGTAATTACAAGTTAAAGTTTTTGTATCTATATAATTTTTTTTTCATTCAATTTTTTCCTAGTATGAAACCTTAATGCTCTCTCACTTAACTTAAGTGCGTACCAAATGCTTTGGTACTTAATTTTTCTCTGCCTTCAATTAATTAAAATTAGGAAAATTATATCTAAAACATTAAGTTAGGAAAAAACAGAACGTTTTTACTCTAAGATGCTACTATTTCAGGTGATTTAAAACCAGTCTTTTTGATAAGGGGGTAAAGAATACATGAGTACAATATTTTACGTTTGTACACTGCATTATTGTAATGACAAGGAAAACGCGTCCATTATTCTCGCACGTGCCTCAAAGCGAGCAAGATATTTAATTGAGTGTCAGTCATTTTGAACGCTTCGTACAAGACGGTACGTAGACACAGAATAGTAAAATGCAGTACGATAATATCAAATCAAAAGCAAAAATCATTTATTGGAACAAAAACAAATAAATTAGTTACATTAAATATAAAAGTAGAGAAGAAATTCACGGTTAATTTGTCACTCTTTAGATTAAATGAATAGCTATTTTTATATTACTAGTAATCTTTAAAAAAAAAACAAAGATAGATTAAAAATAATATAGAATCTGAATAAGAAGTTAATTTTATGAGGGATAAAAGAGGTTCAAACAGAAATAAATATCAGAAAACCTACTTTTGATTTGATTTTATTTGTGAACCTTTTCTTCTGCCTAGCCTTTTCCCAAGGCACATTGGGGACGGCTTCCAGTCTTACCCGATTTAGCTGAATACTATATTTTACATGGAGCGACTGCCTATCTGACCTCCACAACCCATTTTACTGGCTAATACAGTATATTTATTTATTTATAAACCTATAATGGATAAAAAGAAATTATGGTCGTCGTACTGTTATCATTTAGACTGTGGTTTAACCCAGTAACGAAAAAACTTAACCAGAATATAAAAAATTCAACGTCGCGTTTAAGTTTTTACAAATTGTAATTCGTATTTTCAGACGGAAAATTGTTTTCCAAGTAAACACAAAGAAATAATAAAAGTTGTTAAATTAGGGGTACATTTTCTGTTTAATTTTGACTAGACAAAGTTTATGAGCTATTCCAGTGTGCACTAATTGGGGGGAGATTCACTTTAATGTGTGCGTCTGACCGTCTGTCTTTTAACTAAATGCACTCATTGTATTAGTTTAAGTAATGTAGTTTTAAACTTGTATGTACCTTATGTAATTTACTTTGAAAGTTTAGATTAAGTTGAACTTGCAATCTTGATACTTGGATGTGTCGTTTAGACAACTGAAGAAGCTAATACAACTATCAATGTCATCATTTCGACTGCACGGATAGCCGAGTGGTATAGGTCACCACGCTAATTACCACTGCGCGACGTGCTGCAGGTTCGATGTATGAGACAAGCATTATTGTGTGATCCACAAATGCTTGTTCCAAGTCTGGGTGTTCTTTGTGAATATGATTTGAATGTTTTTGAAACCCCCGCGACACAAGGAATAAATTCAATAGTGCGGGCGTCGTTTAAAAAAAAAAATTGCCTAGCCTTTTCCCAAGCTATGCTTCGGCAAGCAGAAACTGTAACCTAAACCTAGATTTAAGGTAATCTTTAAAGAAGATTTGTAAGAAGCTATTCAATTTTAATTAGATTAATGGATATTCTGGTAATAGAAGAGGCTAAAACGTGACAATGATAAAACAAAAAGTAAAGAACTAATTCATTTAGCCTTAAATTCTAGGAATGGAATGAAAGATCTTTGAATTGCTAACGTTACTACAAAGGTCTTGTACTTAATTATGAGTATTAATTAAAATGAGTCAATTATATGAGAACCGAATGGTGTGAGTTTGGAATTAGACATCTGGTTCTGGAATTAGACATTTGGAAGTAGATTTCTACATTTTTTTTGTAAGCATAATGATGCAGTCGCTAGGCCAGGAAGACGTATTCACAATCTGCTAATACCAAAGCAAAGAGTAAATGTATTTAGTCATAACGTACCTATATTGCATGGCGATACATATTTATAATATGTTACCCAATAGATTTAAAGAAATTAATACTCTGAATATTTTTAAACGACAATAATTATATAATTTTGTTATTGGATAAATGTTATAGTGTGAAAGATTTTATGAATCACAAAAACTTGTGACTTTTTTAGTTTTTTTAAGTAATAACGTTGTCTAAATTTAAAAATAATTCTAGATATAATTAATTTTTACTAATATTTGTACGCCTTATAATGGTAGAGTATGGCAAGCACCTAAAATGTAAAAACCTACATTTGTATATTACCCATATTCCGACAAATAAATGCTTCTTTCTTTATTTATTTAATACTTTATGCACAGTGTACATAGGTGGACTTAATGCCAGAAGGCATTCTCTGCCAGTCGACCTTAGGGTGATGCAGAAAGGTGTGGTAGATGCACTGAGATTGATCTTGAAAATTATTTGAAATATTCATCAATTTTTTTATATAGAATTAAATAGCTCAACAAATTTATTTATAAATATATAAATATATAATAAATATTTAAATAATATATACATTCCATACACATATAAATATTATAGTATTATATAAAAAGATAGTTATGAACTTCTAACGAAGTGTTGATTTGGCCAATGTTTGCTGATAATAGTGATCCTTAGATTTGTTTGTTTTATTCTATAAAAAAAAAAAAACAAATTCTAAACGATATTAAAATCAAGTTATTGATTGATGATACCTTAAGATGCTTAGTTCTAAATATGTATTACTAGCATTTCTCTTGGCTCCGCCCGCGTGGGTGCTGGTTTTTGCTACAAACAGTAGCCTGTTGTCAGTTGCTGCTTGTCCTTTCATGGGATAAAAGCTTAACCCATACCAAGTTCCATCAAAATCGGTTCAGCGGAAGCAATATACTTTCGCCTTAATATTAATAATAATAATGTGGACAACATCACATACATTGCTCCGAATCCAAAGTAAGTAGCTAAAGCACTTGTGTTATGGAATCCAGATACAACGAAGGTACCACAAACACCCAGACCCGAGGCAATGTAGAAAAGTGTTTTTCTATATTGACCCGTCCGGGGATCGAACCCGGGACCTCAGAGCTGACGACACCTTGAAAACCGGTGTGTACGCCACTCGACCACGGAGGTCGTCATAAATATTAGTATGGAGTCCGAATATTATTCTTCTTTATCTCTATTTAAAACAAATTATTTTTATAGTGTAGGTAAAATTACTTAATTGTTAACATTAAAAAACATAAAACTGTAGACCAAAACAAACGACTCAATTTAATTAAGCAAAAAAAAACGAGGAATATTAACTAATCTCTAAAACGGCTTTACGCACGTAGACTTATCGGAGCAGCCCGACTAGTTTCTGTTCTGAGTAAAAACTGTTCTGGATAGGTCTCCTTGAATAAAGCTGTTATCACTTAACACATTTTTTATAAGCTTACTAGCAATGTATTTCGCATAATTTATACTAGTATTCTTGTTAATGCCCATCGTACTAAACTAAATTGCTTTTTTACGAGTGGGGCGTGAAGCCCACGACCACATGATCGCAAGTCCGACGCCCTAGCCATTAGGCTACCACCTCTTAAATCATTAGTTAGATCTCACGAAAGTTTTTATACAAAAACAAGAAATAGAAACATGATACTAATAAAAATTCTGGAGTACAATTGGCTTACACTTAGCCACAAGCCAGCTCCTCTATATCTTTTTTTAAAACGATTACTAGCAATGTGGGTCAAACATTACTAGTAATCTCGTTAACCCCTCGTGCTAAGCTAAGATGCTTGTGTTACGAGTGGGTTCTCGTCGGTAGTGTAATGGGTGGGATTCGAACCCGCAACCACATGATCGCAAGTCCGACGCCCTAGCCATTAGGCTACCGCCGCTTCTATCTATCTCTAACCCATATTTAAAGTATCTCTTTTTTTTTCAGGCTCATCAACACCCCTCCCCCCATCTTCTGTGAAACCAGATCAGAACGAACTGACAGTCACCTTCCCTCCACTTGATGACTTGTACGGGAACACTCCAGAGAAGCACTTTGGGACCGAGAATAATACCGTGGTGACGTCACAGACTGGATCCACTGCGTTACTACCGTGTGTTATCAGGAACATTGGAGATGGAATAGTGAGTATAAATTATATTTATTATAGCTTTTAAAGAGAATAGCTCCATTTGCATATTATTATGAACTCACATTATTTTGCGATGTTTGGTAGAATCTTGTCTACCTAGCAACTACTTTATTTCATTCTAGTAAAAAGGGCATGCATAAAGAATATGTGAAGAATAAAAGAATATATCGTCACTGGAAAGGCAAAATTACTTAACCGCCAAATTGGGCATATTGAGTTATATACATATTCGGAATCAGCGATTTTTTCTGCATCGATCTGTCTAGGTAGCATTGCAATCGAAGCACATTTATGGCGCTTCAGTAACCTGTAAAAAGGCCGGTATTTTTTTTTTCAATTACTGAAGCGACACACTTTTTGGTCTTTTTTATAAGAGTGTCGTATCAGTAGTTTTACTCTTCTTGGAATTTAAGAATAACTTAGTTTAAGTAATTTTGATTCACGTAAATTTGAATGAGGCATGCGTATAAGAAAAAAAGCCTTATTATTCTAATCGAGTTAATGGCGTTTAAGTAATTTAAGCTGACTGTTATTCAGCACTTTGCAGGATATCAGTAAAAAATTTTGTAGTTAAAATTCTGAAAAAGTCACAAAAGCATTTAATCCTTTCCGTCGAATTATATACTACATATCTTAAGTAAAATTACTAATCGTAATAAATTATTATTATTGTTGAATAAGTATCGACTTGATAGTACATAATTGTTCGATGCAGGCGGTTAAGTTAGTCGGCTGGACAGAGCTATAACGAAAGAACGCGTATTTTGCCGCTACCGCAAACAAATAGTGTGAATATTATAATATATTAATTATTTATATATTATTAATAATAATCTATTATTATCATATTGATGTTAAATAAATTATGATTATTCTCTTTATACAATTAAAATACTTATAAAATACATTTTTGAATATACACTAGATAAAAAAATATACATTTAGAAATATAAAATACAGTCTCCAACCAGCATCGGGAGCAAGGTTCAAGCTGCCGGTGGTTAGGGTTCCAGAGAGAAAAACCTCCTCACAATACGCGCCATGTCGAGAAGTGCCGCTTTTTGAATCAAACCCTTGACCTAGGTGCCTAATGAGAGCCTCCTGAGGTGTTGGTCGAGGCTGTTGGCTATTAAGCCGTTAGCTGTGACGACTATCGGGACAATGATTGCTGAGTCCACATCCTTCATGTCGACGAGCTCGTGCGCCAAGTCCAAATATTTAATCTGTTTTTCTTTTTCGGCTTTCATGAGGTATTCGTCATGAGGGATAGTGATATCAACAATCATTGCACGGCGCTCCGATCGATTGGCTACAATACTCCTGTCAGTCATGATAGTTTGATCCCAGTGAAATGTGACACGACCGTTTTCGAGAACTGGGTCGGTGACATACCTGTACAGAACCCCAGATTCCCCAAGCTTGTATTTCAAAGCAAGCTGCTCGTGGATAATCCTGGCCACTTGGTTGTGCCTGTACAAGTATTCGTCGTTAGCAAGACGAGAACAACCCAAAACTATATGTCTTAAGGACTTACCCGGACAGTGACATGCCCGACATATGTCAACTGTACCATCGTTCACGATATATTTTCGGTAGTTATTCGTCATGATAACTTCGTCCACAGTTGCACATATAAACCCTTCGGTTTCTCCAAAAAGATCACCGAATCGTAGCCAGGTCACGGTCGCTAGGAGATCGACATCGGGCCTATGAAGGGTCCGATAGTAGCGTCCGTGTAGCTCAATGCTTTGCCATACATCTTTGCGATCTTTGATGCTTAGTACGGCAGGTTTGTGCCAGTTCTCCTTGTCAAGACAGAGCGGAGTGACATCCTTATCCACTACCACCACATCTCGATGTATCACCCTGTCAACTTGGAGGAAGTACTCCCTGAGGTTACATACCTCGCGATAATGGAAGGTCTTAGCATTCAGAAAGCCGCGACCCCACATTTTCGCACGATATATAACCTCATCACCGATGACCGTGGGTGGTGCATTCGATTTCTCTGAAATACCCACGTATTTGTAGGTCTCTGTTGCAGAAAGTGTTCTTAGTTTTATAGAATCCGAGAGCTGTATGCCCTGGGATTCCATAATCCCACCTCATTTTGCATGACTGCACATTTGTCAACACCAAATTCCATTCTGATGGAATTACTAAAGCTTTCAGTGATCTTCAGTAACTTCATCATTTGCAAATTGTTGGAAGCAAACAGTTTAAGGTCATCCATGTACAACAAGTGGGAGATTACCTGGCTTCCTCTCCGCAACGAATAGCCTAGCCTTGAATTCTCTAGCAGCGTGCTAAGAGGATTCAAGGCCAAACAGAACCACAGGGCACTCAGACTATCGCCTTGAAATATCCTGGCCAACATCCTGGATAGTGAAGTACCATGTTCCATTGCCGCACACATGCCAACAAGAAAGTGCGTAGAGTTGTATTAATTTTATACAACTCCAGCACCCTCATGAGCCATGTATGCGGTACCGAATCGTACGTAGGCCTTCTTATAATCTATTCAACATGTCGAAAGATCTTTTTTAGAGCGGCGAACTTGTGGGCATACGGTCGCGTCAATAAGGAGTATAATATTATTATTAATAATAATAAATTATTATTACTTCAAAGTCCCCTTGAAGACCTTGAAGTTATAATTTATTATAGTTGAAGTAAACATTTAAAAAAACATGAGTTTTTACCGTAGGAGTTATTTATTTTAACGTTAAAGTTATTTTTTTTTACGTTTTGAAGACGGATAGAAAACATTGATTCTCAAATACGAGCTTAGTCAATAGAATAGTTGTTTGTTTTTACCAGTTTGTGAAATAATTGAGATTTGTTATTGTGATTATAAGTGTTACAAGCAAAAGTTTACCGTTTTCGTTTAAATTAAAGATTACTGTTAATTATTTTCAATAAGTGGAATCGGTTTAAGTAGATTTTAATATTTAATAAACAGAAAATACAATTTTATGTAAATCACTCGTAGTGTCACGGAATGGAGAGAGAGAAACCATAGAGCACATAGCTGCCAAAGACAGTTTGTAAAACAAGTGAAGTTATATTAAAAGGCGCGAAATTTAAATTAGCATTTCAATACTCTCTTCAAATTTAAGCCTTCATTAAAAACAGCACAAAGTAAAGCCTTAAAATACATAGTATGAATAATAATTAATTACAATTTTGTTGTTACACAAAAGAAACAAGAACTACTTATAATTATTAAGTTTGCACATCCCTATGTTACTTCTCATAGATGTGAATTTATCTTTAGGCAATGCTTTGGTAAACATATCAGCAAATTGATTGTTTGTGTTTACATAGTTAAGATTGATAACATTTTCATTATATTTTTCTTTAATAAAGTTATATTTAATATCAATATGCTTGCAGCGCTTGTGGAATTCACTATTTTTAATTACATTAATTGCACTTTGATTGTCAATGTTTATGATCACAGACTCTTGTTTATATTCACTTATTTCTTGTAATAGTTGTCTTAACCACATGGCCTCTTTAGTGGCAGCACAAGCAGCCATGAACTCTGCCTCAGTTGTAGACAAGGCCACTATTTGTTGCCTTTGGGAGGACCAGGTAATGGCAGCTCCATTCTTAAGAAAAATATAACCAGTCGTTGAACGCCTTGTTTCAACATCATTGGCATAGTCAGCATCACTGTACCCTACTACATCAATGCTTTCTGGCTTTGAAATGTAGCGCAATCCATAATCTTTAGTATCTTTTAGATATTTGAGTATTCTCTTGACAGCATTCCAGTGAGATTCATCATGACAGTTTAAGAATCTGCTCACCTGACTGACTGCAAACAAAATGTCTGGCCGGCTCACTGTTGCTGCATGTATGAGAGATCCTACAGCTTCTCTGTACGGATATTTTCTTTCAGGTTGCCCATCAGACTTTATAAGTTTGACATGTGGATCAGCTGGTACACTGTTAGAGTTTGCTTCAGTCATATTAAACTTCTTTAATAATTGCTCAATATATTTGGTCTGGTGTATGAAAATATAATTATCAGACTTTTCAATTTGCATTCCTACAAAGCATGAAAGAGGATACATTTTGACATCAAAATTAGTTTGAAGGTCATTAATTACTTCATTTAAAACAGATTTATCCTTACAAAATAAAAGACCATCATCAACATATAGACACAAGTAACATGTTATTCCTTTAGTTATTCCAATATAAATGCACTGATCTGCTTTACATCTTTCAAATCCAAATTTCTTCAGTACTGAATTAAATTTTGTATTCCAGCATCTTGGTGCTTGTTTTAGCCCATATAAGGATTTATTAAGTTTATATACCATATTTGAGGGGCAGTCTAATCCCTCAGGTGGAGTCATGTAAATTGTTTCTTCCAATTCACCATACAGGAAAGCAGTGGTAATGTCGAATTGAATTATTTCAAAATTTTTCTGAGCTGCAAGTGATAATAATAATCGTATGGAGTCATACCTCACTGTTGGTGCAAAAGTTTCATCGAAATCTATACCTTCTGTCTGTGCGTATCCTTTTGCACAGAGCCTAGACTTGTAACGAGGACCGGTTGGTTCGTTTTTTATGCGAAATACCCACTTACATCCGATAGGCTTGGTGTTTTGTGGTTTTTCTACCAATGTCCAAGTAACATTTTTAGAATGCGATTCTAATTCTTCTTCAATTGAAGCTTTCCACTTTTCGGATTCAATTGAGGTAATGGCTTCTTTGTAATTCTGAGGAATTGAACTAATCCTTTCTTCACTGTAGCACAGGTAAGTTTTATCTTTATTTTCATTACATTTTGTTAATTCTCTGTTTCTTGGTCTCAATGTTATTTTAGAGGGTGTTGACGATAGTTGAACATTTATATTTGGTTTATAGTCAGGATCTGTGTTATCTTCTTGATCTGACATATATTCACTAGTGGTATTTGAAGTATCTGATGTGTCATTGGAAGTCACAGATGTAAAATTATCATCTTGTTCCAATGATGTATCACACATTGGTTCTTTCTCTGTCAGATTTATAGGAAGATAATTTCTTTTTACTGTGGTCTCTAAGAAAACAGCATCTCTGCTTTTAATCACAGTTTTAGAGGGAGGTATTATGAACCTATACCCTTTTGTATTATCACAGTATCCGATGAATGTGGCTTTCTGTGATTTACTGTCCCACTTTTTACGTTTTTCTTTAGGGAGATGTATCATTGCTTCACAACCGAATACTTTTAGATGACTTATATTTGGTTTCTTCTTAGACCATATTTCTTCTGGAGTTTTAAAAGCAAGTGAACGTGTTGGAGATCTATTAATGAGGTAAGCAGCTGTGTGTATTGCTTCTGCCCAGTACAGTTTGGGAAGTTTTGCATTAATCAACAGACACTTTGCTTTTTCAACAAGCGTACGATTCATGCGTTCAGAGACACCATTCTGTTCAGGCGTATAAGGCACTGTAGTTTGATGAACAATTCCAGCGGTTGCCAAGAACTCGGAGAAGGCATTGTTTATATATTCAAGCCCATTGTCTGTACGCAAACATTTTATAGTGCATTCTAATTGATTTTCAACTTGACATTTAAATTCTTTGAATTTTCCAAGAGCTTCAGATTTTCTTTTTAAAAAGTAAACAAACACCTTCTTTGAAAAGTCATCTATAAATGTAATAAAGTACTTTGCACCCCCAATAGAAGTGGTTTCCATTGGTCCACATATATCTGAATGAACAGTTTCAAGTAAATGTGTAGCTCTTGTATGGCTTGACTTAAATGGCAGGCGTGTTTGTTTTCCTTCCAGGCAAGTCACACAGGTCAGATTGTTTTCTTTCTTAGATAATTGCACACCATCTGTATTTTCTTCAATTTTCTTTAGATCAATGAAATTGAGATGCCCCATACGCTGGTGCCAGAGATAAATATCTTGTTTATCAACGTCGGATATGTATGCTTGAACATTATACAGATTAAGCCGGTACATATTGTTGATTAAGACGGCTGTTGCAACTATTTCCTTATGTCTGTTAAAAATTACACAGCCTTCATTATTAAATTTCACTGTGCCTCCATGATTTACAATCTGACTTACTGATAGTAAATTTGTTGCTAACTCAGGCACATATAAAACATTTTGAAATAAAACTTTGTTACTCCGACCTTTGTCGTCACAGATATCCAAACTCAGCTGACCTGCGCTCTCTACTGGTAAGGATTTGTTGTTAGCAACTTTAATTGTCTTCACTGGTGGCACTGTTTCATTATGCAATAATTGTTTCTGTCTGGTCATATGCATTGAGGCCCCGGAGTCTATATACCAGGCATCGCTGTTACTGAGCGAGGCTATGAATGCAGCGGCATAACTAGAACTTTCATGTTTCTGTTTTGGTTTAGACTTGCACTCTGTGCTCATATGGCCATATCTGTTGCATTTGAAACAACGTGGCCCTTTTTGAAATGACTTTTTAAATACCTTTTTCTTTGTATTTGTTGCAAAGGCATTTGTATCACTATTGCTCATTTTTACATCTTGTAGTATTTTAGCTTTGACTGAATCGGCACATATTTTCATACCAGAACTCTCGATCGCCATGATCATCGGTTTGTATGTCTCAGGTAGACCAGAGAGTAACAGGGTTCCCAGCCACTCATCATCCACTTTAAATCCGATATTACGTAGCTTATGAGCTGTTGTGACTATTTTACTAACGTATTCCTCTACATTTTGACACTCTGCGAGACTTGTAGTACATAATTCACGAAGTAAACCTACTCGGCGTGTTAGCCCCGAGTCATCGAAAGCACTTGATAGGTTGTCCCAAACTTCTTTTGCTGTCCTCGCTTCTTGTATGTGAACATAATTCACGGAGTCCACCAACAAGATTATCTTAGATTTTGCTTTGAGATCACGTTTTTGGTTTGCCGCGTCGTCAGATGGATTTTCTATGCAATCCCATAACTCCTCGTGTTCGAGATATGTTTTCACAGCAAATCTCCATGTGGAGTAGTTATCTCGGCCAGTTAGTTTTTCTATCAGGGTCAGCGGGTTATTTGAAGTCATTTTCAATCCTTGTAAAAATTTTGCCGGTTTCACGTGCGTTACTTTTAGGTTAGGTAATCACAATGTTTGACTATTGTTCGTTTTAACTTGTTCACTTTTCCAGGGCATCTGGGCCCATAACCTGTTAATTATTTTCAATAAGTGGAATCGGTTTAAGTAGATTTTAATATTTAATAAACAGAAAATACAATTTTATGTAAATCACTCGTAGTGTCACGGAATAGAGAGAGAGAAACCATAGAGCACATAGCTGCCAAAGACAGTTTGTAAAACAAGTGAAGTTATATTAAAAGGCGCGAAATTTAAATTAGCATTTCAATAATTACTTTGATAATGTCTGTATTTTATTAAATACCTACTTAAAACTCGGTACGTAGTACATAATAATGGTACTTGCTGGACGCAAATGGTAGGTGCGTGGTGTTTTATATTACACCTGCATTGGGATTATTAAGTTTCAGAAAAAAATGGTTGATTAATACATTGTTGACAGTTGATAAGTAATTTTCAAGTATATTTTCGACACTCCATTATAAAAGATATCTCCATTATAGAAGTATCAATAATATCCAACGTCGTTTATTACATGCAATGATTACGGCAAACTTACTTTTAAGTAATTTTGGTAAACTTAGTCAATTATCTGATCACCTTTTAAGTCATGTGCTAGACGTGTGAAAATAGAAAATGTGTCCTTAACGTAATACTGCTTCACCAGCAAAGCATTATATTTATATTAAAAGAAATTTTATCTTACTTTCATTTTTTATGTAATGTGTTATCAGTACGTTTAAATTGCAAAGTAAACTTTACTTGACGGCGCATAAGTAAATCTGACTTCTCTCAAAATGAGGTCATTTTACTTATCCACCACTTATTTCCTAAAATAGCCGTATGAGTGTTATACAACATATAAATAAAAATAAAGAAAAAAAAAAGGTTTGCATATCAAGTTATTTGATTAAAATCGGATGATTAATTAATAAGATACGAATTTTTTTGTTAAAAAAAAAACTTTAAATGGCTTTTTCTCGAAATGGCCTTTTGGCGCTCCAGTAATTTTGCCTTTCCAGTGACGATATAAACATTTTAAGGAGGAGTCCGTAACGTCGGTTTACCGACTAAATTTTCACGTGGTAACATCATACGAAAAAATTCATGAAAAATTGCATACTGCCTCTCTTCTACACGGACGCATCGGCCGTGAGTGGAAGATTTATCAAAAAACCGAACGCTTAGGCCAATCGTGCCTCTCTATCGATTGTTTCACGCTCTCGCTTGCACGCTCGACTCATGCGGAACGTGACACTTCTAAGTGCGTGCAGCCGGGATTCATCGATTTATTAGACGTTGTCACGTCAAACAAAAACAAAAAAAAAATACCAATCTAAATAAATAACATTTAACTTTTGTACCAAATTGAAAACTTTTTTACGTGACTTGTGCATTGCCCACATAAACTGAAATTTTATAAATTATGTACACTGTTACCAAAAAAATACAAAAAATATTACTACAAAATGTAAAGATTAAAAGTTTTTTCAAGAAAAGATTTGTCAAATTACAACCAAAAACAACAGTCACTAATCAAGTTACCGTCGGCATAACAACAATGTTAAATTAAAAACGATACAAAATGACAATCATAACAAATGACAGTGCTGAAGTTCCAGCAGAAAAACTTAATCCCACTTATCTAGGAAAGTCGGGCTTATTACCAACTTAGCTAATGAGACCACTATAATTCACCACTCGAGTAAGCCAGATTATTTCATAGCGAATTTATCTACGTAGGTATAAGGAAAATATATATACTTTTTAAATATTTTGGAGTCATTTGAGTTTTGGCTTAAAATTTTAGGCATTATAATAATGTTAATCTAGGTAAAAACATGTATCTACACAACATCTATCATGGATTACTTTTTAACTGACTTTCAAATAGAGTTCTCAATTTGACAGTATTTTTTTATGTTTGCTACTTCAGATCTCTCGACCGAGTGACTTTGATGATTATTTTTTAGAATTAGAAGATAAATCTTCTATCTATATATAAATATAATAAATATATATATAATAATTAATAAATCTAGTCGTTCATAACCGCATGAAAGTCGGGACCAACGCGATATGTTTACAAATGGTCACCCATCCACGGACCAACCGTAGCGAGCGTGGCTTAACCTTCATTATCGGTCAAACTGTACGGCTTACACTTAGCCCCTCTATGAGAAAAGAATCACATTTTTTTTTCGTCTATTGTGTCTTTTGAATGCTTTGTACATTCGTATCGTGTACTATTTTCTAGTAGAAGTTTTAAAACAATTTTTCATAATGCTTCTAAAAAAAATATCTAATACAACTGTGAGTAGGTACACCCACAAATGTTTACTTACTACTGTCATAAGTTTTTGGAAATAATTATTTCCCAACATTTGCAAATTATTTCCCAAGATCAACGAAGTAAAACAAAACAATATCAAAACAAAAGGCAAAATAGTCTAAAGAAAACTTCATTCAAGTACATTTTCAACGCAAAATCACTTTGTCCCAATCTCAAGAGACTCAACTTCACAAATACGAATACCTAACCACTTCATACGAGCCAAGATCAAATAAAATAGGTACACAAACTTACTACGTGTAATGAAAATGTCAAAATGATAGAAATTTACAATAGCAAGTTCGAAACTGCTTCGGGTCAATAGACATTGCTTGGCAAACATGTTACGTAATGGGTTACGTAAAAATATTTTGGGAGCGTTTTGGGAGGCGTTCTGATGAACTGAGATATGATATCTAGCTTTCGAAGTTTTTGTTGGAAAGGTACGGTTAGGAAATTTTGGAACTGGGCTTAAATTTTAGGGTAAGAACTTAGTAGACAAGATTTTTCTTTATATTTTTGTTGAGTTATTTTTTTATTTGTCCATAATATGTGTTTAATAATTATTTTACAAAAAATTTCAATCAAATTTATTATTTATTTGTTATTTAGGTGTGTAAATAATGGAAATGTCATACGTATGCACATTGTACTTGTGACGTGTATTGATAAAAATATTAAATAACTATTCTATAAATTTAACCCATGAATGTAGGTACTTACTGGGCAAAAACAATAAATTCGTTTATTCTTTAAAAGAAAATCTAAAACATTATTTTTAAATGAGGTGGAGGAAAAATGATCTTTGTTTTTTCGTTTTAAAGAACCTTTCTAATTTTTTGTATCACAACCCGTGTCCACTAATGAATATAAAATAGTCTCTGTAACGGGCAATTGTGGTTGTATGTATTTCTCGAAGACCTAAGTGAATAGCCTGCATTCCATTTGAAAGTCCTGTTGGTTTCAAGTTATGCTGACCACGGGCCACAGACGGACGAACTGATCTCGGCCACGAATCTGTGGTTGCAGGAGTATGCCGGTTATCTCTTCTCCCAAGGGATTCTAAGCATTATATAAAGACAATCATATAATATCCATAGTCAATATTATAATACTAGCTTCTGCCCGCGACTTCGTCTGTGTGGACTTTAGAATTGGGTCCAAAAATAAATGAAAGTTATGAAAAATTTAATAAAATTTTCACCCGTGTTATAGCTTGCGCTATAATAGAGAAAAATACCTAATTTCGAAGCTGTCTGCCCACGGTTTTGCTCGTAAACAATTTTCAATTGTCCCTCGGGAACTACTTAAGGAATCGAGATAAAAGGCAGCCTATGTTCTTTTCCATGTCAAAAAAAATACGTGTCTAATATTTATTATTAGACTCCTATTTTTTTCATGTGCAAAATAATGAATAACTACTTAAGTCAAACGAATTTAAGTTAAGGAATCAGGGCTCAACCACGTTAATTATTGCTAAATTTTTTGGCAACTTGTGCCGTCACAACCTCCCTTTACTAAACGCACCTTATCTTTATCAAATTTTATTGTTTTGATAAAAAGAAAAAACATGTATCTCATTTTTTTTATTATATAACTTGCTGATTCGATTCTCACTTTTCAAAACTAGTCCACATCCCCGAAACCAGAGCGCGACGTCATCGTGCCAAATCCCCTTTGGACATTTTTTTTGTGATTCACAAATAAATAAATGTGGACAACATCACATACATTGCTCCGAATCAAAAGTAAATCGCTAAAGCACTGGTGTTATGGGATCAGAGGCAACAACAAGATACCACAAAAGAGACCAGACAGAGCCGAGACAATGTAGAAAAGTGTTTTTCTACACTGACCCGTCCGGGCTCGAATCCGGGACCTCAGAGCTGGCGACATCTTGAAAAAAGACGGTGTGTACGCCACTTAACCACGGAGGTCGTTAAAATATGTATGCTCCAATATTAACTTTAAAACTATCGCGTTACATGATTTAGTTAAATAAAATTACACCGCATCTCCAGTCTGCTTGCGACCACGGCCAGTGTAACCCTGCCGAAACGTCAAGCCTTAAAAGGTAAATGCATGAGTTCGCGTTAATTCCCGTGACGTAATTTTATTTAAATGTATGCTCCAAGCCTAGATTTTTTTTATGTATGTGAATTGATTGTGAAACCCACGACGAAGGTTGAATGTCGTAGTTTGTTTGATGTTCGAAATGTAACAAGAGTGAAAAGGTACCATAATACCTGAATTTAATAAAGTGAAATCGTACACCCGCAGTCAGCATATTTGTTCCTTCTTTGTATTACAAAGATCTTTGCCCTTTGTTTTTTCTTTCTTTGTACTTCCAACTATCCTCTTATATACTTTCACTTGTTCAGGTTACAACCATATTTTATTAACGTTGCTTAAAGGAGAATCACCTTCGGTTTTCCGATCTGAAATCATCGTAATCTATTCTAATATTTTAAAGCCGAAATATTTGTTTGAAGGCGTCAATTTCAGGAACTAATTTATAATACCGACCTACAAACTTCCCACTACTGGGTGTAGGTACATGCCTCTTCCCATATAGAGAAGGAATGAGAATTGATCACCACGCTTGCTCATTGCGTGTTGGCGATTTCAGATTAATTTTTTTTGGAATCCAGGTTTACTCACAATGTTTTTCTTTTTACCTATTTTCAATGGCGTGTTAGAACAATTAAGAAAGTATATATAACTATGAAAAAGACACATTAGTACGTGCCTGGGATCGAATCTGCAACCATTTGCATGCGAATCCGGTCACTGAACCGCTAGGCCACCACGACAATTAATTTCTGGAAGTAATTTGCCCATTAGAAAAATTATTTCAGTATTAGATAGCCCATTCATTGAGATAGGCTATAATATGCTAGCGGCTATAGCGGGTGGAGCCGTGAGCAATAGCTAGTAATTTAATTTCCCGATGCCAAATAATAGAAAAAATATTTTCAATGCCTCTAATTGAGGGACCAAGAAATATTCAATTGACAATTTAGAAATTCTTTTTAATGTAATTATATTGGACTAAAAGCTACTCAAACGTATAATAAATCGTATTAATTTAATATCTCAAGAACCGAACCAAATTAGGAGCAATAATTTCAAAGAGAATCTCAATTAGCAAATATACTAAATATTTTAACTCCAATTAGAGAAAAGGTAGTCTCTTGTTCCTGCCTTTTCTTATTTAATTTCAGCAATGTTGTCTTTTTATTTGGGAGGGGCTCATGTGTAAGCAGTACGGTTTGACGGATAGTAAAGGTTAAGCCGCGCTTGCTGCGGTTGGTCCGTGGATGGGTGACCATTTGTAAACATGTCGAGACCCCTCCGTGCCTCGGAAAGCACGTTAAGCCGTTGGTCCCGACTGTCATTCAGTGATCTTTGATAGTCGTTAAGTCATTACATTGGTGACTACCAGTCTTACCATGGAATACTGTATTACCTAGCAATAGGTAGTGGAGGTCAGATAGGCAGTCGCTCCATGTAAAATACGGACCCCAACATAGCTTGGGAAAAGGAGAAAAAGTTGTCTTTGAATTTTAATTTCTAAATACAGCTAAATAATAATGCTTGCAAATAAAAACATTCGACATTTTCGGTTTCTTTAATCATTTTGTTTTAAATTAATTAAAATGTTCAGTTGTTTTTTACGTTTTGTTTTTAACTTTTAGTTTTCTGCTCTTTTAAATTATAATTAAGTTATGAACAACTTATGGTAATAAGACTATTATACTATTTTTTCTTCGCTAACTCCTAAAGAGCATATTTAAACAGCTTCTTTGAGACTTTTCTAGCTTTTGATAATGGACTGACCTATTTACTCTCTGCAGATTTTTTTCAAACAGTTCTTTGTTTTTTTTTTCTGTTTATTAACTCAAAGAGCTAGCGTCTAGGATTTCTAAATACTTCTTTTTATGGACGAAATTTAAGAGACCGTTAACTCAAACTTATGTAGTTTCTTATTGTATGGACGTTTATAATTTATTTATTTATTTAATCTTTAGTACACACACAAAATATACTGAAATAACAATTGTAAAATCAAATGTACAAAGGTACTGCTTATTTCTAAAGAAATTTCTACCAGCAGACCCGCGATAGGAGAAATAGTAAATAATAGCAGTCAGTGAGAAACTTTTTTGAAGAATTAATTTAAAAATAAATATATCGAACGAAGTTGTTGCATGACTTGTAAATTATACTTAAAGTTCCTCACCTCGTCTGCATGTGTTTTTTTTTTCATGGTCTGAAAGTAGTCAGTGCTATCTTCATGATTCAGTAGTAGCAGAGATAGCGCTTTCAAAAAAACAAAAATCTCACTTATTCATTCATATATATTACACTAACTTTTGCTTGCGGTTCCGCCCACGTGTAAGTTATCACAGCAGATTTTAGCCTATAGCCTTCCTTAATAAGTGGGCTATTAAAATTATATCTACACTAATATTATAAAGAGGAAAGATTTTAATTTTTGTGTGTTTGTATATTTGTAATGAATAAAATCAAAAACTACTGTGCCGATTTCAAAAATTCTTGCACCATTAAAAAGCTTTATTCACCCTGAGTAACGAAGGCTATAGGGCTCGTACACAAAACTGCGATGCGACGTCGAATCGCAAAAATGTGCGAACTCTCTCTACGCATCGCATAGGGGGAGCTCACACATTTTTACGATGCGACGTCGTATCGCAGTTTTGTGTACGAGCCCATATGTTTTACTAAAAAAAATTGGTACCGCGGGTTGAGTCGTGGGGAACAGCTAGTCATAAATAAAATTAATGAGCTACAAAAATAAAACTGCTAAAGCGGTAGCTTGAGCTCAATTTGCAATGGCTTAGCTTATACTAATAAGTAAGCTGTTGAAGCTGAATGAGTAAACATTTGCTTAGTATTTGTTAAACGGTTCAGCTCCTTGTACCGTGTGATTATCATCTTCCTTGAATTAAAGTTCTGTCACACATTATTTACTTTGAAACTACGTTTTGAACGTGATATATCTGTACAAGAAATAATATGAAACATCGGGAACTTGTATCACAATAAACTTCGATAGAATCCGTTTAAAAGGGAGTTTTGTTACAAAGAACGAATTATGTATGAATGAAAAGTGATGAATAATAATTATTCTTTGAATTTTTTTTTTTGAAAGTTTATAATGTTTTATAACGGTATAGTAATCAATGGTATAGTAAAACAAATGTCTTGAATGCATGTATGGTGTATAAACAGCATAAATTTATCGATCTACAATGAACACCATTATTTAATCAAGAGTTTTATTTATTGTACACCATTATTTTCATCGCGGCTCAAACATAAGCTTCTGATGGGGTTTAAAACAAGACGGGTCTATTCTTCATTTTCTGACTAACCTTTTCCAAGCTATGTTAGGGTCGGCTTCCATTCTCACCGAATTCAGCAGAACACTTGCTTCCTGTCGATGCGGTCCCACAAGTGCTTTAGCCACTTACTTTTGGTTCTTTTACTGGGCAAAGCGAGAACACTAAACCCACTTACCGCATATTTATATTTTTGTAAATTGGACACATATTTTTAACAATGCAGTCTAAAACTGTCCCCAGCATAGCGTAGGCAGTTCCGTGCCAATTAGGTCGCCAATTAATTAGTTTTAATTACAGTAGTGTACTGTATAACTGCATTTACGTTGCATCAGAAACTATATAATATATCTTGTGAGCTTAACAGCATCTTACTGAGCGCATTATAATTCATTGTTGTTGAGACAAATGCTACTTATGTTTGTTCTACCATGAAATGTAATAATGAACTTGATAGGGTAATATGGTACTGTCAAGTGCATTAAGAAGATTAACTCGTTAACCTTAAGATAGTGAGATCGTTTTTCTTCTGTCTAGCTGTTCTCAAACTATACTAAAGATTGTATTTCAGTCCAGATCAAAACGAGATTATGGTACTTGGTATTATTTTTTTGTTTTAAACCTGAACTGTCCCTTTCTTCTTACCATGTTCCTCTATCAGGGCCAATTGAGGCTACTCCTTGTTAAATGCGTCCAGTCTATCCGACCATCTCCACCTGGGTCACCGGTGAGGTCTCTCGACCACTGACCATTTTCATGCACTTAACCAAACCATGGAAAAACTTATCGAATTTCAAATCCCATTTTATTTAGCGTTTGTAGACTATTAAAAAGGTTTGACAGTTTAAAAATTGGAAATATTCAAATCAGTAATTTAACCATTCAAACTTAGGTTGCAATAACATTAAAATTATTAAATTATTATGTTCTTTGAAAGGTTAATGCATTTCAAACCACACAAATGGGCCACACTTCAGTTACTTGGAACAGAAACGGAAAAAGTTATCCAAAAGCCGCAGTTGCTTAATGGCCAGGGCGTCGAACTCGCGATCATATGGTTGTCGATCCAAAACCTTTTCTTTACACTACCAGACGTGAACTCACTCGTCATAAAAGCATTTGGCTTAATCCTAAAAATGGACTAACAAGATATGGATAATTTTATCTGAAATAATATATCTTTATAATAAACTAGCTTCTGCCCGCGACTTCGTCTGCGTGGACTTCAGAATTGGGTCCTAAAAGAAATGGAAAATGGATTAAAATTTTCACCCGTGTTATAACTTGCGCAAATTTATAAGCTGCCCACGGCTTAGCTCGTAAACAATTTTCAATTTTCCCTCGGGAACTACTTAAGGAATCGGGATAAAAGATAGCCTATGTTCTTTTCCATATCAAAGGCTACATGCATGCCAAATTTCATCCAAATCCGTTTAGCCGTTTTTGCGTGATTGAATAACAAACATCCAAACTTTCACATTTATAATATTAGTAGGATCATAACACCAGACAATTTTTTTTTAAACACCAATTATGTTTCTTTGGTTTCATCTATCATTCTTGAAATAAATGTTTATTCCAATGTTATTGTATGAATCGTTTATAGAAATCCTTTCAGGAGAATACAGTTGCTCGAACGCCTTGTAACATAAATCTCACTGAGAACATTAATCATTGTTTTAAACGAAACGTTTTCTATGTAGTTTCAAGTTAAAACTACGCTTCTTCGGATAGCAGTTCATTTTATGAATAAAGAATTTGTATCTGTCTTGAATATTGTGAGTTATTGGTATTTAATCGCTTTATCGTGTTCTTGAAAAGAAAATAATAAAATTTCTTAGAGAAATACTTGGTGGGAATCTAACAGAGATTGCTCATAGACAGTATTTGGGTACCAGCAGTGGTAGGAAAGACGTTTTTGTTCAAAATAATCATGTAAAAAAATGAGGTGATGAGATCCAGCGTCTAGTGAACGAAGGAACGGACACCAAAAATATCATAAGCAAATTGCAATGGAGTCGGAGTATAAGGAGACATTTTTTTCTTGTAATAAAATATCTTAATAGTTCAATATTTTGAAAGAAAGAAAGAATAAACCTTTATTGTCACATTTTTAAGCGGGCATGAAGACTTAATAACTAAACATGAAAAAAAATAAAGAATTGAGTAATAATTAAAATGAGGTAACTTTTAATTATTACTCAATTCGTTGATTTTATATTTATTTTTCTCATTTCGGTTTAAAGACATTTATTTTCTCAAAAAAGAACAAATTACAGTTCACTTATATAAGAGAAAAGAAAATATATCACTAAGTACTATTACATGCAGTTACAAATCTGTGAGACCACGCTAGCTGATATTTTTTAATTTTTGAATTAAATATGTTTATAACATAATTTGTCTCCAGAAGTTTTTTAAAAGTTATAAAATGTTTACAATTTACGATGTCATCCGGGATAATATCATTGTACAGTTTTGCTTCTTCATATAATATATACTTTTTTTGCCATAGTTGTTCTTGGATGTGGTAAATCTAACTTTTTGCGTCGTCTAGCGTTATTTTTTTATTAAAGTGTAGTCGTGAGTAGGTATCGTTTGTTATCATTTTTCTGATTAGGGTACATGTAGTTGATTGATTGTTAGGTATTTTGTGTCTTTGTATATTTTAATAAAATATTAAACCACTCTAAATATTTTTCTGAAAATAAATGTACTACAAAAAACTTTGTCTTTATTTCACCATCAATTAAATATAATAAACACTTTTACATTAAAAAAAACACAATATGTAAACCAGTATTCATATCAAATTTTGAACACCAAGAAAAAGAGATAATATATTACTTCTTTATACAACTAGACTCACTTAAATATTTATTTTGACACTATTACTCTACCATGATAAATTATGATCTATTTGTCACTGTAATTATATTTTTGTAAGGTTTTTTTCTCCCTCTCGAGGATTTTATGGCATCTGAGTGGCTGACACTTAAAAGTAACTTTCTTTTTTGTTTTTTGTATGATTTAAATACGAAATAAGTAAACTTACGGGTCGTTGCTGAATTGAATACTCCAGCTTGACAACGTCTGAAACTGTGGTGGAGTGGTTTGTCGACTGTCACGCGCTGTCATACGATATGTTGATTACAGTTTGATACGTCCTCAAGTTGAATTTATTAATTCAGAAACTTGCTGTATGACATTTGCTTAGATTCTGCTCGCGGCTAAATATAAACCGTACGTTTTGACCGTTGAGTTCAGAGTGCGTGTGAAGTCTTTATAGTAAAGCGAAACAATTTTTGTCCAGTTACAAAAATGATAATTACTTCATGCCTTTATGACGATTGAATTTTGGATAAGAAAAGGGAAAAGTAAAGGTTTCTTCGACTGACCGTCAGTGGTCGTCATATTTATATAATTTTATTTCTTATGTGGTACACACATCAAACAGGATAGTTATACAGGGCACACTGCACGGATAACCGAGTGGTATAGGTCACCACGCTACTTACCACTTTGCGCGAGGTGCTGCGGGTTCGATCCCCACATGGGAAAAGCATTTGTGTGATCCACAGATACTTGTTCCAAGTCTAGGTGTTCTTTGTGCATGTGATTTGAATTTTTGTGAAACCCCCGCGACACAAGGATTAAATTTCTTAGGGCGGGCGTCGTTTTTTAAAAATATAATATAAAAAATATAATATACACTAACAAACAAATATTATTATGTGTGTGAGCAACGGGAGTAATATATTTCGTTTATCGACAGATATAATATGTCCACTACATAACTATCTAGTTTGCTGTGTGTACCAATAGTAAATCAGAGTCATCATATTGAGGCATTACGCTGTTTTGAAAGTCGATACTTTTTCGTTCGTTTAAATATTAAACAAAAAATCTATTAAAAAAAAATTACAAACAAATAAATTTTGTATGGTTATAAAATTTATTTATAGTTTATTTTACATATAAATTTTAGTGTTATATTTAGTTTATTTTAATAATAAATTATTTTATTGTTCACTCTTTCTGTTTCTTTATTTTGCCGTAATTTTGGTTGAGCGGCGAATAAGAATGAACCTTATGAACTATGACTAGCATGAAAATATCATTACTGTTGAAACCAGCTGTTGTGTCTTTTTGGGAAGTGCAAGCAATATTTCAGGTTTAAAGTTCGCTTTATTGGACAACAGGTTGTATGTCCATTACCACATTTATGTATGGAAACTTCATGGCTTATTTTGGGATAAATGGGTTCCTTTTGAACTGAGCAGCTGGGGTTCGTAATCTTGTATTTCTTCTTTAAAATATACGTCTTTTGTTTTTCAGAACATTTGTGACGTAATCAAGTTTAGCAATAGACATAATAATAACATAGACTTGTAACAAACATTAGCGGGTTTTTTTTATGTCCTACAGCACGCACAGTAACGAGCATAAATATAATATATACACATAGCGAAATTACAAAACTTATATAGCGAGAAATTTTTGTTAAAACTAAAAAAATATATACACGATTTGAGAATTGTTATAATTTTATGTTGTTACATGATAAAAAGTTGAATTGATGGTGAGTTCCTGTTAAATTATTGTTTTACAATTTCACTATGTGTATACATTTTTATGCTCGTGACTGTACACGTACTACACGTTGAGTAGTGGTAGGTTCCATACCACTCTGTACTCCATTTTTTATTCTATTGTGATTCAACTACAATGACTTCCTTTCTATATTTGACTATATTCCTTACTGTAAGACCGCCACTGAGGTTGTGTACCAATCTACGGTCGGTAGATAAACGGATTTATTATCCCAAGTCGCTGCCTACCTTGTGCGACCCGAATTCAATTCCTTGGATGTATTACGTAGCTTCTAGTCGTACTTCAGCAATTCACAAAAGTGGGCATTATTATGAAATTTTAGCTTAGGAGAACTTTGGTGATTTTTTAAGAACTTTTTATAGGCAAACACTTTATTCCAGTACATCATTTTTATTCATTTGTTCGCAAACAAGCATACGATCTGGCTGATTGTAGGTATATGGTTACCGTAGCGTATAGCATCAGCCCCCCCTAGCCAGCTTGACTTAGACTTGTCACTTTCATACATTTAATGTTGGCTGGGGGGGGGGGGGGGGGGGCAGGGGAGCTACAAAAGTGTTCTCAACCTGTCCTCTTCCGCCGAAAGGAGCCTGGATACCCTACTCACTACAAGAACACAACGCCAAGTTACTTGGCTTCTATCTTCAGTTAGTAGGGCTGTCTGACCAGCTAGGTTGCTCCAATTCGAGTTCCATTTGATGTCCCTACTTCTAACTCCTTATGCTTGCATGGAAAACAAGACTGAATCTAATACTTTTGGAAATAAATTATTATTATTATTTATTTATTACTAGCTGACCTGACAGACGTTGTCATGTCAAAAAACTGACAGTTATGTCAAACTCTTTAAAGGTTACAGTTAATAATATGGTCGTTAAGTTTTCTTTAATTTTTAAAGTTTCGCGGAGCATTTTTTATTTTTTTCCTTCGTAAGAACCTTCTCCTGATAATAACAAATACGACAAAAAAAGAATTAGTGAAATTGGTCCAGCCGTTCACGCGTGATGTCGTGACAACGAAAAACGGGTTTCATTTTTATATATGTTACCGGCCAAACCCGATTTCAGGACAAACTAGTTTTGCCTAGGCTAAACTAGTTCTTCCTATACGCGATAGGATTAACTAGTATAGCCTAGTCCAAACTAATTTGTCCTAAGCCCGATAGGATAAACCAGTTTAGCCTAGCTAGGCCAAACCAGTTGATCCTAATATAAATACGCCCACGACTTTGTGTTGAAAACTTTTTGCCCAACGTCCGGTAGGTTTAGGTTAGGTTAATATGGTGACCCTTACGTGCACGAGGGCGGCGAGCGGAGCGAGCGGAGTCGCGGCAGCGACCGCCCCGTGCTGGAAAACCTTTCAAGCGATTCACGACTTTATGTGTGTTAAATATAGCTTTATTATCAAATTGCCCAACTGTCATGTAGCAACATAATAATGACCGTGCAATGTGATAAATAATGAAGTTAAGATAGTAAATAATCACTTATTTATATCAGGTTCAACTAGTTTAGCCTAGGCTAAACTGGTTTATCCTATCGGGCTTAGGACAAATTAGTTTGGACTAGGCTATACTAGTTAATCCTATCGCGTATAGGAAGAACTAGTTTAGCCTAGGCAAAACTAGTTTGTCCTGAAATCGGGTTTGGCCGGTAACATATATATAGATTATAAAAGAGATACAATATTTATTTAAAACATTCTCCCACAAAACCGGTTGAGCGGTTTAATTAATTGGTAGTTCATTTTTTTTTTCCAAAACATCTGTTGAAACGTATGAATGTAAATATACACGTGTTTTTTTTTACAAGTGTGATTAATACATAATTGTTTAATTCACTTAATTGGTTAGACTATATTTTAATTGAAGCAACATGAACGAATAAATATTAGTTACGCGTAAATGGATCCTATCAAAACGTACCTATTTGTATAAAATCAACAAACTGCTATTATTTTCTTTAATTATCGACACACCAACTTTTCACTACTTCGTAGAAAACATTAGTACAGTTTGTTTCAATATTTCTATTTATTAAATACAAATATTGTAAGTTAATAGAAACTGTAATAAAATGTGTAAATTATGAACTAGCTTTTTTGCCAGCGAATTCGCCAGTGTTATCGAGGTGTGTCCAAGGAAAATGGGATACTGTATTACCTAGCAATGGGTTTGTGAAGATTAGATAGGCAGTCGCTCCATGTAAAATACGGTATTCAGCTAAATCCGGTAAAACTGGTACCTAGTCGACCCCAACATAGCTTGTGGAAAGCTAGGTAGATGATTATGATATTGTTGAGGCCAGTGTTCATAGCATCATTCGGAATGTGTGCATTATCACATTCGTGGCGATGCAAATGCAAACTGTGTGCGCGGCGTAAGCCCCGCAATGCCTGATCCGCCTTTACCTCTTCACGTTGAAACCACTGGTCGACGCGGGCTGAGCTGGGACCCAGATATAAATAAAACCTCTCTAATAACTCAGTATACTTAAAATTACATGTTTTCTATTACCTCAAAGTTTTAACCAGAAAACCCAGAAAATCGGTTACCATAGAAAATATAATTTTAATCATGTATTTACTAAGCTTACATAGATAATACTGCGCTCAGCAAATTAATCTTCATTAAACTCACACTAACGAAGAAACCGGTTCAAGCCGGGTGAAGCTGGATTACATGTGAACGTTAATTACTGAACGATGTAACTAAACCAATAATTATTTTGTGTTAGTTGGTCCCCGCGGCTCCGCACGCTCTTGTGTAAAACTAGCCTGTCATTTCTTAGGCTATATTATTCTTTTCCAAGCTTACCAAGTTTAGTCAAATTAAAAGACAATAAAGTAACATAAAAAGGGACTATGAAACCTTTTTTTGTTTGGGTGAAACGCTAATGACTTCAACCCACGCTGAGGGCACAGCGTGGGTTTATGCTAGACTTACAACAACCGAGAACACCCTGGTCCCGTCCTTGCCTTTGCTTGAGCCGCGGGATCACTTACGCAAGCCCTGCACAACTTCAGCAGAGACTGTCTGACCCCTGACTTGGTTTTGACATTTCTTAAGGTTATCAGAAATTTCGACTCCGCAAGCTCAAAAATTCACGTGTTAAAGTGATAATTATAAATAGGTATCCTGTTTACATAATAAAGAATTTTATTAATCATAAATAAAAAAATATCTATTCAGAAATTATCGTGAAGTAAAATAGTTCTGAAATGATAAACTTCGGAAAAACTATAAGACTATATATGCCCAGGCAACAAGAGAATTCTAATACAAATTTACCTTGACAACTTACCACAGAAATATAAAAGTGATGAACAAACAAAAACGCGTCGGGACAGAAACATTTCCCAGAAAACAATGTTTATCCAAATAATCAATGATAACTCATTATAGTATTCTGACGTGGTTCAGTGAGCAAGAAAATACATCTAATAGGGGCTTTGGAATACATATTGTTACAACAAATAATGTTATATTTATTTTTTGGCTAACTGGTCATTGTTGTTGTAAGTTGTAATTGGATTGGTATTTGTATTTTTTTTATTTCAAACATCATAACTATACTAACAACTATACGTATCGAATTCTAAAAACAGCACACCGATTTCGAGCTATGTTTCTTGACAAAAAACTTCAGTTTTATGAACAGTAGCTGCGAAGACGTTTGCACTTACTGATGGATTCCAAGCTGACGACAAACTGCATCTATAATCTCGGTGGAAGGTCTTGTATTTTTTTATTTCAACCGCTTCACGTACAGTTTTGGGAGTTCCTATATCGATCAGACCACAAAAGCGATTGCAAATACGGTCAAGGAACATAATATCGCAGCGGTAAAAAACCAATATGTGAATAAATCTGCTGCAGCCGAGCACTTGCTAGAGGCTGGGCCAAACCACTGGATAGAACTACACGAGCCACAGGTATTATCCACCGATCGCAACTAAGTATTACTCCAGGATAGTAGGCGTTCGAAGGAGCCGTTGTCACGCCGGGAAACATGTCCAAAAAATTTAAAAACGAGTAATAAATAATTAATCTTATAACAGCCCTCAATTAAGAATTCTTGAAGAAGCCGTTCTCAGCTACCGGAGGTTGGTCGTTAACTTCACAAACTTGTATCGGTCATGTGCTATGTCAACAAAAAGTCCTTATGTGCCGGATACCTTCTGCCTGTCCACTCCCAAATATTTCTGAGCCACAATTACAATTTAGAATAGGATTACACTAATCCTGCTTCTTCATGTATATTATTGACAAGTCTACTAACTATATATCTCGAATGTATTTTGCTTTGAAAGCATGTAATAAATTGTATGTCGTGTTACTAAAATGTATTGGCATACATCCAGGATAAAAGTTACTTCGACTAAACGTGATCTTGTTACGGAATAGTTCTCTAAATCAGCACCTTATTTGAGCTGAAAATTTTTGGGGCGCTTTTTCTTGTTTTATAAAATTAAGAACTACAAGGTCTGTAATATTTTTTTCGGCTGTTGTTTGGCTCTGGTTCAGTTAACTAAGTCTGGTATAATTATAAGAAGGTCGGCAATTTCGTTTAACAAGCACTCAGGTTGAATAAAATGTAGTTAAAAAGGATTTTTGAGATCTTTTTATTTTGGTTTTTTTTCCGTAACAATTTTTCCATAGCTCTTCTGCCTAGCCTTTTCCCAAGCTATGTTGGGGTTGGCTACCAGTTTTACCGGATTTACTGCTTATCTGACCTCCACAACCTATTGCTAGGTAATACAATATTCCTTAGGTATCTAGTAAGACTGGGTGTCAGAATTGTAATGACTTAACGACTGTTAATATAATATAGCCTATATTACCCGGGTATAGTGTAGCTTCCCAACAGTGAAATAATTTTTCAAATCGGTTTTAATGGATTTAAAGCCTATTCAATGCAAACAAACAATCAAATCTTTCCTCTTTATAATATTTAGTATAAATTATAATCTAATAAAATTTTCTCAGAATTGGGTTTCCTAGTATTGCTAAGTATACAACATCTCTTGCCAAAATATATAAACTGTTACATATTCCAACAATGATGACGTACCGCTATAACAAAAACAAGGAACAAAATAAAACTCCGTAAACTTATTTACTGAAGTGTTGATAGTATTAATTTCACAGCACTAAAACAAAAGCGACGCTTACTAGAACAAGGCTTGCTCTTATTAAAATTATACAGGATTATTTCTTATGGAATGCGTTTATTCAACGAGATAATCAGGTGCATAATACTGAACAACTTTTCCCAAGGAACATAGGTCGAAGTCTTAAAATTGAAAATGAAATATTCAAAGTGACAGGTCACGTGACTTATGTTTGTATGAAAAATTGATTTTCGTTTTTAAAATTTCGAGCTATGTATGTTCCTTTTATGTTTACACTTAGCCACGAGCACTTTCTACCTGTTTACCAGCTTATGAAGTGATTTAAAAAAGCCCACAAGCCCACCCCTTTTTATCATGTTATTAGTATTTAAATTGTTTATGAATATCTAAACCTCTTGTGGGTGGGTGGTGGATAATATGACGTCACGATCACGTGGGCGCCTATCACGTGTCAAAGTGATGTTAACCTCAAAAAAACATCGGAGCTGAGACGTTTTCTTGTTACAGGTATCGTGGATAAGAAGAAAAGATTACCACTTACTGACAGTGGGACTGACAACATACAGTTCGGACCAGAGGTTTCAAGCCATACATTTACAACATTCAGAGGTGAGAGAATTATTATTACAAAATAGATCTTAGCAATAGGGGATTAAACTTTGTTTTTGCATGTCTGGTTTTTAAATCCAAAAAAATAATACCACACTTATATTTTCTTTCGTCTCCCGAACGAATTACGAAGATGGAAATTCGCGTGACGTCACTCTGACCTACAATATGTGTTAATGTTGTGACGTACAAGCCTCTACTCTAGATCTCTGAAACGCTTCATTTTTGTTAATTTTAATTGATTTGATAGAGGAAAACAAAAATATATAGATAGAGGAAAGCGTCTTAAATTTTTTTTTTGCATCTAACTGACGAACTGAATGCACTTGTATTTTTTATACCTAGTAAGTAATTAATAATATTATACACTTTTATTTGATGGAAATCAATTAAACAGTATATCGACTTGATCGATTGATCACTTCTTGGTCAATTCAAACTAAATTGCTACTGTGAACATGAGGTCAGGAATACGAGTCCTGCCAGTAACAAACTCACCAACGGGGGTGTGGGGTGAAATACTGCGCAGTTTGTAACGCATTTCACAACCACTATTACGTTTTCATCGCACTTTACCATGGACACAACAGTAAAGAATTTGATACTAAGAATTTTCCCTAACCGTGCATTGGAAGTAGCACGAATGTAAAAAAATCTAAACGCCCTTGGAAAACCATAAAAAAAGAATCTTACAAAGAAATTTGAGTAATAAGTATGGGGAAATAAGTTTCCGACCAACTGGTCGCCACAGTTAGTCTCTTTTCCGCAAACAACAGCTGTTACGGTCATTGACCCAGAAGGTCATTGTACAGACCAAAGATAAATACAGAATGTTCTTATTATAGTTATTTGACGACCTCCGTGGTCGAGTGAAGTATACACTGGTTCTTAAGGTGTCGCCAGCTCTGAGGTCCCAGGTTCAATCCCCGGACGGGTCAATGTAGAAAATCACTTTTCAACATTCTCGGATCGGGGTGTTTGTGGTACCTTCGTTGTCTCTGATTCCATAACACAAGTGGTTTAGCTACTTACTTTGGATTCGGAGCAATGTATGTGATGTTGTCCACATTTATTATTTATAGTTAGTCAATTATTTGTTGTCCTTAATCAGAAAAGATTCTTTGTTTCTGGGTATTCTGTGTATGTAGTTAGTATGTGTTTATTAATACTCTCCTACATAACATTTCCTTGTGCCCATAATAGGAACACCCGTTAACATGAGTGAATGAATGAACTAATTAAAGCGTCGTCGTTTTGGGACACTTTACCACGCTTGTGGTTGCTTTTCAACCAAGATATTAAGCCGACGATGTTCTGCATTATAGCTACATGTATGGCTTACAAGTGGATATATGAATATCCATGAAATTGTAAGATATGACTATGAATAGAATTATATATAAGTAAAGCATGTTCTGTTCAGGTCAAAAATTTTGTTGAAAAGTAACAAGAAAGATTTCTTACCAAAGGTTTAAAAAAAATCTCAAAATTTTGTTTTATGAAATCCAATGGTCGTTTAAGTCTAATAATTATAAAGAGATAAAAACCAACCTATGGTTTCCTAGTTAAAATCTAATTATTTTCTATTAAAAAATTATACTTTTATCTCATTGAACGAACGAAAGTCGTAGCTGAAAATATTTTTCGCTAATTCAACCTCATCCGTATGACATGAAGTTACTTATGCGATGCTTTTTCTAATATAACTAAATTTCTGTGCCCATTTTCTGAGGACGTATTTTAAGATAGAATAAGCATTTATTCGCGTCACATGAGAAGCATAATAAATAAGAAAAATATATAATAATAACAACACTTTCTAAATGTTCGGGGAAATATGCGTCAAATCTGTGCGTAACGGTCATTGTCATAAGCATGTCGGAGCCCCAAAGCTGGTTTTTAGCGATGGCCGGCGTTGACGTGATGTAATTTGCATCTAGGGGTTTATCTATAAAAAAAAATTTAGTCTACTATATTTTTAAGAGTGATAATGATATTAAAAAACCTGTTCACTTATTTTGGTTCAGCAAAACCTGTCCTTGTGTACGAGCATAAATATGTATACACATAGCGAAATTGTAAAACTAATATAGTTTTGTTGAAACTCAAAAATATATACATGATTTGAAAACTATTATAATTTTATGTTGTTAAATGATTAAAAGTTTCATGTTTCTAATATATTTTATACTCAGTGCATCTACCACTTTCCTATCTCTGCATCACCTTAAGGTCGACTGGTAGAGAATGCCTTTTGGCATTAAGTCCGCCTATGTACCTAACAGTGCATGAAGTATTAAATAAATAAACAAATAAAAGTTGAATAAAATTGATGGTGAGTTCCTATTAAATTATTGTTTTACGATTTCGCTATGTGTATACATATTTATGGTCGTGACTGTACATTATGTAGTTTGAATCAATTTATACTACACCAAGCAGCACTAGATCATGCTTAAGCTCAATCTTCGTTGGGGCGTTGCTAAGGGCAACCATGGCAACCCTCTAACACGACGTTGAATATAAGTACCAACATCTAAGCATCGATGTGAACTGATCTCTATGACGTAATAGGCAGTTATTTTTAGTTCGATATATTATTACTACGCAATGAAATATACTATGTATAAGCTATTGATAGAAAAAATAGAGAAGAAGCTGTTCTTCCGTGGCTTCATTTAAGCTAATAATATCATCTTTCAACATTATAATCCAAAATTAATTTTCATAAACGGCTAACAGAAAACTATACAGCGTGTGAAAAGGGCGGCAATAGATATCTTTTTCGCCATGAACATCACTGTGTTTTCAAATTCAAATTCGAATTTTCGCTTGTCGGTTGCAAATTTGTATGAGAATTTAAATTGACAGCTCTTAATTATTTACTGTCCTTTTCTAATCATGTGCAAATGAAAAAGATGCAAATGGACTAAAAAAAGCTGAGTTTATTTAACAAAACCGGGGCTAATATACGCGTATCTAAGTAAATTTTATATAGTATTAGAAAAAAAAAGTTATGGCCGAGTTTTTAGATATGAACATTTTGACACGTATTTTAGCTTATATAAAAGCAATGAAAATTTACGAAGATAAAGCTTTAGGTAACGTGAATTTTCCATTCAATGAACCTTCGAATTTTATCTTCTGGCGAAAGAAAACATCTCGTTTAAATTTTTTCACTATCTAAGAATCGTTTTTTTTTTGTAATACCATACTCTCATAACAACTGAATTTGTATATATAACAATTGTAATAAATTATTTGTTTTCGATTAAGAGTATTTTATTTTTTAGAATTAATTTCAGTAAACATTTCGTTATTGACAATATTATATTCAATTTACAAACAACATTTAAATTAAGACCTTATTGCTTGCGAGAATTCCCACGTTTCTTATTTTGAAATACTCTTTGAAAATATTTTTTCGTCACAAATATGGCTTTTCTACCAACCAGGAGTAATTTAATTTGATGGTATTGTGTTTTAAAGTACCTACAGAGCTGAATTTTCTAAGGTTTCATGTTTGTATTGTAAAAAAGGTTTTATATATGCATGAAGAAATCAAGGCGGCTTTTATATATTTATTTTGTAGATTTATTGCTAGCATTTTATGAATTTGGTGTTTATTTCAATAAGGACCAATTTATTTACCTAATAATCATTTTTAAATTTGCTTTATTTTTTTAAATCATATAATCTACTATTCTTATTATGGTATTTTTATTTCGTACTAGCTGCCCGGACAGACTCCGTTCTGTCAAAAGTTGATAGTAAAATTAAGTTAAGTTTTTCGAGTGACCACGTAATTTTTTTTTGTAGTATTAATCCCTCCGTGTACTATTATTAGGAAACAAAGAAATAAATTAGCTGAATTGGTCTAGCCATTCTTGCGTTATGCGCTTACCAACAGTCATTTTTATTTATTATTTTTCTTGGGTAAGAATAGTTTATTAATAATGCCACAAATTTTATGAATCTATTTTCATAATGGAAATTATTCAGTAAAATATTCATACATGAGTTAATCTCGCCCATTCTTCCTGATTCTCAATGTTAGAGTGGCAATTGACAAAAGGATTCATTCTAAATTCGGAACAATTTCTTTCTCTGTTCAAACCATATTATATTTATCATTGAAACCAATCAAATTTAACTTAGAGAGATACAGTCCTCTCCATTTAAGGATGTACTAAGGCCAACACATTCGAAGGCAATAGAGCCCGTAACAAACCAGTCTAAATTTGTGCCACACTATACACAATTACGCGCTTCTAAGGACCCGTTTTCGTCTCGAAGCCTCGAAGATACAGGATGGCTCAAAGGTGTTCTTGCGAACAATTTCCTGTGAATTTATGAAGAGAACTCAATTAAATGACGACCTCCGGGTTCGAGTGACGTACACAGGTTTTCAAAATGGCGCCAGCTCTCGGCGGGTTCGATCCCCGGACGGGTCAATGTAGAAAATCACTTTTCTTCATTGTCGGGTCTGGGTATTTGTGGTACCTTCGTTGTCTCTGATTCCATAACACAAGTGCTTTAGCTACTTACTTTGGATTCGGAGCATGTAATGTATTTGATTTAGTCCACATTTTTATTTTCTTTTTAAATAAAACTTCAAAGAGAACGATGACGTCATCGATAGTTACGTTGGTAGTAAAAACGTATAAAAAAGTCAACCTGACTGAATTATGATTTATTTTTTAATAGATTTATCAGTATTATACCTCTGTACCTACTAAAATAGATATTTTGAAAGATGTTTGTAATATCAAAGTATTACTTTATGGGAAATAATAATGGTTCCGAAAAACAAATTAATCTCCAGCGATCTGTGGCCGACTATTATTCTAATTAACTAGCGTTATAATGAATTACCGACAAAAAAACCCCAAGCATACCGAAAAGAAAAATTATATTTAACAAACAAATAAAGGCACGTTAAAATTACATATCTCCTAAAATAAAATTGAACTTCGAAATACAAAACTAAACTTCTGAATAAAATACTGAACCTCCGACAAAATTACTAAGTTACCGACAACAGAGCTTTAGTCAAAATATTCACATTTTTACGACTTGCATGAACTATTATAATTCCTATTGTTGGTTATAAAATATTTTTTTTACCTCTCAGTATTTATGAAAACACCTAAACTGTTCGGCCCGCGCGATCGATTTCCATGCTCTCAATTTCCTGAATTATTACTAAACTACTCTTGTAAGTAGATTTTTTTATAATTGGAATCTCGGAAACGGTTGAAACGATTTTTATGAAATTTGGTATACCCACAGGGGTTTTCGGGTCGATATATTATTGTTCTACTTGCCCATTGCAGATAGGTTTAAGTGTCAAATTCGACTCAGTAGGTTAGGTTAGGTTAGAACTGCGACCCCCCGCACGAGCCGAGCGAGCGAAGCGAGCGTGCCGCGGCAGCGGCCGGCGAGTGCCAGAAGCGACTTGCTATGTTTTTACTTGTCCATTACAGATAGGTTAGGGGTTTACAATCATTCATCTTTACTTCAACTATTTTGATTTATACCATAAAAAGGTATTATTACAAGTACATTTTTATATTTTTTATTAGTTTCTGTATAACCACTCTGAATAGTATTTTCATTATAACGTTGTAGTTAAATTAGCACCACATCTATGAAATGTGAAAGGTAATTTATGAATTAATAGTCGGCAAGTAAAGATAAAAATGCCAAAACATAATTTTCAGTAGAACGTAATTTAAGCTGGTAGAAAAGTATTATAGCAATAAACAGTTATGTTTATTTTTCGAAGATTTTAGTATCTGATTCGGTCGTTTCGTCATTTTTATTCGGATAAACGTAGTCGGAAAGTAAGTATTTTAGGCAGTAGATTTAATATTTTGAATAAGGACAATTCTTATTTTTTTGTCGGAGCTTTTATTACTACCCTTACTTTATCAGCTTAAGCTATAAGTTGACATATTTCGACACGTCTTCTTATATCGATAAATTCTAATGTACATATAAATATTGTTTATCTAGAATTTGAATACGAGATACTTTGACTCTATCCACTCAAATCAATCAATCAACTCAGTCCATCACCGTCCACTGCTGGACATAGGTCACTGCTGGACATAGGTCTCACCCGAGCCGCAGGTCCGCTTTCCAGAATTCGTCAATCTGTAGCGAATTTCATTGATTATAACAAATACACTAGCAATTGTTTGTTTGTTGTTATATAATAATCTAGATTCACTTGGGCGTCGGTTATCAGTAAAAGTAGCCTATGTCCTTTTCCATGTCAATGGCTACATGCATGCTAAATTTCATCTAAATCCGTTCAGCCGTTTTTGCGTGATTGGGTCTCGTAACAAACGTCCAAACATCCACACTTTCACATTTATAATATTAATAGGAGTTCAAAGAATTCTGCAGAACGAACAAACAAAACACTATCAAACAACTGTCTACAAAATTAAATTAAAAATAAAACGAGGATTAATACTTCATACTAAATAGTGTAAGCGGGAGTAATTTTAATATCCAGCGTTTTTTGTTCAAATATTTAGTGAACTCAAACGAGGCTTCCACAAATATTTGGAGAAAAATGAATGAATATGCTCGTATAGAAAATATGAGGGGCGACTCGGAGTACATACATACCTTTTTTTTTTTGACAGACATTAATATTATATGGAGATTTTTTTAGGTCCTTGTATCCAAATGACTCTTGTGCTAGTAGTTAGTGTGAAGTAACATAATTTATTAAATTCAAAGTACCACATGACTCGGAAATAATTTTTCACTTAGTCAGAGACCAAATAAAAAGTAGAATATAAATGATTTTCAACGTCGAATTTCTAAATAATTTTGAACGCTTTTACCCCTCAATCAAACCACTATATTTAATTATTTTATACTAATTTATATAAAATAAGAAACTATAGATCTATCTTCTGCGTAGCCTTTTCCCAAGCTAGGGGTCGGCTTCCAGTCTTACCGGATTTAGCTGAATACCGTATTTTACATGGAGCAACTGCCTATCTGACCTCCTCAACCCATTGCTAGGTAATACAGTATTCCATAGTCGGACTGGTTGTCAGAATAGTAATACTTAACGACTATCAAAGATCACTGTATGACTATCAGGACCAACGGCTTAACGTGCTTTCCGAGGCACGGAGGGGTCTTGATTATGTTTGCAAATGGTCATCCATCCACGGACCAACCGCGGTAAGCGCGGCTTAATCTTTATTATCAGACAAACCGTACGGCTTACACTTAGCCACGAGCCCCTCTATAACATAAGAAACTATAGTACAACGTGTAACAAAACCCCTGTCAGATCCAAATAAACGCGTATACGTGGTAGTTCATGAACCGTCTCGCATAGGCGGCTCCTTTGACACAAAACTGTAGGTATTAAATACGTGAACTTTGAGGAGCGGTCAGTTGTTCAGCTGTTGCATTGGGTCAGCTTCTATTTGTATTTGATTATTTTGACTGGCGAAAAATTATAATCTCCAATCCATTTAATAGTTACGTATGTTATTATGTGTTCGCAGTACGATACCGAATAATACTCTCAGGGATCGGACAGGGTTTTTGTTACACGCTGTATACTTATACAAAAAAAAATCCGTAAGTCAAATCGTGTATTTTTACTATATACACAAACCGTTGCGCTTACTATACTAAAGCCGTCTTAACAGAAAAAATATTTCTCATTGCTAAGCTCCGTATTTAACGTAATTGTTCTATAACATAATTGTTCAAACACTTAACCTAAGACATGATACGCAGTCATAGTCTTAACACATTAACGAAGCAATTATACATGCCTACGTAATAGTATATCAATTTGGTTAATTGATTTCCATTCGATTAATAGTCACCTTAGGCTTCACGTATAATTTGAACAAAAGCCCTTAAGGTGAATTGTCATGTATTATAGCACAGACAAAGGAGTCTAAGTTGATGTACCGTCTTTTGTTTATTTCGAGATAATGGTACTTGGTAGGTATTTTAATTATCTTATTAATATAAATAGCTTTTGCTCGAGGCTTTGCCCGCGTGGACGTTGGTTACCGCGGCAAATTGGTTACTTCGTCAATAAGTGGGCTATCATAACAATGAAATATTTTTTTTACATAACAGTGAATTAAATTCACATAACAGTGAAAGAATTTTTAACGGCCCAGTTAATCCTGAGATTAGCGCATTCAAACATACAAACTCTTCAGCTTTATAATTATTGAACAGTGGGTTTATTCACTAGGTCAAAACAGATAACGTGCCAAGTGAAACTGATGCGATGAAATAAGAGATTAGCCTGTTTTCGTTTAATACGGGGCTGTCCATTAATTATATTATGTCGTAAACACAAAGAAGTTGTAAAATAAATACATTATAATAAGAAAAAACTCTTGATAAATCTGGGACGGACTCAGGATTATTAAAAAGAGCCCTTAACACAAGCTATTAAAACACCTTATTAAAAATCTATTTACTTATTCCACATTACATAATTTCACTCATATTATGTAATTTAGTCCTGCACGAATATCAAGTACAGTTCAATTTTAAGAAGCATAAAACCAAACGTATTTTTAATTTATTTTCCCATTTCCCTAAATTATTTTTTCTATTTCAGGACTGGACGCTTAAAGTAAGATTCGTTCAGAAACGGGACGCCGGCATCTACGAGTGCCAGGTGTCCTCCCACCCTCCAACGAGCATCTTCCTGAAGCTCGACGTCGTAGGTGAGTGCGCGAAATATTATATTTTATTCGAAAGAGGTTTATGTCGGCGACTGAAATTTCGGTTAGATTTTGGGTGTGGAGTGGATTGTACATACCGAGTTGACCGAGTTCTGGTTTAGATTTTAGGTAGTTCTTTACACGATCTTTAGAAAGTGTTATGTAAAATATATTGTTGAAGGGTCTTAGTCGTTGATACTTGAATACGTTAAAAAACTTATTCTTATTATTTTGTCTGCACAGATAGTCGAGTGGTATGAGTTCGATCCCTTGTGTGAACCACAGATACTTGTTCCAAGTCTATGTGTTCTTTGTGCATGTGATTTGAATTTTTGTGAAACCCCCGCGACACGGATTAAATTCTTTAGTGCGGGCGTCGTTTAAAAAAAAAGAGTTAAGTAAAATTTATTGTTGAACAGTCTTAGTTGTTGGTACTTGAATACGTTAAAAAACTTATTCTTATTTCTTACGATTTTTGGTAATTGAGACAGCACGCTGCTGAGAAGTTTGTTGCAATGTTTCTTCTCCACAGCTAGAGCACATAATAATATGAAGCGGTGAAGAGTGGGCGGATCAGGGTGCTGTCAATGACATTAAAAACGTACTACATAGATGTTTTTTGTTTCGCTTTTTTAACGGAAATACTGAAAAGTAATTCGTGCAACAAAACTTTTATATATTCATAAATAATAAATATGTTAGGACAACTCACACACATCACTCAGATCTCAAATTATACTACGTATATTTACTATTTGACTTGTAAATATGACATTAACGTTACCGATATTCGAAAAGAACTTTTTAATTAAGTAATCAAAGCGAATTCCGATGAAAATATAAAAATTCCACGTTTGAAATTTGGTCCTTATTCCCAGACAAAATTAGAATCACGAACAAAAGGACCATTTATTTGTAATTTTCTTTAAAGTGCCTTCAACGTTTTACTTCCATATTTGTTCTTTTTGAGCTTCCCTAAAAATAAGTCTATTTACAAAATAAAATAAAAATAGCCTGGAAGTACCATAAGGCGGGAATCTAAGTGTCAAGTGTCGCCCCATCTATCTTCAAGTATCGTCTAGAGACTTCACGACGTTAGTGCACGGAATATATTTTAACCTAGACTATTTCTTAGGAATTTAGGTCAGAACTTTTGACCTCTAACGGTGAACATTCAGATCCATTTGTAAGTTTCTTATGGTCATGGAAAGTTTTTTATTGTTAGTATTCTTCAAAATCAATAACTCAGCCTATCTCTCCCACTGCTGGACTTAAGCCTTTCCCGTGTTGCGCCACAACACCTGGTCCTCCGACTTCCGCATCCAGTCCGACCCAGCTAGCTTTTTCAGGTCATCGGTCCTTTTGGCTGGGGTCCTACACTACGTTGGCCAATTTGCGGTCTCTACTCGAACACTCGTCTGCTCCAACGGCCATCAGATTAGAGATGTACATAAAGAGTTCATTTTTTTTTTTTTTTTTTTTTTAAAACGACGCCCGCACTAAGGAATTTAATCCTTGTGTCGCGAGGGTTTCACAAACATTCAAATCACATGCACAAAGAACACCCAGACTTGGAACAAGCATTTGTGGATCACACAAATGCTTGTCTCATGCGGGGATCGAACCCGCAGCACGTCGCACACAGTGGTAATCAGCGTGGTGACCTATACCACTCGGCTATCCGTGCAGTCAATCAAGTCAGTTCATTGTACAGCAACTGATATTATTAAAACCTTTTTAGATCTAAGCCTGGAGGTTTCTACATGTCCCTAAACCTCCGAGCCGTATCATTCCGGGCTTAAATTTCGTTAGTTATAGATGCGCTTATGTAACATTAAGTAGATATTAAAAACACCTGGCACGGTGTGGAATATTCCCTGGGAGACACATTATACTACCTACATTATCTGCATGAAAATAATAGTCGCGCGTGAAAAACCGTTTTAGCTAACTTGCAATTTCAAGGTATTATACTCTATACCTTGAAACTGTAATTTTGAAAGCGGGTAAACTACACGTTTAAAAAACTTGTGAAGAAGCTAGAAGTGGAGTTAGTTAATGGGTTTTGTTTTACTATGTAATGAGGGAAATAATATGTCATGTAAAGATTTTCTGTTTGAAAACTCAATACCTACCTATGATTAAAGCGCGGCTTTTAACAATGACGTTTCTTCTTCTGCCGAGCCTTTTCCCAAGCTATGTTGAGGTCGGCTTCCAGTCTTACCGGATTTAGCTGAATACCGTATTTTACATGCCAACTGCCTGTCTGACCTCCACAACCCATTGCTATACTCCATTTATTATAGCATTAGAAAAAAGAGGCTCGCAGAAGCAGGAATTGAAAACATTTTATTTCAAAGAAATTGTTTTAAGTACTTAAATAAACGAAATAAAACTTTTATTTTTAAATTACGCTTTATTTATAACAATATCTTCATCACACATTACAAACTTACACCAAAACAATGAATGAGACAACCAATCATGTCATGATGACTTAGATTTAATTAAGATTATAATAAAAGTAATTTTTAGAACAATATTTTAATTAAAATAACAACTTACAACACACTACAGTGAAACTTCTTCGTCTTCATCATAGGATTTAGTCATAATAAAATAATAAATAAACAAATAATGGTAGGATAATAGTAAAACGAAAAACGTTCCAGTATTGTTCATCACTGCTTCTTTTAGCTTTTTAGCATTGACACTGTCATTTTAGATTGGAATGAAATATTATAAATAAATGAAAGCCACATAATTTGTTATGAAAAATGGTAAACATGATTACAAATAAGTGTGACAGCTGGTATGTAAATAGATTTTAATTTATAGGCGTCAATATCGTAACTGTAACGAGTTTATTGTACTTTTGCAACAAAGTGTACATTATAAATAACCTTTTTTAACTTCTGTCTAATGCTATTTTAAATGGAGTATAGGTAATACAGTATTCCATAGTAAGACTGGTTGTCAGAATTGTAATGACTTAACGACTATCAAAGATCACTGTATGACAGTCGGGACCAACGGCTTAACGTGCTTTCTGAGGCACGGAGGGGTCTCAAAATATTTACAAATGGTCACCCATCCACGGACCAAACGCGGCGAGCGCGGCTTAACCTTTATTATCGGTCAAACCGTACGGCTTACACTTAGCCACGAGCCCCAACAATGACGTTTATTACTGAATTATTTTATTTATTAATATTTTACATTTACTCCTATTTTCCCCTCTTTACGTCGCTTAACTGGGGATTGTGGTGGAAATTCGGAAACAGTTTGTGATGCGTGATGCAGTACCAGTTGTTTCTTTATTGTTTTGGCTTTTATGTGATTTCATTATTTAGTTTTCAATTTTACAGTGTACCTACAGGCTTTAAAATATAAATATTCAGATGTCAGGTTGTAGTTATATGTATATTAACTATCTAATGAAATAAAACTAAGGCGGGTTTGTAAAAACAATTATAACTCGAGAACGGGTAGACCAATTTTCATGATCCTTGATTTTTCGGATTCTGTTCCGCCCCGAGGACCAGGACAAATATTAAAAACAATGGAAAATTTATGGAAAATAAAGTGATTTTTACGGGCAAGGGGGCAATCACCGCGGGTGAAACTGCGAGGCACAGCTAGTTTAAAATAATGGTATATTTTCGCATACAGGAAACAGGTGTTACTCTTAATTTCATAAAAAAAAACATTCAAAAAATATCCCTGTAACACACAATTTTTTAAAGCAAAAATAAAACGAATACGCTTAAAAAGTCAGCAGCTGTCATGTAAAAAATCATGATCCATTTTTTCTTTATTCGTGGGCAGAATAAAAACATACCTGATATTATATCCAAGCTTGAATGTCATTTGATACTTATAAAACAGCCCTAATCACATATTTGTATGTAAATGACCTGACCTCGTAGTTTTGAATGGCGACAAAACCCTGCTATACAGGTGGTTCAGAATTATTTAGGACGGAAATGGATCATGATTATGTAAATGTTCGTACTAGTGAAAAAAGTGTGTGATTAGTGGTAATTGAACTATTATAGTAGAGAACAATTAAATAGAGTGTGTAACGAAAAAAAACAGTTTTTTTTTTGTTATAAATTTCACGCAATTTGGGGCGCACATTACAGGTATTCTTTTTAACCCCAGCCAGATGGACCGATGACCTGAAAAAGGTAAATGCACTATAGATTTTTCAGATGTTTTGTTCTATTTGATTGTTAAGTTAAAAACTTAATTATTTTTAATTATGCACGAAATCCAAAAAAAAATAGTGATCGTTTTGGCATAATTTAATTTGCAATAAATGTCTATTTTAGGTATATGCGTATAAATTTCCCATGGCTGGGCACGGGCCTCTGCTTATATATAGAAGTAATACATACTTTACAAGATCATGATTTAATAATTACGAAAATGGCTTCAATTCTTCTAACGTAATACGTTAGAAGATTCGAAGACATATCTCGCTATATATGCTACATTATACAATTTGGTCATTCTTTCCAATTAATATCAAAAACATCTACAAACTCTTTAAAAAACATAAACCATTTAAAACGTAATTCTGTAAGTGATAAAAATATTTTGTAACATCCTATATAGTCGCTGGCGGGGAGGGTAGCTGTGAAAATAATTAAAATCCTTCAAATTTCACCGTAGCGAGCCCTAACGGCTTTATTTGGCGCGAAACTTGTCGTTCCTTTTTTAAACGTGTGGCGGTAGAAAAAATTTAAATTACGTAAAAAGGTTTTATGAATACTTTGTACTTTTAAAATTAAAAAGGCAATGATTAGAATGAGTGGAATAATTTTCGTGCCAATTACAGCTTGCCAACTCTGGCAACATTTTTACATGCAATTTTGGATGTTTTCGCCTTCAAAAATATTGTTATAGATATACTCTTCTAGGGAAAAAAGTTTACTCAACACAATATGAGAACTCTACAAAAGAGCTTTTTCTACTAAAGTTTGATTTGGAACAGGGTTTTTCTTTTTAGGTGTTTTTTAAAAACTAATCTTTTTCATCAATTCATTATATTTCTGACTGTGTTAAATCACCAAAATTAAATTATCTTTATCAATGTATTAAAAATTTTATTTATTACAAATAAAAATAAAAAACTCTTGGCTCCAATTCAATCTATTGCAATCCAACTAAATCTTTAGATGTCCCCGAAACCAATTTTGTTTTTTTTTTGTGTGATTTTCTAGTAAATCGTGTATATAACTAGACTAATAATACTTTTAGAACTATAAAAAGTTTTGTTTTCTTCAACTATATTTTGAACTTATAATAAGAAGCGGACCGCCTCATTGAATACTTCACTTGAGCTTTGATTCTGAAGTCTCGGTCAAACATTACGGCATTGGGATCTTATTAATGATTTAAAGAATACAAATAAATTTTTTAACGTTTTGTTTTTAAATACAGAATTAAAATGATGTAAAAAAAATATATTAATAAAAAAAGTTACATCCGGTCCATCTGACAGCTAACCCCAAAATACTTTGGTAAAAAGATATCCAGAAGAAAAAAGGAATTTACTTTTTTCGTGTCAAAGATTGCTTATAATTTTATTTTCTAAACATTATTTGGATCCCACTGCTGGACAAAGGCCTACCCTTTAGTTTTCAACTCTCTGTCTTTGGCGATTTCTGGCCACGCGCGCCCCGCATATCTGACAAGATCATTGCACCATCTTCGCCGCGGTTGTCCTTTCTCAGGTGTCCAGTTGGTAACAATGGAATCTAAAACAGGCAACAAAAAAAAGGACTTATATTTTCCTTCAGTTTCCTATACAAAGGTTCTTACCAAGTTTAATTGCATATGGCTTTGAGCATTGTTCTTCCTTTGTTTGGATTGAGAAGCAGGTCAAAGGAGCGAAACGTCAAAAGCAATTAAAAAAATACGCTGAGTGAGTATTTTGATAAACAAAGGACGAAACACATACGATAATATTGAGAAATGATGCGTCTAATTAATAGGTAATGGAGTGTATTATTTTTTTATAATTGATTGACAAAACTAAATAGAAAAGCATCTTTTCAAACATAAGTCACGTGACCTGTCACTTTGTATGAAAAGTTCATTTTCCATTTTAAGATTTCGACCTATGTTCCTTGGGAAAAGTTGTTTAGTTGAATATACGCACTTCTTTTAAAGTAATCGCCTCCATAAACAGACAAATACCACCTCAGTCGGCCCGTGACCATGACACCTGCAAAAGCATCGAAACGTCGGGAACTAAAATCAAAATAAACCGCGATAGAATCAATTTAAAAGTAGTTTTATTTCTGTCGTTTATATTAAGAAAAACTACATTTTTTTGTTACAATATTTAATTATTTGCATATAACTCAACAAATAATCCTAAGAACTAAAAATAAATACGTCAGTAAAACCCGAGTGCGGTAGACTAATATTGCCAGCCACAGTTGCGTAAAGGAACAAATTTCATGTCCCAACCCGTGACGTCACCCGAGAGTAATGTCTGAACGAACGAATTACACAGAGTTTGGTCTCCCGACATTTTGCAAAATATATTTCGTTAAACCCCTTATTGACCTACTTCGTAGCACTCTTCAAGATTGAACAGAATGGAAACTATGATTTTTGCTATAATTCCTTGATGATAAAAAATATGTACATAAATGTATTTTTTGTACGACGCATTTTTTTTGACGATCTCTTTGATCACACACACCGGTTTTCAAGGTGTTGCTAGCTCTGAGGTACCAGGTTCGATCGCCGGACGGGTCAAGGTAGAAAAAACACTTTTCTATATTGTCTCGGGTCTGGGTGTTTGTGGTACCTTCGTTATCTCTGAATCTATAACACAAGTGCTTAAGCTACTTAGGTACTTTGGATTCGGAGCAATGTATGTGATGTTGTCCACATTTTTATTTAGGTATTTATTTATATTATAAACGGTATTGACGTTTTCTTAGATAAGATTTCTTAGAGTTCCGTTGTAAGGATAAATAAACCCTTTTACTAAACCTTCCCTACCTGTCAATGTCTGTCCATTCAAGAGATATCCACCAAGCGAATAACTATAATAATATAATAAAGCTGTTGAGTTTATTTGTTTGGTTGATCGCGCTTATCTTCGGAACTACTGGTCTGATTAGAAACAAAATCTACTATCTACTATATATTTTTTCTTCGGCTTATAATTGTAGTATATTTTATTCCAATGATTATAAATTTTACTTACAAAAATGAAATCTCACACCTAATTGGTTATAAATTATTATTTATTTATTTATTATGCTAAAACAAACCAATTACATTAACATATAATAAAAAAAAGAAATAAATAGAGAACAAACGAAACGAATGTCGTCTTTTATCTTTCAACCCAATATTAGAGAGGACTTAACGTTCATTTTTCTTTGCAGAGGCGAGAGCACAAATCTCCGGGCCAACAGAGAAGTATCTCAAGCCAGGGTCAACGCTTAGACTACAGTGCTCCGTGGTACAAACCACAGAGGCACCTGCTTTTGTATTCTGGTAAGTATCTTAGTTTTTTGTAACGTGTTATCATATAAATAGGTAGTACAGACCCCTTAGAAAAGTGACATCTTCAAGCGTCTACGCTGATCGAATCGCTCAAATGTATGGAAGTGTCAAGTCTAAGGTGACTTATCTATATCTATACTAATATAATAAAGCTGAAGAGTTTTTTTATTTGTACGTTTGTTTGTTTAAACGCGCTTATCTCAGAAGCTTCTGGTCCGATTTGAAGAAATCTTTCACTGTTAGATAGCCCACTTATTGAGGAAGGCTATAAGGCTATAATTTATCGCGATAAACGACGCCCACGCGGGCGGAGCCGCGAGTAAAAGCTAGCCTAAAATAAAGGTCATATTTTAGATAAGTCACTTAAGTCAAACCATATTTTTAGTCTACTAGATTTGTCCTGGGTGGTAATCGAATCTACGACCTCCGGCTTAGCAGTCAGGGTCCCTAACCACTATACCAACAGGCCAGTCAAAAGTTGCTTGAGTACTAAAGTCGTTGGGTATCGGTACTCACGGGGTTTAGTCCTTTTTTACACGACTGCCTAAAAAACCTTGTGTTATTTTTCTAATCATATTGTATTAGTATACAATAATTATGATTAGAAAAAGAAGCTAGTGCTTCTGCCCGCGACTTCGGCTGCGTGGACTTCAGAATTGGGTCTAAAGCTTCGCTCGTTTACTATTTTTAATCTTCCTTCCGGAACTATTTGAGAGATTGGTATAGAAAGTACATGTCCTTTTCCATAGCGTAGGAGACATGCATACCAAATTACAAAGTTGTCTGCCGGCGGCTTTTCTCGTAAACACTTTTCAATTTTCCCTCGGGAAGTACTTAAGGAATCGGGATAAAACGTAGCCTATGTTCTTTTCCATGTCAAAGGCTACATGCATGCGAAATTTCATCCAAATCCGTTCAGCCGTTTTTGCGTGATTGAGTAACAAACATCCAAACATCCACACTTTCACACTTATAATATTAGTAGGATTTGTGATGAGTCTTATGTGATTGAGTTCGATAGGGTACCGTTAGAATGCTTTCATTATCTCGAGTGGCTCTGTTGTATTGATTTTTTAAGTTCTTTTCAGCCGTAGTGGTATATTTGAAGATATACGTATTTTATTTATATTCAAATAAATTAGGTAGATATAAATATGTATCTACGATTTATCAAATATTGTTTTGATTATTCTTTATTTACCTAAATATTGTTCAATGACTCATGAAACTTTAATTTAAACATACGTATGAATCATACGTATGAATCTTTATTGAAAAAAAAACTTATCTATGAATATATTTCCAAACGTTTCGTTTGACGTGTATTTTATTGAATTAGTATTAAAAAATTGCTATTCATATTTATTTTTCGGAAAGGTAAATACCGCTTTTTTTAATTTGTTTCAATTTGAATTTTTTGTTGCAAATGTTTGTTTTTATTTTACTAAGTGCTTCGAAAGCTTTTAACTTTCTTCAATTTTTTATTGCTCAACTGTCTCCTGTCTATCTTTCAGACTAGATTATTATTTGTTATTTACCTACTGCATATATTATACTTTTTTCTCCAGCTAGAACAATCAGGCTTTTCATAATTAATCAAGTACCGTTATAATGTTTCTATTAAGTCTGTTTTTTGAGAGAGTTACAGCTATGTATACAAAAATTCTTTTAATATTTTTCCTAACCCATATTCGACCCAAGGAAAAAAAGCAACGGTAATAATTGATAACAAAGAAATCTAAAAAAATTACCGACATCAATTGCACGAAATTAGAAAATACACTATTTTATTTAGACATTCTTGGTAATATTATAAAAGAAATCTGAATTAAAAAACAAACTGTTGAATCAAGTTTTATGAAATTTGTATGAGACCTGTGATATACACTCTCGAAAACAAATAGATTTTTTTAATACAATCTACAATTGCCGAAGATAGCTTTAAACAATCATACAAAAAGAACATACAGTCGTATTGAGAATCTCGTCAGTTTGGAGCAGTTCAAAAAGAGCAATAAAGCCAATGATTGGATAACTTAAACTATTAAAGGAACGGAAATTGGTCTTGAGTGAGATGCTTCAGTATCGACAAAGCACGTCGTATTGACACTGCAGACGCCATCTATAAACGTGCAATCTTAAAAGCAGGAGCAATAGGGAGTAGTCTACTTAACGAAAGACCGGATAAATTAAAAATAGCTTCATCAAAGAATTCGTTTCAGATTATTTTGAGTTTTGTTTTTCACTTATTATTTTCAAAATATTTTGAAGGGTTAGAATGAATTTAAATTTAATTATACACAAGTAGGACATGGTTTGTTATGAATACTAATGCGTTGGAACTTTTTATAGTTACATATTATGTACCGCAGAGAAAATTGTAGTTTTGTAAACTTTGCAATTTTTCCTACATTACACGAGATTAAAAAGTTACGGTTGTTTTTTTTTCTACTTATTATAGAAAGATCGTACCTCTATTTTGTCATCATTATACTCATGGTTAAATCATAATGCATTCTAAAATTTAAACCTACATTTTGAGTCCCACAATACACATTCCCCATAATATTTTTAATACCTACTTCAATGGACTTCTTTGTCCACTACGTAGCCAACAGAGCGAAGTTCTGACCGAAGCTACTTCAACGAACAAAGCATGTCTGAGTGACCTAAGTATGACCTAAGAATATCCAGTGAGTGGTACAACTTGAGTATTGATTTTTAAGCGCCGTAATTGGTTATAATGCCGATTTAAAAACTAATGAGGTTTGCAAAAACTATGGAGCAGCATTTTCTTATAACCGTTTTCTTTTTAGAACTCCTACCTATCTATGTTTAGGATGGTGTTTACGGAGAACTATTGAATTTCATTAATTATATTGAACTGACTTTGAATAAATTCATTTAGATTATTGATTTAGTCAGTTTTGCGCACGTAGCCAGTAATCGCGTAAGACGGAGAGTTTCGGAAGAAGAAATAAGAAGCGTTTGCTCAGCAAACTTATATAAATAAAAGTAAAAGTCTTCGGTTCTGCCAATTTATTTCAAATTATAAATTACTAGCTTTTGCTCGCGACTTCGTCCGCGTGGAGTAAAGACTTCCGTCAGAATTTGGGTTTTTCACTTAGTTATCGCCTGTTCCATGTTCTATCGATTACATGTGTAAACAAACATTAAAAAAATCAAACCTACATACAAAGTTTTAAGTGAATCCATTGAGAAATAAACATTTTCAATTTACCACCCTTTTCTCCCCTTTGGGGGGGAATTGCCTAAAATCCTTTCTTAGTGGTAGCCTACCTGCTCCCAACAAACACACATGCCAAATTTCAGCTCTTTACGATCAGTAGTTTCGGCTGTGCGTTGTCTGTCAGTCAGTGAGTCAGTAACGGAAGAGTTTTATATATTGATAATATTATTTTTACTAAAATTACAGTTCCCAAATGTCCATTTCACAACTGTCCACAGTCATGCAAACAAAAAAAGAAAATTGTTTGGAAAAATACAACATCTAATTTTCGCTAACCTTCGAATCATAAAAAGCAACGACATCAAATAAAAATACAAAAAATCCCAAAACTACATCAAATACATTTTATTCAGTAGTTTGCTGGGAATTGGGTTCAAATTCAATTTTGATTCTCATCAAGAACTGTCTGTGCTGACTCACTTTTGTTGAAGACCGACCGACAATGGGAAATATAACTTTTCTGAGCTTTTCATCCGGTATTATTTAATACTACCGGAACCCTTGACTTCGTTTGCGTGTAATATTGGGAGTTCCATCAAATCTTCCTAACTTAGTGACGTATAAAGGTTTGAGTAGACGAACAATTTGTTCTTCTTTATTGTTATTTGACTTCGTGATTTCGTATGTGGATTTACTTAATATTTTGATTTGTACGATATTATACTAACTTTTACCTTCCTGCGTTCCAAAAGTTCTTTCGACCCAAATTTAGCAGATTCAATATCTCAGTAGCTTCAACTATTATCTCCGGTATTTCTTTTTCTATTGTTTACAAGCAAATACATATTTTCTTGACTCGGATTTAATTAAAAAAAAGGGTACATAGTTATATTTTGTTTCAAACTAATATTTTTGTCTGGCAGTCGAGCAGAGAATGGACTAGGGTCTTTTTTTGTAAATGAAAGTGCCACACACCGTTCCCCTCGTTGGTTGAAGACTAGCTAGATTTTCTCCCTGAAAAACAAAAACCTTTTTTTTTTAATGTTTCAAGCCATGTATCTACTTAATATGATTAAACAAAATTATAAGACAATATCTGGAGACTTAATTATTGTTATATTTTAAAGTACCTCTGAAGAAACACTGTAATTTTCATACACAATTTAATTAAACAACTTCAGCTTCTCCATGTACTTCCTAATTAGTTCCAGGCTTTTAGTTATGAAGATGTTGTTTACGTTGAAGCTGGGCAAATACTTGTAGTTTAAGCTAATAATTGTTATGTTGTTCTCAAATATAGTATATGAGGTCTTTTGAATACAATCGTTGTTCAAATGGGTTCAGTTTGTGTTTTGTCTCTTTATTCAAGTATCTTCGGTAACACAATGAACATTGACGTTCGTTCTTTGAGTTTACATTCTTTTGTTTTTGTTCTTTGAAATGAAGAAGAGAAAATTTATGTTTGACATTGTCAAGTTTTAGCGACACCTATATTATGTCACACTTGAAACATAATGTTTAATATGCATCTACCACGATTTGTCTCTGGACCACCCTAAGGTTGACTGGTAGAGAATGCCTTCTGGCATTAAGTCAGCCTTTGTGCAACAATGTGCAAAAAGAATTAAATAAATAAATAATGTTGTAAATCTGAAGAAATACAATCTTTAACAAATGCTTCAATTGTTTTCAGTAATACTCAGTTTTGGAAAATTCTTTAGTTGCTTACATTGAAAATATCTGAATGGATTCTAGCAACAAATGCTGAACCATGAATTGAATCAAAGGACGTCTTGTAGCAAGAATACCAATACGAAACTAGAAAACAGTAGTTACGTTCAAACAAACTAAAGAAAACCTTTAACGATGTTTAATGTAAATACGCCCGTCGTAAAGCACTTTCCAAGTCCAGTAAAAGAGTTTCAAGAGAGTATAGTTAAAAAAGAACAAGTTTAAAAGTAAACCAATTGTAAAAGTGCATTCAAATTTCAAACGGTCCACGAACTTTGGCACTGGCCACTGGCCAAATTTCTTTCGCTATTTGATTTACCGTTGTTGATTTAAAACTGAATACTCAATACGTTGCCTTTTGACGTATGGCTCTTTGATGATATATATGGTGCTATTTTTTAAGTGGAATTGGGTTAACATTTCTACTGTCAAATTGATTGGGTCAAACAAGTACCTACTAACATTGCACGAATTGTAAATTTAATTGAAAATAATTTACGTAAACCATTTAGTCAATTCTGTGAAATTGTTATAGAATCCACGATAAAATTATTTAGATGAAAAATAAATTCAAAACCTTAAGAGAAAACCGATGTTTTCGTTTATTTATTTGTTAGTAATTCTTCAACCGTAAATGAATTCGAAGATGATACGGGTGCAAACATTAAAGTTTCAAACAAACATGTTAAAGTCGAACAAATATTTATGTTTAGAGACTTTAGATATTCCAAGAACAGCAGCTTAAATAAATGAAACAAGAAAATATAACGAAGCTTGCAATGACACTGAAAGCATTTAATTATTTCGTGGAATCAGACGAAAATCACTTGAGACAAATTGAAACACTATTCAAACTCTAATATTATTTAAACACTAGATTTGGTTGTGTTGATAAAATTTTAATTAAACCAAAATATTACAATAATAATAGACACTATAATAAAGAGCTTAATGAAAGATATTTTAGGTGTAAATAAATAAATTTGAATGGCAATGAAACGCCATTCAAAGTCAAAATAGTTAAAAGTTCCACTAATTAACTTTACCACACTCTTAAACTCGAATGATGGCTCTGACAATTTAATTTGCTTGGCAAAAGGCGATTTGGCAGCGAGACTTGGCAGCTACCACCTTTAGACTGACGTCGCCAGCAATTTCTTATACATCGGATAGGCAAATTGGCAGATATGCCATCGTGCCTTGAATACTGTCACTTACTGGGAATGCTGATGCGACTATTCATTATTTACATCACGTAATTGAAAATTGTCTTTAATAATATGTGGTTAGCTTTATATTCTGTTTTGTGATTTAGCTGAATGTGTTTCATGTTTATTTGTATAACATTTTTAATCAAATATATGTTTTCATTTACTTTTCTTGTATACATTTTAATATACAAGGAAATTAAATGAAAGATTTTAACCAATGTTTACCTCTGATTTTTTTATTATTACTTTTCCTTCTCAAGTTTTTTGGTAATAATAATTGCTAACTGATACCTTAAGCATTAAAAGCGAGACAAACTCTGGGTTTATAGATTTTAGATTAACATCTGTCTTCACCATAAACGTTAAATCGAATAGGTGAATACACACATACCGCACCGTTTAAAATCGTAAACTATTCGTCATGCAACGTTTCGAATGTACCTGAAGTCTACTTGGAATAAAAATATTTTTGATTTTGACTCAAAAATCGTCCTTTAAAACAGAATGATAATCTTCCGTTTCTTCCACAGGTACCACAACAGTAGAATGATAAACTACGACGCGGAACGCGGCATCAACGTCACGACAGATCCAGTACAGCGTCTGTCGGACTTGCTCATCCCAGCGGCCAGCGTCTCTCATGCCGGGAACTACACTTGTGTGCCGAATAATGCTGTTCCTGCTAGTATATACGTCCATATTTTTAATGGTGAGTAACTGATGATCTTCATCAGCATCATTGACGTTATCATTATCGTCACCATTTTCATTTTCATCATCAAGCACTACTTTGGGGTAATAATATTAATTTTTGATTACGAGAATTCCGTACATCAAGAAATTTAAAGCTTTAATTTAAAGCTAGCACATCAGGATAACAGTAATTATTATTGTTATAGGTTTTTTTCAATATTATTTGGTAATGTATTGTATTTGGTAAATTGTGTCCCTAAAAATATCACTACCTATGCCTCTTGAGATGAAAATAATAATATTATCTACGTACATCCCTAACTTCAGTGAGTACGCAAAATACATGAAAGTGATTGATGGCATCGAAAATAAGTCTAACATGACGTAAAACTTTTTAAAGATTTCGGCGAACATAAATGATATATTTTTTGTATGACAAAATACCGATACAATATTTGTATATGACGTTGATAAATATACGAATTTAAATACTACTTTAAATGTACAACGAATAGATTCACATCTTTGAATTTATAGTCTTGAAGTACCTTATAAAGTTAGAAATAAAAATAAAGCAATGGAAAACGATACCTACGTTAGAAATTACAGACTAGAAATTGATATTGCCATTCGTACTAATTTAAGAAATTTCGACGATACATTAAATGAACAAAGAAATTTTAGATCTTTTATAAAAGTAGAAACACTTGGAGACGAAAAGAATAAACATAAAGAATGAGTCAAAGAAAAAATATTGTTTGATGTGTATTATGAAAGGCGCACAATAACGTGTTTGAGTGGTATTGTGTGTACTAAATCAAAGTGCTCTTAAAAATTCTAATTCAAATACATTATTCTTCAATTCTTAATTCAGATAGGTATTACTTAATTCTCCAAAAGCGTGGATTCCATTGAAAATAAAAATATATTAATAATAGTTTAGACAATAAAAAATATATTAAACATAACCAAAATTACGATTATAAAATGACGATTTGAGGTACATATTGTCTGTAAGGCTCAATTTTATCTGTTGTCGAATCTATTAATCACGACATGATTGGTTGATCATCAAATAATAATAATAAATGTTTACAACATCACATACATTGCTCCGAATCAAAAGTAAGTAGCTAAAGCTGTTATGGAATTAGAGACAGCAAAGTTATCTCAAATAAACACCCGGAAAATTTTGAAAAGTGTTTTTTCTACATTGACCCGTCCGGGGATCTCAGAGCTGGTGACCCCGTGAAAATCGGTGTGCATGCCACTCGACCACGGAGGTCGTCAAATCCAAACACACCTTGAAAATAAATTTGAATGGTAATTTACATTTTTTTCTGTTTATCAGCCGTTCAATCAGGGTTCATTGTAACCCGGTTTACTTTCAATCAGAATCCATTTTCGAACTAAGAACAGAAATTAACAAAGATTTTTTTAATTTAATTTAAAGATCTATGAAACTAGTCCCTAGACTCTTGAGAAACTTCAGTACCAAAGAATGTCAAGCCAATAAAATATGCGGAAAAAAAGCAAAGGTGAAGAAGACTTGATCTGGAAATGTTGGCACTCAGCCATAACCAGAGGATGAATGGGGCAAAATTTCCAACTAGGTGACTTGTCACTAACATGTACCTACTACAAAATTTATATTTCTCAAAAACAGATGTTCATTCCGAGAATTACCGTCGTTAGTGTGACGTTGTCAGCATTCTATAGGCAAGATGGTGATTCAATTTGTTAGAACTTATAAATATTTTTTAGTTTAGTTTGTATTTCATTCTAAGCAGAGTAGGTTTGTTGAATTAAGGATCGCTTTTTTTATGAAATTTCCCATATGAAGAGGATTCGTAATTACCTCAAATTTAGGTACCAATATCTTCTAGTATACTGTCATTGGTATGTAATGTTCTGAAATTTATCGAAATAAAACTACGTTTTAAATGGATTGCGGTTTATTGTCATGGTCTACCCATGACATCTTTTTTTTTTGGCGGGATGAAACGCTAATGCCGTCAACCTACGCTGAAGGCACAGCATGGGGATATGTCGAACTTGCACTGACTAAAAACACCCCGGTCCCGTCCTTGCCTTTGCTGGAGCCGCGGGATCACTTACGCAAGCTCTGCGAAACTCCAGCAGGCTACCTATGATACCTACTTGACATATGGAAAGGCGGTCGAAACGTCCGAAACCAAAATCAAAATCAACCTGCATAATTTACAAATAGTTATATTTCCATGTCTAATATTCGCGTAACCCTCAGAAAACATTCTTAATGTCTAATAAAATAAAAATAATCATCAACCTACATCCTATATAAGTCATGATGAATCCAAGGTAAGCGAAATTTATTTGGTTAGAAATCCTAGTAACATACCAAGTGACAAAATGAGGGTAGCTGACGGCGCTGAATTTGAAAAAATCCAGAAAACATCGAAGAATTTTCGTAAAATAAAAAACATGAACAACGACCTTTTCTCTTCGACCCTCGTAGAAATTGCCGACAAAAAGGAACCCACGTGAATAAATTCTAATATTTCTTGGATGATTTGACAAGGGTAGGCATAATGATATATGGGAAATGTCAAATTTTCCTAGAAGTCCAAAAAACGCTGCTAAATGTAGGTATATTATTTGGTCACATGGGAATTGAAGACAACTTTACTATTGGTAAATTAAACTCAAATCGAAATTGTTAAAACATGAGAAAGCCTTGATACTTTTTTTTTATAATTGATGAAAAGATATTATGTTTAATTGAGGAAATTTTGTTTACTTTATAATTAAAAAGTTTCGCAAGTCACACGTCTTTTCATAAAACATATTTTCATAAAAAACTGAAAATAATTTACTAAGTGATGGCCTAATTTTGGGTCTAAATTTTATTAAATCAAAATCAAAAATTTCTTATTTTTATTAAATCAAAATCAAAGGTTCTTTGTAAAATGACATCTATAAAAACTTATTAAGAAAACTAAGCTTAATAAAAAAAACAAATGCATGCCTAAGCTTATAACAACTCCAAAACCAGTTCATGAAAAAACTACAAACATAACTAGAGCGCTATTCAATTTCAATCGCGGCCAAATGGCTGAGCGGATCAAAAAGCGGCTATCTGGGACTTAGGCAAAGAAATCGAGTCAATCAGTTGTTCATTCGTCTGTGAATATATCAAACATCTCAATGATTCCACGCACTAGGCTTGGAAACCGTAGCGGTTACTTTTTTGAATATAAAATATATTTACGTTTTTTTGAACGGTGCTATGCTATTTCACTCATGTTGATGTAGGATTTTAACGGTGCGTACTGAAATGGTAGTCATGACAACATTAAAAAAATGAAATTATTGTAATGTCAAATTATTTATTATTCCTCAATAGAAATATTTTTATTTAGAAAAGGTGAAATTTAATATTCAAATATGCGAATTAATATTAGACTGGAAGCCGACCCCAACATAGCTTGGGAAAAGGCTAGGCAGAAGGTATGCATAAAAAGCATTTACTCATAATTTATCTATACATATTATTTTTTTCTAAAGTTTATAAAACGCAGCGTTTTTTTAGCACAGTGCGTTACTCATCCCAATATTTAAGTATTACGATCAAGATATTTTGCTTCACGAATGAACTTTATGACTACAATTTACTTAACTCCATGCATAATTTATTTAGGAATCATAATAAATAACATTCAGCTGCCGAAATTGAAACATAAGCATTAGGTAGAACTAAAATCATGAATTTTATCATATGAAGTGCAAAATTCGCTTATAAATAAAGAGATTTCATTATATAGTCGAAGACAGAACCTCCTCGTTTTGACAGTTGGTAAGAAATAAGGCCGCGACATATTGAAGTGATTTATCTGAAATGTATTTGTAAGCCTAACTAAAAGACATAACCTTCAATTGTTTACAATAAGATACCAAAACCATTAAGAGATTTAAATTATACACTGTTCAAAAAAGGCTAAGTTCATATGACCGCGCGGATCCGCGCGGAGCCGCGCGGTAAGAGCATTCACATGACGGCAAATGTATGCGCGGTAGTCTGGCATCAACATTGCTTAAGAATGGACGTGGAGGAGGCAATTTGCTTATGGATTTTATACCGAAGGCTGAGACGTCGCAGAAGAAGACAGAGACGATACTGGGTGCATCCCATTTTAAGTGAAAGACTTTCTTCAAGCCTGTACATTACTTTATATCCCGACCTGAGACTACATGAAGAAAAATTTTAATATTTATTTTATTAATAAAAACACTTGATACCACTTCTACAAGATAAATGTTATTATTCAGTATAAGACTTCCTAGATGATAAATTAATCTAAATTTAATAAGGCTTTTGTTTCAGTTGTTTCAATGTAATTAAAAGATTTTACTAACATTTTCATGCTATATTATGGCAGAATTGTACAACGACTCATATTTAAATGTAACTCCTTATTATTATACCTACATTCATTGCAAATAAAGACATCTGTTATATTCTATTCTAACGTCATAAGGCAATTTAGGCAAAAAATTGATTTATGTAAGATTTTCTATCTTACATTAAATTAAATTTTAATTTAAAATGTCTGACACATTAATCATATTTTTATACATTACTAGCTGACCCGGCAAACGTTGTTCTGGCATATTCTGGAGATGACTGACCCTTATCAACTAGGGTTCTAAAAGGCAACCTACGGCATTTCTCAGACCTACCGAATAAACACGAAAAAAAAACATTCAAAATCGGTCAAGCCGTTTCGGAACAGTTTATTTACCAGCACTTTGAATTTTGTACATGCATATAGATTTACGTACTTCATTGGCAGTAGGTATAATAAATGCAGTTAGTAAATATTCTTATTGAAGGGGCTGTTGGTCTAGTGGTTTGTGACCATGAATGCTAAGCTGGAGGTCGTGGATTCGATCGCCACGCAGGATAAATCTTCGTGTGATGAGCTCAATCATTTGTTCTGTGTCTGGGTGTAATTTATCTATAATATGTATGTATTTACAAATATATAAGTATGTTTATCAGTTGTCTGGTCACCATAGTACAGGCTCTGCCTAGTTTGGGATCAGATGGCCGTGTGTGAGTTGTCCCAAGATATTATTATTCCGTAGGTATAAGGTACGATACATTGCACAGTAATAGTATAAGGTAGGCTACCTTTTCTTGCACATCTTTAACTCTCAAAAACTCTGGAAAGTAATGAATTAAAAAAAACCCATTTTGTAAATTGTGGTTTCCATAAAATGCACTTATACCGTAATATTTTTTTATTTGGTCTGTTAAACCGTCACTTAACGAGACACTGTCTCAATATATTCCTGAATGGTCACCCATCCACGGAACAACCGCGTTTAGCGCGGCTTAACCTTTTATATCGGTAAAATCGTACGGCTTACTTAGCCACGAGGCCCTCTAGAAATTTCTCTAAATAAATGATATATTTCTAATACAAATTTTCTTTCACAGGGGAGAACCCGGCTGCCATGCAATCGTCTTCGCCGACCTTCTTCAATCAACTCCACAGCATCTTATTACCAGCTGTCATCAGTGTAAACCTGATACGGTGACAATTTCACTAGTTTAAAACAAAATGTACCCTATTCATAATAGAAAAGCGTTTATTTTAGCGTGGAGTGAAATTTTGTAGTAAGGTGTCAAATATATTTAAGGGTTGTTAGGAATATGAGAGGAGACATGTTTTGGTTTTATAAAAGGTGTTTGTTTTGCAGGTTTCGATACATTATGATGTGGTAAGTATTCTAAAAACGTATTTTTTTTTTAGTAAAGATTTTAGAAAAGAAATTGTCTGATTGTTCTTTGTTATAGGTAGGTACTTATCAATTATTGAGAAATCAAAGTTTTAAATATTTTTTGTGTCTGATATTGAACCGAAAATAAAATTGGGGAATGATTCATAAAGAAATTCGCCTGTTTCAACTAAAACCAAATCTGTATAATAACGGACACGTACTGAAACTGATATTCGGTTATTCAGATACAAAAGAATATCCACATCTGTTCATAAAAATTGAAACAAAGAACTTTTTCGAACACTAGAAAATGGAACGAGGATGCAAAAAGATAACTGGTAACCAATACGCAGATTTTCATAGACCATTAGGTAGAACGTAAGCATGAACAAACGACCTAGTTCTCTCTACTGACTTCCAATTATACACATAGGGCACGAACTGGCCTATATACGCTAAAGTTTAGCGTATATATAGTAGGCATATAGTTTAGCGGCTAAACAATATATAGGGGGAATCGATTTTTCAAGCAAGCCTGGATGAAAAACAAAAGAATAAATAATTGAAAAAGTATCCTAAAATCGATTTAAACAAAAATTTGTAATTTGTCGCGTGTTTCCAGAGTATGGAGATATTGTTTGAAAGCAGAATTAGGTTTAGCCCTTGGACAAGGTACATGTCTACAATTGTTATCGCTAATCGAATCGCTCAAATGTATGAAAACGTCAAGTCTAAGTCACATGACTTATCGAAGAGAAATATCATTTTCATACATTTTATGTCATGTAAACGATTTTTTACTTTCTTAAGGCTTGTAGAAATGCACCTTGTCTTATGGGAATGGCCATACATTGATTGATAATTATAAAAACCCTAGGTACACAGTCTCGAATAAAAGCCACAGCCAAAACTATTTTCAATTACTCACAGGTGACAGTTTAAAAAAGGAATATATTTTATCAACTTCAACATTATTGCAGCATGGCATAAAGTAGCTTTTCCGATGCGAGACTGTTCGTCATGACAGAATTTCTTTGGTTATTTTTGAGGACAGATTTGAAACACTGGCAACTTGTTTTTTAATATCGATGAGGCCATGACTTAGCGTTCATGAAGTACATACATAAAAATGATTTCCCATTATTTAAAATTATAATGGGTTTTTCTTTATTATTATTTTTTTAACTTTGCTATACACACACAGACGCTTGATAAAATAACATTCATCGTATTTTTTCATGAGATTGCAAGTTTTGTTAAATTATTAGTCATTTATCAAATATCGAAGAAATAAATCACAATTTCGATCAAACTTCCACTCAGAAGGGCAAACTTATAAGCTGCGTTGTCAATCAGATGATCAATTTATTTGAGGGACGTGACAAAAATAACGAACCAGACAGACTCAAGACACAGGGCCTGCCTTCCATTATTAACACAGCGAACCACCATTGTAAAAAGACAATAGACAGATGACGTCTTAACACTGGTTATAAAGACAACCTGAGAATGGAAAGAAATGGCCTACTTAATAAGAAACTTCGCAGAGCTCGGAATATGGCCTGAAAATAGAAAAATATTTTAGTACATAATCATTAATAGCACGTGCCCATTCCTAAGTAACTTCAATTAGACCTCTTGGTAATTTCCTAAAATCGTAACAATTACAGTACTAATTATTTGGAACGACTTTTGACGTAATGAGAATTAGACAAAGATCGGCCCCGTTTTAATGTTCTTCCACTTGATATAAAGATTAAATTCTATGAATCGAAAGTTAAGGGTGAGGAAGTAGATGGGAATGTGAAAGGTTACGAAATTGTCAAATTAAATTGGAAACGTCGGGTGTATCTGTTGGCAAGCGTTTTCGATTTCAGGTCTCTTTACTTACTCCGCGATACAATCGCAGCTGATTCTAGAAATGTTATTTCATCTCGCTTCTAAATCAGGAAGGTAAAATACCTATTTATGTTTTACTTAAGGAAATATATGGTCAAATAATATGAAGACATGAAAACTATAGTGATGTGACAGAAATAGAAAGATCTGGATTAAAATAACATTATTTTCTTACGTTATAACAACGTTACTCAATTCCATTATGATAATACAGTTAACCCCTCAAGCGTCAAAACGGTTGAGGATTTTGACAAGTTGAAGTCCGTATTTAAAGAAAACGAGAATTTTATTAATTATCATTAGACGTTCCTCTTATACCTCATATAGAGAAGGAATGAGCATTGATCACTAATGATCACCATGCTGGCTCACTCAATTTTGGAATCCCGATTTCCACAAGATGTTTTCCCTCACCGTTTGTCAATAATATCTTAGAATGATGAAGAAAGTATAAAAAACGTTATTAAAGTCACATTCGTACCCATATTGGGTTTGAACCTGCAACTTTGTGTACGAAAATCTGTTCATTGAAACGTTAGGCCACCACGACATTTTTACCAACCCGTATACCTACATAATAGAAAATTTCTTCAAGTAATATATATCAAATTATGAATCTATAAATCTCTATTTGATACATGAAATATAATAAAAAATATTTTTAATTTATTAACTTTTTTCGAAGAATTATTGTTTTCATAATAAAATTAACACGGAGGACAATAGATTTTACATGTAAATTATATTGTCTACTTCCAATACATTTACATACGGTAGGTCATGCCTATCACCCAATCCCGAAAACTATTTTGTTATTAAAATCTTTCAATAAGGGTTTTGATGTAATATCTAATTGAATATTATATGAAAGAAACTTATTTCTGAGAACCATATTTTGCTTAAAATAAATTATATGTATTAGTAAAATTTGTTTTTGTTAGACGCTTTACGTTTACTTCAAAGGCTACTTCTATTCATGTTTTATTTTCAGTCAGAGAAATGGCTACGAAACAAATTTTTAGAAACGTTAATAATAATATCTTGGGCCTTCACACACGACCATCTGATCTCAAACTAGGCAGAACCTGTACTATGGCAACCAGACAACTGATAAATATATTTATAAATACATACATATTATACATAAATTACCTTCAGACACAGAACAAATGATCATGCTCATCACACAAAGATTTCTCTATCTTGGTCTTGGTTGGGAATCGAACCCTCCGACTTGGCAATGAGGATCACTAACCATTAGACCAACAGGCCCGTCAAGTTCAAAGTAAAATTATATACATTTTTCTGTTTCCTTTTTTTTTAGGTTAGCAACGAGAATATTTACAATTATATTACATAAACAATAAAGAACCATTTTTAAATGAAAGTAAGAGGTATAAATGAAATGCAATAAATGGAGTGAACTGAGGGTATCACATAGAGTCATACTTATCATTTCTGCTCCGCAGTGTAGTATTGATTTCATTCTAAAGTGGTTACCATATAGTTTTATTTATGGAAAATTGCACTCGCTAATGATTACGTAGTATTCAAATTGCGTTGAATGTTATATTGAGTGAAAACATTAATTATGTACGTACTTTAATATCTGATATTAGGAGCATAATAATATGAGCTTCGCACTTTCAGAGTAAGCCGAAATTCATGCAGTCATTAAAAAAAAACCATATTTATCAGTAAATATAATTATACATAACACCAAACAGTTATCGAAATAAATTAATAAATCTACTTAAACATGTCTACTCCTTAAATATAAATTCAACTGAGACTCTACAATAATTCTATTACTATTACTACTGCGCTGTGCAGTGTACAAGTGTCGCAAATTATTGGTACACAGGTGTACGATATTCCTTTTATACTGTTTAGTAGCAGATTATGACACAGTTAACAGATGGGATATTATTGTTGCAAAGAAAGAATTTTCTTCATTTTAAAAAGGTTACTAGGAAATTTGTGTGTCACATATTACTGGTAACCTTGTTAACCCCTTATGCTAAGCTTAATGCTTGTGTTACGAGTAGGTTCACGTCGGTAGTGTAATGGGTGGGTCTCGAACCTGCTACCACATAATCGCAAGTTCGACGACCAAGCCATTAGGCTACACAGCGCTGTTTAAAAAAAAACATTTTAACTAAACTAAAATTCCACTCCACGCTATTATGTAAAAAAATGATTTTAATTGTAACTAAAGGCGATTGTAAATTAACATTATGTAATAAGTCATTTTTAAATCTGAATACTGTTTTTTTTATATAGAAATATTTATTTGACGCCGTCATCCGTCATCTAATGAATAGTTTTTAATAAAATGTAAAAAGTACATATAGATATGCAATAAAGTAATTCCTGTTGATTTTTCATTTCCATTTCATCTAGTTTAAAATATAAATCAGCTCGAAAACAATACTGCTCCCGCACAAGTGACACAAAGAACACCCCCATTGAAAAAAAAAAGTCGATCACAAATATTAGTCGCAAGCACGTATCAAGCCCGCAGACCGTGGTATAGTGTCCTCAAAACTATACTAAAATTTATTCGAATTTGCATATTTATATAAAATGTATTTTATCTCCAAACCGCGGAAATAATAGCTAAATAAAACTACATCCCATCACATTAAACGTCAAAAGTAACGAATACATCGACAATAACATAAAACAGAAAATGTTAAAACATTTCCACACAAAAGTGTAAAATTCACACTTGTTAGAGAAAATAATAAAAGTTGCTGGCTACGTTTTTATGTACCAACGAAAAATATCATTTCATAGACGGTTTAATTGCTACAGTAAACTGAAGCGAACCACTGGCACAGAACTCACGCCAGAGCAATATGACCGTTGAAGGACTATGTTTTAATACGAACGTTTTATTTCGTCAAAAACTTGAAAAACTGTTTTTATTACAACCAAAAACGGTTCCGTTGTCTTCTCGAATGCTAATCAAATTTCGAATTTAAAAAAAGCCGTTATAGTTCCACAAACTTTTTTGACCCTGTGGGTAAATTCGAAACTGATATAATTTTAATAATAATATCATTTTGTATAACTTAATATAAATAAAAAATAATTGGAAAAATACTTAATTTACTCCTTGTACAGTCACGAGCATAAATATGTATACACATAGCGAAATCGTAAAACAATAATTTAACAGGAACTCACCATCAATTCAAATTTTAATCATTTAACAACAATAAAATTATAACAGTTCTAAAATCATGTATATATTTTTGAGTTTCAACAAAAACTTCTTGCTAAAAATTTCGCTATGTGTAATATATATTTTATTTGTTTTTAAAAAGATTACTAGCAATGTGGGCCGCACATTACTAGTAATCTCGTTAACCCCTCGTGCTAAGCTACGATGCTTGTGTCACGAGTGGATTCACGTCAGTAGTGTAATGGGTGGGATTCGAACCTGCAACCACATGATCGCAAGTCCGACGCCCTAGCCATTAGGCTAAACCGCCGTAAAATATTTATGCTCGTGTCTGTACACTTGAACGAGGGAATTATTGTAACCCTAAAAACCACGAAAATTCTATTAAGTTGAAACACTAAATTCAACTAGCGACGCCCTCATCGCGTCAGATAAGTTTTTGGGACTATACTATTTTTAAAAACCTTGTTTTAATTACTAGGTAGATCTAATCTAACTTTCCATGTAAGATAATGATCATTTTATGAAAATTTATCATTTAAAGTAATACAACTGTATTCGGCAATCATGGTAAAATTATGTTTCCGTATCCAATACTTCCATCACATGAAAATTAGTAATCAAAATATGTACATATAGCTATAAATAATGCTGTTATTTTCACATTTAAGTTGAAAACTAAACGTATTTTACGTCATATTGTAATCCCTATAAATCGTTTTGTTTGTAATATTTTATTTGTGTAGTCCATAACTGTAAATAAAATTAGTAATATGATAAGCAAGCTCATAACATACCTGTTAAAAATTGTAAATATTATTATGTAATAGAGCTAATTTGAGACGCGTATGATATAAAGAATAATTGTTCATTTTTATATGCGTTTTATTGCCACAGAACCTTTATAATCACGGCCTATAAATGTCCCACTGCTGGGCACATACCTCTTTTTTTTTCTTTTTAAGAAAACAACGCCCGCATTAAGGAGTTTAATCCTTGTGTCGCGGGGGTTTCACAAACATTCAAATCACATGCATAAATAACACCCAGACTTGGAACAAGCATTTGTTGATCCCGCAAATGCTTGTCTCATGCGGGGATCGAACCCGCAGCACTTCGCACTCAGTGGTAATTAGCGTGGTGACCTATACCACTCGGCTATCGGTGCAGTCAGTCTCTCTCACATAGAGCAGGAACGAGCATTGATCACCACGCTGGCTCACTGCGGGTTGGCGATTACAGATTCAAATTTTTGGAATCCAGGTCTCCTCACGATGTTTTCCTTCACCTGTCGTCAATGATGTTCTTGAATAATTGAGAAAGTACATATAACTTTGAAAAAGTCACTTTGGTGGCCTGTATTGGGTTTGGACCTGCTACCTTGTGCAGTAGTATTACGTACAGTAGTAGTACTTCCTCCTTTGATAATTCTTTGGTAGTCTTTGGAGTCGCTGTCATTCTCCACCAATGAGAGATAGATTATTGGGTCGTGATCAATGATATTATAAGTAAAAAGGTGTAGATAGGTTACCTACACAAAATTCGATCTTCAAAAACGGCACACTAACTCACACATAAATAACTGAATATTGCAAAGCACACTACATTACGATTAGACGTCAAGGTAGGATGGCATGATTCGATTATCGCAAGCAAAAAAGAGACAAATGTAATTGGCGACATAAATAAATCAGAAATGACATTTTACCTTACGTTAAAATGTGGCTAGTTAGCCACATTTTAACGTGTCACTTGCTGAGCGCCTATAACCTATCTACACCTTTTTACTTATAATATCATTGGTCGTGATGGGTGAAAATTGACAAATACTAATAATAATAATAATAATAATACACTAAATGCCAGACTACCGAATGTAAAGACTGTTTTGAATCGCGAAAGCCCTTTATTCCTGTTAGTAATAAAGTTATCTACTAAAGGGAAAATTGTCGTTTTAATAACTTACGTATCACTATAGTTGTTTCATTCGTCTTATAATATAGTATATACTAACATTATCGAGTGGCAAATTAAATACTTTGTTTAAAAAAAATTATATCTTCAAAGTTATTTTCATGTAAAGGTTTATTTGTAATACACCTGCAACCTTGCGATAACTAACATCGTAAGCAAAATCAATAATTTGTTCTTCAACTTTTATTTATTTTATTTATTTATTTTATTTTTAAAACGGTACGTAGTAGTCTTATGAGCTAACGGTGTCCTACAAAACAGTGCAAACTGTTTTTCTGTGAGATCAATTTTGTATTAAACATACAAAAAGTCATATTGAGTGCTTACATAATGCAAATGACATAATTATTTATTTTAGGTTGATTAAAAATATTATATTTACGGTAAGGTATCTATAAAATGTTTTTTTAGTTTACGTTTGAATATGCTTTTAATATTTTCATCTCGGATGTTTGCGGGTAGACTGTTGAGTATACATGTATGGAATACGTTTTGATGATTCGTTTTTTTTTTATACTCAAACGTTACATTTTTATGTAGATACTAAGTATGATAAAAAAATTTATGTATTATCAAAAGTCGTAGAACAAATGTTGTTTCTTATGTTAGTTATCTACTCCTGCTAGGTTTCAGGTGTTTTACAAATAACCCTGTATAATTCTAATGCTGTATTTAAACAGTAATGGCACACTCAATTGAAATAAGCCTAATTGAAAGGTCTCCGAAATTAATGAAAAAAGGGTACTTATGTCAGACCCTCTTAACAGTACCAGTGTTTGAAATTGATCCCCTTGTTTTGACATGGCAAAAAATAGAGAGAAGAAAAAGAAAAGAAGAAAGAATATACAGGTAAATACTTAAATAAAAAGTTATATATCAATAAAAATACGTATGAAACCTGTACGAGACCATAAAGGCCTATCTTAGCACAATGCTTCGACATGAAATGTCGCAGCGCTAGTATTCTGATAGGGGCCTGCAGAATTTGTTACACAGATACTTGTTTTGGTAAATAAATTATTTTGATAAATATAAAACATACCGTTCAAAATTAAACACTTTGATTAAATACTCTGAACGAGCCCAAACTAAGAACCTGGACGAGGGCGACTCGAACTCGTCCACCAAGGGTTCCGTACAAAGCCTAAATTATTAATAAATGATTTAATTAGAAATACACTTTTTCGTGTACTCGTCGTATGAGATGATTTTACTTGGCAAATTTCATGGTTCTAGATCACCGGAAAGTACCCTATAAATTTTGATTTGCTTGAGACTGTGAAAATACCTATACGTTTTTTTGCGATATAAATGACCGCTTTTTACGATAATATAAAAAATAGACATCTGTTTTTTCACAGCTTCTAGAAACCGTAGACCTTAAATTTGGTTTTAAATTTTTACTATGGGATACTTCTAAGAATTACCGAGAAAAAGGCTTGACACACAGACGGACAACAAAGTGATATAAGGTTGCCATTTTTTTCTATTTGAGATACAGAACCCTAAAAAAGCCTTTTATCTGGCTCCACGATCAGACCAGCTCCATTGTAATGTAATTTAAGTAAACATGCAAAATTACAGCTCAATTATGAATCGGAAATTATAATACTGAAACTGTGTTGGTATATAGATTTCGCCGAAAAAGAGCTTATGAATACGAAAATTAATGCAGCCAAGTCTCAATTACATGTCAGCCATATTGAATCCAATAGCAATATAATCACTGTCGATTATGTAATCATATACAACGCTCCTTGCTTCAACGTTGGATACCTAAGAAGGTGAGTAACAATGTGTCCCAGCAACTGACGAAACATGATAACGTTAGTCTATTTCAAAGGCACCACAAGATCATAGAGTACGTATAACAGATATTGACTCTCAGACTAAACTGGGTACGACTTTTTCCCTCGGGAACTACTTAAGGAATCGGGATAAAAGGTAGCCTATGTTCCTTTCCATGTCAAAGGCTACATGCATGCCAAATTTCATCCAAATCCGTTCAGCCGTTTTTGCGTGATTGAGCAACAAACATCCAAACATCTAAACATCCAAACATCCACACTTTCACATTATAATATTAGTAGGATAATGGAATTACGCGAGAACGTTGACTGGACGGATAGCCGAGTGGTATCAGTCGCCGTGACAACTACTCTCAGCGCAACGTGCTGCAAGATCGATCCTCGCATTCAACATAATATTTTGTGTTGTTTATAAATATTTAAGTAAATACATGTAACTTTAAAAAAGTCACATTAGTACTCTTTTATATTGGGTTTGAACTTGCAACCTTGTTGGACACAAATCTGTTCATGATGATGACATTTTACTGCTTCTTATAAATTTACAATTAAAGCATTTTGTAAAATAAGTAGCTAGAAAATACCGTTTTCAACGTGTAGTTTGGATTTAAATTTTCATTAGGGATATAAATACTGGATTGAAAATTAGTTTATCTGAATTATCTCTACATTCAATCTATTTGTATCCTTGTTCAGGCAATATTGTTCAGAGATTTAGTAGATTCTAAACTTCGATTTGTAATTTTGATCCACTAATTTCAAATGCGTTTGCAAACATCAATTAATCTATACCTAATGTGTAATTACGATTTTGATGTTGGCTGAATATTTTAGATTGCATCAATTTGAATTTATTTATCGACTTTAATTTATACTACTTTAATTTAGACTAAAAAATATTTAATAGAATAGCTGTTCTCATAAATAAAACTTCACATGATTAATTAATAACATGAGTAATAAAAAAAAATTAGAAGCATACAGTTAAGTGGTTTTGAGTTTACATACGTCAAATAACTGAAAATATTTGGATTCATCATCATCGAATGAGTTCAAAACTTAAAAAGCTTGTGCCAATGTTGCCATGCTCCTCGATCGTTAGATAAAAAGTCGCTGAAACAGAAGAACGTCTGGTCTGCTATAATATTTTAAAGAAACTAATTTCACAAAAACCAAATGGACGATAGCTTGTAACAATTCAATTGAGTTTTCATTAACCTGAAAGCTCCTTTGACGAAACCTATCTACATTGTCTAACATTGCCTTTATTTTACCAGTATTTGATAATGCCGGTTTTAGCTTTCAGCTAGGTTATAAAAGAGTTTCATGAGGATCTTCATCAACAATGGTTTTCAAGAGTTAGATGGAACTTCTACTCCCTTAGTTGATTTACCTTCAAATATTCAGCTGAATTTCATAAAGCAAGAAATCTTTGGCAGGTTAAGTCATTACAATTCTGACAACCAGTCTTAATATGGGATCTCTGACTGGTATATAGTTATGTTCCCTGTAAAATAGGTTTTGAATGTCAGATAGGCAGTCACTTCACGTAAAATACGGTATTCAGCTAATCTGGTAAGACTGGAAGCTGACGCCATAATAGTTTGGGAAAAGGCTACGCTGATTATGAATATCTTGGGACAACTCACAAATGGCCTTCTGATCCCAAACTAGGTAGAGCCTGTATTAAGGCAACAAGACAACTCATAACCAACTTACATATAAATACATAAATAAATTATACTCAGAACACAGAAGAAATGACCATGCTCATAATACAAAGATTTGTCTTGTATTATAATTGAAATCGAAAGTACGTCTGCCGGGTTTGCAGTCAGGGTCTTAAATCATAAGACCTCAGGACAGCAGAGTTTAAATGAAGCATAAATGGATGTGGTAAATTCAATAGCTTGAACGTTCATGAAGACTATATTAAAACTAGTATAAGCACAAGCATAAATGTTTTATGTGTAGCGAATATCGTCTTAATAATGTCAAATGCACTATAATCTTCAGTACAGAGCACTAATAAAATATTAAGAGAGCTAGCGTGCGAAGGTACTATGATTAATAGTCTGTTGTAATAAAATGGCACGCCAGTGTAATAGCTGTTTTGTCGTTTTTGCAATGCAGTGGAGTCTTAGCTGGAAAAATTTAGTTCTTTTGTTCGACTATCAATAATATTAGTTTTAGATTCTCGTGGCTTTGACCGATAATGAGGGATCACCCGCGCCTGGTGCGCCATTTGTATACATATCGAGACCATTCCGTGCCTCGGAAAGCACGTTAAGCCCTGGAACTGACAGTTTATTGCTCTGACTGTCATAAAGCGATGTTAACCAATCCACGGACCATCCGCGGCGAGCGTGGCTTAACCTTTTATATCGGTCAAACTGTGCGGCTTACGCTTAGCCACCAGGGCATAGGCCAAAGCATTAGCCTTTTAAAAACAAGTATGGGCTATTTACACATTAATTTCTGACAAAATTCTATGACCGTCAAAAGTTATTCTATAGCTTGGCAATCTCGTACGTGACACTCCCACGGCCTGCCGACGGGGGACGGGAGACGTAAAGCAATGGAGGTGGTAACACGTGTGCGTGAGCAACTAACAAGACTGTTATACTACTTATTCCGCCGCCATCGTTGGGAAAAAGCGGCCCACGCCATCCACTCGGATACACAATAATCAATTAGTATAAGTATTCACAACATTTTGCAATTGCCTTGTAAGCAATGTTCTCGCAATTATTATTTCCAAGCTCAAAATAACAAGAGACTTTAGCTCTAACAAAAAGCCCTAGTAATAGAGTTGCTTTTTAAAATAAACAAGGTTAAAAAAAGTTATCTAGAAAATACACCTGTATAGTTAGCAATATTTGGTCCTTAGTTCCAGGGCGAGGTCTTTGTTAACAAAGTGTATTACATTAAGGACTACATAAGCATGTACAGAAGGACCACACTAACATTTAAAGATACATAGTTAGATAAGCTTTCTTTATCCTTTAATTTAATTTTGTTGTGCCAGCAATTTTATATTGAATAGAATTGGTTTTGCTCTCTTCCGTTATGAAGGCTTTCATTGTCATTCTTTTTCATCATTATTTTTTTACGTTCCTAGCGTTATTGACGCACATAGTTCATTTAAAAATGATCCATTGTAAAACTATTTTTTTTAAAGAGTAATGGAGATCTATATGAAAATTGTATGGAGTTTATTGCCGGTTCTTCTCCATAGGAATGACACTTTGGAACCACTTTGGGTTTTAAAGTTAACGTTTCTAAAGCGCCTATTTTAGGTTTACTAGAAATAAAAACATTTGGTTTTTGATTATGAGACAGGGTCCATGATTGTTATTTTTTTAAACATTTTTCTTACTACTTACCTTACCACTGTCGAATAGCTATAAATAATTGAGTATTGAATCTATACAATTTACGTGAAAACTGTTGTTTTTGTACGCATTAGCAGTAGTAGTAGTAGTGTATTATATCAATTAGAACTCCACACATGATTTCTCTGTACTGAGAAATTGTAGAATAAGCTTATCAGAGGTTTGCATTTCAGGCAGTTTATAAAACAGTTGTGGGTTACGGAAGTAGGTAATAGTTTTAGGTTGTTTATAATTATGTGCATTTTAAACATAATATTTTTGACCATAAAATAAAAATTTTAATTGAAGAATATACAGAGGTAGGTAATAATAATAATAAAAAACAAAAATATAATAATTAAAATAAACTACATTTGTTGAGTCCGCTATTTATTTTATTATAATAGTAATAATATCGTGGGGCATCTCACACACGGTCGTCTGATCCCAAACTCGGAAGAGCCTGTATTATGGCAACCAGACAACTGATAAACATACTTATATATTTATAAATACATATATATTATAGATAAATTACACCCAAACACTGTGACTATATTGCATATTTCTTTCGATATTATTTTTAACAGATATTTTTTTACTTTAGGACGTTATCATTTTATGGTAAATCTGTAACAAATATAACTTTGACGTACTGAATAACTTGTTATGTGGTATAACCTATATTGTCCTGGTTTATCTTAAGGGCTAGCAACAAAGCTGCCTTGATTGAGTTAGCTTGGTTATCGGTTACGCAATTCTTAATCATTTGTGCGAATAGTCTAGTGGAGAACAATTTAATTCGGTATACATATTAATTAATTTGTCTTCGTGCGGTCCTTTAAGTATATTTAACATTGTTTATTATACTAACCTTTACTGAATTTTTTGATACAGAAATTTTACGATAGGTCTGTATAAATTACCTGGCACATAATAATACTAGAAATGTGTTACAAAAATTGCTACTACGCTTTAAATAAGAGCAAATACTAAAAGGGTTGTCAACAAAAAGATAAAATTATAATGCTTAAATTTATTGTTTAAATTTTTAATGGATAATGGAGAACAATAAAATTATAAATTCAGCATACCTACTTAACTACCTAAACAATTTCTCTTAATAAACAACAAGATTTTTATAGACAATAGGGTAGGTCTGCTACCGGGAATCGCTGTATAAGATCAAAATAATTCAGCTACGTAGGAAGTTATAATAAACAATTAAAATACTTATTTCAATGAAATGTGCCGAAGGACCAGAAAACAAAAGGACCAAAAAGTGTTTCTGGTTATAAAATTGCTAATAATATAATTAGGTCTGTTTCAAACAAGTTGAGAGTACACAACGTCAAAACGGAAGCAAAGCGTGAGGGCCGGCTGTTGACTTAGCTAATTAACGTTGCTAAAAGATAAGTGGCTAATGAGCAAAACTTTGTGATTGGCTACGAGCTCATGTAAGTACTTTTGTTGATATGTTTGCGTTGATGAAAACGAGGGTGGAATTATGTGAATCCTGATATATTAAAGCCGGAGAATAATTGTTAAAGTTGTGATATTAAGGGATATAACTGTCTCATTAGGAGCATGGGGTTCCTTATTGTGATAAATGACAATAGGCTCTACTGCTTTATAAACAGAAGTCGGCTCTGGCATATTAGATTTTTTTCTTCTAAATACGGAATACTCCTAATTTTTTTTATTACCGCATTAGCGCATGTAAAAGTAATACCTTTCATTAAATACGAATCAATAGGAAAATTTTGAACATCAGGCAGGACTTAACTCGATAAAGATGGTTAAACATACCAGCATAACCTAAGTCCTGTATGCGGTTTATTAATTTGTTTTAATTGTAATCATTCATTAATAGGTTCTTTTTGAAAATTATTCCTATAAATAAAGTATATTTAAGATTAATAACAATAAAACATCCAAAGGCGATTTAGAACTTCTTTTGAACATTAATAAACTCCCTTTCGTTATATAAATATAAAATGAAGACGTTGTGATTTACTGGTCCTTGTATCCGAGCCCGAAAAATGAGGATAATTTTTCTCTTTGCGCAGTCATGAGCAAAGTTTACGAGAACTTGGTAAAAAGATAAGTGCAGACCCTAAACTTTCTTGCTAATAGTTCGGGAAGGCGATTCCTGTGGCTGCGCGAGTTACGGCAAGCGACTTGGGCATACCTCAAGGGATAGTTTGAAGTTTCCTCGTGGTAAGTAAATGCTTGGTGACCTGAAAAGTTCAGGTATTTCTTTTGATTGTTGCGTCTTAGTATTAATTAGGTTAACATTAACATTTTCTACTCTGTTAAATTATGAGCGCAACTTAGGTACCTACACATAATTTACTGTACCTATCATTTTATTTGAATAGGTCTCTGATGAACGATATATATTTTTTTAATTAATAATTAATTGGTTAGTTAAAATTTTTGTGCCTTCTTTCTACCCTCTCTTGTTTGTTTATTTAGAAAAATACTTCATACACTATAAATTTTTCAAACAGATAAAAAAATTTATACATTTTGGAAAAAAAAGAAGAAAGTCTTGGTCACCTATTTAAGGTGAATACCAACAAGGAATCAGATAAATCTTTAGGTACAGTCAGCAACAAAAGTTTTTAAACAAAATCATATATTTTATACAATTACAGTCTAGAAAACAAAATCACTTAAAAAACGCTATAACATCCTTTAAGTCAATTTATGAAAAAATAATGCGTATAGTTGTTGTAAATCAAATTGTGGTCATCAACTTTAATTGCTGTCTGTACGCTGCACAATGACAATCTCATAAAAGCAAGTCGCAAAATCACTCATCCATCCTTCGCCACTTCCCAATTCCTATGGATGGAGAAACACCACAATACCCAAACACGCCTCTCTCAAGATTAATGATGCTTTACATGCACCATCGCCGTCAAACCATTAGCAGTAAGCCCGAGTTACAATGCTCCTAGATTGTTGTGCTCAATTAATTTAAGTGAAAGGCCTTTTCGGAAGACTTGAAGAAAGAAAATCATAATAATTCATTTATTTCCAAGAATCACAATCGCATATTGTAAGTTGACATACGAGACTTAAAAGAAATGAAGAACGAAATTAATGAACAATACTTTCCGATACTTGGTGGACTATTATACCACTATATACTATAGACTGCACGGATAACGCATGGGACAAGCATTTGTGTGATCCACAAACGTTTGTTCCAAGTCTAAATATAGATCTAAATAAATCTTGGGACAATCTCACACACGGTCATCTGATCCCAAACTAGGCAGAGCCTGTACTATGGTAACCAGACAACTGATAAACATACTTATATATTTCTAAATACATACATATTAAACATAAATAACACCCAGACACAGAACAAATGATCGTGCTCATCACACAAAGATTTGTCCTGGGTGGGAATCGAACCCACGACCTCTGGCTTAGCAGTCAGGGTCACTAACCACTAGACCAACAGGCCCGTCGAATCTGGATGTTCTTTGTGCATGTGATTTGAATGTTTGTGAAACCTTCGCGACACAAGGATGAAATTCCTTAGTGCGGGCGTCGTTTTATTAAAAAAGGAAAAATAGAAATGTAAAGAACACATCAAACTGAAAGTTAATGAGGTAATAAACATAAACAAACCTACAGTCTAATTGAGTATATCCTCCTTTTGGAAGTCGGTTAAAAAGGAAGTAGGTGTAGATTTTTATCATTAGAAGTTTTATTTGGTTTTATTTAATTTTGTGTGTATATAAATTAGGTGACAATCTTTTTTTTTTAAAGATTAAGTACTAGAAATGTGGGTCACACTTTACTAGTAAACTTGTTAACCCCTCGTGCTAAGCTAAGATGCTTGTGTTACGAGTGGGTTCGCGCCAGTAGTGTAATGGGTGGGATTCGAACTCGCAACCACATGATCGCATGTCCGACGCCCTAGCCATTGGGCTACCGCCGCTTCTGAATATGAATTTAACACCTTTTTTTTACCTTTTAGAATCTCAAGTATTGCTATACTAAATATTAAACTGGTATAATACCAGTTTAATATTTTCACTAGGTACATGCATTGTTCTAATTCAGTAGGAATGGCAAGCCACACTGACACAAGTTTAATAAACAATAAGTTACTCCAAATATGTATAATATAAATTCAATTAGATTTAAGTCTACTTAAGTCGATTGAGGGTTTAAATCAGGTCAACGTCATCCCGTGGGTGTCGTCTGAGGCGACTAAATAGATTACATATAGGTTTGGCAGGCAGGCCTAATGCGAATCTATACCTCTTACATAATACGTGTATAATAATATGTTTATAATTATGTTTCTCTTAAATACCTGAATAAACGCATGTCTAGTACATCTAATAGATATTTATTATATAAAATGGAAATCACTTACAGAAATTTGTTTGATTCAATTGCTTCTTCTTTAAGTGCCACTCAAATAAATGATAGTCGGCTACAAGTAGCGGAAATGTATCACCGTCTTCATTTTAATGACTACTATATAATAGCAGCTTGAAAAAATTCCCACTGCAGGGCACAGGCCTCTTCCCATATAGAGAAGGAACGAGCATTGATCACCATGTTAGTTCATTGCGGGTTGGCGATTTCAGATTAAAATTTTTGAAATTCAGGTTTCTTCACAATATTTTCCTTCACCGTTTGTCAATGGTGTCTTAGAATTATTAAGAAAGTACAAATAACTTTGTAAAAGCACTTAACTAGTACTAGCCTGGGTTGGAACCTGCAACCACGTTTATAGGTACCAATTACCGGTCATTGAACTGCTAGGCCACCACAGCACTTTTTCTATCTATACTAATATTATAAAGAGGAAACCTTTGTATTTTTGTATGTTTGTATTGAATAGGCTCAAAAACTACTGGACCGATTTCAAAATTTCTTTTACCATTACTTAGAGGGATTCTTCCGAATCCGTATAGGCTATATTTTATCCCGGAAAATAGATAGGATTTTTCGTGGTAGTGAAAATCGTGGAGTAAGTCGACGAAAAAACTGCCGTACGTTAACGATTCTCGCGAACGCTGCCTAAATGGTTAGAGATGTATGGTTGACTTCTATAGAAAAGTTGTAGAACTCAATAATGCCTACAAAAAAGTCCGCGATAGTATAAACCAAACTTTTATATTTTAGCCATTATAACCACTTTTCCATAGAATAAAAGTAATTAAAATTATTAGCCTATGTTTATTGATCATATTATCGTCAAATACTAATCCTTATCCAAATAAACTATTTATTGAGCAAGATTGTTTCAATAGCTATAAATAACTTTTTATTTTATTCCAATCGGACAATTCATTCAAAAGATATTACGAATTTAAAATTGTAATTGGTATTAAAATGAATGATGGCCGCCGGCCGATATGTGTCGCACGACTCGCACGGCGAAACCGCTGCCGGCCGTGCCAATCCAAAAGACTGTAAGTCGACTTACAGTGTTTTAGCTTAACAACGCCCAATCAGTTTTTTGAAGTCTGTTTAATACCCCTGACCAATATTTTTTTCATTATAATGTATATTTGGCAAGATAAAGCAACCAAAAATACACTGTATTACGTTCAAGTTATGGTTTAAACATGCTAAAAAACTGTAACAAATCTTACAGTATTTTGCCGTAAAAAACTACGAGTGTTGTTGAAGTTACAGTGTTTTGAACCAACACCGCGTAACTCGCACGTTGATATCTACTTAAATAAACACTTTACAGAACTTACATTACAAAATAAATAATTATTATACTATACACACCTAATACTAAACTATATTAATTATACTAAACTAAATACTTATAAGATAAATAAAACTATCTATAAAAAGAAGACTTGCTAACCAATATTAAGTAATATGGATTACAAAATAAAGGCTAACAAGCATCAAAAAATTCACATTAAAACTATCGCGTTGAATGATTTTAATAAAATTACGTCACGGGAATAAACGCGAACTCATGCATTTACCTTTCAGACCACTAAATCGGCAATAGCAGATCATTTACTACAGCCAGGCACGAATCACTGGATTCAATTCCATCGCGCACAAGTCCTCTCCACCGATCGCCACTTTCACTCGAGAGAAGTGCGAGAAGCGATTGAAATCAAGATACATCCAAATTTCAATCGGGAAGACGGATATAAACTATCAGCATCTTGGTTTCCAGTGATCCGATTAACAAAACCTCGCTTTTCTGCAAAGTCGGTTAACGTGCAGAACACGGACACGGTTGGTGTGGTGTGTAGGGTAGTTGAAGAACTGAAGGTAGATGAAAAATCATCTACTTCGTGCACGGAGCTATGACACCGCATCTCCAGTCTGCTTGCGACCACGGCCAGTGTAACCCGGCCGAAACGTCAAGCCTTAAAAGGTAAATGCATGAGTTCGCGTTAATTCCCGTGACGTTATAATTATATTAAAATCAAAAATTTATCGTCATCTTTGTCAATGACGGGAAACTTGCCCAAAAGCAAAGCAAAGCAAAGCAGCAGTGCCGGGTGAGGCCGCTGAACTTTGAACGTGGGATGGCGCAAGGGTGTCGATGCATGTTGCGTCCCACACCAAAGGCCGACCCAATTTCCAAGGAAACAATGACATATCGTCAGATCTTTTACCATCGCTGCGTACCAAACCATTTGGTTTTAAAACAGCTGGTACGCCGGCAGTGACAAGAGCGCGACGTATAATATAATTTAAGTTACTGTGGCGCGAAATCCGACCGGCGCTCCCGCTGCAGGACAGGCCATGGTGACCAAGGCAATCGACCGTTTCACCGCATTGACAACGATGAGATGGGACACAAGCAATACCTAAGCGCAAGCTCATGGCGAGCCGGAAAGCATTGTTGTCCAACATCGTTCCCAGATTAGCTGACGGAAAAGCCAGAGGCCCGATTCCCATTCTCCCACAGCCAGGAGACGAGCACGCTCTACAGTATTGATTGACGTTTCAATTAATTCCTTCCGTATCAAACTACAAAGCGGCTCATTCCACTGCCTCTGAGAAGAAAGTTGTTTGGGTAGATCCGTGCCCGGGCAGGACAATTTCCAGCTATTTACTGCTTCAGTCATGCACAGAATCTGACAATCAACCAGAGAAGAACCTAAGATTTCCCTGGTCAACTTTTTAGTACTGTGGACCGAAGACAGAAATGCTGGTAGGGCCAAACTAGAAACTTTATGAACACCCAGCCCTCCAAAACGGATCGGCAATGTGGCTTGGGACCAAGCACGGTCATCCAGAGTCACATTGAAAATCGACGTTATGGTGGACCGGATAATTTTATCAACTTTTTCCAAAAGAGGTAAATGTTTCCATAATCTTGAAGAACGAAGGAAATATGTAAATTTTGAACTGAAACAACAAAACCGAATTAAAGTGATAGCAGAATGCAATGAAATTTCAAAAAGTCTATCCGAAACCGATCGAAAATTTTAAATTTTATCATCAATGAAATTTTGATAGGATTCATCCAAAATTGGGGACCCTAGAAAGGCGTAAAGTTGATTTTTCAAATCATTTCCTTTAAAATCACCTCCTAGGGTTCCGTCATCCAGGTACTATTTTAAACGTTAAATTTAGCCTTTAGTTGCCTAATAATTAGATGAATGGCCAAACTAAATATGACTGGCCCGAGTGCAAAACACTGTAATCGGTTTTACAGTGTTTTGCATTGATAAAGTTGTACTTAACTTAACAACGATGTCTTAACAATACAAGTTAATGGCAATATCTTTTGTTTTTACTAAATTTATCAAATAAAAACTACTTGGCTATGAAGTTAGAGATATACACCTGCTATAGAATGCATAAAATAATATAATACTTAACAGTAATCATCAAAAAAAGCAATTATTTGTCAAAAACATATATGGTCAATCATCTCACATGTGATCTTCAAAAGTTACAGTGTATTGGATTGGTAGGGCAGCGCAGGGGAGGGGGGTGCACATCTATGAAGAAATAAATGTCCACCCGTGCGAAGCCGGGGCGGGTCGCTAGTCCTAATATAAAATACAAGCTTTTGCTAGTGGCTACTATCCGTATGAGCTTAAAGCCTTCCTCGATAAATGAAATATCTACCACTGAAAGATTTTTAAATCAGACCAATGATGCCTGAAATAAGTGTTCAACCATATAAAAAAAAACTCTGTCAAGAATTGAGATCAAGAATTGAGTAGATGTTTCAATTTAAAACTTCTATAACTTCAAAACAAACTCAAGTTACTACGTGCCTTTGACAATACAAACGTAATTGTAAACAGTCTCCTCCCAAAACATCTTAACTTAAATACAAATTCGTAATGACCGGCAGTACGTCGTAATTCCCTTAGGGCATTAAGTCCGGTCCCATCCAGTCGCTTTCGTACCGCGGTACAAAAAAATCTGTCTGACTACAGGGTCTTCTAAATGGTATTCCCTTGACTTTGAAAATCTGTTAGTTACAGTAGGCACAAGTAATAAGGCAAAGCAGTTTACATAATATTTATTTGTAACCTAATTATTGTCCCACGGCTGAGCAAAGGTGTCCCCCGTTTGGCTCCAAATTTTTTGGTCTTGAGCTACGTGATGCCAATCACTTAAGAAGCGATCGATGTCATTCCACCACCATCTCCTCAGCCTGCCACTTTTGCGAGCTCCAGCATCAGGAACACACTCAGTGGCTATTTTAGCCCACCTATCCGGAGTTTTGCGGCTAACGTGACCAACCCACCTCCACTTAAGCTTGGCTGCTTGAATGCCTACATCTTTTACTTGTATTTTGAAGCGTAAAATGGTGTTTCAAAGTAGCTAAAGCACTTGTGTTACGGAATCAGAGACAACAAAGGCACCACAAACACCCAGACCTGAGACAACGTAGAAAAGTTTTTTTCTACATTGACCCGTCTAGGGATAGAACCCGAACCTCAGAACTAGCAACACCTTGAAAACCAGTGTGTACGCCTCTCGACAACGGAGGTTGTTAGTCAGACTGTAGGAAAACTTACAACCCGTACGAAGTCGATGTGAGTCCACTATTTAATGAATAAGTTAAAGAACATTTTGGTTGAGAAATATAGCGTGTTTGGACAATTTTCCGGCAAATCGGGATCGTGGATATGGATAAATATTTGTATGAACACAGATGAATACTGATAAATATTTTTCTTTCTTTCTTTCTATATATCCGATTTCCGAGTCTATCCGATGTTTGTGTAAGTAATAGCGAAATAAATCTGAAGTGGTTATTTTTTTCAAGTAGATTCTAAGTTTGTTATTTATAGACTCACCGTTTATTAATCTAAGCTAAAATAATATAACATCCGGCACAAAACTAAAGAGTTACAAATAAAACCTTTAACTTCTTATTATTGAAATATACATACCTAGACACTAAGTTGCTTAAGATTTAAATCTTAAGTCATATAATTATAAACTTTGAGTGATCACGAAAAAGTACAGTTAAAATCGCTTTATCTCTAAACTTAACCCTCAGGTAAACTTTGAACGATAGCGGGTGACTAGGTCCCACGGGCGGCGTGTCGTTTACCTGCACAGTCCCTGGTCATTTAGACCCCATGTTACTTTTGCCCGGGTGAAATACGGTTAACCGTATCGCCTTTGACATCGAAACGGTTAAAATGTTTTTCGCCCTGTTTACTGGCTTTAGTTCGTAATTAGGGGTATTAGGAGATTTCAAAGAAACAGTTTAATTTGTGTGTCCAAGTGTTTAATTCGTTTGATATTTAAAGTTTATGCTGCTTTTTGAAGTCTTATTTCAATTCGGCGTTTCCGGGTAAACAATTTTGAATGTAAGTAGGTACCTAGGTATTAATGGTTACATTTTACAACAGCATTTACTTTATTTGAACTGCTTAGCCTGTACCTACTTTATGTGTCAGTACTTCAGTCTGCAAACAAAAAGAATGCCAGGATACCTACCTAAATGTATTTTTTTTAATCATGTATCCAAAATATACTAAAAACTGTATCGAATTACGGCACACTAATTACCGTAAAATGCTGCAACTTTGCCTGAATTTTGAAGTTTTTTGTTCGTACAGCGAAACCTATTTATTATTATGACTTTTAATGAGTTTACGACGGAAAACAGACCTTATATCTTGTCAGGTAAAACCCAAATATTATAAAATAATTCTGTTTTTTATGAATAACAAGCTCTCAAAGTCGCAGGCAAAGTTGTAGGAAAAAGACGCAACTTTGCCTAGAAGGATATCTCATTTTATAAAATGTTGATCATTTGCAGGATTTTTTTTTCCGGGTACCTATGACATCTTGATGGTCCAGGCAATAACAATATTGCCCTATAGGTAATATATTTTTTTTTCACAGCTAATAGGCGAAGTTGTAGCAGGTACCACAAACTTTCCATAGAAAAATATCGTTGACTGCAGGGTTGTCCTAAACAAAAACATTATTTTTTTAATACTTTTATTTTATTTCAAAAAGTAACGGTTTGCTACTTTTAAGATTAAGTATAAATCACAAATTATTACCACAAATTATGTGGGTAACAATACTAATTAATATGTTTTCGCAGCTCAGTTTCTCTTTATATTCTGTGTTGCACTTTGTGTAAAACTGTGTCTTTGTATGAAAGCGCGGGCCCAGAGTTCACCTGGCATCTTTCCCTTAAATAATCTTTTCCAGTTTTTTACTATACAGGATTAATTTGAAATTCAACGAGGTAATCAGGTGCATAAAACTGAACAACATTCCCCAAGAAACATAGGTCGAAATGTTAAAATTAAACATAACCTTTTCATACAAACATAAGTCACGTGACCTGTCACTTTGTATGAATTTAATTTTCAATTTTAAGATTTCGGCGTTACATGTTGCTTCGGGAATGTTGTTCAGTTGTATGCACCTGATTATCTCGTTGAATATACGCACTCTTTTTAAATTAATCCTGTATAGTTGTATACTACAACGCAAATCTAAGAGAGTGAGAGGACAACCAAATTCAGCTGAAATTTGTACGTCTGCGATGTGGACTTCTTCCTCAACTGACAATTCTGTAGGTCGATCAAATGAAATGCTATGTAAATTTTTTAATTTGTTGATATTGGGCCGGCGCGGCATCTCAAACTGCTTCTCTGCTTCTTTAGATGAAATAGCTTTAATTCTCACGAGATCTGTATTAATTTGTAACATTTCCTCTGAATAATCAGCATAATTGCGAGCTCCTGGTTTTCTCCAGCTTCGCTTTTTTGTGCTTCCCATTGTTCATTAAACTACAAAAAAATGCAGTTCAATGAAATCACATTAAAAATATATCATTAATGAAATCCGACAAGTGATAACCCTAGACCCAGGCAAAGTTGTGTCAATCAAGTTTCCAAAACAGTGCACAACATTGCCTACTAAGTTATTTTGATGAAATGGTGTTCTTTTCATAAGAATATCAAACAATACGGGAAATATACAGTGTTTTCTTACCTTAGGACGTTATTTCTGCTCAGAAACACCTTTTCTCTACGTAAAACTGCAAAAGTTACAGGACACTAAAAAATTTAAACCACGCGCGCCGGTTTTTGTCGCACAATTGGCAGAGTTACAATGGAGGTGCTGTTGCAAAAATATAAAAATATGTTGCCCTAATAATGTGAAATTACTATCAAATGGTAGAAAATAGGAAAAAACTAAGCCAACGCGAAATCGTAATTGAAACGAAAAAGGCAAAGTTGGGCTTTCTTGGCAAAGTTGCAGCATTTTACGGTACTTAATGGCATACATTTCAATAATGATAATTAGACAGAGAAAGGTAAGTTTAAAAAAAATGTGACGTCATATTTCAAATCCTCATACAATCTTAGGCTACCCCGTAAAATCGTCGTTTTGCAAAAAATAAGATAGAGCATGCGTCATTAACTAACTTTAATTCAAAGATTTTTTTTTTATGGAATATACATTTATTAGTGTCCGACCGAAATTTCGGTTTCGGTTTCGGTTTCGGCCAGTTTCGGCCAAAAAATCAAGTTTCGGCCCGAGTTTCGGTTTCGGCCAAAAACGGCCGAACCTTTCGGCCGCGCCGAAACTTACAACATCGTCCCTTCGGGTCGCGCTCGGCTAACGATTTGGTTATATGATTAACAATTTGATTATTTTGATTATCTAATTATATTTGAACTAGCTGTTGCCCGCGGCTTCGCTCGCGCGTAAAATAAAGAGTAGTATTAAAGGTAGATGGATGTATTCTGTGATTTTCAAAGTAAGGAGTATGAATAAATTTTTTCATAAAATATTATGGCGTTAAAATAATAATTAACGTAAAGTAAGTAGCAAAAGCAGTTGTGTTATGGAATCGGAAACAACGAAGATACCATAAACACCCAGACTCAAGACAATTTATAAAAGTTATTTTCTACATGGACCTGTCCGGGGATCGAACCTGGGACCTTAGAGCTGGCGACACCTTAAAAACCGGAGTGAAAGCCACTCGACCACGGGGGTCGTCATTATAGATATGTCTTAGATGGGCGTTATCTTATCTACTTATTTTTTCATCTGTCTATCTTTGAGAATACCGAACTTCACATACCAACTATTTCAGCCCCTATTTCACCCCCTTAGAGGGTAGATTCCTAAAAGGCTAAAATCACGGAAATACTTCTATTTATTTCTAACTAATAACCCTTGTATGAAATTAAATGTGTCTATCTTTGAAAACGACACAATTCATGTACCTACAAACTTCCAACCCCTATTTCACTGTCTTAGGGGTATGATTTTTAAAATCGCTGAAATACATCTTTATTTATTTCTATCCTGAAACCCGTAGACAAAATTTCATGTGTCAATCATTGAAAATACCGAACTTCCCATACAAACTTTCAACCCCTATTGCACCCCCTTAGAGGGTCGATTTCTAAAATCTCGGAAATACGTCTTATTTATTTCTAACTAATAACCCTTGTATGAAATTAAACGTGTCTATCTTTGAAAACGACACAATTCATATACCTACAAACTTCCAACCCCTATTTCACCCTCTTAAGGGGATGATTTTCAAAACTGCTGAAATACGTCTTCATTTATCTCTAACCAGAAACCCGTATACCAAATTTCATGTGTCTATCATTGAAAATACCGAACTTCCCATACAAACTTTCAACCCCTATTTCACCCCCTTAGGGGATAGATTTCCAAAAGAAAAATAGCCTATAGTTCTCAATAAGTGGACTATCTAACAGTGAAAGAATTTTTCAGATCGGATCAGTACTTCCTGAGATTAGCGCGTTCAAACAAACAAAAAAACAAACAAACTCTTCAGCTTTATAATATTAGTAGGTATAGATAATAATAATCAGCCGGAGTCGAGCAGAGAATGCGCGAGTGATCCCACGACTCCGGCCAAGGATCAAAAGCTGGAACATGCGCTATATCCTGTAAGTATATTTATTTATGCCAGCTTAGCAGTTTGCCATCAGATCTCGTCACACACAGGCATTAATCAGTAGTGGATGCGAGATTCAAATACCGTCCGTTCAGTTTAATACAGACAAAAATATGAATAAAGTAACCTTGATGACCTAGCTGTACCCGCGACGTTGTTCGCGCTGATCAGTCGTAATAGGTATGCATGTGAAAAATATTTTTGACTGACTGAATCACTGAATGCGCTTTAGATGGCTCAAGTCGCCTGATACGGGTATTTGACAATTTGGTTTCTTTTATGTAAGTCGCAGAAATTGCGGGATTTAGATGATGGACTTATCAACTAACTGACTATGAACTTCACCTGTTTAACAGTAAAGTGTGATTGTAAAAACTTTATGCATTTTTGTTTGTCTCGATCAGGCATCAAAAATTACATGAGCAGCAAGCTATCTAAAAAATTAGCCATGTAAAAAATTACAAACTAAAAAATAATACAAAACACAAAAAGGGTTAGCTCGATATATTCGTACTTCTGTAAGAAAGTCGGTTCTAGAAATAAAAAACAAAATATGTAGTAACATCAGGATTTGAACACGCAGCAAGATAATTCACATTTCCTATCGTATAACCACCGAGCTGTTTAATACTACTGTAAGCATCTTAAATAGTTATTCATACTTCAATAAACTGATCGCTATGGCAACGTTATTTTCGCCATGGTTACTTATTTGTTTATATGTCAAAGATTACGTGTACAGATGAATGGAGATTATGTAAATTAGTAGTTTGATCCCTATTTAATATGGACGACCATATTGATGAGAGCTCATCCTAAATTGGACTTTGTGTCGCCGATATCGCTTTCTATTGATTCAAATGTACATAACTTTTTTGTTTATGAACCGATTTCGATGAAACCAAAACTAAGTAATACCTCAAGTTACGTATAATTTTTGTATATAAACATTGTCTGCATGGGATTCATAGATTTTACGTGATGTGCGCACAAACAAACATATAAACAGACAAACAGACAAACAGACAAAAATTTCAAAAGTGATGGAAATGGGTTCTGTTAGTTATCTTTTCACACGCTGGCTATTTTTTTTTTCAATTTCTTCAATGTACAAAAATGACTTTTCTACAGATTTATTATATGTATAGATTAGCCATTCGAGGCTAACTGATTGTGATATTTGTGAGTATATTTTTTTTTTTTTTAATAATAACGACGCCCGCACTTAGGAATTTAATCCTTGTGTCGCGGGGGATTCACAAACATTCAAATCACATACACAAAGAACACCCAGACTTGGAACAAGTATCTGTGGATCACACAAATGCTTGTCCCATGCGGGAATCGAACCCGCAGCACGTCGCGCACAGTGGTAATTAGCGTGGTGACCTTTACCACTCGGCTATCCGTGCAGTCAAAATGTAAGTAACTGAAAATAAATAAACATAATATATGAGCATCATATTTTAATAATAAATTTGTTTTATTTTATATCACCATTAAAAAATCGCTAACTTTGTGTTACAAATAATGTATTTTTTTCACTTTATAGGGTAGTTAAATTTTCAAACAGAACCGAACTGTGCTGAAATTTCATTGTGATAATTGAAAGAAAGAAAAAAGAAATCTTTGAAAGTAGAAACTTGTAATTATAGGTTGGCGAGATATTAATTTTAGAAAAAAACGGGCTTACTAACATTTTTTCGACATTTTAAGGACTTTTTTTTTTATAAAAGGTTCGGTTTCGGTTTCGGTTTCGGCCGAAACTACAATGAAACCGAACCTTCGGTTTCGGTTTCGGTTTCGGCAAAATAACATGTTTCGGTCGGTCACTAACATTTATATATTTTCCGCAGTTTTGCACTTACAACTATTTCTAGAAAAAAATGTTATTGATCAATTTTTCGATATTTGCACCTACACAAATTAATGTATTTGCCATTTTATTCATCTGAATTTAAAATTTGACTTTCTTTATTCAACTTACCTTTAGCTGAAACGGTTCCTAAAACAATCGTTTTCTCTATTCCTAGTCTACATTACCTTATTAAAACGTTCAACACATTACACACATCAATGCACATAATAATATATTAGTACCCTTTATTGTTATGACTTTCAACCCCCCAATTAATCTGAATAGGGGTTGGCCGCAACATTTCAGCGGGACACAAACTTTGATCACGACGACCTTTAGCCAACACCCATTGGTTAATCGATTCTAAACAACAATTTATATTATGTTTCAATGAATTTTCATGGCTTACGGTCAAGCGTTAGTTGTCGTACGCGAAGCCACAGCCGCAACTCTACATGAAAGTTTCCTCTTTTATTCGTCTCCAAAGACCTCCCTTAAGTGACATTTCTACAAGTACCAACGCTGATAAAATGGCGCAAAAGTATGGAAGTGACAAGTCTAACCTGAGAATACTGAAACACAAATTACGCGTTAAAGCGTTCTTAAATGTACGGATAGCCGAGTGGTATAGGTCACCACGCCAATACCACTGTGCGCGACATGCTGCAGGCTCGATCCCCGCATGGGATAAGCATTTGTGTGATCCACAAATGCTTGCTCCAAGTCTGGATGTTCTTCGTGCATGTAATTTGAATGTTTGTGAAACCCCCGCAACACAAGGATTAAATTCAATAGTGCGGGCGTCGTCAATACAAAAAAAAATGTCTACCTGTCGCTACTTCAAATGTTGATGTGACAGACAGCATGAGATTTAACGGTGGCTTCAAACTGATTGGCGTTTCAGTACCTATTCGGCAATTAATCACTTGACTTATCGAATACAAATGTCATTTCTATACATTTAATGTCAAGCGATTTCTTTCATCGTTAACGAAGTGAAGCTTAACGAATCGTCACCCGACTACAAGAACAAGGCAGGTACCTTATTATAAATAACCTTATTATAAATAGCATAGATATCCGCTTGTCTGGCAATTGTTCCGCCAATATTAGGTATATCCCACTTAAAAAAGGATGGTATGTCATTACAAATAGTTTTTTTTAATTCACACAACTATAATTTATTGTTTAATCCATTTTCTAATCCACTTTGGGACGAAGGTCTCTTACTAATTCCAAAATATTAAATTCGAAGTGGAATATAAAATCCCTTATTAAATTAGGGTTAATTAATGCATGTTGATTTAATTTAGCTTATCCAGTAATTAGATTGTGCGTGTTCTTCTGCAAGCGGTTAGTAATTTAAATAAATTTCCTTTACTTAACACATTTACTACCTACACATTGTTCGTATGTAAACTAAATTTAACTGAAGCACCTTCAACCGGAGGCATTTCGACCTTTTAAGGCTTTTCGTCCTTTCACAACAAAATAATGTAATTGACGATATTTATTGGTCAAATATCAGTGCCTAAGCAAACAAAGATAATAGGGCTAAAGGACCAATACAGGAATTAAGTGACTTGTATTGGTCCTTTTTCCTATTTATTCGATAGGTATTTATCAAGTTTCCCAGTTCTATAACTCTTTGGTTTGCCTCCATAAAGTCCATCGCCTGAAGGGTAATCCAATGTGCTTGTAATATTATATAAACTTCACTAAAGATAGAATTTAATTAGCCCCGTGTTATACACACAACTTCGAACTACAAACTACTGTGTTTAAGCATAACTTAGATAAAACCGATGTTAGATGAAAAGAGAGTAGGTTTCTTTTGAGAATGAGGAAGCCACATTAATAGGTAGGTAGGTAAGTAAGGTACCAATTTTTTCATGTATTTTTTTCTAGTGTTCTCCCTTTCTACAATAAATACCTTTGACTTTGACTTTCTGCCTAGCCTTTTCTGAAGCTATGTTGGAGTCGGCTACCAGTCTTTCCGGATTTTGCTGAATACCGAATTTTACATATAGCGACTTCTGACTTCCACAACCCATTGTTAGTTATTATAGTGTATCCCTTAATAAAAATGTTTGTCAGAATTGTAATGACAGATCGACTATCAAAGGTCCACAGTATGACCGTCGGGGCCAACGGCTTAACGTGCTCTCCGAGACATGAAGGAGTCAAATGTTTACAAAGGGGCACCCATCCACGGAAACACCACGGCGAGCGCGGCTCACCCTTTATTATCGGTCAAACGGATTACCTTACTCTAAGCCACGAGCCCCTCTCGAGTATTTCGTAAATAGATTTACAAATAATTTAAGTACATTTTGTATAGGTTCTATCAAGAAAGTATGTTAAAAAAAACAGGTAAGTAGATAAGACTAATAAATATCAGCATCAAAATCTCTTCCAACCTAAAGAGACTTTTCTGCCTTTAATAAAGTTCCTTTACATACAGTACCTGCGTTTTAGACACAGATCAACTACATTCTTCTTCTTAGCGTGTCGATCAATAGCAAAGTCAAACTTTTACGGACCAGTACCTACTACCAGTACAGCCGGTGTAAAGAAAGCATGTACCGATGGGGTTACAGCACACACGAGCCTTGTGAGTGCGGCTACTCTCCCCAAACCATGGCTCACTTGCTGAGCTGCCCAGCGTGTCCTGCCGCCTGTACCTACACGCGAGGACCTGTATAACGCCACTGAAAATGCTAAAATCAACTACATACATGGTAGAGTAATCGAAAATATATAAGTTCCATTTTGTATATTATTTCTGTAAAATTATACATCACAATGGAGGGTATAAATCCTTTTTTTAGAACCAGTTGTCACCACCGCATCGTAAAGCGAATTTTATGGTTGGCGTTACTTGCGTGCATATTCCGGATTTGCAGACTAGTTCGCACTTATCGCCCTTATTCATGACCTATTCGTAGAAGGTCGCGAACGAAACTAAGCCTTTTTATGTATGAAAGCTGAGAACATAAAAACGTTGATATAAAAGTAATGTTCTCGCTATTTGAATTTAAGAGCAACGTTATTGTTTCAATATCAAGCTTGAAACTTATTTAGATTCAATTTTAATAATAATATATGTAAGTTTTTGTTTTCATTGAATTTGGCTTTTACAAAATGTTTTCTAATGTTAAAACTACGTAGGTACTCTACCTAAGTATATAAATAAGAGGTTACTTTTAAATCGGCATTTAAGCACGTAATAGATAGGTAAGTACTTAGACTTACTGGCTACTAATTTTGTGGATTTAGTTTTGTGGTCCTTCTGTCCGGATCATCGAATAGAATTTTGTTTTTTAATAATAAGTGCATAAGCATAAGTAAATCTTAATTTTAAAATGTCCATAATCTACCGTACTAAAGTTTCACAAAATACCTACAAACTTTTTAAACATAATCAGGGAGTAGAATATTTGTAAGACTAGCAACATATCTGATCTAAACAAACGGACCTCAGTTCTGTTGGCACGATATTCCCAAGCACTGTAAAACTGTCATGTGTTGATTGAAGTGTTAAATGGTCAACGTCCACGGATTGGCGACCATCCAACATGTAACAATCATAGCGAGGGCTTTATCACATCATAAAACATGATGGACACACATTAGCTGATTGGTGATTTCCGAATTGACCTGATTGGTGCCTGTAAACGTTTAACTGAGCCAGATTCAGTGCAGTTACCCACATTGCCATTGAGTTTGGATAGACACTATTGACAATATGACTGTAATCATAATATATTAAAAGACAATCTGAGCCATTAAAAGTCTTACCATCCAATTCTGAAACGCCAGTCAGATTGAAGCCGCCATTAAGTTTCATGTTGTCTTTGTCACTTATTAAAAGGAGTGCGTATACCTATTCAACGAGGAAGATTTTTCCCAAGGAAATCTTAAAATGGAAGATTAACTTTACTTACTTAAGATTAGATTAATTTTATGTACATAACGACGGAAAGAAATTTAAGATCTTCTTAAAGGTAATTTCCGTTTCAGTAGGTATCTGGGGTTAGTGAATGTAATTAGGTAAGTACCTACCGGCTTTCATGTCCGGTCACAACCAAATATCACAAAAAAGCAACGTTGCTTGCACAAAATTTGATTGACAAAAATATTCTAATTGAGTTTGAGTGTATGCCATCCCCCAGTACCTACCTACATTGTTTACGTTATGCCTTTGAACAACAAGCTACACATAGTTCCATCCAGTTGATTGAAGTTTGTCTTTGTTCCCGACAAAGTTGCATCGAAACCCGCGGACAAAAATAATTCTCTTTGTGTCATCAACTTGCAAGTAGGTACCTACCTACTGCTGGAACTAAAACTATGTATAGAAAGATTTCTTTCTCAAGAGATAATCTCAATAGCAAACCAATATAGGACTTATGAGAACGATTGCAATTACTTATGCCTAGCCTTTTCTCAAGCCGTTGGAGTCAGCTTTTAGTCTACCGGGTCAAGCTAAATACCTACCTACTGAATTTTATTAAGACGCCACTGCCCGACATCAGTCTACCTACAACCTATTTTACTGGGTAACACAGTACCTACCTACCTATCTCATGGTAAGATTAGTCGTCGGAATTGTAACGAATTAACGACTGCCACATACCTATGACATGTTTACCAAGACCACTCCGGACTCCGTATATTCACAAAATGGTCACCAATCGACGGACCAAAAGTGAGTTTGGCAACGAATAGATAGGTAGGTACTGCTCCATTGGGATCCATACATTGGGATCAGGCTCCAATATAGTAATAAAATTGGTTCGAATAAAGACCAAAATACAAAACCTGACCATAATAAAATTCGTACGAAAGGACCAGGCCAATTCATCTCCCCGTACCAGAAGACCAAGTTCCGTCTCGCAAAATTTCCACTTTGTACCGCACTCCAATTTTATCCCAAGTATTTGCAACATTTTGAAGACGTTACAACGAGCGTTGCTGCTTTCGCCAGCGAATTTAAATGCAAGACACTTTGTGAAAATGCATACAAAGACAAATTTCAGTACTGGACGCTATCTTCATGCAATGTAGGCGTGTATAGGCGACTCTACGTGCTTCAAGTGCACTTTAGCTGGCTCAATAGGCAGTGTCTAAGTGATTGAATTTTTTGCGCACGTTTTTAGTATCATTTTCTGCATTATTTGATCTGCACTGCACTTCATTTGGGCATGTTGTGGAAATGTAAATAATAAAATAAGATAAAAAAACCAGCCTATAAATAAATGTCAAACGGAAATATTTCACACAAAAAATCTAGTCTTAGACGTAAATAAGTTGCATTAACATAAAATTGGGCCAAGGTAGCTCATAAATGAATATAATTTGTCTTTGACACTTTTCTTGCATAATATTATCTATTAATTAAAATATTAATTTGGGTAAAAAAATGAATACACAACTCATTAATTCTATTTTTATATTATTTTAAAATATAACGTAATTGCTACAACACTATTATAGTACAGAACAGGAAACTAGTCAGTAGGTGAACTAAAGAAATTCTAAACATAAAATGGAGATCATTGTATAATCTAATAATATAATAAATAGTTTTTAACATACATTTATAAATAACCAATTTGAGGATTATACATGACATAGAGGAATTTACTTACATTTTCAACTTAATTGTAATAATCAAAAATTCTTACAAAGAAACCATGAAATCCATCTAATCTATCTGTTATAATTATTAACAAAGAGAATGGCTTTTACATAGAAAATCTTTGCCATAGGTCTTACTGAGACATTAAAGACTCATATTGTTAGCATTTAAAACATTTGTATCAGTTCAAATCTGTATAAAATTCTGATATTACTTATTAAGGACTTTATAAGGAAAAAATCTTTTTTTTTTAAAAGATTACTTCATTTTAGTTTATTGTATCTGGCCCACCAGGTGTTGCCTCAACTCAGTACTTCATAACTATTTACAAGATCCAAATCAAATACTTCAAATTACATTTCCCGGTGACTCAGTACTCCCATTCTTTATTCTTATAACTTTTCCCTGCTTCTCTTTGGGAATACCATGCTTAACTAGCATATGACGTCTAACCGTCTCTGTTTTAGCATACGTAACATTACAAAAACTACACATAAACATATACACTCTCTCATGCACATTATTGCAGTGAACAAGCATTTGTGACCGCCGAAAGAACTTTTTAGGGCAATACGTACATTGAACCTTCTTCTCCATGTGATGTACTAAATGATTCTTCCATATTGCTCTCCTGCGGAATGTTAAGCCACATTTTTCACATGTAAATGGTCTTTCACCTGTATGAACTCTTAAATGTTCTATTAAATAATTCTTTTTGGGAGCTTTGTATGGACAGTGATCACATTTTAAATAAGGACCAATTCCATGACGAACTAATTGGTGTTCATGCATGTCGGTGAGTACAGGAAAGCCTTTGCCACATTGATCGCAGATGAATCGGCAGTTGCTGTGACGTTGCATATGGTGGTCATACGTAACACGGTTTGCTAAAACTTTGAGACAAATATTACATTTTAAATTGCGTTCTTTGTTTGGTATTATTTGGTTCCCTTCTCTTTTAAATTTATGCTTACTTCTTGAATGCTTGTTTGGGGTATTTACTAAGTTTTGTATTGAATTTAGAACACTGTTTACATCTTCTTCATTGCCATCTTGCTTGGCCGAATGATTACTGTTACTGTCATTGTTCAAAAAATCATCAGAATCATAACTTTTATTGGATTGGACATGCCTTACTTCAATATCATCAGCTGAAGAAGTTAGTTCATTTTGGAGTCCAGAATTCTCCCTATTGAGACCATTTTTGGGCTTTCCATTGCTGATTGGACTTTTAGCTGGACTAGTATTAGGAAAATACTGCTTGAACATAACGTATTCACACACAATTTCTTTCAAATCTTGATCAGAAGTACTGTTGCAAATTTCCTCGTTCACTAGTTGTTTTAGTTGTTTATCCGTCGACTCACACTTCAATTTAAAGTAAATGGCTTGTTTTAATAGAATTACACACATTTGACACATCATACTAGGAAGTTTATCGTCTCTTTGTAACTTAACATTCGTCAAAATTGTGATCGACTCACCAAAACAGCTTAGCCCATTTTCTTTTGAGTTATCAATCAAAGACACCATGTCGTCAGCACTAGTAGAAGATAAACACAACCGACATATAGTTTTATACATGTTTTTGTAGCTATCCATTTTTAAATATAACTAGGTATTTCTATTTATTGCAGTCTAAAATATCAAAATAAAAAGATTTTTAATTTTACACTTTGACTTTGACAGGACAATGAACAATCAGGCTGGCTGGCCCACAGATAACTAATTGTTGCGTTTCGTTACACTCAATTTACTCTCTTAGTTCTTACTAATAATTTTATTTCCGTGAGAAATAGGTTATGAAAATTATTACATAGAATAAGATGGGACAGTAAATATCCTTTCAAGATTATAGGAAGAATAAGCTTTACATCAAATCTAAACCTTTTAAAGTTTAAGTGAAAAAATACCTTATTACCATTTTCTTACATAAATTATTAACGTCAGTAACTTAAAATTAAAAAGTAAAAATATACTTCAGCCTTTGAGTTAACTTAAAACATATTTTTTGAGGCTATTGACTACTTACTACCTACATATTTATTAGGAATAACATTACAAAAAACACTGATTCATTTTCCTTTGTTTGGTAATTCCACACTGTGGTTCATGATCCTCATTATTCTTCCTTGTTTCTCTCTTGGTATATCATGCTTAACTTGCATATGTCGTCTAACTGTCGCTGTTTTAGCATATGTAACATTACAAATAGTACACATAAACATATAGATCCTCTCATGCACATTATTACAATGAGCAAGCATGTGTGATTGCCGAAAAAACTTTTTAGGGCAACGCGGGCATTTAATTTTTTTCTCCATGTGGTGTACTAAATGGTTTTTCCATATTGCTCTTCTGCGGAAAGTTAAGCCACATTTTTCACAAGTAAACGGTCTTTCTCCAGTATGAAGTCTTAAATGCTCTATTAAACATAATTTCTTAGGAGCTTTATATGAACAGTGATCGCATTTTAGATAAGGGCCAATACCATGACTCACTACTTGGTGTCTGAGCATTTCTGTCAGTACTGGAAAACCTTTGCCACATTGATCACAGATATATCGACATTTGTTGTGTCGTTGCATATGGTGGTCATATGAAAGTTGGGTAGCAAGAACTTTTAAACAAATTTTACATTTAAGATTGCGTTCTGTACTTGGCATAATTGTTTGGCCTTCTCTTTTAATTTTATGTTTATTTGTTGAATGTTTTTTTGTAGTATTTATAATATTTTGCATTGTATCCAAAATACTGCTGTTATCTTTATTGGCTGAATGGTTATTACTACTATTGTCGTTGTTTAAAAAATCATCGAACTCTGTCATGTTGTCAATTTCAGCAGATCTACCTTGAGCATTTTGGCATCCAGAATTTTCGGTTTTTAAACCAATTTTGGGCTTTTCATTGCTGATTGTACTTTTAGCTGGACTAGTATCAGGAAAATACTGGTTGAACATAACGTATTCACACACTATTTCTTTCAAATCTTGTTCGGAAGTACTGTTGTAAAATTGCTCGTTCACTAGTTGTTTTAGTTGTTTATCCGTCGATTCACACTTCAATTTAAAGTAAATAGCTTGTTTTAATAGAATTACACACATTTGACACATCATATTAGGAAGTTTATCGTCTTTTTGTAACTTAACATTCGTCAAAATCGTGATTGATTCACCAAAACAGCTTAGCCCTTTTTCTTTTGAGTTATCTATTAAAGACACCATTTTGTCAGCAGCGGTAACAGATAAACATAGACGACATACACTTTTATACATATTTTCGTAACTATCCATATTTTTTTATATTTTAATTGCAATAAAAACAAGGATCCCTGATAATGTTTTCTAACTTTTGACATTGACAACTTTGACAAGTAAGGCGTGAGACGTGACTGGCATTCACAGACTAAGGACTGGCATTCATGCTGGCATTGTATCAATAAAATTGTATCCACATTGACAGCAGGTGACGATTGCAGGTGAAATACAAATAAAAACTTAGCTTTAAAGACATAATTGCACTCCTTATGTTATTACACAAAAGGTATAGTACACGCTGTAGGGCACGGCAAAACAACTAGATAAAGTTAGTTATACTGGAATATTTTGTATTGAATTATTGATATCTTATATGAATTTTATTAGACACATATTAAGTTCTATTTTGATAAGTCTTCTAGTACAAAAAAGTAAGCGTTAATGAAAGATACTTACTTTGAAATTAAAATTTATTTTATGGCTACTCTAGTACTACTACCTACGGCTACCTATCAGCTGTGCGCTTGTTCGTTTTTTCTACCTAAAGCTATCAGCTGTGCGCTCGTTCGCATATTTCGTCCACGGGGGTAGGTAGGTACAATAGTAGGTACAGTAGGTTGCAATAATTAGTTGTCTGATGGCTGTTTTCATCAGGTTTGAGCTAGACTTGTGACTGCGGTGACTGGGCGTTCTGTTGACATTGGTTTCTTTAATTTAGTTTTATCTTAATTTTTTATTTGAGATAGACACTCATAAACCAGTAAACAACTGCTTAAGTTGTTTACTTGGCATGCTCCCTAAGTTATTCATATTTTTTATATTGTTAAGACAGCGTTCTGCTGGGGAGTTTGTTACGCTGTTTCTTCGCCCCGGCTAGAGCACTTAGGAAGCGGTGGGGTGGGCGAATCAGGCTGAGGTCTATGTTGCTGATTTTCAAAAAGTGCTACATGGTAGCCTAATTTGAATAAGTGATTATAAATTTGAAACTTTTTTGACGCATTTTTTCACAGATTTACGAACTTGAAAAGTGACTTCTTAAGTTGTCGTCCTATCAATCTGAAAAGTGGCGGAATCCAGGAAAGTTTTTTTTTTGTTGAAATCTACTTAAGGTTGTAGTATCTATCTAACTGGATTAGCGCTCAGAAGCAGCCACACACAAATTTAATGGTATTATTCGTTCGTGACCTTGAAACTGCACGTTTTAGACAATATCTCCTCGATACCGCACAGTAAGATAAAAAAAAACATGAAAAAATACAGTCGAATTGAGAACCTCCTCCTTTAGAAAGTCGGTTAAAAAATACGTACCTATTAAAACGAAACTACATCACCGTACATTGCTGGGCGTAACTTTTAATGCCGTCCGTCACCGCCAACCTAACCGTCCTAATAGCGATGTACGATAAACACCCGCGCGATAAAATGCCGTGGCAACGTATTATTCAAGTGTGAAATCTTTGTTTTACCCCAGGGAAGATTGCGGCGGGATATGTGATGTGGTAAAGTTTTAAGGCTTTTGCTCGGATCGGACGGAAATACAGGAAGAAATTACGCTTGCTGTGATGTTCGTGGTTGAGCTTCTTGAAGTAGGTATAAATTGTGGTATCTCCTCATTCTATGGTATTAATATACACAATGTAGATATGTGTAGGTATATTAAAAATTGCTACCTGTGTGTTATTGAAAATTGGACAATTGCGGGTCGAATTTGATTCATAAATGTGTGGTTTTATTTTATTACAAAAAATTCTATTCGCCTTCATAAAATTGGGGGGAGTATGGTAGGTAGGTACAAAAACATCGGTTCTGTTGTTTAGTGTAATTTGTTCGGAGCTAACTTGTTATATTTTGTGAATAGGTTACGGGTACCTTATTAATAATTCGTTATTTCAATAATTCTACTTCTTTATTATATTTAATTGCATACATTTAGGCAGACACGTTCTGTGTAATTATGGACTAAAATATTGCCTTATCACAATGATGCAAGAATAAATTAATTTGTAAAACAATTCTCATGTTATACAAAACTTTTTTGAACAAAAACTCCAGCTAGGTATTTGTTTACAATTTCATATGTAGACGTCCGTACAATGTTATAGCGGCTTGACAAATGACACATGTCAAATCGGCTCGTTTGTATCGGTAACATTCTGCGGTCGCCCGTGTGACAGTTGTATTATACCTACACTGTTTTATTTGTCAATGGCAACGTGTAAATAATAGTGGTTATGTTAGAAAGAAATATGGAGGAAATGGTTCAGAATATGTAAATGTTATTTAGTAAGTAAGGTATTCATCATGTCTTTGTTATTCTTGTAGTTAGTCAGTTAAACTGACAAAATTGATATCCAGTAGTTATCTAAGGGATTTGTATTGATACATTACATAGTTACATGAATAAATCTTATAAATTTAATGTTTTTTTATTGTAAATTCGTTTTTAAATTACTCATAATACTGTTAAACGTGGTTGATTTTAAATTAGTTACATAAAAATAGCCGCTGCATCAAAGTTATATCGTCTGGACATCTTACATCTATCTCGCTTAACATTCAACTATCAAAGGACCCGCTAACCATATCATAAAGTATTCTTTATATAAAAACCTCTTAAAATAAAAATTACATCGCAACCAGAAAAAGAAGATTTTGTCTAGTTTGAATTTTATTCTGAAATATATTATTACCTAGTGGAAATGAAAAGATGTTTATTAAAAAAAAAATCTACGTGGTTTGTTTAAGTGCATTTTTTAGATACAGTGACTGAGAATTTAACTTATTTACTAGCTATAGTCTGCGACTTCACCCACGTGGGTGCCGGTTACTGCGGCAATTAGTATCCTATTTACTTTTTCAGGCTCTAGAATATCTCTGTAACAAATTTCATTTATATCGGTTCAATATTTTATATACTATTGCGTAATACACAGACTGACAGAGTTACTTTCGCATTTATAATATTAGTAAGGAAGTAAGGATTATTTAATAATTATAATTTATTTAATTTGGCATAATTGGGCCAATGGTTAGTACCTACATAATTATACAACTTATCAAAAAAGGGTTAGTAAAATTAATTAATTAATAAATAATAATAAATTTAAGTTACTACAGTTTGTTTTCATTTCGCCGTGAATAACGAGAAGTGTTCGAATCATAAAAAAAATATTTAAATAAAAAAAAATACTAGTTAATGTCCAGTCGGAAAAAATAATTGTCTTTTATTCCCAGCCCATAAATTAAAGCACTTTCATTACAGCAAAATTCTACTTACTGCGAAAATACAATTTCCATACATTCGTGAATCTTTTTGTGCGACTCGTCATGTAAGGCACGGTACCTGAAAGGAAAACGAGCATTAACCGGCACAATGAGAAACCGGATAAACCTCATTTTTATCCGGAGCTCCAGTGTTTGACGACCTTTACGTGTGTTTGTTGGTTAGGCCTCGTTATTTTGATTTACACTGACAATACTAAACATGACTGCTTGGTTTTTTTTTTGCTGTATTTTTCGCGATTTTTCGTACCCTGAGGGTAGGAATAATGATGAATTTATTTTCAGTCGCGCAAAAGGAATGTAGGAGGCGTATCTTTGGGTAAGTTTACCATCCGTGATATAAGTTTTTTTGTTGTGTTCGCATTTATTTGGGTGTTGTTAGTTTTGTAGTGGTTAATGTTGGATTCGGTGTATTTGATGTGTACTTTGACGCGATATACGAACTTATCATAATTATTTTCATGTGTTAAGATTTCGTAAATCGTATAATAAACTAATTACGTAAGCAAAATTTACTAACACCGCGAGGTTCGGACCTCGACTTAGTGTTGTTAACAATCTTAATAAGGCAAACAGCAAGAGAGGACTGGGTCTCAGTTCTTCCTATACAACATGTAACAAAACCCCTGTCAGATCCGAAAAAGGCGTGTTCGTGGTACAGTTCATGAACCGTCTCGCATAGGCGGCTTCTTTGACACAAAACTGTAGATAGTAAGTACGTGAACTTTGAGGAGCGGTCAGTGTTGCTATTGCCTTGAATCAGTTTTATAACTATTTATATATTTTCACTGGGGAAAAATAAAATCGTGTCGGGAAAAATATGTGTTCGCAGTACGATACCGAATAATACTGTCAAGGATCGGACAGGGTTTTTTTTTACACACTGTATATGGATATATTTGTATTGCTAATTTGGTCGGGTCGGGCCAGCTTGATGTTAGGACGGGTTGGAATGTTATGTAGGTACAGCGTCTAGAGTATTATAAAAAAATTTAGTCCGTTAAAATGAGGTTATATGAAACTTTCTTGAGTGATAATGAAAAAAAAAGAATAACGATTCTATTTCTTGTAAATATTGGCCTACAAGGTATTCTTCTAAGCCTGAAGGCAAAAGCCTACGAAATAACGTGTCTACAAATTAAAATAAAGCTCAATAAACTACTCTTCGGCCGCTGTATCTTGGCGGACCTAAACAGGGATACAAGATATTGTCATCTCTTCCTCACCCACAGTAGTGTACAATGAACAGTAATGAACACATAATTAGATTCTAAAACATTCAATTCCGTATAAAAGATAAAAAAATATCCGCCATAAAAGTGCCCGCCTACTACGGCGACCGGTTAAACACATCCGGATTTCGGGTAATATCGAATATTATATCCGGCAGAAACGGATTCGTAACCGGTTTTCGGGTTTAAGTAATTGGAAATCCTACCCGGGCAGGTATATCCGAGTGTTATGTATCGATGCGTAAACTTAGGTGTATCCGGCAATTCACATCACTAACCCGGGTACTTTTATGTATGGCTTTATTTGTTGCATATTGAAATTTAATGTTTCGACGATCTATGAGCAGTTTCGTGTTTGTGTGTATGTGTATTTTATCTGTGTTTGTGCACCTGTTAAAACTTGAATCGTCGTGACAAGGTTTCCTAATGCAGTCATCAGTTTCCCACAAAGGAATAGTAGTGTAAAAATTGTTATGAAGTTATTATAAGCACCTTTGTGGGTAAAAATAAAAAAAGAACTAAAATAGTGCAACTAATTTGCATGTATCACTGCGCCGAATTACGCCCACGATCTGTCTTAGATCTTGCGTTTTCTAAACAAGAACTTTTAGTCCATATCTTTATTGCTTTAGGAAAATAACTTATTTTAACGTTACTTATTTTTAGCTGGGATAAATTGTGTTAAGAGTGGTTGCACGTCGGTAGTGCAATGGGTGGGATTCGAACCGGCAACCACATGGCAGCAACTCCGATGCCCTAGCCATTAGGCTACCGCCACTTAAATTTAATTCCACTGTCACTTTTATATGGTTTTACAATATGAAACCAACAATAAATATGATACAGAACTTTTTCAGCCATCTAGAACGACGTAACTCGAAATCTATTTACTCGCAATTCAGGCCTTGCTCCCAGAATTTCCAAGCTGTCAACTATACAGACTTCAGCAGAACACAATTATAATGTACTAAGGCTACGTGTAAAGCTGGATTCATATTTCCAAATCAAATCACGTCCAAGCCGTCCTTTTGAAGACGTTTAGCTAAAATGGCTGTCGAATATCAAATGGGAAAGAGGATCTACAATATAATATATTTTTGTGTTACATTTACGAGAATTCATATGGTAATATTTGGGGCTGGTATAATGATATCGATTCTTCGAAAAAGCATTTATCATGGTGGTCCTTTTTCTTGAGATATCCTCGTATTTGCTTCTGATTTTTTTGGGAATAAATTCAGTAAAAAAATGTTATAAAACAAAATTAAATATTAGATTTAAAACGTTTGTAGTATTTTTGATTTTCTTTTTAGATTTCCGTAACTCAAAACGAAATAATGGAACCCTTACGACATCAGTTTTTGCTCGTCTGTCTGACCGTCCTTCCGTCTGACAGTCAATTAAGAGCCTTTATCTCGGGAACTTGGAGAAATAGCGAATTAAAATCAAATCCATATACCCAAATATACAATCTCTTCAAGCTGTGAAAATATCAAACTTTTAAGTGAACGCTAAAAAGGTACATCCGTTTATACCGCTTTTTGTTTTCGAAACTCTTGTTGTTCGTTTTCAACACGCACTTGTCCGGTTTTCTTTTGTTTTTTGATGATGATATTCGTTTCTCTGTACGACCAAAGAAACGATGGATGGATTGTGTGAAAGTCGATATGGCAAGAAAGAATGTTACTTGTGAGATGACGGCAGCAAGAAGAGTATGGAAGAAGAAGACATGCTGCGCCGACCCCAAATAAAATTGGGATAAGGGCAGGAGGATGATAATGATGATTCGTTTCTCTGTACACTTATCTCTTTTATGTATTGTTTTTTCATTGTGATTGTTTCTAATACAAGCGATCATCAAATCAGGAATAAAATTGGATGTATGGAATATAGGATGAAGTGGCATTGCTGTAGGCTTAACTACAAATGTAGGTAGCTATGTAACCTTGTTGTTTTGTACGTAGTGTTCGTAAGATACTATAATATATGAGATATCAAGAAGGAGATGTTCAGTATTATTTCAATGTACTTTAGGGGTTTCTGTTAATTAATATACACTGAAATTGTACCTGTAGGGAGTAACACAGGGACCTTTTGTTCGATACATACGGCCAGAAATGTTTGAGAACATCGCTTCAAATTACATTGTTTTCAGAAATATCTTTCATCAAGCTTCAAGATCGGATTTCAGTCATAAAAGTACCTTTATGTATTTGTATGGACATAGGACGCACAGGAATATTTAAATACAGGCCTTCGCTTATTCAAACTTCACAGTGTAGTCGCACTCTCTATTCTTTTTTTTTTAACACTAGCTTTTCCCCACGACAACGCCCGCGGTAACTAATTTTTTTTGTAAAAAATATAGCCTATATTACTCAGGGTGAAAGTAGCTATCCAATGGTGAAAGATTTTTTGTTATCGGCACAGTACAAAAATACACACACACAAAAATACAAATAGTTACTGTTTATAATATTAGTGTAGAAATTAATAGTATAAAAATAACCTGTAATTTTATACCTTATATTTTTATACAAATGTTTAAATTGATACAAAATATGACATCATATTATGCCGTACTGTCAACACTGATGTAGGCAAGTTACTTGCACCAGTGCATATAGGTAGTTTCGATTTAGTTAGAACGCAAGTGACAATCGACTAGAATGCGCGCGGCAACGTTGAAGCAATTTCCCAATGACCAATGACGGACGACTAAACAGTAGTAATACAGTGTGAAGTGCGATTGTCGTGCGTGCGGTGTTATGACACTGCTTACACGTGCAGCTGTAGGAGTCGTACTGTGTGTGTGAGTGCACAGTTTCACGCCAATACCAACCGTATAGAGAGAATGTTCGTATGATCCTTGATTCTACGTTTGGTTTGACGGGCCTGTTGGTCTAGTGGTGTGGGTTCGATTCCCACCCAGGACAAATCTTTGTGTGATGAGCACGATCATTTGTTCTGTGTCTGGGTGTTATTTATCTATAATATATGTATGTATTTATAAATATATAAGTATGTTTATCAGTTGTCTGGTTGCCGTAGTTCTGCCTAGTTTGGGATCAGATGGAAGTGTGTGAGCTGACCCAAGATAAAAAAAAAGTTCAATGTCTTACGATTTACTTTGGCTTGAAAAGTCTTACAAACGCTAAGAATTTGCACTTCAATTCTAAATTATCTTATTGGTATCTTATTGATTGTGCTTTCTGAATTTCTGCCTTCCAAGAAATTGCGTGACATTGTTAGCTAAAGTAACGAAACTAAAACTTTCTAATAAAACCCCAGCAGCTTCCCAACCATTTCTGATACTATAAGTGTAATTCCTCAATTCTACAATTACAAATCTCCACAGAATAAAATGCTCGTTACCTAAACCCTCCTTGTATCCCTCCATAAGAATGTCTCAAGGCGAATAGAGGGCTACAGAATCCCTTGACAGTATAATCCCCTTTTATATACTGAGGGTTCAACCTTAAATATAACACATAGGTATAAGTTTAATAGTTTTAGTAAGAAACTCCAGTGTTGTTCTTCGAGGGCTGTATTTTGATGGAGAAAGTTGGATGTTTGGAAAGTGCGCGCTGATAAACGGATGGAATATTTTAGGTTCCAGAACTTTATTGGTTTTAAATACCTGGTGTTATTATTGTATGAATTTGTGATAGAATGGTCTGGAATATAGGAAATTATCCTTTTTGTGAACTTAGTACTTAACCCTAAAATAGGGATATCTTGATTTCATTTTGATTGCGATTGAAGTCAACTTTCATTTATATCTAGCAATCAATTAAGAGGTATTATCAAGAGAAAAGATCTGTATCTTTGTAACGAAAAGACTAATGCACTGATTTTAAAAATTCGATTTTTTATTCGATTGCTACATTATTTATGAGTAACATAAATACGTTATATTCCTTACTAAAAGAATTAAAAAATTAAATAAAATAAAAAATGGGATCGCGGACAGAGCCGCGGGAAACAGCTTATCTGATAATATTTTTAGCAGAAACGCTGACACGAATTAGCATATAAATACACTCGCTTTTTGTGATGGATAATTAGTACTAATCTATACATATTGTATTAAAAAATCCCCGCTGAGTCCGTCTGTCTGTTTGATTGTGATAAAACTCAAGTAATATAATAACGGCCTATAAACGTCCCACTGCTGGGCACAGGCCTCTTCCCATATAGAGAAGGAATGAGCATTGATCACCACGCTTGCTCATTGCGGGTCGGCGATTTCAGATTCAGTTTCCTCACGATGTTTTCCTTCACCGTTTGTCAATGATTTTTTGGAGTGATTAAGAAAGTACATATAACTTAGAAAAAATCACATTTGTAGATATTTGCTTGGGTTCAAACCTGCAACCATGTGCATGCGAAACCAGTCATTGAACCGCCAGGCCACCACGACATTAACACCAAACAGACGAGTAGGATAAAATTGGGGTTTCCAGATCACATAAGATCTGAAAACCCCAATTTTCAATAAATGTGTATTCAACTATACGAAATCTTGTTTTTTGTATTAATGGCCGACTATTAGAATATACTGTTTATTGCATAATCAAATAGATTGTGATCTGCATTACATTTCAAACGTATAATGATCCAGGTAAAAGTCTTAGAGGTGTTGCAAGTCGTTTATTAAATAAAACTAAAAATTATGTTAATTTAACAATTCATTCATGTTCTGTAATTGTTTCAGACAGTTATTAATATAATTTATTCCATTCACAGCGTTCAAATATAAACATCGATCACATAAGATCTGAAAACCCCAATTTTCAATAAATGTGTATTCAAATATACGAAATCTTGTTTAATAATAATAAATAAGTAACTTGGGACAATCTCACACACGGTCATTTGATCCCACACTAGGCAGAGCCTGTACTATGGTAACCAGACAACTGATAAACATACTTATTTATTTCTAAATACATACATACATACATATTATATATTATAGATAAATAGCACCCAGACACAGAACAAATGATCGTGCTCATCACACAAAGATTTGTCCTGGATGGGAATCGAACCCACGACCTCCGGCTTAGCAGTCAGGGTCACTAACCACTAGACCAACAGGCCCGACAGGATGTTTGTTGTATTAATGGCCTACTATTAGAATATACTGTTTATTGCATAATCAAATAGATTGTGATCTGCATTACATTTTAAACGGATAATGATCCAGGTAAAAGTCTTAGAGGTGTTGCAAGTCGTTTATTAAATAAAACTAAAAATTATGTTAATTTAACAATTCATTAATGTTCTGTAATTGTTTCAGACATATATTAATATAATTTATTCCTTTCACAGCGTTCAAATATAAACATCGAGGAAAATGTATAGCATGTTGCATCCAAGGTTCGTCGTAAAACTCCCAATCTTCTATAACACCACCACATGAGAAACATGCTACTTTATCATTCACACCATTTCCACAATAAAAAAATCCAGCGTCGGCCATTTCCATCACCAACCTTCTACTTGAATTAGCCGTTGCCCAATAATGTCTAAACGAAATCTCACGCATTTTATATACATTATACATGTCATAACGAGGGTTATACGTATTCTGGGACATGTTCTGTTCACTCACTATATAGTTCTTGATACAGATAATTATAAAAGTGAAATGATATCGTACTGCTGTAGCCAGCAATTTATAATGATTAACATTTGATGGGATTGGTAGGGATAGAGGATTTGAAAATTAAACAAGAAAATGTTTATTTAAAAAAATTTATTATCTATACACCATTTATTTAAACATATTACATTTTTTAAAGCACATATAGAGTCATGATAAATACAGTTATATAAATCTTGAGAATATTTATATTGATCGTATAAACTTATCAAACTAGAACAACCTTTATCTTCTAAATTGAATATATTACAATTACTATTTTCTAAAATATGCTTTAACCACAACACTTTTTCTGAACCTTTTACATAGATATGTTTATCTCTTAAAATATCAATAACCAAATTCCGATAATTAGAATAGGGTACAAATCCTTCACGCCAGTGTATCTTTCTGTTACGTTCAATCCAACTAACTTGCTTTTTTTCTTGCTTCGTTAATTTTTCAAATGGAAATGGTGGCTTAATTAAAAACACTTGTAATGTTTTATTATACAATATTGCGATTTCTTTTATTATAAATTCATTTGTTTCTCTTTTAAAGCCTTGAATATCCACAATAGCGATCATGATAATCTGCGTACAATGTTGCTAAGAGGTTTGTATTCCACAAGTCGATCGTTTATAATCAAACAATATGCAGTCGTCTTATCTGGTATTGCTGTAGAACATTCAATTTCCAATCTCACATCTACTGGACCTGTTTTAAGGCTATCATTTTGTCTTGAGCAGTCTAAGATAAAGAGAGGGGCTTTTTCTTTAAACTCCTTTAGGTTAAGCAACGGGTCTACTGGGCAGTTGTAATACGACTGACGAAATTTCACAAACATTTCGTATAATATACTGTATTTGTTCTCAGAAAACTTTAAACCTAAAGGCTCATATGGATAATATTGTGAATTCAAAAAGAGCGTAACGTTTGTTACGTCACAATAATCGAATACTGAACTGTCTTTAGTTTTATTATTGATTCGATTAGTTTGTAAACAAAAAATGACATATCTGGGTTTTTCCAATTGTGAAGCAGTTTTAACTGACCAAGAATGCTTAGTGGTTTTAGGTAGTAACGGATACTCATATAAATCCCAATTTCTAAACGCCATCTGAATAGGTTTATCTTTTTCTAAGTGTTTTAAAAGTGTCAGTCGTTCTCGGTCTGATACTTTTATGTGTGGCACCCTCCATTGAACTCTATGTATATCAATTTGAAAATGAGTGATATCATCAGTAAGGATAACGCTATTTAAGTTAGTGTTACATCTGTTCAAAATAAGTTCATGTTTGCAATTTATCACTATTTTATTGTAATCCTCTGCAAACCCTAAGACCTTATTTAATGGTATCACAGCACAAAAATGCCCATCACTTTGAAATCCCTCTAAACTCCATCCCCATAGAGCAGCAACTTTATTTTCTGCTTGATTCAAGGAGATGTATGATTTTATGGTTGACGTTATTCCAGAATTTTTTATGCGGTCTATTTCAATACCATTCATTTCGTATCTGATGTCTTGAAACAAAGACATAACATGGTTATTAGTGAACGTAACAGTTTTTTTGATTGGATTCCCATCTTTACCGAAGAGCTTCGCTTGTCCTTCGACGTAGATTGAACTGGCTGATGGTAGCACGTATATGTCTTGCTGGTGGATGGGGATTCTGATTTCATCGTTTTCTCTGAAGCTGCTATTGTAGGGATTGTATGAATGAACTTCATAACTTTCGATCGAAGTGTCGAAGTGCGGTAATTCAGTAATCTGTAGTATATTCATACTTTAAACCCCAGGGCTTTTAGAAAATCTGTATTTACTTTAGTCAATTTCTTAACTTGTTTTTTACGTCTTTGCACCTTAACAATTGCGGAAGAACTAAGACATTTTTCATTTGCTTGGATGTTTTTATAATATACTATCATTTTGTTTTTCTTAAATGGAGTCGTAATTCAATATTATGTTTTTCTCCAAAGTTAATGCAGCGACCGAACTGATCAACAATCCTAACAGATATAGACGAGATTATATTCTTGTTAATTGGAAAGTAAATAACGCTTCGCGGTATTTCTATATAAGAATCACTTGGAGGAGTATCAGATACAAACTCATGAATAAAATGTGTTGGCAAACCGTTGCAGTATGAACCGTTTACAAGATCACATTCGATTCTGATTACATTTAGACTATTGTTGTTGAATGTCACTTTTGGTCTTGAATTTAATACCGAAAAGTATAGCAAACCGCACTCGTATTGATCAGGTAAATACAGTGGTGGATGAAAGTAAGAAATTAATTCAGATGTATTTCCAGAGATGGTAACTGTTGTAGACATACTTGCATACTGAACACATTTTGAAGATCCTCTTTATTTTATTCCTTTATTACACCAGAATTTTCGTAAAAAAATTAAGCAGAGATGTCCACAATTGAAAGGGTGATCACGCTGTATATTATCATAATTATATTGGACTTTGGAACCTACATATTTTAAGAATTCTTTTGGAGGCTTAAGATTTCCGTAACTGTCGAAATACTCAATGTAATCATTACATTTTGCATAGGCTACCCAATGAGAACCAGGATTTTTAGAACTATCTAAATTAATAACCCCACATTCTTTTTTAAAAGGATATTGTGGGAGCTCATCTCTCATAAAGACACCTCTAAAATAAGGAATTCTATTTCCATACTTTAAAATATCAAAGTTAGTTAAGGCTCGTTTGGGTAGCCGATATCTTAGTTTTTTTGTTTCGATACAAAAATTCCAAGCCCATCTTTATGCGGTTTAAGGTGTAATCCTTTCCCAATACATAGAGCTTCCATTTTCTCATTATGTCTCTTCGATTCAATCAACATCTTTTTAGCCATCTTGAATTCATTAATGGTTTTAGCAATACCAGCTGCACCGCCTGCTAAAGCTCCCGCCGCTGATAGTCCCGCAAAAATAGGAATCAAAGGTAATACACCACCAGTTTTTGGAATAGGAATTACGCGAGGAAGTTTAAGGGAGGAATTATCAGCTAATTCTCTGGCAGCAGCAATTGCTAATTCTATAGCTATTTTCTTGGTCTTTGGTTTTAATTTTTTCATGTGTTTTTTAGTTTTAGTTATCACATTTTTCAGTTTACTTTTTAACCCCTTTCCAAGTGTAGCTTTTAGAGAAGACTTTTTGCTACTTGTTTTTAGGCCAGAACCAGTTTTAATTTTGGCAGACATAGCCTTGCTTACTAAGCGTGCCGCAATTTTTTCGCCTGCACTCGCATCTGAAGCAACAACTCGCTCTTTTGCCATTTTTAGTAGAATTAAATCAGCTTTATGACGATCCTCTAAATTTGATGATTTGTGATAAGCAATGTCGTGATTTTTGCAATATTCGTCTAATTTGTTAATACCGCTATCTCCGCGTGTAAGTCTTTTAATTAATTTCGTACCTGGTCCACAATAATTGTATCCAGGTAAATGTAATTCAAATGGTAACTTATTTATAAGCCAATTGAGAAGACTACTCCCCCCAAAACACATTACAAGACTGACGAATTCAGATTGAGCTTATTAATAAATACTTGAATGATTCATCCATGATTTTGTTATTAGGTTAATGCTATAGTAATATATTCGATTTATGAATCCAACTATTTTCAGTTGAAGATAAACCTAACCATTTTACTAAAACTCTGTTACCTTTTGTTCTAAGAACTTTCTCAACTAGATATACATTGGGATGTTTTGTTTTTTGAAGTTCTTGTGTATAAAATGCACCTAAAATAGGCTGACCTCTGATAGTATCTTCAATTAAGTAAGTTATTGGAGTTGTTTTTTGTATTTTACGAATTTTAAATATTTCTGTTGACCAATTGGGAGTATAACCTTTTTCAAATGTTCCTTTGTATTTACTGATACGCACATAATCACCTACTTTGTACTTGCTTTTTAAATTATATTTTTTTAGCAACTTTAAATACCTTTCCAATATCATTTTTTTATTATTATTGTCCACATTAGCAGGGATTTCATTAATAGTGCGATGGTGAGTATGATTGTATTTGTAAATAACATCATTTAGGGTATTATTTATCCAATTGTAATTGCCTTTTAAACTAAATTCCTTATAAACTTTAGATTTCAATGTCCTGATAAATCGTTCAACTATTGAAGCCTTTTTTGTTGAAAAGGTTGAATAATGATTAATATTATATGATTTCATAAGCTTCTGAAAATTGTTATTATAAAATTCTGCTCCATTATCCGTTTGCAGATTTTTAGGAATACGCCCTTCATCTAACAAAATTTTGAAAGAGTTACACACATCTTCTTTGGTTTTACTTCTCATAGGAAAGGCCCAAGCATATTTTGAAAATGTATCAATAACGGCAAGAATATATCTGTAATTTTTATTGTCCTTTGAAATTGATTGCATATCAATTAAGTCTGCTTGCCACAAGTCATCTATATCTTTCATGATAACATGTCTTCGTGGATAGTTCACCCTCGCATTTTTATGAATTTCGTTTACCACGTCAGCTTTGCTCATGTTCACAATTCAGTATACTTGTCTTGAACTCAGCTATTGTACTGAATAAAAAGCTTGTTATTATGACTATTTATTATTTAATTATATCAGCTTCTTTTAATTCTTCGATTATTGATAAAATTTCATTATCATGGTTTGTATTACCAGCATCTCGGGAAGCAATTAATAGTTTCAATCTATCAACCAGTTCGTTAGGATCGTCCCAATATACCAAGTCAGTGTTATTTTTGTATTTCTTTAGCGTTGGTAAGCTTCCTCCAAAAGTGATAATATTATTGTTTAACGATTCAGAAAACAACGGTCTAATTATTTCACGATATTTTATTCCTTTATCGCCTCTAATTTGTCCATTAGGATTGAAATCTCTCTTATGTGCATTTGTATAATGCAACATATCTTTATAGACAAGTTTATCTTTGCTCGATATTAGTTTCAAATCGGGTTTTCTTCGAAGTAAAAGTTCTTTTAAACCAGGGGTTAAATTATAGCTTTTGTCACCAATTTTAATTAAAATGACATTATCATCGTTCACACTATCTATTTTGGAAAATGAAACTATTGAATTACCCATTAGTAATTTTTTGTTTGCCTTCCTTATTCCAAATGGTATATTTACCCCATCATAAATATCATGGATATCACAGCCCTCTAATGATATTTCTAAATCTTCCCGTAATTCTGTCTGGGGAGACTTTTTAACGAACTGCACAGAATTCAGTTCTGGATCACAGCATTCTTCAAACTTTGTAGATGAGCTAGTATAAATGTCATCCCAATCTTCAAAATTAGAGTGTGTTTTTTCTAAACTTTGTATTTTTTCTTTTGTTTTATTCGAATCAACTAGGGTTTGAAGGGGATCTGTGACAGGTTTTAACATTTTTTCAAGTGACAAGTTCATTGAGTGTTCCTGGTTTTTCATTTGTTTTATTTTATTCTTTATGGAGTCTACAGACTTCATTAATTCTATTTTAATATTCTTTTCCATGTTGTATTGTTACAAGTGTACTCAGCCAAAGAAGATATAATACTAAATCAGATTTATACGTTATTGATTTATATAGGTACACATTTTTAGATCAAAATTTAAAAAAACTATCTAAATTCTGCCTATACCTTCCATTGTTTAATGAAGAGTCTTTGCAAATACTAACAAAGTTATATGGCTCTCTCCAAGCTTTATTACAAAGGTTCTTGAATTGATTCCAGGACATATCAGAACTAACATGCTCTTCATAAATATGTTTCAAGTTCACATCGTCTTGTTTAAATATTATAAGAAAGTTAACATTATCACGCAGCAGCTGTTTCGGAATTTTAGTGTATGTTTGGCATAAATAAAAGCAATCGATTTGTTTATGTCTACCCATGGAAAAGTAATTACGAATGTTTATTTGATTTTCACATGCAACATCATCGAAAATAAATACAGAATTGGGTAGTGCTTCATCCGGGGCTATGACTTCTTTATTATCATTAAATTCATGAAACTTAACCTGATGCACTCTCTTTATAACTTCTCGTAAGAACCTGTATTTTGGCTGAAAGTTAGTTTTCGAGTAAAGATAAAGATTTTGAAATTTAAGACCATTCTCATGCAATAATAAACTAAGAACTACGTTTGTTTTTCCACAATTCGATGGACCACATATAATACAACGAATCGTATTTGGTAACAGAACGCTATGCCTAATGTGGTTATCGGAGTCACCAAGATTTATATGATTAACATTAAGTGATGTGTGTTGTTTGATCAACTTCATCTTGACTATTAATTCAATTTTACCCATACATAGATATATAAGTTGTCTTTTCAAATGTAAAGCGAACGTAGGTAGGTAATATTCAGAATACCTACATAGTGCATCCATTTTATGTTTAAACCTGCTGTAAATAAATAAATAATTTAGTTAGGTTATAAATGTTTTATCATAGCAAAAATAAAAATCATACATCAGTTATAAATGTTTTATTCAGATATTATTACATATTTAAATACGAAAATCAACACTACCACTCACTAAATTAAACATGTATATGCTATACCTACTTATACGAATTATAAACAAACATTATAATAATATGACAATTTATTCACATAAACAGATTTGTATTTAATTTTATAAATTAGTTCTTAGAATAAAGTTTCACAATGACCCCAAGGTAAAGTTTCAATAAAGTTCGTTTGTATTTGTCTCTTATCATCATTTCTATTTAAAACTACTTTATGAATTTCTTGCGAGTACAGTACATGCTTAAGTGATTTAATTACATTCATTTTACATTTAAAATTGACATTATTTGTTAAAGCTTTACTGTAGTGAGATAATTTCAATCGATTAGTAACAGCTTTAGATATACCTTTTGCTTTTGCGATGCGAGTTTTTGAACTGATTATACAATATAGTTTAGCTCTCAGTCCTACAAATTCACTTATGATGTCACCCCCGAGTTCATCTTTAAACAGTCCTGGAATTTTAGTATTTACTCTTGGCATGCTGTAACAATTATCAGCCTGGAAATTACTTGTATCAAAATTTGCGATATCATTTTTTATGTCTTCATAAACATCCTCTGTATTAATAAAATAAAGAAGGCTATCTGTATCTGTATAACACAGTCTTGCGCGAGTATTATATTTATTTTTAATAAAGTTATAGTGAAATTTATACAAATGTTCCTTTGCTAATTCTAGAACTGTAAACCCAATGTAGATAGGGCGATCTAAAATAATTTTTTCGGGAGTTAATTGAATAGCAACAAAACTTTCAGAAAAGATAGCAATACTTTTCAGATTTGGTTTTGCAATTAATTTTTCAGCACCGTGGTGCTTGTTAGTTTTATTATTGTAATCATCCCACATGGTAACTAATTTGACGTTAACCTGTTTGCGTCTATTTTCAATAGTTTTTCCAAATATAGCATTATTAAGGAGTTTGAAAAAGTCTTTCTCAAATACGTTTGTTGAAGCTTGACGCAAAGTAGTATTCAAGTCAATATATTTTTGTAAATAATTTTCTTGTCTAAATGTTAAAATACGGTGAATTTTTTTCAAAATTAGTCCATTTAATAAACATGTCTTTAAATGAATGTAATGTATGACATAGTTGAATTTGTGGTATAAATCAGCAATTAATTTAGGTGTTTTGCCCCCATTAGGTGTGAACCTCTCGGGCGCAAAAGGTAAATCACCATGAGTATTATGTAAACTCTCGGGATATAGTAAATCAACTTCTAAAATAAATCCATATTCAGAATCATCTGGTATTGATAACACATTTACTGTTTTAATCTCATCGATTGTCAAAAAACGGAAATCTGAAATAGGCATTTTCTTTGTCATTGCGTAACCATATAAATTGTTACAGTCAAGATAAATCAAATAAGTTGATTTTTGAGAAGCATCATAATTTGGTAAATATTTATTATTCGCTTGAGCATGGCGAAGAGAACATTGTGCCAAGCCCCCACGTATTCCCTTTTCCAAAAATTCATACATTTCTAAACTATGAATTAACTCTAATTTAACGCCTGTGTACAGAAGCATCGCATCCCAGCTTAAACTAGGTGCAGTAATGTAATAAGCTGGATCAAGTTGATAATGATCCAGACAAGTCTGTCTAAATTTTTCGAATACGTCAGCAAGAAGTAATACGTCGGTCTTTAAATATAAATCTGTATATTCTCCAAGTGTTTTAATATTAAATGACTGCCAAATAGATTGAGCGTGTACGTATTCAGCATCGCTAATATGCTGACAATTCAAACTGTTATAGAAACAAACTTTCGATGGAAGTTGCGTCTCGTAATATTTTGAGTATGCGTCCATATAATCATAGGGATAAATTCCTTTTTGTCGTAACAACTTTAACTGATTATTATTAATAGCTGAAAATTCTTTTAATAAATTAACAAAGTCAGGTTCATTCAAGTTATTTACTAATGTGCTTAAACTTGAATGAAGAAATTGATAAGAATCTATGAACTTAACTTGAATAGGCTTTGATTTTAATGTATTCTTAGTATAAAGTACTTTTGTGAATGACATATACCTTTCTTTGGTTTTTGGTATAATTTTAAAAGCACCTTCATACTTCGATAGTTCTTTTATAAATAGATGAGAATCATAGCCAGATAGGTTATGAAAAATAACTGGCACAAATGGACAAACTCTTAACATTAAATTACAATGAGAATGTGCTGCGCCTCGGTATTGTGATGTAATGTGATCATGATCCATTACTTTATCATCAAAGAGCAAATAATTACAGATATGACATGTAGTGGCATTTTTGTAATCGTTTTCTTGGTCCTTAGTTAAAGGCGCCATAGGTAATTTATTTAATAAGATACCGTGAATGTACTCCAAATCTCTTATTAAATATTTTATAAATACTTCTACACAATCAGCTCCTCTATAAGTAACATACTTATTCAGATCTGTATTGTGTGAACAACAAATATAGTAACCAAAACATGTAGGTTCGTGAATCTTATAGGTACGAGTATTCTCAGTTACATTTATATTGCAGTTCAGTAAAAGACTTTCAAAATCAGCGTATATAACGAAATTAATCTTTTGTTTTCTTTCAAAGTTCTTAAATTGAAGAATACTATTTTTTTCAGGTAAAACAGTCAAAACCTTAGGACATTTATTATGGTCATTATATTTCGTTTCACTCGTGAAAACTTGTAGGCATGTCTCACATAGGTACATTTTACCTTTATGTTTACTTATCTGACGTTTGATTAATCTCAATAGATTTTTTATTAAGCAATAATGCCCGTTACCTTTCTGTTCAAAGTACAATAAATTGACGTGCAGATTTTTTCTTAAACTTGTCACATATAAAGGTCCAGTGACCATATTTTTGTTATCTAATCCATATATATTAATACTTATGTGGGGATTTAAATTTTCAAATATTTTAACATCTTTGTATGATAGGGGAAATGATAGCCGGTCTGTATTTAAAACTTTTGAAAAATGCGGATATGAACTTGTTCTGCAAACATTCATTTGGCAGGGATATAATGCTGCGACAATACTCCATAAAAAGCAGTTGTTATCGCTGTTTTTAATATTTAAACAACTTCTAGTTTTTTTTATTACTTGTGGCAAATCTATATAGGTGCCGCCTTTCAAAGGAGAGTATTTGTTAATGTTAATTTCTAGATGACTTATAAAGAAACAAGTCCAACCAGATCCACAATGTTGGAACTCTGAGAGCTTTCTGTCAAATGTATTTATTGTTTTCAAATATAATTCATTTATATCTGAATTATTATTATTATTATATACGATTTCATATTTTGTGTTAAATGATTTAAGCTGTTGCTCATCAGATGTTGGGAGAATGAAATAAGCAAAAAGCTCAAAGTTTAATTTAACACAATTATGTTTTATCAAACAATCATTAATTAGTTTTATGACCTTAAGCCGATTATCCATTAGGAATTCCTCAGGTGTTAGGTATTCCATTAATGGATTCAGTCTGAAACTTATTATTCTCTTTTTAAAAGCCGTGGCTATTATATCGATATTTTCTATTTCAGTTTTTAGTATGCAATTAGATTTATGCAAATTCGTTCTTAAATGATACTGATATTCAATTTTAGGTACTTCAATGTGACATTTTTGACATATTATTATATCGTTGTTATTTGTTGTGATTCCGGATCTAGTTGAAACTGTAATAAAGAAAGGAAAAAAAAGAAACAATGAGCATTAAATCAAATGTAATAATATGATAAATGATTATACAACTTAATATCTATAACTGATTACATGATTTATTTATATGCCTATTAACTAGGTACCGCCTAAGGTATAAAGCATAATAGTAGATTTACATCTACAATCTACATATTTATTCATATGTAGATTACAAAAATAAAAAAGATTTATAAATTAAGCTAGTAGGTATAGCAATAGTATAAACTTGAAATATAAAGATACCTAATATTTGAATAATTGAATACAGGATATCTAATAGTTAAGATTACAGAAACACAAAAAAAAGGATTATATTTGGTGGGTCAAGTAGCTTAATAATAGTATAGTAGGTAAGTAACATAGTAGGTACTACTGAATATTAGTACTTGTTCAATACAGTACCTACTATTTTAATAGTAGTTACTTACAAATGTTGGTGGGCACTTAGCGTACTCTTTTCGTGTAGCTATAATAAAATTAGACAAATGTTGCCAAGCATCTGTATTGTCAAAAGTTTGATTTTTTAGCGTGACAATTGCTTGGCGCCATCTATTTATTGGCTGAACTTTTTCTATTTCATCGCACCGGTATATTTTTAAATCTATATAATGCGTTCCCGGCTTTTTTTCAAAGGTTTGGCGCGAATGACCATTTGCAAGGCGTCGTGTTATATATGAAGGTAATGGTGATTTACCAGTCACTGCAGGGGCCTCTTTCTCGTCGTCCTCACTATCGGTTCCAAACAGATCGTATGCCGTGCACTTCCTCGGAGGAATGGGTTTGATATACGGCTTCTTTGAAGCTGATGGACGGGGCGGCGCAGACGGTTTCGCCGACGACGGGACGGCAGACATCGCAGAAGTAGACGGTCTAGGCACCGGACTTGCTCTCGATGGTGAAGACGTACGTGATGATGCGTACTTCCTTTTTCGCCCGTCGTGCTTCTTTTTTTGAACCTGAGGTTCCTCGTCGACGTCAGAGGGAAAAAGGGTCTCGGCGTTTTCGTGCGACCTGAAATAGAGTATACAATACAATATAATATACAATCAAATCATTATTCAAGCGTACATCCCACATTGAAATGTCACAGTTAGGTGCACTACTCTAATTCATTATTATTTTATTATTGTCTATCTATCTATCTATCTATGTTCATCTAATATTTAAATAAGTACATCTTTTTAGAATACTGAAACAATAATCACAGAAATATTACTCTATTAAACCACAATACTATAACACGCTAGATAAAACTATAAAATAGAAATACAAGAGCAGGTCTATTAATTTATGTTTTATTAAAGAACTTAGAATACTTACATTTTTCGTAGAGTAGGTTGATTCTTGGTAAGTAGGTAGGTACTTGATGTTTATCTGGAGCTTCTGGTAGCTGAAGTGATGCCTCCTAATTCCCCGTCCAATATTTAAATAGCCGGGATCCACGTGATGACGTGAGCTTTTTCCATATCCCTTTACAACCGGAAAGTTTTTTTTTATTTTTATACTATAAAACCTTTTTCTTGGCATTCTGCTATGTCTATAAAGCCTCAAAAAAATAGTTAAAAAAATCTCGAGTTCATAGTTAACCCACAATGCTACCCGCACGATCGTGAGTCACAGGTTGTACGTGACATAGTCACGATCGTGAGGTTAGTTTAAACTAATCTTATATTTTGATAGTTTGAGGGCAAATAAAGAGTTTTATAATGAAATCAGCCTCTTTATTAATAATTAAGTTATAATTAATTCACTTTCATAGCATTTGTCTTCGCACTAAACATTTGTACAAGCCTTTAGCAACACGGTACAATTTTTTTAGTAAAATATTAACAAAACCAAAATATTAAATGTAATTATTCTTAAATGTAACCATTAGTTAAAAAAACATCTTATTATGCCTCTTACAGTTATCAGGAACTAGGAGTACCATATCATCCTTTGGTGTGGTAAGACTTGAAACAGTCTTTACCGCGTGTGAGATGCACAAATAGGTGTCGCATTTTTCACAACGTATCTTTGTGCGACTGGTACAATTTTCGTACTGGCACATTCTTGGTGCTTTTATTTCGTCAAATACTAAACTACAGAAGCTCCAAGTCCAAGAGATTTATCACCAAACATTATTTTAGCTCCTCGATAGATGTCAAAGTTGAGCATCTATCCTTCACTTATAGTCAGCACGAAATTCTTCAGACCAACCGGGCGCGGTTTGTTTCGGACTACCTGACGTAGTATACACCTGCCAGTAAATGGTATCATTTGCTCGTCAATGGAGAAGAAGCCAGGCGTTACACGCTGCTTTTACCCTGTCAACATTGGCTGTGCCTTCCACAATGGGTTGTTTTTGTCATGCGGCAGGGCTTCATCTGAATCTACGACAAGCAATGCATTACGAACTGTCAAGAACCCATCACGAGCCATTTGTTGAGTTATTATGTCTAGTTTTCATCCACCTCCCCAGTACATCGGAATACGGGGGTAGGGAATACATCCCATGATAATATGTATGGAAAAGACTCTGGCTACTTCTACAGACATTAGTTTTAGTTCTAGACGAGTTTTTTTATGATGGTACAGGTTTCTACATCTGGCAACTTCGTCGAAAAACTCTAATCAAAGTAGTAATATGAGAAATACTCCATTGGAGTCTTGACAGGAGCCACGGGCAGTTAAGTATAGTCATGATTTCGATCATCAGAAGGTACCTACTTCCAAACTCTCTTTCGAGGAGGTGGCCGTGAAGATCCGAGGGCGCGGAGTTAGTTGTGATGATGCTGGAGTATCCTGCGTCGGTTCCGACTCTAGTGCTGCAGACGGTAGTAGTTCAGGTTCGAGTTCAGTGTGAAAATTGTCGAACTGAAGATTGTCAAAAATGCTGGGTTGGGTCCTCAATATCTTCGATAACGGATAAGTTTCCATCGCCCAGCACGTCTATAACTTGGTCATCGTTCAAATTTCTGCCTAAAATTTTAAACAAGATACTCTCAGTAACTAAATCTACGTACACACAATCGTCAATTACAGTACTTACTCCCAAATAACATGTTGGGATTACGACCGGAGCCACACGATCGTAGCGGTCAGACTTTACGACTTAATTGTAAATAAACTGCAAAAGTTAGCATAAATCTAAAATTATCTAGGTGTTTAAACATCCTTTAACTTTAAAATAAGTACAAAATACTATAAAAAAACAAATAGTTATTAATCAAAATTATTACTTACCCGCGGCGCGGCGCGGGTCGAAAAATGCAGCCATCGTTCATCGCAACCCACACGTCGCTGACCGCCTCCACACTGCCAGTGTATTTTTTCTCGTGCGTAGAATACTCCTCACAAACGATCGACGCCGGTCGCGTTCGGAAAAAGTAAATTGTTTGGCGCCAATATTTTTTTTAATGAAAACTCACGCTCGTATAAGCCCGGGTGTAAAGGGATATATGTAATGCACGCGTTAACCTAAAATCCTGAGTCAGGACTTCTTCACGGACAAATGCTTTGCAATCATAACCAAATGTACAAATCTCAACCTTAAATTATGATACCTAAAGTGTACACTAATATTTGACTAGGTATATTAGCCACAGTCGAGTCTTACATACTAGTTAAATACCGCGACTTCGTTTATGTAATATTTATTTTATTAAAACATTACCATATTCATTAATACTAGCCCCGCCAGCGGTTTCACCCGCTTCCGAGGGAACTATTTCCCGCAACCGGATAAAAACTAGCCTATGTGTTAACCCAGGGTATAACCTATCTACAAAATTTCAACCAAATCGGTCCAGCCGTTTTTGCGTGAAAGAGTAACAAACATCCATACTTATACCCATTCTCACAAACTTTCACATTTATAATAGGATTAGTACCTAGGATACACTGTAAGAGAAGTGTCTGGCTGTGTCAAGCAAAAGACGGTCTTGTTATCGGTTTTTATTACCTTTCTTTTGCTGATTTATAAATTAAAAGTTTGAAGAAAAAGACAATAATAGCAGGCAGAACCAGGAGTAATAATAGTATGTCGATATTGCAATACAATATTATTGTTTTGATCCATCTCCTTAAACAGAATTAGAACTTACGTTGCAAATTAGACGTACTACTTACATGCGATGGTTTCGGATGCCGGATCTTCTCAACAAAAATGTATGAAAAAAATTCAGTGAACAAACGTACAGTAAGTGTTTGTTTTATAAACATAGATTTATAGTAAACAATAAAATGTTTGGCGCCGTGATGTCTTGAGGTTTTCAATTTCACCATGCCATTTTTGTCCGGCGTACCTACTTATCGACATAATCTAACAAAATTGCACGATTTTGAACTCTATAGATTAAAAATCGATTATTATATAAATTGAAAAAAAAATATTAAATCAATCATTTCAATTTGTACTCTCGCCGAGTCCTGACTGGCTAAAAAACAAGGATCATTGCGTAATGTCGGTAAGTGTTAATATTTTCTTTAACAGTATTTTATCTATCAATTAAAATATAACATAATTCTATCTCTAAATATAATAAATCTATAAGCCCTTGACATTAGAGTTTTCGAATAAAAACGTATGTAAGTATACACTTAGTTCAACACGAGTAATTGCATTCTGTTTGTTTTTATTTTTTTCAGGACTCCGAAAACGACTACTTCAACTTCATTCCTATGAATACTGTAGTAGGACAGAAAAATGAAAAACAACTGAATCTGGAGGGCCCCAGCAGCAAACAGCTCAAAAGAAGTTCAACAGCTGCATTCACCTGTGTAAAAAAACTAACGCGTGGTGCTAAAGTGATCAGGATCGAAGTTTATGATGTGGAAAGTTACCCTGATATCATAAGTTCGCTATGTAATTGTGATGCTGAATTGTGCGTGCAGCATGTAGTTAAAAACATATTTATGGATGACGTTTATAAATCGGTTAAAGACATTGCTGTAAAGGTATCTAATAATATGATGTAAAATAAATCATAATACTTAATAAATGATAAAGTATTTTTATTTAACCTTTCACATACATTGTATACTCTCATCTAACAGATATTTTACGTCACGAAGCGACGACATGTGGTTTTAAAGTCTATGAGAGTATGGTTGAATGTCGCATCGAATAATGCACATACATCGCTTCGTGAGATAAAAGAACGCAATGACGTAAGTAGGTATATCAGAAATCCGATATAAGATAACATCGGAGAATGTGTGAGCGCATTTAATTATCAGAATTAAACCTTGTGACACTCAAAGACCAATCACATAGTTTTTATACCTTTGATCATTATTCAATTTGAATGTAATGCAGATAAGAATCTGTTTGAATAGGTTTTTTTCATTCAATGAACGGTTAATTAATAATAGTAGACCATGAAGGCAACAAACAATATTTCGTATATTTGAATACTATGATGTAAATTAGGTGTTTATAAAGTGGGGGGTTTTCTATATTTGAACGCTGTGAAAGGAATAAATTATATTAATAACTGTCTGAAACAATTACAGAACATGAATGAATTGTTAAATTAACATAATTTTTAGTTTTATTTAATAAACGACTTGCAACACCTCTAAGACTTTTACCTGGATCATTATACGTTTGAAATGTAATGCAGATCACAATCTATTTGATTATGCAATAAACAGTATATTCTAATAGTCGGCCATTAATACAAAAAACAAGATTTCGTATAGTTGAATACACATTTATTGAAAATTGGGGTTTTCAGATCTTATGTGATCTGGAAACCCCAATTTTATCCTACTCAGACGAAACTCAAATACCTAATATCGAATAGATTTGCATAAATATTGCACCAATCAATCAAACCAACCAATCTTCGATCAATAAGCTAATCTTCGCTTATAAACTACAAACGATATTGTTAACACATCATTAATTATTCATCAGTTCGAACCGCAGCCTACAAAAGCCGAGAATAATAAGTCGCCATTTTTTCCGACACAAAATGTGTTAAAATAATTTAATACCTGCGTTAAATGCTAACCACATTTCCGAAGCACTTTAGGGTGAATGGATAACGATACTGTACTAACTGCGCCCCGCGGTATCACCTGTGTAATTGATGTTCCCGTGAATTTTTCAGTATTAAATTATCTACATATCAATTCATGGACTTAGGAATACGAAAAAATATACAATACTCTAATAAGTTGCATAGAAAAGCGATTTTAATCACGTAATTTTCCCCCGTTACCGTAAACATATTTTTAAGTCAATTTTTTTATTGATGAGCTTCAATCGCCGCACTTGCTCATAGCAAGGCAGCAAGGTATTTCAAATTCAAATCCTTAATCGATTGTCAATGTTGTCTGAGAATAATTAAAAGATTGAATTTAACTTTGAAAAGTCAAATAACTTGCCTGTTTTGAACCTGCACCCTTGTGCACATAAATCTGCTCATTGAACTGCTAGGCCACACTACACTACACCAGAACACCGCGACACTTAGTTCGATTTACATTGCGTAAAACCTCAATCAAATTCAACAGGCTCTGAACAAATATTGCGAGCCATAACTGCTTGTTCCACACTCATTTTTTGGAGTAGTTCCCATTCATATGACCTTGAAATCTATACCTACAATATCCTCTACCCTTCGATTCCCAACAGAGAAAGTTATTGTTTAGCAATCTGCGAATCGTGTCGCCGTCAAGCGCAGTGTGGTCGAGGGATCGCCCCATTATGTTCATAGTTCCGACACGGTTGGGAAGTATTAGATCTGCAAGATTATGGATTAAGTAAAAGAACATTATATCAAGCGTCTACTTGTTGCCGTTATCATAAAAAGAGCAAAAAAAATGTTGTTTTTTAGTACTTCTTTGTTGTTATAGCGGCAACATAAATACATTCATCTATGAAAATGTCAACTGTCTAACTTTTCTACAGCTTGGTGACAGACGGATAAACGGTCTGGAGTCTAAGTAATAAGGTTCCGTTTTACTCTTGGACTACGGCACCCAAAACAAGAGTAGCTTATAATTATGAACTGGAATCTAACAAAGTCTTAGCTTCCTCGAAACAGCGTAATACAAGTTAGTAACTTTGGTTAGTCGATGATGTAGGCCCTATTAAAATGGGTACCCCGCCCCAGGTCAACGGTAAAACATGGCTTACGTCACGGGATTAATACAATAGTTGTGGTTATCCTAATATACACGTAACTTGTCTTGTTTGAAGTTTAATTGATCCTCATGCCAGAAAATATAATTGGAGCGTAGGATAAGGTTACTACGATACGAAGACACTTAAAGAATTCATTAAAAAATTATGTCGTTTTTAAGTCGGTTTAAAACTTACCTGAATAGGTACCAGCTTGAATTTTTGCTATTTGGCTTAGCTTTTTAGGACACAATTTGACGGTTTCACTTCGATAGATTATAATATAACGAAAAATAAACTTTCGTGCACGAGGACTTGACTTCCAATCCCGGGTCGGGTCCAAACTTAGTTACTGGGTTTTTCTGTTTAAAAATACTCGGTAGGAGTCAGGAAGCATTGCGGTGTTAACAGCTCAGTGTCAATGTATACATAATTATTATTCAGAAAGAAGACGGACAACATAATTATTCAGGACTGTAATATTGATTTTTATAATATTAGTTTTTGGTTGACGTCACAGCCGAAAGATTTTTAAAATTTCATGCCTGCATTGAAAATCTCTATACGTATATCTCTTAACCTCAATCCAAAGTTATGTTTCGGACTCCGGGCCGCTGTAACTTTGAGTGGATTCAATGCAGTTATTTGCATTCACGAAGAGGCGCGCGCTTGCTGTACGTAATATGTTAGATGGTAGCACCTAACTTTGTTTTCGGGATATTTACAGCTGGAGAATTATCACGTATTTCACTTAAAATGAATGGTGGTTTATTAAAAAACTTTATAGAGAATGATGTGTCATTAAGGGTATTGTAGCTGGGAAATATGGTACCATCCTTGTTGGCTGTTAATATCAACACCATGGCGTAAAGGTTGGTCCATATTTTTAACCTTTTAGGTGTCCCACTGTTGGCTAAAGGTCTCCTCCAATTCGCTCCAGGTCCATTGATCTTAAAACGCTTTCCATCAATCCAGCTAATAGCGATTTATGTTATCTCTTCAGTCCTCGTAGTCAAGTGAAATTTCTATATCTTAAATCATTCTATAGCTTAAATGACACGTATAACACGATAAGTCACGTGATAGAATTGTCACTTTCATACATTTGAGTGATTCGATCAGCGTTAACGATTGTAGAAATAGAGATAAAAGAGGCGATTGTCTTAATTGATAGGTGAAGGTACCAACAAGATTTATTTTTGTTAAAATAAAATTTGATAATTTTATAAAGTTGTAGAAAAGTAGATATTATCCTTATCTAGTTCCAAGTTTTGTTCATTCCTAGAAACTTATTCTAGTTAAATATTATTTTAATAGAAGAAGTAGATTCAGAATAATTTCTCAGAGCTTTTAATATGTACGTGGAATCAACACTGTCTTAAGAACCAAGTAATACTGCTAGCTGCCTTTGGGAATCATACGTAATACATACAAAAGGTTCTTAAGTATTAGTAAGAGAAACATGAATATTCACTCACAACAATACGAGTAAAATCAACAGGTTATAAGAATTATATAAAAAAATTATATTAGTCAGTTTGTTTTGGCAGAATATTAAATCTCAATCATTTGGTATTCATTAATAATTGAACAATTTTCGTAATTTTATTGAATAATTCATATTAAACAATAAAATTTATTATGGTGATAGAAGGCATAGGTCATATTGTAAAATAAATATTTTAATTTTAATCTTTATTGTTCTTGTTTATTTAATAAGTTAAAATAATAACTTTATTTTAATATTTAAATATTCAAGAAACAAATTGTTTTCTATTTTTCCCCATAATCCTTTTGTGTTAGTTAAAGATTACGAAAAATTATTTCAGTCATTCCTTCACACAAGCTGCGATAAAATATTAAGAGTGAAATAATTGACATGAAAAATTGGATATTATACATTATTTAATGAACAAATTTTGACCTAAAACTTTTTTGTCCGACCTTATAATCCCTTTCATGAATCCCCTGTATATTTTCTCTACTGTAATTAGTCGTTCCACAATACAGTTGTTTATCTATAACCAAACAATGGGGTACAACTGTATACAATCGGAGACAGTCGTATACAACGGGTATAATGGGGTTGCTTGAAAACAGTACTCCGTATAAAATGAAACTGCATCTACGCTTTTATCATTAGCGCGTCTTAAAGACTTCTGAACGCTCGCATTCAGTCTAGACATGTATTATTAGAAAGATTTATTATGATTTATTTTTATTGGGTAGACTTTCGGCCGACAGCGATGTGGAGAAATACTTTGACGCCTTTTTTTTAGATTTTAATTAGTAATTAGTGATGTTTTTTGTTTTTCGTGTGTAGATATTTGATTTATTATTATATTAGTTTATATTAAATTTGTAAATATTCAAATATTAATCATAATTGATTTTTTTATTTTATTAGAAAGTAAAAGTATTTATCGTCCCAGAAGAGACGCATACAAATATAATATAAAATAAAGTAAAATTTAACAACAACAAATATTACAACAAAATAATCAATTTTTACTTGGCAACACTGCGATCACTACCAACTTACCAAAGAACTTATTGTATTACATTTTTATAATGGAACGACTGCTAAAATACTCGCCGGTCCGTTTTGAGAAAAGTCTTTAGTACCTATTGTGTGATATTACTAATTCAATTGTTTGTGTAAATTCTATGGATTTTTAAACTTGAACTTTTCTCGTTTTTTAAACTTGACTGTTGACTCACTTGATTTTAATAGGCACGTGAATTTTGTTGTGAAAAGAATTTAGTCTTAACGATACCTACAATTACTTTTTTAAACTGAACATAAACACTTATTTCTCCATCACTCAAAGGTTTACTGGTACAAAACTCAATTTTGAGTTATACTGGCCTCTGTCCATCAAATGTGAAAGTTTTTTTTTTTTGTGTAATTTCTATCGTATATATTTTATAATAAAGATTAAGACCTTCAGCTTACAAGGTGTCAACAAGAGGTTCTAATCCAGCTATAATTAATTCCAAGTTAAGTAAAATTTTGTTTATTTTTTTAAAATAACTACAGTTGACGGGCAGCCAACAAGCGTACCTATCTTAATAGACCGAACCTCCCTGATTTCGGCATAATACATCTGGGAGGTTCAAAAAGGTCCAGTTTATGGAATTTCATTATGGGGACGCCTCATCGTTGGATTTATAGCATCCCATGAATTTTGATTAAATTTTCGTGTTAAACTCTCAAATTGGTAACGTGGATGAGAAAGGAATTTGGTGATATTGCATCTTGCTGCAAGAAGCATGTTAGCATTACACACCTAATACTAACAAAGAAAACATATTAAATACAACGTGTTTCAAAAAGGCGAAATAATACTATCAGATTTTAAAGTATGAACATGAACTTAAATTTGGTCTAGTCATAAATTTCAAATACCAATCGATTTTTTTTCCTACAAATTTAATAAAATCATTTATAAAAGATTTTAAGGACAGCACTAAACCTACGCTACACTACAGTCAGTTGGTTTTTTTTTTGTTTTCGGGGGGAAACCTTCAAAAGACGACCGGCCTTATGGGGATTAAGGCTGAGGAGTGCGGGATTTTTACCTCGCTTAAACCACCCCGTTGGTCACCATCAGCACATGTAGGAGGGATCTGTTACCTCTTAAAAGACCAAACCAGAAACCGTCCTGTGCAACGCCTGTTATGGCACATCCCTGGGACAGACAGTCAGTTGGTACCTACTCGCAATGAACTCCCTCGTAATTTTTAATTTTAAAATGATTTCAGGGTCATCATCGCGAAGTTTTCACTCTAAACTTTAAAGCCAAATAATAAAAAAAACCCTGCACTTAGGTACCTGATACCGGTGCCATAGGTATGTATCATACATACACTTTATGTATTGGAAGTATTATTCCACCTTTTTGAAACACGTTGTATAACTGATTTTTTAAAATGTCTATCTAGAAGTGCCTAAAGGATGAGGAGAAATATAATGGCTTTTATTTCTCACAAAATAATTTTAATCTTATAATGTAGTACCTAGTCAACATAATAATAAAACTAGTCCTAGTATTAAGCCTTTCCAAAGAGTACGGCCTTCTGAAGCAACGACTTTTTTTGGATACTGAGGTAAAGAAGGACTAACAAACAATCAATAATAGACATAATAAGTAGTAATTGTGTTTGCGGCAATACAGCTCTACTAACCCCTCTTGTTACAGCAAGCGTAATGATAAATATTTTAATAATAAATGAACATCAGACTAATTCTCGCTTACACAGAGATATTGTAATACCGTTTAGGGCAAACCACAATAGGATGGATCGAGATTGCGGGAATGAAACAAAAGGTATATTGAAAAAGAGAGAAAGGGATAGAAAACCGGAGACGAAATGATCACTGCGACGCTTGCTAACAACTTCGTCAGCGTACAAACATGGATAGGGAAAACTATGGAGTTTGTTAGTTTAACTATTTTTTGTATTTTGCTCTGTTCACTGGAAATGAGATGAAGCTTGCAATAGTAATGATAGTATGTTGAAAAACATTTTAATTATGAGGTTTTGATAAACTTTTTTTTACTGGAAGAAAACCTCATGACTTCAACCCACGCCGATGGCACGGCGGCGTGTCGGACCATAACCGAATAAAAACGCCCCGGTCCCGACTTTACTTTAACCAGAGCCGCGGGATCACTATTGTATTTCCTGCGCAGCTCTGGCAGGCCTTGGTCTCCAAAGGACCCCTTCCAGGGTGGTGGGTGTACAATTTCCACCCACAACTTCTTCCAAAAACGTATCAAGTGGGTTCAGGTCGGTTATAGTGCAATGGGTGGGATTCGAAGCAGTAACCAAATGATCGCAAGTCCGACTCCCTAGCCATTAGGCTACCGCCGCTATTAACGTTTGTTCTTGAAATATAAATTTCATTTTCCAGACAATTTCAGAAGTAGCTAATTCAAATGTTACTTAGCCAAATTAATTCATATCAAAGCCACACAGCTACGAAATTACTGCTACGTCGTAGCGACTACGCCGTAGCATTTATGATGTAGCGTCCAAAAACTGTTCTACATAACGTATCAACTCTTCTTGTCTCTTCTACACATAAAAAAGGATTTATCTTTTACAAAATCTTTGCTTTCAGACTAGTAGATCTACTGCTTACAGAGCACATAGTAATCTCTACGATTTGATCTCTACAACGGTCGGGACACAGTCAGTAATTTTCAGTACATAAGCGTCGACTCCTTTCTATGTCTAGTTCTTAGGTCTTAACGGCTGCAGTAATTATTGAAACGACAGACAAGAACAAAAAGTGAAGGAGTAGAGCTGTTACTAAAACAATTTTTAAAAGGAATTTATTTTCTTTTTTGTTTTGGTTTTTCAATTAGAAGAGGTTATAATATACATGAATACCTTTACCGGTTTCCTGTACCTAAATCCAAATGCAAAATTATTAATTGTGTTTTTAAGAAAAATAACGCAAACATTAAATTATGGTATGCATTAGGTTATAATATCTGTTGCTGAAGTCGTAGTACCACTGTAGCTTATATATTAATTCAACTACCTCCATACTTTCGAACGGCTAGACCAATTTTGGTAAAACTTAACCAAAATTGGTCTAGCCGTTCGAACGTGAAGAGGTAACAAACACACTCATAAACTTTCGCCTTTATTATATTAGTGTCAATTTGTTTTGTTTCAAAGAAAAAACTCTTGTCATTTTTTTAGTCTTTCAACCCCTTGACAACATAAGAAAAAGTATCATTAATCGATGTTCAATCTCACCCTTCATACGAAGCTCATTTTCCGCAATTAATTTTCATGAGTCGTGCAAAGATATATTGTGTAATGATAAGAAGCTTAAGTACTCTTGTTCGAGAAGCTCTCATAAGAATCCAATTCTCAGAGATAATGCTGATTAATCCCCATATTGTAATACCCGTGTAATAATTCAGCTGTACAAAGTAGCTGATCCTTATTTTATGAGATGACATAGTGACATGGTTTTTGAAGGTTAAATGTAAATTCACAATACTGTCGACGACGAATCTAGGCGTGTCTGAAAAGCGCTACAAGACAGTTTGCGTGTGCAAGTCCATATAAACGCTGGGTGAGAAGGAGACGACAATATCTTGTATTGTTCTGTAGGCTCGCCAAGATACGTCGGCCGAAGAGTACGAATATGTTTTTGGGGTTTCGGTGTTAAGCTAATAATATATAATATCTTGGGACAATCTCACACACGGCCATCTGATCCCAAACTAGGCAGAGCCTGTACTATGGCAACCAGACAACTGATAAACATACTTATATATTTCTAAATACATACATATTATAGATAAATTACACCCAGACACAGAACAAATGATCGTGCTCATCACACAAACATTTGTCCTGGGTGGGAATCGAACCCACGACCTCCGGCTTAGCAGTCAGGGTCACTAACCACTAGACAAACAGGCCCGTCAAAATCTTTTTCTTATTCATTAAGCTCTTCACAAAGTGGTCATCATCTTCATGATCGGGAGTTAGAGTTCGCCTCACAATGTTATGTCATCGGTCTCTGCAGGCAGATATCCTGGTGCAGGAGACCCCAAATGCAGATTTGATCTGATCGGTCCTCCTAGTGGGCAACCTGGTACGTGCTCTTGTGTCTCCAACTGCAACCTGGACGACAAGCTGCTCTCGGGTCTTGCTGCCTTGTCTGAATAGGTGGCCAAAGAATGTCAGTGCGAGATTATAATGCAGTAATCGTCTGGTTGTTAATTATGCAATTAACGGTCAAAAGTTTTATTTTCACCAGACGGCCTTCCATCCATGCCATCAGTCCTTTGACATACATGACCTAATCCAAGCCCATCTTAAACCTTCAACCCAATATCATTATCATCGATTAATTTCTGACCTAGACTTCATTACATTTTCAGCCATGATCGTTCCACTGCAGGGCAAATCCCTTTCCTTCTTCCAAGCGCCACGGTCTTGGTCTACTGCTGTCCATAGTTTTTCATACGAGTCAAGCTCGTCCCACTATCTCTTTCTGGGCCGAACACGGAGTTTCTTGATTTTTGTGGAGACTACATCTAGAATTATCATACCTAAATATTTATACATCATTTTACTCCATCTATGATTAGAGTGATTGTAACGGTCTACCATCTCTTGTTACAAATTTATTATGTCTGCATATGTAAGCGTGTGAATAATAATGAGCAAGACACCTATAAATTAAATGGGGTTTATGATAAGCGGTGAACTGTGGGTGAGATAGACAAGACATAAGTCAATATACCTAAAAGACAAGGAGTTTAACAGATTTGTTAACTTGACGAGATAACTCTCATGACAAAACTCTAGTTTCCCATAAAAAGTTTCCCTTCAAAAAATACAATATTTAAAAAATGTATAACAAAAGTTCACATAAGGGAATAGGCCTGTGCCTAGCAGTGGGACATTAATAGGCCGGTATTATTACATAATTCAAACGTTTAAATTCATAATTATCATAACAATTTATAGCAAAAATCTAGGTATAAGTAAACACTTTAAATCTGAAATATCTGTAAAACAACAAATTATAATTTCAATATTAACTTTAGACGGCAGAAAATTTATATCTAAGCTCAGGGCAATTCAATTCAGATTCAGTCTTGAAAGTAAATGTCCTTGGAGGAATAAAGCAATTGAAACGGACATTTTCCAACGCGAACCAAAGTTCAGGAACTATTAATCACTTTGGTGCTTTAGAAGATTTGTTTATCTGTCAAACTGTTAATTATACATTTCGATACTTTGTTTTAAACTATATTATTAATAATACACATTTTGATGTTGTGAATAAAACTACATTAATAATACATATTTTTGTATTGTGAAAGCTTATGTAGCATTCTAAAGGTGATTTTTTTTGAAACCGAGTTTATTCGTTACAAGCATACAATAAATCTTTCCTCTTTATCATAATTGTTATATTCTAGAGATTTTGTATTTCTTCATTAATAACCCACAGTTGGGCTGGACTCCAGAATTTTCTAACAAAAACACAAAAGGTGTCAATTTAATAAACACATTTATAGTTGCCACTAACCATATACTAACCACAACTTTGCCACAAACCTTCGCGTCATCAACAGACGTCGAAAAACATTTTTAATTTTTTATACTATAGTGTGTCGTGGTCGCCTAGCGGTTCAATGACCGGATTCGCATGCACATGGTTGCAGGTTCGAACCCAGGCAAGTACCAATGTGACTTTTCAAAGTTATCATTGACAAGCGGTGAAGGAAAACATCGTGAGGAAACCTGGATTCCAAAATATTGGAATCTGAAATCGCCAACCCGCAATGAGCAAGCGTGGTGATTGAAGCTCATCCCTTCTCTATATGGGAAGAGGCCTGTGCCCAGCAGTGGGACGTTTATAGGCCGATATTATTTATTATTATACTATAGTGTAATCTTTGTAATGGAAACAGCTCAGGTTGAAAAATTTGAACAAGAATTTAGGCGAGGTTGGCAAGGTACTCTACTTCCGCCCTTATTAAGCTCCTACCTATAATTTGATCGATTCGATAACATCCCAACACAAATTGGATGACAGTAACAAATCTAAATGGATGTACTCGTAAGGCTATTTTTGAATGTCACTCCATCTGATTTATTTCGTTCGTTTAATCACTTCCTTGACTGCCAACGGTTTATTTTACGAGAATCGTATTTCGCGAATTAATGCCTAAAGTTTTTTGTTTAAACGGCGGATTCCGGGATGACTTTGGAGGAAAACAATTGTTTTGGAAATAGAAGGAAGGATTATTGTTTTTCTGGTATGCGACTGGTATGCCTCTTACTGCAAATTAAGATGTAATTTATGCTGGTTTAGTACGTAATTAAAACGTAATATCTGCCTATAGATGCACCACTGCGAGGTACAGGCCTCTTCTCATATTATGGAAAAGGAACGAGCATTGAAAACGACGCTCATAGAAAGTTCGATTTCAGATTCCAAATTCCGTTTTCATGCACAGATTGTCAATGATGTCTTAGTAAAAAAGGACAAATAACTAAAAGACACAAATCCGACCAATTGACCGCTAGGTCACGAAAACGTAGCACAATTTTGCTGGCTATCCCTAAGTATTGCAACAGCTACAGGAAAACTATGATTGCAGATGTTTTATTGTCAAATGAAGTGTTGAAACAATTCAATACCAACTATTGTCATAAAATACGGTACATTCTTCCAAATAAGTGCAATAACAGTAATAAAAAGGAAAATAAATAACTTCATGGATATCACTACAAATAGCCACAGGGTCAGAGCCAACTCACCAATGCAACCAATTCACCCATATTAGAAACTAAACCTTATCCGGCAAACACACAGTTGAAATTCGCATGATTTAGGAACTCCGGATCAGAAGGCCTTGCAAAAATGTGGTCCTAATGTCAACTGTAAATTTATGAAGATAAGGTTGATTCTGAATTGGCAAACGGTTTCATAGTTGATATGACTAAGCCCATAGGGTTATCGCGATTCTTGTTAGCAACTTGTCGGTAACTTATATTCGTAACTACTAATTGCAATCTTTGAAACAAGTTTTTTTGTTGTTTCCTGCGGCTTAAGGACTTGCTTCTTTGGATCTTGATATTTCTTTCCGAGATTCACTTCTTACTTTTCATAGTATGAGGAATTGTGTTATTGATTAAAAAAAACTCCTAAATTAGGTTTCAGTGCTTTCATTTCAAGTTTGCTGGAAATATATTTAAAAAAATATGGACAACGTTACACACATTGCTCCAATCCAAAGCCTAGGCACTTGTGTTATGGAGACAACGATGGTACTACAAATACCTAGTAGAGACCCTAGACAATGTAGAAAAGTGTGTTTCTACATTGACCCGTCCGGGGATCGAATCCGGTACCTACATAAGAGCGACAGCTTGAAAACCGGTTCGCAACTCGACCAAGGAGGTCCTAAAGAAAATAACAACTAATGACATTCTTCAAGCTAAGGTCAACTACATTTTAAAGGATTATCCTCTCAATCAGATCCTTTAATCCAAAAGTAAAAAGCAGAGATTAATCCTAATTTTAGAAAGACATTTTCTTTTATCCCAAAAGACAGTTCAACCCTTTTTCTAAACAAACGAAAAATAGCTTTCATTAAGCAGGATTAAAATAAAGATGTCTAAAGGCGTTAAAATCCGACTCACCAGGAGGTCTCATTAATAGAACCTTAACTGGACCACCGATAAAGCCTCCCATGATTTATTAAGACCCGTCCGAAGCGGTTCGTTTGGACGATTTAATTAAATTGACCCTCAATTTTTTGGGGCCCTGAAATAAGTGATTGTGAAGGTACGGAATGTACGGATTATAAGGATATCATAAATTATTTGCAGCTTGATAATTAAGCTTCTGTTTTTTAGAGGATATTTTTTTCCTGCTTTATAGGTGTGAATATGGACCGAAAAATTGCATGCACCAAAAATGTACGTAATCTTTATAAAATTACAAGGGAGTTGCTGCTAAATCCCTAGAACAAATTAAATCTCAGAGATGATTGCGTTTTCTGGTAGTCTACAGTGTTTATAAGAGACATGTGACTACAAAAACAGAAGTAAGTGACGTTGCCTAAGAGAAAAACATGCCCAGCATGATAATTTTCTGTTAACTAACCATAAAACACTGGATAGTAAAAAGAAGATAACACTTGACTGGCCTGTTGGTCTAGTTACTCTGACTGATAAGCCGGAGGTCGTGGTTTCGATTCTCACCCAAGACAAATCTTTGTGTGATGAGCACGATCATTAGTTCCGTGTCGGGGTTTAACTTATCAGTAATATTTATGTATTTTGAATTATATAAGTATATTTATCAGCTATCTGGTTGCCATAGTAAATGCTCTGCCTTCTTTGGGATCAAGAATATGGCCGTAGACCAGATAGCCGTGTGTGACTTGTCCCAAGATATTATTATTACTTGCTGAGTCAAAATCATACAGAGGTTAAGTTCCAATATTCACATCCCGAAAATCACAGTACCGTTCACACCACTTTACACATTAATTAATGTAATAAAGGTTGAACTAATTGTGTCATCAATGGGTTCAATTAAGGTCGTCATATCGCTGCCGAAATCACACGAGTTAATAATTGATAATAAATTAATAATGTTAGTAGTGATTGTGTTAAAAATTCGTGTCATACGAGCATAATTTTAAATTATTGTTGTTCTTCGCAAATTAAGTTTTTGTATGTATTTTATCAGGTGCAATATATTTAAGCATGGAAATTATTTATAAAATTTTACTATTCATAATGAACTTTTGATTTTTCGTCATGTAGACGTAATGAAAGCCTGTTCAGGATAAACTTTGAGCTTTTAGTATAGTTTAGCTATCTCAACTCACTTTTCATCATCACACTTTTGTATGTTATTTAATATAATATCGGTCTATAAACGTCCCACTGCTGGGCACAGGCCTCTTCCCATATATAGAAGGAAAGAGCATTGATCACCACGCTTGCTCATTGCGGGTTGGTGATTTCAGATTCCAATTTTCGGAATCCAGGTTTCCTCATGATGTTTTCCGTCACCGTTTGTCAATGATGTCTTAAAATGATTAAGAAAGTACATATAACTTTGAAAAGTCACATTGTTATTTGCTCGGGTTTGAAGCTGCAACCATGTGCATGCGAATCCGATCTTTGAACCGCTAGGCCACCACGACATTCATAACATCAATAACTAAGAAAACATTTCTGTATCCACAAAAGCAGATTTCATCAGGAAATATCCACAAAAACACCGATCCTTTCCAACTACATCAGAAAAAGTAGAAACAAAAAAAAAAACTGTAAGTAACTACTTATAATCATGATAATATATAATCCTTGTATTCAGACATGCTTTGATATTCGACCTCATACATTTGATTGACTAGCATGTACTACCAGCGTGTCCATAACTTATGACGTCACTCGGGAAGCCATACTTCATCCGTACGCGGGTTTGCGAGCCCCGTCCAATCAGCATCGCAAATTTTTTCCCCAAACAGAAGTCCTTAATAAGCAACTATTAGAACAAATCGAGTCTGCCAAAGTAAATATTAATTCTAGATTGTTATACGAATATCAATTATTTAGATTCATTGCCTCTATAAATTCGTTACGGTTTTGTATTGTTATGGTCCAGAACTGGTTCTGTATTTATGGGGTGATTCCGATCTTTGATTGTTTTATCAGAAGCCTCTACAGCGGAAATGTCTCGAGTATTTTTGTTGTTACTCGATTTTAAGGGGAAGACAGATTTTGTTGGAAAGAGAAAATAAGCAGCATTCTTTTTCTAGTCAACATTATGGTGGAAAATTGAAAAAAAAAACAGGCTTTATTTCTACCTATCTCAGAATTCATTGTGAGATAAATAATGTGCTACGCTAACGCCACTTCTTTCAGGAACTGGAATCAATAGATATGATAACCATGTAGATTTTGGAATATTATCCAATCCGTTAGGAGGAGGAGGAGAATTATAATTATATTACAGCAAAAAAATTATTCAAAAGTAGCCTGAATGAAAATGCATACCGAATCATGAAATCCTTGTAAAACAGAATGTAATAATAAACATGATCTGACCTTTTTAATGTCCCAAAAAAACCTGTTAAGTCATGTTTACAGTTAAATGTGAAAAAAATCCTGAAATATAAGGGTCTTTGAACCACATCAGCTTCGCACCCTGTTCGATTCAGTGGAAATGTCAGAGAAAATAAGGTTCGTTCCCTTTTAATTGTTACGGTACATGGACCCGACACCCATGTTCACACTTAATAAACAACCGAGAAATAAAATAGTGACGTTTTCTTGCGTTTTGTTTCTGTGACGCAGTTCAAAATACCTTTTAAATACAAGTCGTTTATTGCAGTAGTTGTTTTAAACTTTTGCGTTGTTTATTCAAGCATTGATACAGGTTCAATTTATTTGTCGATTAAAGTAGAGTTAGGCAACAGTAGCTGAGGTTTGTTTTCGGATGGGTAAACAAATATTTTTAAAGTAAGTAAATTATCACTTTTCTTACTGGAAAACAATTATCACTTAGTTTGGAAACTTACTCATCCAGAATTTCTCGCAATTTTTATTCAATTATATCTTATTTTTAAATTATGTTTTTATTTTTCAGTTTTTATTATTGGATAAAGATCGTTAGGTTAGGTTAGAAAAAATAGTTTAGGGAGTAAAAATATTAAATTTTAATCTCAAACAGAAATTCTCGTTATTGTTTAATCAATTTAATCTTAGAAGATATTCTTGGCGTATAGTTCCAAGATTTACTGTAAGTAAACCTTAAAAAACTGTCTACGGTTTATCAAAGTACATGTGTCGCGGTGAATTATGGCTGTCATTGGATGGAAGTGGGTTACATGGGGCCTATCCCTTCGAGTAGGAGACGCGTGATGAATACGATACATTCAACCCCGGATGGGTGCATCTGTCACACTTGTCATTCTATGACGTTTTCTGTTACTTTGTGGTATGAATATTATGTTTACTAAAAAACCTCACTGCAGATACTGGATCTTATTTTTTTTCGTCTGCTTTTAAATGACGCCTGCACTAAGGAATTTAATCCTTGTGTCGTAGGGGTTTCACCCAGACTTGGAACAAGCATTTATGGATCACACAAATACTTGTCCCATGCGGGGATCGAACCCGCAGCACGTTGCGCACAGTGGTAATTAGCGAGGTGACCTATACCACTCGGCTATCCGTGCAGCTTTGGCGTGACTTGATATTATAATGTTCAACCATTTAAATAAATAAATGTGGACAACATCACATACATTGCTCCGAATCCAATGTAAGTAGCTAAAGCACTTGTGTTATGGAATCAGAGACAACGAAGGTACCATAAACATCCAGACCTGAGACAATATAGAAAAGTGTTTTTTTCTACATTGACCCGGCCGGGGATCGAATCCAGGACCTCAGAGCTAGCGACACCTTGAAAACCGGTTTGTACGCCACTCGACCACGGAGATTGTCAAATTTCAATGTGTCGTTTGGTTTTAAGCTTCAATTTTTCATAACTTTGCTTCAATAACTTTGTATTTGTGATTATAATCGCTTCTGAAATAATTATTTTGACACCCACCAAGTGGTTCAAGACAGAATAATCTGGAGTCTAAAGAGGGAGACATTCTCAGAACAGTGGTACAATAAATAAGTAACATGGAAAAAATGTCATTCCAATAATTCATTACTTCTGAGGTTTACGCGATTGTGAGACATTTTAATAAAACAACTTTTAAACGGATTCTACCGCGGTTTATTTTGATTTAACGTCGAAATGTCCGTTGGGAACTTAAATGAAAATAAACCGTTTAAAAGTAGTTTTATTTCATTATTTTATCTCCATGGATGGGCGACTATTTGATCATTAGCAATTTTATTTCGATCGAAAAGTGTCGCGTCGATCGCCTGGTGACGGATTTATTTGTGACGCCGAATGAGCTTAATTACGGTTCTGCCAAAGTTAGGGCCCGCTGTCGCTTGCCGAATAATAAAAATGAGTTTTATTCTTGTAATTAAAATTGGACTTTTGTTGTACAGGAAATGTATTGGGCTTCACTATTGTAGTCAAATTAAGTACATTTCAATATTTAAGTTACTTTATTGTATACTGTGTTCGTTTTTGTTTTGTTTTCATTCCAAACAGTTGGGTAAATAATTAGGTAGCTACTCCGCTGCGTTATGAGCTCATGATTGGCAACGGTTGGGTTGGAAGCTGGTGGGGCTGCTCCGATAAGTCTACGTGATTAAAGCCCGTTTTTGTTTCTCCTGAAAGTTATAATAAAAGGGATATTTTATCTTTTTTTTCTTTCATATATAATTTGGGTCTGCAATGGCGTAAAGGTAAAATTGTCCTAATTAGGCAACAAGTTCATCTCTAATTTACTTACGAAATTTTACAGTCGGCAACCTTAACATGTGTCATCAGACTGAATATAGTAATTAACTATAGGTACTGTAATAATAATCTACACAAATATTATAAAGCTGAGGAGTTTGTTTGTTCGGTTAATCAAACTCACGACCTGCGGCATAGCAATCAGGGTCACTAACCATCACGCTAACAATCCAGTCGATTTATGCACATACATATCTTAATATCAACTTTTACCAAAATTTAACTTTGACACCTCAAGTCTATGTTTAGGACTCCGTACCTCAAAAGAAAAAACAGAACTCTTTTATAATCACCTACATTTACTCTAAAACCTTTATTTATTTATTTATTTATTAAGGTTTACCAACAGCTTCTGTGTACTGTAATGATTATGTATATTAATTACTATGTCTAAGACTTACACAGTCGCCAATTACTGGTTAACCAGCATTCACAAAATAAGTGATAAGTGCTAGAAAGAATATACAACTAAAATGAATAGTAAATCTAACTTAAAGTCTTAAATGAGTTTCAAACTAAAAACATAATATTGCAATAAACTTAAAACATAACATAATATTGTACTTATAAAACAAAACAAAAACAATATTGTCTCTTTGCGACAGGAAAACTTATGACCTAACTAATAATGAAACCTACTGAGATCGGAACTGAACTTAATACTAATAAATAATTTAACATAAATACAATATAAATATTTATGTATAGTATTTAATTACTGAACACACTCAACATTTTGCTGTGATTTTTGGGGACTCCAATAATCGGGCCTTAAAAATACTAAAGGAAACTTGGTAAATATCAAGATCGGGTGAAGATTTAATTAATGCATTCATCTCTCTGCTAAGTCTGACCAGTGGCGAGTTTACTCCTATATTGGTTCTAGTTGTTGGAGTATGGAATAGGTTGGTTATGGGATGTCTAGGAATATTGTATGGTACTCTTAGTCCAACACTTTCTATCAGTTTAATACAATCTAATTTATTGTTCAGCAATTTGTAGAAGAACATGAGGTCGTGCATCAGTCGACGGTCACGTAGAGAGTCCATTTCATAGCACTGAAGACGTTGTTCATAAGGACATCGAGGTGATATTTTGCCAGATGTGTAGGCTAGGTGCTTTGTGAAGGCCCTTTGAATGCTTTCGACTCTTTGTGACTGCACTGCGTAGAGAGGATTCCACACTACGCTAGCAAATTCCAAGTGACTACGGACTAAGGCGTTGTATAGTATAATTTTTGTTCTAATCAATTTAAACCCTCTAGAACTCCTCTTAAGGAATCCAAGTAGACGCGCCGATTTCGTGACGATACTATCTATTTGGCTTCTAAAGTTTAAATTACTGTCCATGATTACCCCCAGGTCGCGTACCTCAGTAACGGTGTTCAATACTGCACTTTTTACGTTGTAAGAGACAAAATCGGACTGTTTCTTCCTGGTAAATCTTATATGACTACATTTTTGGACATTAAGTTGCATGTGGTTTAACCTGCACCAATCGTCAATTCTGTCTATATCCTCCTGAACCAAAGCAGTGTCCTCTTTAGAAGATATAGTTTTAAATATTTTAAGATCGTCAGCAAACATTAAGTATTTACAGTGAAGGATTTGATGCGTGATGTCATTAATGTAAAGCGAAAACAGAACCGGTGCGAGGTGAGAACCCTGGGGAACTCCTGAGTCAGCATAGTATGGGTAGGATTCATAGCCATCAACGACGAGAATTTGTGACCTTCGAGACAAATAGGACGAAAACCAGTTCAACAATGATCCATGTATACCATTATACTGTAACTTCGATAGTAGCAGAGAATGGTCTACCTTGTCGAACGCACTGCTGAAGTCCGTGTACACAGCATCTACTTCCAACCTCTTGTCGAGAGCTGAGGTTACGTCAGATACAAACTCGACGAGATTGGTTTCTACGCTGCGACCAGCTTTAAACCCATGTTGACTTGGTAAAATAATTTTATCAATGTGGTGAGTAATGATAGGACAGATCAGCGCTTCAAAGATCTTGGGAAAACATGATAAAATTGAGATAGGACGATAATTTTTAACATTTCCTGTATCACCTTTCTTAAAAACCGGGACTATTTTCGCTCTTTTCCATACATCAGGGAATATACCGTCGGCTAGAGAAAAATTAAAAATAAGCTGCAATGGTAGAGCCAGTTCACGGCAGCAACGTTTTATGAATAAGGGGGGTATAGAATCAGGACCAGGCCCCTTCGAGATATCTATGCGTTTAAGTTTATTAAAAACTTGGTTCTCTGTAAATTTAATAGAACTTATAATTGAGTCAATCCCTGAGAAATCATTGGGATAGTTGTTATTTGAAGTATTGGTAGGTGCGCGACTGAAAACTGATACAAATTGATCCGCAAAAAGATTAGCGATTTCAGGACCACCACTAACTACCCTATCATTCATAGACATTTCAGCAGGTATACAAGATTCACCACGGCGTTTATCTTTTATGAACCTCCAGAAAGTTTTAGGATTCTTAGGAATATCATTTTCAATATTACTTTTATACTTATTGTAACAGTTGTTCATTAATGTGTGGCAGCGACTACGAAGTAATTCAAATGTGAGTCTGTCCCGAGGGTTATTATGTCTGCGGTATTTTTGTCTGAATTTCTCTTTTTCAGACAGGGCTCCAATGAGTGCGTTGGAAAACCAAGAGGGATATTTAGATTTCTTCTTTGAATATTTGGGAACAAATTTTTCGATTGTGGTGTGAAGTACGCTATAAAAAGCATCAACCTTTTCATTCATATCGACACATTTCTCAAAAGTACAATTCCAATTAACGTTTTTAAGATGAATTTTAACCTGTTCATAGTCAGCTTTAAAAAAGTTGTAACCAGGACAATAGTTAATTTTTAGTTGTTTAGTGTCTGAGAGTGGAATGGATATAAGCAAGTTAGGGTGATGAGAGTCCAATTTACTTAAGAGGTCAGTGGGCTTGTTAACTGTTAGATCTGATATGTTACTTAATACTAAATCTAATATTCTACTTTCGGCATTTTGGGTGGAATTAAATTGATGTAGTTGGTTAATTGACAGAAAGTCAGTTAGAGAGTAGCCCAGTGAGTTTTCATAGTTCGATGGCGAGAGATGTAGTTCCTCATCTTTCCTATTCCAATCAATAAAACCCAAGTTGAAATCACCAAGAATCACAACATCATCAACATTATTAAGCACATTATTAACATTATTTAAAAAGTTCTGTAGAGAGTCTAATTTGACTGGAGGGGGCATATAGATAATACATAATGCTATTTTCTTAGTATGATTATTAAAGGATAACTCTATAGACAGCCACAAATCTTCAAAATTGGTTTCCCAGTTTTTCATTCTAACACATTTAATTTTACTATTAACAGCAATCATAACCCCTCCTCCATCTTTTTTGGATATTCATGAAGTTGATCGATCTTTACGATAAACTACATAACGCGGGTCAATGAACTCTCCATTTGTTATGCTATTATTTAGCCAAGATTCAGTGAAGGCAATTATATCATAGTCGGTAAGCAAAATATTTTTATAAATGTCTTCAGTTTTAGTTCTCATTCCACGAACATTTTGATAGTAAATATCAAGCATTGCGAGTACAAAAAATGCCAATAACACTGATAAAAAAAATAGGTACAACTAAATTAAACTGCGACGTCTGTTGGTTTCATTAATTTTAAGCTATCCTGATTGCGTATGTAGATAGGTTTTGAATAGATATCCTTTCTGACAAAAATACGGCCATTTCGTATCCAGACAAAGTTGTATGACAGTTCTTTAGCCATCTTGCGTGTTGCAGCGTGAAGGTGTTTTCCAGTAGGGCATAAATGCTCGCTAACATAAATAGGTACTCTGTTACCACCTATGCCTATGTGATGCGAGCTCAATTTGTCCGAGGGATGTTTTTTGTTAAAAACTCCTACGGCTGCCAGAAGGTTGTCACGCTGGCGGGGGCTGCGGAGCTTAGCGATCACAGTGCGTGGGCGGTTGTTCTCTTTATTTAGTTTGGCAACTCTTGTAACTTGCATGATGTCATTGTCGCTAATATCACAGCTAGTTACCTTCGCGATATTCTGTAATGTTTGTACTAGGTTTTCGGACTTGTCTTCGGGCAAACCGTTAATTTCCACGTTGTTTTCACGCATGTTTTGTTCAACAATACATAATCGAGTAGTAAGGTCAATGACATTTTGCTGAAGTTTTGTGTTATCACTACGTAATTGATTAATTATGGCATCCTTTTCGTCTGAGCGTTTCTTGAAATCTTCGAATTTTTCGTTGAAAAATCCAAACGAAACTTTGAATTCAGATATCTCTCCTTGTATATTTTTTAATTGATCAGCGAGTAAATCTTTAAAGGACGATTTAAGTGCCGCGGCCAATTCTTCCTTAATTATATCTCTTAACGCGTCTTCGTTAAAACAACTTTCTGGGCAATTTGTCGTGGACTTGGGCTGGCTTTTTTTCCTTAGAGTCACGTTCATTACATCAGGTGAGGTGTTTTGACTAGCGAGGGTTTCGGGTAATGTTTTGGGGCTCGATGATTGTTTCGGTGATCGACCGAGGTTACCACTTTTGTTGGCTGGGCGCGCAGGAGTATTATCGGTTTTTAACTGCTTGCAGCAGCATTCAGGGCAATTCCAGGTGGTCTTATAGACATGGTCCATAAGATAAAAATTGTTACTCGATATATTCACACAAAAGATATCAAATCGTAATTTACATTCACAACAGTCCATGAATTCTAAATAATTTATTTCATTCCGACATCCAGCACAAGTATTATTTTTCGGTTCCATTTTTATAGCAATAATGAAATGTAAATATCCAAACAAATGCAGTTATTATTCTTATACGGTATAAAGCTTGCTTGAACTCGTGAAGCACGAAGCGGCTGGCGGGCGGGCGTGTAAGCGTTATGCGTGTGTGCGTAGAAGCGAGCGATCTGCGGGTTGCCCTAGGTCAGGGACACCGCAACAACACAGTCGTTATTTAAAAATTTTGAAAGTAATTTGCTTATTACTCACGAACGCATGAATGTCCTTTAGAAATAAGAACACAAACGCGACAAAATCAGGACACTGAGAATACAATATTTTCTTATCCTTTGACGTACAATACAGCCGTCAATACTACAGCTAACAAATCTTGGAGCAGCGCCAACGCTTGCTGACGTACTCTCAAATTTGAGTCATACATCAATAAAGTATGGAAATGGCTCCTAAAGAGAACGCTCGAGTGAGCGCCCGATCAATCCTCTCTGTCCACAGATATTTGTAATTTATGTCTTTATGCCTCTTCTTTTGGAAGTAGATACTTGCTTGAACGTTCTATTACGGTATTTTTAGCTTACAAGCAAAAAAATGAACAAGCTTCAGTTTTTTTTAAAGCTAGCTATATGGGTTGCACATTACTCTCCTTGTTAATTGGGTATTTGGGCTGAGGTAATTGGGTATTTGACTACTATCGAAAAATTGATTTCTGACAAATGTTTCTAAAAATCTAAATAGTAAAAATATATACACAATTATATAAGTTTTATAACTTATATAAAGTTAGTTGCTTTTAAAGTTAGTTGATGTCGCCTGCTCTATCTCTATTTCGCAAAACGACGACTTGTACGGGGCAGGCCCAGACTAGTAATGGAGAACTGAATATTGACGTCACAAAACATTATCGCTATCTCTGTCAAATTAGCAATATTGGAATGCTTGTAAGTAGCTCAATATAAAATTAATTAGTGTGTCGTTTTTAGAAATTGTTATAGTTTGAAGTATTTTTTTTACTTATGAAATAAAAAAAAATTGTCAAATACCCAATTGCTTGTGTTACGAGTAGGTTCACGTCGGTAGTGCAAGGGTGGGTTTCGAATTGGTAACCACATGTTCAGAAGTCCGACACCCTAGCCATTTAGACAACCACCTCCGCGCCAATTAAATTTTAGAGGTAAGTTCAGGTAAGCACATACTCTTGTAACCTGGGTGAAGTGTATGTCCAGCTGTGGTCTGCAATAGCCTGAGTTGATTGAAGTTACATACTGGTAAATGGTACCACCAAATGAGATTTTATTGAAATAAGTGCAAAAATATATGACGTTGGCAAAAGGCTGCCAGGCTGAAGTGGGATTGGGCGGGACACGGTGGCACGGGATAAGGTTAAATGGAAGGACTTGGGGGAGGCCTTTGCCAGAAGTGGCACAGCACAAGCAAGATAAAAAAAGTGAAAAAATAAATTTCGATGAAAATACATAAATAATATACCACACTGGTGACCAGACAAGAAATGCAAAGAGGAAGAAGCTTAAAATTAAATAAACCGTCAATAACTAAGTCAAAAGCTAAAGTTTCAATGACCTAAAACCATGTCTTCGTAATAATAATTTTCTATTTCCTTACAAAACTCCGGTGACCTTACCAATATCCTCTCTATTTCCCTTATAATATAAATATATAATAATACCGGCCTATAAACGTCCCACTGCTGGGCACAGGCCTCTTCCCCTATAAAGAAGGGATGAGCATTGATCACCACGCTTGCTCATTGCGGGTTTGCGATTTCAGATTCCAATATTTTGGAATCCAGGTTTCCTCACGATATTTCCTTCACCGTTTGTCAATACGTCTAGAATGATTAAGAAAGTACATAATTATAACTTTGAAAAGTCACAAAAGGTACTTGCCTGTACCAATGTGACCCTAGGCCAACACGACATTTTCTATTTCCTATTTCCCTTACATTTATACAATTACAAGTATAAGGACGAAATACCCTAAACCCGGAAACTGTCAGACCGAATGTAACCTGAATTCCCAAAAAAGGTAAAAGCCATGGCAACAGGGTAGCAGGTCCGTGTGAAATGGTACATATTAGAAACTAAACCTTATCCGGCAAACACACAGTTGAAATTCGCATGATTTAGGAACTCCGGATCAGAAGGCCTTGCAAAAATGTGGTCCTAATGTCAACTGTAAATTTATGAAGATAAGGTTGATTCTGAATTGGCAAACGGTTTCATAGTTGATATGACTAAGCCCATAGGGTTATCGCGATTCTTGTTAGCAACTTGTCGGTAACTTATATTCGTAACTACTAATTGCAATCTTTGAAACAAGTTTTTTTGTTGTTTCCTGCGGCTTAAGGACTTGCTTCTTTGGATCTTGATATTTCTTTCCGAGATTCACTTCTTACTTTTCATAGTATGAGGAATTGTGTTATTGATTAAAAAAAACTCCTAAATTAGGTTTCAGTGCTTTCATTTCAAGTTTGCTGGAAATATATTTAAAAAAATATGGACAACGTTACACACATTGCTCCAATCCAAAGCCTAGGCACTTGTGTTATGGAGACAACGATGGTACTACAAATACCTAGTAGAGACCCTAGACAATGTAGAAAAGTGTGTTTCTACATTGACCCGTCCGGGGATCGAATCCGGTACCTACATAAGAGCGACAGCTTGAAAACCGGTTCGCAACTCGACCAAGGAGGTCCTAAAGAAAATAACAACTAATGACATTCTTCAAGCTAAGGTCAACTACATTTTAAAGGATTATCCTCTCAATCAGATCCTTTAATCCAAAAGTAAAAAGCAGAGATTAATCCTAATTTTAGAAAGACATTTTCTTTTATCCCAAAAGACAGTTCAACCCTTTTTCTAAACAAACGAAAAATAGCTTTCATTAAGCAGGATTAAAATAAAGATGTCTAAAGGCGTTAAAATCCGACTCACCAGGAGGTCTCATTAATAGAACCTTAACTGGACCACCGATAAAGCCTCCCATGATTTATTAAGACCCGTCCGAAGCGGTTCGTTTGGACGATTTAATTAAATTGACCCTCAATTTTTTGGGGCCCTGAAATAAGTGATTGTGAAGGTACGGAATGTACGGATTATAAGGATATCATAAATTATTTGCAGCTTGATAATTAAGCTTCTGTTTTTTAGAGGATATTTTTTTCCTGCTTTATAGGTGTGAATATGGACCGAAAAATTGCATGCACCAAAAATGTACGTAATCTTTATAAAATTACAAGGGAGTTGCTGCTAAATCCCTAGAACAAATTAAATCTCAGAGATGATTGCGTTTTCTGGTAGTCTACAGTGTTTATAAGAGACATGTGACTACAAAAACAGAAGTAAGTGACGTTGCCTAAGAGAAAAACATGCCCAGCATGATAATTTTCTGTTAACTAACCATAAAACACTGGATAGTAAAAAGAAGATAACACTTGACTGGCCTGTTGGTCTAGTTACTCTGACTGATAAGCCGGAGGTCGTGGTTTCGATTCTCACCCAAGACAAATCTTTGTGTGATGAGCACGATCATTAGTTCCGTGTCGGGGTTTAACTTATCAGTAATATTTATGTATTTTGAATTATATAAGTATATTTATCAGCTATCTGGTTGCCATAGTAAATGCTCTGCCTTCTTTGGGATCAAGAATATGGCCGTAGACCAGATAGCCGTGTGTGACTTGTCCCAAGATATTATTATTACTTGCTGAGTCAAAATCATACAGAGGTTAAGTTCCAATATTCACATCCCGAAAATCACAGTACCGTTCACACCACTTTACACATTAATTAATGTAATAAAGGTTGAACTAATTGTGTCATCAATGGGTTCAATTAAGGTCGTCATATCGCTGCCGAAATCACACGAGTTAATAATTGATAATAAATTAATAATGTTAGTAGTGATTGTGTTAAAAATTCGTGTCATACGAGCATAATTTTAAATTATTGTTGTTCTTCGCAAATTAAGTTTTTGTATGTATTTTATCAGGTGCAATATATTTAAGCATGGAAATTATTTATAAAATTTTACTATTCATAATGAACTTTTGATTTTTCGTCATGTAGACGTAATGAAAGCCTGTTCAGGATAAACTTTGAGCTTTTAGTATAGTTTAGCTATCTCAACTCACTTTTCATCATCACACTTTTGTATGTTATTTAATATAATATCGGTCTATAAACGTCCCACTGCTGGGCACAGGCCTCTTCCCATATATAGAAGGAAAGAGCATTGATCACCACGCTTGCTCATTGCGGGTTGGTGATTTCAGATTCCAATTTTCGGAATCCAGGTTTCCTCATGATGTTTTCCGTCACCGTTTGTCAATGATGTCTTAAAATGATTAAGAAAGTACATATAACTTTGAAAAGTCACATTGTTATTTGCTCGGGTTTGAAGCTGCAACCATGTGCATGCGAATCCGATCTTTGAACCGCTAGGCCACCACGACATTCATAACATCAATAACTAAGAAAACATTTCTGTATCCACAAAAGCAGATTTCATCAGGAAATATCCACAAAAACACCGATCCTTTCCAACTACATCAGAAAAAGTAGAAACAAAAAAAAAAACTGTAAGTAACTACTTATAATCATGATAATATATAATCCTTGTATTCAGACATGCTTTGATATTCGACCTCATACATTTGATTGACTAGCATGTACTACCAGCGTGTCCATAACTTATGACGTCACTCGGGAAGCCATACTTCATCCGTACGCGGGTTTGCGAGCCCCGTCCAATCAGCATCGCAAATTTTTTCCCCAAACAGAAGTCCTTAATAAGCAACTATTAGAACAAATCGAGTCTGCCAAAGTAAATATTAATTCTAGATTGTTATACGAATATCAATTATTTAGATTCATTGCCTCTATAAATTCGTTACGGTTTTGTATTGTTATGGTCCAGAACTGGTTCTGTATTTATGGGGTGATTCCGATCTTTGATTGTTTTATCAGAAGCCTCTACAGCGGAAATGTCTCGAGTATTTTTGTTGTTACTCGATTTTAAGGGGAAGACAGATTTTGTTGGAAAGAGAAAATAAGCAGCATTCTTTTTCTAGTCAACATTATGGTGGAAAATTGAAAAAAAAAACAGGCTTTATTTCTACCTATCTCAGAATTCATTGTGAGATAAATAATGTGCTACGCTAACGCCACTTCTTTCAGGAACTGGAATCAATAGATATGATAACCATGTAGATTTTGGAATATTATCCAATCCGTTAGGAGGAGGAGGAGAATTATAATTATATTACAGCAAAAAAATTATTCAAAAGTAGCCTGAATGAAAATGCATACCGAATCATGAAATCCTTGTAAAACAGAATGTAATAATAAACATGATCTGACCTTTTTAATGTCCCAAAAAAACCTGTTAAGTCATGTTTACAGTTAAATGTGAAAAAAATCCTGAAATATAAGGGTCTTTGAACCACATCAGCTTCGCACCCTGTTCGATTCAGTGGAAATGTCAGGGAAAATAAGGTTCGTTCCCTTTTAATTGTTACGGTACATGGACCCGACACCCATGTTCACACTTAATAAACAACCGAGAAATAAAATAGTGACGTTTTCTTGCGTTTTGTTTCTGTGACGCAGTTCAAAATACCTTTTAAATACAAGTCGTTTATTGCAGTAGTTGTTTTAAACTTTTGCGTTGTTTATTCAAGCATTGATACAGGTTCAATTTATTTGTCGATTAAAGTAGAGTTAGGCAACAGTAGCTGAGGTTTGTTTTCGGATGGGTAAACAAATATTTTTAAAGTAAGTAAATTATCACTTTTCTTACTGGAAAACAATTATCACTTAGTTTGGAAACTTACTCATCCAGAATTTCTCGCAATTTTTATTCAATTATATCTTATTTTTAAATTATGTTTTTATTTTTCAGTTTTTATTATTGGATAAAGATCGTTAGGTTAGGTTAGAAAAAATAGTTTAGGGAGTAAAAATATTAAATTTTAATCTCAAACAGAAATTCTCGTTATTGTTTAATCAATTTAATCTTAGAAGATATTCTTGGCGTATAGTTCCAAGATTTACTGTAAGTAAACCTTAAAAAACTGTCTACGGTTTATCAAAGTACATGTGTCGCGGTGAATTATGGCTGTCATTGGATGGAAGTGGGTTACATGGGGCCTATCCCTTCGAGTAGGAGACGCGTGATGAATACGATACATTCAACCCCGGATGGGTGCATCTGTCACACTTGTCATTCTATGACGTTTTCTGTTACTTTGTGGTATGAATATTATGTTTACTAAAAAACCTCACTGCAGATACTGGATCTTATTTTTTTTCGTCTGCTTTTAAATGACGCCTGCACTAAGGAATTTAATCCTTGTGTCGTAGGGGTTTCACCCAGACTTGGAACAAGCATTTATGGATCACACAAATACTTGTCCCATGCGGGGATCGAACCCGCAGCACGTTGCGCACAGTGGTAATTAGCGAGGTGACCTATACCACTCGGCTATCCGTGCAGCTTTGGCGTGACTTGATATTATAATGTTCAACCATTTAAATAAATAAATGTGGACAACATCACATACATTGCTCCGAATCCAATGTAAGTAGCTAAAGCACTTGTGTTATGGAATCAGAGACAACGAAGGTACCATAAACATCCAGACCTGAGACAATATAGAAAAGTGTTTTTTTCTACATTGACCCGGCCGGGGATCGAATCCAGGACCTCAGAGCTAGCGACACCTTGAAAACCGGTTTGTACGCCACTCGACCACGGAGATTGTCAAATTTCAATGTGTCGTTTGGTTTTAAGCTTCAATTTTTCATAACTTTGCTTCAATAACTTTGTATTTGTGATTATAATCGCTTCTGAAATAATTATTTTGACACCCACCAAGTGGTTCAAGACAGAATAATCTGGAGTCTAAAGAGGGAGACATTCTCAGAACAGTGGTACAATAAATAAGTAACATGGAAAAAATGTCATTCCAATAATTCATTACTTCTGAGGTTTACGCGATTGTGAGACATTTTAATAAAACAACTTTTAAACGGATTCTACCGCGGTTTATTTTGATTTAACGTCGAAATGTCCGTTGGGAACTTAAATGAAAATAAACCGTTTAAAAGTAGTTTTATTTCATTATTTTATCTCCATGGATGGGCGACTATTTGATCATTAGCAATTTTATTTCGATCGAAAAGTGTCGCGTCGATCGCCTGGTGACGGATTTATTTGTGACGCCGAATGAGCTTAATTACGGTTCTGCCAAAGTTAGGGCCCGCTGTCGCTTGCCGAATAATAAAAATGAGTTTTATTCTTGTAATTAAAATTGGACTTTTGTTGTACAGGAAATGTATTGGGCTTCACTATTGTAGTCAAATTAAGTACATTTCAATATTTAAGTTACTTTATTGTATACTGTGTTCGTTTTTGTTTTGTTTTCATTCCAAACAGTTGGGTAAATAATTAGGTAGCTACTCCGCTGCGTTATGAGCTCATGATTGGCAACGGTTGGGTTGGAAGCTGGTGGGGCTGCTCCGATAAGTCTACGTGATTAAAGCCCGTTTTTGTTTCTCCTGAAAGTTATAATAAAAGGGATATTTTATCTTTTTTTTCTTTCATATATAATTTGGGTCTGCAATGGCGTAAAGGTAAAATTGTCCTAATTAGGCAACAAGTTCATCTCTAATTTACTTACGAAATTTTACAGTCGGCAACCTTAACATGTGTCATCAGACTGAATATAGTAATTAACTATAGGTACTGTAATAATAATCTACACAAATATTATAAAGCTGAGGAGTTTGTTTGTTCGGTTAATCAAACTCACGACCTGCGGCATAGCAATCAGGGTCACTAACCATCACGCTAACAATCCAGTCGATTTATGCACATACATATCTTAATATCAACTTTTACCAAAATTTAACTTTGACACCTCAAGTCTATGTTTAGGACTCCGTACCTCAAAAGAAAAAACAGAACTCTTTTATAATCACCTACATTTACTCTAAAACCTTTATTTATTTATTTATTTATTAAGGTTTACCAACAGCTTCTGTGTACTGTAATGATTATGTATATTAATTACTATGTCTAAGACTTACACAGTCGCCAATTACTGGTTAACCAGCATTCACAAAATAAGTGATAAGTGCTAGAAAGAATATACAACTAAAATGAATAGTAAATCTAACTTAAAGTCTTAAATGAGTTTCAAACTAAAAACATAATATTGCAATAAACTTAAAACATAACATAATATTGTACTTATAAAACAAAACAAAAACAATATTGTCTCTTTGCGACAGGAAAACTTATGACCTAACTAATAATGAAACCTACTGAGATCGGAACTGAACTTAATACTAATAAATAATTTAACATAAATACAATATAAATATTTATGTATAGTATTTAATTACTGAACACACTCAACATTTTGCTGTGATTTTTGGGGACTCCAATAATCGGGCCTTAAAAATACTAAAGGAAACTTGGTAAATATCAAGATCGGGTGAAGATTTAATTAATGCATTCATCTCTCTGCTAAGTCTGACCAGTGGCGAGTTTACTCCTATATTGGTTCTAGTTGTTGGAGTATGGAATAGGTTGGTTATGGGATGTCTAGGAATATTGTATGGTACTCTTAGTCCAACACTTTCTATCAGTTTAATACAATCTAATTTATTGTTCAGCAATTTGTAGAAGAACATGAGGTCGTGCATCAGTCGACGGTCACGTAGAGAGTCCATTTCATAGCACTGAAGACGTTGTTCATAAGGACATCGAGGTGATATTTTGCCAGATGTGTAGGCTAGGTGCTTTGTGAAGGCCCTTTGAATGCTTTCGACTCTTTGTGACTGCACTGCGTAGAGAGGATTCCACACTACGCTAGCAAATTCCAAGTGACTACGGACTAAGGCGTTGTATAGTATAATTTTTGTTCTAATCAATTTAAACCCTCTAGAACTCCTCTTAAGGAATCCAAGTAGACGCGCCGATTTCGTGACGATACTATCTATTTGGCTTCTAAAGTTTAAATTACTGTCCATGATTACCCCCAGGTCGCGTACCTCAGTAACGGTGTTCAATACTGCACTTTTTACGTTGTAAGAGACAAAATCGGACTGTTTCTTCCTGGTAAATCTTATATGACTACATTTTTGGACATTAAGTTGCATGTGGTTTAACCTGCACCAATCGTCAATTCTGTCTATATCCTCCTGAACCAAAGCAGTGTCCTCTTTAGAAGATATAGTTTTAAATATTTTAAGATCGTCAGCAAACATTAAGTATTTACAGTGAAGGATTTGATGCGTGATGTCATTAATGTAAAGCGAAAACAGAACCGGTGCGAGGTGAGAACCCTGGGGAACTCCTGAGTCAGCATAGTATGGGTAGGATTCATAGCCATCAACGACGAGAATTTGTGACCTTCGAGACAAATAGGACGAAAACCAGTTCAACAATGATCCATGTATACCATTATACTGTAACTTCGATAGTAGCAGAGAATGGTCTACCTTGTCGAACGCACTGCTGAAGTCCGTGTACACAGCATCTACTTCCAACCTCTTGTCGAGAGCTGAGGTTACGTCAGATACAAACTCGACGAGATTGGTTTCTACGCTGCGACCAGCTTTAAACCCATGTTGACTTGGTAAAATAATTTTATCAATGTGGTGAGTAATGATAGGACAGATCAGCGCTTCAAAGATCTTGGGAAAACATGATAAAATTGAGATAGGACGATAATTTTTAACATTTCCTGTATCACCTTTCTTAAAAACCGGGACTATTTTCGCTCTTTTCCATACATCAGGGAATATACCGTCGGCTAGAGAAAAATTAAAAATAAGCTGCAATGGTAGAGCCAGTTCACGGCAGCAACGTTTTATGAATAAGGGGGGTATAGAAACAGGACCAGGCCCCTTCGAGATATCTATGCGTTTAAGTTTATTAAAAACTTGGTTCTCTGTAAATTTAATAGAACTTATAATTGAGTCAATCCCTGAGAAATCATTGGGATAGTTGTTATTTGAAGTATTGGTAGGTGCGCGACTGAAAACTGATACAAATTGATCCGCAAAAAGATTAGCGATTTCAGGACCACCACTAACTACCCTATCATTCATAGACATTTCAGCAGGTATACAAGATTCACCACGGCGTTTATCTTTTATGAACCTCCAGAAAGTTTTAGGATTCTTAGGAATATCATTTTCAATATTACTTTTATACTTATTGTAACAGTTGTTCATTAATGTGTGGCAGCGACTACGAAGTAATTCAAATGTGAGTCTGTCCCGAGGGTTATTATGTCTGCGGTATTTTTGTCTGAATTTCTCTTTTTCAGACAGGGCTCCAATGAGTGCGTTGGAAAACCAAGAGGGATATTTAGATTTCTTCTTTGAATATTTGGGAACAAATTTTTCGATTGTGGTGTGAAGTACGCTATAAAAAGCATCAACCTTTTCATTCATATCGACACATTTCTCAAAAGTACAATTCCAATTAACGTTTTTAAGATGAATTTTAACCTGTTCATAGTCAGCTTTAAAAAAGTTGTAACCAGGACAATAGTTAATTTTTAGTTGTTTAGTGTCTGAGAGTGGAATGGATATAAGCAAGTTAGGGTGATGAGAGTCCAATTTACTTAAGAGGTCAGTGGGCTTGTTAACTGTTAGATCTGATATGTTACTTAATACTAAATCTAATATTCTACTTTCGGCATTTTGGGTGGAATTAAATTGATGTAGTTGGTTAATTGACAGAAAGTCAGTTAGAGAGTAGCCCAGTGAGTTTTCATAGTTCGATGGCGAGAGATGTAGTTCCTCATCTTTCCTATTCCAATCAATAAAACCCAAGTTGAAATCACCAAGAATCACAACATCATCAACATTATTAAGCACATTATTAACATTATTTAAAAAGTTCTGTAGAGAGTCTAATTTGACTGGAGGGGGCATATAGATAATACATAATGCTATTTTCTTAGTATGATTATTAAAGGATAACTCTATAGACAGCCACAAATCTTCAAAATTGGTTTCCCAGTTTTTCATTCTAACACATTTAATTTTACTATTAACAGCAATCATAACCCCTCCTCCATCTTTTTTGGATATTCATGAAGTTGATCGATCTTTACGATAAACTACATAACGCGGGTCAATGAACTCTCCATTTGTTATGCTATTATTTAGCCAAGATTCAGTGAAGGCAATTATATCATAGTCGGTAAGCAAAATATTTTTATAAATGTCTTCAGTTTTAGTTCTCATTCCACGAACATTTTGATAGTAAATATCAAGCATTGCGAGTACAAAAAATGCCAATAACACTGATAAAAAAAATAGGTACAACTAAATTAAACTGCGACGTCTGTTGGTTTCATTAATTTTAAGCTATCCTGATTGCGTATGTAGATAGGTTTTGAATAGATATCCTTTCTGACAAAAATACGGCCATTTCGTATCCAGACAAAGTTGTATGACAGTTCTTTAGCCATCTTGCGTGTTGCAGCGTGAAGGTGTTTTCCAGTAGGGCATAAATGCTCGCTAACATAAATAGGTACTCTGTTACCACCTATGCCTATGTGATGCGAGCTCAATTTGTCCGAGGGATGTTTTTTGTTAAAAACTCCTACGGCTGCCAGAAGGTTGTCACGCTGGCGGGGGCTGCGGAGCTTAGCGATCACAGTGCGTGGGCGGTTGTTCTCTTTATTTAGTTTGGCAACTCTTGTAACTTGCATGATGTCATTGTCGCTAATATCACAGCTAGTTACCTTCGCGATATTCTGTAATGTTTGTACTAGGTTTTCGGACTTGTCTTCGGGCAAACCGTTAATTTCCACGTTGTTTTCACGCATGTTTTGTTCAACAATACATAATCGAGTAGTAAGGTCAATGACATTTTGCTGAAGTTTTGTGTTATCACTACGTAATTGATTAATTATGGCATCCTTTTCGTCTGAGCGTTTCTTGAAATCTTCGAATTTTTCGTTGAAAAATCCAAACGAAACTTTGAATTCAGATATCTCTCCTTGTATATTTTTTAATTGATCAGCGAGTAAATCTTTAAAGGACGATTTAAGTGCCGCGGCCAATTCTTCCTTAATTATATCTCTTAACGCGTCTTCGTTAAAACAACTTTCTGGGCAATTTGTCGTGGACTTGGGCTGGCTTTTTTTCCTTAGAGTCACGTTCATTACATCAGGTGAGGTGTTTTGACTAGCGAGGGTTTCGGGTAATGTTTTGGGGCTCGATGATTGTTTCGGTGATCGACCGAGGTTACCACTTTTGTTGGCTGGGCGCGCAGGAGTATTATCGGTTTTTAACTGCTTGCAGCAGCATTCAGGGCAATTCCAGGTGGTCTTATAGACATGGTCCATAAGATAAAAATTGTTACTCGATATATTCACACAAAAGATATCAAATCGTAATTTACATTCACAACAGTCCATGAATTCTAAATAATTTATTTCATTCCGACATCCAGCACAAGTATTATTTTTCGGTTCCATTTTTATAGCAATAATGAAATGTAAATATCCAAACAAATGCAGTTATTATTCTTATACGGTATAAAGCTTGCTTGAACTCGTGAAGCACGAAGCGGCTGGCGGGCGGGCGTGTAAGCGTTATGCGTGTGTGCGTAGAAGCGAGCGATCTGCGGGTTGCCCTAGGTCAGGGACACCGCAACAACACAGTCGTTATTTAAAAATTTTGAAAGTAATTTGCTTATTACTCACGAACGCATGAATGTCCTTTAGAAATAAGAACACAAACGCGACAAAATCAGGACACTGAGAATACAATATTTTCTTATCCTTTGACGTACAATACAGCCGTCAATACTACAGCTAACAAATCTTGGAGCAGCGCCAACGCTTGCTGACGTACTCTCAAATTTGAGTCATACATCAATAAAGTATGGAAATGGCTCCTAAAGAGAACGCTCGAGTGAGCGCCCGATCAATCCTCTCTGTCCACAGATATTTGTAATTTATGTCTTTATGCCTCTTCTTTTGGAAGTAGATACTTGCTTGAACGTTCTATTACGGTATTTTTAGCTTACAAGCAAAAAAATGAACAAGCTTCAGTTTTTTTTAAAGCTAGCTATATGGGTTGCACATTACTCTCCTTGTTAATTGGGTATTTGGGCTGAGGTAATTGGGTATTTGACTACTATCGAAAAATTGATTTCTGACAAATGTTTCTAAAAATCTAAATAGTAAAAATATATACACAATTATATAAGTTTTATAACTTATATAAAGTTAGTTGCTTTTAAAGTTAGTTGATGTCGCCTGCTCTATCTCTATTTCGCAAAACGACGACTTGTACGGGGCAGGCCCAGACTAGTAATGGAGAACTGAATATTGACGTCACAAAACATTATCGCTATCTCTGTCAAATTAGCAATATTGGAATGCTTGTAAGTAGCTCAATATAAAATTAATTAGTGTGTCGTTTTTAGAAATTGTTATAGTTTGAAGTATTTTTTTTTACTTATGAAATAAAAAAAAATTGTCAAATACCCAATTGCTTGTGTTACGAGTAGGTTCACGTCGGTAGTGCAAGGGTGGGTTTCGAATTGGTAACCACATGTTCAGAAGTCCGACACCCTAGCCATTTAGACAACCACCTCCGCGCCAATTAAATTTTAGAGGTAAGTTCAGGTAAGCACATACTCTTGTAACCTGGGTGAAGTGTATGTCCAGCTGTGGTCTGCAATAGCCTGAGTTGATTGAAGTTACATACTGGTAAATGGTACCACCAAATGAGATTTTATTGAAATAAGTGCAAAAATATATGACGTTGGCAAAAGGCTGCCAGGCTGAAGTGGGATTGGGCGGGACACGGTGGCACGGGATAAGGTTAAATGGAAGGACTTGGGGGAGGCCTTTGCCAGAAGTGGCACAGCACAAGCAAGATAAAAAAAGTGAAAAAATAAATTTCGATGAAAATACATAAATAATATACCACACTGGTGACCAGACAAGAAATGCAAAGAGGAAGAAGCTTAAAATTAAATAAACCGTCAATAACTAAGTCAAAAGCTAAAGTTTCAATGACCTAAAACCATGTCTTCGTAATAATAATTTTCTATTTCCTTACAAAACTCCGGTGACCTTACCAATATCCTCTCTATTTCCCTTATAATATAAATATATAATAATACCGGCCTATAAACGTCCCACTGCTGGGCACAGGCCTCTTCCCCTATAAAGAAGGGATGAGCATTGATCACCACGCTTGCTCATTGCGGGTTTGCGATTTCAGATTCCAATATTTTGGAATCCAGGTTTCCTCACGATATTTCCTTCACCGTTTGTCAATACGTCTAGAATGATTAAGAAAGTACATAATTATAACTTTGAAAAGTCACAAAAGGTACTTGCCTGTACCAATGTGACCCTAGGCCAACACGACATTTTCTATTTCCTATTTCCCTTACATTTATACAATTACAAGTATAAGGACGAAATACCCTAAACCCGGAAACTGTCAGACCGAATGTAACCTGAATTCCCAAAAAAGGTAAAAGCCATGGCAACAGGGTAGCAGGTCCGTGTGAAATGGTAAAAAAAAATCTTATCAACAGTGTTCGTGACGCGTTACATATGTGCTCGTATACTTAAGTAGCCGTTAAAGCGGGGAATAGGTCGGCTAATGTTTATCGATGTATTTAGAGGCCATTTTGTGGTAACGAATGGTGATCCAGGGGAAAGGAGTTCGATGTTCTCTTGTCCTGGAATTTTCCATTTTGCGATGTATGATAAAAACTTTTTAGAACAATTCAGCTTATTACGCGAATCAAGAAAGATTATTTTTTGGAGGAAAATAAATTTAAGCGGCATTATGTCACTTCGTCATCTATCGCTTCATATCTTTATATGAAGTGGCGGTAGCCTAATGGCTAGGGTATGGGACTTGCGATCTGGTGGTCACGGTTTCGATTCCCACCCATTGCACTACCGATATCTGCATAAAGCTGTATGAAGCCTTCTCATAACAAAAGCATATATTTAGCTAGCTTATCACAAGGGGTTAAACAAGAATACCAGGAATGTGCGACCCATATTACTAGTAAGCTTTTTTTTAAGTTTTTTTAACTTTGTTTAAATATATATAAAGCTAAAGATAAATAGAAAGAAAAATCAAACCACGCTATGTACAAAAAAAACGAGTCAAAAAAATCTCAAAAGAGGTTCCCAATCGATCTACTATGCTCATGACTTTCAGTCAAAGAAATAAACTTAAGTCGTGAATTACGACAACTTCGCAAAATTACTGAACATATTACACAAATTAATTTATACAGCAGCATCCAAACGAAAGTTAGAAAGTAAAAAAGTTTTCGGCGTGACACATGTTGGCTTATATCTGTAGGACCAACACTCTCAAGATCAGCGTGACTACCTGCATACAAATATGTATTAAGATACATACGAGACTGAAGCAAAAAGATCTATTTTAAAGCTGAAAGCTAAATCAAGTGGAATTACAATGGGGGCTATCGCGTATCAAAACTCCGCTAGGGCCGTTAGGGCCGAGTCACACCGGAATGGCAGGGGCTAGCAGCGACGCGGCGAGCACTTTCAGTGTGAAATAATTTTAAACTTTAACTACATACTAAAAAGACCAGTATCGCTTGAAAAGGTCGCGAGGCCGCGCGCGGTGACGAGAGCGGCCGCAGTCTTGTTGTGTTTCCGGCCGCGGCTGCCAGCGGCGACGCGAGGCCGCTCGCGGCACCGCGGGCGGCTGCGCGCTCCTATACGATACCAGGCGCGCGGGGTCTGGATGTCGCGCGAGGCCGCGGGGCTGGCGGCCGCTGCCATTTCGGTGTGACTCGGGCCTTAGTGTCGCATAAGGTTTATCAGTCATTCTCCACCAATGAAACACAAGCTACTGGCCAGCAATTGGTCGAAATTGCCAGATAGACATTAAGCGACAGTAGCGACCCAAGCGGACTTTCGACACGCGATAGCCCCCATTCTAGGGTCAACCGTATGACAGCTGTTAAGTCATTCAATTTTAACAACCAGGAGCCCTATTCTCTAAGGCCTAGTTTTTTGATCCCGAGTTAACTCAACCAATGGTTAAATATGCTAACTAATGGTTTCAAAACGCGTTTTTTGATCAATTGTTTAGCTCTCAAATGATCAAATTAGTTGTAGATTTAATTGATTTGGTTGAGTTGACAAGGGATAAAAAAACTGGGCCTAAGTCTCATGTTAGGCTCCTGTGAATAAAGATTATAAAATTCTTGAATTCTAGGATTTATCATTAATTTCTCTTAGTTGCCAGATTCCGATATCACCAGAATTTGAAACGTAGCAATTGTTCAAACGGAACTATTATATTTCTCAATCTAATCTACTTCCAACCTTTGTTCAAAAATATCAGGACCTCAACACAATTAAGTAAGGTAAATTTATCGACTATTTCCCATCCCTAGCTACCCCACCTGTCACGCCCGTATCGTTTACATTACGCCGACTTTGTTTCCAACCGCAAAATGGGGATTAATCTTTCAAGATACTGATAATAAGCAAGGGTTGCGACATTCACCTGTTTAAGGTTCCGGGCTATAAAATTGATAATTAAAACCCTTGCAAATTGATTTTGTTGGCAGTCCACATTATATAATATTTTATGAATATAACTACAACATTTTCAATAAGACAATTTAATTAGTTTTTTTTTAATTTTGAATAAAATTTATATAAGCTATAATAAGTGGCGGTAGCCTAATGGCTAGGGCGTTGCACTAGATATCATGTGGTCGCCGGTTCGAAACCCACACTTAGCACTACCAACGCGAAGTAAACCCACTCATACAAGAATTTAGCTTAGTATGAGTGGAAGTTTATAGCATATTTCCCTTCTTATTTTAGAAATTATTGTTTTAGTTGGTTTTTTCTTTATTTTAAGCGTCGCATGTGGCGCGATTAAGTGCTTTTTCTTTCTTTATTTCTATGAAAGGTTAACAATAACACAAGTAATGTGCAATACACATTCATGATAAGTATTAAAAAAAAACTAAGGACGATGCCAGGCTTTGTATGAAGTCTGGTCCCATCCTCCAATAGCTTTAAGCAATACGTCGAACGGGATAGGATTTTTTGAGCTGCGGAAGAGATACTATCCCTTCTAAGTTCTGTATTTACTATTAAACATGTCAGTTTAATAAGGCAAAGTAATCATTTTCCCTTTTTGAAATATCTACTTTTGTAGGTATACAGGATAATTTTTTATGGAGTGCGTATATTCTACGAGGTAATCATGTGCATAAAACTGAACAGCTTTCCCCAAGCAACATAGGTCGAAATCTTAAAATTGAAAATGAAATATTCGTACTAAGTGACAGGTCACGTGACTTATGTTTGTATGAAAAATTGAATTTCAATTATATTTTTATTTTCAAAAATGTAATATGTAAGTACTTTTTGGCTTATTTTATTAAACTACTGTATTAGGTACGGAATCCTCAGTGTGAGTCCGACTCGTAACACTTTTTACCCGGCTTTTCGGTTTCGGATGAAAATATAATAATATCACTCCATCTGCTTTGAATGTTATTATCAAAGTGTTATCTTAAAAGAATTGGAGTTCATAAACAACATAATATAGACTCCAAATAGGTTTTTACCGACTTCAAAAGAAGGAGGGATTTTTCATTGTTTGTAAACTTTCATATTATTATGTTTTACTAACTTTGTCTATTTTTTTGAGCCGACGCCCGCTCTAAGGAATTTAATCTTTGTGTCGCGGGGGTTTCACAAACATTCAAATCACATGCACAAAGAACACCCAGACTTGAAACAATCATTTGTGAATCACACAAATGCTTGTCCCATGCAGGGATCGAACTCGCAGCACGACGCGCGCAGTGGTAATTAGCGTAGAGACCTATACTCGACTATCCGTGCAGTCACTTTGACTCGTTACTTTCTTTTTTTTATACAATGGAAGTAGCCCATGCCATAACTATATAAATAATACCTCACGCCACTATTATTGCAACTCTCGTAGCCAATTTCTGAGCCTAATCATAATTTCTAAGTTTATCAGCATAATATACAGAAACAAAAAACTGATCACAGAATTCTGACGAAATCTGATGACAGATCTGATAATGTGTTTGAATATCAGGAATACTCTAGAAAGTGTAATCTTAACCATCACCATCTTCTGGTGAGAAATAAAAATATTTCTTTTATTGACTAGCTTCTGCCCGCTTCTTCATCTGCGTGGACTTCCGAATTGGGTCCAAAAAGAAATGAAAAATGTGAAAATAATAAAGAAGATAAAAATACCAAATTTCAAAGCTGTAATGGCTAATCTCGTAAACAATTTTAAATTTTTCCTCGGAAACTACTTAAGGAATCGGGATAAAAGGTAGCCTATGTTCTTTTCCATGTCAAAGGCTATATGCATGCTAAATTCTTTCAGCCGTATGCGTGATTGAGAAACAAACATCCAAACATCTACACTTCACATTTATAATATTAGTAGGATCTATTTATTATTATTACCAAACCTGTTCAGTTTACCCCATTTAGAAACATACCTCCAAAAAAGATAAATTGAAAATGGCCGCGGTCAAGCCACGCCTAATGGGGTACATAACCATCAATCTATCATAAAAGTGTAAGCACGTCGGGTGCAAAATGAGAGTTCTTGTAATATAAACGTTAAGGGCAAGTTATGGGAGCTAATGCGTTCGTGATCCTAACCTAACCATTTAAGGAGGTTTTCGTTTTAGTGGAAACAATAAAACGTTGGTGTAGTTCTTTATTTTATGGGACTATTCTGGTTTTTCCTTAAGCATGGATGCTTTATAAGCAATACTTGTGCTCAATTGGGTTCTTGACTACCTACTTACTATAAAATATTGATTTTATTTATTTATTGATCATAAGGTACATTTTAAGTTTTATAACGTACATAATGTCCAACAAAACTATACACATAGTTTGTCTGTTGGATCAAAATTATTATTCTTTAATTTAATTTATATTATGAGATTGCCATATTGTTATTACCTACATTCTGTGCAAATAAAAAAAAAGATTTCTGGCTTCTTCTTCTTAGCGTGTCGATAATAGAAAATAACAATTTTTGGCAATTTCTTCTATAAATAGTAGTCGTAAAATTATTACATTACGTAATATTATTATATGAAAGAAAAAGTTTTTAGTTTTTTTTCTGCATTTCGTACCCAGTCTTAACTTTTATTTCCGAACAATATTAATTTCCATGTTACATGTTGGCTATACCACTGTTAAACCCGTGATGGTTTGTGTTGGTATGTTACACATCCAACAATTTTTGGAAAATGTTTTTTTTGGCAAATAAACACAAAGATATATAAATCACTGAAACCGTCTTAAATTAGTGAATATGTAATCCAATTGTATACAAATTTGACCCAACGACCTCACTTGAGAAATTTCCTAGCATTATATAAATACATTCCTCAAAATAGCATTGACTCTAACAATGTCTTCATGGTCTTTCGTAACAATAACTTGCTTATTACGAAAAAAATGTACAAGTATGTGAATAAATATACACTTGATATTATGTTTTTTTATACTTTGAGATTACTGGAGCGAGATCAGGCGCGATTGCATAACTTTATTTTCGAACGACAATGTATAATAATATTTTACTTTCTGAACCGGATGTATCGAAAACAAGATTTTTATCCTAGCCTAGTTTAATCTAGATAATATAATCATTACTCAATTTCCATCGCAATATCCTTTTTGTATGTGTTTTGAAAAACTAAAAAGCTTTGTTTGAGTATATTTTTCAAGTGACATGACTCAGATTTATATTTTAATCACAGCGTCCTACTTCATATTAAGGAAAAGTACACGTTAATGTAAAAAACCGACTTCAACTCCACGCCAGTATAAGGTACGTACGCAAATTCGTTTATTCATCCAATAATTTTGATTTGAAAACTAAACTGCTGTACCAATTTTGTTGAAATTCATACGATGCCACCTATAAGGACTATTGAATACAGATTGCCTCATCTGGTAAGAAAATACATAAAAAAAATAGTTGAATTGAGATCCTCTTTTTGAAGTCGGATAAAAAACCACCGCTAAAATAAGAAAGACCGCAGCAATTTGTATTTTTCGGGGAATAATTGTGTCATGAAAACGCGGACTCCTGGACTTTACGACCGGCTCTACGAATTAATATAAATCACCACATTATCAGAGGCTTAGATAACTCCGATGGGTGTACTTCAGTCCAGTAATAGCTAATTCCTTTACATTTTATCTAACACTCATAAATTCAAACAAATAAATTAGTTTTACGTGTTAAAATTTCATTCAAATGAATCTATCGAATTGTAGTTGCAAAATTGAATTTAGAAATTACGGAGTTTAATTGCTTGGATTAATTTATTGCTTTGTTAAATTGGATTTATGTTGAACGAAACAAAAGAATGATTTGGAAGGGACATGATTGATTGTAAAACAATGGGAGGGAACGGTTAACAGCGAAGTTAGTAATAGCATTGAGTGTAAGGCTACATAGACTTGAAAAGTAATAATCTATTAAATCCGTAAATGAAATTTATATCAAAAAATATTAGATACGTATTTTTTCTAGTTAAAAAACATTAAATTTTGACAAAAATAAGGCGCGTTAAAGTTCAGTATTGAGGGCTGGTGACGTCATCAAGTAGGCAAAAATTTTTGCTACAACTGACGTGGCGAGCCCCTACTCCTTAACTTAGAATCGCTGTATCTAAGTAGATATTCGTTACTAACTTTTAAACTATTGCGTTGCATGATTGTAATAAACGTCACGGAATTTTCTTTTCTTTAAAGATTACTATCAATGTGGGTCGCACATTACTAGTAATCACGTTAACCCCTCGTGCTAAGCTAAGATGCTTGTATTACGAGTGGGTTCACGTCGGTAGTTTAATGGGTGGGATTCGAACCCGCAACCACATGATTGCAAATCCGATACCCTAGCCATACCTACTGCTTGCGACCACGGCCAGTGTAACCCGGTCGTAACGTCATAAACGCCTTAAAAAAAAATGCATGAGTTTGCGTTAATTCCCGTGACGTAATTTTATTAGATTATTTCGAAAAGGAACAATTAAATTTTCATTATCTAAACAAAATTGACAAGGATCTTTATTATGTATCTACTAGTTGACCCAACAGACGACGTCCTGTTTTATCTATGAATATTTTCTTCAACTATCAAACAATTGTTTATTTTAATTATTGCAAAATCGTTTATAATTACTTATATTATTATTATAATGCTAAAGAGTGTATTTGTTTGTTTGTTTGAGCGCGCTAATCTCAGGAATAACTGGTCCGATTTGAAAAAATCTTTCACTGTTAAATAGCCCACTTATTGAGGAAGGTTAATATATAGATTATTTGCCGCGATAACCGATGCCCATGCGGGCGGAGCCGCGACCAAAAGCTAGTAAAATAAACATATATCTAACAAAAGTCTTCCATCGCATCAGCTGTCTGAGCGCAATAAACTCACAAATTACCAAAGGACTTTCAAACGGCTTTCATCGATCGATAGATTTATTCTATAGGAAGGTGTTTAAATATAATACCGGTGCAAATTCTCGCGGGTTTGCTAGTTATGTACACTAATAACGGTGCAAAGACGGGCAAGTCCGCTAGTTTATACATTTGTATATAATACTCATAAACCTTTTCAACATCTGTACAAAAATGGATCTGTACAGAAATCGCCCTTATAATATAACAAGAAACCACCCATACATACATTATATCTTCAAATTCACAATTTAACCGATGCATTAAACAATGTTCTAAGCAATTCATTATTTTTATTTACTCGTTCCGATTTAAACACCTCTTTATCACAAAGGAAATTTCCAAGTGGTCTTTTTACCCCAGCTCTTAAGCTAACCCTTAACTGCTCACGTGCTCGCTTCATTACCCGTATCCGTTCGCGTTCAAAACAACGGACATTATGTTATTAACTTTTTGAATTAACTTTTTGCTTAAATTAACTCTGTGCAGAACACACTGGGTATTTTTTGTACCCACTCTAGTTTTACGGGTTAACTTTTGTTTAGAGTTTTTGTTTTGGATCGGATTGTGTTGTTACGAATTTGTGTCATAGAATACATTTATTAGTGTGTTGTATGATAGCATTATGGTATAATTTTACTGATATACATATCATGTTTGTTTAGAATCGAAGGCACGGCCTTAGGTTCACTAGACCATCAGGCAAGTCATTTCTATTACTGTCACATAATGAAGCCAAAACCTATCTACCTTTACCTTATAACTTTTCCACTACAATCCCATCTTGTTATTCCCCTAACTATGACAAAAAAATAAAAAAAAACATTCTTCAGAACCTTAAAAAAATCTCATCAGAAAAAGTTACAAACAAAAACTATGTAACCTAAAACTGAAGACCTCATTCTTGGCAGCGACTGCGGCCTATTTTATAGACTAACACGGTTCTAGGCCAAGGTAAACAGGTTTTTAGGAGTTTTAAAGGCAAGCTGCCATTCACAAAGATCTGAGTTTAAAACTAGACTGACAGTTTCGTCGCGAGGATAACTTTGAAGGTGAGTATTTGAGTAGTGAAATTTTAATGTAATTTTGTCGTGAATATTTTATTAGTAAAATATATAATCAAATAAATAATAAATAAATGTCAACAGCAACACATACATTGCTTCGAAACCAAAGTAAGTAGCTAAATCACTTGTGTTATGGATTCAGAGACAACGAAGGTACCACAAATACCCGAGACAATGTAGAAAAGTGTTTTTCTCCATTGACCCGTCCGGGGATCGAACCCAGGGACCTCAGAACTGGCGACACCTTGAAAACCGGTGTGTACGCCACTCAACCACGGAGGTCGTCTTATTTTTATTAACTTACTATAATTAACTCTCTATTTGATTGAAACCATTAGTTAGTATATTTAACAATTGGCGACACCTTGAAAACCGGTGTGTACGCCACTCGACCACGGAGGTCGTCTTATTTTTATTAACTTACTATAATTAACTCTCTATTTGATTGAAACCATTAGTTAGTATATTTGACAATTGGTTGAGTTAATTCGGGATCAAAAAATGGGCCTAGGTCGCACATTACTAGTAATCTTGATAACCACTAGTGCTGAGCTTTAAGCTTGTGTAATGAGTGGGTATACGTCAGTAGTGCAAAGGTTGGCGTTCGAACCGGCAATCACATGATCACAAGTCCGACGCCCTAGCCACAATCATTAGAATGCCGACTTTTTTTATTTATCTTCTTCTTCCTGCTCTTATCACATTCATATTATTATGTGGTCGGCGGATGCGTATTATCCTTCCATTCCTCTGTATTACTCGTCGTCGCGGCATCCATTCCTCTCTTTCTCATATCATCTTTCACACAATCTATCTCTTTTTCGGTCTCCCTCTACCCATCCACAGTCATACTTATAACTTGTTTAGTTAGGTATGTGACTTTCATCCCTCCTCATAACATGTCCATACCACGACAAACGCTTACCTCTTATCTTTTCATTCACTGGCACTACTTTCAAGCATCTTCTAATATACTCATTCCTTATCCTATCTAATCTCGTCACTCCAGTTATTCATCGAAGCATTCTCATTTCCGCTGCATGCAATAGTCTTTCATCAGTCCCTTTCACTGCCCAGCATTCTGAACCATACATCAATACATTTTACCTTTCAGCTTTACGGGCATCTTAGAATCACATATTATACCCGTCATCTGTCGCCATTTAACTCTTCTAATTTATGTGTTCTAGTAATGTGCGACCCACATTGCTAGAAAGCTTTTAAAAAATACGGAAACCAGCCGTGAATCTCCTCATTCTGCAAATCTAATAGGCATGATTACGTTAGCGAGTGCGTCGGTTAGTTCCCTGCATATTTCAGAGGTCGGCCGAAGCTAAAACTGTAACTCAGACTTCGCTAACTTTAATTAGCACTTAACTACTCAAATTGTGTGTCGGAGTTAGGTTGCTGTAAATATTTGATTCGTGACAGCTCTATTTTCAATTAGTTATGTCTAGAATTTGAATGTTTTGAAGAACTAATTATAAACTTATATTACTAGCTGCGTTCGCGGTATTACCCGTGTTTATGTTTTAATCCAGGGTGTCAGCTATCTCCATACATTTTATCAATTTTTTTTTAAATATATATCTTGGGACAGCTCACACACGGTCATCTGATCCCAAACTAGGCAGAGCCTGTACTATGGTAACCAGACAACTGATAAACATACTTATATATTTCTTAATACATACATATTATAGATAAATAACACCCAGACACAAAATTAAATGATCGTGCTCATCACACAAAGATTTGTCCTGGGTGGGAATCAAACCCACGACCTCCGGCTTAGCAGTCAGGGTCACTAACCATGACTAGACCAATAGGCCCGTCAATTGTACGTACAAGGTTTAATTTTTTTTTCTACATATTTACATTTATGATCTGAATTTGTTATTCTCTCCAATAATTTCACCAAACAATTCGAATATAATACTTTTATTTCTGTATAAAAAAATGAACAATTTTTAATTAAAAATACATCGCTCATCCATTATCAAATAACGAGTACTCCCACACGAAGTTACGGTGTCCACTCAACTAACTCCAGCATTGGGCATTAATTTGAGCAGCAATTAAAACTTTTACCAACCATCGGTTTTTAACGCCGAAAAATATTTAAAGTACTAAAGAGTTTGGTGACTGTTTCAGGGTTTATAAACATTTACTTGTTTGAAACAGTTGTGTGCTAAACGAATTTGGACTTTACAATTGTGTTTTTATGGATAAGTTTCACTTAATGTTAGTTTAGTGTTAGATATTGGAACTTTTTTGTAAGTTGTCGTTTGGTAATTAATTTAACGTAGGTAGTTAGTTTGTGTTGTGTGTTACGATTAGTATTTTAATTGAATGAAGCACGTTTTCCATTATTTAATACAAGTAATATCAGCTGTTCTGGTCAGTTAATGTTGTACTTATATTTTTTTAAGTGAAAACTTCTTCAGCGGCGCTGTGCACTTTTTGGGATGGGTAAAAATGTTAAACTCGCGTCAGGGGTTACGTGACTGATCCTAAGACACGGTGCAGGGCGCTTGCGCGAGTGTGAGATGTCAGCTTAGAAAACTTATGTCAATGGGAGTTTTTTACTAATCTACATAAACAAATACTATTTTTTTTAAGATCTAAGAGAATCCTGCCTATGTGAACAAATAACCTTTCAACAAGCGTGAACGATAATAATTATAGAAATCACTCAAGTAACATTAAATGTATAGAAATGACATTTTCTTTCGATAAGTCACGTGACTTAGACTTGTCACTTCCATACATTTGAACGATTCGATCAGCGATAGAACTGTCACTGGCCTAGGGGGAAATTGTGATAACTTTGTAATTAATTTTATTATTCGACAAGAATGCATAAGGTGTGTGTAAATTTGATTTATTAATATTTTGATTTTGCTTAATAATTTGTGTGTTAATACTTAAGTATGCATACTCATGTTTTTACAAATAAAATTATCTATATCTTTATATTTATGCTTACTTTATAAGAAATCTCTGCCAGCAGGCCCCCGATAAGAGAAGTGGCTTAGAAAGTCAGTCAACACGGAGACATATTGATTTTAAAACTACTTTAAACGGATTCTATCGTGGTTTATTTTGATTTTAGTTTAGCCGACGTTTCAACACATTTGCAGGTGTCATGGTCACGGGCAGACTGAAACGTCGGGAACTAAAATCAAAATAAACCGCGATAGAATCCGTTTAAAGTAGTTTTATTTCAATGTCTAATATTCGCGTAAACCTCAGAAAACAATATATTTATTTTAATTTTGTCGAAATAAATTATTTTAACGTGGATTATGTGATTCCCTGTAATTAAGGAAACACCAAAAATCTATATCAGACTGTTTTTATAGCATGTAAAGTACATTAATCTTTGTAGGAAACTCTTCAAAACAAACAAAATAATATATTCGTTGTAGAATTAAGTAAGCAATGCTGTATTTTATTCAACGGTATATAGATCTACTAAACTACTAAGTGTATAGTCCAATTAATTTTGAAATAACATTGTATTGTTGACCGAACCGTGTCGTGAACTCCTGACCTTTACGTCGAGTTACATCCCAAACTCATTAAAGAATTGGTTAGGCGGTCCTAATTCAAATGTGGTTAGCATTCCAAGGGTTAGTTATAATTATCTCATAAAGTTGATGTAACTAACCCCATGTTATCTAAACATAATATGAACATCCCAAAAAAAGTCCAAAAGACAAATTAGTAAAAAAATACAAGCGAATGTTACTTATATGTAGGTATGTTTTTTAAACCCTGGTTATGTAATATCCTACGATTCTAGTCCTTGAGGTATACTCAGTTGCAATTCAGCGCCATCGGATACCATTCCGGATCATTTCTCATTATCTCAGATCATTTCCGGACATTCCCGGATCGGTCGAAAAATATTCACTGAGTTTAGAAATTCTCAGTACCACTTGGAGTCAGGAAGTGTGGCGGTGTTTACACCCCCGTGCCTCGGAAAGCACGTAAAACCGTTGGTCCTGCGCCTGATCCCTCTGCGGTCATGTCGGTCAACCGTCTCATCGGACTATAAGAGTGAAGAAACAGAGAGTGCACCTGTGTTTGCACACACACTTTTGCACTATAGTATCTCCTGCGTACAAGGCTGATCTCACTTGAGATTGGCCGTCGAGGCCGAAATTCGGTCTGGAGATTATTATTATTAACATTGCATTTGATATAAATAAAGTAGGTTGTGTACAGTTAAATAAAATGTTGATTAAAGTGTTATATTATTTCTAAAAACCGACAATCGATCAACCTCACCTTTACATCTAAGCAATAAAGTTCATTTTCCTCTGACTTACACACCACAATACATATTACAAGGAAGACATTTTGTATTTTTTCCACACAACCAATCAACGAATATATCGACCTTTTACAATTCGCTAGGGCCCTCAAATTGTGACAAATTACTGTTCACTTACATATGTACAACATTATAGAAACCAATTTTAGGGTTCCGTACCTCAGAAGGAAAAGAACCCTTATAAGATCCTTGTAGGAGTTTGTTGTCCGTCAAAAACCTTTAGCTCGGTAACAGGTTGAGGTAGCAAAGTAAAATTAAAATTAGGTTTAGATTACTATATTACTTCGTAAGTCTATATTACTTACTAGGTACTGCCCCAAAAAATGAAAAATTAAATTTCTAAGTTTACTTAATAAAAAGATTGGCCGTATATACCGCAAAAAAGTATTTTTGACACTCTCAAGGGAATCGAAAATAGAATCTACAGTACGAACTATAAGTAATTACAAACATAAAAATCGATTTTGGAGTTTGGTATGTAAATAAAAATAATTTGAAAAAAATATGTCAAAAGGAAATTCTTTTTTATATTTTCCTGTAAGTAATTGAAGTGAAAATTTTTTACAAGGAATTTTATATTCAATTATAAATCTTTCTTTTTCACATTAAGGCGTACTAATATATAATTAACTTTGTCATTAAAACTATCCAACACAAGGTATAAACGTATCCTAAAAGGATCTTAAAAGCCTTAATAATGCCCAACGTTACTGCACTCCACGTAATCTCCCACAAGCCATGGCTAAAACACATAGATATCCTCACAGCAGTTAACGATTTTCCTCCCACCCCTCCCCCCGCCCTTTGGCACTCCCTTCCAAAATGATTTATAACTAAAACCCTCTTATTTCGTCCAATTTACAGAAGACTGGTAACAAAATATCTACAAGATATTCCTCGTAAGTGTTTGATTACAGGAAATACCTACAGGTTGTCTTTATTTATTTTTTTAGCAGAAATATCTGAATAATGTTAAGGAAACCGTTTCTTATTTCACTGTTTTAATTAAGTATCTACTAAATAATACCGGAAACAAAAAAGAAACAAAATAAAACATATTATTGCTAATTAATTAAAAAAATAAATAAATAAATATTTAATATTTACGATATATTTATGCTATAAAAAAAGGGTTTTAACCATATTTTTTTTTGCATGAAAATACAAATTATTTCTGTGAATCATGTTTGCACTTTTGCACTGTAATAATAATATTTAGATTAAGCTTGATTGTTAGTCCTCTTCTCCCAATAATTTTCCGAGCATATTAGGGTTCGATTGTAATTTATTGAAATGTTTACTTGCTACTACGGAATTAAAAAAAAACAAATGCTTGCCACCTGAGCATGTCATAGTGGAATAGCAATAAATAATTAAGTATTGAATTGATTTTTAGCTTATTCTATTTATTTTTGCTGTAATCCTGGGAGAATAAATACATTATATGTACAAACAGTTAATTTATTTATTTATTCGTGAATCGTTTCCATGTGCAACGAACAGAAGTTCAGTGAAATAATAATAATTATAATATCAATAAAAATATTATTATTATTCATAGATATTTTTAAACATTTTAACCTATAAAGACCAGCAACCGTATTAATGTAAAATCTCTGACAAGTTTGTATGTAGAAATACTTTAAGAAAAATGTAGGTATCATACATTATAAAAGTTTTTAATAAAATACTAACAAAGAAGAGATATTCAATTCACAAAGGCATTACACCAACGTGAATACTTCCTTCCAACAAAAATGTTATATAAAATAAAGCTACAATGTAACCTAACGCTTAACAATCTAATCTTCCGATATCATCGTATCTTTTAAATAACAAAGTAAGTCACTTTACCCTACTTACATTTTACAACGACATAAAAATTACCGTAAAACGGAACGACACTTTTTATTTATGTATCTTAATAATCGCGAAACAAAATGGTGTCGTTAATAATTATCGGGATATTTATTAATAGTAATTTGCATACGCAATGTTCTGATAACATTTTTAAAGACGAATTTTGAGGAAAGAATGGAAATTTAAAGCGGCGGCGGTAGCCTAATGGCTGGGGCGTCGGACTTGCGATCATGTGGTTGCGGGTTTGAATCCCACCCATTACACTAGCGACGTGAACCCACTCGTAACACAAGCATCTTAGCTTAGCACGAGGGGTTAACGAGATTACTAGTAATGTGCGACCCACATTGCTAGTAATCTTTAAAAAAATCATAATAATAATCTAACATAATACTAGGGACAGTCACCACCCGAACTTGATAAAAACTAAAAACACTCAGGTTGAAAATCGAAGATCACGAAAAAATCCATAAGTTTTTGTAGCAAGCAACACTTATAGCATCTATTGTTTTCAGGTAATATTATTTTATTATATTACTGATTGTACATGCGTATTTATTTTTGCTTTATAGTGATCTCATAATTACTATATATATCCGATATATTTTGTGTGTGAGTTTACTTATTGAGTCCAAGGCAAAGTGTATTTATAAATAACTATTAAAAACGTGTCCGTTTTTTTAATTAACGTGGCACGATTTTTATTTGTTTAACAGTTGCAATTTGAGGGCTATTTAGTTCAATAAGTAAGTAAAAACTTATACACTAAGTGAGCTAGTATTGGTTTGTGTGGTAGATAGATTTATTGTTTAGTATTGAGGTTTTCATTGTTTTTTAAGTTTTTCGTGTAGAGAAACCTATTTGTTGTTTTTTATGGAACGGTATTGTCGCTTAGCGACAAAAGCTCTGTCAAAATTAATAAAAAGAAAATATATACATATACACTAACACCTTTCAAGGTAAGTATAATTAATTTACCGCCTGCCATTTATGTATGGTATGAAAAATTTAATACAAAAATACACCAAACAGAAGATTATCTCATCCTCCGTCCTAACATAACCCGCCTACATAATCATTCACCCTTTACGCATAGAAACATATTTCCTCCCAAGGTCACAGAGTCACTAAAGATAAGTTCGCTTCACCGACTCCCAGTAAATATTACCAAACACTATCTTAACTTTTTCTTTAGTTAACTCGTCTGTACCAAATCGTCCTTGTAAAAATGGCACAGATCACCCCACAGCAGTAAAATGTTGACTATTGAGAACGCCTCTATGTGTAAGCAGTAAGGTTGATTTTTGATGTTTCGCTGTCCCCACTGGTTCTTGCTGTGTGGTCCACTGTGCCAGTGTTTGGTTGTCTGAGATTGAATATTATGGTGTTTATTTCCTGATGTGGTAGGCGGAGGGTTATTTGGTTATGTGAACGGTCCTAAGTAAAGGACGAGTCTGTTTCCATTAAAATAGGATCTTATAAATGGAATTGTTTAACTGAGAGGTAGTGTCCTGCAGGGGAGATTGTGGGGCCATTTATATAACTACCATTGAACAAGGAAGAATAGAAACACTAGAGGAAAAGTTAATGTCATATGAATTTATTGATGGTTAAAAAAATAATTATTACAAAGATAGTTATAGACACACAAATACACTACCTTCCTTAAAAAATGGACTATAATTTAATAATAATTTAAATACATTATTATTAAATTATAGTCCATTTTGAGGAAGTTAGGGTATTTTACAATACAATGGTATTTAGTGACAATGTATTGTCAAATGGGAATGGTAAATAAAAACAGAATAACGATAAAATGAAAAAAAAAAACACATTGGTACATTGCTCTGAATCCAAAGTAAATACCTAAAGCACTTGTGTTAGGAATCAGAGACAACGAAAGTACAACAAACACCCAGACCCGAGACAATTTAGAAAAGTGTTTTTTTCTACTTTGACCCGTCTGGGGATCGAAACCGACACCTCAGAGATGGCAATACATTGAAAACCAGTGTGTTCTTGACCAAAAGGTCGTCAAAGTTATTACTAAACAACTTTCATTAATCATGTCAATAAATTTTACTAGGTGTTGCTGGTGATCTCCACTTGCGTGGGTTTCAGTAGTCGCGGCAAAAGAAGCCTATCTCTTTTCTTGTGACCCAAGCTTATCCCATATAAGCTTCATTTAGATCGGTTCAGCTATTTAGCTGTAAAAACGAAACAAACAAATTATCTTTCTTTTTAATATTAGTATTGACTATACGTTTAATTATATTCGATTCACAATTACAACGATATTATTATAATTTTTTATTATATCGTGAGAACTGTCTGCATCAAGTACTTTTATATTTCTATTTACTAAACCTCTCAGCCTACCCATCAACAGACACGTTACAAACAGTTCCTCAAAAAAGGTTTCCGGGCCCCAAGCATCACAAACTGAGATCCGGAAATCTATTAAGTGAGTCCCGAGGCCCTTCTGGTGCTCTCAACTAATGTAGATGAAACGACTCTCACAAAGATACTCATTCAATGGATGGACACAGCATTTTGTTTTGTGTTGTATTTAGAGTTTTTGGAGTAGGCGCTTGTCGACTTCAAAAATTAAGGAGGTTCTGTATTAGTTTTTTTTTTCTTTGGATGTTTTTTGAGAAAGCTCTCAATCAAGCAGTTTTTGTATAATCATTTGGGAATATAATACCATAAAAATTTCTATTTGTTGAATTGTGTGGTCCGAATTCTTGTGTGGTATAAATTTTAGCAGTTATTTCAGAGATAAATTCAAAATACAGTTTTTTTTTCAAGAATGTCTTCGGGTGTAGTTTGAACATTCGTGCATTTGAAGTCAGTTTTTTTTTACATTCATTGGTAAACAATTATTATTTTTTGAGTTAATACAATACAAATTATGTATATATACATATATACAAGTCGAATGAACGGTCACATTATTTGGAAAATTGGAATACCTCTACAGCTACATTATAAATGAAAAAAAAAAAGAATTGCCGCAGGTAAATGGCAATTTTTCATGATTTCCGTGAAAATTGTTAATTTCTAAATACGTGCATCTGTTAAAATACAGCTTGTATTAAAAAAAAGCTTCGGTAGCACTCTGTATTTTGAGTCTCAAATTGAGTGGAAAAATACCAAATGTTAAATAAAACTAAACTTTAACGTGTGAAGAATTCTCCAACCCTATAGAAAAAAAAACATTTACAGTTCTGCGAAAAACTCGATATCTTACTTTTGAAAAAAAAGTCTATTATCAATAAGACAGGACATTTAAAAACAAAAAACCAAGCTCCAACGTAACACAAATTTAAAAATAGAACGAGAAACACAAAAACAACAAAACAAACCTCTTTAAAGCCAAACAAAGAATTCACCACACAAAAAAAAAAAGAAAATTATACATTTGAATTACAAATTTAAAAAGCGGAAACGGAAAACCGAATACATCTATGGCGTTCTCAAATGCCTTATTTCCTTTATTATGAACAAAATGCCTGACGTTTTCATTTTCGGCTTCAGCATTGAAGTCAAGTTATTATTTCAAGGTCATTAATTTGATCTTTTTGAAGTTTGAATAATGTAGGGCAGGTTGAGTTTGACCTCTATAATTATGGGAAGAGGCCTGTGCTCAGCAGTGGGACATTAACAGGCTGGTATTGTTATTTTTATAGATATTCTTCATACAAGTGTGCAGCTAAAAGTGAAGCAAAAAAGATTGATGTGTGCATCAAGCATTATGTATCTATTTTCGTCGTCTACATATTTATTGCATTGCGACACCCAATCACCACTCAAACCGCCATTAAACCTAAAATTAAGAGAGGACTTGCACTAGCGCTAGACCTTGAGGACTAACAGTACGTTTGGACGTACCAACTGTGTTGATATGACACAGTTTGTAGTGCTTCAGTATTCTTGCACGTAGATACTCGGTTTCCAGGCGTTATAGTTCTATGTAGCCGGAAGTGAGAGAGAGATAAAATAAACTTAAAAGTCTGATAGCCGAATACCGAAACGTCAATTAGTCTAAAGCCGCCGTTAAGTCTCATGCTGTCTCTGTCACTTTAAGGTGTGAAGTAGCGACAGATAGACATTTAAGAACGTCTTAAAGTTAATTAGTTCGCTCGTGGCTAAGTGTAAGCCGTACGGTTTGACCGATAATAAAGGTTAAGACGCGCTCGCCGCGGTTGGTCCGTGGATGGGGGTGACCATTTGTAAACATACCGAGACCCCTCCGTGCCTCGGAAAGCATCTATGACAGTCGTTAAGTCATTACAAATCTGACAACCAGTCTTACTATGGAATACAGCTGTAATACCTAGCAATTGTTTGTGGAGTTCAGATAGGCAGTCGCTCCATGTAAAATACGGTATTCAGCTAAATCCGGTAAGATTGGAAGCCAACCCCAACATAGCTTGGGAAAAGGCTAGGCAGAGTATTCGGGGGAAAGACAGTAAAAATATTGTAGTACATCATTATACATTTTTAAACCCACCTTTAAGGATATAGTAATTATTTAAAACAGCAATATCGCTTTAATTTAAGTAGACACTTAAATTTAAGATCACAAAACAACGTCCGAGAATCTTCATAAATTATTTGGTAAAATTACTTTTTTAAGCAAAAACTTAAACCAATTAAAAAGTTTTGATTGGCACCCATTATAAGGAGTATAAATATAAAACTTTAAACACTCCTTTCATGTTTTATTTGTTTATACCTTGTTTATTAATTATTACAGTTAACTTTAATTTCGTAATCGTTAAAAATTTTAACGATGAATTTTTTTAACATTTTTATAAAGACAGCTAAATATTATGTCGATCTTGGTGATTTAAAAAAAAGCAGCACGAAAATGTAGTTGAAAACATGACAGGTTACATTCGTTTCAAAATGGACCCCATATCCTGCAGAAAAACATGCAGAAGAACAAAGAGAATGAAACAGCCTTTTATTATAGAGAAGACGAGCCTGTTGGTCTAGTGGTTAGTGGGTTCGATTCCCACCAAAGACAAATCTTTGTGTGATGAGCACGATCATTTGTTCTGTGTCTGGGTGTAATTTATCTGTAATATGTATTTATTTATAAATATATAAGTATGTTTATCAGTTGTCTGGTTGCTTTAATACAGGCTCGTGAAAAAAAAATAAGCCAAAAAGCTAGTAAGCTTAATAAAAAACAACTGGTCTTTCTTAAAACCAAAGACTTGAACAGTATTCTCCCTGAACCACAACCAAGAACTATCCACCAATACACTTACATTCAGTAAGTGTGAGTCACAAACAAACAAAAGAAGATCCACTAATTGAACGCCTCAGTCCCAGAGATTTAGGTTTGAGTGCCAAAAAAGGTCACTTTACTTAACCATCATTAATCATTTAGACTAACTCTAAGGCGTTGATACGTAAAAACATCTTAAGATTCCCCTAAGCCTTAGTAAAACAATTGGAATTAATGTTAAGAAGGAATTATTCTTCTAAAGCTATTTTTTCCGCCGATTGACATTGTTTTATTTTAGTCTTAAAATTTTTTCTTTGCTTTTTCTTTAAGTAAAATCAGAAAATTGTAAGTGCTTAGACGTTGGCATATTAAATTCATGTGTCAATGGACATGGAGGACATGGGGTAGAAAAAGAGAATACTTGGGAATAACTTTAAAGGTTAGATGAGGCATGTAAATATTCCTCAGGGTTTGACAGAGTAACCTGAAAAAGGTTGAACCCTCCTTCCTCCTTCTCCAACTCCGTCCTTATGCAACTCTTCGGAGAACTGTAACGTAAATTAAACCATTTAACAGAAACCATTTAGTATTTTATATTTAATCTATATATATTAATAATTTAAATTTGACGGGCCTGTTGGTCTAGTGGTTAGTGACCCTGACTACTAAGCCGGAGGTCGTGGGTTCGATTCCCACCCAGGACAAATCTTTGTGTGATGAGCACGATCATTTGTTCTGTGTCTGGGTGTTATTTATCTATAATATGTATGTATTTAGAAATATATAAGTATGTTTATCAGTTGTCTGGTTACCATAGTAGAGGCTCTGCCTAGTTTGGGATCAGATGACCGTGTGTGAGATTGTCCCAAGATATTTATTTATTTTATTATTTATTTATATTTAATCCCCCCGATATGATAGATCGATGATCTGAAAAAGGTGACAATGTCTAGTAGTATGCGGAGGACCACGCATTATGGCGGAAACTTGGGCAAGGCCAATGTCCAGCAGTGGGCCGCATTAGATTTCGTTCTTTGATTGATTTGATCCTTATTAGGCAATTTCGAATCGTTAAATTACTCTAGTTGCGCAGTTCCAAAATGGCGGTTTCTTGCCGGTTACGGAACCGCCAAGTAACTCCATACTTATTCGCACCCAAATGCTCTATAATTCCATTCTATATGCAAATCTATATAATTCCATTTGTATGCAGGTCATGTGTACTTACTCTTCATATATACTTATCTCCATGAATATTTTAAAGAGGAAAGATTTGTATTTATTTATGTTTGTAACGAATAAACTTAAAAATATCTTGAGTGATTTCAAAAATTCTTTCACCATAGATATCTACCCTATACCTAAATAACTAAAGGCTATATAATTATTCAAAACTACAGGGACCGCGGGCGGAGCTGCTGACAACAGCTAGTACTGCAATAAAGCCGTTAGTTATTAAAGTCCCAAATCCTACTAATATTATAAATGTGGAAGTGTGGATGTTTGGATGTTTTAGAGGTTTGGATGTTTAGATGTTTGGATGTTTGTTACTCAATCACGCAAAAACGGCTCAACGGATTTGGATGAAATTTGACATGCATATAGCCTTTGACATGGAAAATAACATAGGCTACCTTTTATTCCGATTTCTTTAGTAGTTCCAGAGGAAAAATTGAATATTGTTTCCGAGATAAGCCGGGTGCATACAGCTTTGAAATTTGCAATTTTTCTCTATTACAGCGAAAGCTAAAACACGGGTGAATATTTTATTCCATTTTTCATTACTCTCAAATTTTTCATTTCTTTTTGGACCCAATTCTGAAGTTCACGCAGACAAAGTCGCGGGCAGAAACTAGTAAACTATATTATCAATGACGTCAACTTTTGACACGTGTATCCCTGATCCAATTTTTTTCCGGCAACAATTCCCTCATTAGAAAGCATTCTCTGCGCACGAAGCGAGTCGGCAATGAATCATCCGTCTTGTCATCCACACGTAAACAGAATTGTTTGTCTACATCTACATACTTTATTATGTTTACTTGAATATTTAAGTTTAGGTGGGTTCCGTGAAGAGGCTAACCTTAAATGAGATTCGATTTAGCCTTTTTATTAGTTCGAAGATTCAGGAATTTTATGGATGGTAATTTTATGGTGTCCGAATGTCATGCGAAAGTATTATTTCTAAACTATTTATTTTTCGACTCACTGTACCTACTTTGTGATGTTTGACTAGTTTTTTTCGAATGAGTTTTAGGTCGTGCCGATATCTCTACATGGTACTTACACGTCGACATCGTTCATCAGATTCTGATGGAATACACACCTACATACACACACATAGCACTAATGTTTGAGTGCTATGAGTGACTTTGTTCACTATACTTGGGTGATGCTTTTGCAAGAACAAATCTCTGAATATTAAACGCCCGCTAACATTTAATAATAATTATAATATATTCTTTATTGTACACCGTAAAATTTAAAACATAAAAAAACTGCAAAAGAAGTGTTACAAAGGGAGGCCTTATTGCACACGGTAATTTCTTCCAGGCAACCATTGGACGGAATTTTTGGTGAAAACTAAAAACAGTATACAGGTAAGTATATCTAAAATTCTAAACCCTTATGACCTAAATAAATTAAGGAAACAAAACAAATATTAAAAAAAAAAAGAACAAATTTATAACGGTGATTTTGATAGCGACAAGTTTAGTAATGTTTTTTCAACGCTTTTTTAAATTGCGAATCATTTAAGCATTGAGTGTTGAAAAAAATAGGTAACTTATAATAAATGTTTCGGAGAACAGAAGTCTCTTAAGTTTATCTCCAGATCTATGACATCAGCTTGATAGCTCAAGGTCGTTGTAATATATTCATACTTCATTACTTGCAAGCAATATACCAGTGTTTATGTAGATCTGGACTAGACCAGTTATTGCATACCAACGGATGCCATCTAGAACTATGTAGGGTGCATATTCATAGTCCAGCATTTTTAGAAATACTTGAAGGAAGTCAGATTCGTTATTGTTCGTAATGTATTTTATCTATAATACTAACTAGGACGATTTAAGACAAATTTATTAGGATGCATTTTTTTACGCCTAAGCCCCGAAAATGTCATGATTTCAAAGCAAAAGCGAATTTCGATATATATTTTACAATTAAAGATAATGCGAAAGTCACAGTACCTACTAGCCTTTCGGTCAGTTCGTTTATCTGTTATGAATTTATGGCTAAAACGCTTAACCAATTTTGAAATGGTTACCCCATAGGGTAAGCTTATACCCAAGAAAGGAAAAATCTATTTTTTAACGCGATAACCAACACCAACGTAGGATGAACCTAAGTAAAAGGTAGTAAAACAAAAACAAGAATAAAAATAAAAATATAATGCTGGAAGACTATGAATTCGGTCCTCATAGCCATGCAAGGAATCCCAGTAAGTGGGACAAAGCATTTTTCGTGGCAATGCTTACGAATGAAATTTTCTCGAGGACAGACTAAACGGAAAAATAAAAGTTTAATTTTTTACTGAATTGGTTTGTGGTGAAGTCGGAGCTTGTTACATAATGTATGTCAAGCATATTTACAATTTTTCTCATACAATTATCAGTATTTCTGTCTAATATTTACAGTTTGTAAGAAATAAGTCGTGCTGGCCTAGCGATTCTATGACCGGATTCGTAAGGACATGGTTGCAGGTTCTTAGGTAACTTCTGCAAAGTTGTATGTTATTTCTTAATTATTCTAAGGTTTCTTCACGATTTTTTCCATGTCAATAGTGTATTGACATGGAAAAAATCAAGCGAAAAATGGATTCCAAAAATTGGAATCTATAATCGCCAACCCGCAATGAAGCGTGGTGATCAATGCTCATTCTTCTCAAGGGGGGAGCCTCCTGCCCAGCAGTGGGTCATTGATAGACCGTTATTATAAGAAATGAGTAAGGAAGCTTGAAAGTATTGCCCCTGTCTCATACGCGGGCAAAGAGGTGGAGAAAGTGTTTGTCATGATATGGACAACTTATGAGGAGGGATGAAAGTCACATAACTAAACAAGTTATGAGTATGACTGCGGATGAGTATACAAGCAGAAGGAGACCGAAAAAAGATGGATGGATTGTGTGAAAGATGATATGAGAAAGAAAGGAGTGGTTCGATGACAATTAATAGAGATGAATGGAAGGAAAATCTGCATTGCACGGACCAGAAAAAAATGGGAAAAGGGCCAGGAGATGATTCTATCCATAATTCTTCCAGTCTTACCAGATTCGGCTGAAATTGTATTTCACATGGAATACTCCCTATATACATATTTCATTGTTTCTACTCACATTTTGTGATGTCGTTATTGCAGTATCGTTACAGAGCAAATTTCTTTTTCTTAACTTCACAACGAAAATAAGCAATTCTGTTGTTCTAGTGGTTAGTGACTCTGACTGCTAAGCTGGAGGTCGTGGGTTCGATTCCCACCCAGGATAAATCTTTGTGTGATGAGCACGATCATTAAAATTTGTTCTGTGTCTGGGTGTTATTTATCTATAATATGTGTGTATTTAGAAATATATAAGTATGTTTATCAGTTGTCTGGTTACCATAGTACAGGCTCTGCCTAGTTTGGGATCAGATGGCCGTGTGTGAGTTGTCCCAAGACATTATTATATTATTAATGTTGACTGCAACACTACTCTACCCCATTTCATAATGTTGTTACATAAAACCAATCAGCCATATTGTCTGTAAACGTTTTGATATATTAACCCTATAAACATTCGTCAAACTTTCAAGTCGATAAAAGATGATGTGACCATCAAATTTAATTCGAAGGGCCTGAGTTCGACGTGAATTTTATTTGGAATTATTTTGGTACACGCAATACATGGTATTTATTGCAAATATGTAAGACTCTTTCGACTTATTATACTTTTAGGTAAAAAATCTGTTAAATGGCCTAAAACGTATATAATAACACTACCAAGACTCTAAGAACACAAAAAAAATAGCGACCCGGGATATTTGTATTATATTGCGTTTATCCTTTACGTGTTATGAATATGCGTTTTCATTTTATGCTTTGTTTTGACAAAAAAAATGACCCCCTTGTTGAAAAATTTACGACAGTTTTCTCGTCAACTGTACAATTCCGAAGTATGTAATCGTACGTCATAAAGTTACAATGACGCAAGCAATCAATTTGTTGCTTGATTTTGATTGACAGTACAATATTCAATGGCTTCGTAAAAAGTCGTTACAGTTTGATGGATTCCTTGTTCATATTGCAGATTGGAAAATTATGTTGTGATATTGAATTATGATATGTTTTGATATTCGGTTTTAAAAGGGAGAAATATATGTTTTATTTTATATCAGAATACAAAAATTAAACATTCAAAATGTCTTTATTTCTAATGCTTAAACCTAAAATAGGCGTAGAAGCTTTAGAAACGTTAACTTTGATTTAAGGAGCGCGGTTGCAAAGTGTCACTTCTACGGATAAGAATCGGTAAGAAACTCTATGAGTTACTCTTTAAAAAAATGTTTTACAATATATGATGTACAAATTGAAGATGCGTCAACAATGCTAAACATAAAAAAATATATAAAATAATAATGATATCTTCGATAACGCAAGAGAGTAAAAGCAATTCTATTTAATATGTTATTTACGCTGTCAACGCATTCACAATACAATCAATGTGTTCAGAGCATTTCATATGAAAGAAAAAACAATTAAAAAATATAATTTATATATAAAGACATCACAATGACATGGCAATACATTACACACACAAATACACGGATAAAAACAAATAAACAAAAAATACACTTATTTTTTTTAACAATACTGGTACTAAGCGCACATAATACTTTTGTATGTGTGTTCCAACATTTACAGTTCTTTTAATAGCCTGTTTACCGAACTCTTAACCAAGCTATTTTTCATCGTGATCGAGTTTGTGTGTGTGAGTGAATTTTTTACGAAACATCCCAAAATACCCAATACCCCTGATTGAGTAGGTAGAAGTATGTTTACCTCACAGATGAGGGCAGAGGGTTACTTAATGAGGCTTAAAAAGGCTCACAATATTTCACCACTCGCTTCCATGACATTTTGTAAGGTTCCCTAAGTTTAAGATAAGGTTGAACAATATTTTTTATAGAAATTTTTGGCTTATCTAATACACTAGCTTTGCTCGTGGCTTCGCCCGTATGTGCGTCGGTTACGGCGTAAAATTATAGCTTAGCCTTTCTACATAAGTAGGCTACCGAACAGTGAATAAATTATTAGCTCCACTAGTAATAAAAATAAATAAAGAAAAGTCTTTTTACAGAATATTCAATGAACTAAAGAAAAACTGGGGTCAAAGTCGAACGATAAAGCTGAGTATACACCGTGAACTTGGCTATTAATAAAAATAGTATTTTAACACCGTTTAATGTGTCTAAAAATAGTTTAGTTTTTTTAGTTTAGGAAATCTTGTTTACTGACTGATAATAAATGATTAAGTTTGGGAATATTAATGGTTGATGCTCAATTGAAATGCATAGTATGAAGATCGTATATAATTTGCCCATAAAAGCAGTGGCTCGTTTTTACCCTTTGGGTACGGAACCCAAATAATATGACTATTTTAACTATTTTATTTAGTGAAGTCATTAATAAACAAGTACTCGTTACATTAGTTTATTTTCGTGATTTTAAATTACTTTTTAACTTTTCAATAGTTTTTTCAACCCACACGTCATTAAAATGATCATTGGGTATCTGATAAATTTTCCCCGACATCACGACATCGACATCTATAATATTTTATAGGCATGGTTCTAATTCAAAGTAGAAAAACAAGTTCTAAAGACATGATAATCCTGCTATAAAAAGCTAGTTTTCTAAAGCCATGGAAAATTCAACCAATTGCAGCAAAACATGAATTTCCCATTGCATCCCCTTTACTATTCTGTAGAACTGCCATTGGTAAAGAAATTGTTTAAACATAGTTACGGAACCACTTCGTTAAAGTCAATCAAACCGAGTTACTGCTAACGAGGTTAAGCCTTCTTTTTGTTACCTCTTTCGTAGCTAGATTAATCAGGTCGATTCTAGAAGAGTCTTAAAGATTATTTTTCAATGAAGCTGTACAGGATTCATTTAAAAGGAGTGCGTATATTCAACGAAGTAATCAGGTCCATAAAACTGAACAATTTTCCTGTGTTACGAGTGGGTTCACGTCAATAGTGCAATGGGTGGCATTCGAACCCGCAACCATACGATCGCAAGTCCGCCGCTACATTCATTCAAACACACTGATTACAAAATTTAAATCTGAAATCGCCTACCCGCAGCAAGCGACCGTGGTGTTGATTTATTCTTCGTTCGCCCCAAGTTTTCGATCAATGCTCGTTCCTTCTGTATATAGGAAGAGGCCTGTGCCCAGCAGTGGGACATTTAAAGGCCGGTGTTATTTTCTTTCGCAAGTTACGCAATACTGCTGCAGGCTCTTCATCAACAACCATCGTTTCAAAGTGAAATAACTTTGATATCGTTACGCGCCAGTCTCGTTATCGTCTTTCAAATTAAGTTAGCTAACGCGTTTAGTACACCTTTGATGTTGGTGATTTTATTTTGAATAGGCTTCACATTTCCTTGTTTTTTTAAAGCTTATTAGCAATCTAGCAACAGTATTCTCGTTAATCTCTCGTATAAAGCGTGTTACGAGCGGGTTCACGTCGGTACTGCAATGCGTGGGATTTGAATCAGCAACCCCGTGATCGCAAGTCCAACGCCATAGCCATTAGGCTACCGCCGCTTTGTATGAGATGGTATTTTTAACAGTACAGGTAGTAAGTGAAGAAATATTATACTGGATAACATGATTAAGGGTACTTAGTTTGTACATAATTTCATTCAATATTTTTCGGCATTTTCCATACAATATCATTTATTTGTTCAAAACTAGATACTAAGATATAAAGGCTGATATTATTTTCATTTTTTTTTTACTAAGTTAACGTGTACGTGCATTAACTCAAGACAAAAAAATCTGGAGTCAAAATGTGGAGATCTTTAACCAGCAGTGGAACAATAAAAAGTTTACGTAAAAGATATATTTATATGTTAATGTTAATGTGGACAACATCACATACATTGCTCCGAATCCAAAGTAAGTAGCTAAAGCACTTGTGTTATGGAATCCAGAGACAACAAAGGTACCACAAACACCCAGACCCGAGGCAATGTAGAAAAGTGCTTTTCTACATTGACCCGTCCGAGGATCGAACCCGGGACCTCAGAGCTGACGACACCTTGAAAACCGGTGTGTACGCCACTCGACCACGGAGGTCGTCAAATCTGCTCATCGATGTTAAAGAATATAGTAGGTAGCGAATATAAATAAATTACACACATAATTATTAGTCACGATAATCCTTTAGTTTATATATATGAATAGTTCCAAAAATAATAAGAATAATTTGTCATGGTTTGGATTGAGAAAACGAGTATGTCGCGATGTTTTTTGTTTTATTTCCCACCTTTAACTCCCATTCAAAAGCATGTCATAATACTTAGAAGTAAGGCAGAAAAATAGTCATTAAACAATTGATAAACGTCACGACGGGTCGACGACACATTGACGACCTCACCACATAATGGTTTGCGTCTCGCTGCGCTTTATAGAGGTACGTACCAAAGAGTTCTGCACGCGCTTCAGTTGTAAAGAGACGTTCTCGTACCATATCGATAAAGCCAATACGCAATACATATACGAAAAAAATATTCTTTAGAAAATATTAGATCCACTTGAAAATCGTACCCCAAATAATTGCGCTGACCCAAAATAATTAGGAAACAGGACAGGTAAAACAGACTTGAAAATCTTTAATTTGAGAATAATAACTTCAGTAAGGGCTATCGTACTTGTATTATAAAGGCGAATGTTACTGAGTGTATAAACACACTCTCTGAGGAGGAAACGAACATACGTTTGTTTGAACCAATTTGAGAAAATTTGATATTTAGGTAGCTAGAGTAACACAAGTTTTTATCGCAAAAAATTAGTTGTCTCGTAAACTACGGGTAACACCGCAAGGCACGGCCAGTATTATAATAAAACACGACAGACGTTGTATTAAAGTTCACACATCACCATTAACTTACACATGTCCAAAATCAAACACAAATAATCAAAGCGACCAACCAATTCAGGATCATTGACTGAACATCGTAACATATCAGCTATAATCCTTTAATCGATGTAATCGTGTTTAATTAGCGTGTCACATCACTAGACGCACGGTCCGCATGGCGGCTCGCTCGAGCATATGATCGACGTCTGTTCAGCTTGATACCGCTTCGGTAGAATGTTGTTTGGTCTTGTCGGTAAAATTTTTAGGTCATCGACCCTTAATACTTAAAGGACAAGCTCTGTTAGGAGGGTACTCTCAATGAACCTAGCTAATGAGTCTAACAAACTTTTATAAGTTTTATAAATCTACGTAACGGGAATTATCGCATACTCGGGCGTTGGATGCATTTTATGTAAAAGATTGCATCAAAAATATACCTAATAGATAGCTATGAAAAATTTAGAAAATATTAATCATTTAACGAAGATCGTTATAAGGACTATGTATAAACATGGTTTCTATAATATCCAGGTGATAAGAAGTGGAGCTTTAAATTTTGGAAATCTCAAATGCTCACGTAAATTTACATTAACGATGTTTAAACAACTGAAATTACTTAGGTTGCCATAGCAACCAAGTATGTTTTTTAGCTTTTTAAAATACTAAACAGTTGACAATAATTGTACATACTATTCGACATTAATTTTCTTGCTGCATGCTCAAATCCAGGCGTTAACTATTCCTATTTTTTCTAGTTTTTTTTTTAATTTAATTCGAGCAACCCTTTATGTGTTTTTTGCTCTTCTATTTTAATCGAAATCTTGGACACATTTGGGCATTCTTTTATTAATATTAGCTTTCCCTATAATAATAAATATGGCAAGGTAACTTAAGGTCAGCTAGTATTATATAGTTTATTTTTTGCCTTCCAACAAATTATATTCATAGCTTTACATAAGAGCCTGTACAGTTTCTGAATAAATCTACGAAGGTCAAAAACTCAATTAAATAAATCTTGCGTTTTCCAACTCTGTGGCAAATAAATGGGTCAAGATTTTTTAAGGTTCAAACGTTTATAACTTATCCGTATTAATAGTTAGAAACTTTCTGAAATAATTCAGTGGTTTCATTATGATTATCGCCACTCATTACATAGTCGATAGGTTCAATATGCCTAAATTGTTTTATTGTGTAGGTATGTTAAATAAACATTTTCAATTGTTATTTGTATGCCCTTAAATTTCAATCAGTTTCAGTTTTTTATTACTTTTCTAAGAATAAGAATCTTTATTTGCAGAGACACGGTATTTACAGGTGTTGGGTTACATTATTAGTACAGCATATCTCACCGTTCAATCAGTATGCAAATTTTGAGTAGGTACTCGTACATACATTACATTACGTAATAATAAATTAATTTGAATTACATAAGACTTAAATATGTCATTTTTATAACATAAACAATTCAATTAATTTCAATTAATCTTTTCAAGCAATAACCTGTCGAAACAGCAACTTTATAGTATAAGTTTTATGTTGCTAAAAGATCATTCTAAGGATGAAAGAAAAAGAAGAGTTCGGAGTCATTGCGTTTCATTCCTAAAAAAGTGTGTCCGAATTGAACAGTAATTAATTACATATCATAAAATATGTAATAACATTGCCTTCAATTACACGAAAGTACCGAATTTCGTTCAGACATTCCTGGTAAATTTTCTAGTTATAAAGATTTAAAATTCAAACCACTGAGTGGGAGGTATCTATGGTAAAAATACTTTTTTTTGAACTTATCCACAATTACTTTTGCTCACGGCTTCGCCCACGTAGGCGTCGGTTATCGCGGCAAATTACAACTTACGAGTATATAGCCTTCCTTAATAAGTGAGCTATCTAAAAGTGAAATATTTTCAAATCGGACCGAGACAAACAAACATTAGTATAGATAATTAAATAATTATAAATATCTTGGGACAGCTCACACACGGCCATCTGATCCCAAACTAGGCAGAGCCTATACTATGGTAACCAGACAACTGATAAGCATACTTATATATTTCTAAATACATACATATTATAGATAAACTAGCTTTTGCTCGCGACTTCGTCCGCGTGGAGTAATGACTTCCGTCAGAATTTGGGTATTTCACTTAGTTATCGCCTGTTCCATGGTCTATCGATTACATGTGTAAACAAACATTAAAAAAATCAAATTTTTATTATATTAGAAATATGTCTCCATGAAATCATGGTCTAAAAAATGCTATGTTCACTTATACATATGCTATGCTCACTTGCTTCACTGGTGGAACCTACATACAAAGATTTAAGTGAATCCATTGAGAAATAAACATTTTCAATTTACCACCCTTTTCTCCCCTTTGGGGGGGAATTTCCAAAAATCCTCTCTTAGTGGTAGCCTACTCCTCCCAACAAACACACATGCCAAATTTCAGCTCTTTACGATCAGTTGTTTCGGCTGTGCGTTGTCTGTCATTTACCACCCTTTTCTCCCCTTTGGGGGGGAATTTCCAAAAATCCTCTCTTAGTGGTAGCCTACTCCTCCCAACAAACACACATGCCAAATTTCAGCTCTTTACGAACAGTAGTTTCGGCTGTGCGTTGTCTGTCATTTACCACCCTTTTCTCCCCTTTGGGGGGGAATTTCCAAAAATCCTCTCTTAGTGGTAGCCTACTCCTCCCAACAAACACACATGCCAAATTTCAGCTCTTTACGATCAGTAGTTTCGGCTGTGCGTTGTCTGTCATTTACCACCCTTTTCTCCCCTTAGGGGGGGAATTTCCAAAAATCCTCTCTTAGTGGTAGCCTACTCCTCCCAACAAACACGCATGCCAAATTTCAGCTCTTTACGATCAGTAGTTTCGGCTGTGCGTTGTCTGTCAGTCAGTCAGTCAGTCAGTCAGTAACGGAAGAGTTTTATATATATAGATAACACCCAGACACAGACCAAATGATTGTGCTCATCACACAAAGATTTGTCCTGGGTGGGAATCGAACCCACGACCTCCGGCTCAGCAGTCAGGGTCACTAACCACTAGACCAACAGGCCCGTCAGGGTTATCGTAAGAAAAATACATTTGAATTGACTACTCTTCTTTTTGAAGTTTTCAATAAAAAACCGTTTTTCCGTTACAATTTTCGGTAATAACCATTCTGAGAAACCCATGGAAGACGGTTTGTTTCCTTGCTTATTAGTCTATTCGAATATCAACATTGACTCACTAATAGCAGTCAAACTTTCAAAGTAAATTCTGACCGTTTACCAAGTTAGTGCGGTTTGTGTATTTAGTTTGTTTAGGGAATGAAATAACTTGAAAATATGATTTCTGGTAATATTCGATTACTCTGTATAAGACAGTTGTCTAGTAGTTCGTAGATGTATTAGGTTGGCAGACTAGGTGCGGAAGTAAAAAATCTCTTTAGTCCGTAAGTTATATAATAAAAAACATTAAACATGTATTTTTTTCTTGCATCAAATCACTCAAACGGCGGAAGAATCACAAGAAGTGAAGCTTTCGAGCCATTTGGGGTTGAAACATTGGGACCGTGGGTCCGAGTGCTCACATGCTTTTCAAAGACTTATCCAAACGTCTTGTTGACACCTCGTGTGACCCAGGGGCTGGTTTTTACCTTGGACAGCGGTTAAGAATTGCTATTCAACGTGGCAATGCTGCCAGCCTTATGGGCACACTTCCAGTTGAAAGCGATGTGGGAGAGTTTTATGTTGCAATTTTTTAGTTTTTGTTTCATTATTATAGTATGGTTTTAGGTGTGTATATATAGTAAAGTATGAAATATTTATTTTAATAGAATAAACTAAATAATTTTGAAAAGAAGTAGAGAGTACTAGTGACATGGACCTAATAGTGACGTCACACAACATTTCCATTCGCTGTATCATCATCATTATTGGTTTACATAAAAAAATACGTGTCTAATATTTTTAATTAATAATTTACCTAACGAGGTTAAATGCGAGTACTATTATTGGAGTCGGGTAGTCTTACCGGTTTCTGCTAAATATCCTATTTTTGGTACAGAATCGAATATCTATCTGACCTACACAACCAATTTTATTGAGTATTAGGAGAGCTGATTGCAGTTCTTATCTCTAAATTAGAGGTGACTCCACAAGCTTGGTTAATTGGGGATTCGTTATTTATTCTTACCTAATTTAGCTAGAATTATAATAGAGCTATTTCCCAAGAAATTCAATAATATTATGACATAAGGAAATATATTGGAATCACTATCAGATTTCATTAAAGATATGATTTTCATTCGACTGCTTTGATTGGTCCAGAGGACTTATATATGAAAGGGTAAAACTACCGGGTTCCATTTACGCTATCATGTACTGAACCTTAAAGAACCATTTCACTGTACCTTAAAAACTGCGTTCCTTTGAACGAAGTTCACCTTTATCGAGTTCAAATTTACAAATTAAATGTCGGAGCTCTAGAATGCCCAATAATATTACAGGCGTAGCCTTGTAGCCCGTAGCACTGTGCTACGGGCTACGAGGCTACGCCTACGCGCTCTACGTCACAACGCACACGCACCAAATACATAGCAGTATTCTGTATTATGTTGATAAAATATTATCTTATTAAATTTCATAATACCATTCGTCAATATGTTATGATGATTGATATTATGTGTTTTACCCGACTGCGCCTGATAATGTATGTCATAAATGTATGTATGAATGTATTTGATTTGTCACGCTCTATACCCTAAGTGGCTTCATGTAATTTTCGCATGATTGGTGACGTTAGATTCATCTTCATTGTGAGAGTGGCACTGGGTAAGTAGGTACATCAAACTTAAAAAAAAACATAATACAAAAAAGTAAAAAAAAAATTTTTTTTTTATCTTATGCAGCTTTAAGTTTTTATTTGTTAAATGCAAATTGGTGCAGTAAACTCAATCAAACACGACAACCGAGATTAGTTTCAAATTAACGCGATCATAATGAATCAGTGTAATCCACCTGTGAAAACAGATACACTGAGCTCACTCAACAAGAATACTATTAATAAAATACGTTCATGTACTATCAATCTTTTTGGATGTTGAGAAAACATTTATGTAAGGATGTTATCTGAAGTGATGGGCTTGGCCTTGATGCTTCGTCCTTTTGATCTGAGGTTCGCACAGTAGACAAACAGTTGATATGTTAAAATCATTTTAACACATTGTCTACGCTTCGACTGGACTTGAAATACTTGAATAATTAGCGAGAAATAAAAAGAACGTGTGCTGCCGTGTAGAATGTATATTCGAGAGAACAAAATGGCGATCTGTCAATTATCGAATAATTAAATAATAAGCTAAGAAAACGCCATCTAATTTTTTTATTTTAAACTACGGGTAGAAGATGCTGCTTGCCTAAAACGGCACATTGACGTGCACATCGATCAGTGCCCCAGTGGTTCACACAAAGGGTCAATAGATGGCGCGCAACACACATTGAGATAAACGACTATGTATTTTAATACAAGTTGTATGAATTATAGTTTAAACAAGATACAAAAAAAAAGATTTAATTTACTTTCAAATAATAAATCATATAAATACACGAAAAAAAATAAAAAACTTTCAAATTAAAATTAATAATTGTATTCAAGTAAAAAACCTGAGAAACGAGGTAACAAACCCAAAACCTGAGCTCTTCAATAAAAAAAAAATTGAGTCACTTAAATCCGTAGATCCGTAAAATCCAGATCCGAAACATCCGTTTATTGATTAAACGCCAGCAGTCCCAATCTAGTTTCGGAGGTCAAGAGAGGCCAATATGAAACTCGAAGAAATAAACCGAATGTTTATTGCCCCTGACAAGAAGCCCGTTTTTACACGAGGCAACACAATTCTCCAATGTCCGGTTATTAGATACTGAAAAAATATTAGACACGTATTTTTTTTAAAGCTATTATATACTTAGGCCAAGTTTTTTGATCCCGAGTTAACTCAACCAATGGTTAAATGCTACCTATGGTTTCAGACTTCGGTAGAACGCGTTTATTCATCAATTTTTATCGTAACAAATGGTTAAATAATTAACTCTCCAACTAATTTGATCATTAAATGATAATCTATCAAATTTTGATAGCCTAAAAATTTATAAAAAACGCGCCCATTCGTTGAGTTGACTCGGGATAAAAAAACTGGGCCTAAGCGAATTTAAGTTTTTATTTTATTTTATTTTTTTAAAGATTACTAGCAATGTGGGTCGCACATTACTAGTAATCTCATTAACCACTCGTGCTAAGCTAAGATGCTCGTGTTACGAGTGGGTTTTATTTCGGTACTGTAATGAGTGGGATTCGAACCCGCAACCACATGATCGCAAGACCGACGCCCTAGCCATTAGGCTACCGCCGCTTATACTATTATTACATTACTATTATTATACTTTCTATTTTTATTATACTGGTCTTTATTATAAGTAGATAAAGTTTCATATTGAAAGTGCCCGCCGCACCGCTGCCGTCGCTGAAGTTGTCGGGTATCGGACACTTTCGTGGCATCGTGTACGAACGGCCTAAGTCGTAAAAAGAGATTATTAAGTTTTTTATTGCTTTAGTAGTTCTATTGTGGTTTCAAGAATCTATCAATTCAGAAGTTTGTGATAATATTGGTGTTTTATAAGCAATTTGTTTGTTTATCGTTACAGTTCTGTTTCATTTGGGGCGGTTTGAGATGCCATTACATTTCCATTCGTTTTTTGTCGTGACTACGTCTTAAAATCCGTGAACTGTCTATCCGGGCTTCCGCACGAAAAAGTGTCACGTTCTGCCTGAGCCGGGCGTGCAAGCGAGAGCGCGGAATAAGCGATAGAGACGCACGATCAGCATAAGCGTTCGGCTTGTGACGCATCTATCTCCCTTCCACTCCATCCGCCAATGCGTCCAGTAGAAGAGAGATAGTATGACCAAGTCCGACGCCCTAGCCATTAGGCTACGGCCGCTTTGGTCTCTTGTTTATAATACCGGCCTATAAATGTCCCACTGCTGGGCACAGGCCTCTTCCCATATAGAGAAGGGATGAACATTGTTCACCACGCTTGCTCATTGCGGGTTGGCGATTTCAGATTCCAATACTTTGAAATCCAGGTTTCCTCACGATGTTTTCCTTCACGTCTCTTGATTACACTGTTCCTATTAATTATAGGCCAATTAATAATAATTATGAAAACAATTAACTTGTCAAAGCGAGAGTGTTTATTTACACTTTTGTTAACAGTTTAGAATTGAGTCGCGGTATCAAACGAAGGTACAAAGTACTGTGTAATTCATTGAATTTTGGGTCGAAATAGTCTATCTATTTATATTTTAATAGAAACGCTTTCAAATCGACTTTCAATAGACTTGAGAAATGAATTTAATTACTTTATTAATTGAATGTAACAGATATTTACTTTTGGATGAGTTTCAATACGATATTTAAGTTTTCAGACGGTTTTCTTGTATTAGACATTTTGATATAAATAATTATAAACGAATAGAATTCAAACAAGTTGCTAATCGTAATTTTATTGGTTATTAATGTTATAATATTAGGTATATATTTATATTCTATCTACATATATACTAATATTATAAAACCAAAGAGTTTGTTTGTTGGTTTGAACGCGCTAATCTCAAGAACTACTGGTCCGATTTGAAAAATTATTTCACTGTTAGATAGCTCACTTATTGAGGAAGGCTATACAATATAATTTGTCGCAATAACCGACGCCCAGGTGGGCGGAGCCGCGTGCAAAATCTAGTATATGACTTTTTCAAAGTTATATGTACTTTCTTAATCATTTTAATATATCATTATCAAATGGTAAAGGAAAACATCGTGAGGAAACATGGGGTCCAAAACAATTTAATATGAAATCGCCAACCCGCAATGAACTAGCGTGGTGATCAATGCTCATTCCTTCTCTATAAGGGAAAAGGGCTTGTGCTCAGTAGTGGGACGTTTATAAGCCCGTATTATTATCATATTATTTCAATAAAATTATTTGTCTTTTTAATTTACAGATGATTAATTAACGATCCTTTGTAAACAGCGGTAGCCTAATGGCTAGGGCGTCGGACTTGCGATCATGTGGTTGCGGGTTCGAATCCCACCCATACTACCGACGTGAACCCACTCGTAACACAAGCATCTTAGCTTAGCACGAGGGGTTAACGAGATTACTAGTAATATGCGATCAACACTGCTTGTAAACTTTAAAAAAAAAAAAAAAAAAAAAAAACTAATAACTACATATTGTAATATTTTTAAAGTGTTAGTAAACTAGAAATTTTTCTGTACGTAATTTCGTATTGGGATCTCTATTACAGCGACCCTTGAAACTGCTAACTATGATAAGTAAACGGAAAGGTCAAGGTGAGTGTGTCCTTAGTTCGAAGGTTCCTTAGTATTTTATACGCTTTATCTTTTAGTAATACTTCAGGTGACAGGTCGCCATTTTGAATATTAATCGTTGTTAGAAGTAGAAGGGAAGTCAGGTGTGTTTTGATGTAATTTTGAACCATTTGCGTACACATTAAAGTTCATTTTAACTAATGTCAAACTCTCTACCAATCGTAAGTCTAGTCATCAAATAGAAACGGCTAATTTTAAAAGAATATCAAAAATATTTTTGGTACTGTTACACAGAAAGAATAACATAATCGTGTTTCAGTTAAATTCTTGTATAAATAATATACAGGATTAATTTAAAAAGGAGTGCGTATATTCTACGAGGTTATCAGGTGCATAAAACTGAATCACTTTCCCCAAGGAACATGGGTCGAAATCATAAAATTAAAAATGACATTTTTATACAAAGTGACAGGTCACGTGACTTATGTTTGTATGAAAAGTTAATTTAATACTATTAATTAAAAATAATCCTGTGTAAATTCTGCGCAAATTCGTCGTTTGTCTGTCGGGATGGACTCCTAAATTACTTAACCGATTCTAATCAAATTTATACACCTTGTGCAGTTTGGTCCAACAAAAGATAGGATAGCTTACATCTCAAATATATACAAAAAATTTAGACCGCGGGCGGAGCTGCGGGAAAGAGCCAGTTAATTTATATTTTCAATTCGTTTCACTTATTTTCTATATTATCCCAATAATCTATAAACCAACACTTTTAATTTTCTCGAACGAATCGTGTTAAGTGTTACGGAACCCTACACTACAGACACAAGAAAGAGAAAATACAAAGATTTTACGTGACCAAAATTCAATACTGTGTAGTCTAGGAGTAGTACGTGATGAGTGTGCGTGATCCGGGTATATTGTTGGCGAGGAGGCAGGGAACTTGCGGTGATATTTACGTCGAACTTGTTAAAAATATTGAGAGATATATAGAAAAGCCCACGTCACTCACTGACTCACTGATTCTGGAACGCTCGCACACTATGATAATTTTTAAAGAAAGAACACATAACAAAGAGTTTATCATAAAAAAGTTTCAAAAACAATATTTTCGCGAAACGTCAATGACTGAAGAAAAGTATTTATTAGTAATTAGTAAAGATAAGTAGTTTCCGGCAAGACGTTTCTATAATAATATTTACTTTACGCGCGAGCGAAGCCGCGGGCAACAGCTAGTTGAGAGATATTGGTCGAGTTTGACAGGTTTCGTTTTGGGAAAATATTTGAGATGAAGATAGGGGCTTAAAGGTAATTTTATTTTATACATTACAGATACAAGGATTGGACTTACATGAAATGAGATTAGTAGAACATTATGTAAAGGGTAATTTGTAAAACAGCTGTATACTCGCAGGATTAGATTTATAACATGATTAACAAAATTTTCATTTATTAATCATTTTTATTCTTGTAATTAAATACAAATTGTAGAAGGAAAAACTTAAACCTCAGGCAGGACTCGAACCTGCGACCACTGGCTTGACGCGCCAGTCGCTTTACCAACTAAGCTACCGAGGTCACTGCCTGGAAGTTTAAATTTCTCCTTCTACTTATGACGTCTTTATAGGGCGACGTATGCGACATCTAGTGAACCTACCTTACGGTTGGCCTCACCGACTCTGATTAACAATGTGTTAATTAAGAAGTCCGAGAGATGGTGCTGGCCCAATACTTATTATTATTTTTTAATTATTTTTACACATTATCGCATGTGTTAGCGAATATTTGTAATTAAATACAAATTGTAGAAGGAAAAACTTAAACCTCAGACAGGACTCGAACCTGCGACCACTGGCTTGACGCGCCAGTCGCTTTACCAACTAAGCTACCGAGGTCACTGCCTGGAAGTTTAAATTTCTCCTTCTACTTATGACGTCTTTATTCTATTAAATTATATATATTATTTTGTTTTTATTCTTGACATAAATTTAAATAAAATGAATTTATAATTAAATACAAATTGTAGAAGGAAAAACTTAAACCTCAGGCAGGACTCGAACCTGCGACCACTGGCTTGACGCGCCAGTCGCTTTACCAACTAAGCTACCGAGGTCGCAGGTTCGAGTCCTGCCTGAGGTTTAAGTTTTTCCTTCTACAATTTGTATTTAATTACAAATATTCGCTAACACATGCGATAATGTGTATAAATAATTAAAAATAAAATGAATTTATACAATTTTAACTAAAAATGATCAACGTTTTAAAATCGAGGTAAGTTTGGTTTATGGTCTACTCACTTATAACACATTTAATATTATTTCTTCAAATCCATATCACAATGTAGCAAAAAACTGCAGATTTATATGCCGTGTATATTATACTAGCTTTTGCTCCCAGCCCCGCCCGCGATGCGACAGTTATCGTCAAAAAATAGACTTTAGCCTTCCTCAATAAATGAATTAATATATAAATTTTCGAATCAGACCAGTAATCCCTTACCGCGTTCAATCAAACAAACAAACTCTTCAGGTTTACAATTATATTAGTTAGATATAGTCTTACCAAATAATTACCCTAATACACCTGAGACGCAATTATGTGAGTGTCTCCTAAGTAAATAGTTTGAGACGAAGTTAAACTGACAATCATGAGGGAAACTCGATAATTACTAGTTCTGTTTACAATACGTCTAGAATTAACTTCTCATCGTTTCAGAAGCTATATTAAATTGAAGTTGAAGTGGGCGATTGTGACGAAGGGCTCGTGGCTAAGTGTAAGCCTACGGTTTGACCGATAATAAAGGTTAAGCCGCGCTCGCCGCGGTTGGTCCGTGGATGGGTGACCATTTGGTAACATTATCGAGACCTCGTGCCTCGGAAAGCACGCTAAGCCGTTGGTCCTGACTGTCATACGGTGATCTTTGACAGTCGTTAAGTCATTACAATTCTGACAACCAGTCATACCTTTATGGAATACTGTATTACCTAGCAATAGGTTGTCGAGGTCAGATAGGCAGTCGCTCCATGTAAAATACGGTATTCAGCTAAATCCGGTAAGACTGGAAGCCGACCCCAACATGGGAAAAGGCTAGGCCGAAAGAGTTTGGAAGGGGGTGACTCTGGGTAAAAATGATAGCGATAGGTTTTATTTCAATATAATGGCTGTAACCTAATATGGGTATAACTTTATAACCGACTTTAAAAGGGAAGAGATTTCTGGTTGATGGTATGTTTGTGAAAATAATTTATTTAAAATTAGTACTTAAGCATCTTAATTTGCGTTATGAGATATTTGTCAATACCAAATACCAAACTGTACCTCGTTTTTAAAGTTATACTAGTTTCTTTTGAAGTAAAAGAAAAAAGAAAAAATGAAAAGTTTTTCAATGCACGCGTACAAACAACGTCACGAAAAACCGAGAATTCACTGAAGTTAGGTCAACATTTTTGTTTCAAAATTATTACTAACCGGGTAAAAGTAAAGACATCTACGTATGTTTGGTACAAGAGAACTGGCAACTATATTCACGATATTTATTCAGGTGTTTTTTTCTATTATTAGTGTCGGTTTTCTACAAACGTAGGATAACCGGAACTATAAAATTTTTTGGAAATATTTTTATCTTGTTACGCCAAAAACTATAATTCGTTACGTGTGTACGTAATTAGCTAAAATCAAATCACTATCAAACACGTAAGAAAATAATTAAATTATAAAAAAATATTGTAGGTACAAATCTCAAAAGAAAAAGTACCTAAGTATTTCATTTTCTTTCTCACAGAGTATTTACATAAGTCAAGCCAAAACACTATTTTTACCTTCCCTATTTTCGTAAGAAACTTCGCAATCCAGTTATACTTGACCCGGAAACCATGCGAGCATATGTTAACAAGACATTAACCTACATACCTATGCTATATCAACACCTGTAACATTAGGCTGTATTGCCTTGAATCTCATTCACTGACTGAAGTAAGAAGTTTCGATCACAAATAAGGTACTATTGTTTGCGAGAGAATTAAAAGTTATTGTGAATTGTGATACTGTAGAGATATTTAGCAGAAGGTTCATTTATAAGCGGGTATTGCTGTACAACTTGTTGCTAAAGGTATTTCTTTAGATCAGCGAGATAGCATTTTCTTATACCTATATGGGAAAATACTATATTTTTCTATTTTTTTATTAAATTTACGCCCGGAATTCAATCCTTGTGTCGCGGGGGTTTCACAAACATTCAAATCACATGCACAAAGAACACCCAGACTTGGAACAACTATCTGTGGATCACACAAATGCTTGCCCCATGCGGGGATCGAAACCGCAGCACGTCGCGCACAGTGGTAATTAGCGTGGTGACCTATACCACTCGGCCATCCGTGCAGTCAATACTATCTCGATGATCGATGGGACTTGGGAATTTTGGGAATTTTCAGACACTTCCCAAAACAGTTGTTATAAAAAAACCCTAGATACACATTCTCAACGAAAGTCGCAGCCAAAACTTTCTTAATGTTTCGAAACAATCATATTTTTTTGCAAATTCAACCTTATCTGCTTTGCATAAAAGTTTTCTTTGCGATATGAGACTTTTAGAGATGACTCCATTGCAGCTGCGGTCATCTTTGGAATAGAATTTTCACCCGTGTTATATATAGCTTGCACTGCAATTCAAAGCTCAAGTTCGCAATATTCAATGTTTCATTGGAAACTACTTAAGGGATCGGGATATGTCAAAGGCTACATGCATGCCAAATTTCATCCTATTCCGTTCTGCCGTTTTAGCGTGATTGAGTAACAAACATCCAAAAATCCACACTTTCACATTTATAATATTAGTAGGATCTATGTATTACACACATACATTTATAGATGCTAGTAAAACAATACAATCTATGTAAATTAATAAAAGGCTTAAAATAACAATAGAACTACAATTTATTCATATTCATTATCATTCAATTTAATTAATGAATAACATTGGAATAAATTATTCATTAACAACAATAGGCTTTTGTTTTGGTGTTGATAGGCAAACCAGAATTTAAACTTGTAATGAGTAAGAATTCTTCCCTAATAGGTATGGTTAAAGCCACAAAGAACAATAAATAAACAATTTTGTATCTTCTCCTCTCTAGCCTTTTCCCAAGCTATGTTGGGGTCGGCTTCCAGTCTTACCGGATTTAGCTGAATACTATATTTTAGATGGAGCGACTGCCTATCTGACCTCCACTACCTATTTTACTGAATAATACGGTATCCTATCTAGTAAGACTGGTTGTCAGAATTGTAATGACTTAACGACTGTCTCTATGTATTAAAATTTAAACACAAGATTTTTATACCGTCTCAACTGTACAGGGGGTTATACACTAATTCCAAACTAAACAACGTGGTATAGCGCAGATTATAGTTCAAGAAAACTGTTAAATGGTCAATAACCATACAGACTTGGTGACCCTTAGAACACAAAAAAGATTTGGACTTGGCGACCAAGGATTCTTGAACTATAATCTGCGTTTGTTTTGTTTGGACTGAGAGAATAACTTCCCAGTGTATCAATTATTTTACTAAGCAGCGCTAGCCTAATGAGGCTAGTAGGGCGTCGGACTTAGGATCATCTGGGTGCGGGTTCGAATCCAACCCATTACACTACCGACGTGAACCCACTCGTAACAAAGCATCTTAGCTTAGCACGAGGGGTTAACGAGATTACTAGTAATGTGCGACCCATATTGCTAGTAATCTTCATAAAATATATACATATATAAATAATATTAGATTTTTAAAAGCAATTCCGTAGCATCGGGTGAAAAAAATAAGAAACAAATATTGTTATTTTTTTGTGGTATTTCTGCTTACTTTTCTGCCTTGTTAATTGGTTCTCAGTATTTGTTGTAGCTAACTTTTGCTTTCGGAAATGAGCAAGTTTCTGTCGATGCTACCCGCTTAATCCCTGTAACCGGCGATAAACATTTTTCGCTTGTTTGGTGAAAGAGTTAGATTTTTCTTTTTTGTGGCTCTAGCAATTGCTTTTGTATTTGTTCTTGTTCCGTGTTATTTTGAATGACTTTTCATTTGGTTTGGCCTTTGGTTTGTAGAATTTAAAACAATTTAATTTGACCTTGAAAAATCACGACGGTTCTTTATTTTTTTTTGACACGGTTGATTTAGATGTAGGTACCAGGTAAAGTAATGCTAGGTAAAAATTCAGTCGGTTATTGTAAGTACATGTATTTTTATTTCTAAGTCCTGAAGTTAGTTATCGCGGCAACAAGTAGCCTATATCTTTTCTCAGGCTCTAGACTACATTTGTACCAAATTTCATTTAAATTAGTTCTTTAGTTTGGACGTGATAGCGTTACACACATACAGACGCATTTATTATTATTATTATTATTATTATTATTATTATTATCGGCATTTCGGCCTGAAGTAATCTCTTGTAATGAAACTTCATGGAATTGGTCCGTTGTCCTTGGGTTTATCCCAAACATATATTTCTTTTACTTAATACCCGTTTACTTAAGTTATGGGCTATGTAAGCTGGTCAGTAAACAGATATCAGAGAGCTTAGCTTGAGTTTAGAGCAATGGAGGTAAGCAGAAGGCTAACGCCCAGTTTTTTGATCCCGAGTTAACTGAACCAATGGTTAAGTATGTTAACTAATGGTTTACGTTATATTTTTATCGTTAAGTCCTATAAAAATCATACCAGTAATGTTCCCACTTTTTTACTTACTCTTCCATACACCATGCATTCGCCTGCACGGATAGCCGAGTGGTATAGGTCACCACGCTAATTACCACTGCGCGACGTACTGCGGGTTCGATCCCCGCATGAGACAAGCATTTGTGTGATCCACAGATGCTTGTGTCAAGTCCGGGTGTTCATTGTGCATGTGATTTGAATGTTTGTAAAACCCCCGCGACACAAGGATTAAATTCCTTAGTGCGGGCGTCGTTTTTATTAAAAAAAAAAAAGATTACAAAAATAAAAACTGTTTTAGTGCATATTAAAGATATTTTTATTTTACTAACATTTTTTTATTTATCTCTTTGTTGTGGAAGATAAATGTAACCCAATGCAAATCGCAAATTTTCTACATTTTTTAAGAAGCAAGAAGATTTATTTAGAAAAGAAGCAGTATTTATTTATATTATTGCAGTACCAGATTAATTGTGAGTAACCATGAAAACAAAATCTCACTTAAATCTGAGTGAAACTTCTGTTTCGTCCTTTCCAGTTCAGAAGTAACTTTAAGTATGAATGTAAACAGATATTTTCGAAGTATGCTCCGGCATTAACGTCAGACTCCAACTGAACAGATAAACGAGAGATTACTCTGATAATGCCTCGCTTTTAATTGAAACTTACTGTTTTTGTTACAAAGAAGTGTATCTACTTGGCGGAGATTTTAATGGCAAGTAATACATTTTACATCATCTGATAATTTTATTCGTGGAATAATTTTGAAATTTTGACAGTTGGTTCATAAAAAAACTGTCAAACGTCAAGTTGATTACTCGAACAAAAGAAAGAAGAGGAAAAGAAAGAAAGAAGAACGAAAAACATTTATATGCGTCAAAAATGCAACGCGTATACATAAAAAAAAAAAACAAATAAATAAGAACAGAAAAAATATATTTTAAATCAATTAATAGGACGCGTCACAAAAGCTATCTGACGTTGGAAAAATTAGCTCTAATTAGTTATGCAAGAAATTCGTATTTATTACGTAAGTTCATAGTATAGTTAAGTTTCTAAGTGTTTAATATTGATTTGTTTATAATAAGGAAAACCAACAGCTACACAAATTGTGAAAAATCAATAAGGAAAGAAAACATAAAGCCAATTACATGTTTCCACGAATAGCTACAGTAGGTACAGCATGAGTTAGACTTAACAATACTTGAATAATGTAATATAATTATTGAGAAAAATAAATTTGGATACCATATCAAATTACAAACTTAAAGATACAAACCCAGTCCGCTAGCTCTCAGGTTCCGAGTTCGATACCCGAACAGATCAATGTAAAAAAAAAAACACTTTTCTGTATTGTCTATCACCTGGGTGTTTGTGGTACCTTCGTTGTCTCTGATTCCATAACACAAGTGCTTTAGCTACATACTTTGGATTCAAACAATGCATGTGATGTTGTCCACATTTACTCGTATTTATTTATTAAAATCTACGTGCCTTCTAGTAATAACTAGTTTACCTTGTAATAGTAAACAAAATTGAACAGTTATAAAATATGAGTTAAATTTTATGCAAAATTGAACCTAATAAGCAACATAACCATGATTAGCATATAAATTGTATTTTACATAATTATTGCATTAATTATTATATATATATATATTAATTGGTTCGTCAAAAAGGGATTTTGAACATAATCGTATCATATTAAGTTCATCTAGTTTAATTAAATTCAGCTTTGATTAAGGCTGTATAATTATACCACTATACCGACTTCCGTAATTTGTATGCTCCTTATGCGAAATCGTGTCGTGGCAGCCTAGCGGTTCAATGACCAGATTAGCATGCACATAGTTGCAGGTTCGAACCCAGGCGAGTACCAATGTGACTTTTTCAAAGTTTAAGTAATTTCAAGTCAAGATCCTGTATCTTGGGAATGCGTCGAGTAATTGAGTTGTAATTTAAACCATAGGTTTTAAATCTACAGTCCCTTCATGCTAAAAAAATCTTCTTCGTTAATGTAAAACAAAACACATTGAATTTTTCATCATATCTTAGATTTTAGGGAATTATTTCAACTGTTACTTTTATTTACTATATTATTTCAGAAATATACCGTTCTATATAAAAATATTTTATTGTATTTAAGTGCAGGGATAAATCTTTTTCTTTAAGTAAAAACCTCAATTCTTGAAAGCACAGTTTCCGCATTAAATTAGTGAAAATCTCAACGGTATTTCGGCTAAGAGCTATAGTTTATACCGGAATTACTCCTCAGAGTACTATACATCCTGTACCATACTAGCAAATAAATAAAGTCCATTAACAATTACTTGGGAACAAAATAATGGGTTCCTATTTTTGGATCAAGAAACATTCCGAAAAAAACTGTCGAATGAAAGAAATGTTATAAATACTTGTGGAAACTAATATCGTGGCGACACTTGTGTTAATACAGGCTGTATATAAAAAATGTTGAGAGAGCCACCCCTATCACTTAGGGGCGTGAAAAATAGAGGTAAGTCAATCGTCAGACTTACCTGATATGTGCACAAAATTTCATTCAAATCAGTCCAGTCATTTCGGAGGAGTTTGGTAACAAATATTTTTATATTAGAAGATAGAAAAAATAATTGAAGAATTTTTAAATTTTTAAATCATAAAACATACGGTATTTAAATATGATAGTTATTCTAAATAAGTGCTAGAAGAGCGGGAATGCTTCAAAGTCTTTCTGTTCCCACACTGTAACGAGATAGCTCTGTGAGGACGCTACTATTGGTCTACAACTCGATTTCGACAAAACAACGACTTTTATTTTTAAGGTGACGATCGTTTGCGGGTCAACTATTGGTTAAGGATACCTAAGTTCAAGCTTTTACAGTAAGTATATTTTTATAATAACTTCCGTGAGACGAATTCATAATTATTTAAATATTCAACGGCTTACTCACACGCATTCTCGGAATCGCCCGACTAGTTTCAAACTTAATAGGACTTTTAGTTTTCAATATAGAAATCACACATTTAAAATATATATTTTTAGAGCTTTAAAACAAATAACACCGTAAACGAAAAACAAAATATAAATTTCAATACAATGTATGTGTGTTAAATTAATCTTTATTTAAGTATATAATGTCGTGATGGCCTAGCGGTTCAATGACCGTTTTCGCATGTACATGGTTGTAGGTTCGAACCCAGGCAAGTACCAATGAGACTTTTCCAAATTTATATGTACTTTCTTAATAATTCTAAGACATCATCGACTAACGGTGAAGGAAAACATGGTGAGGAAGCCTGATAACCAAAAAAAAACTGAAATCGCCAACCCGCAATGAGCAAGCGTGGTGATCAATGCTCATTCCTTCCCTATATGGGATGAGACCCATGCTCAGCTGTGGGACGTTTATAAGCCGGTATATTATAAACTAAATACCAACAAAGAAATGTTTTATTTATTGTTAAAGTGAGTATCCCATGGTAGAGTGTTTGTTGTGAAGTGGCGTCTGACAATTGCAGTGGCTAACGATCACTCCGCTCTGTGCGAACATAGGGGTAACACTCCACTTTGTTTGATTTTCACTGCTAGAGCCGGGAATAAAACAATAATGATACTCTGTTGCGGATAAAATAACAACTTTTTTTGTTTTTCTCTAATAAAATAATCTACACTAATATTATAAAGAGGAAAACTTTGTGTGTTTGGTTGTAATGAATAGGCTCAAAAACGAAGGGACTGATTTTAAAAATTCTTCCGCCATACGAAAGCTACATTATCCACGAGTAACATAGGCTATATTTTATTTTGGAAAAAAATAGGGTTCCGTAAGATATTTGGGTATTTCGGACACAAGGTGTAAAAAATCAACCAGAGAAGTTACTAATTTTGTGTACACTGCCTAAACTATAAAAGATAGAACCATAAAATGTTCTAATTAATTGTATATCTTATAAATATCTACAAAAAAATCCGCAACACACTATACCTATCTATGTCGAGTGAGGCACAACAACCATTTTTTCATTTAAAAATATCCTCTCAAGCGCCCGCCCACCGTACAACGGTCGTTACATAGAAGTCGGGATAAGCGCCCGGCCACCGTTGTACGGTTACCGATACCTGTCTTCAATTATGACTAAATAAATTGCCTTGAGCTATATCCATCCTCTTCCAGCTCATACGAAATTGAACCTAATAAAACGAGATGCATATAGAATACAAATCCATGCACACTTTTGTAACTTTTTAATACAGAAACGTGCCAGCAAAGTTTCATATTTCAAACTGGTCACAACTGTGGTCACAACTTTCGAGTTTTTCGCGGTGGACCTTATACGCTCGCGATATTTTAATAAGTGTTTGTAATAAAATAACTAATAAATAAAATTATAGAAGCTGTGTTTTGCTTTTATCATTTTATTTCGATTTCCACGGGACTTATTTCCAAACCTGTTAAAATTTACACATTTCTCTGATTAGAACGCCTATAACATTTCCATATAAGAATAAAAATAGAAACGAATACTTTATAAATACAGTAAATTTAATATTGATTTCAAATATATATACTTTTTACTAGGTATTTAAATATATATACGGCGAAAATAGCGTTTGAACGTTCTCCGTCGTTCTGGACTCGCGCGCACAATTGGAGCCGGGCGCTTGACGGTATATTGACATTTGACACCTGGGCGCTCGAGAGGATATTGAAACTGCAGTGCCGATTTCAAAAAAATTTTCGCCATTATAAAGCTACATTCACCCTGAGTAACATAGGCTATATATAACATAGATACCGCGGGCGGAGTCGCGGGGAACAGCTAGTTACGAATATAATAGCCGCATACTGAACCTTCAAGAAGTTTGTAACTTAGAGCAAGACAGCAGGATACTTATAGGTCGGTATTTATCCTGCTGTCTCGCTTCAAGGTGTAAAGGAGCGATAGATAGATATTTAAGAACAAAGTTAATTAGCGTTTCATTATTCAAAGGCATAAGTGTTTGTTAAGCTTTCAAGGCTAAGCCGTATAACAGATTTCAATGAAACTTTGTATAGAGTATACTTGAATCCTATGATAGGATATAGACTGCTTGTTGCCGCGATAACCAACATCGACGTAGTTAAAGCTGCGCGCAAATGCTAGTGAAGATAATAACAAGGAATTGTAACTACATTAACAGCCTTCGAAGTAATGTAGCTTGACTTTAATTACAATATTACACAACATGTATATTTCACAACCTACTTTTGGAATATTTCTAGTTTCTAGATGCAGTACCTGACGTGCAACTTCGAGCTATGCGCGCCTCGTCCTTAGGAACGGCGTAAGCTAAGGTGGTCGATTGCAGCCACGAGTAGCTATAATTGGTCACACTCTCCTGTTCTAACTGGTCACCACCAGTGGCATTTCATGGACACTGAGTCGCGAGTAACCACCGCGCCGCGCGCCGCCGCATTGCCATTTTGCGGTCACTGATTCGACACTAGCGAGTGGACGCCACGCTGTGCGGCAATTCCATACAGAACGTGTCAAAAATCAAGTAATCAGCTTGCCCTAAACCGTTTGTATGGTTGGTGACCCATTTGCGTGGAGCCTAAAATTCGTTCAAAAAAACAAACGATCATTTCTTCCTAATACAAACAAAAGTGATGAAAGTGTGGATGTTTGGATATTTGTTACTCAATCACGCAAAAACGGCTGAACGGATTTGGATGATATTTGACATGCCATACCTTTTATCCCGATTCCTTTAGTAGTTCCCGAGAGAAAATTAAAAATTGTTTACGAGCTAAGCGGTGGGCCGACAGCTTATTTAAAATTTGGTATTTTTAGGGTTCCGTACCTCAAAAGGTAAAAACGGAACCCTTATAGGATCACTTTGTTGTCCGTCTGTCTGTCTGTCTGTCTGTCTGTCTGTCTGTCTGTCAAGACCTTTTTTCTCAGGAACGCGTGGAGGTATCAAGCTGAAATTCATATCAAATACTCAAGTCTATGGTCTCTTGGAGCTGTGAAAAAATCAAACTTCTAAGTCAACGCGATCAAAAGATACTCCCGTTTATGCCGCAAATTTTCGACACTCGCAAGGGAATCAAAACCTACAGGGTACTTCCCGTGAACTCAGAATCTTGAAATTTGGTATGAAGCAACGTCTTATAGCAGAGATATAGGAAAAATTGCGAAAAGTATACATTTTTAGTTATATCATATAATAAAAATATTTTTAATAATTTTAAACTTACTACCCCTTTCCTCATGAACGCGTAGTGGTATTATATTGAAATTCATATCAAATACTCAAATCTATAATACCTTTAAGCTGTAACAAAATCAAACTTCTATGTCAACGCAATCAAAAGAAACAGGAATTAAAACCGCATATTTTGAAACTCGCCACTACTCGCAAGGGAATCAAAACCTACAGGGTACTTCCCGTGAACTCAGAATCTTGAAATTTGGTACGAAGCAACGTCTTATAACACAGATAAAGGAAAAATTGCGAAAAGCATAAATTTTTAGTTACATCATATAATAAAAATATTTTTAATAATTTTAAACTTATTACCCCTTTACTCATGAACGCGTAGTGGTATTATATTGAAATTCTTAACAAATACTCAAGTCTATAATATCTTTAAGCTGTAACAAAATCAAACTTCTACGTCAACGCAATCAAAAGATACAGCAATTAAAGCAGATTTTTCCGAACATACATAATGTTTTCATATAATTATGTATTGACAAGGTACCGTCAGCTTTCCACATTGTTATGTTATGGATTTCATTTAGCAATAAAAATACCATAACTTTTACTTATATACCTACAGGTTTGTACGGAACCCTCGGTGCGCGAGTCTGACTCGCACTTGGCCGGTTTTAATCATAGTATTTATTCTTGTTTTAGATTTTTAAATTTGTCGGTTAAAGATCGAATAAAATTCGTAGATGATAAACAGTTATGTCGTAATTGTTTACGATCGGGACATAGCATATCCGATTGTACCTTTGGTCCAACGAGCCGGATCGCCAAGAAGACGCCAGCGTCACAGCAGTATAACGGTCAGGCCTTCGATCCCATCTACTCCCATCCCTTGTGATCTGTGTTAAAACCGTGTCGCTTGTCTATATTTCAGTTCATCGATCGATTGTTATAGTCCCGTGCATCAGATTCCCGTACGTTGATGCCCGCGTTGAGCCACCGGGTGCCGCGACCACGTGCCGGTTGAAATCGTAAGTACCTTATTCTATTGTCTTTGGGGGCCATTATAATGGGTGTTGATGATGAGAAATTACACTCGAGTGACCTCGTGGACCTTAAACGGCAACGTGGTACCTTGAGGGGTAGAATAACGCAGTTTAGAAAATATTTAGACGCCTTCAGCGATAGTTCTCCTTCTAATTTACAGATTAAAGAAATAAAATTCAGAATTAGTGCAGCTAAAGAACATTTTACTAGTTTCAATAGTTTACAAAGCCAGATTGATTTATTTACTTTAGACTCGGACAGTCTATCAAACATGGATTATGTCGAATCTTTTGAGTCGTTATATTTTGGTACGTTAGCTCTCGCTGAAATTTTAGTCGATAGTGGAACGACTGAAGCGGATTTTAAAGGTGATAGCTCGCATCATAAAACGGTTAAACTCCCTCAAATTAAACTACCGGCTTTCAATGGTTCTTACGACAATTGGTTAGAATTTCGTAACTCGTATGTAACTATGATGAAATTTTCACCCGTATAGCTTGCGCTGTAATAGAAAAAAAATTGGTATTTTTTAAAGCTATACGGGTGAAAATTTTATTCAACTTTCATTACTTTCACATTTTTCATTTCTTTTTAGACCCAATTCTGAAATCCACGCAGAAGAAGCAAAAGCTAGTATTTCCAATTAATACAACAAGCCTGTTAAACAATAATCGTACTCAATTGTAGTCCAAAAGTGGGCTTCCAAATTTCATAAATGCAACACCAAATTCGGCGAATAGTTCTCAACATTGCCTCCTAGAATTTCAATCAGTTGCCAATAGCATATTTGAAAATATGCGGTTTCTGGCCACTCGGTAGATATTGCTGGATATTTTGGTTTACTAATATTTCGTAGCTCATTGAATAGTAACTGATTAACAATTGTACACGTCTGCAATAATCTGTGTTTAGTTATTGTGATGAGAAAATAAATATATTTTATTTATATGCGATGAGTAAATAAATATATTTTATTTATTTATTTATTGTTTAAAGTGGAAAATGCCTTAACCCTTTCACTGTCCCGTGAGTCACATATGATCATTTCCATTGTTTAACTATTGTGTCTTCTGACGGGACAGGGAAGGTGCTAATATGTGTTGAAAATAATTGCAATACCTATCTGGAAACTATAATAAAATAATAAAAATAATGGGTGCGTGTAAGTAATTACATACGCGCGTGAGATACTTTACAGTGATGCGCGCGCATCTTAAAATTTCACTCTCATAATATTTTTATAACGAACCTAAATAAGTAGGTATAACTTCCAAAACGTAAAAATCTGTGAGGCTGATATTTAAAGAAGGCAACAGTTTTTATTTTTGCTTTTAAAATTTCAATAGCAATTTGTACCGTACAAAAATCTTTATGCCCAAACCTATGGTTAAAGCTTGTATGTATCCGTCGGTACCACTTAGCGAGGCTTAGTTCTAGTTCAAATAAAAGCTATTAAAAATAAACTAGTGATATTGTTGGAAATTACTCTTCTGCTTTCTTAAAGAAACGTAAAGAATACGTAAATTAAATCGAATCAAATATGTATAAATTATTCTCTGGGCGATTACGCAAAGCCTAGGTGAAATATTCCAAAAAAACAACCAGAAAGAAAATCGTAATCTGATGTCAAAAATGTTTAAACCTTTAAAAAATATAAATTTGAAACAAACCATTGTTTGAACAGTAAATTCTAAGAAAATCCCTCCAAATCCGTGAAACGATTCGTGAGGGTTTTAGGTAATTTTAATGTATGTATTTGCTTGTATTCTCAATGTCATGAGATGTTAGAAGTATTTAATTTATAGCTACAACTTACAGCTTTTGCTTGCGGTGAAAACAAGACAAACAGAAGTTATTTTCGTATTTATAATATGTAGGTGGCTTCTTGGCCACTCTTAATTTATTTATTTAAATTTAATAACAACGTATAACGTTTATTACATTGATTTCCGCAACTCCGCCTTTAAGAAAACTATAGTCTATGTTACTTAGGTAAAATGTAGTATTTATTCTTAACGACCCCCGTGGTCGAGTGGCGTACACACCGGTTTTCAAGGGGTCGCCAGCTCTGAGGTATTGGGTTCGATCCCCAGATGGGTGATTGTAGAAAAACACTATTCCACATCGTCTCGGGTCTGGGTGTTTGTGGTACCTTCCTTGTCTCTTATTCCATAACACAAGTGCTTTACCTACTTACTTTGGATTAAATAAAAACTATTTGTGAAAAAATCAGTGGTTTTTTAGTTTATTAGTTACAAGAAGACAAATCGATAGATATAATATATATAGAAATAATTCTCCATCGCAATGTTTATAACCAAACTCCTCCGATAGGGCCGGACCAATTTGTATGAAATTTTGTGTGCATATCTGTCAATAAGTCTGAGAATCGGCCAACATCTTCTTTTCATAGCCCTGTGTTAGTGGTGGCCCTCGCTAGATTTTTTAATATAGCAGAACAACGTTTGCCGTGTCGGTTATTATTATTATACTTGGACTTTTCATTAAGGATAAATAATTGGTCTTTGTATATTTATTTCCAACTTCACAAGATAAGTTGTTCTTAAACAAAGTCTCCACCGCGTCTGTCTATCTGAATGCGATAGACTCAAAAAACTACCGAAAAGTTTTTCATAAGGTTTTCACCAATCGATAGAGAGATTCAAGAAGATGGTGTTGGTGTATATATACCGTGCAAAGCCGGGGCGGGTCCACAAGTATGGTAAAGGCTGAAAGCCGAACCGACATGGGTCGCCGAAATAGTAAACCCTTAATGAAAAGGCGTGGTGACCATTCCTTCTAAGAGAGGAGGCGTTTGCAATTACAAAGAGAAATTGAGATACTTAGTAATAGTTTGGTGTTTTTATTCTTTATTCCGACAAAGGAGAAAATCATAATAAAATTACGTAACGGGAAACTAACGCGAACTCATACATTTACCTTTTAAGTCGTGACCTTTCGGCCGTTTTACACTGGCCGTGGTCGCACGCAGACTCAAACGGCCGAAAAGTTAAGCCTTAAAAGGTAAATGCATGAGTTCGCGTATTACCGTGTGACGTAATTTTATTATAATCATGCAACGCGATAGTTTAAAAGTAAGTAAATGAGCAAAATCATATCATATAGGTAACTAGCTGTTTCCCGCTGCTCCACCCGCGGTCTCAAGTTTTTTTACTATTACTGATGTAAGCTATTCTATCTTTCAAGTTGAATCCAACTGCACACGGTGTGCAAATTTGATTAAAATCGGTTCTGTAGTTTCGGAGGTCATCCCGGACAAACATCGTGACACTGGAATTATATATGTAGGTATAATAGATAATACTGGCATCAAAAATTCCCACTGCTAGGCACAGGCCTCTTTCCATATAGAGAAGAAATTATCACCACGCTTACTCATTGCGGGTTGGCAGTTTCAGATTTTAAATCCATATTTCCTCACAATGTAGAACAATATAAATGGTTTTAATAAAAAATTGGTACTTGCCTGGGTCCGAAACCGTAACCAGGTGCATATCAATTCGGTCATTGAACCGCCAAGCCATCTCGACACTTTTCTTATTATTGAGAATATATAGTCTATCTATTTAGTATTTTGCACCGGACACCTTGCTTATTATGGGACTGACTATCAAATATTCATACGACAAATTGGGTATTTGACAATTTTTTTTATTTCATAAATCAAAAAAATATTTGAAATTATAACGAATTTTAAATAAATAACGTACCCCCAGTGGAAAAAGAGCATAAGTGGTTTTACGTCGAATTGTCGATTTTCACATATTTGAAAGGTACGTTTAAAGTTACATATGCTGATATTTTTCTTGATAAATTTGACGAATTTATGCAAGAAATATTGCTTTATTAATTTTGAATACATTATCTTTTTTCTTAGGGATAAATAGAATAAACGTTTTAACGCAAAAAAAATGTTGAATAATATGACGTATTACATTATATGACGTTTATCGTTAAATTTTAATTATCGAAATAAACAATAACAAATATTATGATTCTAATCCGTTTCTTCTTTTTACATCACTGGTCTTGTATGCACGAATACGTCGTTTTTTGTTTTATTAATCAGGTAACATTATATTATAAATGCACATACTGCACTAAAAATTTATTTTGATAAAAATAAAGCAGCGTTATGAGTGTTTACTTCATATTAACTTAAAAAACGTCGCGACTATGTACCTAAGAGGCGTCGCGACACCATATCTAACGGGCGTCGTAACGCTATAGTTGAGATTAGACTCGACGCCGTAACGGTTCAGCACAATTGAGCAGCGTCGCGTCACATAAGAAGTTCGGCGTTGCGTTAGAGTGGCGTCACCACGCTGTAGTTGTATGGCGTCGCGACGCCATAGTTGAGTGGTATTGCGACTTCCTAGCAGCGGGGCGTTGCGACTGGAGTCGACTGATCTTCTTATATTCGCTATCTACCTCTCTGTAAATCTCCGAAAATTGTGGGCCAATTAATTTTGGTGTTTTACAATGTTGGTATGTCATTGAAGTGGTTTCATATGTATGAATTTAAATCGATCGATTCAGTAGTTTTGTTGTTAAATCAAAACAACTGGTAAATGTTACCATTAATGTCATTTCGGTTAACAAAATTGATCATGAAAGACGACGAAGACGCATGAGCTGCAAGCGACGGGGGATGTAAGGCAGCGGGGTGGTGAATCATGCAACCGGGACGGGGGTCAACTGACTGTCATACTGACGGTGGGCGGCTGGGCAGTTCATAAGTAGGCTATATACTCGTATCATATGTAGAAAAGTGCCAAACTCACATGGCTTTTGTGTGCTGTATCACCACCGGCCCCTATCTGCCTGTAAACCCTGTGGATAGGCTTCGATCTTTTTTTAAATTGATTATCAGCAGAGTGACAACATAACCGTAAGAAAAAATTGCAAATCCGCATGCAGGTTTTCCGGTATCCCCTGTATAAAATCCCCTAATTCCTCACCTTGTGCGGCTTTGAAACTACACGGGTAGGTTCTCAGACAAAAAGAAAGAAAATGCATTTACTTGGGCCCATTGCGAGGCATAAAATAAAAAACTAACTTCAACAATAATTTCTAAAATGTTAGGGGAAATATGCGTCATATTCGTGCGCTTGTTGATTTAGTGGTTGAAACTGAGTGTGACCACCAAGAGTGTCATTCAGGTTGGAATCCAGTGTCGGTTCAAAAATTAAGTGACGAAAAGACAGGCAGGCTCAAACTAATTCTTATTATTTCACTGTCGAACGCCTCCGATAGCATGTAAAACTGTTGGTGCCGACCGTCAAAAAATTTCTTTGGTCATTGTTATTAAGATTAGCTGTGCTACCAAAAGAATTACCCAGTAAAATAGATTACGGAGGTCAGTCAAATACGGAATACACCTGAAACCGATGAAACTGGGAGCAGACATCGACGGAGCTTCCTATAAATTTGAAGGTACCGTTTAATAGGCACGGGGGCAGTGTAACCAAAGTTGAGTAAAAACAGAAATCAGCTCCATTTATTGATAGAAGCTGTGAATTTTAGTAAATCGTCTCTACATACTTAATTCCGTAAAGAGCGCAAAACAATCTGCCTCGAGCAAAAGCTGGCGCCGGCGCTGCAAGCCGGGTATTTATTGGTCTCATAGTTTTTCAGTTTGCCATTAGACACTCGTCACAAACAGCGAAAGAAAGGTATGGAAAAAAAAATGAAATTTGTGAATAGGCAGACTTTATTCTTTTACAGCTTCCCTATAAGTTGATTAGAGGGTTAATTTTTATTTATGGTCCGTATTCAAAAAATATATATATTAAAAAGTAAATAGCAAGCCTAATTTTAGTCATATAAATACACCAAAATCACGGTGCAGTGTGCAATGGATTAGCTAGGTATTTGAAACATTTGGAGTCTTTTAGTTAACTTAGATCGGAATGGCAACCCCATTCCGATCTAAGTTAACTACTGCTTGTAAACTCTTCTGTAAAACCGTCTATATATAATAAAAACCCCTTAAAATATCACGAATACAGATAATGAAAAGACACACCTTGATTAAGCATTAAAAATGGCAGACCACCACTTAGAGAGTATAAGTTTTTTATTTAAGTACCTGTTTCCCGCAGCTCCGCCCGCGGTCTAGTTTTTTTTAATATAATTGAGATGCAAGCTATCCTATCTTTCAAGTTGGATCAAACTGCACACTAGTTACTACTAGTTTCGGAGTTCATCCCGGACAAACATCGTGGCACTGGTATAAAAAGATACAATTTATTATTTCTGTCAAAGACATATTACAAATTAACAAAAGACAACGTGGTTTTGTTATAAACGGAGTTGCGAAAATTGATCATTTTGTAATTAGTAAAAAATATTAGTAACGGCAATCTTCACAGAAAATACATAATATCTTGGCAGTTATTGTTAAATACTGTTATTTATGTTACAAACTTTAATTGTATCCAAAGCTATGCTAATTATTTTGGATATAATAAAAATTATTTGATACACAATATGATTTCTTCTTTTTTCCTTTAGTCGTAAATATTTAGCCTTGGGTAATATCTGGCAATATGCATGTAAAAATTTTATAACAGATAATGGAATACATCATTATTCTTGTTTACTTAAGGTCTCTCAACGAGCCTTTAAATTGAAAAAAGGGGTAAGTGTTGGATACTTAACATAAACAACAAATTTAATAAAAGAAAAAACGCAGTAATCCTACTTATACTAGCAATAATTGACAGTGTTACAAGTTCATAAGTCCTTTAAGTGTACATACTTTTTAAAATATATTTAATTTCACGGGAAAGTTTGGCTTAAGTATTGATACTTAAAATACCATATTTTTTTAAATAACGAAAAATAGCATATTCATTTATTTCTATGATTACTAATAAACTGTAAACCTTACCACTAATTTAAACACTCCACGCAGTGTTATATTTTTTTCCCTTTTATTTGATATAAGAATCTTTCCTCTACGACCTAAGACAAAGTAAATATTTCCATAAAACCAGTTTTTTGGCCGTACTGAAAAATTAACATTTCTGGCTTATGGCGTTTTTCCACTGAGGGTGCGATAAATAAAATAAAATAAAATTCATTTATTTCGGACCGGAATCCAACGACACACTAATTAATTTTATCTTGAGCTAGTTACAAGCATTCCAATTGCTAGTTTGACAGAGATAGCGATAATGTTTTGTGACGTCAATATTCAGTACTCCATACTAGTCTGGGGCTGCCCCGTACAAGTCGTCGTTTTGCGAAAATGAGATAAAGCATGCGACATCAACTTACTTTAAAAGCTTATAACTTATATTATTGTCTATATATTTTTGTTATTATTTCGCAATTTTGCTGCAATTTACGACTATTTTTAGAGACATATGTCAGAAATAAATTTTTCGATAGTAATCAAATACCCAATTAACTCATTTAACAAAGCAAAAAGTGTTTTATTACATTTTATGAGAACGTCATATTATATTCCAGAAACTATTCTACACGAAATGAAGTTTTATTTTTAAAATGTAACTGCGTAAAACAATCCTAACTGCGCGCGTAACAAACTGCACAAAGTACAGTAAACCACGCAAGTTTATGGCCAGCTGAAGTTGCGCTGTGCCAATATTTCGACGAAACTTTAACTGTAGCGGGTATAGTCACACTAGGAAAAATGCTATATCGACAATGAAGATTTTTCTTTTGAAGTTTCTTTAAAAAGTTTTAAAATGTACTGGGGTTTCATGTTCGTAAAAATAGTTGTGCTATACAGAGAGGATCTTTTTAATGCCACCTAGAGTAAAAGTACCTTCTATAAATACTAGAGATAGCAAATTAGTCTCAAAAGAAATATTCTTGTAGTTTTAAAAAGAAATAAACTACAATTATAAATATCCTTCACTTGCATTTTAACGGTTCCGGAAATTGAACGAGCTAAATGCGAAAAATTAGCACCCTGTACTTTTTGGCATTCAACGGGAGAAATAGGGACGTTATGCAACAAATCTGTCTTACAAATATGGGTATTTAAATATAAGGAAAACCAAAAGAAAGGAAAATTTTAGCTCGTTCGATTTCCGGGTCGACCAACCGTATTTCCAAAAATCTTTTAATACAGTTTTACAGACATATTTAAAGACACAAAATAATATTAATTGCCGAGGTCAGTCAGCGTATGTGCGACCTTAACTTAACAATGACCTTTTGTTAGGAAAGTGATAATCAAGCTTTGGTTATTTTATTTACTTATACAGGCTGATTTTAAAAGTAGTGCGGATATCCTACGAGGTAATCAGTTGCATAAAACTGAACCACTTTTCCCGAGGAATATAAGTCGAAATCTTAAAAATAAAAATCAAATTTTCATACAAACAAAAGTCACGTGACCTGTCACTTTGTTTGGTTTTATTAGTATTTTCCAATTTAAGATTTCGATTTATGTTTCTTGGGGAAAGTTGTTCAGTTTTATGTACGTGATTAACTCGTAGGATATCCGCACTCCTTTTAAAATAATTCTTTATAAAAAGGCAGATAATATTATTAAAAATTTATACTGTAAAAAATCAATAAGTACATTGAGAATTCTTCTCATTTTTATTATTCTTGGAACATTTACAAAATTCCATTAGTATTACGTGTAAGTTCGTATTCGGGATGTCTTCTTTCCCTTCCCAAATAAGATATGACAGTTAGAAACAAAATATCAGTGGAGAAGCTAAGCAAACAGGTGGCAACACTTATTTTAGTAAAGAGGGATTTCAGCTAGTGATGTACTCGTACCGGATATCTGTTGTCCCGGAGATAATAATTAATTATTAACAGTTAATGTCATGACTATTTTATATTGATTTTTATACTGGTATAAATTTTGCTCATGATTTTGGTCAGTCATATTGAGTTTGTGTCGGCTTTTCAATATTATACTGGGGTTTTATTCACTAAGTCCAAACAGTTTACGTGCTGTTTCGTATAGTGTTAAGAGAGGCGTTATCTGAAAAGAAGAATATAATTATACAGTACATAGCTTCTGCCCGCGACTTCGTCTGCGTGGACTTCAGAATTGGATCCAAAAAGAAATGAAAAAATTTGAACGTAATGAATGAAATGGAATAAAATGTTCACTCGTGTTATACTCGTAGCTTGCTTAATAGAGAAAAATACCAAATTTCAAAGCTGTCTGCCCACGGCTTAGCTCGGAAATAATTTTCAATTTTTCCTCGGGAACTACGTAAGGAATCAGGATAAAAGGTAGCCAATGTTCCCTTCCATGTCAAAGGCTACATGCATGCTAAATTTCACCCAATCCGTTCAGCCGTTTTTGCGTGATTGAGTAACAGACATCTAAACATCTAAACATCCAATCAGCCACACTTACACATTTATAATATTAGTAGGATAATATGCGATTCCTCATTGCTCACTATGCTTAGTGGGGTTTTATAAAACCTGCATTTAACTTAGAAAAAAAGTCCACATTGATATTAACTAGCCTTGCTTCGATACTAGAATCTTGTGCATTACGATAACGATGCTATATGATTCTAGTCAAGAAACTACACGGCCATTACAACTAATTATCAATTTTATATTCCTGGTTGGTGGGAAGCGGCTAAAAATAAATGAACCTGGAGTGAATTGGCCGAGACCTTTGCCCAGCAGTGGGACACAAAGGTTACCTAAAAAGTATATATAAACAATTAAATAAAATAAAAGCGGCGATAGTCTAATGGGTAGGGAAACAGACTTGCGATCATGTGGTCGCGGGTTCGATTCACACCCATTGTCTACCGACGTGAGCCCACTAATGCAAGCATTTAGCTTACCCCGTTAAGCCGTTGGTCCCGACTGTCATACAGTGATCTTTGATTGTCGTGTCGTTAAGTCATTACAATTCTGACAACCAGTCTTACTATGGAATACTATAATTATTACCTAGCAATAGGTTGTGGACGTCAGATAGGCAGTCGCTCCATGTAAAATACGGTATTCAGCTAAATCCGGTAAGATTGGAAGCTGACCCCAACATAGCTTGGGAAAAGGCTAGGCAGAAGATTAGGGGTTTACAAAAAATTGGTAATATAACAATAAAAAAAAATACATACAATACATTTAAAACATAAACACTATTCAACAATTACATAACATGCTATTAATTGTGGTACATGAGAACCAAAGTCGAATCAAGTACCCGTCACACCGCTGCTTACAAAACTTCGTAACGTCATCAATTACGAGACCCTTTGCAAACACCTATGTATATATTATACACATGGATTTAACCCAAAATAACGACGAAACTCCCGGATTCTTGTGAACTATTGCGTCTCGGTTATAACACATTTATTATATGGTTTCGTAACCGTTTATAAACGTTATCAACTAGTTGTCAACGGGTTATTTCAGTTAAAATAGTTCCAATATAATATACCCAGCCGGGATCTATAACCCTATTCGTAGTTCATGCAAGCTGTAATTTTATCGAATAATATTCTGTTATTTTTATAGCACAAGGTTTATAAAGATCGCATTTTGTAATATCTGCAATCTTGATGCAACAATTCAAGTACCCATACAAATGTGTTTATTGAAGTGAGACCTTTTTTATCGACTTATGGGAGAAATTAAAATTGTAACGTTTTCTGTTACGCGCCATCTTTATTTCTAAGTCACATTTTACCGTTACGCGCCATATTTATTTGTTAAAAACTTAGCTTAAACTGTATCTAATTTAGCTTTATTTATCCAATTTCTGTAAAGTTGTAAATAGAAGATCATTTTCGAAAAATTATGTCACAAAGAAGTGTCACTTCTTACGTACCCATACACACACATATTTTTTTTAGATACAACTTTAAGATACAACTTGGTAGTTAATGAGATTGAGTAATATAAATTATTAGCTATATAATGAGTAATAATTCTATTAATTAAAAAATGTTCTTATAAATTATCTACAAATAGAAAGATGAACAAATTGGAATCTCCATCAGGACTCAAACCTGCAACGCACCATATTTCGGTTTGTATTTACTTAACAAATATTTCTTGTTCAATATATTGACAAAAAAAAACTATTTTTATAGCAATTCACCAACTACCGTTAAAACTACGCACCTCCCTATTCCCGAATAAGTAGACGTTTTTGCAGCCATCAAGTTTCATTAAGTCCGTGAGGGCATCGGATCGTGTTTGGCCTCTTTTTGCCATATCATGTGTATTTCTCGCATTATCCGTCTCAATGGGCTGTTTTTGGAACAATCCTTGTGTGTGGACAGATTAAGATGGTTTAACTAGACCCTAATATATTTTGTACTGCTTATTTATTTATGAACACAAAATGTGATCGGCCTGGGGACTTATTCTATTAGTCCAAACAAAACGTAACGTGGCATGACTTAACTTATGATTCAACTACACCGGGTAGCCAAATCTTTTCATGTTCTGAGAGTCACCAGGTAGTGATACTATACAGGATTAATTTTTATGGAGTGTGTACACTCTACGAGGTAATCAGGTGCATAAAACTGAACATCTTTCCCCATGGAACATAGGTCGAAATCTTAAAATTGAAAATGAAATATTCATACAAAGTGACAGGTCACGTGACTTAAGTTTGTATGAAAAAAATATTTTTAATTGTAACATTTCGACCTACCTATGTTCCTTGGGAAAAGTTGTTTAGTTTTATGCACCTGATTACCTCTTTACGAACTCAAAAAAACCTGTATACGGTTTGAACATTTAACAGATTTTTTACTTAAAAGTAAAGTAAGTTGAAAGAGATACCGCCTCTCTTGACCCAACACGTAACAGCACGTTAACTTGTTGGACTTAGCGAATAATCCCCTGCGAGAGTGACTTTGTATTATGCTATGTAAAAATTATCTTGCACGCGAAACGTCACAAAATTCTAACCTTATAAAATCGGTAAAACTTAACAGTGTTAAAATTTCTTAAAATATAACATTGTTGTTTTATTTTAATGCCATGTTACCATGAATCCTTGACTGGCCTGTTGGTCTAGTGATTAGTGACCCTGACTGCTAAGCTGTAGGTCGTGGTTTCGATTCCCACGCATGACAAATCTGTGTGTGATGAGCACGGTCATTTTTTCTGTGTCTGGGTGTTGTTTATCTATAGTATGTATTTATTTCGAAATATATCAGTAAGTTTATTAGTTGTCTGCTTGCCATAGTACAGGCTTTGCCTAGTTAGGGATCAGATGGCCAGGTGAGAGCTGTAAAAAAACATTGTTAAATGGTACCATAAATCTAAAATTAGTTAAAATATATATTATTCAATATGCAAATTTATTTAATGAAAGCATGTCTTAGCTGTCAATCACTATTATACATGTACAATTTAATACTAATCCAAATTGGATAAAGCCTATCGATATAGTATACGGTATATAACGTTACACAAAACCCTTGTTGAGTGGCCACGGAGGAGGTAGCGAACGGAGTGCTATGCTTAATATGTAGGTACAGTCACGAGCATATGTATACACAGCGAAATTGTAAAACCTATTTAGCGAGAAGTTTTTGTTGAAACTTAAAAATACATATATACATGATTTGAGAACTGTTATAATTTTATGTTGTTCAGTGATTAAATATTGAATTGAAGATGAGCTCCTGTATCATTATTGTTTTACAAATTCTTTTAACATAGTTATGCTCGTGACTGTACTACTGAAACCCACTATGAAACTTGTTCAGATACTAACGTTGTATCTTGAATATAAGATGATATGAGAAAGAAAGGAGTGGACGCAGTGATAACGGGAGATAAATAGAAGGAAAATATCCCACCAAAAAAAAAAAGGAAAAATGGCAGGGAGTGGATTATTTAGTTTTGAATTGAACTTAATTTTCATCCAGATTTTGTCTAGTAATTTTTCTATTACATACATTAACCTGGTAAGACATAAGTAACTTGAAGAAGATATTCTTACATATTTGGAAATGCCTACCTAAAAAGAGCTCCTACGTACATATGTTTAAGACAATTCTGTACACCTACCTGTATTCACAAACAATAAATATATTTGATTTGAAAAAGAATAAACAATTTTATTTTTGTATGCGAAAAAATATTGTGCGTAACTCTCCATAGACTCAATAATCTGTGTCCACCCTAAAATAGGTACCCTTTAATTTCACAAGCCCATCAATTTTAGTAACCAGTTGACAGAACCATCAACCGTCTTCTGTGGATATTAATTAAAGGCAAAACATGTTACTTTGTGAGCCTGACAGGTAATTACAGGCCTCGACGTGTGTAATAAAAATTTGTGTAAATGTCTGTCTTACATTTCTTTCTCCAGGGGAAAATAAAAGGTACAGGCGTTTTGAGTCTCATTCCAAATGGTAACTTGATTTTGATCGATTTTCTATAATGCAATGAATTGTTTTTTTACGGTATTTATTATCAGAAGCCACTTTAAGAGGACTTCTTAATGGTTGTTTTTACAGTATTGATTTTTTTATATATTTCAAAAAGAAACTGTCAGCCGCCATTTTTTTCCACGAATAAAGTTATCAGACTTTGGTCTAATCAGTTACTAGTTGTTTAAAATTCTATACAATGCTATTTCCCTTGCAATATGGGGCACAAGCACTTGTTAAATAATATATTTAACCATGATTGAGAAACACGCCGCTTCTTATTTCATAAGGCTACGTTGGTTGGGTGCTAATTACAGTTTTGCTAAACAGTAAACTGCCCCTTGGGCAAGGAACATTTTCACAATCGTTATCGCTGATCGAACCACTCAAATGTATGAAAGTGACAAGTCTAAGTCACGTGACTTATCGAAGAGAAATGTCATTTCCATACATTTAATGTCATTTGAGCGATTTGTATCATCATTGACGCTTATCATCATCATGCAGTCCATATTTTTGAAAATTCTTGTATATATATTTTTTAATTCCTTTAAAAGAAATAAATATTAAAGATCATCATTATTTAAGTAAAAATCTTTTTGTCACCTAAACGTGGTCCAACTTAATCAGCTTACAAAATAAACCTTCAACTCATAACCCAGCCTCATAATTTTCCATTTCTTTAACAAAAGATTATCATTTTTAATTCTACCCCTTTGCCTTTCTTGCAACCGTGTTAACCATTCAAAATATACACGCAAAATATGCTAATGAACTAAAAATTTTGATACCCTTACCGTACATACATCAACTTGTTCTTAAGCCCTTTCTAAGTTAGTAAGGTATGTATAGGAAGAATAAACAAAGGGTAGGACTACATTCAGATGTAAATGAGGTGAAGTTGGGGAATTTCCACAGTTGTGTAACGGACTGACTTTGTAACTCCTCTCCTCAGACGGTCAGCTTTGCATATCATATTGTCTTTGTTATAACTCTTGATAAGTTTAAGGTTTTAAGGTCATCTGACTCGTTTCGACAAGAATATGGAACTTCTAGCTTTTGTTGTTATTTTTTTTGTGATTTCGACGGTTTTGTATTTTAAGCGGTGGAAAGTTGCAAGAAATAAGTTGATTAGCGTTTATGAAGGAAAATGTTCTTGCTTAGGGACGCTATTATCAAAGACATAATTTAGCAAGAGACTTATTCTCATGACTGTTGTAAAACAATTTTCTTATTGAAGTGTGTATTTATCTTTTTGAAGTGGAGGGTTGTTGTCTAAGCGTTGACCGTGCTTTCTACTATATTTTTAACCAGTCTACAGTTTAGCTGTTCTTCTTTTCTCTGAACTAAATTCCCCAGCGTGGTGATTTGGGTAACAACCACTCCATGATTGTGCACCATAGCTCACAGCTCCCATAGATATACTGTAGGACGCCCCGCAGCCAGATGAACCGATGACCTCAAAACGGTAGCTTGGTCGGACCGGAGGATGGACCTGCTGGAGTAGCGCAGAGTTTGAGTAAGTGATCCCGCGGCTCCAGCAAAGGCAAGGACGGGACCGGGGTGTTCTTAGTCGGTGCAAGTCCGACATATCCCCACGCTGTTCCTTCAGCGTGTGTTGAAGTTACTAGCGTTTCAAACTGCCAAAAAAAAAAAAATAAGGTCAGACTGGATGCGGAAGGTGGAAGACCGGCTGTTATGGTGAATTTGGAAGAGGCCTATTTCCAGCAGTGGACAATGTTAGGCTGCAATGATGGCAACAACGATTGACACAAAAGTAACCGCTTATATTTTGTGTTTATTTTATCAGGATAGGTAAGTGTAGACGTAAATAAGAAGTAAGTTTATTATGTGCTAAAACATGAGGTTAAGATTTAGATCTTAATTAAATCTACATAGAATTCAAAGTTAACTATCAGCTCATGTTTGAATTTGGCTCGCATCCTGAACAATCCAAGTTGCTTGGATTCTCAAAGTTTCGTGCTTGTTTTACTGCAAGTATTTAATTAATGGTAGTTAGTGTGGACTGAGGTGTCTATTAATTAATGGAAAGGATGAGTTTATACAATGAGTGGTTCTAGATAAGTAAGTAAGTATTATTGTGTATAGGAGTTATCGTGCTGCTAGAAAAACATTCAAACATGCAATACCCGAAACAAACATACGAGTAGAATCAAAAGTAAATACAGTCCATTGTAGCATCAGTTCGTATTATTCTTCAACCCAAATCAAGAACAAATATAATAAAATAAATGACTAAAGAAAACGATTATTTTCTACCCCTACATGAAAAGTTTGAATTCTAAAATGTCAACGCTTAAAATATAAACATACATCAGTTTTTTTTTTATATTTTCCTTCTTACGTATCTATATCATACTGAATATGGAATCTTACTAATTATAGAATTTTCAAAAACGTAGGTAAAAGTAAATTTTCCATTTTAATGATGACTTCCTTGAGAAGACGTTCTCATATTTTACATGAAAAACTACTCTTATGACAGATAATTCCTTTTACTAGTGCGAAGAGAATGAAAATCACAGCAATAATAACACTGAAATTATCACAAAAAGTAAAAATTAAAAATTCTTGATCTGATCGCATATTTTATTATTTTCCAAATAAAACTAACATTTTTTTTTTCAGCCCTTTAACTTACACTACGGTGTAACAATCCCCCTTAAATTCCATACAATAGACAAAAGGTTCTGGACAAAACTGTCAGGCTTATTGAAACCAGAAACTGATAAGAATAGCCAGGTACCGGCCTCTCAATATCAACTGATACAATTCGATACAGACCCTATTAACAATGGGTTATTCAAAAAGCTCTGACATTGAAAAACTGTTTTTCGTTGAAATTTCAAGGTATTGTATAGTTTGATTTGGCTTAGAAGATATTCATAACTAAATTTTTTTTTAGACCCAATTCTAAAGTCTAATATTCTCAAGACTGCCCGGATAGCCGAGTGGTATAGGTCACCACGCTAATTATCACTATGCGCGACGTGCTGCGGGTTCGATTCCCGCATGAGACAAGCAGTTGTGTGATCCACAGATACTTGTTCCAAGTCTGGGTGTTCTTTGTGTATGTGATTTGAATGTTTGTGAAACCTCCGCGACATAAGTGCGGGCATAGTAATACAAAAAAAAAAATAGTCCACGCAGATAATAAACAAAACAAAAAAACACCAATATCTGAGCGGTACCTAAGGGAAAGAGTATCTACGTCCCCGATTAATTAGCAATGTTATCATAACACCTTGGTACCACTAACGTCTAATAACGAGATATGAATGGGTACTTTTCTACTATCCATGAAACAATCACTATCGTTTTTCCATACGATGAAGATCATCTTATGCTCTGCTTACCCTATAACCTTAATGAGCTTGGAGATAAACATCACGCACAAGTGTTTATGTCGAAATTAGTAGTCGTTTAGATACCGACAGCGCTAGCTTAACTCTGATAGCATACTTAGGTTACGTTGCGTGATGTAATACAGAATAACTTTTTATTAAAAATTTGCTGTGGCTCGTGGTCCTGCGTAGATCCTGTTTACGCATAACATTTCGTCTATCACAGTCTTCTGTTTTATTTTCTCACTGACATCACTCATACTACGAGATTAAAAAAAAGGTTTTGTTAAAAAAAACCTTGCTCGGACAATATCGAACACAAATAAGAAGAATTATCATTTTATTACATATCGGAGATTCATTTTTATTTATACAGTATGTAACAAAAACCCTGTCCGATCCAATAAAGGCGTATCCGTGGTACAACATACGTATAAAAAAAAATGTTATAAAATTGTAACTCGTTAAATCCATAAGTTATTGTTTTTTTATTTTTATAATCATTGCGAGATTTAACACTGAATATGGGAAATTTTCGTAAGCTGACAACACTCCACCCAATGGCAAAATGCGTTTTATTTTTATTTATTTCTATTACAAAAGCCGACAAAAGGCACCGCCGAGTTGTAGGCACTCTTTCAACTAGCCGCCGACTCTTTGATGATACCGCCGCCGCGCCGGCCCGCCGCCGCCAGGTTACCTACCGAGTTACCGACTATTAGTCTTTCGTGGAGATAGCTTTCGATCGGACGTCCGCACGTAACCCGTGCCGCTATTGTTTCGCAAACAATATCGTATTCCAATCACGAATATTTTACTATTGTGATATAAGATCATAATAAGAAATTATGAGGTGCGCCAGGTGTGACAGTTCCGTCGGAGTGAGCCTTTCAACGCCTGTATAACCACGCGTTCACCACATGCAGTGTTCTTGGGTACGAGTCATGCCATGAATGCTGGAAGACCACGAGAGAAGAAGACAACGAGGAAATCGAGGAACAAGTGTCGTATTAAAAAAAAGGTGTGTGATTCGGAAATCGAAGTCTTAAATCGGACACAAGTGCGCTGTTAAAAGTACGTGCAAATTTAGTAAAAAGGTGACGAATGTGCATTAGTGTTGTGGTGGACATGTGGAACACGATCGCCGAAATGTGCAGCAACAATAAGTGAATATTTTGATGAATAATGATACCTGCAGTCAGTTGGTAGGTAAATTGCCAAAAGCAAATCGCTTTTATAAAAAAGCCCTTTTCAGGGCTACAATTAATTCAATTATTTGTTTCTTTTTAAAGAGAGTCAATTATAAAATCCGGATCACTACGCCTAATATACACAAACCAATATCAACTGATACCTACGCCGCGCGCCGTACGCGTAGGTAAAGGTATAACGTAGCCTAGGTTTATTTCGTTATAGGTAAGTTTGTTTGGCGGCATGCGACAAAGCAAGTTCATGCACCGTCTCGCACAGGCGGCTTCTTTGACCTAAAACTGTAGGTAGTAGGTACGTGAACTTTGAGGAGCGGTCAGTGTTGCTGTTGCCTTGGATCAGTTTTTATTTTTATTTAATTATTTTCACTGGGGAAAAATAATAATCTCCAATCCATTTAATGGCTACGTATATGTGTTAGCAGTACGATACCGAATAATACTCTCAGGGATCGGACAGGGTTTTTGTTACACACTGTATAGTTACAGTTTTCTAATGAATGAATGAACATTTTTAATCATTCAAACATAGATTTCATGTTAAAGAAAAGTGAAACGAGAAAATCTAGTAAAAAAACTCCTGGATAGTGTTATTTAGTAAATGACGCATACCCGGTATTTTTTTCCATGGCAAAGGAATCCCATGTGAATCTTCACGGTAATCGAGTCTGATCAATAATATTCAAATTGGGGATTGCACTTAGATTAAAATATTACTAATACATATCCTGTATACACACAGGGTTTATACATTTACACACACACACACATCTTTAAAAGTCTTTTTAAGTCTCGCGTAAATTGTTATACATATTTTAAAGCTGAGTCATATTAATTTAATTAGTTTGCATCCTCCCAAATCCTCTCAATAAACAATTGAGCACAGGTGTCATTATAATTATACTCATTTAGGTAAAACGTAATTCCGTCCAATTTTTTACAAAAAAAGCAAGAATAATGGCAGCATTAAAGAACACTGAAACAAAAAAAATATAATCATGAAAATATATTTTCCGTGTATGGTATAATTATGGGAGCAAAAAATGGCGGTGCTATATTTTCTTTATAACCGGACGTGTAAATTACGTAGTGAACACTTATTTAATATGATTCAGTCGATTATAATAACTTTTATGTTGGAATCGTGAAATATAAAAAGGTTTTCAGAAGGTTGACACTATTTTAGAAAAGTTAAAAAGGCAATTTTGTCCTTTTAGTTTCTTGGTTCTTGAGACTGATAAGACATTATAGGGTTTTTTTAATCTTTATCCTTTTTTTACATTTTTTGTCATTTTTCTGCTTCTATTGTGCCTCCTGAATGTTTTCTTTATTATAATTACGTATCTCTCTGTTTTGTCACGGGTTATTTAAAGCTTACGTTAATATTATTGTTTTTTTGAGCCCGACCTGTCCCACTATAGGGCAAAGGCCTCTCTTTCTTCCTTTCATTTACCTCTCTCTCAATTATGAAAAAGAAAAACTGCACCAGTGGAATTACACTGTTATATCGAGTTTCCTGTTCCTCATATTTGAATAACAAAAATAAAAAGAACTTGGTATATTTGTATAATATAGGTCCATCAATTTTTTTTTTTTTAAGAAAAAATATATTTTTGTTCATTTCGGCTAAAACCTTACACAATATCAGTAGTAGTATTTCTGTTACAATAACACAATGCAGAACTGAAAAAACTTGAAAACGTAATAAAAGCCGGTAAATCGCGCTTAATAACATATAATAACACCGTAATCGCGGTAACTGGCGTCATTGGCGTGGTGTAAGCTAAATATATCGTGGGCTTAACTCTGCCTCATTAATATGCCATTTCTCGGAATCCCCGTAACATATATAACCTTGGAGGCTTAGAACTTAATGTCTTTGTTGATGATTATTTTGAGCACTGATTGTGAGGGTGAATAATACCAAAATAATATGTGTTCTATTTATTCTCATGTCTCATGCAGAATACATATCATTATCTAAAGAAAGGAGTTTGAATTTCTGCAGCATGAGGCAATTGGATTGTCAGATTTAGGGCACTTGGATTTGCTTCACTTACCGGAACTTATGATGGACTTGGTGTGGTGTGAAGTCACGTATATTGTACATCAGCATGTCACGTATAGTATAGTTTAAGTTAAGGTAAATAAGCTGTTTTCGTAGTCTTAGTATTAGCACGTAGTCACGTACTATATATTTATTTATATGCCACCAAATAAAGGAGAAGAGAGGGCAGTTCTGCAGTTGATTCTCGAAGTAATACACTGTTGTTTACTTAACGCACATTGCATTGGCTTTCAATATTTTTTTTAAAGTCTACCCTACGCTGGCTTTTCACCACGTTTTAAATAATAGTCAAACAATGCAATAGATATAAGCTCTGCGTACCCCAGGAAACCAATTAATTAATTTGAAACCCACAAAAAACTATAAAATGAATATATAACATAACTGATATTATGGTCATATTAGAAAGTTATGAGGTCGTTAAGTTTACTTTAATATTTTATTGATTCACAGAACAAACTAAATTTTTTGTTCTTTCTTACTTTTTGACAAAAAAAGAATCAATTTAATTGGACCAGCCGTTCATGCATGATGCAGTGACCAAGAGAAATAGAGATATTTTTTTACACAAAGAAAAAACTGCTAGAAGGCGCTCAAGAAACAAATCTTAATGACTCTAGGTGCGCGGTTCCAAGTTCTCATAGAGAGAAGAACCGGCAAGAAACTCCATAGGATCCAAACAAGAGTATCTTCCATAACCTTATAATAACCAAACCATAAACATAAACAATTTCAAGTATATTTTGATAATTTATGAAGTCATTTCTTTGGGGATCGCACCTTAAATTTAAATTAAAACTTGTGATTAACGCGTTAATTTAGAAAAGGGTAGGCTGCACTAGTGAATTGGGATTTGAAATTATTTCAGAGGTTCACAAAATGTTGCTTAGGTATCTGTTTATTAATTTGGTTAGTGTCTGTTAACAGTATAGACATAGCGCAGCGAACACATGGGTTTCCATACGTTTGAGAATTTTGACCTAAGGGACAGTTCTAAGCTTGAATTAAACAAAACTCAATCAAAACCGCGAGTAACCTGATTTTAAAACCACAATACCAAATTATTGACCCAATATTTTGCTATTAATTAAAATTAAAGTAATTAACTTGTTGTTGTCCTAATTTCTGTAAATAAACAAACAATAACCGCGGGCACGAGTGATTAACCGTTCGCATTATTTGCTGGCAACGTAAAATTTTATAATGACCTATTTTAACCCTTCAACGCGTTATAACAAAAGTATCTTAATAAAACAAAAGATGATTAATGAGGTACCGTTACATTTGCTTCATGTAACACGGTATTCAGCCGAATGTAGAAAACGGTACTGTCGCTCCATATTAAATACGGTATTCATTTAAATCCGGTAAGACTGGAAGCCGACTCCAGCATAGCTTGAAGAAAGTCTACGCAAAAAAGGAAGTTAAATATAAGAGCGGCTGTTTTAGCTTATTTCATAATGTGGACAACATCAAAATTACTCCGAATCCAACGTAAGTAGCTGAAGCACTTGTTTTAAAGAATCAGAGACAACGACGGTACCAGCAACACCCAGACCCGAGACAATGTAGAAAAGGGCTTTTTTTCTACATGAACCCGTCCGGGGATCAAACCCTCAGAGCTGGTGACACCTTGAAAATCGGGGTGAAACCGTTATTTAGAACCTGACCTGTGACCAGTTTGAACCTGGGACACAATCATCAAAATAATCTTCCTTAATATTAAGGGTTATACATATTATCAGTTCAATTTTATATATCTAAAACATTTACTACTTACATCAGAAATCGGTAGAGACATCGGAATCACAGTTATTTAATATCTTGATCCCATTAATTATGTTTGCATTCAATAACACAAGCTGAGTTAAACGAAAACACGTGTATTTATAAATCCGAACGTTTTTAACCATCCTTCATCACATCAATTAGTCACACGCAGCCGTGTGTAACCACTACACAATATACTCAGTAAAATTGCGAGCTCCGTGGTCGAGTAGCGTACACACCGGTTTTCAAGGTGGCGCCAGCTCTGAGGTCCCGGGTTCGATTCCCACCCAGGACAAATCTTTGTGTGATGAGCACGATCATTTGTTCTGTGTCTGGGTGTTATTTATCTATAATATGTATGTGTTCAGAAATATATAAGTATGTTTATCAGTTGTCTGGTTGCCGTAGTACAGGTTCTGCCTAGTTTGGGATCAGATGGCCGTGTGTGAGATTGTCCCAAGATATTATTATTATTATTATAAATAAATTCTCTCTCAACATAGCTTGAGAAATGGCTAGGCAGATGATTACTTATTGATGCACTGAGATTTAACTTTTTAAATCATCATTCAATCATTAATAAAGCTTATACAGATTGATGACAAATAGCCGATGCCTCAATGAATTTAATTGAATGTCAACATTTTTCGTCATCGAATTGTTTTCAAGTCCGTAAACAAATCGTTTCATTCTAATGGAAATCTGTCCATCAGTTGAACTCGAAATAAATGGAATTTACCAGACAAACCTATATCTTCTGGCTGACGAAACTTTATTGTTTGATTGTTAATTATATTATTACTACCTGTGTCCCGTGGTTTTACCCGAGTACGTTGTCGCCGTTCCTCTGAATATATATTTTTTTAGTTATTTTTCCATGTTTTAATATTAATTCTGCTATCATCTGCTATGCGGGACGGAGACGAATCCAAAACATCAAGGGTCATGAAAACCTGTACACCGGTTTTCGATGAATGTTGTAACAAACCAGCCTTGTTGATGTAGAAAATAAACGTCCAGTATTCATTCTTATTTAGGGCTGATTTTTCCATTGTTAGATAACTTTATTGGAGGAATAATTTTGAAATAATGACAGTTGTCTCATACAAAAACTGTCAAATGTCAATTCTATTCGTCGGATAAAAGTTATCTGACGATGGAAAAATCAGCCCTATGTTTGGGTTTTGCCGACGACCTAAAATACGGGTATTAATAGTCGTTGACAGAGGATACAAGACATTTATTTCAATATTAAAACAAACCGTAAGACAACTTTTTTTTGTTCGGGGTGAAAAGCTTATGACTTTCCCATATTTATGTCGGACTCTAATCGGCTAAAAACACCACGGTCCCATCATTGCCTTAGCCAGAGCTGTGGGGTCACTTGTGCTTGTGCATTCCCTACGCATCTCCGGCAGACCGTATGACTCCTAGCGATAAGGCAGTTATCGGTTAAAGAAATAATTCAAGCGGTGGTAGCCTTATGACTAGGGGTTGATACAATGATCGTTTGAAAGAAGCAAAGAAAGAAAATGTTTTATTTGGAACTTTGCACAGGTCTCTCTGAACCACCACAGCAACAAAAACAGGTATGAAACCTGTACGAGACCGATAAGGCTCCTATCTCAGCACGACATGAAATTTCGGAGCGCTGATATTCTGATAAGGGCCTACAGGTTGCGGGTATCCCATCCATTGCTCTACCGGCGTGGACCCACTCTTTATACAAGCATTTTGCTTAGAACGAGGGGTTAACAAGAGTACTTGTATTGTGTGCAATAATACTAGTACCTAACTGTAATCAGCATGAAATCTTTGAAAATATAAATGGTGTCAGTAGGTACTACTAACAATGTTCTTCATAATAATAACATCAGATATAGATTTAAAATCACCCCACTTTATAATGACGTAATTCGTCTGAAAGAAGCTCATCCAAGCGTTTTGTTTACGTTCGAGATATCCTAGAATATCCATTGTATCACTTACCATCAACGCTATTGACAAGCAAGTACCTGTTTTTTACCTATCTAGAAAAAAACACATTCAGAAAAACAAAATTCTAATTGTTGTAAACAAAAGAATATGCCAAGTTTCGAACTTCATGAATAAATCAATCAGCTGATTCAAGGAAATCGTTATTGAATTTGTTTTCTGTTTCTAAATAAATATCGTTCGTAATGAAATGTCGTCGTCTCGGAAACGACTCGGAAATAATTGGTTTCCAACGCGTTGTGTGCACAGTAATATGTACTCTTGTGAAGAATATTTACACAGTTAAGCTACTTTCTCAGTACGAAAGCATTGTCGTCTGCGACACCCCAGTAGACAAGTGATAATTCTATAAGCGAAAACGATAACAGCAAATTTATGACGTTTCGTTTCGCTAAGTCACGTGACTTAAGTTGAAAACAAATTATCGGATGCGGCTGACGACCGCGGCTGACAGCCGCGATTGATAAGTATGCCAGATCCCTTTCGGACGTCCGAACGCTAAAGGATAGCCCAAGGTTACGTCCGCGACTTACCTCCGATAATTTGCACAGCTCAGTGTACATTAATTATCTAGATACCTATAAGTCGCAGCAGTCAGCCGCGTCCGTCAGCCGCATTCGATAATTTATTTTCAGATTAAGACTAATTGTCCCTTCCATACATTTGAGCGATTCAATCAACTTTGACGCTTGCCGAAGAGCTGTTATTAATAGCAGGTTTTTATTGTCTCTTTGTTTATAATACTAAGATTGTAATAAATCGTGGTTTGATTTCTGTGTGTCCAATCAAAATTATATCTCTCTTTACTCGTACCATACATTTTATTAGGTTTATACAAAAACGGTTAATTATATTATCAGTATTTTAAATGTCTTCATCATAATTTTAATCTTTATGAATAGATTTCGGATTAATAATTGGTTCATTATATTCCCCGTGACTCGGAAAGCTCATTAAGCCGTCGGTCCTGACTGTCACACGTCAATCTTTGATAGCCGTTCAGTAATTTCTATTCTGACAACTAATTCTAACATCGGAAACCTCCTGTGTTACCCAGCATAATGGGTTGTGAGGGCCACACACCTGTGTGTACAATAGCGGTACTTGGCACTTGCTTAATCCCAATAAAACTTCGTTACCTCAGAGCAAGACACTTATTTGATAGTCGCTACATTACTTATACTTTCGCATGTAACGAAACCATAGCGACATCTAATTTGACGTCTAACGCCATCTAGTTGCAAAAGTTGTTATTATATAATTACATGAATTCTGTAAAGGTGTGTCCGGTAAGACTGGATGCCGACCCTAAATTGTTTTAGAAAAAAAAACTGCTAGGAAGGAGAATAATTTGTGTTGAAACCTTAACAAAAAATTCGTTTTGCTGTTGTTCATGTCTTGACTTTATTTTCATGTTGTTATTTTTGTTTCGATATTTCCATGATCTAAAAATATGTGTTTGCTCATTTGAAATGCCTTCATATCATTGATTTGTTTCTCATCACGTACATAGTGCTATTCATTATTTTATTTCCCTCGCTATTTGTTTATTCAAAATCATTTACTTTTATTATTATCTTTATTTTATTATTCCCTCACCTTTTCGCTGTTACATTCACCTAATACATCGATTTTACCAAACTTTTATCCACCGTATATGGATTATACTTCGGATAATATTGAATTTTTAACATATTTGAAAATATACCTGTCTGACGTAATTTTTATCCCACGATTAAAAGTTATCTACTTTGGTCATATCAGAAAATAATAAATTTAAACCTCTTAATTTAAATACCTTTTTCCATATGCATATATATATATTATGTTACCTAAAAGTTCTTGGATTTTACGTAAAATTTTCAGAAATAGTTCTTACTTGGTTAAAAAAAGGAAAATTAGAGTATGTTTTGTGCATCATTCCTAAACACAATTCCTTGGTTGTCATCATTATCATCATATCAGCCGTAGGACGTCCACTGCTGAGAATAGACCTTCCCTATTTCCAATAGGATCGGATGGAAGCGGCTTTTTCCAGCGTCATCCAGCGATCATCATCCGATCTTCTGTCCATCTTGTATGATTTGAATGTGAATTTGAACTTGTTATTTTTTCAAAGGTTGACTGGATTTATTGGAATGACTGCACGGATGGCCGAGTGGTATAGGTCACCACGCTAATTACCACTGTGCGCGACGTGCTGCGGGTTCGATTCCCGCATGGGACAAGCATTTGTGTGATCCACAGATACTTGTTCCAAGTCTGGGTGTTCTTTGTGCATGTGATTTGAATGTTTGTGAAACCCCCGCGACACAAGGATTTAAATTCCTTAGTGCGAAGAGAAGGAGAAAATATTTTTGAAAGAAAAGACAACATATTCTATTACACTGGAAAAGGAAGCCATTACGGAGTGGGTTTCTTGATTGCAAAGAAATGGAAGGATCAAATTCTGGAATTTGTGGGTTATTCAGATAGAGTTGCGCTTTTAAAATTTCGCATTGGAGACAAAAATATACTTACAGTTATACAAGTCTACGCCCCAACATCCACTCATCCCGATGACGAAGTAGAAGAGTTCTATGACACGCTAAATAAAGCCTGTGACGAGCATAGAGGAACATGGACTATGGTCATAGGTGACTTCAATGCTAAGGTCGGTCCAAGGAATCCCCTAGACAACCAGAACATCATGGGCCCTTATGGTCTTGGCATCCGAAACGACCGAGGTAGCCAACTTTTAGAATTCGCTTTTGGTCAAAACATGTCAATCAGCAATAGTTTCTTTTGTAAAAAGCCACACAGACGCTGGTCCTGGCTTTCTCCAAATGGTATAACCCGCAACGAAATAGACTACTGTCTCTCTTCTAATAAACAAATAGTGCAGAATGTAGAAATATTAAATAACCTAAAAATAAGCTCGGATCATCGGCCGCTTCGTGTCGTTCTTAAATTCAACGGGAAGATTCAACGGTCTAAACTAATTAGGAGCTCAATTAAAAAGATAGATAAACTTACACTCATTGGCAATAAGGAACAATTTAATATTGAACTCTCAAATAGTTTTAGTCTATTAAATAGCAATTGTAAAGATGTTAACATACAATATGAGACAATACTTAACAGTATTAAAAAGGCCAGTCATAAAATCAAATCTATAAAACCTAAAAATCAAAAACTATCCTGTAACACAATCGCCCTAATAGAAGAAAGACAAAAACTAAATAAAGGCACTGCTGCATACAGAAAGATAGATAGAAGCGTTAAGCGTAGCATACGAAAGGATTTGAGAGCATATAACATCCATCTTGTCCAAACCGCTCTAGACAAAAACAGATCTTTGAAGAATGCGATGCGAGGAACAGAAGTGGGTAAATCCAAAATAATCTGCCTAAAAAATGACCAAGGCATAAAACAAGCAGACAGAGATAAGGTTATAAATATATGTACAAAATTTTACAAAAACCTATATTCAGATAACTCTTCTTCCAACCAACCAATAGAAGCCTATTCACGCTCCGATTCTGTCGCTCCTATAACCGGTTATGAAGTTCATTGTGCAATAAAAACCTTGAAATACAATAGAACTCCAGGGGAAGATTCTATCACCTCGGAAGCCCTCAAAGTTGGAGAGAATACACTACTTCCACATATAACTAACCTTTTCAACAGCATTTTACAGACTGGTACATTTCCCTCCAAATTTTGCCATTCAAATATAGTACTACTGCATAAGAAGGGAGACAAATCCGACATTGGTAATTACCGCCCCATCAGTCTTGTTTCCCACTTGTACAAACTTTTCATCAAAACTATCGAAAATAGAATCTCCGAACATTTAGACCAAAACAGCCCCCTGAACAAGCAGGCTTCCGACGAGGCCTCTCGACCATTGACCATCTCCATGCACTAAACCAAACCACAGAAAAACATATCGAATTTCGAATCCCGCTATATCTTGCGTTTGTAGACTATTCAAAAGCTTTTGATAGTCTTAAACACTCTGAAATATTTAAATCTTTAACCAGTCAAAACATAGATTGCAATTACATTAACCTTTTAAAAAACATATATAGGAACAGTACAGCTAGTATTCGCATCGATACAAATGGGCCACTCTTCAATATTCAAAGAGGAGTTAAACAGGGCGACCCCTTATCTCCTAAATTATTTACAGCAACCCTAGAACAAGTGTTTCAAACTTTGGCAGCCAGGTGGGAAGTGAAGGGCATTGTCTTGGGCGAAAAGAGATTAACGAATCTCAGATTCGCAGATGATATTGTTCTTTTCGCCTCTACAGCACTAGATTTAGAGTCCATGCTCCAAGAACTGAGCACAGCAAGCGCCGAGGTGGGACTCACAATGAATATGACCAAAACCAAGGTAATGACCAACAGCGCGGAAAGAAGGATCATGGTTGAGAGTGTGGAGATTGCATACGTCCAAGAGTATATATACTTAGGCCAAATAGTCTCTTTCCAGGCGCGTCAGGATAAAGAGATATCTCGCCGAGTAGAAAACGCCTGGAAGAGCTATTGGTCTATGAAAAATATCATGAAAGGACCGCTCCCGTTAACTTTGAAGCGAAAACTCATGGACATGTGCATTCTCCCTATACTAACGTATGGCGCGCAAACTTGGTCACTCACCAACATCCAAAAATCCCGCCTCGGCGTATGCCAAAGAGCTATGGAGCGCAGTATCCTTCACGTTCGATTAACAGATCGGATAAGGAACTCAATACTGCGCTCTAAGACTCAAATAGAGGACGTTACCGAAAAGGCTGCCAAATTGAAGTGGGACTGGGCCGGACATGTGTGCCGAATGCCAGTGGAAATGTGGGCGAAAGCCACAACAGTTTGGTTCCCCAACAGACGAAGGCCACGTGGAAGACCCAGGCGGAGATGGACGGACGAACTGGACGCCTTTAACAAGGAGTGGCCTCAATTGGCCCTTCAGAGAGAAAAATGGAAGGAAGAAAGGGAGGCCTTTGCCCTGCAGTGGGACAGTTCAGGCTCAAAATAATAAAAAAAATAGTGCGGGCGTCGTTTTTTTAAAAGAAAAAGAAAGAAAAGAATTTAAATGTTAGAAGGGTTGTCATACATTTACAATTAACTGTAGAAAATGGTTCAATAGCACTGAATAAAAATACAGTTTTTAAGTATCTGCTATGATAACAATAATATCTCACACACGGCCATCTGATAATCTGAATTCTGATTACATGTACTTTCTTAATAATTATTCTAAGAAATATTTGAATCGGTGAAGGAAAACATCGTGAGGATACTTGGATTCCAAAAATTTAAATCTGAAAACTCCAACCCACAATGAGCAAGGGTGTTGATCAATGTTCGTTCCTTCTCTATATGGGAAGAGGCCTGTGCCCAGCAGTGGGGCATTTCTTATTCTTTATATATTTATATGCTGGTATTATAAAACTTGACACACGAGCGTAACCTGAAGCAGCATTATAGTAGGCAAAAATAAACAGTAAATAGAGACAAAAATCTGTTGATGTTTTGCAACAGAAGGACGCCGTGGGTGACATTATTTATGTAGGTAGTGATACAGATGATTTAGTTCAACTATCAGTACTTGAAGCAAATATCACCGACGAATCAACCGCAGATATTCGCTAGTTATAAATCATAATTGAAAGGGTATGCTTTACTGATTCATCCGTTTGGTCCAAGTTAAGAGATTAGCGATTTATCGAGATGATAAAATCAGAAATTTCTTTTGATTGGAATGTCGAAGTAGCCCAATAGAAGTACGTATCATTTTGACAGCTCGTAAAAGGTAGACCCAATAAAGTTTTATATTGGGGTAGGTATAGTATTATAATAGGCATAGTTCTAAAAGGCACAACACATACGTGTGCTACATTATAAGTTAAATCATCAAAATATTTTTTTAAATATGATTTTTATTTGAGCGATCACCGTCTAACAATTTACGCATTATTAATTTTCTTCTTCTAATACCTCTCAATTACCGAAGGAAGGCTTTTAACAGATCATTTAAAAATATCTTACTAGCAGTTAGTATTCTTGTTAACCTCTCGTGCTAAGCTAAATGCTTTTCTTACGAGTGGGTTCACGTCGAACCTGCAACCACCATGATCGAAAGTCCGATGCCCTAGCCATTACACTACCACCGCTTCAACTTCTCACGGTTCTACGCCAAACGGAACAGCTCCCCTGCACTGGTGATTCCAGTCCATTCTTGGATATTTCCATAAAAGAAGGTAAGGTATTACTTTTGTCACAATTCCCTCAACTTGCACCACACACCAATATTTTCTTCCAAGTTTAAAGGAAATTGGGTTACCGTCGTTAATCACCGGATGTGACATCGCAGCCGTGTACTTCCGGTCGGCCCTTACTGTAACCGACTTTGAAAGTTTCTTTTGAGGCTTTCGTTCTAGTCCAGATACTATCTTTATTACAAGTCGAGCTCGAGTTTCTATAGAATTTTATTTGTTGGAATTTATATCAAAAATGGATTTTATATTTACTGGATTCAAGGTTTCTTGGATTCGGAATTCTGATCTGAGTGGTTCTCAAGTAGGTTTTTGACCAACAGTGGGTTACTTATAGTAGATTGGAATGATATTATAATTATTAGTGTGTTTTTTGTTTTTGTATGTATGTATTTTTTATCTATATAGTCGTATTCAGGGATTATATACATTTTTAACCGACTTCAAAAAAAGGAGGAGGTTCTCAATTCGGATGTTTGTATTTTTTTTTTTTTTTTGTTTGTTCGGGCATAACTCCGTCGCTTGCCAACCGATTTGAAAAATGATTTTTTTGTTGGATAGGGTATACTTCCCAAATGGTCCCATGTAAAGGAAATCAGGATCTGATGATGGCATCCCAGAGAAGTCGAGGGGAACTTTCGAAAATCGTATGGGCAACTAGTGAAAATGTTTTTTTGTTGGAAAGGGTATACTTCCCAAATGGTCCCATGTTAAGGAAACCAGGATCTGATGATGGCATCCCAGAGAAGTCGAGGGGAACTTTCGAAAATCGTATGGACAACTAGTGAAAATGATTTTTTTGTTGGAAAGGGTATACTTCCCAAATGGTCCCATGATAAGGAAACCAGGATCTGATGATGGCATCCCAGAGGAGTCGAGGGGAACTTTCGAAAATCTTATGGGCAATTACTTCACAAATGATTCCTTGATAAGGAAATCAGTATCTGATGATGGCATCCCAGAGAAGTCGAGGGGAACCTTCGAAAATCTGCCGTTTCATTAAGCAGCCTCTGACTAGAACGAATACGTAGGTTACTCAATCGTTGTGACCGTTCCTCTTCAGTTTCATTGGCTAGTCGAGCGTGTATTAAAGAAAGACGATGGTCGTAATCTTCTTGACTTTCATTAGCCAATCGAGTATGTATTAAAGACAGACGGCGATCGTAATCTTCTTGACTCTCGTTAGTTAATCGATTGCGAATTAAAGATATACGATGGTCGTAATCTTCTTGAGTCTCGTTGGCTAATCGATTGCAAATTAAAGATATACGATAGTCGTAATCTTCTAGGCTTTCTTTTCTTCTTGACTTTCCTTATTCAACCTACGTAACGTATAGGTCCTCTGCTTTGACAGTCTGTTTTCGCGCTGGTCGGGGCTCTCATTCGAAATGCGTTGAGAATTTCTGTCCCTAATTTGTTTTAAGCGTTTTTCTTTTTTACGCCACTTTCTCATACGAGAAGCATCTTTACCTGGCCTACCCATATTTTGTGTAAGATTAAAAATGGCACTAAAAATTAACAAATAAAAATTTTTTTGCAAAAAAAAAAAACCGACTTCACAAAACCTTAAAAGCACTAAAAATATAAAAATAATACTGTAACCTACCACTATTAATAAACCTAACATAACCTACGATTAACCTATAATAAAATTTAACAAATTTTTGGAGTCGGTGCCAAGCAATATACGATACCTAAATAACTATATATTTACAGACTAAGGGCAAATAAACCATAAATCTTACAACTTCTAAATATTAAATTAAATCGGAAAACAACAAAAAGTACTTTAAAATATAACATAGACTTAATAACTAATATTTAGACACAAAGAAAAAGATAGTGAATACTTAATGATTTACATAGAAATCAGTTAAATCAGAGCAACAGTTTAAGCAAAGCAACAACGCAAGATAACCAAGGAGTTCGACGATAAACTTTAAATCTTAAGTTACGTGAACGTCATGACCAACCTTACTTGGACAAATACCGGTATACGAATGAACAATGCCATCTATCGAGCTTTGTTGTACTAAAACGGAAAAATGTTCTGGAATTACCAGTCGTTTCACTACTTAGCTTGGCACCGACTCCAAAAATTTGTTAAATTTTATTATAGGTTAATCGTAGGTTATGTTAGGTTTATTAATAGTGGTAGGTTACAGTATTATTTTTATATTTTTAGTGCTTTTAAGGTTTTGTGAAGTCGGTTTTTTTTTTTTGCAAAAAAATTTTTATGTTAATCGTATTTAGTAGGTAATCATTACAGTAGTAATCTCTCATCTATGTATTCATTATTTCTTTTGGGCTGTGGTTTAGCATATAAGGTATCAACTTTAAAACTATCGCAGTGCATGATTTTAATAAAATTACGTCACGGGAAAAAACGCGAACTCATGCATTTACCTTCTAAGGCTTGACGTTTCAGTCTGCTTGCGACCACGGCCAGTGTAACCCGGCCGGTAATTTTATAATAGGTATCCTTGATTAGTATCTTAAATTAGGTTTTGTTGTTGTTTAGGGCTTCGCTATAATCAAAATAGTTTCAATTTTAAGTTGCATGTGTGAATAAGTTAAAGAGCAAAAGACAGTTATCATTTCTCATTACCATCGCCATCTACTAATGTTTTTTATGTATTCTAATTATTGTCCCACTGCTGGGCAAATGATCCAATATCCTAAATTGTCTGAGCTACCAGGCGCCAATCACTCAAGAAGCAATCGATGTCATCCACCACTGTCTCCTCGGCGTGTCTAGTTTGCAAGTTCCTGCTTCATAAACCCATTTACAAAAAAAAAAAATTACTAGCTTTTGCTCGTGGGTTCGCCCGCGGGGGCATCGGTTATCGCAGCAATTTATAGCCTTCCTCAAGAACTGGGCTATCCAACACTGAAATATTTTTTTACTAGCTTTTGATCGCGGTTTCACCCACGTGGGCGTCGGTTATCGCAGCAAATTATAGCCTACTTCAAGAAGTGGGCTATCCAACAGTGAAATAATTTTTCAAATCGGATTAGTAGTTCCTGAGATTAGCGCAATCAAACAAATAATATAACTATAGTGATTATTCTACAAAATGGATACTCTTGTTCTTATTAGTAATTGGAACTGTATAATATTTCAATATTAAAGAATCTGAAATACATTTCTGCAAAAACGAAAATAAGATACAATTATACAACCCATTCTTGGAACACAGTATGGTTGGCAAAACAGATTTCTTATTTAAATCGACAACAACAGTACTCAAGAAAGCACTATAATTGTATTCCACATTAATTAAAACTTGTATATTTTAAGTTGGTTCCAAGTTCGTGAAAACAATCTTCTTTCAAGTAATTTCTACCATCTGCAGCGTTTTATTTGCGGTTTAAAAAGCTCTATACCCTCGTGTTAAGGTCGAAATTAGATTGGTTTTTAGTAGTTTGAATATGTATTTTTCCAAGTACTTTTTCAATACTTAAAATACGGGGTCTAAGGGTGTGGGCAGATGCTAAAAATGTTTGTCTTAAAGATTTATTTTAAGTTTTGAATAAGACTATGAAAATTACCGCCTGCCATCATTCATTCATCAATCAATGACGGGCTTGTTGGTCTAGTGGTTAGTGACCTTGACTGCTAAGCCGGAGGTCGTGGGTTTGATTCCCACCCAGGACAAATCTTTGTGTGATGATCACGATCGTTTGTTCTATGTCTGGGTGTTTTTTATCTATAATATTGTATAATAATATAATTTGTATGTATTTAGAAATATATAAGTATGTTTATCGGTTTCCGGTTACCATAGTACAGGCTCTGCCTAGTTTGGATCAGATGACCGTGAGTGAGATTGTCCCAAGATATTTATTTATTTATTAATGAATGATCGATATTTTTAACCGACTTCGAAAAGGAGGAGGTTATACGTTCGGCGTGTCACTATTTTTTTTTTTTTATGTATGTTCACCGATTACTCCGTCAATTGTGAACCGATTTTTATAATTCTTTTTGTATTCGAAAGAGTATTCTCCCGAGGTGGTCCCATTGTCACCAAGTCAGGATCTGATGATGGGATCCCAGTTAAATCGAAGGAAACCCTTAAATTTTAAAGAAATGTCGAACGTGTTTCATTATTCTACTGAGCCTATTTAGGTATTTACGTCCAATAGTCATCACCTCAAGGCTTTTGGTAAATACTGAGCTGATGATGGAAGAAACCTTGAGTTTTAGGAGTTAAGGGTTGATTTTTTTTATATAATAAATATGTATTGACCCTCATTTACATTTTTTAACGTTTCTAAGGTGAGCTGTATTGTATTATTATAATAAATATTATGAACACAAAAAATGAAAAAATAAATAAACTTTTGAAAAAAAAATTAAACCGACTTCAAAAACCAAAACAAAACCTAAAAGGCACAAAATAGTGTAAAATAAACTTAGAACTATCTAAAATATTAATACAAAACTAGAAGTGATCTGTTTGAAGTCGGTGCCAAACGGTAAAACGGTGCAAAAAGGTATATATAGTTTGGCACCAACTTCAAACAGATCACTTCTAGTTTTGTATTAATATTTTAGATAGTTCTAAGTTTATTTTACACTATTTTGTGCCTTTTAGGTTTTGTTTTGGTTTTTGAAGTCGGTTTAATTTTTTTTTCAAAAGTTTATTTAATATTGATGAATGAATGATCGTTATTCACACCGGAGCTACTTTTCTCTTGCCTTTACAGGGGACATTTATGGTCAAACTATAGATAGCCATAGTATTAGAAATATTTAATTTGATTAGTCACTTCTTCTTTTCGTGTCAATGGTTACTTTTAAGACCTGTCTAGTCCAAAACATAGTCAGCTCAACCATTGACTTATAAAGAAGTAAACAAAATACAATAATTGCCTAGTTTTTTTTTTATGTTATTCAAGAATAACGAGAACTCTCTATAAGAAAACAAATACAGTACCTAATGTATTAACAAAATTGCCGTCAGAAACACCTTTTTAAGATCTTCCATCATATTTTCGCGACGACATAATAAAATTACACAACATAACCCTGACAGACACAAGGCCGTGTCAACCCTCACACTGCCACATAATATATGTGTTGTATGTGGGAAAACACCAATTCTTTTGTTTTCTTGTCCTAGTTTCTTGAACTACTGCATTCTTGTGTATAACCCATATAATGATGATAGTAAACTTAGGTTACGCTGCGACATATATTTTTAGTAATTTAGTGCCAGTCCTTTTATTTTTTTGTGTCTTGTGTCAAGTGTGTCAAGTGTCTTGGTGGCCTAGCGATTTAATAAATGGATTTGTGTGAGTTCATAGGTTCGAATCATATTTATTCTAAATTCTAAGCTATGATATCTTGGCAAACGGTGAAGAAAAATATCGTAAGGGAACCTGAATTGGTAATTATTATATTATTTTAAAATCGGCTGTGATATTTTGTGGTAATAATAAAGTTATTTAATTTATTCTTTGAATTAATTTTTCGAAGTGCGTGGGTTTTATGGAAAAATTTTAATTAATTTTTAAATAATTATATTTAATTTATTCTTTGAATTAATTTTTCGAAGTGCGTGGGTTTTATTGAAAGCATTGTAATTGAAAATAGAGAATTATTATAGAAACCGAAGTAGCTTTTTTTTTTAAAGATTACTAGCAATGCGGGTCGCACAGCAAAGCTAAGATGCTTGTGTTACGAGTGGGTTTACGTCGGTAGTGTAATGGGTGGGTTTCGAACCCGCAACCATAATATATGATGGCAAGTCTGACGCCCTATCCAGTAGGCTACCGCCGCGCCGCCCGCGCCGCTTCAAAGCTTCAGTTTGACCGATTCGAGTAAAACTAATAATACAGATTGTTTTGTTCCAAGTCCTAGTGTAGTTAAATAGGTATATAGTGTAGTAACGTAACGTCAGTATGTTATTTATATAAGAATCGAGTGTATGTGAACATCAGCATATTGCTTATTTTTGCGTAAACTATGCGTTTATCCACTGCCAGCGCTCTGTATGGAAATTCTATGCAATATTGGTTAATGCTACACATAGCTCATGCATCGTATGTGTTCGAAATGTGGTAAGTATATGGATATCCTTTAGTCAGAATTTTACATAAAAGTTTTTGAGGTAACATTGGTTTTTGTAAACAGAAATAGAACATATTTTATTTTGTCAAATGGAACAACTCATTATCTAATACATAATATTCTCGTGTTGCAATGCTTGTTACCAAACTCCTCCAAAACAGCTAAACCGCTTTGTACGAAATTTTTTGTGCATATCGGGTAGGTCTGAGATTCGGCCATCATACATTTTTCACACCCCAAGGTGATAGGGATGGCCCTCTTCATATTTTTTTAATATGGCAGAACAACACTTGCCGGGTCAGCTCGTATTTTTATAGTTATGTCTTTGTTAATGATATCTTAATATTTGATTAAAAATAAACCAATCAGATCTTAAATAAAAACTAAATAGGTGTCTGATGACGACATAAAAATTTTTTCATTTCTTTTTATATTATCTGGGCAAAAAGCAAATAATAAATAAAAAACCGTACTGAAATAAAACTACTTTTAAACGGATTCTATCGCGGTTTATTTTTTATTTTATTTCCCGACGTTTCGTCGTTTTTGCAGGTGTCATGGTCACGGGCCGACTTCAACGAAAATTAAAAATAAACCGCGATAGAATGACAGAATCCGTTTAAAAGTAGTTTTATTTCAATGTCTTATATTCGCGTAAACCTCAGAAAACAAAATGAAAACCGTACTGATTAAAACATCCGCTTTAAGCGAATGCTATCAAATAATACTATAAAAATAGTAGTCTTATATACACTTAAATACCATAATATGACTCTAAAGTTATTGAACACAGCTAAAAATACAAACTATGTTAAAGTTTCAATTCGATCAGCGGAAAAGGTCAGTACTCAGGACAGCCATGAAATTTATTCCGACGGAAGCGCGATAAAAGTCGGATTTATCGAAAACTGTTGCCTCTAAAACTTAATGTTAGGTATATATTGATATAATATAGGTATCGAGGGTATAGTGGTCATGATTTTTGAGGTTTGTCTGAATATTATTGGTATGAACTATTTTTAATGGATTTTATGGGAAGCCTCAATTTATTTATTTACAACTAGCTTCTGCCCGCAACTTCGTCTGCGTGGACTTCAGAATTGAAAGTAATGAAAAAAAGGAATAAAATTTTCACCCGTGTTATAGCTTGCGCTGTAATAGAGAAAAACAAACAATTTTCAAAGCTGTCTGCCCTCGGCTTAGCTCGGAAACAATTGTAAATTTTCCCTCGGGAACTACTTAAGGAGTCGGGATAAAAGGTAGCCCATGCCATGTTCTTTTCCATGTCAAAGGCTAAATGCAAGCCAAATTTCATCTAAATCCGTTCAGCCATTTTTGCGTGATTGAGTAACAAACATCCAAACATCTAAACATCCACACTTTCACATTTATAATATTAGTAGGATAAGGAAAACCAACAGCTACACAAAATGTGAAAAATCAATAAGGATAGAAAACATAAAGCCAATTACAGGTTTCCACGGATAGCTAAAGTACATGATGAGTTTGATATCTTAATAATAAACTGTAATTTTAACTGCACGGATAGCCGAAGTTCTCCACTGTGTGCGACGTGCTGCGGGTTCGATTTCCGTAAGGGTTTTTCTTATGAGGTCTACCGCAGTTATCCAAGGCACAGGCTTTGACTGCTTCACCGGACTTTTTGACGAAACCTGAAGGGTCTCCAGCCAGAGCTATGGAAAAACTAACTAAGTTGACAACGTTCACCAAGGGTAGGTACCCACTGCGGGGTTCGGACTTCGACTTAGTGCTTTGCTAACAATCTTAATAAAGCAAACAGCAAGAGAGGACAGGATCTCAGTTTTTATTATTCAGGGACATATTTTTATAGCAATTTTGGCCGACTCAGGACAGCTTGATCTAGGGACGGGGGGAATTCCCGCATGGGACTAAGATCTACGCTCCACAAATATCCTCTTTGTACCAAGTCTTGGAATTCTTTGTGCATGTGATTTGAATATTTTTGGAATACCCCGCGATACAAGGATCAAATTCCTGAGTGCTAGATTCTCAGCCGCATTCGCCGGACATCGTGGCAAAAAGTAGATTGCATCCTTTTATTGGATCCAAGTTTCACAATAATAATGCCTTTAATTCTGGTTAGATACAAAATAATTATTATGTGTCTTAAATTACAGCACTTTTATAATTAACATGATCAAAATTATTCGCGTATTTGGCGCTTATTTACTTTTTGCAAGTCCATTTGCCAGTTGGCAAAGGCCTCTTCCAACCTAAAGGCCTACTCCATTCTACTCTCTCGCTGGCCACTCTCATCATCTGCCTAGCCTTTTCCCAAGCTATGTTGGGGTCAGCTACCAATCTAACCGGATTTAGCTGAATACCATATTTTACACGGAGTGACTGCCCATCTGACCTCCACAACCCTTTGCTGGGTAGTATAATATCCCATTGTAAGACTCGTTGACAGAATCGTAATGACTTAACGACTGTCAAAGATCACTGTATTACTGTCGGGACTGACAGTTTTACGAGCTTTCCGAGGCATGGAGAGGTCTCGGTGTGTTACTAATGGTCACCCATCTGTTGACCAACCGCGGCGAGCCCGGCTTAACCACTTACATGGCCACTCTACGCCACGTGAATTTAATTTTGGTTCCAAGTTTACTTCTCAGCAAGTTTTATCAAAATCAGTTGAGTGGTTTAGCCGTGAAAGCTTAACAGACACACAGACAGTACCTTTGCATTTATAATTAGTATGTATTATCTTCTGTCTAAAGCAATTTTAATACAAATATTAATGATGATCCAACCATTTTGAATATTATTAATATCTTCTGTAACCAAGGAAAAACACAATGTATCAGGCCTCGGGGGATTTAGGGGATAACATCCCTTACCGGCTAGGGATGTACACCAGTTAAGTCGATGTTTTGTCAAACTGCTGAATAAAAAGTGTTACTTGAAAACCAAAATAAGAATAAATTACCTACAATTTAAGTCTTAGATGTATTAATTACAAAGATAATTGAGCACTTAATACTAAATTGGCCCCGCTATTTTACTTTCTTTCCCCCATTGACTTGAATGACCATTCAATTACATTTAAACCAAAATGTGAAAAAAAACACCTCATGGATGATTAGGTAATTTTATCATATTTTAGTTCAAATGTGTCCCAAATTTCAAACATAACTGAAGCGATCCTCACAAACTATCTAAATACTCTCGACAATGCTTCCCAATTACCACGATTGAAGATTAATTAATCCAAAATAAAATATTATCGACAATAACAACATCCCATCCTTAAGAGTTTAGTAGAAGGTGCGAAATTCTTATATAATACGTACATTTTAAAAGTACCGGGGTATTTTCCGGGCAGTTTTCCTTTTTAGGATACGTTTAAGCCGAGCAACCCACGATCCCCTTTTAACGGTCCCGGGTTTCGTAATTTTTAACCGTTTAAGTTTTAAAAGAAAGTTTTCTTAGGCAAAAGCGTTTTATATAGGATCTTTATCTAGAAATTGCTGGGTTTTTACCGGATTTCGTTGTAACGTGAAGTTATGTGATGTAATAATAGCTTGAAGCATATTTTTGTGCTAAATTAGTTAGTTCGTCATCGCGGCATCCACTTCTTTCTTTCTCATATCATCTTTCACACAATCCATCCATCTTTTTCGATTTCCCTCAGCTTATGTACCCATCCACAGTCATACTTGTAAGTTGTTGTGGATACTATTAGTTATACCGCATCATCTGCCTAGCCTTTTTCCCAAGCCATATTCTTGAAAAGTTAGTTTACCTATTGATATGTTTTCATTAGATACCCTTTTTTTTACTACAAATACCTGAATTTAATTATTTTAAAATCTGTATTAAAAGTTGAAATAAATCAACATGGAAAAAGAATAATACACACAAATCTCCTACTGAGTTTGTATGAACAACATTTTGGTATAATAACTATAAGTATCCTATTGCTTTTAAGGAATTATTTCGTATAACTATTTGGCGTATTATTTATACTGAAATAGTTTTGTAGTCGTTTTTTTTCCTATTCCTTAGTCTCGTGTTTTCATTAAATTATTGCTTTGCGCGTTCGCGTTATTTTGGTGTCAGTATCAGTCAGTGCTAAATAAAAGAAAAACTTCTTGCGTTTTCTTTCAGTTCTCGAACACTTCCTATTAAATATCATACAAATGAGTTTAATTAACTACCTTATTGTGAAGTAAGTTAAATTCAAAATAACTTAACTGTTGAGCTTTGCTCGCTCTAAAGTAAATTCCCATATAATATCTTAAGTACCGTGGAAATCCGCCCGCTGCGATATATTGGGGTGTTGGTTCAAATAAATACGGAAGCAGACAAACCAGGGTCGTTCCAGTACATTGCGTCACCTGCGGAGGCTTCAATAACTCAACTGGTAAAACGCTGTTTAAGCTTATATGTGGCCGACTGTCACACAGTAGCGTAACTTGATGTAGAAATGAGGCCTCATTTCAAGCTGTAATTAAATTAAGTACAACAGGCGTTCGCTTTCAATGTCCGGTTTACGACTCATGTTTTTGCTCTTTTGAAATAAAGTATAAATGTAGTTAGATACAGCGAATTTAAATTAAGGAGTGAGGACTCGCCACATCAGTTGCGGCTTCTATTTTTGCCTAATTATGACGTCACAAGCCTTCACTCGTGAACTTTCACGCGTCTTAACATTGTCAATGGTCCACTCTTTTAATATCAAGTTTATTTAAAAAATAAAATCCATATTTTTTATAAATAATATAGACCGCTGACGGTTCTTTAGATTCATAAGATTTCTCTAAAAGACGAAGAGTTTAGATTTCGTGGATCGTAAGCGTCTCAGACTAGATGAAGGTTGAAAAAGTAAATATATAATAAGCAACACAATCACAAAAAAAATATTGAAAAAAGAAATTAACTTATTAGAATACCTACTAGCTTTTGCCTGCGGCTTCGCCCGCGTGGGCGTCGGCAATCGCAAAAGTAGTCTATAGCCTTTCTCAATGAATGGGCATAACATTGAAATATTTTTTCAAATCGGACCAGTAGTTACAGAGATTAGCGCATTCAACCAAACAAACAAACTTCAGCTTTATAATATTAATATTAATAATTTATTCAAGTTGAAGCTATAATTCATTCTCCACAATACCGACAATCCAACCACGTATACAAATAATAGTTCTTGATATCACTGAGTAATTTCCCACAAGTCTCAGAGGACCAACTTCAGATGTAACTGCATAACTTATGGCACAAAAGGACATAGTTTTGTGTAAACTGTACCCTTGAGAGAGATTACATCTTTATATATATAATTCTTCTGTGAGTGTGTATGTCACTGAACTCCTCCTAGACGGCTGGACCGATTATAATGAAATTTGCTGTGTGTCTTCAGGTGGATTCGAGGATGGTTTAGATTCACAATTTGGTCGAATTTGAAATGTTTTTTTTGTTTAATTTTTATCATATTAACATCGCGATTATTGACATTAAAAACGTAAGTAGGTAGTTGCCATGACGACCAAATTTTGTTGTTTTAGTACGATTTACTATCCTCCAGATCCTCCTCCATAGAGGTTATTTAACAATTAAATAAACAAGGTTGTCAAAACTCCTTGCAATGATATTAAAACTGTTTTCTTCTTTAAATATCAGGCTCGCAGACTTTTATGTTTTTTTTTTCGTTTGTCTATTTGGTAGGTCTGAGAGTAGGTCGTAGGTTATATTATGATAAACAGGATGGATTTTTTATTGCCACCAGAAAGAAAGAGAGAAAGTACTCTCAATACTGAAGAATAGCAAATTAGACTCAAAGAAAACATTCTTTTATTTTTTTAAAGAAATAAATCTGCATTAAATTGATGTTTGAAAATACGTTTTGCGGACCGGGAATCGAATGGGCTAAAATGCGAAAAACTAGCACCGTGTACTTTTTGGCATCAATCGATATTACATATAATTCCAGTGTCATGATGTTTGTCGGGGATGAACTCCGAAACTACTGAACCGATTTTAATCAAATTTGCACACCGTGTGCAGTTTGATCCAACTTGAAATATAGGATAGCTTACATCACAAATATAAAAAAAAATTGAGACCGCGGGCGGAGCAGCGGGAAACAGCTTGTTATATATATTTTTCTTAATAAAGGAATATGCTTTCTTTCATGAGTTGATTTTTCAAGAATAAAAACATCAAATTCAAGTCTCAAATTATGCGTCCGCCTAGAAACCGCACAAGAAGAGCCACTTTCAACTGTGTAATATCAATACAGTTGGTACATCCGAACGTGCCGTCAGTCGTCAAGGCCAAGCGCTAGTGAAAATATCTCCTTCATCTTAAGTTTAATGGCGGTTGAAGTAATGAGTGGGTGTCCAAATGCAATAAATATGTAGATGACGAAAGTAGACACACAATGCTCGATGCACACATCAATCATATTTGCTTCACTAGTAGTTACGCGCTTGTATAAAGATCGAAGAAGTATGTTATTAATCTATGTACATATTATTAAACCAAATCCCTGGTCGCATCTGTCTGTCTAAAACTTAAAACTACCAAACGGTTTTCATTATGGTTTTCACCAATTTAGGCCATCGGTATCTTTTACACTTGTTCATAATAATTAGAAAAGGACAGACGAAAATTAGAACTGTCAAATATTCTAAAAGCAAAAACTTGTGCACTAAAAACACAGTGACGTACAAGGCGAAAACTAGTTTGACATTTATTCGTTTTTATCTGTTGCCGTCCTTTTCGCACGCACCATGTTTATAAAAGATAGCAATGGTTTAAATTTGGGTTAGTTTGTGTAAAAAGCAATCAACACCAGTAGAGTTTACCAATTTATAATATTACTTTTCTACTCTCTCTTTCTACTTCCAAGCAGAATGCTTAGGAATAACAATAGCGGCACAGGCGGTGGCAGCCAGAGATGTCAGGGATCTTAACATCAACATTGTCTCCGACAGTGCTTCCGTACTACAAGCCCTAAAGAATAATAGCATAACATCCGCCCTTGTTCTGGAATGTCATAACACGCTCCAGTCCATTGCCGGTACAAATAAGGTTATCTTGCAATGGATAAAGGGACACAGTAACTCCCTCAGTAACGACGCGGCAGACGAATTGGCCAAAAGGGGCTCGGGCATGACAGTTTACGGCCCGAAACCTTTACTGCCCATGCCCAATGCTCAAATCAAAACATGGCTGCGCGAAAATACAGAAAAAATCCACTTAATGGAATGGAAAAACGGTGAAGGATGTAGGCAAACGAAGGCAGCTTTTTCGGGAGCACCTAAAAAGTTTGCCCGCATCCTCACAAGACTAACTAGGGACAAAGTTCGGAAAGTCTTGGGAACTGTAACCGGACACTGTCCCCTTAACAAACATCTATTTACAGTAGGTGTCACAGACAGCCCTCTATGCAGAGGATGCATGGAGGAGGAGGAAACGCCACAGCACGTGCTGGTAGAATGCACGAGCGTGGCCGCGCAACGGGCACAAATCCTTCAATCACCGACGTCGTTGCGGGAGGCCTGCAGCAGCCCGAAAAGGTTGCTGGCCTTCTGGGACGAGCTTGGATGGTTGGAGTGAGGAGCAGGAGAAGATCACGCACAATGGCCCAATCAAGCGGCTAAGTGCGGAGACGGCCCCGGAAAACCAACCAAACCAATATTACTTTTTTTCTATTTTATTAAACAACTTTTCACAACGTCATTAAGCATTACGCTTTGGTGTGACACGCTCCCGATTTTATCCCAGTTTTAGCGAGCGCGTTAATCCGCGGCTGGTATTTCACTAGAACCAGATTTATTGGCCGCCCAAGGATGTAGCGCGTTATTCAATTAGCCCTACACTATTTAAGTGCTGTCATTATAGCCGGCAAGATAAAGGAAAAAGGAGGACAGAGGAGGACGGAGGAAAATGGGGGAAGTCGGAGGAAAAATATTTATTCGGCTTTGGTTTTCATTTACACAAGTTACAATGAAAAAAAAACAATTTTATGTTGCAGGATTACCTTAGAATAGAGTTTTTATACTGAAACGTTGAGAAATGTTTTTATGGGTTTTGTGTGGTTTTTTTTATACTATTGCTCATGGGTCAGACTATCATATTCAGGATATTTCTATCAACTGTTTATTCCAGAGATTATAATAACGGCCTATAAATATTCTACAGCTGGGCCCAGGCCTCTTATACAGAGAAAGAACGAGCATTGATCACCACGCTGGCTCACTGCAGGTTGGCGATTCCAGATTCCTTTTTTGGAATCCAGGTTTCCTCTGGATGTTTTTTTCACCGATTGTCAATGATGTCTTAGAATAATACTTGGAAAGAGTCACATTGGTAGTTACTAACCTGTAGTGCGTTCGAAGCTACAACCTTGTGCACGACAATCCTTTGTGAAAAAGTTAATTGAACGGCTAGGCCACCGCGAAATTGGAAAAGGCAAAAAATCTTTCGGTTTATTGTATTACTATAGAGAAACAGTGTTTCTGAATACAGCTAAGCACGTCTTAAAATGTTTCTCTACAAAATCTAAGCAAGAATGTTGCTTATAACGTTTCTCCATTTTAATCATATTAAGACATCGTTATCCAAGGTTAGGTAAGTCCTAATATACTATCTCTTGAACTAGGAGCACTTTCTTTGTATTAAAGGAAACTTTCATTACAAGACTTTTGTGTTCTTTTGTAGAGCAAAACCATGTCAAATGTGCACTCTTGTACAACCTTAACTCTATAAAAATTAAGACTTTAATCGCTTGCGACAGCTACCGTAAAAAGTTGTCTAAAACTAAGATGACTCGTCAAACCAATTTAATTTTGCGGTTCAAGTAGTCTTTACTCGGAACAAATAAGACGGTTTCAATAGTTTTCTAGCTGTAAAATAAGTTTGTTTGTCATTTGTTCTAGTTTAGTTTAGAACGATACAAGAGGTATACTAATTACTGAATGTGTGAAATTAATTATAGGGGGAAATACTTAGATAATCCATTTTCAACTTAAAAAGCGTTAACAAAGAATTGACATTCCTTTAAATTGTTTAAAACTATTGTTTTCGTCGGGAATTGATTGTAATGATAAGTATAGTATTCTTGTAGCAACAATACATATTTCAAAAATTAACAACTAGGTTGTTGATTTGCCATTTACATTTTTTTATTAACAATCCAGCAACGTAGCTGGTAATTTTTGAAATATTTAGCATTCTAATAAAATTACGTCACGGGAATTAACGCGAACTCGTGCATTTACCTTTGTCGGCCGTGGTCGCAAGCTTTTATTAAAATCATGCAACGCGATAGTTTTAAAGTTAATATTTAGCATTCATCTCCACCGTACAACTAGAAAATATCTATTATATATATAAAACTCTTCCGTTACTGACTGACTGACTGACTGACTGACTGACAGACAACGCACAGCCGAAACTACTGATCGTAAAGAGCTGAAATTTGGCATGTGTGTTTGTTGGGAGGAGAAGGCTACCACTAAGAGAGGATTTTTGGGAATTCCCCCCCAAAGGGGAGAAAAGGGTGGTAATTTAATAAACAGTGGTACACGCGGACGAAGTCGCGAGCAAAAGCTAGTCCTGAATAAATTGAATATAATTTATTTATTCAGTGTTAAAATACCTATATTATATTTTATTTATTCAGGAACACATTAAAAATCATAATTTCGTTGATCCACAAACTAAGCTACGCTCGCATCTTGTGACTCTAGTTAACATTACAAATTCAAGTTGCACTTTGAACCACTGATATAATTACTTAGTTCATTATTAACATGAAAAATTAAAAGAAATAAACCTAAAACTAAATAACTCTGACTTAGAGTAGATGAGCTCGAGCATGTAGGTATGTGTGTGTGTGTGTAAATCTAATTAAATTTAGGAATCCGTGTATATAGGTGGCCTAGCGGACTGAACGGATTGTGTACACTACCTACAGGTTACAGGTTCGAACCCAATACTCTGAAATCCGCCAACCCGCAATGAGCAAGCGTGGTGATCAATGCTCGTTCTTTCGTTCCCAACAGTGGGCATTTATAGGCCAGTATTATTTATATTATAAGTGGAATTTCTGCACCTTCTTATATTACGTCATAACAATGAAATTCAAAGTGTCAGCATACATAAGTGTTCGCATCTTGGTATCATCATCATGTCGTCAAAAACTTTTCTTATTTCAATCTTAAGTTCAACTCAAAAGTTTCAAGGATTCAACTAATTAATTTCGTAATCAAACTCTATAATTAATTGAATAATTAGAGTTAAAATTTTAATCAAAGATTTTAGATAATTGTCTTTAATTTTATATAAATTACTTGCAAATTAAATGTGTTCCATTTTAACAATATAATTACTCGAATTACAGGTTAAATTGGTTAAATTCTGAAAAAGGGATTTTTCTCGCCTTTAATAAATAAATTGATCCAAATTAAGTATGTTAAGATATTACACAGTTATATCGTCGAGCGCGCTACTTGGCAGTGTCATACAGATACTTTCATTGAATTGACATTGACGGGCCTGTTGGTCTAGTGGTTAGTGAACCTGACTGCTAAGCCGGAGGTCGTGGGTTCGATTCCCACCCAGGACAAATCTTTGTGTGATGAGCACGATCATTTGTTCTGTGTCTGGGAGTTATTTATCTATAATGTGTATGTATTTAGAAATATATAAGTATGTTTATCAGTTGTCTGGTTACCATAGTACAGGCTCTGCCTAGTTTGGGATCAGATGACCGTGTGTGAGATTGTCCCAAGATATTATTTATTTATTATTTATATGAATGTCATTCGTACTAACCATACTTTTGCAAATTTCTCACACACAGGAACACACGGCGTAGATAGCTCTGCACATTAATAAACCAATATGTGTGTAAACACATTATCTTTGAATGTGTGTAAATTAACAACAAGAGCATTATGTGGTGTGCTATCGTAGTAACTCGTTTTCACTTAAGACACGTACAAAAAAAAAATGATTTTCAGATTAGAAATCTTTGAAAAGTATTTTTGAATTATATTACACAATAATTATATTTTTACATATTGTTTTTTGAGGTTTACGCAAATTGAATCCGTTTAAAAGTAATTTTATTTTAATGTCTAACACATTAAAATAAAATTACTTTTAAACGGATTCTATCGCGGTTTCGCGTCGAAACGTCGGGAACTAAAATCAAAATTAACCGCGATAGAATCCGTTTAAAAGTTATTAGATTCGTGTAGACCTCAGAAAACAATGAGAATTTTCTTTACCATATTACAGAAATCTAGAAATATGACGTAAGAAACGAATTCAGGTTGAGACTTAAATAAGTGTAAATCCATTTACTGCTTACAAAGAGGGCGTTAATGTAATAAAGTGAGGGCAGTAACAAAGGGACGATTGGGAGATCTAATTACAAAACGAACAGGAGTTACCCTTCAAAGATGTTTTGTAGAACTTAGGGAGAATTTAATTCGTAGTGATTAAAATTGACAGAATTTTCTAAAACTCTGAATTTTAAATTAAAATTTTTAACTTAGCAGTGAGCAAAATCGAGTATAAAATATTTGGGTTTTCAAAAAGTTGTGTAAAAAAAGATATATTTTAAACTGAAATAGCAAAAAGTACTGTCTGTAGAAAATTTGAGATTGGTTCTAATAAATAATAAATAAATAATAAAAATAAATAATATAATTAATAAATTACAATCTTTAAATAATAAATCAGATTCGAGTAACGGTGACAAAAATATATATTGTTATTCTATGATGTATGTTTGCTCCTCAGGTATCAAAAGAGGTTTTAATAAATAATATGTACACTCTACTTATAACTCCTGAGTATGAATTCGCCAAAGAGTATCTAACCAACTCACTTTTGTAACACATTTCTTTCAAGACGTGTAACGAATTTTGACTTCACATACATATTTAATTAGTGTACATCTGTATCTGATCATAAAAAGAAAAAAAAAACTTTTTTTTATTCATAATTTATTCAATTGTCGTTTTACAATTACTAAAACAGAACTATCGTTTGATCTCTAGAAAATAACAGTAATGACAGTAATAATGTTTTTTCGGTCTATAAACTTCCTACTGTTGGGCCCAGGCCTCATATGGGGAAGGAACGAGCATTAATTAACACCAAAATTAAAATTTTTGTAATCCAGGTTACCACAAGCAGCCGATGATTCCTTCACCAAAAAATTAACATCAATTATTTGTGAACAATGTTTATAGTCTAGGAAAAGAATATTATGCTCATAACATAATTATGATTTGTTTAATTGACTCATAATAGATGCTTTTTCTTTCTTCCATAATTAAAAATCATCATAAACCTTTATATAACCTACGACGAGGTATGAGTCTCCTAACAAAAACAATTATTAAAATTCAAAATACACGACTGTCACTTATTAATTTTTTTAGTTTGTTAAATTCATACTCAAAGGGTACACCCTTTTCTTTCGGGTGTAAGTTGAGCAAATATCAGAAAACTGTTAGTAACTGTGGTATTTTATGAAGACCCCCTACAGCCTGGAGTTTAATAATAACCTGTAGCGAGGAGCCTATTTATTTACTGGATATTAAAGGGTAGGAAGCTTATAAGGGCTTGAGGACCGCTTCATAAAGATATTGGTAACTATGATATATGAGTACGATATTGAAGTCTACAGCTGAAGATTTTATTTTTTGTTTGAACTTTTGGGGCTAGCACTCACATTTATATATAACTAGCTTCTGCCCGCGACTTCGTCTGCGTGGACTTCAGAATTGGGTCCAAAAAGTAAAGAAAAGTGGAATAAAATTTTCACTCGTATTATACAGCTTAGCTCGGAAACAATTTTCAATTTTCCCTCGGGAACTACTTAAAGAATCGGGATAAAGGTAGCCTATGTTCTTTTCCGTGTCAAATGCTACATGCATGCCAAATTTCATCCAAATCCGTTCAGCCGTTTTTGCGTTATTGACTAACAAACATCCAAACATATTAGTAGTATAAAGCAGTGTCGCGAGCCCTAATAATAAAAAAACGAGTTCCGTACAAAGACTAAGTATATTTTTTATGATTTAATGACAAATGTATTTAATGACTTTTTTTAAGTGTGGATCGCATATTTCTAGTATTCTTGCTAACCCCAAGTGCCAAGTTTTAAGCTTGTGTTACGAGTTCACGTCGGTAGTGCGATGGGTGGGTTTTGAACCTGTAACCACATCTTTGCAAGTCCAACACCCTTGCTATTAGGCTACTGTCCTCTTGAATGAGGTCTACCGCGTGATAAAAATCCACTAGGGTCAGTAATATCTTATAAGGTCCGTGTCCATTTTGACCAATCGCAGGCTTGTATATATAGCTTGTCCCTCATTGGTGTAGAATGACAGGTACCCCTGAATTAGGATTTTTGATCAGGTGACCTAAGGCAACACTAGCGCTCTTGGTGGATTTTGTCTCGTGGTTTGAAAGGAGCATGATATTCCAATCTTAACCCTTTACATGAAGATTAACGACACGTCTTAACTTAACAAAGAAACTGGCTGACAATATCATAAAACGAGCATTAACCTTGAACACTCAACCGCCTCTCAAATATAAGACGCTTTCAAATGTATATCCGATGTTACTTCACCTTTAATTGACATGGCATGAGAGTTAACGGCTTCTTAAATTTGAGTAGAGTTTTCGGCCATCGGTCCCTTAGAAAAGTTTCTTAAGTTAAATTTTGAGTAGGGGTTACATTCAGGGACATTTAAGTGTAGTTAACGGAGATTAGGATTTAAGATGGAATGTTTAAGGAATTCTGGGTACTGAACCCAATCTGCAAGCGAGGGTCGACAATGGTTGGTTAAGGTACTCTTTAAATTATATTAAGGAATTGAGTTTGCTACGTCGTAGTAAATACTACGGCTACGGCGTAGTCGTAGCAGTCTGATTTAAAGACTGCTACGACTACGCCCGGTTACGATTAGAAATTATTGGAATATTTCTAAAGTTACCTACAATTTGGCATGGTTCATTCATCTGTAGATAAAATAATCTTTACGATCTTAATTCAACAAAATATTAACAAGCATAAAATGAAAAAGAAAAATGTGAACAGTGATGCGGATGAATATTACGACACCATTTTATAGGTTTTAAGAGTCAACAATAGTTTTTTTTTATATATCTGTAGATTAAGTGAAACATTTAATATAATACATTTTCAACTATGCAATTTTGGTAACATTACGTTTAAAATCACGAAGCTCATTTAATTTTATTTCTATGTAAACTTTTCCAGTCCTGGTCTACTAAAATTGCTGAATAATTAAGCAGTACCCCTATCTATACTTATAATTACTTCAGTATCTGTCTTTTGATTGTGTGCGTGTACATAAATAATAAATAAATCATGAGCAAAGATTTTAATGAGTATTATTCCCAGCCCTCACCTGACAAAAAAATAAGGCAAAAAGAAAAAAAAAGCCTATGCCCAACGGCCTTATTTCTTCTTTTTTTGTACTGATGAGACTGATACCACAAAATACCACCAAACCCAAATACATACTTTCAATGTAAATTATCAAGAAATATTATATAATTACTACAAGGCTCCATTCAATAAGGCTGTCAAGTCAGGCTTCTAATAACTAATTAACCTTCATAGTTAGTGAGCCCAGAAAAAAATGCTAATACTGTAACTAAAGCAAAAGTTAGGTTTTCAGGAACACGTGTACAGAGAGAATTGAATCTATTATGAGAACGCTAGGTGTTTCTCCTTATAGAATTTGATGGAGTATCGGCGTTGTTCTGTTCAATAGTGGGACAGTGTGTAAAGAATGGGTACTTTTTTATTATATGCGGATCTAGGGAAAAGTGATGATGTAATAAAACAGTGTCCTTTAAAAAATATTATTGATGTAAGTGTGCAAATATAAACAAAACACAACATCTTATATAATTGTATATAAAAGTCGGGTTTGTTTTAACACTCATAACTCGAGAACGGGTAGACCGATTTTCATAATTCTAGATCCGTCCGCAAAAGCAGAATATACCTATATTAAAACCAATGGATTTCTTTTTAAGCAAACTAGGGTACGTGAACAACATACAGCTAGTTTCCAATAGTTCAAGAAAAGCCTACGAAACGGACGAAAAAATATATAAATAATAGGCATTGCATGCATTTTTCTTATTTAAAGAATATGATTCTTTATTGTCAATGCCTTTGAAATTCTTTGGTAGTTTTTTTCCAACCATCTACATACTTCTAGAACTTACAATGTGACACATTGTAGAATGAATATTAAAAGTCCATAATGAACTGAATTGACTTTTCAATAGGAATGTCATTACTTTTAAGATATAAAAGAAGCGTGGTTCAGAAGCCAAGGAACGTTGGTGCCTCTCGCTTTATTTTCCGAAGATTGGCGTGAAAATTTAATTTGAAACATATTTCTACCGTTTATGAGATGTTGATGAAATTTCAGCGCTTTCTCCGATACAGGACCAGTTCGTGTAGGCTTTTGTTGTTGTTGATTTTAGATTTTTGCACTGAAAGGGCGGTTTTCGGGCACAAGCTTGCAGGTTCGAATCTATATCAGGCAAATAACATCTTGAAATTTATAATTACGCAGGTACTTTTGGTATGGTCTTTCTAACGCAGTTAGCCTGGACACAGTCTTACGTAAGTCAGGTTCGATCCCCGTGTATAACCTTTCAGACAATGCAATAGAAATGCATTTTTAAAAATTTATTTTTTGTTTTTTCTTTAGATCCTCCGACTGATGATACCAAGCACATACGCTAGGCAGTTACGCTGCCATACTTATTGACTGGTCAATATCCACGCCACGTCGTAATACCTGCAATCTGTCAAAATCAACAAATTTTTATTCCGAAAGTGCCTGAAATCAGGCAATTTCGGATTCCAAAATGTCATTCCTAAGGCGAAGAACCGGCAAGAAACTGCATAGGTAACTGCAATAAAAGAATATCGTATATTCTCGTATATCACATTGTAAAAAGATAAACTGGAATTCTTAAAAATAGATTTTTAAGCTAGATTTAACTGTAGAGTTTTAGTATGTAAATATACCTCTATATCATAAATAAACTGCATCGCACCACGTGCAACGATCCTTGTAGACTCGTTTTATTTTTCCGCATCATGAACCATTTCATACAACAAATATTTTATTCGCAGGAATGCATTCAACCTTTTTACAAGCACATTTGCAATGTAAGAGTAAGATTGTTTCATCTATTTTGGTTCGGTACATTTTCTTCTTCGTCGATTACTTAAACCTCAAAAATAATAGCTAGCTATATAAACAATATTTTGAAAGTGGTTATAGATAGATGAAAGAACTATAAACAATACGGTAAGTTTGATAGCATCGCAATTTATTTTCTTCCAAAACACGGTTTTTTAATGTAAAATTTAGAATTATACAAATATTAAAGTGTGTGCAATTTTGTTACCTCTTCACGCATAAACGGCTGAATCAATTATGATATAATTTGGTATCGACTTAGCTGAAACCCTGGATTATCACATAGACTTATATTAAAGGACATATCTAAGTATGTTTCTAAAATAAAACTACTTTTAAATGGATAGTATCCGTTATACCACGGATAGTCTGCCAATGCAAGACCTGCAATGAGTCGAAACGTCGGGAACTAAAATCAAAATAAACAGCGATAGAATCCGTTTAAAAGTAGTTATATTTTAATATCTAATAATCGCGTAAAACTAAAAAAAAAACAAGTATGATTCAGTATTTTCGAATCTAAAAAGTGAGGACAACACTGAACCGAATACTGTTTAATTCTGAAAATCCATACGAGATAAACACAGATTCTAACACAAGTAACGTGCGAAACAACAGATCGATAGATAAATCCCTTATGTTAATCCGTATACTTCCGAAAATTTAATCCAAACCCGTATAACCGATGCCATGATATCCCCTCCTTATGTATTGGGCTCGATGTGGAGCACAATTTGGGCTAAAATTGCACCGAGGAAAGCCGCGTGAGCGTATGATCTTGATAAATGGTGCCTACTAACAATGTGAAAGGGTAGGTTCAGACGGAAGAGTAGAATTTAGTCTGTAGAAGTAGATTTTTGTCAACGCGATCAATACACTGATGACGTTTAGGTTATAAATAGCCAAAGATTGATAAAGAGCTAAAAGTCAGTAACGCGTCGATACATTATTTTTCATTTTAAATGTGGACAACATCTCAAACATTGCTCCGAATCAAAAGTAAGTAGCTAAAGCACTTGTGTTATATAATCGGAGGATATGAAGGTACCACAAACACCCAGACCCGAGACAATGTAGAAAAGTGTTTTTCCGTCCGGGGATCGAACTCGGGATCTCAAAGCTGGCGGCACCTTGAAAACCAGTGAGTATGTACGCCACTGGTCGTCAAATCAATATCAAATCAAATTGCAAGATAATAATAATACCGGCCTATAAATGTCCCACAGCTGGGCACAGGCCTCTTCCCATATAGATAACGAACGAGCGTTGATCACCACGCTTGCTCATTGCGGGTTGGCGATTTCAAAGTCCAATTTTTGTTATTTAGATTTCCTTACGAATGTTTCCTTCACTGTTTATCATTGGTGTCTTAAAATAATTATGAACGTACATGTAACTTTGAAACTGTCACACAAATTGTAGCCTGGTGTCGAACCCGCGACCATGTGCTTACGTATCCGGTGCATGACTTGTGAATCAACTACACACGCACTGTACTATATTTGGCAATAACGAAATAAGAGATATTGATCTCTGCGTGTTGAACTTAGGACACAAAAATCAATCAATGTAATATATTAATTAACCCTTTACTTAACTATGCCTGAGAAAAGGGGGCATTTGCCCTGCCGTGGGACAATTATGGTGGTACTAGAATTATAGGACAAATCCAGTCTGTACCCGCCTTTAGTTGTCACAGGGAACAAACACGTCTCCAAAGGCGATTGCTCAGTGTCGGTTGCTATGGCAACCAATGACGAAACGGAACGCATTGATATTGTTACCTAGTGCAATTATTGTACACCGTTATATATATTTTCAGGTATTTTCTGACAAATGTTGAGTAAAAATTAAACTCATTGGATGATATGAGTTAAGCGATTTTATAGCCTTATTATTGTCGAATTTGTAATATAATTCATCTATATAATAAAATTCATCTTTGTATTAATTTATCAGATAAAAGAATTCGATATAATACGTCTTATGTGCATAATTTGCTATCTCCATTATTTTGAGTACTTTCCCTCGACGTGGCATTAAAAAAATAATTATTTACTGTTTAAAATAAAATTTTGTTGAATAGAAACTTTTAATCTTTCTTTGCTATTCTATGCTTCAACCTTCAAATATCCCTTAAGACTTACAAGACTCCTAAAAATAATTTTACCAAATAGTTCCGCTCCAAAAACGTCGGTTTCACTATAAAAATAAAATCCAACCAATCTTTGTTTTACTGGCAAACAATGTAGTCAAATGCGGCCAATAATTTAGTTGTTTGGTAAGAGACAATGTGGCTCCCTCTAGAGACACAAACGTTGGACTGTCTGGTTTGCTTGTCGTACAGCTAAGTACAGAAGTGGAATCCTGAAATTTTACATCATCGTTTCAAAATGAGTGCTGTACTGTTATCTTACTTATGTTATTCTTACAAACATGCTAAAATTTTAAAATATTTCTACGCATTTTTTTTTTATCAGCTCTTAATACAATGTGTGTTAGTAAAATTTTGTAGGTACTCTCACATCTTTATTTGCCTAGCCAAGAATTCTTGTCTAAGTACTTATAAGACAGTGTTATTAATACGAAATGAAGAAATAAACTTATAAATCTGATGACTGAATCATAATACATTAGCCATAATAAGTTGAATAAGAATGTGTGGTATTTGTTTATCGTGTGATATTTTGTATAATAATAATAATCTTTTCTTGCTTTAAAAAAAAAACGACGCCCGCAGTAAGGAATTTTATCCTTGTGTCGCGGGGGTTTCACAAACATTTAAATCACATGCACAAAGAACACCCAGACTTGGAACAAGCATTTGTGGATCACACTAATGCTTGTCTCATGCGGGGATCGAACCTGCAGCACGTCGCGCACTGTGGTAATCAGCGTGGTGACCTATACCACTCGGCTATCCGTACAGTCAATAATATTCCTCTCTCTGAAGCCCTAACCAGGCAGCTTGAACCTTGCTTCCGATGCCGTTGGAGAACGTATTTTATATTTTGAAATGTATATTTTATGTAGTATATACTTAAAAATGTATTTCATAAGTATTTTATTAAAATTATGAGAATAATAATTTTACTTATTTTCTTTACACAGATATTAAATAATGGTCAAGAATTTTGTCGTTGTTTGTACTCTGTACATAGGTACAAATATAATGTGTGCACTGATGAATAGTAATGTGATAGTCTTTCATTTCAAATATTTTGTTCTGAATATTTCTTGCCAATAATATTAGATTTAAAACATTATCTTCGTAGCTATTCCCAAGCTATGTTGAGGTCGAATTCCAATCTTTACGGATGCGACTGCTTATCTGACCTCCACAACCCATTTTACTGGGTAATACAGTATCCTATAGTAAGACTAGTTGTCAGAATTGTCTGTGTGTAACGCAATCACGCCTAAATTAGTGAACAGATTTAAATGAAATTTGGTATACAGATAGTCGAGACCCTGAAAAAGAATAAAGGCTACTTTTTGGCGTTATAATCGACACCCACGCGGTCGAAGTTGTAGGCTACTGCTAGTAGTATTTAACTAAGTATGTATATAATAAAATTGTATGTACAATTCACCTATTAACAAATCCTTAAAAGTGTTGAGACATTTCTAATTTATTCAACAAGATAAGTGGAATTTAAAATTAAGTTGAAGTTTAAAAGTTTTCATCTTCAAACTTTGTTTGCAGACTTCATGCAACTATGAAATCATTATAAATCAAATTTAATACTCAATTATTTGCGATAGTTTTTGCTCATGTACGAGTTCAAGTTTGGAGTTCAAAAGACTGTATATAACTGTTAAATTTTATGATTTCATTTTGAGTACTTGACATTATACGTATCCATGCGATCGAAGAGTAAATTATGGAGTTTCTTGCCTGTTCCTCTCCTAAAGAATGACACTTTGGAACCGCACACCTCGAGTCATTTTACGTTTCAAAAGTGCCTGAAAAGACCTACTTGAAATAAAAATATTTTGATTTTGATTGCCCAGGGAAGTGCTTTATCCGGCGTTGCACAGGCGGGTTTCTTTTTGGTCTTTTAAGAGGTAGCAGATCCCTCCATCTAGAACCTTCTTCCATGAGCTGATAGTGACCAACAGGGTGTTTTTAGTGAGGTAAAAATTCCACATTCCTCGATCTTAATCCCCATTAGGCCAGGCGCATTTTAAAGGTGTCCCCTTGCAAACAAAAGTTACCGATACTCAACCCGAAGATTGACGATTATTCTCAATCAACAAAAGGATTTTTACGATGTAAAGAGGTATAAGTGCAGTATAGAGGATGAAGAATGTTTATCTGATGTCTAAGGTGCAAGTCTTAACTTCTGCCAAAATCTGAACATATTGTTAATTAAATACAAATAGAAAGAAGGAAAAATTAGAACCTCCGACAAGATTCGAACATAATAACGTATAATATTCTCCTCCTTTTCCAATAAGTTTCATCCTACGATTTTTGTTTTGGTTTCAAAAATTATCGACCCTGCAGAGCGATTCCGAAAATGACCAAACTCACCTCACCACTCACACTCACTTCACTGCTCACCGCACTTGTACTTTTCACCGTATTCTGCAACTTTGTTTTGACACACTCAAGTTCAAATGATGTCGAAATCTCAGGTGAAAAGTTTAGAGGTGGGCTTAGACGGGTCTTGCTTCAGTACCTAACATCAAATAAACCTTAATTTCGGAATACGAAATCTAGTTTTCACCGATGAATTCGCTGTGACTTTGTCTAATGTATTTTCGGAATCGCTATGCAGGTCTTTAAGTATAAAAATACTTAAATCTGATTGACGCTGATTTAATATTATCCATAGTGATTGACCTGAAGCAGTTGAAACTCAAATCAAAGATGTCATTAAGTTGTCGTCAACGAGTAGGACCGTCACATGCCACGCTGTAATTGGAGTAAGTGGCTATTGCTTTGGTGACTACAGTGGCGAAGAGGGACCGATTCTACAAGGATTGCTGAAGCTATGACATGTATTTCGGAATAATAACGAAAAATGTGGACAGCATAGAAGCATCGATCGACTGACTGGCCTGTTGTTTCGTATTTAGTGACTCTGACGACTAAACCGGAAGTTGTGGGTTCGATTCTCACCCAGGACAAATAATTGTGTGATGGAGCATGATCATGCATCAAAGTTTAGTGATACAGCTACACCGGTTGACGTCATCACGTCAACGCCGGCCATTGATGAAAACCATCGCTGGGGTTCCAAATGGGCACTGCTGAGCGTTACATTACGTTTCATACAGATTTGACGCATATTTCCTCTAAAATTTCTAGAAGTTGTTGTCATTATTATTTCTTTGATTTGGATGAAATTTGGCATGCATGTAGCCTTTGATATGGAAAAGAACATAAGCTACCTTTTATCTCGATTCCTTAAGTAGTTCCCACATTTTTCATTTCTTTTTGGACCCAATTCTGAAGTTCACGCAGACGAAGTCGCAGGCAGAAGCAAGTAAGAATATAAATTAAGCCGACGTAAACCTCTTCTAAGTTCCGCCATAAAACCCGGTTCCCCACTTTCCGGTTTCATGTGAAAAAACTAAATAATGTAAATCAACCAGTCCTTCCAAGGGATACGGTATTACCATGCAGTATAATACCGTATTAAGGGACACCCATTAATGGTTTGTGGTTGTCAGATAAGCAATCACTTAATGTAAAATTTGGTTTTAAACTCCATTAGATAAAACCCCTTCTCTACCCGTGGGTGTCGGGTTCACTAAAGAATATAGGAACTAGGAGAATGGGAACCCTACTAGGGTTTTCCTAAAAAACGAAAGAAAAACTGCGGCACCAACCCTCTTGCCGAGCGTGGTGACTAAACCAATAAACACCCCATGATTGCCCACCATAACACACGGCCCCTGGGCCCCAGTAGGCCCACTGAGGAAGGCGGAGGAGTGGGTGCTGTGGGAGAGGCCTATGTCCAACAGTTGACCGCGATAGGCTGATTTGTTTTGAGATAAAACTGCTAACTCATAAAAACAATCTTAGAAATTTTCTGGAAAGCGAAAGATAATGTAAATTTTAATTCCCGCACTTTTTGTAAATTCAGCTGTCTTCATTATCTAAACGTCAGCAAAAAATTTTTGTCAATCACGAATTCAAACCTTTCTTTTAGAGTAACAAAATGAATGTCAAAGTGGAACATTCGCCCTCTTAGGCGTGTACTTACGTATTTTTTCAACGAAATGTTTATTCATACGTCTCGAATCGTAGATGTGAGTGGAGAGGTCGGCGCTGGACCAAATGTTCACTTAAAGCTGCCAGAATGCTTGTAGTGATGTGGTTAAGGAGCATATCGATGAATATTTTAAGATTTCTAGATATCGATGTGAATTGTTTTTCGGAATGGTTTTCGAAATCGGAATTCTTACAGCTTATACCACGATTTTGTTATATTTTTTTATAAATAAATTAATTTCTTGATAGGTTTCTCATAAATAGGGTTTCAAGCTATTTCTTAATCAGTGAGCTCAACAAAACCGTAGTGTTAAGAAACAATAGAGATCTAACAATTGAAATGTCTCCAGTTAAAGTTTATGTTAGCGTAATAAAATTCCAAATCAGGTTATTTGTTGATTCTTTTTTTGCTTTCATTTAAGCAGAACATACTATTTACTATCCCCATACCTTAGCTTTTGGAGTCTCAAAAAAGGCATTTTTCCAGAATGTTTAAAAACTTGCAATATGTAAGATATCGACCTTAGCCCAGCACTAGTACCCACCGGAGCGCGTAATCAGGTGACTGCGCCGTACCGAATAACGAACGCAGCTGAATTGTTCCTCTTTTGCCCACAAGTGGGGCCCCACTCTGGGCGGCAAACGAGCACCTTTGATGCATCAGATGTAACGAGCGTGGTCTAGATTGGATTAGTTTGCTGTTTGTGTTGCATTTAATTCTGTTTCTATGTTTATGTCTTTCGCTTAAGGATTTAAAGTGAGGTCTGTTATGAAATGAGATTAATATAATGTACACTAGTTGTAGCCTATGACTCCACCCGCGCAAAAATTTGTAATTATGTGCTTTCTCAGACTCACGACTATCTCCGTAACAAATTTCATTTAAATCGGTTCAGTGCTTTAGCTGTGCTTGCGTAACACACAGATAGAAATGCTTTTGCATTTATAATATTAGTGAGGAAGTAGGTATTGCAAACACAACATACTTAGGACACTTAGTCTAGTACACAATAAAAAAAAAATTGGTGCAAAGTAGATTTTAGTTCATAATTAAGCGGCGCGCGGCGGTAGCCTATTGGCTAGGGCATCAGACTTACAATCATAGTCGCTAGTTCGAATCATTGCACTACCGTGAACCCACTTGTAACACAAGCATAATTATATTACCACGAGGGCTTCACAAGAATGTGGGTTGTGATTGATCGATTCGACACGCTAAGAAGAAGTTCACAAGAATTTTAGTAATGTGGGACCCAAATTGCTAGCAAGCTTTAAAAAAAACAGTTATAATTTGTAGCACACATTTTTATTTCGAGTTTTTATGCCAGTCTACCTAGTGACTATTTTAGATTATCGATGCTCCGATTGGCCAGCTTCAAGCTCTTAACCAGTCAGAGAGCCATACGTCATCAAACGCGTAAACGTATAATAAACTAACACTTCACTGTTCTTTATTTAATCTTATGACGCATGTTCAAATGTTTTTTAGTTTTTATAGCGTTCCGTACCCAAAGAGTCAAATGGGACATCTGTTCGTCCGTCCTTCTGTCACTAGTTTGTATCTCATGAATAGAGCTAGTTAGACGGTTGAAATTTTCACAAATAATGTATATCTGTTGCCGCCATAACAACAAATACAAAAAATCTGAATAAAAGAAATATTTAAGGGGGCTCCCATACAACAAACCTGTTTTTTTGATACGTACGGAACCATTCCAGCGTAAGTCCGACTCACACTTGGCCGGTTTATTTTGGTCCTTGGCAATTCGAACCTCTTGACGTTGGTAATCTTTAACTATACGTTAATGCAGTCGTGAACAAAAAAAATACCTCATTTATAGAATGGTAGGCTGACCAAATATTGAAGAACGCTTTAGAATGGCTGATACAGTCCTGACTATTTATAAGCAGCTCTACATGACTAAAACCTCTTTTCCTTAACAGTCTCCATCCCGCTGCAACTGCGTCCAACCCTTATTATCCCTTTTTCGTATCCCATTTTCGGTCCCCTTGCTCTGCCGCTAGTATCACAGATGGGCCGACCTTCCCCAAGTCAAACGTCCCGACGTCCTTTTAAATCATTTTGGATTCAAAATATTATAGCGCATTATGATTTGCAGATTTTTCCCAGGAGATTTTTTTATAGTTGATTCTTGTCAAGATAAGCTTATAGTAATAGTGTCTTAAAGGTTTTGAGGTTAGTTTAAATTTTTAATGCTTTTAAGATCTTAAAAATATTTTTTTAATGCTGAACGAAGGGAAGGGAGCCCACCATCTCTGTCTTGGGCAGCCCTCGTCCATCTGATGCCAGTCACCAAAGATCAATCGTGCCGTGTTTAGGATTCGTGGCATTAAACAATTGAGACCTATATTCTAAAGGAAGTCTTTAGGAATAAAGAAAAATCTTAACGTCGTCCCGGTGTATCAGCCTAATAACATATACACTGATTCCAAATGTTTCAATTCTGCCTGAACACAATTATAGATGTATATTTTACATAAGCGACTTGCTATTTGACCACCATAGCCACATACTGAGATTTTCGCTCGTTCGCGTATCACTCAAGTAAGTTACTTTGACCTGTGAAACCTGGTCATACAAACATTACATTTGTACAATGTAAAAAATGGTCACATTTATTTGCACCTTACATTAAAATGTCTCGTCGAAAATCAATTTTTATTTTTCATAAATCGTCAGCCGTTTTAAACATTTTTGTTCTAAAAATATAAAACTACAACCACTGTAGCTCTAAAAATCATACTGAATGTGTATCTAAAACTGCTTCCTCCATGAAAATAACAACAATATATCCAAGTAATAAATAAACAGATACTCGGAGGTATAAAACATCGAGAGGATTTTTATTGGCCAAGCTATAACTTTAAAGATGGGAATGGCCACCGTTCACAGTTATATACGATTATTACTCTACATCTGAAGGTCTTAAGACCTTGGATACTTGAGAAACAGAATTGATATATTCCAATACATGCCGTAGGTACATATTTTACAGTTTTTAAATCTGACAAGGTAGGTAGTGATTGTGTTACGAGTGGGTTCATGGTGTGCAATGGGTGTGATTCGATCCGGCATCTAATGATCGCAAGCCCAACGCCCTGGATATTCTTCCATTACGATTTTTTTCAAAACAAGCTTACTACAATGTGGTTACACATACTAGTATACATGTTAACCCCTCGTGTTAAGCTAAATGCTTGTGTTACGAGTGAGCTCACTTCGGTAATGCAATGGGTAGGTTTCGAACCAGCAACCACATGAAAGCAAGTCCCACCCCTAACTATAACACTATCGCCTCTTAATTTTTTTTGTAATCTAAGCCCCAGGAAATTACATAATTAATTTCATGTGTTGTAAATGAATTGATTCTGCTCTGAGATCCTCAAAATTATTTCGGGTCTCTCAAAAAAATCACAAACGTTTCTACCACCACTTTAGTACTAAGACTTAGGTAGGTATATCAGAGAACTAAAAAAACTTTTAAAATCTTTGCAAGTTTAACGTACAACAAAATATCAGTGCCAAATGAAATGCGACCAAATAAATATCAATCAATCAAGCAACTCAGCCTATCGCGGTCCACTGCTTGACATAGGCCTCTCCTGTGTTGCGCCACAACACCCGATCCTCCGCCTTCCGCATCCAGTCCGACCCAGCTACCTTTTTCAGGTCATCAGTCCATATGGCTGGGGTCGTCCTACACTAAGTTTGCCGATTCGTGGTCTCCACCCTACAAATGAATATGAGAATTAACAAATTAACTAGCCGCATTACGTATTTTGCCGTTACATTTTAGTTAGGCACAGGAAGAAATAAATTCCCCTGGATTACTGCTAGGCTTACTATTTTATTTCATTTTATTGTTGGGGATTAGAGTGCTTATTTACAAATAACTGTGGGACCAGGGTTTAACGTAATTTCAAGTTTCAATTGTTATTTTATAAGTTGGGCTGGCCTTTTTCATATACATGTAGAGAATGAACTGTCATTGATCACCACGAATGATTATTGCAGGTTATGAGACTCGTGATTGAAAAGTTGCTCACTTTTATGCACCTGATTACCTCGTTGAACATACGCACTCCTTTAAAATTAATCCTGTATTTTCTATAGATTTTATAGATATTATAATAACTTCCTAACATACAATTAGTTAGGTACACTAATGAAAATTCCTGTGTCCGTTTGCATTAGATAAATGGACTGTGATTCCTTCCCGTGTAATGTCAATTAGATTTGTTCCTATTGGTTCTCTGTATTACACGGACGGTTATATATTTATGAAATAATACATTTATTATGATTCAAACAATATTAATCTATACTTATATTATAAATATATATATAGTTTGTTATATATTATAAGCTAAATGCTTGTCATTCTTTCAATTGGGTTCATGTCGGTAGTGCAATGGGTGAGGCTCGAACCTGCAACCACATGATCGCAAGTCCAATATTCTTATCCGCCGCTACCGCCGCTGTCAATTCGTAAATAGTTACATATACCTACATTAATCTTATATAAACCACCAAAAGTATATACCTAAGTAGAGTCCAGCATCCACAGATAACAGAGTAATATTTACGGAGAGATTCGCGGCTGAACGGGCGCCATATTTATTAGCGAACCACTTCCGTTTCCGTTGGCGGCCATGATTTAAACACGCGTTTCCGGTGTATCACTTGACTGGTATCCGGTGAGATTATAACGTTAATTTATTCGTTTTTACCGGATTAAGAGGAAATGAGCTTGAGGGGAATACGTTAAGTTACAGTCCAAGTGGTCATAAGGAAATGAAGTCACGGTTTTAGAAGTTCGCATACTTTGAAAAAAATCCCTTTCTTCGATAGCCTATCACGATCCACTGCTGGACCTAGACTTCTCTGACCCACGTTTGGCCACAACACCTGATTCTCCAAATGAGGGTTTTGTGTTGTGGAGCGCCATCATTAAGGTATTTGCCCTAGTCACCACGCTGGGCAAGCGGGTTGGTGACCGCAGTCTACTTACAGTTCTTTAGGAGAACGCTGCTGCTCGTTCTCCTTGTTTCTATATCCCTTAGTCGCCTCTTATAACACCCACGGGAAGAGAGGAGGAGTTCTATTCTATGTCGAAACCTCACGACTAATAAAATACTTAATCATTAATGTATAGGTAAGTATAATGTTCTTTATTATTTTTTGTTATGTTAGTGGAAATATGATAATTGCAGTGAAGAACGCGTGAACCGAGGTGCTGTACAGAATAGACCAAACAATCAGTTCCAAGTGCTACTTTACAGACTATTTCGAATAAAAGAGTTTTGAATTGAATTTAAAACCGTATCGATAAAACAATATTTTCTTACTTTTATGTCCTTAACTATTTAAAAGTTTCCGCAAGGTCTTTAAAAAAAAGCTCGATCTATAGCAATCATCCTTACTAAAATACGATTAATTTGAAAATACTCTAAACTACTGAACCGATTTAAATGAAATTAGGTACTATTTTCCGCGATAACTGACACTGTCGTCGACGAGTCCGGGCTACAACTAGTATGCTACATGTGACCATAACGAGGGCTATCGCGTGTCGAAAATCCGCTTGGGTCGCTACTGTCGCTGAAGGTCTATCTGGCAATTTCGACCAGTAGCTTGTCTCTCATTGGTGGAGAATGACAGATAAACCTTATGCAACACAAGTGACCCTAGAGGATTTTTGATACGCGATATCCCCCATTAAAGTCAATATAAATTTGACATTTCAAAACTTGTCATGTTCAAAAATGTGTGTTCACAAAACTCTATGTAACTCACCTGAACTGTAAAAAGAGCCACAAGATTCAACCACTTACAGTAAAGAGGTAGATTAATCCCCTCAATAACTCTTCTGTGAAAGAATATTTCTGTACATTATACAAAACTACACATACATATCCAGATACGAAATGGTGTCCATTCTTCAACATCAAAATAAAGTTTAATAAATAGCGTTACGTCCGCCGGCACCGCAAACCGTTTTTATTCCCTGGAGTACCCCGGACAAATGCTTTCACTTCTATTTCTTTTTGTGGACATTTAAATGTGAAGAAAATCGTTGTTATGACGTGAGATATGTTACAGAAAATAACTATAGGAATTTCATATTGGTTTTATGAATTTAGTTTGCATATCTAGTAGGTATATGCAAACTGCTGCTGCTGCTGTAGATAGATAGGTATGCATAATATTACTAGTACATTAAACAGAAACCTCAGTAGTAAGAGGCGCGAAAAGCTCAGGATTGGCCTTACACCAACGAAACGGGCCCGCGGTAGAACTCGAAAGAGATAGCGGGAAGAACTAGATGCCATCCTGGGGAATTGAAGAGGCGAAGGACCGGGATCGCTGAAAGGAATGCTGCAAGGAAGCTTTTGCCAAACTGTGGGATAGTACAAGCTAGATATAATATCTTATATTAAAAACCTAGAAATATAAATTAATCCAGTTACAGTTTCTCTATTTTTGTTTTTGTCTATACTCGGTCATAATAAGCGTCCACGATGTATGACCGCTCACGGCATTATAATTTTTCATATTATACCACGTTACCTGTGACGGGTTAAGTTGTTTAACCCCTTGTGCAAGCTTAATAGTTGTGTTAAGAATGAGTTCAAGTTCCTACGTTCATAGTGCAAGTGGTGGGTTTTGAACTGGTGAACCACTTGGCAAGAGATACGGTAAAGTCAGAGTAAAGATAATAATGATAGCGTCACTCAATCATTGATTTTCACCTCATAATCCTAAGTGTCAAACTTACGCGGAAGAAATTTAGCAGCGCAGCTTTCTCTGTATTTCCATTATTACTTTTAAAGTGCAAACCTCACTTTTTTATGACTGACCCCGGATTTTCGTCGGCCATCGAACTGAACTGAAGGGTGGGCGAATCAGCCCTCTTGGACCCGGTACATTCCTGCAATCGTTGTTGCTGATGGAGTCGCTCGAATGTATGGAGGTGGCAAGTGGGTCGCATGGCGTTTTCCTTCGGTAAGTCGCGTGACTTATTGAAGGGGAATGTCATTTCATTTAAGCGATTTCTGTCGGCGTTGGCGCTTGGGGGTGTGCCTTGTCTAGGGGGCAGGGTGCTGTCAATATGAAATGTATGACGTTCAAAAAGTGCTACTTAGTAGCTTAGTATGAATAAATGATTTTTGATTTAAACGGAATTTTGGTTGGAGTTGGATTTGGAATTTTGGTTGTGACGAATGTGCTCTACAGACTTATTCGTGCCGAATGTCCGCTGAACTTTACGCCTTTGGTTGTACGCTATGACGCAACGTCGTCAATAAATTCAAATAGCAATGCAGGCGTAATTATGCCGAACTCTGGTCGTGTATCTTCGTCATAGACACTAATTCAGTCCGTATCCAAACCACGTCCAGATTTCTCACTGTCAGCTTTAAATTGCAAATTCTCATTTCACAACTCCAAACCTATTTTCCTGAAACGAAACTTTTGAACACACTCGCCACCTTTATAAAAGTTTGGTCATAAAAAAAGAACTTAGGGGATTATTTAAAACTAGTCTAGCAGCTAGTTTGCTAGGATTAATAAAGTAAAACCGTTATTAAAAATGTAGGGGGCAGCTTCGGAACCTCGAGGGTTTACAGAAAATGTGGCCGTGCCCCATAGATCTGCAGCACAGTAAGTGAAATATACCTACTAATTTGTTTTTCACCTATAGTAAATATTAGAGGGGCTCATGGCTAAGTGTAATTGGAACGGTTTGACCGATAATAAAGGCTAAGCCGCGCTCGCAGCGTTTGGCCCCTGGATGTGTGATTTTTTGAGAACACACCCAGACCTTGGAAAACACGTTAATCCGTTAGTCCCGATTATCTGAGGTATATAATATTGATCTTTGATAGTTGTTGAGCCATTACAATTCTGAAAACCAGTATTAATAGGGTTACTGTGTTTCTCAGAGAAATAGATTGTTAAGGCCAAATAGACAGTCGCTTAATATAAAATACAGTTCAAAAGAATCCGGTAAAACTAGAAGCCGACCTCAACATAGTTAACATATGCTAACTAATGGTATCAAACTTCGGTAAAACATGTTTATTCATATTTTTTTTTCTAATAACAATTAACTCTCCGACTTATTTGAACCTTTGATAGACAAACAAAACGATTTTTACCGAAATTTGAAACCTTTAGTTATTATTTAACCTTTGGTTAAGTTAACTAGGGATAAAATAATTTTACTATTCTTCTTTATTCCGTTGCGCAAACCCAGTTCATGTACAAACATAAATGGTTGCCCATTCTCAGCATAAACTAGAAAAATAGTAAACTTTACAGTTGGCTACTAAATTAATAGGTCAATAAATTGTGAATGGCCATTCTAGTTCCCTGGCTAGCTCCATTGGCCATTAAAAGTGGGAACTTACAAAATAAAGCAATAGTTTCAATGATGCGCAAATGTTCTTGTAAAACGGGAAAGGCATTGGGAATTGAACGCGAATTGTTAACTGGCAACTATTTAAATAAAGCGTTTGTGGTTTTTGTTTTTTTTATTTTGTGAGCCAGTATTTATGTGATAACTAGCTTCGGCCCACGACTTCGTCTGTCGGACTTCAGAATTGGGTCCAAAAAGAAATGATAAATGTGAAAGGAATAATCTTTTCACCCGTGTTATAGCTTGCGCTGTACTAGAGAAAAATATCAAATTTATAAGCTGTCTGCCCACGGCTTAGCTCGTAAACAATTTTCAATTTTCCCTCGGGAACTTCTTAAGGAACCGAGATAAAAGGTAGCCTATGTTCTTTTTCATGTCAAAGGCTACATGCATGCCAAATTTCATCCAAATCCAGTTTCAGTTCAGCCGTTTTTGCGTGATTGAGTAACAAACATCCAAACATCTAAATATCCTAACATCCACACTTTCACATTTATAATATGAGTAGGATTATTTTAAAATTGGTGTAGTGTTTTAATAGTGCTGTGGGTTTTCGGCATAGAATAGAACCTCTCTCTTCCCATGAGTGTTGTAAGCGGCGACTAAGGGATATAGAAACAAGGAGAATAGGTAGCAGCATTCTACTAAAGAACTAAACTAACTAGACTGCGGTCTTCAACCCGCTTGCTCAGCGAGGTGACTAGGGCAAACATAACTTAATGATTGCGAGCCAAAATAGTCAGCGCCCAAATTGAGAACCGGTTGTCTTGGCGCAACATGAGAGAGGCCCAGGTCCAGAAGTGGATTGCATTAGTCTGAATTAATTGGATTGAGTGTTTTGATTTAATATTAAAAAGTAAAAAGGTTTTCAACAGCATGAAACATACACATGATGATTACATGTGCAGGGTGTATAAGTATAATTATTTTCTCAAATATTAACCACTAGCTTCTACCCGCGACTTCTTCTGCGTGGACTTCAGAATTGGGTCTTCCTCGGGAACTACTTAGGGAATCGGGATAAATGTAACCTATGTTCTTTGCATGTCAAAGGCTACATGCATGCCAAATTACATCCAAATCCGCTGGGCCGTTATTATTTTGCGTGATTGAGTAGCAAACATCCAAACATCCACACTTTCACATTTATAATATTAGTAGGATTTTAACCACTAGCAGACCGGCCTCGGCTTCACACGTGTATTATATAAACCTTCCTTTGGAATCACCCTATTTCAAATAATCGCATCAAAATCCATCGCATAGTTTAAAAGATATAAGCATACACAGGGACTGAAGCGACTTCGTTTTATACTAAGTAATGATGGCCTAAAAGCAATCAAATGAATACAGACATGTAAAACGTCACGCAACACACGTACACAGCGTGTAGCTACCACGAAATGTATTTAATCGCGCCGCGTTTTAATTAATGCAATGAGTTGTATTATTTGATTTGGGAACGCAACGAGCTTTACCGCGAAGCGTCGCGTCTCATTTTGTGTATTACAAATCTGTTTTATATTTTAATTTATTTCATTGTATACATTAGACTACCAATGATTTCAAAGATCCCCTTCAATGAAACTGGTAGTCCTGTCTGTCGAAGGACTAATGGCCGTTAGAGCTGATGAGTCCTTGAGTGAAGACTGCGAAACGTAGTGTAGGATGCCCGGCCAAATGGACCAATGACCTGAAAAAGATAGCTGGTTCGGACTGGATGCGAAAAGTGGAGGGACGGGTGTAGTGGCTGTACTCGGGAGAGGCTTATATGCCTATGACCAGCAGTGGACCGCGATACGCTGAGTTGCACTTGCTTGCTTGCACAACGGCAAAAGACTAGTGATTGAAAAAACTAGTGTTAGTTATGAATTGCTTTTACCAACTTGGAAACTTTTGAGTACATAAAATTATTTTCATGGTAACGCCTGATGAAAAATATTAGAATCGTTTGCCATAAAAGTGTTTTGCTAAAATTAAATGTTTGTGTTATCAGGTATAGCTTGTACCACGAAAGATGAGACTTGACACACCACATGGTTTGCGTTGCGCTTGCGCAGTATTCGATTTATAGGTCTGTTTAGCGCATTGAGGTTGGAGGGGGTAAGGGACCAATCGTCATCGGGGTAGCGTTAAGAGCGTGGGAGACGCGGTACCTGCGCAAGCTATTTGAAGCTATCCACCATTGACACTCGCTAAGTCTCATCTTTCGTGGCACTCATTAAAAACTGTTTTGAGGTTAGATACTGATAAAAGCCATCGCTCGTGGTTACACGGGAACCCACGACCTTCGGCTTAGCGATCAGGGTCACTAACCATTACAACCATTAAAAGTTGCATTAAACGAATCCCTTCGCATTATCGCGTGATTATGTTTAATCTTTCGATAAGTAAATTTAAATTTAGTTTAGATTTAGTTTATAAAAATGCAATATATTATTTATTTATTTATATACTTTATATACACATACAAATAAAAAAGAAAGAAAAATGGAAGGAAGAAAGGGAGGCTTTTGCCCTGCCCTGCAGTGGGACAGTTCAGGCTCAAAATAAAAATAGTAAATAAATAAAAATACACATACAATGTATAATGGCGGACTTAATGCCTGAGGCATTCTCTACCAGTCAACCTAAGGGTAGTGCAGAGATGACAAGAAGTAGGTGCATAAACTGAATGACGTGTAGGTATGGAAGGAATAGTGATAAATAAAACCTTATAAATACAAATTTATAAATACTATTTATATAATCATAAATAAAAAGAGGATACTAATACATAATATACATTACATACACATACTTAAAAATAATATTATATTGATTTTATTTAATTGTCTAGTTTATTGGAGGCTATTAGAATATTCGATGCTTATATATCTTTTGAGTCTCTAAGAAATAATAGAGGTAACAAGTTATTAATAATAATTTGTGCATTTGTGAGTCATGTCATGTCTTGGATGACGGAAGTGTATTAGAATTCTGTCGCCGGCCCCCAGAGTAGAAGCTATTTTTAATCTAAATGCTAAAACCATCCGCCTTTGAATAGCGATGCAAACAGGGTAAGCACGAATTGCAGCAGGTTTTGTGGTTCTGTACAAGTGGTCATCTATGAAAGTAAAAAAAGTACTGCAGAACAACTTTCTTTGAATAATTATGACAATACCCGAATAAAATTATGAAAATATTCCCTTACCACAGAATAGGCATGAAGACTAGTTTTATGATAATAAAAATTGCAAACAAACCCCAAAAAAAGTTACAGGATGTTTAAGTTAAGGATTGGGGGCACGCCATCTTATGGACTAATTATGACGTCACAAGGCTTCACTCCTGGCCCCCTAGCCAAGTGACATTTCTACAAGCGTTAACGATGATAGAAGAGACAAGTCTAAGTTACGTGACTTATCGAAAACAAATGTCATTTCCATACATTTAACGTCATTTAACCGATATCTATCATCGTTATTGCTTGTAGAAATGTCACTTGGCTAGAGGGGTTGAACATAACGCGCCTTATCTTTGTGAAATTCTTTTGTTTTGAAAAAAGTAAAAATACGTATACGAGTGCAAAAAACAACGCATCATACAGGAGAATATGTAGTAGCATGGTTTCTCCATCCATTACGGAACCCTAAAACTAGTTTTCCTCTGCTTTTGCTCAATAGGAGTCTTTTAAAGAGCTAAATGGATCTCTACGGGACACAGATGTGGGATCGGAATGATTTTTTAACAGACTTCAAGAAATGGTAATTTGTTTCTGATTATTTGAATTCTTATAAAAGTAATTTGAAATTGTTAAATTATTTCCCTTCCCACTCAATCACGCGTGGGAAGACTTATGAGTGGGAAGGACATTATAATGAACAATGTTTTTAGCATGAAGTTATACATTACACAATACTTACTTTATTGTCTTTCTATAATGTAAAGAGGTGATGGTAAGCTTAATTTTTTCTGCCTGCCTAGCCTTTTCCCAAGCTGTGTTGGGGTTGGCTTCCAGTCTTACCGGATTTAGCTGAAAACCGTATTTTACATGGAGCGACTGCCTACCTGACCTCCACAACCTATTGCTAGGTAATACAGTATTCCATAGTAAGACTGGTTGTCAGAATTGTAATGACTTAACGACTATCAAAGATCACTGTATGACAGTCGGGACCAATGGCTTAACGTGCTTTCCGAGGCACGGAGGGGTCCCAATATGTTTACAAATGGTCACCCATCCACGGACCAACCGCGGCGAGCGCGGCTTAACCTTTATTATCGGTCAAACCGTACGGCTTACACTTAGCGACGAGCCCCTCCATCATGGTATGCTTAATGTTAGGAACAATTATGAATCCTGTTGGGCACAACAATATAAATTATATCCTGGTATAAGGCATATCATATTACAATTAGCGATGTAATAGTTTGCTAATTGCTTTACGATTGCTAAGTACTGTGACCTAATTCGCGTAATTAGCTACTTATTTTTGCAAGCTGTTGCCAGAATAATTAACATAATAATTACTATTTATGTTGTCTTTTATGCGTTTATAATATACCTACTATTCGTAGCTGTTTCCCGCAGCTCCGGCCGCGGCCTCTATATCTTTGTATATAATAATACAGCCTATGTCACTCGAGAATAGAGTAGCATCCCAACATTCAAAGAATGGTTCAAATCGGTTCAGTAGTTTCGGAGCCTATTCAACGTAAACAAATAATCAAATGTTTCCTCTTTATAATATTTGTATTGATAGACTAGCGGACCCGATCCGTTTCGCACGGGTGGCAAAGTAATAAATGTTTATATTTATACTAAAACTTTCCTCCGGAGCCACTCTATTTATTGCTGAAAACTGTATTAAAATCTGATGCGTAGTTTAAAAGATCGAAGCTTACAGACAGCGCGAGTGACTTTGCTCTTTCACCACGTAAATAGTGTATTTCGAGTAGACGCTTAACGACGAACAAAAAAAGATATACCTAATGATTCGTGAACAACAATAAATCATAAGTTCATGCTGAGCTGAGTTGGAGAGCTGTGTCTAATGGCTGATACTGAAACGTCAATCAGTTTTAAATCGCGTTTAAGTCAATTTAACTTTGAAGTTACCCAAAAAAAGAAAGATTCTGAATCCAACAATGTAGGTAACAAAAAAAGCGATAAACATAGGTACCGAACTACTCTGTGGTCTACATAAGACCATTATTATGCTTTTCATACAAACAAGTCACGTGACCTGTCACTTTGTATGAAAATTTCATTTTCAATTTTCAGATTCCTAGTTCCTTGGGAAAAGTGATTCAGTTTTGTGCACCTGATTACCTCGTTGAATATACGCACTCCATAAAAAATAATCCTGTATAACTTGTGTTCTTAACGTTACAAATAATTTCTATGAATTTCTACCACTATATCCATTTGCTAGATGTGCGTCCATTTTTTATTTCAAAACTCATACTTCTCTGAAACTAAAAGCGCAATATGGCACTTCTGGGGTACTTATTACGTGTAGCATATTTTTGTTTGGAATAGCAATTTAACATTTAGACTGTAACCAATTTTCTTCTGATATTGTTTCCATAAGTATTGTACAGTAGTTCTAATTATTGTTAATGAGTTTTCCCAATTCGATAATATTCCTTTTTCGTTAACAGGCCTAGGTAGCTGTTTTTTGTTTGACACATTTAAACCTTTATTTAAACTAATAATAGAATAATAATCAGTAAAATATTACATTAATACTGTAAAAATAATAAATATTACAAAACAAATATTTTGACGATACGTTTTATTAGAAATGCCTACAGCAAATCTGTTAAAAAACTTACACATTTAAACCTAATTATGTCTATGTTAAATCGAAAGACAATACCTTAATACTATTTATTTAATAAATGTGGGTAATAATAATAATGGACAATATTAATAAAATTATATCTACATACAATTTTTCGTCATATATTTCCTACTCAAATAATGCATTGATCATGATCTCATTTGGCATTTCTCACATTTTGTGACAACTTATCCATCATATCACTCTACAAGTAACATTAGATAGTATTGTACTTCATAAAGGTCACAAAGGTACACAAATTCGATTCTCGGAATTGTGCCGGTGTAACTCTCAGGAGGGTTCCGCAATCTAACCAGAGCTCGTTAAGCCCACACCCCTACGGAACCCATATTGATTCTTATGTAATTCAGGTTTTATGGGCGAATTGCGTGAGAAGTTTGTTCGTTTTTTTTGTATAGTTTTCGTCTAGCATTGCAAATATATTTTTACAGATTCTGTTAATATCATGTAGGTATATGTTTTGTATCCTATGATACGATAGATATCTTTTGGATGAAGGTATGTTTTTTATTACCTATTAACTTATATAGTCCACTGCTGGACAAAAAGCCTCCATCTACTTTTTCAACTGGAAAAAGGTTTTAATTATTGCATCAAGATATCCCTTAACCTTTTGCATGTTTACTTAATTTTATTACTTGTAAACAATATACATAATTTTTATATTATACACACCTAATACTAAACTATATTAATATACTAAACTAAACTAAAAACTTATAAGATCCCTTAACACAATCAGGTCTATGATACCCAAAAAAAATACTGAAAATTGGGTATTACTATGAGGACTACTATCGAAATTCTATTTTTTTTAAGTCGATTTCATTTTTAAAACTGCAAAAAAACATCAAAATGAAAACACGATTACTAATCAAAGTTATGAACTTTTGAACATGTTCCATATTTTTCGCAAAACGTCAACTTGTTAGGAGCAGCCGCAGATTAGTATGGAGGACTAAACATTGACGTCACAACACACTATAGCTTTCTGTCTAATTTTCAATATTGAAATAATTGTAACTAGCTCAATATGAAAGTAATTGGAATTCCGGTTTTAGAAAAATATTTAAATTTTTGTATATTTTATATTCTTAACAAGGGTTGGTATTTTTCCTGTGTCGCTTCACAAGCACTCAAATTGTACAGGTACTCACACAATTACTATCTACACTTAGAACAAATATTTATATTAGCAACAGAATTGCTATGACACGTAATCGGTCTGTAGTAATGCTCTCTTAAAAAGTCCTGTATTTATAAGCGAGCTAATTACAGCAGAGCGCTTTCGCTAATCACTCTCTACGACTTGTATTTAACATAATTTTTTTTTTTTGTAAAAGTTATGTATGATTTTAATAGATAGAAGAAGAAATAGGAAATCTATTAATAAAGACAGATTAAAAAAAATCCCAAAGAACATAGGTGGAGATCTTAAAATTGAAAGTCATTTTTTCATACAAACATAAGTCACAATATGGACCTGTCACATTGTATGAAAAGTAAATTTTCCATTTTAAGATTTCGACCTATGTTCCTTGGGGAAAGTTGTTCAGTTTTATGCACCTGATTACCTCGTGTAATATACGCACTCCTTTTAAATTAATCTTGTATATTGAAGTTATTAATTAAAGACAGGGATGAAAAGAAAAGGTTTTGTCTGAAGACATGGCCTGCACGAGCGGTATTATCTACGCCAACTGCCACTTTGCGTGACACACTGCAGGTTCGATCTCCGCGTTGGACATCCATTTATGGACTAGACTTTAAAAGAGGATATGACCTCTGAGTTTGTTTTCACATTTCGACATTTCACCACAGGATCCAGCGAGCTCAAAAAAGGATGTGTAATTTTTTTTGTAAAAACCTTAATTGCAAAATAAATAATTTGAATTTGAATCATGCGATACACAAATGCTTTCTCCATTATATTAATTTTCTACCGAGACGTCTCAGTTCCTCGCATCGTTTAGCAAGCAATGGGGCAAGAAGAGGAGGGTGTACTAGACCGAAACTGCGAATCCGTTTAATTGGCTAAATTGTTTTCGAAACACTTTGTAATTAATTTCTGGAGGGAAATGCATTTAGTGCATGTCTTTATTATTTTATTTTTATCTAGCGGACCTGACGCGGCTTCTTACGGGAAGCACATTATTTAATGCCTACAATCACAAAGGCTCTAGACAGACGAACCGCATTTCAACTGCAAATTCTGGTGCAGTTCTAATATAGTTGGCACGACTGCAATAAAAGAACACGTAAAATTATCGTGGGGGTCAGGTAGGCAGTCTCTTAATGAGAACTACGGTCTTCAACTGTCTAGCTTTTCCCCCAGCTATGTTGGGGTCGGCTTCCAGTCTTACCGGATTTAGCTGAATACTGTAGTGTACATGGAGCGACTGCCTATTTAACCTCTACAAGACATTTTAGTCGGTAATACAGTGTTCACGAAAAGACTGGTTATCATTATCGATTGTCAAAGATCACCTTATGACAGTCGGGACCAGTGGCTTAACGTGCTGTCTTAGGTATGGCCCCTTCGTGTATATGGTCACCCATCCCCGAACCAAATGTGGCGAGTGCGTGTAAACCTTTATTATTGGTCAGACCGCACGGCTTACATTTAGCCACGAGCCCCTCTCAATGTAAACTACAGTATTCAACCAAAAGCACGTGAATACGGTCAACATGCCTTGGGAGAAGGACCGAGGATGAAAGGAAAATCTGTCACAAACTTGCAACAACCATTTACGTAAGTGGATATCAAGAACCAGTCGTGTTCACCCCTCTAGCGAATACAGTCGTGAAGATGACCTAGATTGTGCTAAACCTAGTTCTAAGAACAATGGTATTTATTGAGGCATAATAAGTAGTTTCGAAGCAAACTGACACAACACTAGCTAGACGCAGGAATCTAATAGACTTGCACTCAGATTACATAAGTTTAGAAGCTCTGAGTTTGATTTACAAGCTTTGTCTTGTGGATTTACCTGTGTCAATGTTCGTCATCTTGACCTCATCTTGACGACAATTTAAAGTTACCTATACAGGATTAATTTTTATAGAGTGCGTATATTCTACGAGGTAATCAGGTGCATAAACTAAACAACTTTCCCCAAGGAACATAGGTCGAAATCTTAAAATTGAAAATGAAATATTCAGTATATTCATACAAAGTGACCGGTCACGTGACTTATTTATGTATCGATATGAAAAGATGATCTTCAATTTTAAGATTTCGACCTATTTTTTACGGAAATATTGTTCAGTTGTATGCACTTGATTACCTCGTAGAATATACGCACTCCATTAAAAATAATCCTGTATACCTATACAGTCATTTTAATACAACAACTGAAATCCACAATTCCGCAAGTGCACAAATACAATGTGAAACTCGGTTAGAGTAATCAGCGCTTCTGCCAGTCACAAATCCGTTAGGGTTTAGAGTAGTGTGAGTGTCGTATCATTGTACTACGTAACACAAGCATTTAGCGTAGGGCTAACAAAAATACTATTAACATTTAAAAAGCATTAACATAGAATATACTGTGAAAATTAATTACATCGTTGAAGGCTAGGTCGTTTGTTTCTGTAAACTCGCCACTCGATGGAACTACCAGTCAGATTTGAAAGGACTTTTTCGCAATAGGGAAGGCAGCCAATTTTTTTTTCATATCCGGGTTTCAGATTATAAAATCTTACGATAAATATACGATAATTTATATTTTAGAAAAAAAATATTAGATACTTAAGTTGTGCTTTCATGTCATTGACAAAAAATTGAAAATTTATTATTAAATTACTAAATTTGATGCACCCAGTAGTTGGCCACATTAACTGCGGTATCATTGGCTAGAATTAAATCGTTCAAAGTGCAGGTGTCTGGACACTTTGGGCAATCCAGTAAGTGCGGCATTATCTGGTCGGGAAGGCCGCACTCGCACTGGGTATCCGAAGGGTCTATGATCCCCTATTTTGTCAAACCTTGATTATTACTGTAACTCACTCAATTATTTTTAAACACGAAAGGATAAAGAACCAATTGATTAATTGAATTAAAATATGAAGTCAATCGTTAATTTTGTTAAACATACCCATTCATTTACTCCATACATTGAATTAATTTCTCATCCAAATCGCGTTCTTCCTTGACACATCCTAACCCCATTTCAAATCACTCAAAGTAATTTTCATATTCAATCGGGAATCAGAAATTTAATATCGTAAAATCATGAATCGTTTTCCCATTCATATAATTAGGGACATCCTAATCTCTCTTCGATTTCCCAATGCAGGAAGCCTTCATCCCGCGGATGTTGGAAGCCACTTTCAGGATCACTCGATTGAAATTCAATTCCGTCATAAATATTTTTTACAGTCGTTCATTTGACTAATCGTGTTGAATTGTCATTTTTTTTTATCTTTCTGATTTATATTAATATAAAAATATGAAAGTAGAACGAGCAAAGAGAGAAGAGCTCTTCCGGTAAGACGAATACCACTTCATTCTGTCCCTGTTCGTGACCATGACAATTGCAAAAACATTGAAACGTCGGGAGCTAAAATCAAAATAAACTGCGATAGAATCTATTTAAAAAGAAAATTTAAAGATACAAAAGACTTTTTAATACGTGTTGAATGTTTTTTAGTCAAAAACCGTTTATGCCACACCAACGAAATCAAAACAGTTATAAAACAATTGAATAAACAAACTGATAAGTGAACATTGCATAAATAATTTCCGTATGCAGTATATTTTAATCTTAATCGGATAAATAAATGGGGTCAGTTAACTGGAATCCATTGGAATCGATGTGACGATACCGAACCACTTTGTTTCAAACTTAAAATATGTGACGATTGGATTATTCATTCGGATATTTATATGAATAATGTTTTCTTTTAACTTAAAACACTCTTTAATATTTTTTTTCAGTTGGCAACGGAAAATTGGAGGTTAAACCTGTACGCGGATTAGGTGAAAAAAAAAGATAAAAATGATTGTTCCAGCTACTACTAGCTTTTGTTACACATAATTATTAGCAGATTGGTAAAAGAAAAAATAAACAATAATAATAATAAATATTTTGGGACAGCTCATACATGGCCATCTGATCCCAAACTAGGCAGACCCTGTACTATGGTAACCAGACAACTGATAAACATACTTATATATTTCCAAATACATACATATTATAGATAAATAACACCCAGACACAAAAAAAAAATCGTATTCATCACACAAGGATTTGTCCTGGATGGGAATCGAACCCACTACCAAAAAAGATAAAAAATTACATTCAATGCATGAATATGACATTTCATTTTTTTTAAGTCCTTCCCATTCTCATCTCTCTTATCGATACCATGGTTCTCAAAAAGAGGTTATAGTGATTGACTACTAAGGGTTCAACAAATTATGACTAAAACCGATCAGTATTTCACCCCGAAAAAAGTTTTTTAAGCGGACAAACCCGAGTGTAATTGTATCGTAAATTAGTTTATAATACTTTACTTTGATCCAACAGACAAACTATGTGTATAGTTTTGTTGGATATTTTTGTATGTCATACATTTATCAATTTCCTTTTATTAATAAATAAATAAAAAATAAAAAAAAGTAAAAATAAACAGAGTTACTGGGAGAAAACTTTTGAAACATCACTTTAGTTAACATCAGCGGTCAGTGAGCGTGAAATTGCCACTGATTTAAGTTAAATCGAGCTTGTAAACCGAAAACATCAGTTTAAAGATAAAATAAGCAAATAAATTATATTGCAGTGTTATTTACATGACATTACTTTTTTTACTTTACGCCCGCCCTAAGGAATTTAATTTCACAAATATTCAAATCATATACACAAAGAACACCCAGACTTGAAACAAGTATTTGTGGATCACAAAAATGCTTGTCCCATACGGTCACCAACCACAAGACCAACAGGCCAGTCAAATTTATAAGTTATTCAGACTTTCCGCGTATTAAAACATTACAAAAAAAACATCTGTAATAATAAGGTATTTAAAAAAAAGGAAACTCAACGTTTCCATATTCGGTTATCTTTTAGCATGGATCTTTGTGTTTATATTTTTAGAGTTCCGTAACACGAAAAATAACGATTGCATTATCTTTTAACTTTTTTAGCTAGCTAAGAATTACACAATAATAATTATGTATATAAAAGTTCTGGAGAGTGCAGGAATGCAGGATGGGCAAGACAGAAGATGCACCATATCTTACGATGGGACCCAATGAGAATGTGGTGCCCCAGCACTACATTCACATTACATCACTTTGACCCCCTTTTCAAACTTGAAATTAAAACTAATTATGGTCGATTTTCGACCACTATCGGGCCTCTAGTTAACAATAACTAGGCACACAAAATAAATAACCTACAGAACCCTCACAAAACAGGTTCAACTTCCTCTCAATCTTTCACGAAATTGCGAATGTGATTTGATAAAGAAAGGCAAACAGTCCGTTTCGTGCATGAACAGGTTCTGATCTAATTGAAAATTAAATTAAAAATTGTACTCTGTATTTCCAATTAAGACTACATTTACAAAAAGCCCGAAGACTAAGTGTACTCTTTGTATTCTGGCAAGCTGCCAATATTCTTTGATTTCAAAAACATGTTCATGTTAAAAGAGGCGTATACTTGCCAAAGAATAATTTTATCCAGAAGCTGTTTTTGGAATTTTAAGATATTAATATTTTGATACTAACTAATTAAATTTGTATTTATTTTCTTAAACATTTTCAGACGTTCTTTGAACAAAGCCCAGCTTATTTTACTATTTTTAATAATGACCAAATAATAATACTTATTTTGAGACAACTCACGCACGGCCATCTGATTCCAAACAGGCTCTACCAAAAAGCCTGTTTCATATCATCCAGAACAGTCATTTAATTATAAATACATGGTAAGTAATAATTTTACACCCAGACAAATAGGTTTAATAGCTATGAATTGTAGTCGCCTTTAAATATTATTTTATATTGCAATAAAATAATAATCCAAAATTTAAAAAATGAAATAAGTTTTTAATGAAATTTCCAGAATCTATTATAAGTAGATGTTCTATTCCGGTTTTAACATGCTACTTGCAAGTAATTGTTATATATTTATTATTACAATTACAGACAAGGGCAACGGGTTATATAAAAATAATAATAAACTACACGTTAGTAATTAAATTGACACGAGGCACTAGATCTTTTATAAATCATTTTTTTTATATATAAGCTATTCAATAAAACTATTTTAACTCCAAGGCAAATAGAACTTTTAATCTGAATTCATAAGGTATAAAACGCTTATGTGGGTACAATCTAATTATCAAATTATCTACCAAGTTCAAAATAAAAGTATCTCGTTGGTTTAATTTGTCTTATTTCTAAAGTTTCAGTTATAAAATCGAAAGATCTTTGAAATTATTCAAGTTTTTGTAAATTTTAAGTTTTTAAACCTGAAAAAGTACGAACTGATTTTTTGAAAAAAAATATATTTAATTTTATTTTATTAATTAGAATAAATAAATATTTATTTCAAGGCAAACACTTTTCCCAAGAAAGTGACTGATTAATTAATTGTGTATAGCCAATTGTGTAAGCCATTGTGTACCTAGCCAAGTGACATTTCTACAAGCGAAATCGCTGATCGAATCGCTCAAATGTATGGAAGTGACAAGTGTGAGTCACGTGACTTATCGAAATCAAATGTCATTTCCATACATATAATGTCATTTATGCGATCTCTATCATAGTTAACGCTTGTAGAAATGTCACTGGGCTAGGGGGGCAGATCTCTGTAATACATATTATTGCAAACGTATTGAAATCTTAAAATGTCAAAAAATGACAGTCAAGTGTAAAAAGTTTACAGCTATGCTGTGGTGTTTATTACAATAACTAGCTGAAGCGCGCGACTTCATTTGGCTAACTTTCAAAATCAGTTTACTGAATAAAATAATGTTCTTTACGGAAATCTTGTAAAGCAGTTTTTTTTTTCTTTTTTTACGCAGGAGGTCTGTATTATTCTGTTTTAAATATTTACTACTGTAGCTACTGCGTTGATAAGATTGCTTTATTTCCATAGTATAATAACAAAAGATAGTTTTGTATATTATTAAAGTAGCATATACACTCTTTTGGGCAGTAAATTAACGGCATTCCAAAGTTTATCAAATTAGGTTGCGTGGTTTCGTCATGAAGGCGTAACAAACAGTCGCACATTATGAATAATAAATATTTGTATAATAATTTATTTATATTTTTATTATAGTGCTTGTTCTTGACCTATTTGTGATCTTTAACCTAGCGGCACGTGCTTTGCATGATATTAAATGACCGTTAAATATATAAGAACATTTATGTTCTATTCGCAAGGTCACAGGATCTTACCCACGTTAGATAAAAATCTATTGTATTACTAGACTCTTCATTAGCCATTACTACCTATCTGAGTCAGTTCCCGGATCCAAGTTACAATACTATGTAGAAGTTATAAAGATGATAGAAGAAATCGCTTATAGTGCCTTACCTGACCCAGTGGCCAAATTTGGAACTTATGTTAGTTTACTAATTTCATTTTTGGAACGAAGTTCCTTATGGCGCGTTGCGGCGGGGTACCCTAGCCGGTAAAAAACGGCTGTAGCGTTACCGTAAGATTTTTATGTATAGTCTATGTAAGATGGCTATACAGTGTCTAATGTATAGTCTAGTATAGTATGCGGAATGACTGTTATTATTATTGCAGTTTGCTATTATTATACTTTTTTCATAAATCATTGTAAATAAAATAAAGGTTTAAGATAATTTTGTAAAGTTGTTTTTATTATATATAATAAGGAACTTCGTTCCTATCTGCTGTCCCACGACACCACACGTTTTTATTATAGTTTAAATATAATAAAATCAAAAATTAAGATTTAATTAACTTCTTGTCATTAGCATTATTGCATTAATACATATTTTATAACAAAATATTATATTATTAAAGTAGGATTTTAAACCAATCCTTCTTCTTCTTCTACCTAGCCTTTTCCCAAGCTATTTTGGGGTCGGCTTCCAGTCTTACCGGATTTAGCTGAATACCGTATTTTACATGGAGCGTCTGCCTATCTGACCTCCACAACCTATTGCTAGGTAATACAGTATTCCATTGTAATGACTTAACGACTATCAAAGATCACTGTATGACAGTCGAGACCAACGGCTTAACGTGCTTTCCAAGGCACGGGGGGGTCTCGATATGTTTACAAATGGTCACCCATCCACGGACCAAGCGCGGCTTAACCTTTATTATCGGTCAAACCGCACGGCTTACTTAGCCACGAGCCCCTCCGATGTTAAACCAATCCAGCCTTTCATATCTATGCAAATGAATCTGCATCTATGTATGTAATGCATGTATGAATGAATGAAATCTCTGAAACAAAAACCGGACATTGTAGACTCGTTTAATTTGGTTTGAACTCGCGCTAAATATAATTGTAATTAACCAACAGTTAACTGTTGTCACGTGCTACACTTGCATGTATTATTATGTAAAGTAGTGCGAGTATTCACAGTAATTATATTTATTTTACACTTATATTTACATCACAAATTATAGGTAGCATGGGAAGATATTAAGTAGGTGTTATAAACGTGATTAACGTGACTTCGACTGAACGGATAGCCGAGTGGTATAGGTCACCAGACTAATTACCACTGTGCGCGACGTGCTGCGGGTTCGATCCCCGCATGGGACAAGCATTTGTGTGATCCACAAATGCTTGTTCCAAGTCTGGGTGTTCTTTGTGCATGTGATGTGAATGTTTGTGGAACCCCCGCGACACAAGGATTAAATTCCTAAGAGCGGGCGTCGTATTAAAAAAAAAGTGTTATTTGAAATTCCTAAATTAAGTCGAGAACCTGGAGGAATATACGATGATGTGGGGATTCAAATGATAATTATTATTGAAGATCTGTAAGCGTAATAGCCAGGGCGTCGACTTGGAATTATGTAAGTGCCGGTTCGAAACCCATTACACTACAGACACCCATTCGTAATACACGCATTAAGCTTAGCACGAGAGGTTAACAAAAATACTAGTGATGTGCGAGCCACGTTCCTAGTAAGCTTATAAAAAAGTAAAATAATAAAGAATCTCACGCACAGATTTGAACATACAAGGTTGATAAGACCTTCGGCCAGTTCAGTCGGTTCATATTTAGGTATCTAATTTGTACATCACCTATTTATTGTACACCTTATTTTTTATAAAAGTAACCTATGAATAAATATAAATAAATAAATGTGGACAACATCACATACATTGCTCCAAATCCAAAGTAAGTAGCTAAAGCACTTGTGTTATGGAATCTGAGACAACGAAGGTACCACAAACACCCACACCCGAGACAATGAAGGTGTTTTTCTACATTGACCCGGCCGGGGATCGAAGCCGGGACCTCAGAGCTGGCGACACCTTGAAAACCCGTGATTACCCCACCACGGAGGTCGTCATAGTTAGATTAACTTCCTCTCCATTAGAGTGACAATTTGGAACCGCGCACCTAGAGTCTTTTAAAAAGCGCGTATTTTAGGTTTACTAGAAACAAAAACATTTTGTTTTGAATTGATTTGGTCGAAACAAAAGACTAACACACAAAAGGATTTATCGTAAAATATCCTCGTCGATGTTATGTTGCGTCACTTGTATATCAGACACCATTGTCGTGTATGAGCATTGCGTGCATAAATAAGGGAGTTAGTAAGAAATACTGATAGCTTAAACACGCGGAACAACAGGGGACTTATTCTCTAAGTCCAAATAAAAGAATCTCGGGTCGCCAAATCTTTTTTATGTTCTGAAAGTCACCGGGTAGTGTTAGTATATATGTTACAGTCAAAACTCTTAACCAGTCAAAAGTACTATTGACTAGCAAAATCAGTCAAAAGTACTTTTGACCGTATGCTTTAGTCAATAATAATTTTGACTAAAAATTATTGTTTATTAGTACTTTTGACTGCAAATTTGCGGTTAAAAGTACTTTTGACTGTCGCTCTTCGTCAAAAGTAGTTTTAACTGTAATAAAGCATCAGTCAAAAGTACTATTAACTCGTTAGATGTGAATAAAAAATATATTTATTAAATGTGAAATCGTTTATTACGAAAAATTTGGCATTACAATCAATACAAAGAAAACATACACTTAAAAATTGTCATTAAAATAGGTAATCTGAAAAACACAGGTTATAAAACACAGTTTTGACTGATACAACCAGTCAAAACTACTTTTGACTGGAATCACTTAGTCAAAAGTACTTTTAACCAGCTCCATTGGGCAAAAGTACTTTTAACTGTTATTTCAGTCAAAAGTATTATTGACTAAAGCATACGGTCAAAAGTACTTTTGACTGAATTTGCTAGTCAATAGTACTTTTGACTGGTTAAGAGTTTTGACTGCAACATATACATTATAGGCCATTTAACAGTTTTTTTACTTAAAAGTATAGTAAGTTGAAAGAGATAACGCCTTTTTTAACCCTACACCTGAGAATATTGAAAATGTATTGCCCTATTTCGTAAAGAAATTTTTTTTGGGACATCATTATCGTATACACACAGTATACTTAAACGAGATTGATGATTAGAAATATTTTTTTATACTAGCCTTTGCTCTCGTTCTGCTCGCGTGGGCGTCCATTGTCGTTAGCGATTAGCCTATAGCCTTCCTTGATAAATGGACTATATAAAACTGAAATAGTTTTTTAAATCGGATTAAACAAATGTTAAAATATTTGGAAACAATTATTTGAACAAACATAAACTAAAAACGGATTCTATCGCGGTTTACTTTGTTTTTAGTTGCCGACAAAGTCACATTGGTACTTGCCAGGGGTTCGAACCTGCAACCGTGTGCATGCGAATCCGGTCATTAAACCGCTAGGCCACAACGACAGCACTAGGCTAATTGGACATAGTTACACGATAAGGATCCAATCCACAAAACTACCAAAATTGAGTTAAGTATACCAAAGAGACCGTAAAGGTGATCCAAGTCCCTATTTTCTTGAATAATATTTGCAGTATGAAATTAAACTTAGTAAATTTGATTTAAAGTTAAAATATAATCAGTTTACCTTCTAATTTCAATAAAACCAACAAATTTAGAGCATCGCATCATAGAAGAATTCCGATGCAAACTTTAAATTGCAATATCTCAAAACTAGCTTAATGTGGATTGGATCCTTATCGTGTAACTACGTCCAATTATGAAAGGGGTTTCGAAGCGTGTATTATTATAACTTTTTTTTTAATGTAATTCTTCTCCGAAACGGTGATGGCCGGATCACCTAGATTCGTTTTATCGAACGGGCCTTTGCCCAGCTTTTAGAAATGTTAGAAATTTAGTCTTGAAATAATAATGATGATAAAATTGTACGGAACATACGGAACACTAGATTGTTAAAGAAACGTATTTTTACCACGTTATATCAATAATGAATCAAGTGTATAAGTATTAAATATCCTATAGAAGTTTATTACATTGGCAGGCGTCATGCGATAGAGTCTGTGGCTATCAACTATAGGATAATGTCGTATTCTTATTTAATTTTTATTCTCTTTGGTAAGTCTATTTAAAATATTAGAATTTTGTGCATATTTACATTAATAATTTTTATCAGAATTCATATAATATCGATAAAGATGTCAATTCTGGGAAAATTATAAGCAGATTTGAAAATGATTTAAAAAAAAAAGAAATTTCAGAATTCGACTGTTTCTTATCGATTTTAATTTAAATATGATCCTTATTTTGATCAATCTTCAACAGTCCAACATTCTGGCTTTTTTGAAGTCCCCTCCAGTAAGCAGTCTTCTTCGACATTTATTTTTACCCTTTTAAGAAATATCGAAAGAAAGTCCGATAGGAAATGTCTCTTCCCTCGAGGTCAAAAAAAATAATTTAATTAAAAAAAAATTCAGCAATTACTTCAGACAATTAATTCAGCATTTTCTTTTTCAGTCTCATCAATCAACGCGGTCAATATACCAAATAAAAACTCTCCTTATATAGATGCAATTATACATGAAATAAAACAAGAGTTACGGACTCCAGAAGAGTTACCTTGTTTGGAGAATACTGTGTTGCTCTTGGAGAATGTCAAGAATTATACGCTTTGGGCTACGTGGGGTAAGTATACAACCTTCTTTTTAACCAGCTTCAAAAGGAAGAAGTTCTCAATTTGACTGTACGTTTTTTCATGTTTGTTACGCGATTTATCCGTCAATTGAAACTGAAAAAAAATGTCAGTGATATCAGCCTCAAATGGAGTCCAAATGAAAGTCATAAACATTGGATTCAACAGATTGGTTAAATTCTTATATCAAAACATTTAAAATAATAATAAAAAAATTAGAAGTAAGTATGTCTTATGAAATTTCATTTAGTCCACTTCCGTTCAATTCAAGTTAGTTTTTTTTTTAGATTAATGTGTTTACTTAATTGTTAAGTACTTACCTACACACTGCAACTGAAATATGTGTCTAACATTTTCATCTTAAGATTATTTTATGCCTCGTCTATACTATACGTAAGCAATGTTGGAGACAACCTCAAGGGTCCAATATGTATTTTTGAAGCGGCGGTAGCCCAATGGCTAGGTCATCGGACTTGCGATCATGTCGCTGGTTCGAATCCCACCCATTACACTACCGACGTAAACTCACTCGTAACACAAGCATTTACCTTAGCACGAGGGGTTAACAAGAATACTATAGTGATGTGTGTCCTATATTATCAGTAAGCTTTTTAAGAAAAAAAAACTGAACATATTGTTTTCATGTTGCATTTATGTAAACTATAGGTAGGTAATAAAAAAAAGGACAGTTGTTGGGTTGTTCATCGGTCACTATTACTATACAGGATTAATTTAAAAGGAGTGCGTATATTCAACGAGGTAATCAGGTGCATAAAACAGAACAACTTTCCCCATTTTCATACAAAGTGACAGGTCACGTGACTTGTGTTTGTATAAAAAGATGATTTTCAATTTTAAGTTTTTTGCCTATTTTTTTTTGAGAACAGTGTTCAGTTTTGTGCACCTGATTACCTCGTTGAATATACGCACTCCTTTTAAATTAATCCTGTATTAAGTATTAATTCCTTTTCAGTCCTTGTGTCTTTTCTACGGTAAAATTTTCTTATCTTTTGCGGTTAAAGGATTTATTTAACGATTGATTTATTACTATGCTGATAATAAAATGGAACATTTGTCATTTATATGCAAAAATAAAATACCGATCTTTAACCTCTCTATCCATTAAAACTCTACTATAAAACTATTATTATGTGTAGGTTGTCATTTGCAAGTAAAATTAAAAATATTTAATAGAGATTTTACATTCTTTACTAGTATCATCACAGGTTAGGACCTGTGCATTATTTTGTATATTATTATGAGCCAAAAATAATAATTAAAAAACAAGTTAAAATCAATCAGCAAGACCTACAATACATAATCATATTATTATAATGACTATAAATTTAACAAAAACAGTGGCACAGGAATAATAATTTAATCCAAAAAATGTATGTAAGGACTTGGTCCTTTTACCCAGTGATCCTTTTCACTTTTGTCTTTTTCCAAATTAAGTCTTTATTTTGTATCTTCGTATTATACTTTCAGTATGGAACGCCAACTTGCTCCCTTCAGGCAACATGTACGCCTCCTGGATCCAGCTAGGGAACTTCGACCAGTGCATGAAACCTCCATGGTTGACCTCAAATTCGCAGTTCCGAAGCCAGTATTGCATTGCTGACGTCAAGTTAACAAATGACACAAAACAGCTAAATAGATTTGATCCTTATAGTTCTGCTGAGGAATATATTAAAGTGAGTACGGCTTTCTTTCTTTTACAAAACCCTAATTTGATCCCCGTACGATTTAGTCGTTAAAAAAAATATCTAAACTAGGTACTTTTTTTTTCAGTCACCAACCCGAAAACTAGGTTATCCTTTGAACAGAATAAACTGGGGAGTTTGTATGCCGTCTTCTTGCCAACCCCACTCTATTGCTAGCATCCTCAAGGTTATGTACCAACGGACCAGCTTTAGTGCCGCTGGTCCTCTTATCACAGTTGACAATTGCCAAATAGCTGGTACACAGCAGCAGTATACATTCGGATTTTTTATATTCATGTAAGTAATTCGTTTATTTATTTTTATGTCACTTACTTTTACCTTTTAATTTACGGATTTTTTTTTCAAGCCTTCTTTTGAGAGAAGAAGCTGCAGATGATAGGCATTAAAGAATTGCTTATAAATACTCAACCGTATCTTTCCGGGTAAGGCACAGGGTTGAAGGGAAAAATTCTCATTGACTGTAATGTTCTGTTTAATGGTCGTTAGAGCCGATAAGGCGACAAACTATCACATATATTACATACTTATCGTAAGTTCGCTACACTTAAAGTACGGTACGCTACCTTACTCTCTGTAACTATAAGAAAGAGTTTTGTATAGAAAAGGATGAAAGACCAGAATTCCGAATTCAATACTTTTACTCCAAAGGACCATGGGTGCTTTTGTATGAACACTGAGCCTTTCAAAGTTATGCAACAGTGGTGAAACTAATGTCATATGAAAGGTCTCGGGGTGTACTTTATTTTATTATATGGCAGCTAAGTTAAAATCCAGCGTGAAATTCAATTCGTTCGAACAAAATATTGTACTTAAATCAGAAAGGCGGAAGCAATTTAATTTTTTCAAATGATTTTGAATTTTGAGCAGGTGGTGGGACGTGCTGGACAGTTCAATACTTAGCATTCGTCAATAGTTATATCCTTAAAGAATAATGCAGAACCAGTACAGTTAGTGATGATTTTTTCAGAGCACTGTTAGTAACTTTGATAGTTTTGGTCGCTGTTTCTACGTATTACCGAAGTTATGTAACCAGTAACGAAGATCCTGACAGTCTAGGTAAGTGCATTAATAACTGCCTAGCCTTTTTCCAAGCTATGGGGTCAGCTTCTAAATTCACCTGGTTCTATAAATAAAAGTTGAGACCGAAAATAACAGAAAAACGGTAACTACGAACCAGAACAAAAATATTGTATCACAGGTGCCAGTGTCTTCCCTAATTAAGTTACAGTGTTTCCAATTTCAGACACATTAGTAACAAAATCCTTTTGCCTGGTGAAGAACTGCCAGGATCTGGTGAAGCAGAACAAGGAAGAGATCAGAGTGATGAACGGCATGAGGTTCATCACTGCTGCAATAATAGTTTTCATACATGAAATCTTTTACATACTATTCTCAGGATTGACAAATACTTTGGACTATGTGAATGTGAGTATTGTATTGTATCAATGTGATTTTTTATTATTTAGAGCACTGACTCTCCTACTGCAAGGCAAGACAAAAGCCTTCTTTCCTTATCTCCATTTTTGAACCAATCCTTGTAAAACGCGTTCAGCTCGTCCCTTTATCTCTGCCTCACATTCTGCACTCATGTCCGGCCAAGGCTCATTTAAAGACAGATTTTTTAGCAACGACCATAATCTGAGTCTTTAATCACAGATCTAGTCTTGCAAGAAGAACATTGAGAACTACTAAAATATAGGATTTAAACGTTGCCAGCCCCCACTCCTGTCTCTACTTTTCCGCCACTCCTTACTTTTTTATTATACAATCATCATCATACTTAATCCACTCCGCATTTTACAGTCAAAATTAAAATGTATGTCAACTAGCGCCTACAGCATTTGCTTCTACTTAGAAATTTTTATATTTTTGATAAAGACCATACTGTTGGCTGGTCATGTTTGTTGAAAAACCGATAGCCGGTGGAGCAGAGGTCCTTGAGTTGAGACCATGAATGGGCAAACGCAGTGTTGGACACCAGATGGACCGATTACCTGAAAAGGTTGTCGGATCGAACTGGGTGGTGAGAGGCAAAGGACCAGGTGTTGTGGCGCAACTTGGGAGAGGCGGTAAACCACGATAGGCTGATGATTGATACCATGCCACACCAATTACAGAATCTAGAAGGCACAGCAGGCTTGTTCGTTCATCTTGATATAGCCGTGGATACGTTCCTCGTCATGTCTGGTCTACTACACATCAAAGGTCTACTGGCTAACCCTGAACGGCAAAAGAATCTGTTTCTGGTCCTATGGAAGCGATATTTAAGGTATTGACATTTTTAGAAATGTTTTTGGATTAATATATTACTCTGACCTCACCCAATCTTACCTCACCCATTCTTGTAGGTTAAATGCTGTAGCTTTAAAACGACGCAAATAAAGTTAAAAACATTTAAGATTTTAAATTGACTGCACGGACGTACTGCGAATTCAATCGCCATAATGGGACATGCATTGGTGGTGTTTTGTGCATGTTTGCATTTTTGTAAACCTCTGCGAGACTAAGATGAAATAATTTCCTTAATTTCCTTATCGCATAATTCATTAGAGAAGTCAGAGAAGTCATTTGTTTTTTAAGAAGTAAACACATCAGCCGAAAACATCATAATTATAAGACATCATAATAATATCATAATGAAAAACGGTCTCTGTTGATTCCAGATTAATAGGACCTTTCGCAGTGAGCATTTTCTATCTGACTGCTGTAGCTAAGTACACTGGTTCTGGTCCACTATGGCACAGGAACACTAACATCGAAACAGAAGTTTGCTTGAAAACTTGGCGACTTAGTTTAATTATGCTTAACTCTAATCCAAAGGAACTTGTAAGTCAATTTATTTATTTATTTCTTGGAACAAAAAAATGAAATTACAATATCTTGTGTACGGTAACAGCCAAATTCGTTTAGAAAACTGTGGCTATAAGCGCAATTATGAAAAATCTTCTGGGAAACTATCTGACCAATAATTTGTCTCCTTGATGGTCCGCTCGTGGTCCTTCATCACGGAGTTCACAGGTGATAACAGGGCGTGCAATTATTTTAATTACTTTGTACTTTAGTATAACCTGATCATACGCTCTGGTTTAAGTTTGTAGATAGATCTAGTTAGGTTTTCACTTGGCTTACCACCTTGATGGTGTCCGTGATGACACTTATGTTTATCTTTTAGATTAAGAGTTTTAAAAAGCAGATCTCACCAGTATTGCTCTCTTTTAGCTTCGTTGTATCCGAAACTGAAATCTTATTTAATCTCACTTCTAGATATGAACATAACTTTGCTGCTACAGTCCTTAGAGTTTATGGATTTTTCACCAGTTCATTTCCGAGATAAAAAATCTTGTAAGTAATTTATCCTTCATTTTCAGTGTCATGCGGTAACCTGGTACCTTTCCTGTGACTATCAGCTGACGATCTTAGGAACAGTTCTGTTCTTCTTTTACAAAAAGGACAGGAAACTTGGTTTCACAGCTTTTGGAACTGCTGTGGTCTTCTCACTAATCATACCCGGGGGGTTGACGTATTGGTACCAACTGCATGCCATACATTTTCTGAAGCTAGGGTAAAATAATATTTTTCAAGACCTACACATTAGAGAATTTTCAGATAATTTGATAATCGATTACAAATCCAAACACTCGAAATTATGCTGTTTTATTTTGTTTGACAGTCTCAAGACAAACTATACGCAAAAAACGTTGTAACACACAGTTTAGTAGTTTTCCAATCAAAAGTAACCTGAAACCAAGAATTCATTCGGTTATTTTTTGTAAATTATGAAATTGACTGAATCAACCAATCAAATTATTATTATTTTATTTCAATTAAGCCATTTCAGGCACTTACAAATCGTTAAATGACTCTAGTTTCAATGTGCCATTCTTATGGAAAAGAACCCGCAAAAACTCCATACAATAAAATAAGCTGGTTACTGTTCCTGCATTTTTTACTATTTAACTGTCTGTAATGTTTGTAGTTAATCGATTGATATCGTTTCAGTGAGTTTCTCCACTCCATTCGTGATAATGTGGAATTCAGCTATACATACACGACGAGCTATAGTCGCGCGGGATCCTATCTCGTCGGCATCGCTCTGGGATATATCATGACATTGTACAAACCATCTAATTATAGAAATAGAATATCCAAGGTAAGCACTGTAAATACTTAATTTTTTTTTTTTTGTTAGCCCGTGCTGTCCCACTTCTGGGCAAAGGTCTCCCCCATACTCTTCCATCCTTCCCTGTCGGAAGCGTGCTGTGGCCAATCGGCGAGAAAATTGTCCAGATCTTCTCGCCAACGCTTTCTTGGTCTGCCTCTAGGTCGTCTTCCATCCTCAGGGATCCATTGAGTAGTGATCTTCGTCCACTTATCCGGGTGCATTCTGAAGATGTGACCCGCCCAATCCCACTTCAGCCTTGCAGATTTATTGCCCACATCGACTATACCAGTTATCATTAATTATCATTAAAAATTAAAATTACGAAACAGAAGCAGCGGTAGCCAAATGGCTAGGAGTCGGACTTTTGGTCATGTCATTGCCGGTTCCAAACCCAACCATGGCACTAAAGGCGTGAACCCACTCGTAACACAAGCATTTAGCTTAGCACGAGGAGTTAACAAGAATACCTCAAAGAAAGATCCCTTTGCTTACCTTAATGTTAATGTTCCGAGTGGGTTCCCGTTTCTCGTCGGTAGTGCAATTGCTGTGTTTTAAACTAGCAACCACATGATCGCAAGTCCGGAGCACTATTCATTAGGCTAGCGCTGCTAATTTACTTAAAACAATACTGACACTCGTGGTGGCCTAGCGGTTCAATGAACGGATTCGCATGCACATGGTTGCAGGTTCGAACCCAGGCAAGTACCAATGTGACTTTTTCAAAGTTATATGTACTTTCTTAATCGTTCTAAGACATAATTGACAAACGGTGAAGGAAAACATCGTGAGGAAACCTGGATTCCCAATATTGGAATCTGAAATCGCTAACCCGCAATGAGCAAGCGTGGTGATCAATGCTCATCCCTTCTCTATAAGGGAAGAGGCCTGTGCCCAGCTGTGGGACGTATATAGGCCTGTATTATTATTATACTGACACTGCTTTCAGACTAGACTAATTCTCTTTCCAGAAATGGTCAATAATTGGAACAGCTATGAGTATGCTGGTGATGATCTACGTGATATCTCTCGGCCACTTCTTCTTGGAGCGAGATTACAACAGTATTGAGCATGTGGTAGCTACCGTATCGAATAGAGTGGCCTGGGCTGTTGGAGTCAGCTGTATTATAGGGATCTGTGAATATGGGTCGGTCCGTAAGTGAATTTTGAGTCTTACCATTTTTTTATATCTGGATTTTTTAAACAAGAATACGGTTGGTAGGAGGGCGTAGTGGTTCAATGACCCACTTGCGATGATGATGCCAGATTCTACACATAGTTAAGGCAAGTACCAATTTGGCTTCCTGGAAATTATAATAATTATTCTAAGACACTATTGAAGAAAAGGGTGACATCGTGAGGAAACCTGGATTCTGAAAAATTTAATCTGAAATCGTCAACCCGCAATAAGCAAGCATGGTGATAAATGCTCGTTCCTTCTCTACAGGATTAATTTAAAGGGAGTGCGTGCGTATATTCTACAGGTCACGTGACTTTATGTTTGTATGAAAAGTTGATTTTCAATTTTAAGATTTCGAACTGTTCCTTGTCTTATTGTTCAGTTTTATGCACCTGATTACCTCATAGAATATACGCACTCCATAAAAAATAATCCTATATATGAGAAGTGGCCTGTGCCCAGTATTGGGACATTTATAGGCTGGTATTATTTATATGCGATCCTTTTGCAAGCGGTTACTGTTACCCATGAACGCTTAAACCACCAGGGTAGCTAAACTACAGAGCTGCAGTGCCAGTTGCAGGTACAATTCCTGCCTGAGGTTAAAATTATTCTTTTGCACCATTTGTATTTAATTACAAATATTCGCTTGGATTGCGTTCATCTTTACTAAAAAGCTGAAGAGTTTGTTTATTTGGTTGAACACACTTATCTCAGGAATTACCGGTTCGATTTGTAAATTATTTTAGGGTTAGATAACCCATTTATCGAGGAAGCATTTTTTCCGCAGTAACCTTAGCCGCGAAAACAAAGTTATTTCTCCTACAAGTAAAATTTTCCATGCAATTTGTAAGAAAAATACACCATAAACCGTTGTTAAAGATAATTATAATTAAAATCTTCCCCTGCACAGTTAAATTAAGTTTATCAGGACATTTTGGTCTCTTCATTTTCGTGAATGCTCATTACAACGTCGACGTGATAATTAGATGCTTGATAACGGAGCGACAACTTAACTTTGTGCTGTCAGTGTGCAATTAACGGTAACCCATCTGGATCGTGACCTTAGCCAGAGTTGCTTAACTACTTTTTTTTCACTAAAACCTTTTTTTTCTAGAATTACATTTCATTCATTTCATTTTTAATTCATATTTTTTAGAGTTAAATTTTATATACCATTTGGATGTTGGACCCTTTTTGGCTTTATTCTGAGAACTTATTTTTGTTTCCTAGACTTACATTTACTTCTAAATAATTTAATTTAAATCAGTTTAACTTGCTTGAAGAAAAATTTCAAATGAACTGCTTAACTGTGATCCCTTCACGAGTTTCGTCTGTGTATCTTTGTTTCTATATGTCTGTGTGGTTATGTACTTGCCAATGGATCAGAGCGTCTATGTATTTATGGGCTATGTGTCTAATTGTTCACATGTTTGTTTACCTTCGTGGCTACGTTTAAATATGTTATCCATTCCGTCTATATGTCTTTGTTACTTATCTGTGGGCTTATGTATCTTTGTTTCTGTTTTTCTATGTCCCTGACCGACTATTTATTTATGTATATTATTATTTGACGACCTCCGTGGTCGAGTGGCGTACACACCGGTTTTCAAGGTGTCGCCAGCTCTGAGGTCGCGGGTTCGATCCACGGACGGGTCAATGTAGAAAATAAATTTTCAACATTGTCTCGGGTCTGGGTGTTTGTGGTACCTTCGTTGTCTCTGATTCCATATCACAAGTGCTTTAGCTAATTACTTTGGATTCGGAGCAATGTATGTGATGTTTTCCACATTTATTATTATTTGTTTTTTTTTTCTGTTTCAGCTCTTGTCAGCAATTTCCTTGGTCTATCAGTCTTCACGCCTCTCAGCCGGCTTTCCTACGGCATATATGTGATCCACACGGTACTAATCCAACGAAAAAAGTTCACCTTAAGGTCACCTGTACATTATGACTTATATAATTTTGTAAGTATTATTATAGATAATTTCTTCTTCATAGGGTGCCACTCCGCTACCACAGGTCAACAGCTAATTTCACAAAATTATCTCCACCTGTTCTACCGAACACCATTGCTCCTTAACTCCTGCAACACTCAAAACGGAGCAAGGATGAGTATATATTTAAACTTCAATCACTTGATTTACAGTTAAATATATTCCATGTAGTGCGTACAACAAACAATACAACGTGGGGTCGTAAAGTTGCGGAAAATCTAAACACCGCTATTCAGAAATCGCGTCTTATCTAACAACGCCATCTATTAGCAACATTTTAAACAACATTTCAAAAAGATTTCAAAAAGAAGAAAAAAGTTAAAACAAAAAAGATATGATCTTTGTACGGAACCCTCGGTGGGTGAGTCCATCTTGAACTTCTGCATCTCCAAGCCTCCGTTCTCATCCATGCCCGACCTGCACCATCTTCCATATCATCGACTCACCTTTATCTGCCTGACACTTTTTTTTTTTCAGATTATGGATACTATCGGAACCCTAACTGCATCAATAGTCCTAAGTTTCCTCATGTGGGTGCTGGTGGAAGCTCCAGCTATTAACCTCAGCAACAATCTTGTTTTTAATAGGTACGTATAGCTATTCAACACTCTTTTTATACGCTGAATATTTTGTTAATGGAGTATGAGGCATGTCCTGGCACAGTTGGTCTGTAGAAGTGTACATTATAAAAACAGCGCTTAAGCGCTTTTCAGCCAAAGGAAGCACAAAAAGCTGTTAACTCTGCTCCTGACCACTTCCTAGTCCTCTTTAACTTTCCATATTGACAATCTCCTGTGCATCTAGACAGCCGTATTTAATAGGTATCTCTCACATCTCTGTTCATGAGAACGTGACTGAAAGTCAATCAGGAGGTCTTTATTTTTGAAAAAATCAATATCCATAATATTAATCGAAATGTACTTTGATAATTTTCAGGTCAAAAAAGACAGCAAGCAAGAAAACAGAGAAAAATGGAATACAGAAAGAGAACGGGGCATTAAAAACTAAATCTTTATAAGACACTAGCTTCTGCCCGCGACTTCGTCTGCGTGGACTTCAGAATTGGGTTAAAAAAATGAAAAATGAGAAATAATTACAAATGGAATAAAAATTTCGCCCGTGTTATCGCTTGCGCTGTAATAGAGAAAAATACCAAATTTCAAAGCTGTCTGCACACGGCTTAACTCGTAAACAATTTTCAATTTTCCCTCGAAAAGGTAGCCTAATCTATTTTATTCCTATCTTTTCTATTTCTAAGGCAACAAGCATGCCAAATTTTACTCAAATCCGCTCAGCCGTTATTGCGTGATTAATTAACAAACATCCACACTTTCACATTTATAACATGTTCATCAAGTTATAGATTATAATTATTTTTATTATAACTTTACCTCTTCAAACCTATTCCAATTAAAGAAGGTCGGCTACCAGCTGCTGGAATCTATCTCTATCTTTTGCAAGACGGTTCAGTTGCGCTCGCGATCCCCGTCCACCCCCGGATGTAGAGGAGCCACGACTTCCTTCTGCGTCCAACTCCTCTTCGTCCCGCAACCTTGCCCATCAAAATTACTTGCAGGAGTTCATATCTATCATGGCATCTATTAATTTGGGTGGCACTTAAAGAAGAAGAAGAAGAAACGTATTCCACTGTGGTGAAATAAGTATCCGATTTACTTTAACTAGACTAATAAAACAATATAGAATACGGAATTGTTTTTATTAATTACGTTATTGCATTTAACACAAGATAATATACAAATCAAAAAATTGTTTACCTTTGCGTGTTCTAAACTAACTGACATCTACACTACCGAGTTAAATCCACTCATAACACAAGTATTTAGCTTAAAACAATAGGTTACCAAGCATAAAAGCTGTGCTTTTTTTGTTAACAAGCCAAATAAAAGCAATGTCATTGACCCAAATAGAGATTTTTTGTTTATTAAAACATAAATTTATTGTGTCTACCAAATGCCTGCATTTATCTAAAACTAATATCAATTTGTACTGTACAATTATTGTTTTTTTGGCGGTCTTAAATCACCATTATATAATATGTTTATGCTTCAATAGAAATCACACCTAATATAGAGATTAGAGTGTATTGTAAATTCACAGGTAACGCCATATTTGTTGTGTGGGCCAAAATAAATGACACAGTATAATAATGTTTTTTTAAATATTTTAATTTATAGAGTCTACATGTGAGGCGAAGGAGTATTTTCTGAATGAGAGGATTATATTGTGGGGACAGTTTTGAGTATGAACGTCGATAGATATAAAGGAAGGAGACGACCGAAGAAACGATGGATGGATTGTGTGAAAGATAGAGAGTCAGATAGAGAAGTATGGAGGAAGAAGGCATGCTGCGCAGACCTAAACAAGATGATAATGATGATTTACAGTATCTATCACAGACTACACATACTTGGAAAATTACATAATAATAGCCATAGTATTCTCTTCAAAGAATAACAAAAAAAAATATTTTCCCCGCTCGAACTACACTGTAACTTCAACAATCTACGTAAATTACATATTTTATTACCCACATGATGGAATAACAGCCTAATCCATCCCTTTTTAAACAAGTCAAGCATTACCTGCGTTTCTGTTGAATTTAGAGCAGTCTTTTATATTTTCCAAACGCCTTTCAGTCTGGCTCCAGAATTTCCCATAAAAACTCGTTACTATGCAAAAGTTTGATTAGAATAATGTCAACGGAATTGGATTAATACAATTTACCTTTCTATTCCTTCTTCGAAAAAGGAACAGGTTTAAGAAAATGACTTGATTTTTCCAATGTCAATGTCGACACAAATTGTTTTGAAATTGGAAAAGAAGACTTCATTTCATCAAGAAATTACAAATTACTTATTTTTTATTCTAACACATGGCTAGCAGACATATTTTCGAAAAGACAATTGGACATATTTTTTTATGTTGAGAGGCGGTTTTGGGACTTCTTTCAAACGACTTAATTAATAAACAAAAATAGTTGCTCAATAATTTGCTCACAAGTGTAAAACTGTATGCACCAAATCCAAACACAGAATCTCCGGGAAATTCAATTGTAATGTCTAACCACAAGCTCTATTTGGTATGTATTAAATTTCACAGTAGCCTAGAATTTCCCAAAAAAGCCAGTTTCCTAAAACGGTTAATATTAGAATTATAAAAGATAATAATATAAGTCGTTCACCTCGCTTAAAATAACTCTTAAGCGTCAATATTTTACTTTACTTTAGATTTAATTTCGGATTTTTATTATATTTATAAATACCTACCTTAAAATGTAATCGAACCTTCCACCACTCATCAGTGGCTTTTTCAATTGCTATCCATTTTAAGTCAAAGCAGTTGTCTATTATAATTATTTGATACCACTGTATCCTGAAATAAAACTACTTTTAAACGGATTCTATCGCGGTTTATTTTTATTTTAGTTCCCAACTTTTCTACGCTTTTGCAGGTGTAAAGCCATACTACTGTATCTATAACTATATTATAGGATAGGGAATCCTCAACTCGAAAAAGTGTACAGTCTACTACGATGTCTACAGTGTAAGCGATATAGATTTTACCTTTATAAAGTGTGCGCACAGCGTTCCTTCGTGTCGCGCCTCGTTGTGAGCTGACCCTAAGTGCGCAAAGTTGATTCTAGTTTTTTCCTAAAGGAGGCTAAATTATGACGAATAAATATATCGATATCATTACGACAACTATTTGATAAGGAACTCATTCGATATACTGAAGATTGGTTTTAAATTTATCTAAATGAAAAGTAATAAGGGTTGAAATAAAAATAATTAAGCAAAACATATAATTTATTATATTCTCGTCAATGTTTTAATTTCCAACTAATCAATTTTATCTTTATATAAAAAAAAAAACCACACCCGCACTAAGGAGGTTTAATCCTTGTGAAGCGCGGGCTTTACAAACATTCAAATCACATGCACGAAGAACAACCATATTGTTAGCAATAAATATAATGGTATTTACATATAATAATGGTATTGGTCCAGCAGTCTTAAGTCTAAAGCGCTGTTCCACACCGGTGCATGGAGTCGCAGACGCTAACGTGTGTCCAGCTTCGTGTTGTATAAAAATGGTAGAGACACCATCCACTACACCCACGGACACGCTACGCATGAAAAACAAAAAACGCTTTCAAGCTGACATACGGAGTAACGTGAGCGTGAGCATCGTGCACTGGAGCGGCGCCTTTACATCAATATATTTAACATATAATCATCAAGTACATCCAGCAACAAAATTTGATATACACAATTTGAAGCGGCGATAGCCTAATGGCTAGGGCGTCGGACTTGCGATCATGTGGTTGCGGGTTCAATTCCCACCCATTACACTACCGACGTGAACCCACTCGTAACACAAGCATCTTAGCTTAAAACGAGGGGTTAACGAGATTAGTAGTAATGTGCGACCCACATTGCCAGTAAGCTTTAAAAAAAAACATATTACAAATGGCGAATACTGAAACGTCACTCAGTTTGAAGCCGCCGTTAAGTCTCCTGCTGTCTCTGTCACTTTAAGGTGTGAAGTAGCGACAGATAGATATTTAAGAACGTATTAAAGTTAATTAACGTTTCAGTATTCGGGTGAAAGCAGCTAAAGCACAATATAAATTTGATTAATTGAATTAAGGCGAATATTGTAATTTGATTCAGTTTAGCTATTTTGTAAAAAAATATTATGTTCATAAACTTTTGTTTCTGACTGTACCAATAGTTGGTCATGACGAAGTTCATCTTCGATTTATTGTCTTTAAAACATTCCATAGAATGTTCTAGTACCCATTATGTTACCTATATAACAGATTTATTTATTGTTAAAGCCTGCAATTATCGTGAAGGTCATTCAGGTCATCATTATTGACTATCGGCGTCATTTGATACACGTGTACATTTTCCATTTCTTGTAAGTGTTGATGAAATATAACTATAATTTCTTTAGTCAATAATATACATCAGTCCATTGCATATTGGTTTATATAAAATAGGTATACTAGCTGACTCGGCAAAAGTTGTTTCTGTCATACAAAAAAATCTGGAGAGGGCCACCCCTATCACTTAGGGGTGTGAAAAATAGATGTTGGCCGACTCTCAGACTTATCCAACATGCACACAAAATTGCATACAATTCGGTCCAGCCGTTTCGGAGAAGTTTGGTAACAAACATCGCGACACGAGAGTTTTATATATTAGATATACCTAAACAGATAAGTCTTGCTGTTAAAATGCTCTTGTTTCTTCATGACTTAGTTTAAAATGCGGGTCTTGGAGTATTGATGTTTTGAGTTCATCCGTTTCATTCTGCCAAGTCACATGTATATTATTAAAATCCTCTTTACATCCATGCAAAAGTCCATTCTATTATTCCGTATTTGAAAATTCATATTCAAATTCTGAATTGGTTTGACATTAAACCAGTCATTGTTCCTATTTCAAATTCACGTAAAATTCACTAACCATCACTGAACGTCACATTATTAGCATCTGTCACATCACTATTATTTTCAATCACTTCAGTTGCATTCACATCCCTTATTTCAACGTAATCGTCATTAGAAAACATCCCATCACTAACGAGTCTCTCTCGTAGATAATTGTCGTTGATATTTGTGAATATGGCTTGATCATTTTCAATGTCTTCGTTGCAGCATCTTCTGAAGAAAATATTAATTACTGGTCTTCCGTATATTGAACTTAGTACTGCAATTAAGACGAGTGATACTAGTACGCAAAAGGTGAGAAATCTGAGCCACATTATAGTACCGTTTAGTATGAAACTTGCTTACGTACTGCGATACTCATTCTCATTTAAAAATCGTATTACTTTGATTGTTTTGTTATTGAGTATCGGTTGAATAAACGTGCGACTTTTAATGTTAATGATTTTCCCTTTGATTGCGATCTTGCGACAATTTTGTCGTAAGAATCACACACACAGTTTGTATTATAGCTTTGTTGGAAGAAAAACCTACACGTTTTTTATTTATTAATAAAAACCTTACATTTTATATTAGTCAATTATTTACTCCATGTGAATTTTTAGGTTTTAAACTGAGCGGACTTTTATAAGATCAGTTTTTGTTTAATTGAATGTTATCTTAAATTAATGTGCCTGTAAGAGAACTCAAATCTAAGTGCACCACTCAGTGTTAAATTTTTGTTATACCAATATTTGTTAACTTTTTTACTATGAGTAGAATTGAAAACAAAATATTCTATCCCTCAAAAAAAAAAATGTACAGACTAGCCGACCCGAATTTTTTTTTTTGTCGTAATTATTCTATAGATATAAGAAAGTATAATTTGTAGGAGAAATCCTTCTCATCAGGGGTATAACATAAAAAATAGCCGACCGCATAAAACTGAACAACTTTCCCCAAGGAACATAGGTCGAAATCTTAAAATTGAAAATCATCCTTTCATACAAACATCAGTCACGTGACCTGTCACTTTGTATGAAAAGTTCGTTTTCCATTTTAAAATTTCGACCTATACAACATGTAACAAAACCCCTGTCCGATCCGATAAAGGCGTATTCGTGGTACAGGTCATGAACCGTCTCGCATAGGCGACTTAGCTGTAGGTAGTAAGTACGTGAACTTTGAGGAGCGGTCAGAGTTGCTGTTGCCTTGGATCATTTTTTATTTTGATTTAATTACTTTCACTGGGGAAAAAAAAAATCTACAATCCATTTAATGGCTACGTATATGTGTTCGCAGTACCATACCGAATAATACTCTCAGGGATCGGACAGGGTTTTTGTTACATGTTGTATAACCGACCTAAATTAAGCCCGTATACTATAACCTAATGATAAAATTAAATAATTATATGACAAAACAAAAAGTCGCTTAAAAAAATCGCACGTCTACTCGAACTATTGACGTCTACAAGATCTGGTTAGGAATAAATGATGCATGGTATGGCCATTTGTATTCTGATGGGAGACCATTCGCCATATTTCAAACATGTCGAGTTGTTGCCTGTAGCGCATATTAATGACGATAAAAATGCGTTCGCTTGCGGAAGGATTAAGGAAAAGATCTGATGAGGAACTCGGGAAGTCAAGCAATGAACAAAGACTGAATGGGGTGTATTGCCAGTCGCTATACACGTACGGCTAATAAAGGATAATGCGTACAGGGTAATGATGGTCAGCGATATTTGCACTGATCAGGTTTGCTCTTTTTGTATTACTATCAAATCAAAATATTTTTTTTTATTTCGAGTAGACCCTTTCAGGTACTTTCAAAACGTTAAATGAATCTAGTTGCTCGGTTCCAAAATGTCATTCCTATGGAGAAGAATCCGGCAAGAAACTCCATAGGTTACTCTTTTAAAAATGGTAATATAGAATTATTTAAATACATTACTTTTAAAATATGCGATAACAACGTAAGATAGCAAAAGCATAAGATTATTGCAATATAATTATTACCTCAAAAGAGGAGAAAAAAAAACTATGGCTAAGACGTCAGACTTGCGATCATATCATTGCAGGTTCGAAATCTACTCATTGCACTACCGACGTGAACTCACTTGTAACAATAATTTTGCTTAGCACGAGGGGTTAAGAAGACTACTAGTAATATGTTAACCTTTAATCAACAGACATTTTCACTGTGGAAATGCAGTCAATAAAAATTCAATCTTATTAAAAAGACATCCCAGGTAAAAGTTGTGTCCGTAATTCTTATTCAGGTTATAAAAAAAAAATTATTCTACTTATAAAATCAAATTATACAGAATCTTATACCTACGTCCTTGAAAAAACAAAATAGTTGTGAGTCAGATCTGTTCCAGTAATTTTATTTCAAGATCTAATACAAACAAGAAAATAATAATTACGTGTCTAGCTTACATAAATATTGCCGACCAAGATTCTACGTAGGTACAATCAGCAACTAAACTTAATAAACAAGAGTATAATAATCTCCCGACCGAATTTCGGCCTCGGCGGCCAATCTCTAGTGAGATCAGCCATGTACGCAGGAGATATTATAGTGCACAAGTGTGTGCGCAAACACAGGTGCACTCTGTTCCTTCACTCTCATAGTCCGATGGGACGGTTGACCGACACGACCGGAGAGGGATCAGGCGCAGGACCAACGGCTTTACGTGCTTTCCGAGGCACGGGGGTGTAAACACCGCCACACTTCCTGACTCCGAGCGGTACTGAGAATTTCTAAACTCAGTAAATATTTTTTGCTCGACCCGGGAATCGAACCCGAGACCTCGTTCACGGCAGTCGCGCTTGCGACCACTAGACCAATGAGGCAGAGTTAAACAAGACTAGTTTAACTGCTATCGTATCGGTCATCACGCCGGTATGACACTACTATTGTTCTCAAGTACCGCGATCTTACGCTTAGTTATTGATCCCGAGTTAACTCAACCAATGGTTAAATATGCTAACTAATGGTTTCAAAACGGTCAAAAATTAAATGGTCATATAAGTTTGAGAGTTACTTAATTAAGCATTTTTTAGAATAAAACTTTGAGAGGTGTCAAGGGACGTTCCTTGTTCGGGACGTCCCAGGAATTGTAATAAAATTTTATTTTTTTTAAGTTATAATAAATTATAAATAATAATTTATTATTAATAATATTAGAATTTTTAGGTAATAAGACAGAGAGACAGACAGAGAAACATGCGCACGCCGCACAGCTTACAATAGCTTACTATAAGCAAAGTGTCGTGACAACTTTTCGTAAGAACAAAAAGTGTCGTGACAACTTTTCGTAAGATTTTTTTCCGTCTAGCCCCCTTTCACAACGCGCGATAAGGAACTTCGTTCCAAAAATTTATGAATAAACGTTTTCTATCGAAGTTTGAAACCATAAGTTAGCATTTAACCATTGGTTGAGTTAACTCGAGATAAAAACTGGGCCTTGATTAAAAAAGGACCTAAACATAATTTACAGTCCATAAATTATGTTGCAACTAGGAAACAGGACAAATTTATTACGAAGTGTTAACATTAATGTTATCCTTATTAGTCAACTAGTCACGCGGGCGTTGGTTATCGCTCAAAAAGATCGCCGATAAATGGCCTATTTAACACTAAAAGAATTTGTTAAATTGGGCTAGTAGTTCTTGAGATTAGCGCGTTCCAACAAATATCTCTTCAGTTTTATGATGTAAAATAAATAAATAAATGTGGAAAACTTCACATACCTACATTGCTCCGATTCCAAAGTAAGTAGCTAAAGCACTTGTGTTATGGAATCAGAGACAACGACACCACAAACACCCAGACCCGAGATAATGTAATTTTTTTTCTACATTGACCCGTCCGTGGATCGAACCCGCGACCTTAGCTGGCGACACCTTGAAAACCGGTGTGTACGCCACTCCACCACGGAGATCATCACAGTATATTAGTATAGATTTGTGGATTTTAATTTATTTTGTAATTGTAATTGTGTTTTTCTACTTTTGTTACTGACTGTACCTATTGATCGGACGAGGAAACTACTCAATCATTTAGCATCAATGTCACGGGCTGGACTTACCAATTATAACAAAGAAACAATTGATGATCTAACACATTATCATAGTAATCACCTACATTACTTAGTCACACCTGCGCACTTGTAATAACGGCCTATAAATTTCCCACTGCTGGGCACAGGCCTCTTCTCATATAGAGAAACTGGTGCCAGCCAGCGTGGTCATGTTCACGAGTATTGGTCACCACGCTGGCTCATAGCGGGTTGGCGATTCCAGAAATTTTTGAATCAAGTTTTTCTCACGATGTTTCCCTTCCTTTGGTCAATGATATCTAACAATAATTACGAAAGTACATGCATGTAACTCAGAAAAAGTCTCATTGGTGGCCTGAGTGGATTCGAACCTGAAACCTTGTGCACGAAAATCCGTTCATTGAACTGCTAGGCCACCACGTATAGTATAGCACTTCTAGCTTCTAGCCTTATTAAGATTGTCTGCAAGGAACCCCACAGGGGGAGCTCTTAGAGAATGGTGCTAACTTAGTTAGTTTTTCTATAGCTCTGGCTGGAGTTTCAAAGGCATTTCCAAATCACTCAGTGTCTATGCATTCAAACAACCTTTTTTTTGGTATTTATTTAATTAAATATGTACACATAAAGTCATACAGAAACGACATAATAAAACAAATGTACAAAGCTTATATCTAAAGAAGTTTCTGCAAGCAGACCTGCGATAGGAGAATTAATAAAAAAATATCCTTATTTTCATTGAGAAATTTAATCCTTATACCGCGGGGGTTCTACAAACATTCAAAACACAAACACAAAGTACACCTAGACTAGACCTTACATTACTAGACCACTCGGCTATCGTGCAGCCAAGATTAAATAACTTTAGGTACCTACGTAGAATCTTAAATCGTAAACATTGACAGTGTCCTTATTCCAAAGCAGCAAGATCGATTTTCGTAATAAAACAATAGCCTACAATATATCATTTTTATTCCCATCAACAATTTCATCGATCCATTTCATGTGTCGGTTGAGGGCGGTGTAGAGCACGTGTTTGGTGAAGCAGATGCCCCGGTCGGCGGGGTCCCCGTGGAATATCCCTTCGAGGCACCAGCTGTAGCCCTTCCGGATCACGTAGATGCCCCCGTAACTGGGGCAGAGGGCTACTTCTGAAAACAAGAAATAATTTTAATAAATTATTATGTTTTAATGGTCAATTAAGAAATCTCTTAAGAAAAGATTTCTTCTAGAAATCTTTCAAGATTAATTAAAGGCGTAAAAATACTTAGGTCATATAACCTAAGACTCATAACTGTTAAATTACGGATGGCAGATATGCAACCAGATAAAAATTCAGGACTTCATAATTTATATCTCAATTTATTTTTCCATCTCATTTCTTGCTGCTTTTATCATGGCGACGCCCCCAAGGAATAAACCTGTATTATACTGTTACTGACTTTTTACTGTTATATCATTTTCGGTATCTATAGGTCGGGGGTCACCTATACAATTTTTTTAATTTTTTTTCTCCGGTAATTTCTAATGATTATCCTTATAACACTTTTATTCTTTGGAAATTTTTCATTTTTTATTTACTATAAAAATAACGCAATACATTATTACAAATTAAATTCTGTGGCTACATTTCGGCAAAGTAATAATACTGTTAATAATATCAGAAAAAAAAACTGGTTAACGCGATTACAGGTTTACTATCGTACATTTTGTGGTAGTCATTTTCGGTAATGCACTGTTACAGTTATCTTCCCGGTCAAAAATTCATACCTTACTAGGGTCATTTTAGCCTGTTCGCGTCCACTTAGTGCAGTTGGCAAGTTTGAAGGAGAAAATAAAAATGTAATTTCAATGAAAAGTTTATGTAATGTGTTCATCAAAATAGTCTATTTTAAGTTTACGTTTAGTTTTGTTCGAAACACCTTGTGTTTTTTTTTAAAAAAAGGAAAACATCAGAATTAGGCGATTTATCCAGTTTGCGTCCATAAAATCCAATTTGCGTCCACCCGTTGGACAACTTGGCGTCCACCTTAGAAAAGGAATAAAGGGGTGATATTTTTATGATAATGTAGAGAGAGGTTGGATTTTAATAATTTATTTATTAAAGAATTATAGTTATTTAAAAATTATCATATTAACATTAACAAATCACTATAAAGAAAATAAAAACACCTATTTATTCTTCTAAACATTGATAGAACTATAAATTTGTTATTTTTAAAGTAGTTACGCTGTCGCCTTGGGTTAAAATCCTGTAATGATAGCTGTAAGTGAGTGAATTTATATAAATAAATAAATTTTAAAACAAATTAGGTGCCTACTTATGTAGTAAGTAAATAGTAATTTTAATCTGTTCTGTAAACTAACAATCAGCCTTGATTAATAATAAGTCTTTGGCTATATCGTATAGACAAAACAATAAAATAATTTTGTCTAATCCTACTACTAAAAAAAATTTAAATCTTAAAAATTATGAGACAAGGTATGTTATTATAGCCCTAGAATTTTAATTAATGACACAAGTCATATTCAAAAGACTTATCTTTGGTACTCTAAATAACTTAATACTACTAAACGAGTGCATTTCTGATGATACCATCTAATAGGTAAACTTGTCACAGCCAATGTTTTTCTCTTCGTCGTCTTCTACATCTGAAATTAGTGTATCGTCACATTCAGGACATTTCACGCGTTCCACGGCTGGTAAATTTTCTTTCTCAATTTCTTTGTAACTTCTTGAAGAGGATGTATTTCCTTTTTTTGTTTTGTTTTGAGACAGGACATAGCCAGAATGAGGGAGACTCGATGCATGCCTGTATTGAAAGGAACATGAGAAATAAGTCTATTTACACACCTGATCAAATATATGATATAATTCTAAACTCCAAAGTCTCGGGAGAAAAATATACTATGAAAGTTTTGGAGCAAACAGATATTTTAGATATTAAGAAATTAGTAAATCCTTTGAATTGGCGTCGCGATATAGATGGAAATACGATACGCTGGTCTGATGTAATGGAAATTCAGGTATCATCATCCCAACATGACAAGGTTTTCTTTAAATATGATTTTGATGAGGCATATTCTGAATTAAATATTACAAATGCATTTCAAACCAAACGACGTGGGCGAAAACCTAAGCCACATGCTTTGATAGAAGACACTGTATTGGAACGTGCTTATCATCAACCTCTTCCTATAAGCAAGACGTTGCATACTGATTTAATGTCTTTGTGCAATAGTGGAGCGATTCCACGGTATTACCACACATTTTATGAATCTTTGATTTTTGTAGAAAATTGTAATGATCACGACGATAATGATGATGATATTGATTAGTTTTTAATGTTTTTACTTGGCTACTTTTTATATTTTGACTGATTGTAATTTGTGATTTCTATGAGTACTTTGTTCCTAATAAATATTATAATTTTAATACATTTTATGAGTTTTCTTTAATTATTCTCTCGATGATACCGATAACAAAATTATTTTACATAATCAGCTTTTAATGATTACGATAATATGACTACCAAAAATTTCCTATAAAATACGGGTTACATTATTTTACCTTCTAATAGTTAATTCAAATTTTACCATAATAAGTCGGTAACTGAACATTACAATATCTCTCTGTAATGAAAAAACACGTTGAATAATCCAGTAAAGCACTATTATGACAAAGATTTTTAAGAAATTTACAATAATAATTCGGTAAGTAAACATTACTGGAATAATATTGATAAGTCAGGATCGTAAGATATCAGTACCCTAAAAATTTTTTGAAACCATTTTCGGTAATATGTATTTTGGTGAATAACTAATTCTATGTATATCTAATAGATACACTTAATAGTTTAAACTGTTCGGGTAAAAATTAGCTTTTCCGTCATATAACAATGTTTTCATTATAACCTTTAGTTAATGAGATATACTCGAAAAACACTAAATCATTTTTCCTGTAAAATTTGTTTTTTGCGATTACCGGTTTATTCCTCGGGGACGTCGATGGTCTAACAATGGTATTCTTGGGGGACTGTTTCTTTATTTTTGCATGTCTTAATAAAAGTCAGAACAGACTACACTCATTTGATATTTTGACTTTGACGACCTCTGTGGTCGAGTGGCGTACACACCGGTTTTCAAGATGTCGCTAGCTCTGAGGAGCCGGGCTCAATCCCCGGACGGGTCAATGTAGAAAAAAACACTTTTCTACAGTCTCGGGTCTGGGTGTTTGTGACCTTCGTTGTCTCTGATTCCGTAACACAAGTGCTTAAGCTACTTATTATACATTGGATTCGGAGCCATGTATGTGATGTTTTCCACTTTTATTTATTTAACTAAAATCACAAAAGAACAGTGACGGAACCGAGACGCTTCTAAGCACATCTGAGTAATTGCTAAGAAGACGAATAGTAGTGATGAATGGAAGCAAAACGCTCAGCTCTGACCCCAAACATTTGGATAAGGGCAGGGAGATGTTGATGACTGATTCAAACTAGATAAAAAAAACTATTAGTAGGCAATGAATACTGACCATTACCGTATGTAGCACAAAAAACATCTTCATTCCTATCATAACATTCGTCACTCTTGTTCTTGTTGAAGATAATTGGTATTAGTGTACCGTTCAGACCCCATGCTGTCGTCTGTGAAACAAAAACAAAGATAAATGTACAAGAGAGTTAACGTGCTCAAAGGCAACTCAATTTAAGCAGCCGTTTTGTCTAATGCTGTCTCTGTCACTTTCAGGTGTAAGGATGGAGATAGACATATAAGAACGTCTACAGCCGGTTCGTGTAGGATTAACTTGAGAGTGTCTCAAACTGATCAACCAAACAGCGTCCTGTTACGTACCTACGGATAGTTTGAGTCGTCGATAAGTTGGAAATCTCAATTCTCAGGATGGAGGATTCAGGGTTAAAGACAAGATTTTTTTTAATAATCCTATTTTCTGCTGCTGGGAAGTTTGTTGCGCCGATTCTTTTCCACAACTAGAGCACTTAGGAAGCGGTGTAGGGTAGGCAATTTGGGATGCTGTCCTGTATGTAAAATTGACAGTTGAAAAGTTCTGTTTTCCAGCCTAAGTAATTCAAATAAATGAGATTTTTATAATGATTGTTTGACTGACACGAACTACTTTTAGTAGGTATGAGCCGACATATTATGTATAATGTGTTCGCAAATGTATAATCTCATGTATTGTAAGATAAACAATAAAAAAAAAAAAATGTTTTACAATTAATAGTTTGCGTGCAAAAAATAATTTTACATTTAGTATCAGGTTCCAATCTCACCAATAAAATATAATGTCATTACCATCTTTAAAAATATTATAATTAAAAAAAGAGATAAAATAATTATTATCATTACACGCAGCAAGAATTTCAAACGAGCTACAAACCGTTAACAAAATGGCTGCCGGCCAAGTACTATTTCATTTTAATGTCAAATTGTAAGCATTAAAATAATATTTTGTACAGATAAGCAAATAAATGGAAGCTTTCCAAAATTTAGATTATAATTTTACGTCCGAAACTAAAATAGTTTAGAAGAACAAACTATACAAATATTATAAAGCTAAAGAGTTTTCTTGTTTGGTTGGTTGAACGCATTAATCTCAGGAAAAAACGGTCCGATTTGAAAAAAAAAATAGTTTTAGGAAGGCTATATATTTTTTGCCGTGATTATCGAAACCCAGACGGAGCCGCGCGCTATATCTAGTAAATACCTGCCTAGTGCCTGTTACTAAAAGCTTTTTGACTTAAGTTTGTTTATATTACTAACCCCCGATTTTTTGAAGGGTTACGAATTTTATCTGTTGGCGTCTACTGATCTGGGCTTTGATTGGCTGACCAAACGATTAGATCACAACCAATCATATCGATAAACATGAAGTTTGACAGGCGATTAATTGTTGTGTTGATTAACCGTTCAAAACAATCGAGTTCAACCCTTTCGTAACACAAGCATTTAGCTTAGCGCAAAGGGTTAATAAGAATACTAGTAATGTGCAACCCATATTGCTGTTAAGTTTTTAAGCTATTGCATAGCTTTTGTCGCGGGCTTTGAGCGCGGCGACCGAATCAAGAAATTCCGTAACGAAAAAAAACCTAACACCCCCCACTCCGCCTACCATGTAGCTTCGCCGAGCGTTCGCTTAACGTGTATGGTACGACTGTACGAAGCTTGCACGGATGGAGACGAGCTGCTAAATCGGACGAATACCTAAGCAGCTGTTTGTGAGAAAGTATATAGATGTATAGGTATCTATCATACCTATAAAATGCCACACACATGCAATAGCTTTATCGCGGCAGTCCCCGAGTGCCATTTAATATATGTATTGTGTCAGCTCACCGCAGCTTCGTCTCCATTTGCCCTCCAGTCCTGATGGTAGCAAGCGGGCTGGATGTTACTCTTGAACTCGACTGTATCTTCCGTGACGAGGAGAGCTAAGGTATTTGATGCCGTCCCATCTTCATTTACCGTGTAGTTCGGGTGGATGATTACTTCTCTGATCTGTAACATGAAAACATTATAAGTAAAACGAAAACCTTCAAAACAATGTATATATTTACTATTAAAAACAACCCCATGATTGGGTGTCGGAACTGTCTAGAAATACAATAAAAACCCTCTTCGTCGATGAAAAATCTCGATTCACAAAAGTGGGAAACTTATAGGCCGGTATCATTAATCGATCCTCTATCCCTTTCAACGTACTCTGCATATCCTATGGAGGTTGTAAGGAATGAGAATTTACGGCAATCAGCTTGGGTACCTAAGGGAATTATTGTTATCAATCATTTAAGCTTACCACCACCTCTGTAGTACATTATAGAAAGACAATAAAGTATTGAGTATTTACGAGTACATATTTCTTTTATTACCTTATGTACTTTCTCGTTGCCTCCAAACGTCTGCAGGTTCCCCTTCCCGAGGAAGACCAGCACGTCCTCTGGTAGCCACGTCTTGTTTGCGACTATCACACATCTAGCATCTGTAAAGAAAAAAATAAGTATAGTATTCTTTCTTGCGTGCATCGCCATGATCTTTATTAAGATACCGAAACAGAATATGCTTTTTAAAATTTCATTTGAATCTATAAAAAAAAATTAATTAGTAATATTCGTGCGAACCTCAGGAATCATTATTAAAACCAAGTTTTAAATTCACTAAGATTTTCACACTTAAATATGAAACCTTGGCACTAACCAACGCAGACAGTAACCTAATCCAAAATGAATTACTCTCTGTAGCAAAAAATCTTAATAATTTATGATAGGAACTTCGTTATGGTGCAAACTGCAAAGTGGAAGGTCCGTGATCAAATTAGTGGCTTGTTCGGAAACGGAAAAGAATCAAAAAAGGCAAGTGCTAAATTATACGCCTCTGTGACTGAAACCTGATAATAAGTTAAATATATTATTATGCTTTTGATAACACATTGGCAAATAGAGCTAGTTTTGTATACCTACGGAAGAAGTGATTTGGGGTATCTTAAGTAATGTTGTTGTTTTTTCAACCGATAATCAATAAGATGATTAGTCTATGTTTATAAATCATATCACCTTCAGTTCTCCGGATTTATAAATTAAATATCCTTCATGTGTAATTTATAATATTTCGGGAAAAAGAGAACTGATAGAGAAGAAGAAAAGATAGAGCAATTATAGCAAACGATAATTATTGTAATGAATTTAAAATAGCAATAGATTCATTATATACGAAGGGCCATCCATAAATTACATCACACGTTAAGGGAGATGGAGGGGGTAAACGTCGTGTGACATTGTGTCATATTTCAAAATCTATTTTAATCTAAGTGTTATGTAAAACGCGCACTTTGGACTTGTAACGAAAAACTTAAAACAACATGTTGTGATGTTAATTTTATAAATAAAAAAAATCGAAATTGATATAAAGTTACTATCGGTACTGTTTTTTTAATTCAATAATTAAAAGGGGAGTAAGGGGTGAACGAAGTAAACATTTTATCCGGCCCAACTGTCAACCTCACCTGCACGTGCCGAAAAGCAACGATTGCGGTTCTTACCGCATCGTGGTGCTCCCTGCTAGATAACGGACGAGGCTCTGGCGACCGAGAATTGGCGGTATAACCATACACCTGACTGAGCAATCAGTTGGAAGAGGCGACAGCGACCTTGGGATCGAAATACTCCCTAAAATGTCTGGTGCAGAAGGCAACGGGAAACCACTGCACTATAACTTCCCTAGTAGTTAACTTTTAATGGATAGTACAACTAAAGAAATGGCCCCAAGTGCCCGGCGTTTCTTTAATGAAACAGGGGTGCGAAGAATCTCCGGGTGGAAAACACTAAAAGTAGGAACTTGGAATGTACGGAGTTTGAAGCAAGATGGTAAAATGCCAAATGTATTAAAGGAGATGGATAGACTTGGTTTGGATGTGTTGGGGATTAGTGACACAAAATGGCCATGCAGTGGCAGATATCAAACTGATGGGGGCAAAATTTTCTACTATTCTGGAGGCAATAAAAGCACAGAACGGTATGGAGTGAGTATTTTGCTCACTAAGGAAATATCTAGCGCAGTAGCCGAGTTCGTGCCTGTTTCCAATAGAGTTATGATGATTAAACTGCAAGCCAAACCATGCAACATAAACATCATTCAAGTATATGCTCCTACCGAAGCGAAACCACAGGCGGAGGTAGAGGAAATGTATGCTGAAATAGAAAGTCTGATGAAAGCAATCAAAACCAATGAAATTAACATCTTGATGGGCGACATGAATGCAAAGGTAGGTTCCGTACCGGTACCTGAAGTAACTGGAGGACATGGGTTAGGTAATAGAAGTGATAGAGGCGACCACCTCGTTCAATTCTGTCAAGAACATAATCTGGTAATTACAAATACTTTATTTAAATTGCCTCCTCGAAGACTCTATACTTGGACTTCACCAATGCACACTAAAGATCACATCGTACGTAATCAGATTGACTACATTATGGTGAACCGAAGGTATCGTAACTGCATTAGGAAAGTGCTTACATATCCAGGAGCAGATATAAACTCGGACCATAACCCAGTAGTTGCTACAATCAAATGCAAGATCAAGAGAATAAATAAAAGATCTTCGAAAACAATGGATGTCAAACAGCTTATGAAACCGGATGTGCGAGCGAAAGCATCAAATGCAATCAATCAATGGGCGAAAGACTGCATGGCTAATCCGTTAAACATTGATTCTACGTGGAATACTTTGAGGGATACTGTTACTCATATAAACAATAACTTTTTGCGACCTTCCCGTGAAGCTAAAGTACAAAACTGGATGACAGACCATATCTTGGATCTTATGGAAAGGCGCAGGCTTAGTAAACATATAGACCCTTTGAAGTACAAAGAACTAGATGGTCTGATACGAGCTGAAGTTAAGCGGGCCAGAGACTCTTATTATTCAGAAAAATGCCGTAGTATGGAAAAGTTGGAACGTAAGCACGACTCTTTCAACTTACACAAGCAAATAAAAGAGATGGCAGGTCTTAATAGAAATATGACATCTTTGCTAACGGATGACGCGGGGAGTATTGTATTGGACCTAGAGAGCAAAAAACAAGTCTGGAGTAAATATATCACTTCATTATTTGAAGACACCTCAAGAAAAAGCATGAGTCCTATTTCTGAGACCACAGGCCCACCAATATTACAATCAGAAGTTCTGCATGCACTTAAAGCAGCAAAATCAGGAAAATCACCTGGTCCTGATAATATCCCAGTAGAAATACTTAAATTGTTAGAAGATGAGTATATTGAGGCCTTAGTAAGACTTTTTAACCAAATTTATGATACTGGAAACCTTCCTAACGACTGGTTAAGGTCGACTTTTATTTCACTGCCTAAAAAGCGAAACGCGAAGAAATGCAACGAGTATCGTACCATCAGTCTTATGAGCCACGTACTTAAAGTCTTCTTAGCTATAATCCACCACAGAATAAGACCTAAAATTGATGAGCAACTGGGAGAGAGCCAATTTGGCTTTCGTGCAGGTGTAGGAACTAGGGAAGCTCTATTTGCCTTAAATGTTCTAACACAGAAATGTTTAGACATGCAAATTGATATCTACATGTGCTTTGTTGATTACGAGAAGGCTTTTGACCGTGTTAAACACGAGGTACTAATGCAGCACATGAAAAATGTTGGACTGGATGGTAAAGACATAAGAATCATCCAAAGTCTTTACTGGCATCAAAAAGCGCATGTACGTCTTGGGCACAGTCAGACAGAAGATATAGAAATACGCCGGGGTGTTCGTCAGGGGTGCATTCTTTCACCACTGTTGTTCAATCTATATTCGGAGGCAATCATGTCCGCAGCGTTGGAAAATCTGGATATTGGTGTAAAAGTCAATGGAAAGGTCATCAATAATCTACGTTACGCTGACGACACTGTTCTTATAGCTTCTTCCGAAAATGGCTTGCAAGCGATTATCGATAAGGTCACAGATCACAGTGAGCGTGCCGGACTTTCAATCAACATCAAGAAAACAAAAGTAATGGTTGTGTCTAGATCAAATCCAAACGCCAACATCAGAGTGGGAGATAAGTCCTTAGAGCGTGTCCAACAGTATAGATACCTTGGTGCTTGGGTTAACGAAGAATGGCATTTGGATCAAGAAATAAAATGCCGGATAGAAACCGCTCGAGCATCCTTCGGCAAAATGAAAAAAGTCCTATGTTGTCGGAGTATTAGCATCAGACTTAGAACTCGGATTCTTCTTTGTTACATCTGGCCTTTGGTATTATATGGATGCGAAGCATGGACCATCAAAGAGGACACCAAGAAACGGCTTGAAGCTTTTGAGATGTGGTGTTATAGACGTATGCTTCGAATATCCTGGACGCACAAGATCTCGAATGAAATAGTACTCCAACGCGTCGGCAAAACTCGACAGCTGCTACAGGTGATCAAGCGTCGTAAAGTTGCATATCTGGGTCATGTATTGAGACACAAACGATACGATCTTTTACAATTGATCATGATGGGTAAAATTGAAGGGAAACGACGTGTTGGAAGACGAAGAAAGTCATGGCTCCGAAATATCCGAGAATGGACTGGAATCGCCAGTGCAGGAGAGCTCTTCCATTTGGCGCAGAACCGTGAGGAGTATGAAAAGTTAACGGCCAACCTCCGGTAACGGAGAGGCACTAAAAGAAGAATAATTAAAAAGGTATAATAATAGATAGGGGGTCAAAAAGCATGATATTCATGTGACGTCATTTATGGATAGCTCCTAAGCGGCGTTGGCCTTGCGATAAAGTGGGTGCCGGTTTGAAACCGACCTATTGCACTACCGACGTAATCAGACTCGTAACACAATCACTCAACACGAAGGGTTTACAAGAATACTAGTAATTTGCGACCCAAATTGTACATCACTTAGAACACAGACTTGGGTCAAACAATTGTAGACTACACACATGTTTTTCCATTACGGTTTACGGAGACCGAATCAGTGGCATATTTGCTCCATGCATCGTATAAATATTATGCAGTGCGAATGAATAATAAAGCTAGTCATTCAATTAAAACGACAGCTGATTCCGTACTCATCTTAATCAAAAGCGACGCAATTAATTCTGCTGTCGGTGCCAGTTAAAATAATTAAGAGGAGTCTGAACGCAGCTATGAAACCGAATATTACTGAGGTAGAACAACTATCGACAATCAAATTTCGTCGCATATAATGTATGGAAGATATATTATTTATTATGTTCATCAGGGTCTTATATAATAGCAGAAAAATTAAGAGCTTATTTCAAGTCGGTAAGGCTCAAAATCGTGGATTCCAAAAATTGGAAACTGAAATTGCTCGCTGAAGTCGTTCCTTCTCTATATGAGAAGAGGTCTGTGCCCATTTGGACATTTATAAAGAACATTTTCATTTAATCACCATGCTTCCTCATTGCGGGTTGATTCTGATTTTCGGAATCCAGGTTTCCTAACGATATTTTCCTTTTCATAGCCTGTAAAGTCTTACCAGTAATGATAACTTTGTCGGAAAGGAGAGCTCCATCGCAGTGGTAGCTGAACTGGCTCTCGTTGGAGTTGTTGGTGATGAAGATGGTCACGATCCAGGGGAACACGGTCTTGGAGAAGTCCTTGCAGCCAGTGTCGCCTTCGCAGAAGGGGTCCGACTGTGGAAAACAAGCAGCATTATAATTAAACTCGACTTTCTCTTGGATGGAGGCAGGGAAGAGAGACTTTAGCCCTGCAGTGGGACAGTCAGGGCCAGAAAAAAAAACTTGCTGACGTCTTTTGCAATTTCGACTATCACAGTCAGAATCATATAACATGAACAAACAAATTGGATAAAGCTCCATACCACGGTCCGTTTGCCAAACATCAAACTCCATTTTTATTTGATTAAGTGTTAATATAAAACTTCGCTTTACATGATAAATTAAGTCAAAAACTTTTTACTCTGATATACCATTTACCTTTTTCTCTACTCAATATTGGAAATCAAATCAATCAATCTCTTTCGACACTCATCTGTATAAGCAACTTACATCAAACTTTTGTTACGTGAATGTATATTCCAACTTTTAGCCCAAAATTTCACTAACCTACCTACGATATCACTTAAACTTTACCAAATAACATTGAAGTTGTATTAACACACATTTGAAACCCGAATGTTTTTTATTACGCCCCACAGGCCGCCATAATCAACCATTATACCATTTTTATTGCCATAAACAGCAATTCAAAATGGCCGACGAGAATATTTGAATTTTTAATTTTAATTTGAGGGTTCACCGTGTGGCTTGAATGATAGCTGCAAAAAATAGGCCTTTATTTGTGTTTTTATTTGGTAATTTGTTTGTGGTACGGTTGACGTAATGTTTAAGTAATTTAATTAATTGTCCGGTTTAAATTCCTTGCTTTAGTTTTCTCACATACAGGATCAACTTAAAAGGAGTGCGTATATTCAACGAGATAATCAGGAGCATAAAACTGAACAACTTTTCGCAAGAAACTTTGGTCGAAATCTTAAACTTGAAAATCATCTCTTCATACAAACATGAGTCACGTGACCTGTCTTTGAATGAAAACTTAATTTTCCATTTTAAGATTTCAACCATTGTTCCTTGGGGAAAGTTATTTAGTTTTATGCACCTGATTACCTCGTTGAATACTTATACGCACTCTTTTTAAATTAATCCTGTATTTAGATGTATTTCAGACATACATTTTACATGAAACTCATACTACACGCGCGCTTTTATCAGTTAAAGTATTGTTTAGATGAAATTTCCAAAGAATTGCCTCATGAACGTTGATTAAAACATACCTTTTTGTATTAGTGTTGATACACTACCTTAGTATCTGATTGTGATACAAAAAGCAGGATTCTTGTCAGACGCAGATTTCCCTATAGGCCGTGTAGGCCCGGGCCTAGGGCGGCAAGACATGGTTTTTTTTTGTAGTGGCCTACGCCTCTATGTGTAATAACTCAAAAATGTGTGTATATAGCATCCCGCAAAATTCACATGTATTATCTATATAATTTTTTTTTTATGTTTTACAGCATGTTTGGGAGGGGGGGCGAAAATCTTTCATAGGCCTAGGGCAGCCAACGTATTAAATCCGACCCTGATTCTAGTTAGTATTCTCTTAACATTTCGTAGAAATAATTGTCAGTCAGTCAAGCTTGAAACAGACCACAAGTCAATCGCTCTTGTCTATATATAATATCTAGTGCCGACCCTGAAGACGAGTGACATTAACGATGATAGAAATCGCATATAATATGACATTAAATTTTATGGATAAAGAAATATATTCGATAAGTCACGTGACTTAGACTTATTACTTCCATACACTTGAGCGGTTCCATCAATGTTAACGGATGTAGAAATGTAGTTAGATCTTCACAAAAAAAAATTAGCTTCCTTTATTTATGGCCAAATTTTTTGTTGAGATAGAGATATACCTATAGATAAGTAACATGGATGAACTCAAAAGTTTCGGAAGATTTTGAAGTAATCATGTCATCTCAACTTCCAAGAAAAGTGTTTTATTGAGAGGAACAGAACATTAACTTTACAATTAATGATAAATTTAATTAAAAGACGGCCGATTCGTCTAGTGGTTAGTGACTCTGACTGCTAAGCCGGAGGTCGAGGGTTCGATTCCCACCCAGGACAAATCTTTGTGCCATGAGCACTATATTTTTTTCTGTGCCTGAGTGTAATTTATATGTATATTATGTATGTATTTAGAAATATATAAGTATGTTTATCAGTTGTTTGGTTGCCATAGTACAGGCTCTGCCTAGTTTGGGATCAGATGGCCGTGTATGAATTGTCCCAAGATATTATATTAGATAATTAGATATATTATAATTGTTAATGCCAAAATTGTAAGTAGTGCTGTTGATTGACAATGTATGAGCAATAAAGGAAATTAGATTCAAATATAATGGTACTGGGTTATTTATTCCGATTAAATTTAACTTGCTAAATAAATAAAATTATTTTCTCTACAGCTATTTTTATACAGGGTTATTTGTTACACCTGTTTATGATGACAGTTACCTACTCCTGCGAGGTTACAGCTGTATACTAGCTATGGCACGCGGCGTCGGTCCTTTGTAGGACACAGTAAAGACATTTACCATAATAATTATATCCCAAATGTCTCAAGGATAATGAGCATTCTAATGGTGAAAGAATTTTCGAAATCAGTTCAGTTGTTTTTGAGTTTTTTTTTTGCATCTTTTTATCTTCCTAGCGTTGTTGACGCACATAATAATATTTAGGTAGTTAACTTGTACATCACCCATTTATTGTAAATCTCATTTTTTAAAAGAGCAACCTATGGAGTTTCTTGCCATTCTTCTCCATAGGAATGAACTTTGGAACCGCACACCTAGAGTCATTAAGTTTTAAAATTAACGTTTCTAAAGCGCCTATTTTAGGTTTACTAGAAATAAAAAGATTTTTTGTTTTTTCATTACCAACATACAAATCTTTCCCCTTTATAAATTTGTGAAAATGTGGATTACTTTTTACAAAGCAGTGCCCTTTCCCATCATGACAGTAACATAACCTACGTCTCTACACACTCCCTTAATACAAAGCGTGATCTTTTATCTTCCCGACGTCCCCTAAATCTCAGTAATAGAATTAAATCGCCGTCATTCACAAACAATGTTTGTTCATACACTGTACTCATAAAGTCGCGAAGACTTGAGGTTACGAAGTCTTTTCCGGCTTTGTTAATTTGCTGTTATTAATTATGAGATCATTTTGGGTTTGTAGTTTGTACCCCTGTATTTGTACTGAGTATGTTCACGCGCAAGAACAAATAAACATTATTTGAACTAGCGATGACCGTTTTGCACGGATGTAATGCATATTTGCCCTAACATTTAGAAATTATTGTTTATGTTGATTTTTATTTTATGCATCGCACCTGGCGCTTATAAATAAATTTTCTTTCTTTCTAACCATGACTTACATGAAACGATTGTCTTTCTTACATCTATTTAATATAAAAGTATAACTTATGGACTCGCATTTGCTTCACAGGGTTATTATACATAAAATCTTTTCTTATGAATCACTCTATCCATTGGTGAAAACCATACGAAAATCCGTTCGCCGTTTTTGAGTTTATGGCGTTCAGGCAGGCAGACGCGACGAGGAACTTGTTTTATAATATACTATTATAGCTGTTGCCAGTTTTTCTGGTAATAAATACACCCTATATTAGTATATTACTCAGGGATAATGTAACATTGTAATGGTGTAAGATTTTTGAAAGCGTCTCGTAGTTTTTGAGTTTATTCGTTATAAACATACATAATACAAATTATTTCTCATTATAATATCTTCTATGAAGCAAAAACTAAAACTTTTTACGAAAATGGCGCGTAGGGTGGAGTATGAAATTTCGCACACTTATTGTTAACCTCTTGTTAGAGGAGTGAAGAAAGCTTATAATTTTTAAAAATTATGCATAAAAAATACATTAAATCAATAAAAACAACATTACACATACTAGCATGTATTTGACACACTCGACACACACAATCATAATATGTTTATTATGATTTTGAATGAGTTCTTGATCTGAGATTTTGACAAATTGAGAATAGATTACAAATTAATCTAATCATAGCTGAAAATCATAGAGATTAATATTGTTTATCTTTACTGAATGTAAAACATGAGCTATAAATCTTTATTATTTATTTGACCCCTTTTTCATCTTGTGTTAGCTTGTATCTGGTAACCCCAAACTATTTTTTTGGTCGATGTCACTCGCCAAGTTCGTATAGGCAGTTTTGGCGGGAAACTCAAAAAGGAACAACTAACAATCGGGCTTCTTGATCGAGACACTGTGCACCGAAGAGTTTTTATTATTTAAGATCTCCTTAAAGTCTATGTGGTCTAGTGATTTATCTAGAGTTTAATTTAGCAAGTACAGCTCTCGCCAAACTTTATGGCCGCTCCGAACCTAGCTGCATTACAAGTTTAAAAAGAAGTGGTTTATTTCAATATGACTTTGCCAAGAGAGTGTGGAAAAGGGATATTAAATATGTTTGTATTTGAATGATGTGTTTGGTTCTCTATTGCGTGCCTCTATATTTCTGAACTGTAGCTTATACTTGGAATTAAAAATAATTATGGTCAATTTTCGACAACTATTGGGTCTCTAATTAGTATCGATACTTCCTCAAAATATACTGCCAATAAACAAACTCTATCACTGCTTAACCTCTGGACTGTCAACAATTTTTCCGCCATTAATATGTTTTTTTTTTCATATAATGTTCAAGGACCTATTTAGGTTTTTTAGGCAGATATTTTAAAGAATCTGGACTAGTCAAGAAGTTATGATGCTATTTAAAAGACGACTAGCTCCAAGGCACATCAAAACACCTCTCTATGAGTTTCAATACTTATCCCTTTTGTTTATCTTCATTAAAAACAGGAAATCTATATATTAATACGTGATGCCAAAACTTTGGACCCCTTTTTACGAAAATTGCGCGGACGCAGGAGCATAAAATTTGGCACACTTATAGTTTATGTGTAGGAGAAGTGGAGAACGCTAATATTTTTCAATAATAATGCTTATAAAGTACATTAAATCAATAAATAAAACATTACCCACACTACCATGCATTTCACACACACATGTTTGTTTTGTTTTTCATTGACTGCTTACTGACATTGACATAAATAAGTGGTTTAAGTTTTTATATATCCGAATATAACGGCCAAGGACATTTAGCAAACGATAAAAGAGGTTTTACAAAAAACATTGTTTGCAGAGAAGTTTGCAATATGTAATAATGTATATTAAGTCACTCACAATTTAAATTTATATAATAAGGTCGAATTTCGACCATTGGGCGACCACTAGTTAATATAATTGGCTGTACATAGCTGTAGGCATTTTAGCGTATTTTGGGTATTGGGAATAATTTAAGATCGAGATCATGTAGTTTAAGGTGAATTATGTAAATATAAACGAAAGTACCTACTTCGATTTGTAGTGTTATAAAAAATATTTATTTTATTAGTGTTTTAGTGGCACTTGTCAAATAAATATAAATTATAAACTTTGTTTTAGTAAGTAAGTAATTAATTAAAATATGTCAAAAACAGGATTGAAATTTTTATTTTAAAACATTTGAAGATCGGTTTTGGGAGACTTAAAATTATCTCTTGATTTACTGGGCTAGGCCATCATCATCTGCCAGCCTTTTCCCAAGCTTTGTTGGGGTCGGCTGCCAGTCTTACTGGATTTAGCTGAATACCGTATTTTATATGGAGCGACTGCCTATCTGACCTCCACAACCCATTGCTAGGTAATACAGCATTCCATTGTAAGACTGGTTGTAAGAATTGTAATGACTTAACGACTGTCGAAAATCACTGTATGAAAGTCGGGACCAACGGCTTAACGTGCTTTCCGAGCCACGGAGGGGTCTCGGTATGTTTACAAATGTGCACCCATCGAAGGACCAACTGCGGCGAGTGCGGCTTAACCTTTATTATCGGTCAAACCGTAAGGCCCACGAGGACCTCATAGTTTATGGTTGTCCATACCACATACCCCTTATATACATTTTTTTTTCTTAGAGAATGTGTTTTTTCGAAAATTAAAAATTTTGGCGAAGCGAGAATTTCTGTAGTTTATTAAGGACTAAATTGAGACACTGACTGTGCATTTTATGTTTTTATTTATACCTTTGGGTTTTTTTTTCTATATCAGTTGAAAATCAACCTAAAAACACATTACGTAACTCGACCGTCTCTCAGTACATGTTCCAACTAAACAAGGAAACATCTTAAGCCGTCCCTAGCGGCTTTAATTGCAAACTAATTGTGGTAGATAGACGAGTGTTGATAAAAGAAAATCTTTTTTTACGAACATAATTACTGCGTAGAAGGGCCTTGCGAAGCGACCATTACTTGTGGTTGGGATGATGGTTAAATTTTTTGGATGCGTTATGTTTATTAATTTTGAAAGGAGATTTTACTGCTCTTTATAGCAAGTAAAGGCAAGGTTAGGTTATAAGCAAGAGTATTTTTACACCAAAGCATTTAAAAATAACCTAATTTATAAATTTTAAAGGTGTTTTATACAAGTTACATCAATCAAGCTCTTCAATACCGCGTACTTACAAATTATTTTAATTAAAGCGACAACGTTATGTAGACCTACATAAAATTAGCCTTAAAAAATGACCTGTCATATGGTAGGAGCTTACGTTAGGCAGAAACGGTTGAAGACTTTTTCAACAAAAGGACCTCACTGGGAAGACCCAACACCGGGATAAAATGGTCTGGTAGTAAAAAAAAGTGCGTGTAAAGTACCTATACGTACTTTACACAAACTTAGACGTAAGAACTTCTTTGGCGTAACAAAATAAAAATCTACGCTAACATAGATGTCTTTAATGATTTTCATTATCATAGTGTTCGATGGTTAATTTGGGAATGTGGCGCTTTTTTTGAATGTTCATGATCGACAATAAACCCGTTACTAGCATCGTTGGCATATTTTTAAATATTATTTGATTATTGATTTTCCGTTAAGTACATAAAATATTCGATAGGAACCACCAAAGACTGTTCCATTTATTTGCTTTAATATGGAATCACAGATTACTTAGATTTTTGTAACCCCATGTGTTAATAACTTCAAGGTGTCGGTTTTTCGTCACGTTGTGCGCGCACATTGTTAAAATTTACTCTCACATTCTCTCTAACGCGCCAAAAGAAGTATAACCTCTAAATAATAATGCAGTAAATCAAAATCTCTAAGTCACGACTCCTGTTTGTTCATTTGCCACATCCGACAATTCTTACTCCATGTAAATCGTGAGCAGCAGAGTCTTTTGTAGCCCATGATTGATGGCGACGTGTCGCGTGATACCGACTATCCACACTTAACCACGAGAACTATGCCATCCTATGAGGGATGGAAGATAACACTGAAGATCAATACTGACAAGTTTAGTAAGTGATTTCATGTTGGAACCACTGATAATCCTTAAACTTTGTTCTGACGTAAAAAGGATTTTATTTTGATAAAAAAATATTTAAAACCTTATAAAAATACTGGCCTTTAAACGTCTCACTGCTGGGCACAGGCCTCTTCCCGCATAGAGAAGAAGGAATGAGCAAAGATCACCACGCTTGCTCATTGCGGGTTGGCGATTTTACATTCCAGTTTTTTGAATTCAGGTTTCCTCACGATGATTTCCTTCACCGCCTGTCAGTAGTGTCTTAGGATAATTCAGAAAGAACATATAACTTTGAAAAAGTCACTATGGTACTTGCATAAGTTCGAAACCGCAATCATGTGCATAAGAATCCAGTCATTTAACCGCTAGTCCACCACTACAATAAACATAAGGAATAACTGTCCGGAGTTATTTTTATTGTTTAATATTAATAACGTATCCTAAATTTTAATGCAAATTATATACATTAAAATACATAATTAGCTCAGTAAAACAATTCATTTCGTGCTATAAAGGTCGTGAGATTAACATCTGTGCAAAACAAATGTTTAATTAAAATACTTCTCTAATTAAAGTCTTACTCAATAAGTTTGTGGTTTTGTTTGATACCTGGTAACTACTAGATAACTTCGCATTCACGGGCTTTTGCCATAATACAGTGCGATTCAAACTTAATGTCGGCTGTGAAGTTCCATATAAGCCTGTATTTCTAGAAGGCACATGACATGCCTTCACTCGTGGCTAAGTGCAAGCCGTACAGTTTGACCGATAATAAAGGTTACCTAAGCCGCGCTCGCCGCGGTTGGTCCGTGGATGGGTGACCATTTATAAACATATCGAGACCCCTCCGTGCCTCGGAAAGCACGTTAAGCCGTTGGTCCCGACTGTCATACGGTGATCTTTGATAGTCGTTAAGTCATTACAATTCTGACAACCAGTCTTATTATTATATTACCTAATAATTTAATATTGTATTACCTAGCAATAGGTTGTGGAGGTCCGATAGGCAGTCGCTCCATGTAAAATACGGTATTCAGCTAAATCCGGTAAGACTGGAAGCCGACCCCAACATAGCTTGGGAAAAGGTTAGGCAGAAGACATGACATGCCTTGACATTCCTGTTAGGGTTGATTGATTACTTTTTTTACGTTATACTTTAAATAATTATCATTATGACTTGTGAATGCGTCAACAGCGTAAAGAACATATTGAATAGAATTGCTTTTGCTCTCTTCCGTTATGAAAGATTTCATTGTTATAATTAATAAGTATCTTTTTTATGTTCCTAGCGTTATTGACGCACATATTTCATGATCATGATCCATTGTAACGATATATTTTTTTAAAAGAGTAACTTATGGAGTTTCTTGCCGGTTCTTCTCCATAGGAATGGCACTTTGGAACCGCACCTAGAGTCATTATTTTTAAAGTTAACGTTTCTAAAGCGCCGATTTTAGGTTTACTACAAATAAAAACATTTTGATTTGGAAGTTCGGTACACACTGCGCAGTACCTTGCCCCGCACGCCCGCACCCCCGCTGGTGAATGCCGCGACTTACCTCAATTTCACATCCGCCATTAAGTTTAGACCTTACTATACCTATCACAGTACCACCCTGCGTTTAAGTTTTCAGAGTACATATTGGGCAATATCATGTATATTATACTTATAGCATGGGTTGGCTGAGGTCATTATATGGCAATGAACCTTAATTTTCTTATGAATTGTTTTAGTCCCCAAATAATTGTTATAAACTGCAATGGGAAATGGGAAGGGTATAACGAACTCTTCCCGGCTATGTATCAAAGTGCTTATCATTTCCATGTCATAATAAATGTGGAAAACATCACATAGGTACATTGCTCCGAATCCAAAGTAAGTAGCTAAAGCACTTATGTTATGGAATCAGATACAACGAAGGTACCACAAATACCCAGACCCGATACAATGTAGAAAAATGTTTTCTACATTGACCCGTCCGGGGATCGAACCCGGGACCTCATAGCTGGCGACACCTTGAAAACCGGTGTGTACACCACTCGACCACGGAGGTCGTCATGTATGTATGAATTTTAGGGTTAAAAAGTGTCAAAATTATATTCTTCCACCTATCAGTTATAAACACCAATTTTTATACACATTAATCCATCACACATTAATAAAAAAATCTACACAAAAATCTGAAAGGTTCTTAACAAAGTGACCACAGACAAAGAGTGATTTTCCCATGAAAACCCGACCTTCTATGCATTGTTGGCAAATTGTTTTTCGCGATAAAAAAAAACGCTTTTCACCCGCGCTTCGTATTTTACTGCAGAATGATTGATTCGAACTCTTGTTCGACTGAATGAAAGATACATACAGGTGGAAAAGTAATGGCTGGAGTAAATTAAAGTCGCAGTGAATCCGTGCTAGAAAAATATTCGTGAACATAACTGTTACAGTATAACTTGAAAAAGTGATGAAATTATCCTAATTACACAAATAAATTGTTTTAATTACTGCCGCACTATCTTGATAAAAAATATTAAGGATTAATTATTTAGTAAATATTTCCGAAAATAAAAAATTACTTTTATAGAGCATGAAAGAAAATAAGAAGCCGCACCGATTTTTTTTTTTTATCTAAAGATTTAAAAAAGAAAGTCGTGGTGGTTCAATGACGGGATTCGCGTGCACATTGTTGTAGGTTCGAACCCAGGCAAGTACCAATGTGACTTTTTCAAAGTTATAATTATGTACTTTCTTAATCATTATAAGACATCATTGACAAACGGTGAAGGAAAACATCGTGAGGAAGCCTGGATTCCAAAATATTGGAATCTGAAATCGCCAACCCGCAATGAGCAAGCGTGGTGATTAATGCTCATTCTTTCTTTATAAGGGAAGAGGCCTGTGCCCAGCAGTGGGACGTTTATAGGCCGAATTATTATATTATTATAAAGATTAAAAGAGAGAGAAATAAAAATATAAAAACAAGAGAAAGAAGTTTTAAATCGGTAAAAAAATAATTAAACGTTTAACATTGATACGCATATTTTTGCTACATTTATTACGGAATCAGGCCTTTCATTTTCAGCAACGATCTATGATTTTGAAATATTACACTAATTTGCACAATCCAAGCTGCAATAAAAATCTATTTTAATACGTAAATGTAATATATTGAGTTGGCCAATCTCGAAGGCCGTATGTCCGGTAGGTGGAGCTATTGTTGGTACCATCATAAAACATAGCTGCATCCATTTCTAAAGAGAAAACCGTTTTTAATAAATATTGATGATTTTTGTTCAAGCCATTCCTGTTTAGGCATAGCTCAAAAATAATAATACCGGCCTATAACTGTCCTACACAGGACACAGGCCTCTTCTCATGTATAGAACGAACGAGCATTGGTCAACGTTTGCTCAATGCAGGTGAATCCAAAAATTGCTGAAAAATAATTGTACATAATTTTATTTTTTTAATTGAAGCGGTTTCGCAAATTTACTTCTCCCTGTAAAACATAGGGAAAGTAGCTACTGAGTCGCGCAGAGCTTTTAATGATTCAGCGGCTTCAGCAAACGCAAGGACTGGACCGGTTTGTTTTTAGTCGGTGCAAGTCCGATTGAAGTCATTAGCTTATCATACCAAAATATTAAAAAAAAGTACTCAACGACTCTATTCCCAGTCCATTCTTATTAAAGACAGTCTATTTAATTTAAGTGTAAAATAAATATGTACAACTTTGTATCTTGTAGTAAACATATCAACATAATCTGATAGTAGCAACATTATAACGTAAGAATGAAGCATTTATTTGTTGTTACATTCAAGATACATTGTTTTGTTATGCCATCACGGTAATAACTCTGTAAGGTGCCAGTTAACCTCGATGTTATGACTGTTTGTTTGTTAACATCTAGCTAGATTGACCAGAGTTTTTAACATTTCTTACAGACTCTTAGCACCTGGTTATTGTTTTACATGCTTGTTCTAATTGGACAACATAGCTCTAAATACCAATTTAGAAGATTCAATCGAATGAAAGAATAAAAAATGTGTATAAAAATGTTAGTATGATAATGAACATTTTGAGAAATTTCATCTTCTATTTTCAGACACAAATATTAAATACCTACGGTACTCTCGGCACAAACTACTCTTGACGGGACTACTCTTCGAAAGAATGCTTGAAAATAAGAAAATTGGTAAACTAAGATAGATCTTGCACACTTAGTCGTTATACACTGCGGTTCTATTGGCAGTCGAATTTAATAAGCCAGCCCTATATAACCGCAATCACCCGATTCAGAGCAGGAATCCCAGTGTGAGTAAGGCCGGCAGAAGCCTTCCTTAAAACGGTTAAAAGATTAGAAATGTGATACACTGAAATATCACTTACTGATTTAGTGCTGTCTCGTAAACTAGTTTGAGTATTATTATGTGCTGCTTCAGGATCGTAAATCCCACTAATAATGTCTTTAATGGCTTGATTCCCTTGCGTTGATGAATACACATATTCTTCATTAGTTGTATCTTTGTAAATATCAACGTAATCTAGAATCGGATAATCAGTGGAATTGTCCTCGTTACTATCGTAATACGATGTATCGAATTCTCCTAGTTTAAAAACATCATTTTCTTTAACACCTGCAAACTTGTTTACCATAGCGTCGATTTTATTCTTTTTAATTTCGATCATTTTAATGTTTTTTACTGGTTTAGTTGGCTCAGTTTTAGGTTTAGGAGTAGTTGTTATTTCTACTTTAGAATGAGTAACTTTATGTATAACTGCAGGTTTTTCAATGTTCGTAAAGTCATTTTGATTTTCAGTTAAATCCACGTCTATTTTAGCGTTTCCTTTATCAAAATCTACGTTGAAATCGAAACTTTTAACAAATAGATTTGTTTTGTTATTAACATGTTTGAATACATATCTAGTTTCATTTAATCTGCTTTCAAACCAACTCGTTAAATACACTAAAATTTGATTCAAATCTTCAATCGCTACATTTTTTATTTGTTGAAAATTTGGCACTTCTAATTTAATGTCTATGTTTTCTATAACTGATGTATCTTTTAAAATATCTTTGACTATTTCTTTAGCACAGTCAGAATGTTCACATTCACATTTAACACTTATAAAGAACACAGAACATATAACTACAATGATTTTATATTTCATATTTACTAAATATACGTGAACGCACTACTTGAGATGTTAAACAAATGCATGCTACAAACAGTTTTACTATCCGTAACAACAATATCGTCGCAATTATGATGGATCTTATTTAAACAGTCTTAAAGTTTATTTCTATTTGTTGGGTCTGTTTTGGGAAAGATGTCGTCACCTTGAAGTTTCGTGGCTTCGTTGACTTTGATGGACGATCACAATAATTAGCGAGTTTTGTAAGTTCATAGTGGAAGAAGGAGCGGAGCGGACCGCGGGCTACACTGACGATGGTAACGGCCTCATTGCAGCAAAAAGGGTAAGTTATATTATGAGTTATATTGCACGATTATGGAAAATCAAATACTTAGGCCAATGGAAAATAAAGTGTTCAGAAGTCCAAAAACTATAATATAAACAATTGTAGTATGTATGTATTTTAGGATACACAGGATTATATAATATTGGTAAAATACACATCGGTACATTATATTAATATCGCCTATATACTACAAATGATAGTAAATTAAATAAAACATTATCTGTAATATATTATGATCTATGCCAGTGGAATGCTATCGATATTATAAAACTATTTAGGGAAAGTATTCATGAATGAAAGGAAACGCCTATTAATGTTTTTTGATGAGATTTTTTTGGGATTGAACACAACAATTTTAGATAGGTATCCTTGTAGGAACGAAGCGTGAATTTCTTATGCGAATTTGAAACCTCACTCAGGACATAGCCTAACAGATCAAAGCCTTATTGATTGAGTCGTGGTCACGAACTGTGAGATTTTAATTGACCAGTCCAATTATCTGTTCATTGTGTCTACAATTCTATGGGTATAGTTCAACAAGTTTTTTGTTTGATGTGAGTTACACGTTGGCTAACGTTGTGTAGTAAATTATAAACGAATGTGTTTGAACTAATGTTTTGATAGAAGCTATAATTAAGCTTAATTGCGAGGTTAGTAGATAATAAGTCGATAATTATGATGCGACGGTATATTTTCTATTTAGGTCCATCGGTTAAAATATTTTAGCATTTTTTTGCTGGTTTTGACTTATGGAGGAGTAAGATGCGTTTCTTTATTTTATCTAAGTACGTACTTATGTTTAAGAAAGGGGTTCCTTGTGCATGTGATTTGAATGTTTGTGAAACCCGCGACACAAGGATTAATTTCCTTAGCGCGGGCATCGTTTTTTAAAAAGAAAGAAAAAAAAAACAAAGACCAGCTTACAAATTTACTAACACTGTAATGACCATATTTTGAATTTACAAAAAGATAATCGCTGAAGCTAAGCTTTTAGTCAATTTGAAGAAATATGGGCCCCTAATAAGTTTTAGATTTCAACTCGGAAAAAAGGAGTCAAGATTTGATATAAAGTAGGTACTTAAGTATGCTATATGAGAATAATTGCCGTGATTATGTACGTCAAGTGGAATATCCAACGATCTGTTATTGTGATGATATATAATGATGTTGACACATATTATTAAAATTGCATAACGAGTGAGCTATTTGTTGTTCTGTCTCGAGTGAATCAAATGAGACTGATTAAATTCCGGATTTTTCTGATTTAAAAAAAGGGAAGTTATTCTCTAAGTCCAAATAAGCATAACGTACATTTTTCAATTACCCCACGTCGCCAAAATTTGTTTGTGTTCTGAGAGTCACCTGCTATTATATATATATTTAACAGATTTTTTTTTAAAGTAAACTGTGTACTATGTATAGTAAGTCGAAAGAGATAACGAAGCTAATTCTTTGTGGTAATTAATTATTTGTCTAAAACGTTGGTGTACAGTCACGAGCATAAATATACATAGCGAAATTGTAAAACAATAATTTAACAGGAACTCACCATCAATTCAACTTTTAATCATTTAACAACATAAAATTATAACAGTTCTCAAATCATTTATACCTATATTTTTGAGTTTCAACAAAAAGTTTTTCAATTTCGCTATGTGTATACATATTTATGCTCGTGACTGTACAATACAGTATATTCTTGATATTACATGTAATATCACGTAAACTGTTAGGACTTAGTGAATAAGTCCCTTGATATCGCGTAGTAGAGTAGTAGTATCTTTTGTATGGTAAACTCATAATCCTACTCCAAGTATTACGAAACTTTCAGATTACAGTTTTGTTGTTTTCTTTGTTTTTGCGCAAAAACTACTCATTGGATTTGGCACAGAAGTACTTCATGACCTGGATTAACCCAGTTTTGTTTTCGAGTGCATTGTCCGTATGTATATTTCTTTGGCACGCTCTGTAGCCTAAACTGCTTGGTGAGTTTGAGTTTAAGAGGGAGTTGTTATATTCATAATATCTTAACTGTGAAATTGACAATGGCCTGGATTCCGTTTAACACGCACTTAACTTGAAATAAATCTACTTTTAAACGGATTCTATCGTGATTTATTTTGAATTTAGTTCCCGACGTTTTGCAGGGTCACCGGCAAACAAATCTATTTCTTTTTTATCTTAAAAAAAATACATTTCAATGTCTAACATTCGCGTAAACCTCAGAAAACAATACGCACTAAACTTATTTTCCATTTGTATATTTTTCACTTGTAAATACATATTTAGAAAATTAGAACTGTCAAATTTAGTTCCGACTTAGATTCTCAATTCTCATACTTGCCGAAGCAAAAACGTGTGCAATAAAAACAATGTGATGTTCTGGATGTTCAAGGCGAAAACAAGTTTGACATTTATAAGTTAGTTATTATCTGTTGCCGTCCTTTTCTCACGCATTATGTAAAAAAAGATAGCGATGGTTTTTTAGTTTAGTTTGCATACGAAAGAATTGAAAAAGTTCGCCAGGGTCCCTAGTGTCGCATACAAATAGACCTTTTATTTGTCAATCTCGACCAATCGCAGGCCAGTCTCTCATTGGTGGAGAATGACAGGCAGACCTTATGCGACACTAGCGGCTCTTGCGGATTTTTGACACGCGATAGCCCCCACTTGTTTTATTTTTCTTTCAGTTGCAGAGTCCTGTAATGCCTGTAAGGTTCTACATAGACAACTTTTTTTGGGAATTTCTGGAAGCGATCGTCTGTTTAATAAGTCTAGAGACTTATATTACAGGACAGTCTTATGTATATATATGATTTATTATCACAAGCCAAAGCTAGTGTGATATAAAAGGCTGATTTTACTACGCTTTAAGGAATTTCATTAAAATAAAATGGTTGCATTTTATTACGTAAAAATGGAATAATTTAAGTAAAAAAAATATTATTTAGCTTTTTAAATAATTTGAGACTAAAAGGAAGTAATAGTTACCAAACACAGATGTGAACTATAAAACAAACTTAATTACAAATGTACTAATACGGGTAGACGTGAATTTCGCATGTTACGTAACAATACTGTCTTTGTAGGTAACTCACGCAATTAGATGCTAAGATAACACGTAATGTATAACGGAATATGCAATGATGACTAATTATGAGTTACATCGTTACGCTTTATTTTATTCGGAGGTCAGATGAGCTATTGTTTTATATTCTTCCTGGTTATGTAATGGAAATACAATGATGTATGTTGGGAAATTAGATTTAACGGACATATTTTATTCTTCGTTGTAATGATTATACTGTCGAAGTTGAAATCTTTAAAGCTGTATTGTTTGTTTTTTTTTCTAACTTTCTAGCAATGTGGGTCGCACATTACTCGTATTCTTGTTAACCCCTCGTGCAAAGCTAGCAAATATTTGTGTTACGAGTGGGTTCACGTCGGTAGCGCAATAGGTGAGTTTGGAACCAGCAACCACGCCGACAAGTCCGACGCTCTAGCAACTAGGCTACCGCCGCTTTTATAGTTGGTTTCACGCGACACATTTATAACGTTCGATGCTTCGTTTGGGTCACACCAAGGCGACTAACGTATCAATCGCTTCAATGTAAAATTGCACTAGCCACTCCAGCCCGTAAGACAGAAGTTTCCACACTTGGCTTATAAACGAAAATATTAAAACAAATAACTAGGTAAATAAGTAAGTAAGTAATAGATAAAAAATAGGCAAATGACTAGGGCAAAAACACCCCATGATTGCGCTCCATAACACACGGCCCCTATAGACCTAGTGTAGGACGCCCCCTAGCCAGATGGACCGATGACCTGAAAGGTAGCTGGGTCGGACTGGATACGGACAGCGGAGGTCCAGGTGTTGTGACACTAAGGAGATGACTATGTCCAGCAGTGGACTGCGATAGGCTGATTTGATCGTAAATAAAGAAAAAATACACTATTATTATTTATGTAAGACATCGATTTTTTCGTTGAATAAATTACGTTGGAAGCATAGAGACTGACTATTATGAAGTTAAATTATAATAATTAAGGTTACTTACCACCATTTGGAATTTCTCTGGTTTCCCAGTAAACATTTCAACGTCCGAATGTCTGGTGCTCATCTTGCTAAAATCTACCAAATCCCTCATAAAATCCTCTTCATCTTCCACTAATTCATTTTCTTCACTCTCCGTCGTCAGCATAACTGGTTCTTCTTCCTCTCCGTCTAAATTGAGATCATTACCAACTAAATAACCTTCTCTTGTTGTAATATGCTCCAGTTGTAACTGTATTCTTTCTATGATTGGTTCTTCTATAATCTCTCTCTTCTCATCTTTATGAGTAGGCTCTTGGACAGTATAGTATTTTCGTGTAACCGCTGGCTCTTCACTCACTTCTTTTAACGTAGTTCTATCAAGATCTACGAAAATTCCAGTTACAGTAGTTTTATAGATATTATCTTCTTCGTTTAAATTATCATTTTCTTCTTTAGGTTTTCTAGTTTCATCCTGTTTGATTGGTTCTTCAAGAAATATGTAATCTACAAATATACCTCTAGGAGTTAGTTCAGTGTAGTCTTTCAATTGCTCTATAGGTATATCTCGTTTCGTTTTCGCTTTAAAATCGAATTCGTCTTTCATAAACTCGTCTATATCAAAATCTTCTATAGTAGACATTTCTACGTAATCTAAATTAGTGGTGCTATACATTTCTGTGGTATAATCAACTTCTACAACCGTCAGTTCTAATTCAGATATAGTCGGAATCCTTTTGATGGTTATATTAGCATTTATATAGTTATACACATCGGGCCAATATTTCGTACTGTATAGAAATGAGGATATTATGAACATTAACACGAATAACATCATTAGTACTAATAATTTGATTACTAGCTTCATGAACGAATGTGATAACCTCATCTTGATAATCTACTCTATCTTCAATATCAAAAACCTTGGTACTATTATTTGATTCACAGCTGAATGTTTTTGGATTGCGGCCACTTCACCTCAACACTTCACAATACGTATAAATAAGAACAAGTAGATCACAATTATTGAAGCCTTCGTCCGTCACTTGTGGCTAAAGCAAACTTCGAATATAAACTAATGAAAACAAAACAAGTTATAGAATGTGATCATGGAATTTGTATGGGAACATTATGGTTTACTTATAAGGCGGGTAATGCGCAGAATTTAACAATAGGCTATATATCTGCCTTGTTGGTCGGGAAACACTGATGTTAGTATCAATGGTCATACTGATGATTCTGTTTCACTGACTCACTTACACGTAGGTTCGTTGTGATGGGATCTGCATGCAGATGAACAGTAGCGTCTATGTTATTTTCTGATGTCATCTTTGTGTCAATATAATTATACATTTTAGACTTATCTTAGAAGTAGACAAATAACTGTTTGCCCCCAGATTTGGTTGAAATCCTGTTGAGATAAATATTTGATTGCATTGTAGTTTTTTTAACGAATCATACACAGCTATATCAAACAAAATGTTTATATAAAATCATATCTACATTAGTTATCGCTTTTAGTACAAGAATATATTAAGAAGGTACCAACAAACGTGGTAAATAAGGCTGCCGGGGGGTGAATGGAGACTAACCTTACCTTTCGTTCCGACGCATGCGCTTAATTTGATATGAAAATAGCATTCTTCTAATTTATTTAACAGTTGAGAGTTCAAATTATACCATTGACCCGCTGTATGCTGTAAAACTTATAAATCCCATATAAAAATGTATATATCCCTATTCACCCTGGCATCCCTCTTACCTGTGGGAACACCAAATATTTGTTTTATTTTGTAAATACATTATTAAACTACTGACTAAATTGGACGAAATGGGAATATTTTTGTCTCGTTCAGATAGCCTAACACCGATATGTAGGTTCTAAATCACCTCTGCCTTCCTGTTCTTGAATAGCAACGTGATAATACTCGTAAACACTGAATAGATTAATATTGCCTTCATCTTTTGTCTTAGTAATCTGTAAATCCTCAAATTGCTCGTTACTTTTCTGTAGGCGCTCAAACTGAAATAATTATATTAGTTTTGCAGTAAAAAATGCTTATAAAGGATAGACAGACATAACTAAATCCTTTTATAAATCACACTTTATATTATTAGATCAATGCTCGTTAATTCTGTATGTGAGATTAGGACTGTACCCAAATAATAAGACATTTTTAGGCCGGTATTATTATTAGACGAAATAAATAGTAGCAAAATTCAAATTGAGTGAGAAATCCGGTATCCTAATGTTTGCGAAGACGACAGGGAAAAGATGAGATATACTACACCTCACCGACTTGCGTAGAACACACGTTATTTCACACGGGTTTGCTTTTAAAATACCGAAAACAACAAAGCAAAGTAAAGGGCAAAAATTTAAAGCATGCTATATACCTACTCAAAAACAAATGTCTTCGATTATATGAAAATAATGCCTTTAACCATAGGTTTTTTTATACTGTGTCATCTTCTAATATTTTGTCTAGAAAACATGTTGTATTGAATCATTTGAATGGATAATAATACCTTTTTTTCTTTTTTTTTACAACATCACATACACTGCTCCGAATACAAAGTATAAGTACGCACTTGTATTATGGAATCCCGAGACAATGTATAATTGGTTATTTTCTATATTGACCCGTCCGGGGATCGAACCCGGGACCTCAGACTTGGCGACACCTTGAAACCGGTGTGTACGCCACTCGACCACGGTCGTCTTTTACGTTAGACCTACTTTTACGTTTACTTTAACTTTAATGTAAGTCTTGGAATTGACAAAAAAAAATGTTTTTAAAATTATTCTGAAGTATTGTGGTAGTTATAAATATTTACAGGTAGGGGTATAGAAAACACAAACATAATTAAAAACATTAACATAATTTGTACAAATTATTTATTAAATCTTACAACTAAATAACAACATTATTTACAACACACACACCCCACAACACACGCACACACAACAGTAACAACATTACAAAATAATAACAATTGTGGCGACTATGACGTCACACGGTAGGTTAAAATTCGTATATTTACGAACAGCCCAGAGTTCTGAGCCTATATTCATTTACTTTCAGGTGATATCACCAGAAATCATAACTTTAATGTAAGTAAGTACCATATTTTTTAAGTAAAATCGAGTAATCTAAAATGCTGATTACGTTTTCATTAAAAATATACAACGAGTTTGGTTCTGGCCAGCTTGCAATGCGATATTTTTAATAGACGGCTTCAAAATCAACTTTAAAGCTAATTCATTACTAAAACTAATAACAATAATAATATAATACCGCATCGCGTACCTTGGCCATCAGGGAAAAAAAAGGTAATAACTTTGACATTTCTTAATTTGAAATAGCGAGCATAGACAAATAATGGCTTGAACTCAATTTTCTTTTTTTTAGGAAATTCTTTAAAACTCTTTAACACAAAATATCGATTTCATGCTATTTATATCTTGTGCTGTCCCTTCTTAGTGTGGATAATAGTTTCATAAACCGGTACTTTAAAAGGCACAGGTTTTTCAACTGGTACCAAAATGTGTTTGATTACCTCGAATGGTACTTCCTTGATTTTCGGAATATGAACGATTCTTTCCACCGGGTATGGTACCGACTTCTCAACTGGAATGGACACTTCTTTGATGATTGGAATGACGACCGCTTTTGGTACAGGAACGTGAATTGGAATCGGGTGAGGAACTGGGATTATAATGGGCTGGTTGACTTTGAATTCCACATTTTTCGGTAGAGGAACTATAATTTCTTTATAATGCTTGATAGGCTCAGGGTTTTCTTCTTCAACGTGCTGATGGACTGGATACACATGGGATTTCAGGTCATGGCCTCCGTAGTCGCCAGAGTAGTCACTGCCTCCATGAGAACCCCCCTGGCCGCTGAAGTCGAAGCCGCCGGAATAGTCGCTGGCTTGAAACTGCGGACAATGTAAAAAACAAATGAATATTTGAAGAAGAATGTGACCTCCAGTGCCTTGTGCAACTTTGATCGTCACTTTTATGACGTTCAACGCTTCTATTGGCCCGCTCCAATCTCACAACCAATCAGAGAGCCAAACACAATAACCGTGTCGATTGCGTAAAAAGAAACAAATTTGCACTAGGTTCACAGTACCGACTAATTTAATTTGAGAGAACAACGGTAAAGAGAATAGGTTCTAAGTTGTCACAAGATAGCACTTTCAAAAAGAAGTAAATTCAAGGTGAAAATAATTTATGTAACAGCACATTTCTTGTCATGCATTCAGAGTAATTATTGTTATATAATGATTTTATCACAAACGTATTTAGCGGCATTCACTATCAAATGGTCGATATTCAATTTCGTCTACAAAGTACAAGTAAAAATGGAACAGTTCAAGTGAACGTTGTTGACGTTCAACGTTCAAGTGATTGTTGATGAAGGTGTATACATTCACAAAAGAAAGTATACCGGCAAGTTTTTTTAGCTACACTACAGAAAAACATGTGCACCAAAAAACGTCAATATGTGAGATGATTATTCTAAAAATGTAGTAATTATATTATTTAGGAATAAAAAACACAAGGAATGCTAATTATTACGCTCTTTAAAACGTTAATTTCGTGTATTTTTTGTTAGAAGCCGCAGCGACATAGACCAACAAAAGCAGAAAAAACGAAACAAAAAAAACCCACATCAAAAAGGACGTTGCGGTTCACCAAGTTAAATTCAACTTAACCCATTAATTAATTATCGCTTGCGTTGCATCTCATCGTTGTCAATGCGGCGAAAAAGTCGATTGCCTTGGTCACCATGGCCTGTCCTGCAGCAGGAGCGCCGGTCGGATTCCACGTCACGCTAACTTAAATGACATTATTCGTCGCGCTCTTGTCACTGCCGGTGTACCAGCTGTTTTAGAACCTAATGGTTTGGTACGCAGCGATGGTAAGAGACCTGACGGCATGTCATTGTTGCCTTGGAAATTGGGTCGGCCTTTGGTGTGGGACGCAACATGCGTCGACACCCTTGCGCCATCCCACGTTCTAAGTTCAGCGGCCTCTCCTGGCGCTGCTGCTGGAGCTGCGGAAACCCTAAAACGGCGGAAATATAATAACCTAATAGGTAATTATATTTTCGAGCCGTTTGGGGTTGAAACTCTCGGGACATGGGGACCATGTGCACGAGCTCTTTTTAAGGAACTTTCCAAACGTTTGGTCGACTCCACACGTGACCAGAAGGCTGGCATTTTCTTGGCACAAAGAATTAGTATTGCCATTCAACGTGGCAATGCTGCCAGCCTTCTGGGCACGTTTCCCGACATTGGCAACGATGATGATGAATTTTTTGATGCTTGTTAATAAGTTTTCTATTTTTTATTTAGCTTTATTTATTATAGGTAGTTTAGTATAGTTTAATTTATATTATAAGGTTTTGGTTTAGTATAGTTTTATTTTAATTATAATCATTATTATAGTTAAGTTAAAGGTGTGTATATAGTTAATGCTGTGTATTTAATAAATAAATTATTATGGATATTATTGGTGTATAAGTCTAAATTTTCACTCAGTCGTGAGAATTAAGGTCTTTTAACTGCAAACGACACCCAGAACACCGTAAATAAAACGTTCAGTTAAAAGTGAACGGGTTTAACTGAAAAATTCTCCGGAATCAGATACCCGACAATTTAATAACAGGACAAAGCAAAAAGAATTTGAATAAAAAAACGAACCGTTTCCGGTGCGACGACATGCCCGCTATTTAGTCTGTGGTATTTTTTTACGCTGTCTGTGGCCCGTTTTACTTTTTTGTGCATGACATTTTATTTTTCGTTTGGTAACGGTTATTCAATCTGTTTGTGTAATGTTACGTTCGGAAAATGAGTTAGTAGAGCATGTCTTTTGTTTGTTGGGTGTTGTAATGTATCCATTAAGATTGGTTGACAGTTTTTTATTTGTTATATCGGATGTGGAATACCATTTCCGTGTCGCCAGTTTCTTTGCAAAATAGCAATATAGGCACTCATCAAGATGATGATATACAAATGACTGATATAAATAACTAAGAAATTAAAGATACACGAATAATATTTAATTTTGTCTGTTAATAATACAAGGAATGCTGTTAATAATATCGGAATCTGAAATCGCCAACCCGCAATGAGCAAGCGTGGTGATCAATGCTCATCCCTTCTCTATATGGGAAGAGGCCTGTGCCCAGCAGTGGGACGTACATAGGCCGGTATTATTGTATTATTATAATAATACAAGAGGTGGTAGCCTAATCGCTAAGGCGTCGTATTTGAGATCATGTGTTTGTAGGCTCGAAAAACGGTGGTTTCACGTCGGAAGAGCAATGGGTGCACCACCGACATGAACCCACTCGTAACACAAACAATTAGATTAGCACCCGGAGTTAACAATAATATTAGTAATGTGTTACATTAATAGTTATCTTTTAAAAATGTTCCCAAATTACATGTATCATGTAAAAATCTTAGTGAAGTAAAACGTGACGGAAATATAATAGAAGAGATGTTATAGCATTGAACTCTATTACCTATAAGTATGTATGTATAGTATAATAAATGTCGCAGAGACCTCATCGTCTTGAAAACACATAATAAAAAAGAAATAAGGCACCGCTACACATAATATTCTTTTACGGCTTTTTATATATTTCTGTAAGAGAAAATACACGTTACACTTTTAGTATTTAGGGTTCTTCTGAAAAAGATGAGGAGGTCTCTATTATTTATAATTTTTAAATAAAGTATGTACCTATGTCAGCTGTGTTCCTGGCTGAATTTTTGTTTCCAGTACATATGAAAACATAGGCGTGTTTAAACTCATAGTTGCATTCTATCCCCTTGCTCTCTGAAAAAGAGCTTTGAAGAAAACCCTTAAGTTATAAACTTATTTTTATCTTAAGGGTTTCCCTCCAAGCTTACAGAAGCCAAGGTTACGGCAGGGAAAGAACTAGCTCACCATTTTCTAGAAGAAAATCTAGGTATTTCTATATATTTTTAACATTGAAGAATTAAATATAATGAATTTCACTAAACCAATATCAAATTTCTATTTCTTATGGAGGAAGAATGACAAAAAATAGATCGATTTGATTGATTGCTTAGGGTCAATAAACTGCAGCAATTTCATTTACCCAATCATCAATAGTTCTTACATCTTTTACCTAGACACACTATAAATGTATAGTGTATCATTAGAAAAATAAGCTAAAAACAAATTACGGACGCGGCTGACAGACGCCGAAGACAGCCGCAACTGATTAGTAGGTATGCCTTATGGTAGGGCCTTGAAATAATCCAGCGCACCAGATACCTTTCGGATGTCCGAACTCTCGTGGTCAGCCCAAGATTACATCCTCCTTATACGATACTTTGCACAGCTCAGTGTACATTAGTGTAGTAGTGTACATTAATTATCTAGACACTTAAAAGTCGCGTCCGATAATTTGTTTCCGACTCAAGCCTTAGAGCACAATTTTTGCATGTCAAACGTCATGATAAATGAAACTAAACACTTTAAAAGTAGTACGGAACCCAGAGCAATATATTAAATTCAACCGCGAAACAGCAAGGAAATAAATAGCCCACCCCAAATGTATTACCCTTGAATTTTTTAATATAAGTACGAGTCTTACAAAAGGGCTGGTTTTATGTGCCAACATCAAAGTACCAGATTAAATAGCGCTCTTTTTAACGGAATGATAAAAACTGAGGTTTTCGTTTTTGGATATTGTTTCATGCTAATGTTCATGTTTATCTTTGAGGTTGCTTAGTTGCATATTGTTTATATTTGAAGTTGATTCTTGATTTTCAAGTTTTTTATTAACGGTTTAATTATTTTCTTTTTAATTAGTTTTTGTGTATTCGTAAATATTGTTAATCTTTAGTGAGCGAGTGTGATCAATACATACTTGCAATGGCAGATTCAGGATTCTCGAGGGCTTAACCCCGAGGGAAATTTTTTGCAAAGTCAACTCTATAAACTATTCATTAAGTTGAAAATCCCTAATTTATAATGATCAATTGTATCTTAAAGTTCACTTTAAATTGTTTTACAGTAAGCAGAAGCATTTGGGAGGGGAAGGCAGGGGTGTTAAAGCCCCCTAGCTCCCCCTCCCCGGGATCCGTCACAGAGAATTTGTTAATTCTGTTTGGGAGAAGAGACATTGGTAGTATTCGAAACAGTCAGGTATTTTTCATTCTTGTCTTTTCCGAATTTCTATTGACGCCTACGTATAAAATGCTTCAAAATATCTACAACGAACTCGTTAACAAGTTCAATAAACAAATTAACGAACCATGCACCTAATTTCTTAAAGTAAAAACTACATTCCAGCCTTTTTTAATTATTGTTTCTACATTATTGAACTATATAAATATTATTTCATCAAGGTTAGGGCTAATTTGCCAATAAAATATGCAAATAACTTTGCGGATATAAAATGTGTTTCACAGCTTTCAATAAAAATGTACATTTGTCTTTAATTAATTTGAAAAGGAACAGGAGGATAAAATATATTAGATTTTTTGTTTCCATATGGTTAATAAATTAAATTATCTCAACTGGGTCTTCTACACTTATATTTAGTACTAGCTGCCCGGACAGACTTCGTTCTGTCAAAAGTAAATTAATTAAGATAATTCCCGAGTTTAGGAACATTTTTTTTACTTATTATTGATGTTTTACACCTTTTAAACCTTCCCTGGACTTCCACAAACATTTCAAGATCAAAATCAGCCGAATCGGTCAAGCCGTTTTCAAGCTATGTCGTGACAACGGAAAACGGGTTTTATTTTTATACATATAGATTCTTGTGTGCTTATAGCTTCAATCTAGTTAGTGTGGTCCAATTTGACTTACTCTCTGTTGAAGTATCTTTCTTATGTAGCAAGTAATATGTCGTTTGCTGATGCAGGTTGCTCAAATTGATCTGATCATTCTTGATCCCTGATTTTGACAATACCAAAAATGATTGTGCAAAAACAAGTTCCCAAACTTTTGCTATTCAACGTGGCAATGCTGCCAGCCTTTTGGGCACGTTTCCCGTCATAGACAAAGAAGATGATGAATTTTTTGATGCTTGTTAGCCTTTATTTTGTAATCCATATTACTTAATATTGGTTAGCAAGTTTCTTTTTATAGATAGTTTTATTTATCTTACAAGTTTTTAGTTTAGTTTAGTATAATTAATATAGTTTAGTATTAGATGTGTATATTATAATATTTTTTTATTTTGTAATATAATTTCTGTAAAGTGTTTATTTTAGTAGTAGTTCCCAAATCTTTTTTTTTGCACATACGATCCTTCTGCGGAAAGGCATAACTGATTCTAGCTATATGCAACCGGAGTGTGTTCCTTCCGTTTATCCATTTTCCAGGAACGCATGAGCAATCTGCCAGGGCAGGAATCACGCCTACTATTAGCTCTTAAAGCGGAAGAGAAGATTTGTTGAAGAGAGACTGCGAACTATAACTCGCGTAGCGGCATCTCGCTTACACAACGGCAACAGTCCTTAATTCTTTATAAACTCACTATAGGCAAAAGGCACTAGACCTCGGTGAAGTAAAAGAAAAATTACCCTGATGGTTTAAGCTGGTCAGCCTAAACCGGAAGACGCAGTTCCCGATAGCGACACAACGACAGTGGTGTTGCAGGATTCAACCAGGTAAAGTTAAGGAAAAACTCTGTTTTATAGTTCCTATTGTTTAGAAGTGGATTTGATTAGAGTTGTATGTACTTTTTTAATTTCTTTATTCTAAGATACCATTGACAGACGGAGAAGAAAACATCGTGAGGAAACCTGGATTCTGAAAATTGAAATCTGCAGCGTGGTAATCAATGCTCGTTCCTTTTCTAAATGGGAAGAGGCCTTTGCCCAGTAGTTTCCTAATCGTGATAGTGCTGGACAATCAGTGGCCTATGAATCGTGTTAGTGCCCAATATATAAGCCAGTATTCTAAGTACCTGTTGATCCTGTTGTGAGGCTGCTGCCTGCTGGTACTCCTGCAGCATGGCGTTGTAGGGCGTCCACTGCATCTGCTGGGCGCTAGCGGCCACCAGCAATGCACTCACACACTGGAAAGAGATGAGGAGTTACAAAACAAATTCAACATCACGTTATGATCTATGTTATTGTACCAATGAAATTTGAATTGCCAATGTGACATGCCATGTGATTTAAATTTGAAGCGGCGGTAGCCTTATGACGGTAGCCTAGTTGTGGGTTCGAATCCCACCCATTATACAAGCGACGTGAACCCACTCGTAACACAAGCATCTTAGCTTAGCACGAGGGGTTAACGAGATTACTAGTAATGTGCGACCCACATTGCTATACTCCATTTATTATAGCATTAGAAAAAAGAGGCTCGCAGAAGCAGGAATTGAAAACATTTTATTTCAAAGAAATTGTTTTAAGTACTTAAATAAACGAAATAAAACTTTTTTTTTTAAATTACGCTTTATTTATAACAATATCTTCATCACACATTCCAAACTTACACCAAAACAATGAATGAGACAACCAATCATGTCATGATGACTTAGATTTAATTAAGATTAAAATAAAAGTAATTTTTAGAACAATATTTTAATTAAAATAACAACTTACAACACACTATAGTGTAACTTCTTCGTCTTCATCATAGGATTTAGTCATAATAAAATAATAAATATTTAATAAATAAACAAATAATGGTAGGATAATAGTAAAACGAAAAACGTTCCAGTATTGTTCATCACTGCTTCTTTTAGCTTTTTAGCATTGACACTGTCATTTTAGATTGGAATGAAATATTATAAATAAATGAAAGCCACATAATTTGTTATGAAAAATGGTTAACATGATTACAAATAAGTGTGACAGCTGGTATGTAAATAGATTTTAATTTATAGGCGTCAATCGTAACTGTAACAAGTTTATTGTACTTTTGCAACAAAGTGTACATTATAAATAACCTTTTTTAACTTCTGTCTAATGCTATTTTAAATGGAGTATAGTAATCTTAAAAAAAAAAATTAAAAGAAGTGACCAAAAACTATAAAAACCGTTATTTTCAGTGACTGAAATGTCTAAAACCATATTTTAGACAAAATAATGTTAGCATACTCCACCTTGGCAACAGCTATTGGCCGAAAACCAGAACAATGAAAACAAAACCATGTTTTAGCCTAACGTGCGCGATCTAAGGATTTACATATGTACGCACAATGCACTTGCTAATATTTGGCATAGATTAACTGTGAAGTTATCTCACAATTCATAGCATGAAGTTTACTACATGACCTCCGCGGTCGAGTGGCGTTCACACCTGATTTCAAAGTGTCGCTAGCTCTGAGGACCCGGGTTCGATCTTTAGACGGCACAAAAACATTTTTCTACATTGTCTCGGGTCTGGGACAGATTTGAGACAATGACTGTGCATCTTTACCGTGTAACAACTTCTAACATTAAATTTAAGAATAGTTTTCATACTTCATAAACCTTCAGAAGTAACCTTTGCACCCGGTATACTTTCATATAAAGCTGAAGGGTTTATTAGCCTGTTTGTTTGGTTGAACGCGCTAACGATTAAGATAAAAAATCAGTATTAGATAGTCCATTTATCGAGGAAGGCTATAGTTTTTTTTGGCTAATAACCGACACCCACGCGAGAATTACCGCGAACAAATCTTATCTCTTTACATTCTTTCAAATAGCATTACTATCAATATAGATATTTAGTTAATCCTAAAAAGACAAATTTAACATTATTTCATTTGTTTTAAAACGATTAAAATGTCTCCATCTTTTGTATAAATCCATTAGGAACTGTTTTTCATTTATCATCTACCTATTTAATTCATAATGTTATAAAACTAAAGGTTTTGTTTTTGTTTCAATTACTTTTTCTCTAAAAACTCGTTAAAACAACGCGAACTTGACCGATTTCAAAAATGATTTTGCCGCGCGACCTTTTTATGAACCGCGGGGCACAGTGTAGAAGCATAATATGTATATTTAGTTACATACTGTAAAAACATGTATAACTCACTAAACATTATTAACAAGATACGCACGGAATATAACTGTTTATTTATTCTCAAAATAAATAAGCCTAATAAAAAGCTAATTCATTTCGGTTTGATATCTGAAATTGTGACTCGGAAAGTTGTGGATAATCTGTGACCATGTGGGTGTTCTATTTACACGCTTTATTTTAAGAGGAAGGAACCCACACACTGTTGACGACAACATTGCACAAGGATTTATTGTCTCTTCTGTATTATAATCTAGTCAACATAGGTTTTATTCTTTACCCCTACATATCGTATAATTTTGAATATCTCCTATAGGTATCTATCATTTACTTGTCTTAATATTTTTAGTCATCGATAAAAAATCAAGGTGTCTACACATCACTAAAACCGTAGATACCATTGACATCTGTCATCTGTTATTTTAAATTTAGAAAATCTCAGGAAAATACATTATTTATCAACTGCCAAATAACCTATTCGAATTTCAAACGTTACTGAATTTAAATATGAAAATAGTATACCCGCAATTCGAAAGCTGTTTATGATTGGATTAGGTTATTCTGAAATCAAACGGGTGTTTGTGTAGTGGGAAGATACGTTATGAACAGTGTGGCGATAGATCAGGTAGCCAGCGCTGTTTGAAGCATGTGCTTGATATACTGCGAGGGGTAATACGGGAGAGCGTTTGTCTGCTGGCAAGATAACGGTAAGGGATGGACTTAGTATAATTATGGCAACGTTCGCTGGAGTATAATAATAATTAACGTGCTTAGCCCAATAAAATGCAGGTTTATTTACACATACAGACTTTGGGCACTTCTACTGGTTTAGAAAGTTTAAAGATACTATTAAAGCTTATTTTGTCAGAATTCTATTGAAAGGATTATTTTTAATACTAATCTTATACCTACCTATGTAGAAGAATACTTGTGTTCAAACTTCAAATACCTTCTGTAAGTAGAACGTTGTCTTTTGAACTTCCTGATACCTGATAGAATAATATGATGATGAAGATATAAGATTTTTGTGGAGGTCTACAGCTATTTAAAAATACACAAGGGTCGCTAATGTCGCAACAGTGTTTTTTTCATTCTCCAACAATGAGAAAAAGCCTACTGTGATTGAGTTGTGACCCATTAGCCTGAGCGGCTTTGACGGCTTCACAAAAAATGCAGTAAAAAAAACTTGCCTTCGCATATGTAGCTCCGTGTCTTGTGCACCTGATTACCCCGCAGGATACCTGCACTTCTTTTAAAATAATCTATCCATAATGGTGGAGAATGAAAAATACAGTGATGCGACATTAGCGACCCTTGTGTATTTTTAAATAGCTGTAGACCTCCACAAAAAACTTTATCTTCATATAGGTACCTACATTTTAGTACGTATCGAAAGTTCAAAAGACAAGGTTACCTTTTAAAATAATCCTGTATATACTTTTACCCTTTGCGTGCCCGTACACAATACCCTCCCGTATGTCCCTGTGTAGCCAGTATAAAATGTGTCCAATGGCTTGCGATGATACACGGGCGAGCAACAAGCCATATCCCACTTATTTATGGCTGATAAAAACTAAGCTTTAATCTTTAGATACTAGTAAATAGCTGAGGAAGGCACTGAACTGGTTAATACGATACAAAATGTAATGGGTAGCATCGTGGAAGAAAATTATCTAAGTTTACATCAAGAAGTAAGGGTGGGTTGATTCTCAACGTTAGTTTTTTGTAAGACGACGGTGGTCGGTCTGTGACTTCGATGTTAAAGTTTGAGTAATTAATCGGATGAATTTGAAATGTGAATACCTTTCATGTATCAAAGATAGTTAATTTGGAGCTTTTTTAATTATTCTAAGACACTATTGGCAACATCATGAGGAAACCTGGATTCCAAAAATTGTAATCTAATATCGCCAACCCGCAATGAGTAAGTGTTGTAATCAATGCTCGTTCCTTCTTTAAGAGAAGAGGCTTATGTCCATAAGTGGGACATTAATAGGCTGGTATTATTTAATTTATTACTGTGGAACTGACGAGGTTGCAGAGAAAAGTGCTTTGTGACCTCAAAAAAAATAGAAGAAAAAGTATTAAAGATTCAAAACGCGTTATTTTCATAATTATTGGATTAGGGTAGGATTTCTATTGTCACATGAGTAATCACATATTAGCTCATGATTAAGGACTCCTATTAGTCGGAAAGAAACGGGCGATTCCAAGAGTTCTTGTAAGTAAACAGTCTAAATCCTTAAAAAATATATAAATACGCCTCAAGAAATCTAAATACCAATAGATATTTTTAGATTATGGTAAAAATTTAATACGTTTTTTGATATTTTAACAAAATACTTAGGTCCTTTAATCTGAATTGTTTTAAACTAAATACGTTGCCTTTTCAAAAATTAACATGGCCATAATAAATAACATACGATGGTTCCTACTCTACCCTTATCAAAGTAAACATCTACAGCGGACATTATTTTCACCTATTGTCTACGCCACACAATTCTATTTTCACTATGTTTCATGTTTGTTTGTTATGCTTTATGGTACCTTCTTCTAAATCTGATTATAAACTGACAGTCCTTTGTTAGAAATTGTCCACTCGTTAAAACTGAAATAATAACTTAAACTATCTACATCACTACACATAATAAGTAAAACAAAATTCTCCACCGCGCCTGTCTGTGTCTGTTCGTGATAAACTCAAAAACAACTGCACCGATTTTCATGCTGTTTTCGACAATAGATCAGATAGAGTTGTGTCTCAAAAAAGGTTTTAGTATAATTATAATTCATTAAGTTTTTGTATACATTGGCCACGCGGGCGAAACCTCATTAGCTAGTATAAATAAAAATATATCGTTGAGTTCAAAATACATTGGCACAACCTTATCTTAACCGGTGGCCATATCTGTAACTAATAACTAATATTTTCATTTTGTATAGCGTAAATATAAAATGTATATACATTGGCCCCGAATCTGTTAAACACGTACTAAACAAATTTTAGTCAATCGCTATCTTTTTCACTCGTACATATTAAGAAAAGGACAGACGAAAATTAGAACTGTCAAATTAAGTACCGACTAAATTCTCATACAAATTTGCCGACAAGTCAAAACGTGGGCTCTAAAAACACTGTGATCTTCAAGGCGAAGACTAGTTTGACGTTTCTAAGTTAGTTGTTATCTTTTGCCGTCCTTTTCTCATGCTTTATGTTAGTAAAGACAACAGTGGTATAATTTTAGTTTAGTTTGCGTACAGAGGAATCAGCACCAATATGAATAAGGGCTGATTTGACCAAAGTCAGATAACTTTTATTCGTGGTATAAAAATGGCGTCTGACAGCTTTTCTTTACAAATATGTCAAAAATTCAATATTTATCCGAAGTATATGCCCTAAACGTGGACTAAAAGTTTGGTAAAATCCACCCTAAATATATTACACTTGGGTGAGGCATTATTTTTACTCCACGAAAATGAAGTAAATTGAGTTCAAAATTCAACAACAGCAATGCCATCAAACTGTCAGATAGGTTGTGGCACAAATAAATAATTGGGTTTAAAGTCAGTTTCGATTTACTTATTAAAAAAAAAGCTAAATGTTTTGAATACTAGATACTATGAATCTTGTCAAGTATGAGTTTCTATACGGCATGATACACATAATTGTTTTGTAATACTTCTCACAAAATCTCACGTATGAAATCAAGGTAGGTAGGTGCGTATGTTTCTCTTTTCATGTTATCAAACTCAGATTGTCAAAAACATTGCGTGAGGGTGGCGTAATTGGCAATTTTTGGCACAGCTAAAGGCAATTACGATTTATTTTTCTATCGGCATACTCTTTGATATTAAAAGTATTCCACTTCAACAAAAATATCTTTCGGAAAATGTAAGATATTTAAGTTATCACGAAAAGATTTAGTGTTAGTAACAAATGATAATTATTTTATCAAACCGTAGTTAGAAATGTGGAAAGAGAAATCCAACTTCAGTAAATAATTTCACAGACGCACTTTATAAACTTTTCTAAATATATTTAGAATCACTAAAACTATAAAATTCAAAATTATAATATTTAAATTAAGTTGGCAATTCTTAATTATGAAAAAAATACTCAAAGTCCGATAAATGACGTCACTAAGATAAAATATAATTAAAACTCACATATAAAATTACTGTGCACATTTTGATGTAATTCAGTCCGTTTCACAGGTGTTTGTGATGACACAGTCAGCGGTCCTGTAGTTTTATAGTGAAGTGACGGGCAATGCGCTGCTAGGCTTGTTCCATGCAGTTTAGGGTTCCGCCGGACTCGATCAGTATCCGCTTACATTTATCTCTTCTTTGGGAACTTCGGGAATACTTGCTCGGAAGTGGAAATAATGCCAGCTTATGAAACAATCGTCGTTACTGAAGAGACATTACGAAAATATGCAAGTCTAATATTAATCAGTTAAATATATATATAATTTTTTAGCCCATACTGTCCCACTGCTGGGCAAAGGCCTCCCCCAAGTCCCTCCATACATCCTTATCCTGTGCAACCTCGAACCAGCCCTCGCAGTACACGTCCAGATCGTCCCGCCACCTCTTTCTGGGCCGGCCTCGGTGGCGCCGTCCGTCTGTTGGCTCCCATTGTGTAGCGACCTTCGCCCAGCGAATGTCCTGCATGCTGACGTGACCCGCCCAATCCCGCTTTAGCCTGGCAGTTTTTTTTCCAACGTCAGTTATCCCTGTTCTGGAACTAATAATATATTTTATAACTCTCTTTTTCCCCTTAACTAAGAGAACAGAATATTAATACCTAACATTAAAGTTTTTTCGCATTTTTAATGTATGCAGGCTAGGCTTCCCAGCACAGTGGAGGATAATCATCATCATTCATAGCCCTTGTCATCCTACTGCTAGGTACAGGCCTCTCTTTATATGTGCCAGACTTTTCCAGATTCGACCCGAAACTCTGACTATGTTATAGACCCATCTAGCTCCAGGACGACCGATGCTTCTTTTGCCTTACCACCTTTCTGTTGGAAGATAATCTATACTTATAATATTATACAGCTGCAAAGTTTGTTTGTTTGTTTGAACGCGCTAATCTCAGGAACTACTGGTTCGAATTGAAAAAATATTTTTGTGTTGGATAGTCCATTGATTGAGGAAGGCTACAGGCTACTTTTCTTTTGGAAATCCACCCCTAAGGAGGTGAAATAGGGGTTGAAAGTTTGGGAAGTCCGGTATTTTCACAGACTACATCTACCTATCATTTACTAACATACACGAGCGAGCGAAGCCGCTGGCAACAGCTAGTACTATGTATAAAATGTATAAACCAGTAATAAATTAAGCCAAAGACAGACTAGTAAAAACTCTCATTACCATCGAGTATCATTAAAACAAATTTTTTGTGCGGAACCACGCATCCTAATGACGAGTCTATAAGAACAAAAATCTTTTATTTTGTTCGACAAAACGTCCAAAATGACTTGACACGCAACACCTAACAATTTGCACGCAAATAGCGCTCTAGAGAAAACGGTCAGTTATATCATCGAAACTGTCATTACTCTTTCTTACGAATAGAATGTAAATGTATGTTATACATTGCTGATTTTCTTGAGCGATGACTTGATGACTGCGTTGAAAAACGGCAACGGAGAGCGAATGTCGAATTTATCTCGGTGTTATAATTCAGTTCCGTAAAAATATTTTTTTTACGTTTTCAGATCGATTCGGTAAAGCATAGAATGAGAAAAATAACAAGAGCGTGTGGATTGTAATGTAGATAATTGGCACCTACTTATTCTCTTCGTGTAGGTGGTAGGTACTATTGTCAAAAAAGGTTGACATACCTACTTGCAAAAGATTTACGACCAAATTAGAAAGATTTTTATCCTTTATTTTGATCCAATTGTAGAGAAGTAGACTGCCAGTAGCAGGGTCGGACTGGATACGGGAGACAGGCTTAACGGCGCATATTGGTCTATGTTCAGCTGTGGGCCGCGATAGGATGAATCCATTGATTTGATTGAAGAGACCCAGATTACGTTGGTATACAAAACTTCTTCCTTGTTATCAGGCTTTTTTCTATCCTAAGTCATATTGATATTTGTTCAGGTTTAAATTTGCATATTAGAATAATTTGGCCACTGGGCCTATACCACAATCTATTCATTTAATACAATTAATACATATTATAATTTTCGCCTGAAATAGGACAGCTGATGTAATAATGTTATTCAATTCAAACGAGGTTACATGTCTCTGTATAAAACATACTAATGAAAAAAAAACCCATTGCAGATCGTATTTTGTTTACATTTTTTTTATAGGGCCTAGCGCGTACTACGGTGCAACAAGTTGTGGTTGCGGTTTTAAAACCAGTAGGTACTTACGCAATAATCGGCGCGCGTACTGCGGCTAAACAGCCGAAACTTTTGCCATTCATATCTCAGCTTTCGTAGCGAAGGTCTAACAGCAGGGACTACAAAACTAGGCTCCGATTTTGCATTTATTTAAGGCTAGCTGTAGCTCGCGACACCGCCCCTTGGAAAACAGTTACCGCGGCACAAAGCAGCCTAAGTCCTTTTTCAGCTCTAGTCTATCTCTGTACCTCATTTTATTTCAATTAGTTCAGTAGTTTAGGCCTAATTGCGTAACACAGACAGACAGAGCTACTTTCGCATTTATAGTACTAATAAATAAGGAATATCGCCGAACTGCCGTAGTGCGCGCTAGCACTAATCGTCGTAGACTCGACCGAATAATAACTCGACCAAAACAAAATATACGTCAAAATGACAGTTGTGCTCATAACTTTTTGGCGGCAACGATATGATTGTAATCAGTCGTGTTGATTTAAAGTGCCAGTCATTGGTTTAATAATAATGGAGATAGTAAGTGTGGAGACAATTACAAGAAGTGCTGACTAATAAAAATTGTGCGTAAAGATTAACTATCGACAAAAATCCTTTCCCTTTCTATTGTTTTCGCGGGAATTAGTTCCATTGGTTTAACTTTTGTTCGAATTTTAATTCATAAAGTTAGTTACGCATGCGCGGAGAATGAATGGAGTGAGGATATAAGTAATTTTCTTTGTCACATTGTGAATTAACTACATTTGTTTAGCCAATTTCGTTTTTTTTTAATAAAAATGTAACAGATAATTGACAAATTGATTGACTAGACCTCTATTTAATTACTCTGTTACTGAATCGCAAATGCGTGTTTCCCGAATCACGCGTGCTCGAATTTTCGTCGGCACATAGGCAGATATCGCAAAAAGGAAAATACGCTATCTCGAATAAATTGTACCCCGAAATCACGCGAATATGAATAACGGGAACTCTAAATCGTTATTCATAAATTTTTATTCTAACAAGTGGTTAGGTACCTACATAATTAACTCCAACTTAATGGACCATTTGATAGAGAAACAATTTATAAAAAACAACCATTAGTTAGCATATTTAACTGTTGGTTGAGTGAACTCAGGGTCAAAAAACTGGGCCTAACCTTTACTCTTGTAGCTCCTAGTCATGATAATCTCAAAACTCGAGTTGTTGCGATAACGAAAGTCCAAGTCTAAATTACTTAATTCCACATGAGAACTTAAAACGACTCGAAAACTCAAGTAAGAACAAGACCAACAACTTAAGTAAATAAATAAATGTGGACAACATTACATACATTGCCCCGAATCCAAAGTAAGTAGCTAAAGCACTTGTGTTATGGAATCAGAGACAACGAAGGTACCACAAACACCCAGACCCGAGATAATGTAGAAAAGTGTTTTTTTCTACGTCCCGTTCGGGATCGTAGTACTCCAAACAACGATATACTCCAAAATCTACATGTAATAATTAGCTGTGTTGATATTGTAAGAACTTACTTCTTCTTTATCAATAAACAGCTACTTTATCAGTAAACTTGGCGTAACTAAATGAAGGGAAAAAAGGCTTTTTTCCTTATAGAGGACGTTAAGCAGATAGCCAGTCGATTTAAGTAAAATACTGTATTCAGCTGAATCCGGTAAGACTGGAAGCCGACCCGGCTTGCGAAAGAAGCAGAAAAATCGGACTAGATAGGCACAAATATTCATATTTCATTACTATTATTTTTTTTTGTATATATTTTGGATGCTGTCTATCCCTCTGACGTGGTGATCAGAGTCCTTGGGCTTCTAAACAGGTTTCTGCGGACGTTTATTTTGGTTAAAAATATTTGGGGTTAGGGAAATGTGGGTTCTTGCCTTTAAAACTTATGCACCAGTGCTTTTGCATTGTTTTTTTTATTTGCCACTTTCATATTTCATTATTACAGATTGCTAATGTTAGATAGGTATAGAAATTGGTTACTAGGCCATTCAGGCCCAGTTTATTTTACTGCTTTTGTAAAATGACAACGGTTTTCGCTGGCCATTACGTACCCACCCCTGCATGCAGATAAGTACTTAGATACCGTAACTCATTTAGAATTCTGCTCACGCCCGCTAAACGAAGCGTAAAGATAAGCGAGAAATGTGCGATATTTTATCTCTCACTAATATTTTAATTATACAACTGTATTTAGATGGCTTTAACAGTTTATCGTTACGATATAGGTTGGTTAACATATTGGCCCCGATTCTGTTAAACACGAACAAAACTAATTTTAGTCCATCGGCATCTTTTCATATGTACATATTAAAAAAGGACAGACGAAAATTAGAACTGTCAAATTTAGTTCCTACCTAAATTCTCATACAAATTTGCCGACAAGTAAAAACGTGTGCTCTAAAAACACTGTGATGTTCAAGGCGAAAACTAGTTTGACATTTCTAAGTTTGTTGTTATCTGTTGCCGTCCTTTTCTCACGCTTTATGTTAGTAAAAGACAACAATGGTTTAAATTTAGTTTAGTTTGCGTACAGAGGAATCAGCACCATTGTATCGATAACTTAGTCTCAGTTACTTTGTCTTTTTTAACAGAAACTCAGCCAACTGTTTCATCGGACTTTGCGACAAGTGAAAACCCAGGTATTTTTTTCTTTTTCTTTAAAAAAAAAAGGAACGCCCGTACTAAGGAATTTAATCCTTGAGTCGCGGGGGTTTTACAAAAATTCAAGTCACGTGCACAAAGAACACCCAGACTTGGAACAAGCATCTGTGGATCACACAAATGCTTGTCCCATGCGGGGATCGAACCCGCAACACGTCGCGCACAGTGGTAATTAGCGTGGTGACCTATACCAGTCGGCTATCAGTGTAGTCGTAACCAATAAGTATTAGGAAATATCAAGCTTTGATCATTTGGCACAAGACCATGGCACATAAGTTCTATGCCCCGGAGTGCGATGACAAAGTCTGGGTAAGTATGTTTCTGGTAAGTAACAATATAATGCAATGACGGAGCGGTACGAATGCTGTATTCAACAGCAGCTGCAAGTGTACCCTTTGTGAATTGAAAAACTATTTTTTACGTCGGGATGCAGGTAATTCGATACCTATGTTCGTATCGTGATGTTTAGGGCAACATACATTGTGCACCAAAACACCCGGCCCCCAGCTAGTAAGTACCCAGGCTCACGCCCGCTAAACGAAGCGTAAAGATAAGCGTAAACAAGCATCTGTGGATCACACAAATGCTTGTCCCATGCGGGGATCGAACCCGCAGCACGTCGCGCACAGTGGTAATTAGCGTGGTGACCTATCTGTGCAGTCGTAACGAATAATATTACCATTAACAGGTAATTCGATACCTATGTTCGTATCGTGATGTTTAGGGCAACATACATTGTGCACCAAAACACCCGCCCCCAGCTAGTAAGTACCCAGTAGATACAGTCACAAGCATAAATATGTATACACATAGCGAAATTGTAAAATATGTACATGATTTGAGAACTGTTTTAATTTTATGTTGTTAAATGGTTAAAAGTTGAATTGATGGCGAGTTCTTGTTAAATTATTGTTTTACGATTTCGCTATGTGTTTATTTATTTATGCTCGTGACTGTACGTACTGCGGAAGGCAGATGTCCGGGTGTTGTGGCGCAACTTGGGAGAGGCCTATGTCCAGCAGTGGACCGCGATAGGCTGAGCTGATTAATTGATTGATTATTTATTTAATACGTCGCCAAATGAGAAGCGAAAATAAAAAGCTAGATTGAGGTGTAAACTGTCTGGTTTTTTCATTACTTATACATACCAATTTAACATTACTTAATTATGTAATACAAACTAATAAAGTTATAAAAATATTAATAGTAACATGTATATCTTAAAACAATTGCGATTGAATAACAATATAATTATTGACGTTCTGCTTCACATACTGAACGCTTTACTCACAACGGCTAGATGCTTTGTTACAGCACTCTTACTCCTTTTCTGATATCTTAAACGATCCAGCATCTTATAACAGAATAGTATACTTATATACTACTATTCATTCGCATCTAATGCAAAAAAAAAACAATAAGCGCCAGCCCCTACGCCTCAAATAAATGACTTGAAAAATGTATGTAAAAGCAGACCTTGAAAAAAGAAACATTTCTTTTAAAGATTGTACATTGTACCCATTGCCTTATCCTAACGTAGATATCTATCAGATCGTAAAGCAAAAAAATTAGGAACCATTAGTCACGCCATCTTGAAAATCGAATTAGTCGTTCATTCAACCGTAAAAGCACATAGACAAAGCTAACAAAAAACATTGTAATATAAGTTTTTATAATCATGTCGGTCAGGAGTGCCTTAACACGTGAAGACTTTCAAACTGTCTCTAGTAAGTCTACAGAAAAATGAACAAAAAAGCTCGGTGAAAGGAATGTAGAAGGTTAATACATAATGTAGTGCATGAAACAAACAAAAGTCGATAAATACGTGTCGAACGTATAAGTTAGGAGTTCCGTACCTATTTTATTCAATATTATTTTTTTTACACCACGTGAGTTGCATTACAGGATCGAAATAATACACAACAGTGAAATGGCTGTCTTACCGTTAAAAGCGATATCTTTCAGACAACGTGCACAAAGGTGTAGGTTCGAACCTAGTACAGGTAAGTACTAATCTGACTTTCTCATAGTTATAATTAGAATAATTTTAGTTTTTTTATGATAAGTACCTACTTTCTTAATTATTCTAAGACATAAGCATGAGGAAACCTGGATTCCAAATTCCAAATTATTCTCTATCGGCCTGTGCCCAGCAGCGGGACATTTATAGGCCGTTATTATATCATTGGTCACAGGATTTTTTATAACTGAATATAGGATAAAATTTTGAATAGCTTACCAGTGCTGTGCAAAATCCACTTACCAAAATATTAAGCAGCTTACAAATCATTTGTTTTGGGCTACTCATACATCAAACCTCAATAATCTAACTGAAAAAGTTTGGAACAATTTGGACCCATCAACTTACAATAGATTGTTTTTACCCAATTCTCTGCGGACCCCTAAAATGAGCAGCGCATTACATAACCCACCTTTTACCGGAAGCTGTGCCATACAGCATGTAGCTGTTTGTAGGTCTCCAAGGAAGAAACGTTCATTAGAATCTGCTATTATGTATGCAGATGGTATCGTTGCTTTGCTTCTGTTGCGTAAATACTAATAAGACGGATACATCATAATCTAAGTCTTATTTTAAACACTTCCCGTACTCAAGAATGTAGGATTTTTTTTGTGACTGTTCTACACACTGTCGCCATATCCTACACATTTCTCTTTCCGCAGGTTTATTGGATGAAATTTTGTATTCTACAAAGTTGTTTATATTTTTTTTTATTTTATTCCTTACCTATACATTAATATAAAATTTAGCGCTCTAACGTTTGAGTATGAAAAAATCTAACGAATTACCTATCAATATTCGTAGAACAAGCTGTTTCTAATTATGTTAGTTATCTACTCCTTCGATGTTGCAGGTGTTTTACAAATAACTTTGTATATCGCAAATAAAGAAGTAATCCCTGTGCCACGGAAGAATAATCATTCAAATCACATGCAAAAACAGCTATCACAGACACTACAGACCTTTTGTTTATGTAGTGTTGGTCTAGCGGTTCAATGATTGGAAGCTTGTAGATTCGAATCCAGGCTATACAAATGTGATATTTTTTTATTTACTTTTTTTTCCATTTCCATTTCCAGTACAATTATGCGTGTGTCGACTAAAATTATCGCGCGACCTTGCGTTGAAACAATACTCGGTCTTTAACAAAATAATAATAAACTAAAAACCCAAGTTTAAACCTCTATAATGTACGGTAAAACACATCGCATCGCCCAACCTGACTGTTTTTCTCTTTTATATACTTATGATTAAAAAATAAACAAATCAACAACACTTGTAACTCGTTAAAGGGTGGACCGATTTTCATGTGATTTTTTAGATTCGTCTCCGTTCCAAAGAGCAGAAAAAATACAATGAAAAATTTACTTCAAAATGGTTTCGGGTACAGGGTAAACTTACAAGGGTAAAACCGCGGGCAGAGCTATTTATTTATGTATTAAAATATCATTATATTAATTAGGAGCGACTGTAGTTGGTGCAGTTAATAGCACCTTTGTTCTCATATAATTGCAGTTCAAACAATGAGAGAGCCGTCTGCTACATTTCCGCGGGTATTCTGGTCAATTTTTTTATGAAGCAATATTTGAATGATATAATGTTTTAAGAATATGTAATACCTAATAGACTTGTGGTGAGCATTGGCATTGCTAACCACTCTTCATTCTCTCACGCTCACCTTATCGTAAAGAGAATGTCAAAAACATTTGACATTGTGGCTCGCACATTACTAGTAATCTCGTTAACCCGTCGTGCTAAGCTAAGATGCTTGTGTTACGAGTGGGTTCACATCGGTAGTGTAATGGGTGGGATTTGAACCCGCAACCACGGAAATAAATTTTAGTCTATTCTATTATGGTACGGGAGCTGGCAACGTTTTCGAGAAGTCATTTCAGTATGGCTGGATTTTTAATATGTTATTTGGCATAGAATTTAGCATATGATAGGATAGGTCTGGCACCTGGGACCGGTTGCGTTTACTAGTGCGCATCCCATTTATGGGGGTGAAAAATCCAGTTCTTCAACTCATTTTAGTATAAACCGTTCTTGTTCCATCTGGTTTGGCGACTCTTTACGAACATAAAAATCGAATTGCCAGACACTTTGGAGGTTGCCAACATCGTGCCAGACGCGATCAAAGTTCGAAAAAAAATGATAAAAATAATTCATTTTAGTATGGCTGAAATTTTAATATGTTGTAGTTCTATCATATACAAATAACATATTAAAAAGCCAGACAAAAATTCCGGTGCCAAATACGTGCCAGACCACTTTATATTCCCGAAATCAGTTGAGGAAATCGTGAATTTCAGCTTTCCTTTGAGATATTTAGATAAATATTTGATGTTATGGCTTCACAAATACACAACTCAATCGTATAAAATCATTACCAATCAGATTCATAAAGTACTTGTTAAGTAAAAAAGGAAAATGACGATGTTAACAAAACCATTATAAATAACGTCGAAATTGTTAAATACTGTACGGTACATGCAAGAGCAGAACATGGTAACCTAGCTAAATACTTATGAAACATGTGTTAGACGGATTGAACATGGTAAATTGGTATAGAAGAAGTAAAGGTACAAACAGAACATGTAGTTGGCTTTTCTTTAAACCTTTTCTAATTTTGGTGTCTATAATATATTATTACTGTTACTACCACTTCTGTTGGAAATAGGATAACCCAGTAACATTTTATTCGCAGTAGAATCGTGAAAATACGTTAAAATAAAAGTATATATCTTAGGTAATGTTTCTTTCTTTATTTACACGGAAACCCCTTTAAGGTATTCCGTTTCTAATAAAAAATAAAATCAGAGGCCCCAATAAGAGGTATTCGTTTACATCAAAAGAAAAATACATTTGGGTAGACCGGGGACAATAGCAACATGGCCACATTTCGACAGCTACCGTGATATAATGTAATTGTACGTGTCTTCAGTATATGCCGCTAGCTGCCCCTAATTGATACAATGTAATATCCTTTAAGTGTGTTTTATTAACATTTGTTTTAATATTTGTATAAATGAGATAACTTAATCGAATTCTAATAAGTAGAGTAGACAAGGGACCCTCGATCTACCGTTAATACTGACTGATAATATGACTATTCTCATAATTATTATTAATAAGGTAAGTGAGAGTAAGATTATGTTATAATAAAAGTAATATTAATTAATTTGTTTTTTTAGATCAATTATTTGTTTTTTTTTTAAGATGACTATGAGATTTCATGTACTGCCAGATAAAATTGTTAATACACGTACAATAGTATATCTCGGTAGCTATCGAAATGTGGCCATGTTGCTATTGTCCCCGGTCTACCCAAATGTATTTTTCTTTTGATGTAAACGAATACCTCTTATTGGGGCCTCTGATTTTATTTTTTATTAGAAACGGAATACCTTAAAGGGGTTTCCGTGTAAATAAAGAAAGAAACATTACCTAAGATATATACTTTTATTTTAACGTATTTTCACGATTCTACTGCGAATAAAATGTTACTGGGTTATCCTATTTCCAACAGAAGTGGTAGTAACAGTAATAATATATTATAGACACCAAAATTAGAAAAGGTTTAAAGAAAAGCCAACTACATGTTCTGTTTGTACCTTTACTTCTTCTATACCAATTTACCATGTTCAATCCGTCTAACACATGTTTCATAAGTATTTAGCTAGGTTACCATGTTCTGCTCTTGCATGTACCGTACAGTATTTAACAATTTCGACGTTATTTATAATGGTTTTGTTAACATCGTCATTTTCCTTTTTTACTTAACAAGTACTTTATGAATCTGATTGGTAATGATTTTATACGATTGAGTTGTGTATTTGTGAAGCCATAACATCAAATATTTATCTAAATATCTCAAAGGAAAGCTGAAATTCACGATTTCCTCAACTGATTTCGGGAATATAAAGTGGTCTGGCACGTATTTGGCACCGGAATTTTTGTCTGGCTTTTTAATATGTTATTTGTATATGATAGAACTACAACATATTAAAATTTCAGCCATACTAAAATGAATAATTTTTATCATTTTTTTTCGAACTTTGATCGCGTCTGGCACGATGTTGGCAACCTCCAAAGTGTCTGGCAATTCGATTTTTATGTTCGTAAAGAGTCGCCAAACCAGATGGAACAAGAACGGTTTATACTAAAATGAGTTGAAAAACTGGATTTTTCACCCCCATAAATGGGATGCGCACTAGTAAACGCAACCGGTCCCAGGTGCCAGACCTATCCTATCATATGCTAAATTCTATGCCAAATAACATATTAAAAATCCAGCCATACTGAAATGAACTTTTTTTCGACGTTGCCATCTCCTATACCATTATATTCTATTCTATTAAAGAGGTTTTCAAATGCAGATCTAATATAATGATTGACTAGCAATTGCTCGTGACTCCGGCCGCGTGGGCGTTAGTTATCGCGGCAAGAAGTAGCCAATAGCCTTCCTTGCTCGATAAATGGGCTATCTTACACTGAATTTTTCAAATCGGACCAGTAGTTCTTGAGAATAGCGCGTTCAACCAAGCAAACTTTTAGCTTTAGAATATTCTTCTTGTTGTCGTATTATAATAAGTTGGTCCAGTATGTCGCGACATTAATGGCGGCGTCATTAGTGCTATCGAAATCGACTAACGATATCAACTGGACAAGGTAAAAAAGCGGCCAAGTATGAGTCGGACCCGCCCATGAAGGGTTCCGTAGCAGCAAGAAACATAATAAAAGTTCTTGTAGTTCGTTGTGTTGATTGAATGAAAGGTAAATTGTGGTTTATGATTTATGACGTATAAAAAAAACTACTTACTAGATGTCGTTCAAACCAATTTTCGGTGGAAGTTTACATGGTAATGTACCTACATCATATCTTTTTTTAGTTTTATCATTCTCTTATTTAATTTTTAGTAGTTACGGGGGACCTACAGTTTCCCACTTTGGACCGCAAATTATTCAGTTAAGAAAAAATTGTATTTGAAACCTCAATATCATTTTTGAAGACCTGTCTATCCATACGTATGGGTTTGATGAAAAACATTTCGAGTTTCATTTCTAAGTAGGTTTTTTTACATACTTTCCCAAAATTTATTGTTTTTGTTTTTCTATTTTTGTGTGAAAATCTTAATGCGGTTCACAGAATACATCTACTTACCAAGTTTCAACAGCATAGTTCTTATAGTTTCGGAAAAAAGCTGTGACATACGGACGAACAGACGGACAGACAGACATGACGAATCTATAAGGGTTCCGTTTTGCCATTTGGCTACGGAACCCTGAAAATGGGGTAAAATAAAACAAGACATTACAAAATAAAAAGTTTATTCTTATATTTACATTAGCAGCTACGTTTAGGCTAGCAATACTACTTACAGTTAGAAGTGAGCGGTCAGTCTGTCGATCTCGTTCAAATCAGACATTATCTCTTCTACTCTAGTGCCGATCTTTTTCGCAATCTGCAAAAACATAATGTTTTAGTTATATAAATATAGTGAATGTATTTCATTCTCCTTGGTAGGTAATGTCATTTTAAAAGCCAGCATTTTCTGGAAAAGCTTTGATGATATTTTTATTAATTTTTAAATATATTTTTTGATGCATAAGTAACCTGGAAAATCTGGTGTATTTCTACAGCTAAACATTTGAACCTATTTTGATGAAACTTCGTTTGGGGTGAGTTTCGATGGCAATTTTATCGATAAACAACATTAGGTCGGACCCTATACAGTATGTAACAAAAACCCTGTCCGATCCCTGAGAGTATTACTCGGTCTCGTACTGCGAACGCATATACGTAGCCATTTAATGGATTGGAGAATAAATTTGTTCCCCAGTCAAAATATTTAAATACAAATAAAAACTGATCCAAGGCAACAGCTGAACAACTGACCGCTCCTCAAAGGAGCTAAGGTACTTACTACCTACAGTTTGGTGTCAAAGAAGCCGCCTATGCGAGACGGTTCATGAACTGTACCACGAATACGCCTTTATTGGATCTGACAGGGGTTTTGTTACATGTTGTATATGCAGTACTCACGTCGAGTTTCTCAGCGTTGGGCATGGTGGAATAATGCGCCACCAGGTCGCCATCGAGCACGCCGCGCGCCGCTCCGCCGCCCGCCTGCCGCCTCGCTGTCTTGTACGTCCTGCACACACATCACGCTCGCTGTACAACACTACGATACTACAACACTACCACACTGTTGGCTCAAAAAAATCAATCAAAATAAAAAATATACATAATATTTCTAGTAAACCTAAAATAAGCGCTTTAGAAACGTTAAACTAAATGACTACACTATTTCACTATTTGATAAAGTATTAGAGCTGTCAAAAGTTAAATAAACTATTGGAAAGGGAAACTATAAAACTTGTGAATGCGCAGCGTAAATAATATATTAAATAGAATTCCTTTTGCTCTCTTCCGTTGTGAAAGATTTCATTGTTACAATTATTTTTTTATTTTCCTAGCGTTATTGGCTCACATAATTCATATAACTAATATAATATACAGCGTTCATCTATACATGACACAAATAGTAAACAAACCGACGTCAATTACAAATCACGATATTTCTCAAAAATCACACAATGAATGTTACCACAATTAGTTGTATATACTAGGCCAAACACTAACGCATCGATTTCCACGTTCAATCACTAAAAAACTAGTTTAAAAGTAGCAATAAATAGGAAAAATCGTAAATCTGACAATGGTCCGGACCACATATTATTATGACGACATTATGGAGGGTAGAAGTAAGGAGGGCAATCTTCGTACATGAAAATTGTCCGTCAAAATGTTTTAAATTAGGATGGCGCCACATTTGCATCAGGGTAAATTTTAAAGGAAGCTAATAAAAAGTCAATCAACGTACTATTCACAGTTTACGAAATAAAATCACTCCAGCTACAAGTTTTCTCATCAAAATTCTTCAAGGTTATATTTACTACATTATTTTGAACTACGCAAGTAGTTGAAATTTCAATAAGTAACTACTTTGGTCGATAATAATATTAAATTGTTTAACTCGACATACTTCACTTCGTTTACAAATTGCTACATTCATACCATACCCTTTTGACACACCAGCGCCATTCTGGAGGATTTTGGAACTGTTATTTAGCGCATACAACTGGACACTTTTTCAACTTTTCTCCCATATAAGATTGCCCTCCTTACCTCTACCCTCCATAGACGACATGTTAATGTGACATTTGGTTGTAGAGATGGGTAAAAGTGAATAAAAGAACGATACCTATACAGACTCTTTATATTAATAGCAAAAAGTTTAAACTCTTTTCAAACTTGAAAATAAAAAAACTTAAGGTCGATTTTGGTCCAATATTGGGCCTCTAGTTTTGTTAAAATTATTTGTAAAACAATTAAATAGAATAAATATAATTATTTATTTAATTATTGATTATATATTTATTTAATTATTTATTATAAGGTAAATACACTTGACACCAGATCAGACTATGACATTGAAACTGTCATTAGTCTTGTCGCTTCGCATGCCGTCGTCCTTGGCCAAAAACATGTTGCGGTTAACTCGACTTACTGATGTGAAGTCGATTCGCTTAGCAGCAGAGGTTTACGAAGTAAAAGATGATTTACACTCATGAAGAAATTTATTTTATTGTAATAGACTATCTATTTAAGCCCTTTGTATGAGTCTCTAGTTATTAGGTATTTAGCACGCTTTAGATTTACAATATTAATTTTTCACATGACACCAACATGCACATTTTGTTTCTAACACAAGACACATCTGTCTATTGTTTTTTCTATGTCACATAGCATTTCAAATATTCATTCTCTAAAGAGTTCTTAACCTACACTTGATGTTATGCAACCTTTAACAAAACAATGGTCAAAAACACAAGAGTTTTTGATTTCTAACGATCGCCCTGGCTTTCTTTTTCATCCTGTGTTTTTATCCTTGTTTACGTAAGTTTCGATTGTTTGTAACCCAAATGATGCGCGTTATGAAAAACTCACTGTAACACAATATATTATATATATAGGATTAATTTAAAAGGAGTGCGTATATTCAAAGAGGTAATCAGGTGCACCAAACTTCTTATTTCTTATTTGGAGAAACGACGCCCGCACTAAGGAATTTAATCCTAAAAACTATTTTTTAAAGATGCCTATGAAGTATAACTGGTCACGCGCGTACATAAGTACACGCACCCATTTTTTTATTTAGTTACTCATTAAATCATTGTCCATATTTTTAATCCTTAATATTTATTATAAATGTGTTTTTTATTAGGATAATGTCACCCCATAATTGAGTTAAAAGTTTAAAACATTAAATTGCTATCAAAACATTTTAATTAAATTATATCATTCACTGAATGAACATTGAAGTACAATTCTGAATAGATCACACAAAGTTTCCCATCACTAATTTTATTGACATTTCTTACATACGCCATATTTGTTTATATCTTTGGACAGGTATAGATGAACACGGTATACATTGTAAAAGTATTTTTTTAACCTATGGATTTCTTGCCGGTTCTTCTCCATAGGAATGACACTTTGGAACCGCGGACCTAGAATCAGTAGGTAGTTTTTAAAGTTAACGTATCTAAAGCGCCTATTTTAGGTTTACTAGAAATAAAAACATTGTGATTTTGATTTGATTGTGACAAACGAAAAAATTTAATGGAACGCAATAATATTGCTTTGATCGATGCGATTTTTTAAGACAAGCGAAAAAAGTAGAAGATTGGTCGAATGTTGTTTTCACAGATGAAACTTGGCTCAATGCGAATCATACGCTGCCAAAAACTTGGACTGACAACACTGCTGGCTCCACTTCTGCAGTACCAACGGGAAAAGGCTAAAGACTGATTATTTGCCATACAGGAACAGTAAAAGGATTTGTGCCAGCGCTCTATTAACTTTCAAATCCCAGAAAACAGGATATTATCATGAGGAGATGAATTTGAACGTGTATGAAAAGTGGTTCAGAGAAATGCTTACATCACTCGAAGAGCCTTCCAATAATATTTATTGATAATGCACCCTCTCTCGTCAAATTAATAAAATTCTAACGCAGGCCAACAAAAAACATGAAATCATAAACTGTCTCCGTGATAATGGTGAGGAGGTGGACGAGTCCCTACTAAAAGTAGCGTTAGTAAAGATATTAAAAACAAAGAAGCTGCCAAAACGATACGTTATAGATCAAATGGCAGCAGAGCATGGGCATAGCGTCCTCAGAATTCCCTCATATCACTGCCAATTGAAACAATCTGGTCACAAGTCAAAGGATATGTTGCGAGGAACAATACAACTCCTCCTTTCACCGCAAGAAAAATGATGGATTTACTAAAAAAATGCGTGTGAAAAAGTTACTCCTGAAAACTGGGCGAGTGTTGTAGAAAAAACAAAAAAGGTAATAATGTCGGATTGGGATCGGGATGTTGCATTTGACAATTAATCTGTACAAGAATTGATAATCAATATTACTGAGAACTCAAGTGATGATGATTCCTGGTCATACGAAGACGATTCTTTATAATTAAAAATAGTATTACAGTACCTCTTTTGGTTGTTTTATTTTTTAATCCCTAAAGTACATACTATGAATTTCAACATTTTGTACCTGTTCATTACAAGTAGGTACCGCAGTTCATTCAAATGCTTTTTATTTGAACCAACTACATTAAGCCTAAGGGGATTATTTTAGATTCATTAATTTGCAGCGAATCGATTCCATTACAAGGCACGAGTATGATGGAACTGTTTTCATTATGCAAATTATTTATGCATTAAAACAGAGACATTTAGGGCATTTTAATGCAAACTAATAAATTTATGTGATTTGATATAAAATAACATCACAATAATTTTATTGTATGTTTTATTAATATAATCAATAATCGATTTATTTCAATACCGTTTTATAGTCTGAGGTCATTAATTACATGTCCATGAAGTACAGTTTTCACTGTAGTACATTGTATCAAAAATAATTACAAAACTTTATGTGCGTGATCTGTCAAAAGATAAAGGTTAAATAAACGATTGGAAAGGGTATAATAATGATAATCATAGAAAAAAGTAAAACTGCGAAAAACATAAAAAATATATAGTGGATTAATTTAAAAGGAGTGCGGATGTTGAACGAGTTAATCAGGTGCATAAACCTGAACAACTTTTCCCAAGGAACATAGGTCAAAATCTTAAAATGGAAAATGAACTTTTCATCCAAAGTGACAGGTCACGTGACTTATGTTTGTAATGAAAAGATGATTTTAAATTTTAATTCGCACTCCTTTGTTCACACGAAATACCTCTCATACTGAACACAGTCGGGTAAAATTAATAACGGAATATGTACTGTACAATATATCAGTCAATGTCAATATCTCAACAAAGTCACCTACCCTGGACCTAATTAATTATGATCATAGATTATCTGCAAATACTTATTTGTTTTCCTACTTAAACAGTACGGTGAAGTCAAAGGTTACCTCAGTTACAAGTAACCTCTAACAGGTTATAACTGTTACAGTTAACCTTTTAAGACATCTACTAATTACTTAACAATGCTGCTAATTTCATACGTTATGCAGAATTTTAAACACTCCTGTATACTACATTTTATATTTTGTACATTGTTCAATATATTTTACCCACATAAAATATTCAGTATGAAAGGTGAATGTTGTAGTTCAGTATTTCAACGTTCCATCCAACCCTTCGATAGCTCAGTTGGTAGAGCGGTGGACTGTAGCTGGTTTCAATTGTTATCCATAGGTCGCTGGTTCAAATCCGGCTCGAAGGAATTCTTTTTGGATTTTTAATCAAATAGACACAACATTTTTACGGTATATAACATTTTAGTTCGGAAAAAAAGCATCGCACGGTCAATACTAACCATCTTCACGAACAATTTTTTTTTAAATTACATAGACAGTGTAACAATAATATTATTGATCAAATCAAGAATAAAAAATACATTATATGCGTACTAACATTTCACAATAACACAAGGGGCTCACATCTTTGGCGGCCGAACCAAACGCCCATTTTTTGGAAGAATTAATTGCGTATTATATCACAACCGTGTCTCAATATCACAGAAATATTCTAATAATATAATTATGTATCACTAGCTGCGCTCCTCGGTGTTACCCGCGGTTGATTACTATTTTTTTCCGGAATCAAAAGTCTGTGTTAATCCAGAGTAACTTCCATACCAAATTGTATATAAATTTATCTAGCAATTCTGTCAAGAAGCTATAAACATACACACACTCGCAAACTTACATTTTTATTACATCAGTTAGACACAGTTCATGAGCTGTTTGCTCACATAATATAGTAAGTGATGCCACAGTGTCGTAAGCCGATTTGACTAATACTGTTAGTGCATAGAAGGAATAGAAATGTGATTAATTTTTACACGCTTTTATTAGGTAGACCGGTATGTATGTAACTATGTAATCAAATCTAAGAAAACTAATTTAACCATCTTCTAAAGATCGTAGCGTTATGAAAATTGGCAGTTGTATGTGATTTTGATGACAATACAATAATATGGTAAAATCCAGCGCCCCACGCTTTTACAATCAAATATTATAATGAAAAGCACATAGTTTACACTTCAGCCCAGAAATAGAGACAACTTGAACGATCCGTAATTTATTTTTGACTTTTACGTGCACCTATAAAAGCGTGTTTTTTAGTGTTTTTTTAACTATTAATTTATTTACCTGTAAGCTCTAGGGTTGAGGCCAGCTATGTGGCAGCAGTAGTTGTTCATCACGTTCTGCAACATGAGCAGCCGCCGGTACATCTTCTCTGAGATGGGGAGCACGTAGCCCACGCCGCCGTCTAGAGTCGCTGTGGGGAACATATAACTGTTAGTTACGATCAAGTAACCATAGTCAAGTCATCAAAATAGGAATGCGGGATTATTTTTTGTCAATATCCGGTTTATAGATACTGAAATATATTAAACACATTTAATTTCGACTTCCGTGGTCGAGTGGCGTACACACTGGTTTTCAAGGTGTCACAAGCTCTGAGGTCCCGAGTTCGATCCCCGGACGGGTCAGTGTAGAAAAACACTTCTATATTGTCTCGGGTCTGGGTGTTTGTGGTACCTTCGTTGTCTCTGATTCCATAACACAAGTGCTTACTTTGTATTGGGAGCAATGTATGTGACATTTATTTATTTACATAAGTTTGCTTTTTCAAAATAACAAATATCTACTTAGATATAGTGAATTTCAGGTAATAGTCACAAGTAAGTTTGGGAGTGGGGGCTTTTGACGTCATAAGTAGGCGAAATAGTAGCTACCAGTAACGTGGCTAGCACTCGCGACACTAGTGGCAACTATTTTCGCCAAATCTTTGTCAAATTTTATTGTTTCGATATAAAAATATGCGTTTATTTTTTTATTATGTAGATAATGAATAATATTAGACCCGTATTTTTATATATACATACATTGGACATTGTAAAAAACATAGCCAATTATTAGTCAGTTAATGACTATAAGACTTTAGAACTGTGCCAATTGATATATGTGTGTGATTGCGTGTGTGATTAAAGGTACAAGTTGGTAGCGGATGACATGAGGCAGCATATTTCTATGAAATTACCTCGCTAGCTTCATGTCGCTAAGTACGGAGGTAATTTCATAGAAATACATAGAAACCAGTAGTGTCGCTGCGACACGTCGTCTGCTGCTGCCTCATGTCGTCCGCTACCAACTTGTACCTTGTGCCGTATCCAATAGATTTATATAGTGTGTATGGTACGTACTGAACATGGTGACGTGCCTCCTGGCGGGCGCGGGGGTGGCGGCGGCGGGGGCGGGGGCGGGCGGGCGCGCGGCGATGCGGAACATGGCGTTGACCTGCTGCCCCACGTGGTAGTCCGACTTGCGGATCAGCCGCTGCCCTGCACGCAACATGGGTCACACTTGGCTAACTCATACGTCACACTCCTGGTGGGTGTACGGCAGCGGGACTGGTATCACTTGTGCGCGGGACGGGAGGAGGGAGCATCATTCAGGCTCCGGCATTGGTTTAACGTCCCCCCCTCCCATTCAACGAACGATGGGAATTTCAAGGCTAACTAATTTTTAAATGTTGTAATATCGCGGTCGAGATGTGATGATCTAGGAAGCTATAGGGTCCTACGTGACTAGACCGCAAGGGGAAAAATGAAAGTGGAGAGTTTGGAAAAAAAAAAAGGGAGGCTTCGGCCCATCAATGGGATCTTATATACACTTAAGAATATACCAAGTGAAGTACTGCAGTAGAAAACCCTATTCTGGTATGATGACATTTAACCACCAAGAAATAAAATATACAGGGTACAGGGTGGACTACCGAAACCCCTGTATAAGGCTTCAAAAAACAAAACACGTTGTCAAAAAGAGTTTTTATTTATAACTATCCGACGACAAAATCATGAGGATACAATCAACCAACATTTGACCAATACTTACCAACATCAAATTATTTCTAAGCCACAATATTTTTTTCACTAAAACTCACATAATCATCCAAACAGATTTAGGGAAGGCTGATCAACACTAAACTATTTTTTTTTCACCTGTTAACACTACTGTCAGTTAAACTATTTTGTTGCTCATGTCAAGCTTTGATTGGTTATTAGTCTTATGGTCAACTAATCACTAGATTTGACAATAGATTAAACTGATATGGATTTCTATAACCGCGGATTAAAATCTAACAAAAAGTATGTACGTTTAATGTTTTTTACCTCCATAACTCTCCCTCGCTTGCGGCTGGTACATGAACAAAGCGAGGTTCCCTTCAGACTCGCTCACTAGGAAGCCAAGCGTTGTGTTATCTACCATAAACTCCATATCGTAGATCTGTAAGGAAACAAATGTAAAGATAAAGAGACTGACCTAGTTGTCTAGTGATTTATGACCCTGACTGCTAAACCAGAGGTCTAGGTAGGAGTAATTTTAATTAGGGTTCCGTACCTCAAAAGAACAAAACGAAGCCTTATAGGATCACTTTGTTGTCCGTCCGTCCGTCTGTCAAAACCGTTTTTCTCAGGAACGCGTGGAGGTATAAAATTTATATCCTATACTCAGGCCTACTGTCCCTTAGAGCTGTGAAAAAATCAAACTCCTAAGTCTAAGCAATCAAAAGATACTGCCGTTTATGCCGCAAATTTCCGCAAATTTTCGAAACTCGGGATAACGGGAATCAAAACCTACAGGGTACTTCTCGTAGACTTAGAACCTTGAAATTTGGTACGAAGTAACGTCTCATAGTACAGATAAAGGAAAAATTGCATAAACCGTAAATTTTTAGTTACATCATATAATAAAAATAATTTGAAACTTATATTTGTACGGAACCCTCGGTGCGCGAGTCCGACTCGCACTTGGCCGTTTTTTTTTGTTCTTAGAATTGCTCCAACAAGCTAGTTTCATATACTCCATACCTGAGCACTCCTCAGGTCCCTGGAGACGAGCGAGAGGGTTCTATGCTGGTGCTGGTACCGCAGGAGTGAGATGGACTTGTACACATCTGCCACTAGCACAAGGTTCTTGACCGACAGCATCTTGTGCACATATATCTGAGTGTCGATGAAAGCCACGCCCACTAAGTCGTTGTCTTTCAACTGCCAGATGTAGATCTGTGGAAAATACGGTTAAAGTTTTAAATTGATCATAGAATACACAGAATTCATTTAAAAGGAGTGCGTATATTCAACGAGGTAATCAGGTGCATAAAACAAAACAACTTTCCCCAAGGACCATAGGTCGAAATCTTAAAATGGAAAATGAACTTTTCGTACACAGTGACAGGTCACGTGACTCATATTTGTATGAAAAAATTATTTTTAATTTTAAGATTTCGACATATGTTTCTTGGGAAAAGTTGTTCAATTTTATACACCTGATTACCTCGTGGAATATACGCACTCCTCTTAAATTAATCCTATATTGTTACGATTATTGAAAAGATTTCACTGGTAGATAGCTTATTATAGAAGGACTAACCCAGGATAAAAAAATATATCATTTAGAACATTTTAGGGACACTTCTAATTTTGATGGAATTATGTTATAGTAACGAGAAGAACGGGTGAAACCGCAGGTCTCAGGAAGTAATAAAACATATTATGTAGTACAAAACAAAAGGTCCGTAAAATCAGGTTATTGAGATAAACGTATGTAATTTATCAATATACAGACTGAATTTGGTTTTTGTCGAAGTGATTCTCCTGAAGGACTTAGGGGAGGTCTTTGCCCAAAGGTGGGACAGCATAGGAAATCTCCTTCTTCCGATAACATACCTTTTGTCCCACAGCAGATATAAGGTAGCCGAGAACTTGAGTGAGGGCCGTGACAGGTCCCTTCTGTTCCTTAGCATACAGCTCCTTGAATCTGTTCTTAGTGAGAGGCTGGCCCGGCTCGGGGACCACGTCGATAATGTCGTAGATTATTATCTGGAATAGAAAATTAAGTAATACTACTATCATATCGTGTATTGGTTTATTGTATTGGTGGCCTAGCGGTTTAATGACCGGATTCGCATGCACATGGTTGTAGGTTCGAACCCAGACAAGCACCAATGTGACTTTTTCAAAGTTATTGGACTTTTTTCTAAGACGTCATTGACAAACGGGGAAGGAAAACATCGTGAGGAAACCTGGATTCCAAAATTTGGTATCTGAAATCGCGAATCAATTTTGATAAAAAAAAAACATATTGCAAAAGCTATCAATAATATATCAATTGATGTCAATTTTTTTAAGCGTAACGTATAAAAAAGATATAGTAGCATTGAGAACCTTTTTTGTTTTAAGCTTTTAAAGTCTAAAAATTGTAAATAGGTAAAAATATAACTCACCCTTCCTCGTGACGTAATATCTTCACTGTAGTTATAATTTGTTCCTATTGCTATGTAACCTCTAAGTCCAGACCTACAAGAGAATAATAATTGTCAGGTTTTTTTTCTCATTAAAATACAACAGGAAGTTGTTCCAATTTAACGAGCAAGATTAATTTAAAGATTCACTGAAACAGATGGAACTTTAAATAAACTTAATAAATAATATAGCAGAGCGGATTTTTTTAACTTCAGACAGTAAACGACCCCGCGACAACTAGTCAGGCGAACCAGTCGCTTTGAGAAGTAAGCCTTTGGAGATTTCAAACTGTTCTGTACAATTTTTTTTATTTTTTTATTGAATCTCAAAACTCTTCTTCTTAAATCTTATAACTTTACATTGTCCTTACCTAGTCCCCTCATAAGATAAAGACACATTCTTCAAACACGTCACGTGTTCCCATTCGTCGAGCTCTATCCTCGTGTTAGGAATGATCTCCCAGGACACCGGCGAGAATAACGTCACGAAGAATCTATCTTGAAGTGGGTATGGGAACCTGAAAGAATTTGTTAATACAGATACTTCTAATGCCCAGTCATATTTAAATTACAGCTACAGTAAGTAGAATTAAACAACTTTTTCTAAGGAAACCTCGATCGTAATAGTTGATTCCCCAAAAAATGGGGTTACGAATGAATCTTTTTCGGAGTAAATATTACTTTCTTATAAATAGAAAGTTGTTCATTTCAATGGGCTGAAGCAGTATTTTAATTATGACCGGGCATTTCTGTAGCACCTTGTATATTCTTATATCATAATAGAAGTGTTACTGCAATCACAAAAATCTTAAAGAAAAATACTCAAATTTTGTATTTATATGTCTTAGTAAGTAAAGAAATGTAAAAAGTATAAATATTTTCATGGAAGCATATAAGGCTAGTAACTTCCGTCTACGATTTAATAGTTTTTGTCGTCGTCTGCAAATATACGTGTTATTTGTGGGGATAAAAGAGGATGTCGGTGAAATATTTTTGTGTGATATTGAGATAGGCTATTGACTATGTTTATCATGACAATTCGTCGGAAATTTGAAAAGCATCCGGTAATAGGAGGAATCTTAGTTATTGATAAAACCAAATCCGAAGAATCGAACGCAATATAAGCACACTGTCAGAATAAACTGCTTAAAAACGCCAATTAAGACACGGCATTCCACAAGGCAATGTTCTGGGACCTTTAAAATTTAATGTTATTCTACTAAAGTTAATATTGACAATTTAGTTGAATTATAATTACCGGTCGCCCTTGTTCTCGTTGGCCTTCTCCTTGTCCTCGCCGTTGAACTTGTAGTACTCGGTGGTGGGCGGCTGCGTGGAGGCCACGAGGCAGTAGGTCTTGGACTCCAGGTGGAAGGTGACGAAGTGCGGCGTGACCCGCAGCGGCACCTTGCGCACCGGCCACCACGCGTCGTACGACAGGTGCGGGGCCAGCGCGCTGATGCGCAGTGAGCCCTGGACGCAATGGATAACATGCTACTGAGGACACATTGCGTGGATGTGTCATTTTAAGCTAAACAATGAATGCATGAAGAAAGTAAGCTATTTATTTTGCCACCAGTGGAGACCGAAATCATCTATACTTATAATAAATCTGTAGAAGTCAAAATTCTGTACATTGAAAATATCCAAAAAAATTATGGCGGGGTGTGTTACTAGACCGACACCGAACCCAAAAATGTGATTAAAAAAATTTTTGTCTGCCTGTCTGTCTGTCTGTCTGTCTGTCTGTTTGTTCAGGCATCACGCAAAAACTACCGGTTCGATTTCGATGAAACTTGGTATAATTGTTCTTTAATATCCTGGGCACCACACTGGGTAGTTTTTATCCCGGAAAAGTATATACAAAAAAAAACAAACTTAATTTTGCGGTTCGATCCCTAGACCCGAATACTGTACCAACCGCAAATAATAAGTTTGTCGTAGGCTACGTCACCCGCAGTGGAGTGGAGTTCAATAAGGGGCGCTGCACACGGCCAAGTAACTATTTATTAATCTGTGACACGGCTAAGATACTATAATTATTTATCTATACTTTATATATATTATATTATTATATTATATATTATAAAGCTGAAGAGTTTGTTTGTTTGAACGCGCTAAACTCTGGAAGTACGGGTCCGATTTGAAAAATTATTTCACTGCTAGATAGTCCACTTATTGAGGAAGGCTATAGGCTAGGTACTTTTCTTTTGGAAATCTATCCCCTAAGGGGGTGAAATAGGGGTTGAAAGTTTGTATGGGAAGTTCGGTATTTTCAATGATAGACACATGAAATTTCGTATACGGGTTTCTGAATAGAAATAAATAAAGATGTATTTCAGCGATTTTGAAAATCATCCCCCTAAGAGGGTGAAAAAGGGGTTGGAAGTTTGTAGGCATATGAATTGTGTCCCAGTTGTGTGGGTTTTCAAAGATAGACACATTCAATTTCATACAAGGGTTATTAGTTAGAAATAAATAAGATGTATTTCCGAGATTTTAGAAATCTACCCTCTAAGGGGGTGAAATAAAGGCTGAAATAGTTGGTATGTGAAGTTCAGTATCCTCAAAGATAGACAGATGAAAAGATAAATAGATAAGATAATGACCATCTAAGACATATCTATAATGACGACTCCCGTGGTCGAGTGGCGTTCATTCCGGTTTAAGGTCACGCCAGCTCTAAGGTTCCAGGTTCGATCCCCGGACGGGTCCATGTAGTCTGGAGTCTGGGTGTTTATGGTACCTTTTTGTCTCCGATTCCATAACACAAATGCTTTTGCTAATTACTTTACTTTTATTATTATTTTAACGCCATAAGATTAGATGAAAAATTTTATACATTCTCCTTACTTTGAAAATCACAGAATACATCTACCTTTAATACTACTCTTTACTTTACGCGCGAGCGAAGCCGCGGGCAACAGCTAGTTATAAAATAAAAACGTAAGAAAAAGTTAGGCATACATTCCTGTTTAGTGATGCACCAACAGTATCGATTTTAGGGTATGGACTGGCTATGGAAACAAATCAAGGTAATGGGATATATTTTCTTTTAATGCAACGCAGCTAGCAAAAACTTTTGCGATAGATATTGAATCACAAAATATTGTATTTTTATTCAGCAAAAATTAGAGAAAAAATAATAATATCACGATAAAGGTAAATTGTGTTCGTCAAAAAGTTCGTATTTAACCCCTTTTATATGCAGAGCTCAAAAGCCCATATTGGATTTGAATTGAAAACCTTACTTTGGAATTGAAATAGAGGAACCCTTGCGGGCAGTTGGTGTTGTTGAAGGGCGCGAAGGTGGGCGCGGGAGCCTCCTCCGCGCACAGCGGGTGCAGCCGCAGCTCGCCGCGCGCCGACACCATCACCCAGTACGGCCGCAGCCCGCACACGAACACGCCGTTGTACCCGCCCACGTTACCTACGCCGGTACAATGGTTAATGAGGCGCTCTTTTTAACCAAGGCATCAATATAGCAATTTATGGCAGTTTAAGACAAGCATCCAAAGCTTGACAAGTTCGTTCCCAATCGACGACGGTCATAGGGGGAACGTAAGGCAACCAAGGAAGTAAAAGATGAGCGCAGAAAGACTAGGAGCGTTATCGTCATTCGAGCGCTATCATTAGGAGTCCTAGTACCTACGCGGACACTAGGGTGTCATAAACGAATTTGCCAGGTAATAGTTTTAGGACTGCAATATTTTTATTACAAGTATTTTATTACTTTTTGATTTCTAACAAACCCATATTGGATCGGTTTCCAACCATCCGTGATTCATTTAAAACTTGAAAAGTGTGTATCTTAACAAGATACCGGCAGTGTGCCTCACATTGGCCTTCAGCACGGCGGTATCGTAAAAATCCTCACTAACAATTGGTGAGGGCTCGTAGCTGCTGAACGGGTTGCCGCGGAGACATTTACATATTAAAGTTAGTATACAGGATGTAACGGGAACGCTTTCGAAAAAGAAGATGGAACTTTGAAGATGGGACAAAAAAGTTGATGCAGCTGAAATAAATACAGATTAAGTTCTAAAACATGAAAAAAATGCAAATGTGACAATATCGTGCTAGGCTTCACTGCTGGCGGGCGTGGGCTCGTAACCAAATGGGAATCATAGGTTGCCGCGGAGACATTTACCCAATAAATTTAATGTATAAGAGCGTGACTCACCAAAGTAGCGGCACTGGCGCACATTGGCCCTGAGCATGGCGGTGTCGTAGCTGTCGTCGCTGCTGGCGGGCGCGGGCTCGTAGCCGAACGGGAACGACACGCGAGCACGACTCCAACGCAGCTTCAGGTTGCCGCGAGGGTACTTGTACGCCTGCACCACACATTATAGCAACATGCGTAAATAACTATACAGGATCAATTAAAAAGGAGTGCGTATATTTAACGAGGTAATCAGCTTCTTCTTCTTCTTTTTGTGTCAATAATCTTCGAATTCTGTTCGTTCAAAAATTTGCCTCCTGGATGGCACATTTGTTGGCTTCCATTACGTCCTGGATAATGTAGGTGGTAGGTGCGGGATGGGCAGGACAAAAGATGCGCCATATCTTGCGATAGGGGTCAACATTCACATTGAGTTTGTGAAGGGTCGATCATACCCCACTTGTTCAGATTTACTTTACAGTAACCCCAAGGAACATCGCCGAAATCTTGAATTTAAAAATCACCTTTTCATACAAGCATAAGTCACGTGAACTGTCACTTAGTATCAAAAGTTGATTTTTAATTTTAAGATTTCGTATATGTTTCTAGGGAAAGTTGTTCAGTTCTAAGTACCTGATTACCTCGTAAACTATACGCACTCATGTTTAATCCATCCTGTATAATACCTACCTAACTACCTAATACAATCGTAGCTATATGGGAAAAGGCCTTTGCCCAACAGTGGGTCTATCCCACAGCTCGGCAAAATCCTCCTACATGGAGAGAGAATTTAAGAATTAATTATTAAAAACTAGCGTACTCTCAGCTTCAAAGGTGTAGTACGGCATCTTCCCATTGGTGAAAACTATATGAAATCAGTTCGGTTGTTTTAAGTGTATCGCGTTCAGACAATAGAGGCGGGAGACTTCGTTATAGATACCTATTTGGATCGAAAATACATTAAAAAAAGGGTTTAAATCATCTCGCATCACAGTGCCTCTCTCTCTCTCTCTCTCCCTCTAAAGACAAATCCAACGAACGCAAACAAGTTCCTGAAATATTTTTGTATTGATCTACATCTCACTGACCTGGTATATCATGAGCTGGTCATCACACCGCATCAGCATGAGCACCCTGGTGCCCTTGTGCCCCACTCCCACCACCAGCAGCTCCCTACATTTGTCGGCGTCAGGGTTAGCACCGCCGCTATTGAACTCGTCTTCGTCAACCCCACTGCTGGGGATTGGGACGGATTCTAAGCTGTCCGCTAGGATCTGCAATAAAATGTTGCATGTCATATATTTAAAGCACTTGGCTAAGTCCTGTTCCTGTCTGTCCAAGTAGTTAATTCTAGTTCAATTAACTTATTACTGATTAGTTAATTTTCCGTACATTTTTTTTAAGATACGGGAAAAATTAATAATTCAACGAAAATAAATAATCTTCAATCCTGTCTTGTAGTTCAATTTCTTCTGTCCAACATTCTCCCACACCATCTCCTTTCTCTCACTTTATCAATCCATTTCTTATCCAAAACCCAACCTGTACATCACTTTTACGTCAACCAGGTACTTCCAAACTCACCCTATTCCCTGCACAGGCATCCCTCACGAGGAAGTTGAGCCTCATCTCGGGCAGCGAGTAGATCTCCAGGTTACCGTTGAGGCGCAACACGAACAGCCAGTACGTAGCCTTCACGTCAACCAGGTACTTCTTCCACCAGCGAGAGATGCGCCGCGGTACTCCGGGGTTCTTTGATTGTTCCGCTAACATTATCTATACAAAGAGTGGACAATTAAGAAGAATCGTAAACACTCACCACTTCACTAATTAGTGAAAATAAATTACATCATACATTATAAATGTCACACTCCAATATTAAGATTTAACCTAACGTTATATTTCATATTTAAAATTACATCCGTTTTAAAACAAGCATTTCTAGCAATGTAATAATATTTAATAAGGTACTTGAAATTTCTGCCGGAGCTGCATGCAATGCACCAGTGATCCCGCGGCTCTGGCTAAGGCTAGGACGGGACCGGGCGAGTTTTAGTCGGTGAAAGTGACGAGGGTCGAAGTTATAAGCTTTACACCCCGACAAAAAAAGGTAGCGTAAATTGAGATTAATTAAAAAAAAATGTGTCTAGACGTAGGTCTTGTCCTTCTCCTGCCCAGCCGTTTCTAAAATATGTTGGAGGCGGCTTCCAGCCTAACTAACTTTAAGTATCTACCTAAATTACATTATACTCACGCTAGCCATAGAAGCTGGTGTCTGATCTCCTCCATACAGCAGTTCGTCCTCATCGTTCAGCTCGTACACGGCTCCAGGCTTAAAACCCTCGGCTTTAACATTCTTGCCTTTCATTTTTCCACTGAATTCACCTTTCACCTAAACAAAATCGAAAAGATTTTATTACTTACTAGTGGACATGCTCCAGCTTCGCACGGGTAGCAGTTACACGGGTAGTAATAAATGCATATAAGTATACGAAAAAAAAGGTTCTCTTGAATCACTCTATTTATTGCTGAAAACTGCATTAAAGTCTGTCGCTTAGTTTAAAAGATCTAAGCATAAGACAGTGGGAGCAACTTGGTTTTATAGTGTGTAAGGATGAGTATGCCTAAAACAGGCGCTTAAAAAACGTTAAAATACTAATCAAGTGTTGTAGTTCCAGTATTTTTCATTACTTTCACATTTTTCATTTCAGTCGAAGTCGCGGGCAGAAGCTAGTATAATATATAGCCATTGATCGGCACGCTAAGAAGATGATACATTACCTGCGTGTTGTCGGCATCGGGCGGCGTGAAGAGCCCGCTGAGGTCGCGGTACACGGTGGCCCGCAGCACGGCCGGCCGGTGCGGGACCGACTGCCGCGTGGGCGCCAGCCGGCCTGACGACTGTTGTAATCATCACGTTACAACATGGTCCAATATCGACCTTATTGACTTGTCATAAAGAAACAGTTGAATGGTACAACTGAGTGGTTCAGAGGAGGGTGATACAGTGTGTGGTGTCGGAAATCAGTGTTTGTGTATGTGTTTTTCAATTTTACAAAATCATTTTTTTTTTAATATTTCTAGTAAACCTAAAATAGGCGATTTAGAAACGTTAACTTATCATATAGATTATTGTTAAATTACATCACGGGAATTACGCGGACTCAAGCATTTATCTTTTAAGGCAAATCTTGTGTGATAATCTACAACGAGTTTGAACTTAACTATAATGTTTTACACTATGTTATTAGCTGTACGTATGGGTTGTGCGTAGCCTGCTGAACATACGGCTAAGTGACCGGATACGCAACACCACTATCCGATCCAAGACCGGTATAATCGATGTGGGCAATAAATCTGCAAGGCTGAAGTGGGATTGGGCGGGTCACATCTGCAGAATGCACCCGGATAAGTGGACAAAGATCACCACTCAATGGATCCCTGAGGATGGAAGACGACCTAGAGGTAGACCAAGGAAGCGTTGGCGAGAAGACCTGGGCAATTTCCTCGCCGATTGGCCACAGCACGCTTCCGACAGGGAAGAATGGAAGAGTATGGGGCCTTTGCCCAGCAGTGGGATAGCACGGGCTAACAAAAAAAATGGGTTGTACGTATTTGCTGTGCATAATATGTAATGTGTATATGCAGTGCTTATATGCTATGTAAGCATGTGTATTATGTATGTACGTTACGTGGTGTGTGTCAGTGTGTACATACCGCTCCGTCCTTGCCCTTGAACTCTCGCAGCGCGAGCACGAGCACGCGGCCGCACGCCGACATCACGCACAGGTAGGGGTCCGCCGTAGCCGCGTACTGAGCCGTCCACTCCAGCTGGATCGACTGCATTTGGACCCCAGCTAACACAACACAACTATCAAGTTACAATACTGACCTAAGCTCCGAGGCTGCTAATGCAAAAATAAAACTCGATATTGCATTACTAGCTGCCCCGACAGACTTCGTTCTGTCAAAAGTAAATTAATTAAGATAATTCCCGAAGAGTAGGAACAGTTTTTTACTTATTATTTATGTTCTACACCTTTTAAACCTTCCCTGGACTTCCACAAACATTTCAAGATAAAAATCAGCTAATTGGTTCAGCCGTTCTTGAGTTTTAGCGAGACTAACGAACAGCAATTGATTTTTATATATATAGATAACTTGGAAAATTGTAAGTGTCACTCCATGGTTTGCGGGTGACGGGGAACATAAGACAGGGGTTCTAAACATGTACATTCATGATTTGGGGGGCAGGGGTGTGTCATTTTGGCATTCAGGCATTGGGTAGTATCCTGTGACGTGTTCTCTCACCTGCTCGGACATTGGGAAAGTCGCGAACGAATTATGCCATGCTATAACAATCATCAGAAATGGTGTGCACAATAGGGGTTAGCACACACTACCATGGGCTATACGCGTTTGTGGGCAAGCGTCTGTGCTACGCCTATGTGCTGTGCATATTTACAGTAGTTAAATCTAATGAAAAAATCGTCACAAAAAGAAGAAGAAGGCAAGTTAAGATTGTCGCGTAGCATTTTATTAACGAGCTACCGTTAATTAAAGACCTTGGCAGCAACCCAAAAAATTATGACTCGGATGTTTAAAATTTCCATTATTTGGTGTTAACTTTGTCGATTTGACTACCTTATCCAAGCAGACAACGGACAGTTCGTGCGCCGATGAAAACAACGCTCGCCTACTGGTTGTCGTGGGTAATTTGAGCACGGCAACCAGTCGAGCTTTGGGTCACTGATCACAGCAACCAATGGCTACAAACGTTAATTTCTGTTTGGGAGACAACTGATCCAACTTCTACTAAACGCCTAAGAAGAAATGTCATACAAACTTACCTTTGATAAGTCGTATCCCAGTAGTGGTGACTTGCACCATAAACTTGTTGTTTCCGAGGTTGCCCGCAAAGATAGTCGGGGAGCCCGTCATGAAGCCAGAGTTGTCTACCTCGTTGATCTCCTGACCTATAAGGAAAATTATACTTTAGTAGAAAGTTTGTCAAATTGTGATGGAACTTTTTACAATGGTCTAGAAATATCTTTAAAACTACGTTTAATAAAACCCATTGCTAGTAACATTTAAAAATATATATATAGTAGTAACCATCAGCTCAAATTGCTTTCCAAGGCACAGAAAGGCCTCAATATGCTAATAAATTGTCACCCATCCATGGACCAGACGTAGTAAGCTCGGCTTAACCTTTATTATCGGTCAAACTTAACTTACGTACGGCTTACACTTAGCCACAAGCACCTCCTGTATATTCTTATATGATAATACTGGCCTATAAATGTCCACTGCTGAGCACCGTAATCTTCTCATACATAAAGAGAGCAGTGATCATTTCGCTTGCTCATAGTAAATAAGTGAAAAATTCACGTTGGTAATTGGTGATTGTACCGGGTCCGAACCTGTAATCATGTGCTAGGGCACCACGTTTGTATACTATGTCTTATTATAAATGTGTTATTGTATTCTTACCAGTCTGCAGTATCATGCTGCCATCCTCCTGCGTGAGTATGAGGTAGGCGTGCATGCCCTCCGCCTCTCTAGCACCGTCCGTACTCTCGCCAAGCACCGACCACATGTCTATGCAGCCTACACACAGATACTTACGATATATTACGGAATTACGATCGAGTGGGTAATGGTAGGAAATAAAACATAATCCGTGGTTAAAATAAGTATGATTTTTCGTGTTTAAAATATTAAAATTCCCTAGTATGGAAAATTTTATATGCAAAAAAATAAAATAAAAAAACACACTGATCGCTCAAAAGTTGCTAAGCTTTTAAATAGTCTACAAGTGGGCTTATGTTATAAATTACAAGATTAAGTTAGCTTATGTTAAATACTTAATAATAATAACGGCCTATATACGTCCCACTGCTGGGCACAGGCCTCTTCCCATATAGAGAAGGGATGAGCATTGATCACCACGCTTGCTCATTACGGGTTGGCGATTTCAGATTCCAATACTTTGAAATCCAGGTTTCCTCACGATGTTTTCCTTCACCGTTTGTCAATGATGTCTTAGAATGATTAAGAAAGTACATATAACTTTGAAAAAGTCACATTGGTACTTGCCTGGGTTCGAACCTGCAACCATGTGCATGCGAATCCGGTCATTGAACCGCTAGGCCACCACGACATTTTTTTTTATAAATTAAATACTTATGAAGAACAATAAAAGTTTAAAATAATATTTTCTTTTTCTAAATAAACGACGCCCGCACTAAGGAATTTAATCCTTGTGTCGCGGGGGTTTCACAAACATTCAAATAACATGCACAAAGAACACCCAGACTTAAAACAAGCATTTGTGTATCGCACAAATGCTTGTCTCATTCGGGGATCGAAACTGGAGCACGTCGCGCACAGTGGTAATTAGCGTGGTAACCAATACCACTCGGCTATCCGTGCAGTCAATATATTCATTTACTAAAGTTCCGGAACACTTACCTGGCAAATTAAAAGACGTGATAAGCTGTGGCCTAACAGACCGTTGCAGTACAGTCAGCGCTCCATTCTTGCCCCTCCCACTACAGACTACTAATTCTATGATAGGGTTCTCTTGCTGCCGACTGTACTCCTCTGATAGAAGTTGCGGCTCGCCCATCGACACGTCTCCAATTGGACAAATGTTGAGTAGGGAATCGCAGACCTGCGCGAAGAAAAAACGTCAACGACGAAAATATACAGGATTATTTTTTATTGAGTGTGTATATTCAACGAGGTGATCAGGTGCACAAAACTGAATCACTTTCCCCAAGAAACATGGGTCGAAATCTTAAAATTAAAAATGAAATTTTCATACAAAGTGACAGGTCACGTGACTTATGTTTGTATAAAAAGTCCTCGTTGAATATACGCACTTCATAAAAAATAATCCTGTATACAGAGAATTATTGTAATTAAATACATAAAGGTTGGAAAAATGTAACCATCAGACAGTACTCGTACTGGCCTCTACTCTAGTCCTATAGAGAAGGAACGAAAAGTATTATTAGTTAGGTACATTATGAGAACCAAAAAAAAAACTGTCTCAAGCTCCTATGAATATAACAGCGTACCTCGAAGACATAGCTGGTGAGTTGTGTGGAGGTCCTGATATCCGAGCCGTACACCTCCAGCTCGTCCTTATCGCTGATCTCTATGACGTTGGTTGCGACGCAGTCACTGATGGTATCCAGGCGACGCTTCTTACCGCCAGGGTCCGAGCTCTGCAGTTGTTGTTCTCTGTTCATTTCTGTTAAACAATTTAATCTGTTTATAGTTGTCTTTCCCTTAATGGCCTTACATATCCCTATGAATTCGGTGAAATCCCCCCTCCCCCTTACAGTACGCTCCTGCGGTAAGAACGGTATCCAGGCTTCTTTGGATTAAAGCGACATGGATGGCAACGCGTTTGTTACTCTACGGGAGGTAATTCTCCAAGTCCAAACAACTTAAAGTGGCATAACGCAGATTATAGTCCAAGAATCCCGGGTCGCCAAATCTTTTTGTGTTTAAGTCACCGGGTAGTCTACGAGTAAGTTTAATTGTTTAAGCTATTTAACAGTTTTTAAGTTATTGCATAGCTTTTATCCCGGGCTTTGAGCGCGGCGACCGTATCAAGAAATTCCGTAACGAAAAAAAACCTAACACCTAACCCCACTCCGCCTACCATGTAGCTGGGCCGAGCGTTCGCTTAACGTGTATGGTACGACTATACGAAGCTCGCACGGATCGAGACGAGCTGCTAAATCGGACGAATACGTAAGCAGCTGTTTGTGATAAAGTATATAGGTGTATAGGTATCTATGATATCTATAAAATGCCACACACATGCAATAGCTTTACCGCGGCAGTCCCCGAGTGCCACACGTTTTTTTTTTTCTTAAAGTATTGTGAGTGGAAATTATCTTACCAGCTTCCGTCACAGTAAGATCGACAGTAGCTTCAAGTGGTTTATCCACGGAAAACAGCATCCTGTTCTCTCGCTCCGTCACTCGTAGCAGGAGAGAGTTGCCGAGACGGGAGCCCAGGAACAGGAAATCTTCTTCTATTACACACATCTAGAGACAAAGAATTTAATAAAATATACATAATTTAAGATCCAAATTTAATGTGTAAGATTGACGTAAGCGTAAGGATAGGGAGGCCGAGTATTTTTTTTTCAGTACGGTTTTTAGATAAAAATTGGACACGTATATTTTCTAATTCGAAATAACGAATATCTACTTAGTTACAGCGAATTTAAGTTAAGGAGTGGGGCTCGCCATTTTACTTGTGGATACCTACTATTTTCACCTACGTATGACGTCACGAGCCCTCACTCCTGAACTTTGAGCGACTTATCTTTGTGATTTTTTTTTGCAGAAATACGTAAATGCTTCACGTGACACGTAACATGTTATGACATGTGTAGCATGTAGTACGCAGTGGGTTACATATTATAAACAGTGTGTTGCACGCAGTTTGCAGTTTTAATTTTTCCCGACACTTTTAAGAAGGCTTTAGTAACACCAGTATTTAAGGGTGGGGATGGTGACCGTGTCGAGAACTATAGGCCTATATCTGTACTTACCACACTGTCCAAAATAATGGAGAAGATTCTGAACAAAAGATTGCTTAGCTATCTTGAGTTCAACAACATAATTGCGCCAAACCAATACGGTTTTAGAAGAGGCATATCAACCGAGGATGCTGTCCTTGAACTTACAAGCCAAATTGCTAAGAATCTGGACTCTAGGACTAAAACTATAGGTATTTTTCTTGACTTAGCCAAAGCTTTCGACACGGTCTCTACTCCCATTCTTCTGCGTGGCTTGGAAAGCTTAGGAATAAGAGATATTACTCTAAACCTCTTCCGTGACTATCTAACAAACCGTAAACAACGAGGTAAGGTAGACAACTACATCAGTGACGATGTGAATCTAACTTTCGGTGTACCACAAGGCAGCGTGCTAGGGCCCACCCTTTTTCTTCTATTTGTAAACAGATTGTGTCAGCTATCAATCCCACACTGCAAGATACTCGTATACGCAGATGACACAGCGCTTATCATAAGTGAAGAAACATGGGAATCTGCTCACCACGCAGCTGAAAACGCTCTTGGCATAGTCATGGATTGGCTTTCATTGAATTTGCTAACGTTAAATGTGTCTAAAACGCACTATGTCCCGTTCTCAGCAAACACTGCTACACAGCCGAGTATGCCAGACGTTAAAGCCCACAGTTGTTACCCTACACTGACCCCTTGCAATTGCCCTTCTATAAATAGAAGCTCATGTGTTAAATACCTGGGCGTGCACATTGATAACACACTGATTTGGCAAAAGCATATCAACGTAACAGTTACGCGTGTTCGCAAGCTAATGTTTCCTATGAAAAAACTAAGAAGAGTAGTTGCTGACCGATTATTAAAAACTATATATCTTGCTCTTGCTCAGTCACTTATTACCTATTGCATATCTGTCTGGGGAGGTACACATAAAACGCATTTACTTCGTCTGGAGAGGGCACAAAGAGCAGTCTTGAAAGTCATGCTTCACAAACCTTACCGTTACCCGACTACCCAGCTTTATAAAGACATATCTGTACTCACTGTCCGACAGCTCTGCGCACTAAACATCACTTTACGCGTGCACTCATTATTGACCTATGACCCAAGGTTACTAGAACAAAATAAACGACGTAAAGATCCCATATGCCCACCTGTCTCCACCAAAACTGCTCTGGCGAGACGAAGCTACCCTTGTCTTAGCAGCCACCTTTATAACGCTATTAACATAACCTGCAACGTTTATTCTTTACCAAAATTTAAATGTAAAACTGTAGTTAGCAGTTTTCTTCAAAAGTTAACGTACGATGAGACTGAACAACTCTTTGCAAGAAAATCCTACTAGAACAACAAAAAGCAGATTTAAATAGCTCTTTTAGTCTTATTTAGATTTTTACTGAGACATATTACCCGAAACACACACACACACACACACACACACACACACACACACACATACACACACACACACAGATACACACACACATACACATACACATACACACACACACACACACACACATACACACACATACTGCACCCTTACCACTAACAAGTGATATTATGTATCTACCTGATAAAGTCAGTTTTGTGCTTCTACAATTGGCTAAAAATTAAAATGAATTAGTTGTAAGAGGAAGGCGCCTGTGTCTGTAACACAGTTTATACTAGCACAGACACAGACGTTCACTCTGTCTCAAATTGTAATAATTCATAAATATAGTCTATAAGCTTTGATTGAGATGGACCAATTGTATTTTGGCTTTATGAAATAAAGATTTATTATTAAAGATTTATTATTAAGCATGTAGTACGCAACGTGCAGAATGTAGCAAGCAGTGTAAAGTAACGTGAAATAACGTGAAAGTAACGTGTAATGCAGTGTATATAACGCAGTGTGTAGTAAACAGTACGCAGTGCGTAGCATATAGTGCACAGTGTGTAAGATATATTACGTATTGCGTAGCATGCAGTACGCAGTGTGTAAAAAGTAGTGCACAGTGCAGTATGAAGTACATAGTGTACTGCATGTAGTAAAAAGTGCGTAACGTGTATAACGCAGTGAGTAGGATATATTACGCAGTGCGTAGTAAGTAGTACGCAATGTGTAGTTCGCAGTGTGTAGTACGCAGTGTGTAGTACGCAGTGTGTAATTCGCAGTGTGTAGTACGCAGTGTGTAGTACGCAGTGTGTAGTACGCAGTGTGTAGTACGCAGTGTGTAGTACGCAGTGTGTAGTACGCAGTGTGTAGTACGCAGTATGTAGTACGCAGTGTGTGACATATAAGGTGTGGCACGTGACGCGGGTAGTGAGGCGGGTAGTGAGGCGGGTAGTGAGGCGGGTACTGACGCAGGTGGTGAGCACGGAGGCGGCGGCGCGGTCCAGGTGGAAGCTGCGCACGGTGCGCACGGAGTCGGCCAGCAGCGTGAGCACGTACAGCTGGCCGCCGCGCAGCGACAGCGCCAGCCGGCCCTCGCCCAGCGCCGCCACGCACGACCCGTCCAGCGTGATGCACACGCCTTCCTGGATCCCTACACACGTACAGCACTACATACCACCAAGTCTAACGGAGATCATGTGGTTTCGAGTTCGCATCCCACCCTTCTACTAGCGATGTGGACCCACTCGAAACACTTATTTTATGGGATCTACCCCAATTAGCCTGAGGGTGGGCCTCCAGCCAAAGCTACCTAGCTATATAAGTTAGAGAAGATAGAAAGAGAGAGCTTCGTTTCGTATATTACTGTAGAGGGCAAGGGAGAGAGGTGCGAGAACATTATCTTTCTCTCTTTATCTCATAGCCAGTTACGTTTCGTATATCTAAGACCCAGTGCAGGCCTATGAGCTATAGAAATTTGCCTTCAGTTGTGTGGTCACATTCGTCTTTCCTTTTTTTTTAAATATACTTTTTCCTATGATATCCGTTTCAGGAGAAAATTATAATAATCGAGTACTTACTGAGTGGAAAATTTGTGGTATGCGTCGCAATACTGTTCAAGGAGACTCCATACGGAGGCACTGACTGGTTCAAGTAGATTAGCGAGTTCACAGCCATTATAAGACAACCACCTGTCAATAAAATAAGTAATATAACATAACTTATTACATATAAATGTAAAAAACGTTACGGACAGCTGTGTGCTATGTGTCAGGTGTATAGGTGTGCATGTGTTACCTAGCGGCTTCTGCACGGGCACGGCGCGCAGACAGTCGAAGGGCAGGTGCGCGGTGGCCCAGATGACGGGGTGCACGCGCGCGCTCATGTTCAGGCTCACGCCGCACATCGCGCACGTGTCGTTACGGACAGCTGTGTGCTATGTGTCAGGTGTATAGGTGTGCATGTGTTACCTAGCGGCTTCTGCACGGGCACGGCGCGCAGACAGTCGAAGGGCAGGTGCGCGGTGGCCCAGATGACGGGGTGCACGCGCGCGCTCATGTTCAGGCTCACGCCGCACATCGCGCACGTGTCGTTACGGACAGCTGTGCGACTAACAGAATAAACAGTGTTAAGTCATGGCACATTTCATTATCATCATAATATTAGATGCACAATATCTCAATCACAATCTCACTCATATTGACAGGCAACTTGCCTCATGCCAGTCAATATCACTAAGTATCAAAATGCTCATAGGGAATATGCAGTAGAACATTGATAGCGTCGCTAATAAATGTTTATTAATTTAGCTTTTAGTTCGGTTTGTGATTGTGACGTATTTACGGTGACAATGGTGGTAATTTGAATTTTGAACTTAAATGAATTAATTTTCTTAGTAATCTTTCGGAAATCGCTCGAAAAAAGCCTCTAGGCAGGCATCTAAGTACTAAAACATCCATTTCCAACTTCAATACCTCAATTTAAGCCAATTTTAAACTATTACTTACCCAGCAAATGTTCTTACTGGCTCATAAAGTATCAAGAGTGTTGGTTCATAGTATCCGTGTAAGAACTGTATGTCTAAAATATTGTCTATTTTCTCATCGAGATCCTTCAATACTATAACATAGGAGGCGAGAGTCGGCGCGCGGTTGATAGGCTGTGTGGGTTGCTGGAAATAAAATACAAATAGATATAGTAAATTAAAATGACTGCACGGATAGCCGAGTGGTATAGGTCACCAAGCTAATTACCACTGTGCGCGACGTGCTGCGTGTTCGATCCCCGCATGAGATAAGTATTTATATGATCCACAAATACTTGTGTCAAGTCTGGGTGTTCTTTGTGCATGTGATTTGAATTAAATTCCTTAGTGCGGGCGTGGTTTTTTTTTTCAGTTAAGCCATTCTCACCACATTTGATCCGTGGATAGTTGACCATTTATAAACATACCTATGAATTAATTATATTTGATTGCTCGGATCAATGCTCATCCCTTCTCTATAGGGGAAGAGGCCTGCGCCCAGCAGTGGGACGTTTATAGGCCGGTATTATATTATTATTTATGACTGCTCGGATAGCCGAGTGGTATAGGTCACCACGCTAATTACCACTATGCGCGACGTCCAGCGAGTTCGGTCCCCGCATGAGATAAGCATTTATGTGATCCACAAATACTTGTGTCAAGTCTGGGTGTTCTTTGTGCATGTGATTTGAATTAAATTCCTTAGTGCGGGTGTCGTTTTTTTTTCAGTTAAGCCATGCTCACCACATTTGATCCGTGGATGGTTGACCATTTATAAACATACCTATGAATTAACTATATTTGACTGCTCGGATCAATGCTCATTCCTTCTCTATAGGGGAAGAGGCCTGCGCCCAGCAGTGGGACGTTTATAGGCCGGTATTATATTATTATTTATGACTGCTCGGATAGCCGAGTGGTATAGGTCACCACGCTAATTACCACTATGCGCGACGTCCAGCGAGTTCGGTCCCCGCATGAGATAAGCATTTATGTGATCCACAAATACTTGTGTCAAGTCTGGGTGTTCTTTGTGCATGTGATTTGAATTAAATTCCTTAGTGCGGGTGTCGTTTTTTTTTCAGTTAAGCCATGCTCACCACATTTGATCCGTGGATGGTTGACCATTTATAAACATACCTATGAATTAACTATATTTGACTGCTCGGATCAATGCTCATTCCTTCTCTATAGGGGAAGAGGCCTGCGCCCAGCAGTGGGACGTTTATAGGCCGGTATTATATTATTATTTATGACTGCTCGGATAGCCGAGTGGTATAGGTCACCACGCTAATTAACACTGTGCGTGATGTGCTGGCCAGCATTTGTGTGATCCACAGATACTTGTTCTAAGTCTGGGTGTTCTTTTTGCATGTGGTTTGAATGTTTGTTAAACCCCCGCGACATAAGGATTAAATTCCTTAGTAGGAAAAATATCATACTCACATTTTTCTTAGTGTCAAGTGGTTTGGCTTCCAAAGGATCTCCGTCTTCCGATGTGATATCCTTTCTAAAAGGTAATACTGCAAGCTTTTTACCGTACAGTAGCATGACTGCACAGCGGCACTCAGGGTCTACTCTAATCCATGGTATGTGTGGATGAGTTGTCCAACCATTCTAAAGAAATATATTGCATGTAGTAAATTTTTTTTCAAGTTTACATTTAAATAATTAGAGGAATACTTTTGAATTTACAAGTGGTAATGGTTTTTTTTATAATAACTTCCATAAGACGAATTCATAATTCATGATAAAGGACTCTTACTAAGTCTGAAACTAGTCAGGTCCCGAGATTGCGCGTGAGTAAACCATAAATCTTTAAATTAGTAATAGTGCTATGTTTTTTATTGAAATATGTCTCTGTACTGTGTACAAAATATAATGTTTTTTCTTTTTTAATTTAATAGGAATAGAAATAATATACAAATCAAGGTTAAGCAAAGCCTCTAGACTAATATTTTCCATTAAACTCGCATATTTTGTTACTTGCATCGGTACATTGTTTGTTTACCTTCATGTCATCCTCTTCAAAATAGTGCATGCTTAACGTAATAAGATTGTCCGTCTGCAGATCATATTGTAACACAGACAACTTGGCTTCCTTGAATGATACTAGCAATAGATCTCTGCCAGCACTTGGACATCGGACGGATGCCATTGACATTACGTTACCCCATAATGTGTATGTTGCTAGACATTCCAGCTTCATCTTTGGAGGGATTGGTTGGCCCGCTGAAAATGATAGGTAGATGTTATAGCATTGACACAGATTAATTAAAGGCTTCTTTTTTTTAAATCACTTGTAAATTGTCTTCAGCCTAGGTTCATCTTGCAAACACATAACAAAGTGGTTGTTCCACATGCAGAACTAATTTTGTTATTTGTTTAATGTTAAATAATACAAGGTATCTATTTGCCAAGTATTTACTAGTATTGTACCATAATTATTGAGATAAGTAGATCCTATTCTTTAATTAATTCTGAGATAGCTACTTTAATAAAGCAAGAAGGTCAATAAATTTTTTTTTTTTTTTTTTTTTTTTGTATCTTTTTTTGAGAGGCTTCAGTCCACTCCAGGTGACTATGCCAGCCTCATAGGTTCTTGCTTATCTCCCACACATTTAACTATATACTACTTATATACTATTATGCCTGCTTAACCGCTCTACATTTCTTATTAAGTATATTATATAATATATATATATATATATATTATAGGTACATCTTATATCATCATATAATCATATAATAACAGTTACGCATTAGCCTGATCTGTTGTTCCTTTTCTCATTCCCATACATATATTAACATAATTTGAAATCTGTTTGCACTCTTCAGGCAAAGGGTGTTTTAAGAGTATGTTGACCCCTCCATTTATCAACACCAAGCCTGATAACATTTCCCTCCTCAGATCGCTATACCGCCCACATTCCACCAAAACATGTATTATGTCCTCATACTTTCCACAGTTATCACATAGTGATGAAGCGCTAAAGCCCATCATGTGGTAAAATTTGTTTAGTGGAAAGTGACCAGTACGCAGCCTAAAAATAGAGATCAGATTCGCTCTGGGTATATTGGCAAAGTCGAACCAGGGTACCAGGCTTGGTGTGTCCTGGATGGTGTAATACCAAGTGCCTTTAGAATTTGATGTAGACTGAAATTCCTCTTTCCACATATTCTTGCACATGTTCCTGACCCATGGGATTATTTCGCAACCATAAGGTTTTTCTGGTATCTCCACTCCATCAGTTGCTGCTTCCTTAGCTAATTGATCAACCAGTTCATTATCCCTGATTCCCACATGAGAAGGTAGCCACTGAAACTCGACACGACTGTTATTTGCTTGTAGCTTCCTGACTAAGCCCAAGGCTTCATAGGCTATCGGTATACCTCGGATAGCTGAGGTGCACCGAGCCAAATGTTGGAGAGCACTCCGTGAATCTGTCAGTATGACTAGATTCTGTTCCCCCAAGCTCAGAGCATATGATAATGCCTCTGTTATTGCCGTTAATTCAGCCCTCATAACAGAGACATCATCACACAGCATAAATTGCATTTTTAACTCAGTTTGTGGGTAATAAAATGCGGCACCTACTCCCCAAGAACCTTTTGAGCCATCTGTAAAAATTTTATATTTCCTCCCGTATCTGTGTCGAATCTCAGCCACCACCCTCTGCTGCAGTTCTAAGGTGTGAAATTTACGTTTGGGACCAGCTACACTATAACAACAATCATGAATGAATGATTTGATATTAATATTCGATATCCATGTGTCTAATGTAAACATGTCTAGCCCCTTTGGGTTCTTATGGATTAATTTAGTCTCTAAAATTTCGTACACTTGTATCAGAACGGGTTCATTTTTATTTTTCCAGAATCGCCGTTCCGCATAGATATTTTTAATTAAACTAGTAATATTGTCTGATATTGAATAAATACGCAACCAAAACCTACAACCCAACCACAATCTCCTAATATGGAGGGGCTGTATACTCATTTCTGCCTCCATGACGTGTATGGGTGTGCTCCGTATAAAGTTACCACATATTCTGAGGGCCCTGTTCTGTAAAATTCTTATTTTTTCTAAATGTACTTTGGCACTATTGCCGTACAGAAAACTGCCATAATCTATTCTACTTCTGATAAGAGAGATGTACAGTCTACGAAGGTGTTTTGGATGCACACCCCAAGTCTTTCCAGCTAAAGTTTTCAAAATATTTAAATATTTGTATGCTTTTTCGCAAATCATGTTAATATGCAGTCCCCATCGCAATTTATTGTCAAACCAAAGACCCAAATATTTAATTTTATTGCATGGTTGTATTTGAACACCATTAATAACTATAGATGTATTCAAAGATTTTCTTGTTCTGTTAAATATGCACGTTCTTGTTTTAGATTCTGATATATTAAGTCCCATAGTTGCTAACATTTTAACCATAACTTCTAAGGATTCATTAAAGCTGACTGTTACATCGTCCAGATTACTGTTATTAATATACTTATACATAACAAAATCGTCGGCATATTGCGATATATAAACGTTATTTATCATTTTACATATGTCTAAAGTCAGAATATTGAAAAGTAACGGAGATAAAGGATCTCCCTGAGCCAAGCCTCTATTAGTATAACGAGTCATTATATTGCCATAAACATTTATACTCATTTGACACCGTCTCTCAGATAAAAAATTCCATAAATATAAGTTAATATTTCTACCAATCCCTATATCCCCCAGTACTGAAACTAATGTATTGATGTTAACATTATTATAGGCACTATCAATATCTATAAAGCAGGCTGCTGTTTGATATTTTTTTGCAAAACCAGTTTGAATAGTTGTAACAAGATGCGTTAAACTATCTAGAGTAGAATGAGATTTCCTGAAGCCAACTGTGGATGGTGAGAACAACTTCTTACTCTCTACATACCATTCCATTCGTTTGCAAATTATATTGTGAAGTATTTTACATGGGCAGGATATCAGAGAGATAGGACGAACAGATGACACTAAATTTGGGTCTCTTCCCGGCTTGGGAATAGAAATAATCCTAACGCTTCGCCATTGGTTTGGTACAACACTTGTTTCTAATATTAAATTATAAATGTGAAGTAGAAAACTCTTCCCAGCTACGGATAAATGGTGCAGCATAGAATATGAAATATTATCAGCCCCAGGAGAAGTGTCCTTTCGTTTAAGACTATTTTCTAACTCAGTCATCGTTATTTTATTACTGATAGGGCAGAGTGGATTTTCCCTAAATTCTGGTGGCTCTTCTCCCACTGTATCCGGAGTTAACGAGTATAATAAGCCTCTGTTCAATGTAGGGTCTACTGTATGAGATATTCTGACTCCCTTCATCCATCTCATTTTCCTCCACATCACCACGGGTGAGGTCTCTGTACTAATACTTGAGCAAAAGTTTGTCCAAGATCTAAGACGTGAGCTTTTAATTATTTTTTTAGCTGAAGCCAATTTTTCTAGATAAGTATTTAGATTATCAGGAGTCGGATTTTTTCTGAGTTTAGAAAGCGCAAGACGACGTTCTGCTACTGCCCTTGAAATCTGTTGATTCCAATAAGGTTTTGGAACAAACTTGCTATTTGGATCCTGACAGATCTTAATCCATGGTATAGTCTCATCAGCCACCATATTCAAATTAGCTTCAAAAAGATCATAATTGGCTTGAACACCCTCCAGTGGGGTTAAGTGTAAGAATTTTTGTTCTGTTTTATTTTTGAACTCACTCCACTGAGCATTTTTATAGTTTCTTTTACGTATATTTAAATTGGGTTTCTCATAACCAATTGTCAGTTTTATAATAACATGATCACTTCCCAGGGTTTCATTAGTGGTTTGCCAAATTATCTTAACAGCTAAATCATCGGTGACAAATGTGATATCTGGTGTTGATTGTTGCATTGTATTATTAACCATTCTTATTCTTGTAGGTCTACCGTCATTCTTACAAATATAGCTATTTTCGAACATGGACTTGTATACTTTTTCTCCTCTTGAATCCCTTTTACAACTCCATAAAGTGTGATGAGCATTAAAATCTCCCGCCAGAATTGAATTTCGGTTATAGAGCTTGAATATTTGATCCCAATCAGATTGATGTGTGCTTACCAACGGAGGGCAGTAAAGGTAAATAATGTTAGATAATTCTGGAACATTTAGGACTTTAAGAACTACAATTTCTATTGCACTGTTTCTAAATGTATGGGTCTTCTGTATTAATTTAATAGATTTCTGATAATAAACACAGACACCACCGTAACTGTCTTGTCTATCTACCCTAATAATATTATATTCGCTTATATTAACTAGGTCTTCTTCTGACAGCCAAGTTTCACTTATTAGTGCAATATGTATCTTCTCATGATGAAGAAATGCTTTAAAATCAGTCAATTTATTCTTTAAACTATTGGCGTTCCATTGTGCTATATTAATTTTGTTAAGATTCATTTTGATAGCCTAGTATCTCCCACATTAAACCATTAAAATGTTCTCTAATCCAGCATATTAACTCTCCTACTATATATTTTATTATACATTCTATCTTATTTTCTAGCTCCATATTTGAGAAAGTGATGTCCTTAATTTTTGATAAAAATCTTTTAATTTCAAATCTTTTACTCTTCCTTGTCCTTTCTTCCCCTTCTTCCTGGTTATTTACCCCACATTCAAAATTAGGGATCCAGTCGAATGTCTTACTTTTATCAGATTTTTTAACTTTATTTTTGTTGTTATTCTTACCGCAGTCACCCTTATCGACATTATACTCTAACACTTCTATGTCTCTCTGCTCAGATGAGGGAGCTTTGGAGTTTTCTTTTAGGACCTGCGAGTAACTTTTTTGAGATCCTCTGGTGTTTATTGAGGGAGGGGTTACTCTTGTTGAGGTGGTGTTTACTTTTAATTTTGTATATTCCTTGATCTCCTTATATGCAGCTTGGTATGTGCAATTATTTTTAGACATATGTTCACGTATTTGTTTTTCTATTTTAAAAATCGGACACTGACTTTTTATAAGAGACATGTGACTTCCTTTGCAGTTTACACATTTAAAGACAGTTGTTTCACAATTCTCATGGTCCTCTCCACATTTTGGGCATACTTGAGCCCTTCTTGGGCAGTAATTTCGAGTATGCCCATATCGCCAACACTTGGAACATTGTGTAACAGGGAAAGTGAATGGCTCCACCTTTATCCTACATCTATATGCTGTGACATATAGAGGTGAGGTGGGGCCTTTGAAACATATTCGTACAGTTTCACTATTCACAAAAACATTATTTCTATCCTTCTTTTGTAACCTTTTCACATTAATAATTTCTATGTCACTCTCTAGTGTATCCATTAATAACTCATCAGACATGTCCAGTTCAATATCTCTAATTAATCCATATGAGTAAGTTATTTCACCAATTCTTCTGCAGTTCCAACTTTTCTCTTGGATTATTGGTGAATTTATTAGCTTCACAGAATTTTCATAGTTATTAAATCGCACAATAATTTTGTACGGATTCTTATAGTTAACTTTTATAACTCCCTGTATACCAGCATCTTTCAAAACTTTTGCAATTCCTATTTGCTTTGGTAGAAGTTCCTTAGATGTTATGGACACTTCACACAAATCATCATGATCTATTGTATTTGATGTTCTGCTGTTCCTCCTCTTTCCACCTTTTCCAACCGTTATCCATTCTTCACTATCATTGTCTTCATTAAAAGATGACCTTGTCCTCTTGTTGGAAGAACGCGGGTAGTCATAAATATTTTCGTCGGTAATATTGTTGTTTTCCGATCCATGGTCAGAACCAATAATTATACGATTTATTTCTGCCCGCGTTATTGTCCCCAACATAGGACTAATATCCTCTTCCACGTCACTTTCCATGTTAAACTCTTAATAATTTAAATTTGATGTAAGTTTTAATGTAGGTAACTATAAAAGTATATTGTCACAAATTGATCACAGACACTATTGTATAACAGTGAATGACGAAAATTATTACATTATTAACCCAATAGTACAGTTTACTAAACACACATAACGAAATAAATCCTTAGCAAGTTTAGACAAGCAAGCGTTATTGTTGCTGTAGGTAAACAACCTTACGCGACGGTAACGCGGGCGTAACTGTCAATAAATTTTATACATATTGTTTCCTGAGGTTTACGCTAATGCTCGGGAACTAGAAACAAAATAAACCGCAATAGACTCCGTTTAAAAGTAGTTTTATTGTAGAGTTATGTTTTAATTTCAATTAATGTATCATTGAGTGGATGGTTGAATGCCAAGCTGCACTGGTGTTGCTGAGGGTCTTGACTAATAAAAGAAACATACTACTTCAATATAATGACTACATTTCTAATAGGTATACGATAAGCGTGCACGTAGCGTTGTGTTGCGGCCAGCGAGCCGGTCGGTACGCGAGTAGCGATGGTAGCGCGGGAAACTAGAGGGGCCGCGGTGCAGAATTGGCGCCGGGCCGGCCCAATGTTACGTCAGTAACGGTGAATAACCATAAAAAACATCCAGAATAGAGTATTATAATCCTTTATTCTAAGGAACACAATAAACTTGGTAGCCGATCGAATCGTACACAAACTCATAGCCTCAAACTTACCGGCATTAACCTCCTTCGTGTGGCCTTCAGGCAAGAGCCTGAACACCTTGATGATGTTCGCTCCAGCAGTGACCAAGCACGTATCATCGTTGTTGAAGAAGCAACAGCTAACGGCATGCTCAATACCCGTCGCAGGGTGCGTTTGCCGGCAAATAGAAAACATCTCTAACTTTTAGGTTATGTTGTTAATATCAATTAAAATCACTATAGACAATGGGATTAGATATTTTATCACTTTTAGTACGGCCTTTTACATATTTAATTAAAGCTTTTTCATCATTTCATTAAAAATGCTATTTATTTTCAAATTGTTTGTTTGCAAATCGCAGTCGCGTCGTTGACACTTCAACAAAATACAGTCAACAGCACAGAACACTAATACTCGTTTAGGAACGGTAAGCTTATAGTTTTGATTTTAAACTCTTTGAATTTATTTTCATTTTCTAAAATGAAGGCATTACGAAGTCTAACAAAAGATATCTTTGATGTTTAATGTTTTATAAATTATGTAAATTTATTTAATCTTTTTTTTTTTAGAATGCACACATTTATCATCGGGATATCCCACGGAACAGAAAGAAACCCATGTAATGGAGCGGGATGGTTCAAAAGCATTATATTTTACTTACAATCTTCCCGACCAATTCCTTTTCTAATCTATTCTTCAAATAAATTATACAAATAATTTGCCTTTATTTAGAATCCCTTTACCTAAATACCTATACCGTACGATGAGCACAGTCCACAAAACATACTCTCGGAATTCTAGGAAAAAATGTCGTTTTAGAGATTTTATTGAGCTATTTAGAAAAACTTCCCACATTCCTATTTCTTTCGGGAATCCTACTTCACATTTTTTAGACGGGATTTCTTGAATTCTACCGGAAAAACAGGTTTTTGTCATACAAAAAGGGACATAGAAACAAACATGTTCAAAGAACATATCTTTAATCAGACCATTATCTATCTACAAAACAAACAAAAGATGAGCAAATAATTACCATAATTCATAAAGTATACATATAATTTCTAACTTTATTAAAAATCTATTAGATTTATCAAGCTATCTAATTCTAAAAACACAAAATACAATAAATTGGCAATTAAAACAATAAGTTTCATTATGTATTAATACATAATGAAACTTATTGTTTAACTAACATAATTTAAATTATATTTACAAATAATTCTTGGATTTTCAGGAACTGAACATAAAACAAAAAATAATTGTAATGTTGCCATACACAAATATTTCTGTTAGCCTGTTAGCCATATAAAGAACTGCAGGGATGCAAGCTAACAAATACTTGCTTCCTTTTATAACAATAAAGAGTTAATTATTAGAATACAAAGTGAAAAAGTACAGTTAACTCAAGTGTTGTACTAATTTTGACATAATAATATGTATTCAACTGTTTCCTAAGAATGAGTAATCTGAATTTTACATAAACTCTTTCAGAGTTGACTACAGTGTGTATACTGTATTAGTATTTTAGCCCCGTACAGCATTGATGAAGGTTGTCAATGCTCTGAGCTTAGGCCAAATTACTGTAAACATGTAAAACTTAAGTTTTTTATCGTAACTGTAAACTGGCCAGAAATGATCAAAATAAAATTATTCTTTAAAACTGCACGGCTGCCAGTATTTTTATGTGAATTATTGATGAGAATATAATAAAGATGAGATGAGAATTCATCCCAGGAATAGTTATTGTTTGTTTCTGCGCCATTTTTACAAAATACAGTTTTCTCATCATCTTTTCCTTTGCCATAAGGAATGTTATAATAAAAACAAGATCTTAGTGAATTGATCTCGTAGCTGCCGTTCTTTTATTAACAATTTTAACGAGATGTAACTCTAGGCATTGCCTAAGCATATCGGATGTATCATTTAAACACTGGCAACTTTACGATATAAATTAATAAGAATTTCCGCTTACCCTCAAAAGACTAATTACGAATTTTAATAACTGTAATAATATTTCAAAAGATCTTTTTATCGAGCTCAAAACACGGCAGAAAAAAGAAAACATATTTTAAAGTTAAATACTTTAAAATATCCATTAAAACAAGATAAAACAGGCCTTATTAATAGAAAATAATATGATTTTAATTTTTTACGCAAGTATAAATTCCAGCCATAAATTGTAAAACTCTCAGATATTAAACCTACGTATAAGAGGTAAAATTAAAAATAATTGGAAAACGAGGAAAACTAAATATATATTAAAATAATAATATATACAATCACTTGTAATAGCAGAATTATACAATGCTGCATACATAGGACCATGCACCCAATAAAATATAAATAATAATATGAAAAGTGCTGATAATTGCATCACATAAGTTATAGTTAGATTCGATAAAGGCATGTAAATAGTCTTATTGAAATATTTTGATTTATGATTATTTGATGTATCCAAAGATACATTTAAGAACATAATGTAGTAGCTACTGTATTTTTTACCATTGAATATTACAGATACACTCATTAATTAACAGCCAGTTAATAAAATTGAACAGAATTTTCAATAATTCGCATATAACTATTTACAACATCATAAATATCTAGACACTATATTCAACATTTCTGTGGGATAAAATTACGCAACACAGTTCATAGTCACAATCGTTCCATATCAGCCAAAAGTCTATAAAATCATCCAGATAAATCAGTCTTCTCCCATCACCATACCACAAAATTATGTAAAGAAATATAGAAGACACAATGGAACAATGGAATAAGGTGCTCACAAAATAATAAGTTATGCCTCCATAGTAATTGCCAAAGAAAAAAGTTGTGTCTGGCACGTACTAACAGCTCTTGCCAAACTTGATGGCCGCTCCGAAACGAGCCGCATTACGCTGCGCAGAACACAAAATCAGGTATCAGCGGGACGTACGCGGGGCGGGGAGGCAGGGCACGCCCGCGCGCGCTGTCTTCCACCCGCAAGCGTCCTCGCCTCCCGCGTGTTACTGCCAGTGTATGAGTAGTGTGTACGAGAGTATGTAGTAGTATGAGTGTACCATGCGCGAGTTTGTACCGACGGCTACATTCAGAGCGGCCATAAAGATCGGCGAGTGCTGTAATTGAAAGATACTGCCAATCTAAAAAAATGCTTCTGAAATGAGCAAAAATAAATATGGAAATGAAACCTGTATGGAAAATTGGAAACCCATTATTTGCAGTTCCATGTACGCAATTTAGTGGCATTTCTGTATACCTTACACGTGAGCACCTTATTACACAGTATTACTAATATATTCTATACATATTTTGTGGTCTAACTTGATCCCTCAATTCCCGCCCCATTCGGCCGACCTACACATATCAGCTAGCAGTTCATCAAATTCCAGGACAGAATTCTCATATAGCACAAGGTCTTTCGACAAGTCCTCATTGGCTAGTTCCATTTCTTTCACAGATTCCGGACTCATTGACTTACATCGAACAAGATCGTCGGCTAGTTTCAAATGTGGCGCGTTAAAAAAGTCTTTGTAAAACTCTGCAAGTTCTCGTATTGGGTGGTTGTCGGCGAAAGGAAAATGTAGTAGTTTTAATGGTGGCTCATTCTCGTTTCGGAAACCCGAGAATTTCTTTGGTGGCATTTCCAAAGAGGTAGGACTTTTGGATAGTGTTGAGATATCCATCTCTTGCGTACTTTTTAGTTCCGCAGGACTAGTTTCCGAAGGTGTTTTAGGCCGCTTCTTTGATTTAGGGATCGGAATCTTAGTAAAAAAATCCTCGAAAGCTTGTCTTATAACGTTTTCGTCGACAAAAGCCGCCAAACGTAAAGGTCTGTTCAAGTCGACGGGACCAAATGGTTTAGGCTCTTTCTGCTTTTGTTCCTTCTTCTTCTTCGACTCAAATATAACATGTTTAGGGCTCAATTCGAAATGGTCACTCTTAAGTAACAGTAACTTATTTTTCTCCGTTCTGTTTGGGGATATAGAAAAGTTGGTTCTGTATGAAACCGAGAAACATATAGCGCCTAACGGAGTCTTCAACATTCCCGCTTGAATTTTCTTGACGGATTCGCCCAAAGCTTTGACTTTCGGTGGTCCGCTGTATACTCTGTAGAAGATAGTAAAAGATTCCGTTCTCTGCTTCCTCGACAAATGGTAGGCGGGAGTTATTCTCGTCACCGTAATCAAAGACTTTAATAATATCCCCATTCGGAAGTAAACTGTGTTCATGGCCTTTAATGAAGTGTCGAATTGTGTCTCATCTAGTTCTAGAGTCCACAATTCCAGTACCATCTCATCTCCATCTTCAGTCTGTACGGATATTTCTACGTGTAGCTGCGATCTGATAGTTTCAAGGACCCTGTCAGATGGGAGAGCATTCTTTGTAGCTTGGTTGACTTCAGCTGTCTCTGGTATCTGAAGATTAAACCAATCTGTGTCGGACGATTGTGGCTTACTATTTGGCTCTATCTTAACCCCTTTCCTCGATTCTACTATAACTTGGACGCCTTTATACGCTAAGAATTTAGTGAACTTGGTAAATTCATTTTTGTCGCTTATGTTCGAGAATGCAGCATCAGGCGCCATTGTGGCAAGTTATTATTCTTCGTCGGCTATACAGTTCTCTACGAGATTTCTTAAGTTCGGATTCTCCATTGCAGCGGCGATCCTCTCTTTGTCGTTGATTTGTTTGTTGACTGTAACGAGAGAAAAATAAATATTACAAATCAGCGTAGGTATCTGTTATATAATAGGTATACCTACGATACGGTATATCTATAGGTACACTTACAAAACTTATCAGATTCACAAGTCTAATGATAAAATATGTTTGTTAGCCATTCATGTTACAGAATAGTTCAGTTTGATCCAAAGGAACATTTTTCCTCACAGCAATATTATATTAGAAATATGCAAACGATGTAAATAATCGATAGTGATATTTTTAGAAATACGACAAGTACGATATCCATAAATAGCGCAATGAGCATGAAAAACATAATTAGCATAATAATACCGTTATCCGCTCAACAAGTTGCGATAAAACGCATTTACTTGACCTTTCGTAGATCGCAAACAAGACGATAAGTTCCTAGGTAATATCCTAGGAGGCAGTACAAGTCTACCTTGTGAGCCTAAGAAACCTGTTTATGTCTGCAAAACTGGTTGAGTATAAATATACATTTCAAATAGGGATCTTTTACGCGTATTGTGAAGAACGAAAAGCCATCGTGGTGCAAATCTGCAAATGAAGTCAATGACAATCAAATTAGCTATTTTTCTTTGAACACGATTAAAACGTTTTATCTGTAGACTAAATAAGGCATTGAAACAAACGGCTATAGTAAATTAACATCATTTCCTATAGGTTTTACCTGAAATAGGTCTTCTGTTCGCATTTTGTGCAAAACTACGAGTCGTTAAGCTCCAAAACTGGTATTAAGTTTCGCGCCACTGTATCTTGTAAATTTATCTTTTAATGTGTGGTCCACACCGCATCTTGAGTAAGTTTATAATCTCATCTGACCTTGGGAATATTCTACTCCTTTATTCTCGCGGAATTAAGTAAATGAGAATGTCTAGACTTTGAATTGAATCGATCTGTCTTGTGATTTTAAGCTTCATACAGGCTTTATATCCTGCAAAGATTGAATCAGAGATGATCTTTCAATCAACTCAGCCTTTCGTGGTCCACTGCTGGACCCAGATCTCTCATGTTGCGCCACACCACCCGGTCCTAAATTTGGGGGCTGTGTGTTGTGGTGCTCCATCTTTAAGGTGTTTGCCCTAGTCACCACACCGGACTAGCAGGTTGGTGACCTCAATTTGCTTTGAGTTCTTTAGGAGAACGCTGCTACACATTCTTCTTGAGAATAGAAGGGGAGGTTCGATATACTATGCCGAAAACCCCACGGCGAAGATGATCTTTACCACGGTTATAGTATAAGTCATGAAGTCAATATAATTGACCACAAACCCAAAATAGGTTGAGAAAGAGACCAGGTAGAAGAAAAACTCAATATTACTATGGGTAAAAGAGAAAAAATGTGTTTTGCCCTCTTCAGAGTTAATTGTCTTTTCTGATACGAGTATGACTTTGTATTGACTTGCTAAATATTCAAATAAAAAAATACCTCTGACGTCAACACATTCGGGTTTTGACGTCAGTAACCGAACTTCTAATTACTGTATTGGGATACATCCTTCATCAATCATTTTAGGTACATTTGCTTAATGAATATGACTGTGATTATCAAACCAGCTTCCGTAATGATTGAATGACACAGCCAAACAGGTTTAAAGCACAAGTCCTCTTTATCAATGTAAACAAAACATGACGCGAGTTGACCATGCCCCAAATAATACTTGGAAGGTCAAAGATATTGATAAAGGCTATTTGTTTTCCTAGTTTTTCATGACCAAATTGATCATTATTAGAATTAATTAATGTTTTATTTTACACTTTTATTTGAAGCCAGGATTTCCTAGTACCCTTGAGAAGAAATTCAAATAACAATCCAAGGATTACGAATTTTCGTTTTAAATTTATCATCTATACTTCATATAATAATGTCGTGGTGGTCTAGTGGTTCAATCACCGGATTCGTATGCACTTGGTTGCAGGTTCGAACCCGGACAAATACCAAAACTGTTTTCAAAGTTATATGTACTTTCTTAACTATTCTAAGACACCATAGTAAAAAAAATACCACGGTAAAGTTACAGGTTAATTCAATGTTATTGCCAAGGAAGTAGAATATTATAACTGCATATTATAAACAAAATTATCTAGTAATATAAATAAAATGAGATGATAATCGGGCCTGCTATCACTTTAAACATGATAATATTAATTCCCTTGTTTCTTCATAATACTAGTTACAATGTTGTACTGTACGTCAATATTTCCTTACTGATTTAGATTCAACACGGTTAACTTGAACACATTTTTGCTTTTAATCTTACTAATATTATAAATGTGAAAGTGTGGATGTTTGGATGTTTGTTACTCAATCACGCAAAAACGGCTAAACGGATTTGGATGAAATTTGGCATGCATGTAGCCTTTGACATGGAAAAGAACATAGGCTACCTTTTATCCCGATTCCTAAATTAGTTCCCGAGGGAAAATTGAATTGTTTAAGAGCTAAGCCGCGAGCAGACAGCTTTGAAATTTTCCTTGCATGTCACCTATACTATACTATGGAAAAGGTCATGTACTTTCTATACCGATCTCTCAAATAATTCCCGTGGGAATATTAAAAACTGTTAGCGAAGCTTCTCAAGTCACGCAGACGAAGTCGCGGGCTGAAGCTAGGTGATAATATTTTGCGGGGTCAATCGAACCTGTGTCTCGGACCTTGGAATACTTTAGCGCTGCTCATTAATTGAGCTTAAAATAAAATGATGTCAATATTGATGTAATGTTATATTTCTCTGATGATACTTTTACCTAGAACCATGGATTGTAGAGGTTGGATAGGCAGTTTGGCAGTAATCTGTTGAATCTAGAAATTAACGCTAAGATAGCTGGGAAAAAACTAAACAGTTTTTTTAAGGAATCTTACTAGCAATGTGAGTCGCACATTACTAGTATCCTTACCCCCTCGCGCTTAGCTAAAATCTTGTGTTACGAGTTAGTTCACGTCGGTAGTACAATGGGACTCAAAGCTGCGACCACACGATCGAAAGTCCGATGTAGCCATAAGATAACCAAAATTATTTCAAAAGCAGGCTCAAGTTTTAAATGTCATATTTTTTCATATCTTCCTTAGTTAGGATTATTTCTATGAAACGATAGTAAATATGTAGTAGTTTCTTATTAATTTTCAATTTTTTTATACTATGTGGCTACGAGTAGGTACGTATAATATTTTCAGTAGCGTTTATCAGGTCGTCGTGTACGGTAATTGTGTCACAGTACAGAGGACCACGATTCTTATCATTTGTGGGATAACACAGGCTGTTTCACGCCTAGTACCTATTTTGATAGTAACTTGTAGTATAAAATCCAGCAACGAAAGTCTCTACACTAATACGTATAATAAAGCTAAAGAGCTTGTGTATTTAAAACGAGGTTATACCTGAAACTACCTAGGGGGTAATTCTCTAAGTCCAAACAAAGCATAACGTGGCACAACGCAGACTATTGTTCAAGAACCCCTGGACGGCAAACCTTTTTTTGTGTTTTGGGACTCACCGTCACCGGGTAGTGTTAGTATGAATATACGTTTTAGAATAGTTATTTTTTACTTAAATCTCTTTAAAGTATAGTACAGCTCTCGCCAAACTTTATGGCCGCTATGGAGGCAGGGCACGCCCGTGCGCGCTATCTTCCACCCGCAACCGTCCTCGCCTCCCGAGCGTTAGTGCGAGTGTGTGAGTAGTGTGTATACGTGTACCATGCGCGAGTTCGTACCGATGGCTACTTTCAGAGCGGCCATAAAGATTGGCGAGTACTGTAAGTCGAAAGAGATAACGCCTGTTTCCCTACTCGGAACAGCATGTAAACTGCTTAGACTTAGGGAATAAGGCCCCAGCCGGATTATAAAAAAATATATCTAAGATCTATGCTAAAATAGCTATACTGTCCTGGCCTTGAAAGAAAGGCAAGGCAAGTGGAACCGCGAACCACAGCTAGTACACGATAAGTATCTATCTATCGCTGTTTTCGTAATGTGTAGTAAAGTACTTTGTTATTGTAGTTATCTGACCCGATAACAGATAATGCTTCCACAAATATTTATAGCAAGGTAATTTGGAACATCTTCGATTCTTACGAAGGTCAATATACTATTGAGAAGTTGATAGATGGACAACTATCAAACTGGAGATCAGTGTTGAAGACACTTAAAGATAAGATAAAGAATTTCTGAATCATATGACTGCATTTATTTGTATATTTGTTTAATTAAACCTAACGATTTAGCGGCAAGTACACTAACTACTTCAGCAGTGAAGTCGTTGCTCCGTTCCGGTCCATGGAAAGGCTACGTACTCATGTCAAGCGTGGCTTTGTATACAAACAATAATGATAACATTTATTGCCACATTCGTAACCCATGCCATGTTACGCATGCGGCATGATACACCTACCATGCTTGTCTCTACACCACCCTTGGTTGATTGGTAGAGAATGCCTAAGGCATTAATATCCTTGTACTTTATTTTTATAACTATGCATAAAGTTTGAATAAATAAATACACAACTAACGCTTACAAGCAGAGACATCCAGCTAACATGTGCATGGACATCGTGCACCGGGGGCGCCTCAATGGAGATTCGCTTTTAGACTGTTCGTACACGAGCTACTCGAGTTGAAATAGCTACTCCATTGCGACCCACGGACACGCTACGCATGTTTCAAAACTAACAAGCGGACACACCGCAGTGAAGCAGCGCTTTTAGTCATTTCGTACTCTGCGGCCGATGTAACTTGGCACGCCTCGCAAGAGCTACAAAATATCGCCATCTTTGTCTCACACAGCAATCATGTGTACTTGTATCTCGCTTGAACTTACTGTTATCTCTTTTTAGACTCGCCAAGTTACATTGGCCGTACTATGCCGGGAGTGCGAGAGCTGGCGACCGCTCTGGTGAGTCACGTGCGCCTGACACCCCCTTGCTTTTTGTTTTGTCGAACGTCTATTGCTCGAAGCAGTGAGCGGAATCGGTGAGCGCATGGCTTTAAATCTACGACTTGACGATATTTCGATGTTTAATAACAATTAAAGGTCGAGGCACACGTATCAACTCGGAAAGGGCTCGTCACCACATCAACTCGAGTCTTTCATTATTATTTGTTTGAAAGTCCATACTGCAACGCACACGAATCGGACTCGTAACGTAATCGCCTCGGCTCGTTTGACGGCGACGCGAAAGGCGATACGGTTACGATCCCTTTCCGAGTTGATATGTGAGCTGTGAGTTGTGACCCTTAACAAATGGAGCCGTTTCATCAATACGAGTGTTGATACAAACATTCATAAGGAACGTAAACTCATGTAAAAAGCGAAATACTCAAGATTGATCAAACTTCTTTGAAAAAGAAACTCTAATTTTGAACGCCTTGCAGTTTACTTATTGTATGATCTACCAAAAAAAACCTATCAATATAGTTATATTTTACAGTGCTTTAAACCGCCAGTATAAATAATTGTCATTTAAATCAAAAAAATAATATTATTTGCCACACATGTGCAAAGTGGGGCACTGTATTGTATTGTGAGAACATATTTTTCTGCTCCCCTACTATAGCATAAACAAACATGACGAAATACTGTATGTAACAGTATACAGTCAACATAATATTGTTAATAATTATAACTATATATAATCACAGTTAATATAATATTTATGTGGGACATGTCTGGCCAGAGTTGTAGATAAAGGCTGAATAGTTTGCATACCATTGCATGCTCAATTAAATATGTAATTATATAAATGAGTTCTTTGTATTGTGATAGATTATTGTGGATAGGTTTCAACTTCAAATATAATATACAAGTTGGGTCATTACTGTACTATCAATAAATAATACATTTTCTATAAGAATGAACATGACAATAGGTTTGTAAAATACAAAATTATGTAAAAAAATCTTTTTAATCTCATGATATTAAAATTGAGTGTGTGCTAGTTTAAAATAATTATAAGACATTAGGTACAGTTAGTAAAAACTTATTTTAATAAGTGTGAAATTAAAAGCCATTGAACCTGATCTATGCATCCAAGACTGACATTATGTTGCAGCAACCTTCATTTAGGATCCTTTACAGATAAATAAATATACAAACAGTATTTTGTGCATCATATTTCATGTCTTAATCAGGAAGGGAATCCACAATCACCTAGAAGGTCAAAGGAAAACTGGACACCCACCTACTACCCACATTACTATAGTTGACATTGTACATGTATTTACTGTTGTCTAGATTTATTATTGCCTGCTGCTCTGCCTGTCTCGTTAAAAGCGAAAAGTAGGCATAATTCTTTCTTGAGATATAAGTTTACCTCAAACCAAATTTTATCGAAATTGGTTCAGCTTTTTAGCCATGAAAGTCTGACAGACAGACTGAGTTGGTTTCGCATTGATACTATTGGTATGGACAAGTTTCTGTACATAAATAACTTTTGTAAGATAACAAAGTTCAATTAAGTCACAAGTATTATCAAATACATAATATATTCTTGTAACAACTACTTAAGTGTATGTGTGTATAAGTGTATAAAAACTTCTTAAGTTTTTGGATTCAAAAGTAAAAGAAATATGTATATTTCTTTTACTTTTGAATCCAAAATTATTCCAAAATTATTAATATATGTTTAAAAGGTATACCTTTTAAACATATATTATTTTTGTAACATATTGAGTTAATGTTTGGCAAAGGCAAGTAAAACATGAAATACTGTTACAAAACAAAAATTGCATTTTTTTAAGTAAAAACCTATGCATGCATCATATAACATGCCTGTAATGGGCTGGTAAGGATCCTACCTAGTGGGTATAATAATAGAGTTAAGTTAGTATTAAAACAAAGATGAAAATAGACAATAGAAAAAGTTGAGGTCATTGTTATCAAAAACATTTTCAAGCAGCAGAAATGTCGATGTTGGTTATGAGTTAAATCCCTACATTTAGTACTTCACTTACACCTTTTAACTTTATCACCTATAATCAAAGATAATAACTAATGTTTAGCTTATTACATTTATAAGAATATCTAAAAATACCATTCTACAATGTTGTTAGTATTAGAAATGCAATGAGTTGCAAAATATTTGAAGCTTTTAGAATGCATTGACCAAATCTAATCAACTATGACTATGTATTTGGGGCAGCGTAAATTAATTTAGAAAACAACTGTATATGTAAGTTAAATAATATTTACTTACTTTCATCTTCGGTCGTATGTGCGCCTTTCTTGATATAAATATCCAGTTTAACTGGATGGTGTATTGAACGCTGTATTTTAATCCTTATACACAGTCCTATGAGCGTCGCCAGCGAACAATGAGGCACTGTAGGATTATATTCCACACGTAACACTGGAACCTTGTCAGCTGTTGGTTCCTTCACAAAGATTCCCTCTTCATAAACCACCTTCAAGTCCTCAAGAGTACTCGGCTTTTCCGGATCCCGTATCGTCCGCAAAAAGTCTAGAACACCACAACACACGTTAGAACCACAAGCAAACAACCCAACAAGTCCAAAACAACACCAAAGCACGTCAAAACAAACCGTATATTGTCTCTTTCAAGTCGTTCTCATCTCTGTAACCTAGCTCCTGTAGAGTCGCACTTTTGTCCATATAAGCTGGTTTTGCAAGCTCCACTGCTGGTTTCTGTGAGTTATTCAGAGAGAGTTTGGAAAAGAACGATATCATATCGTTGGTAGCAACAATTCGCGTTCCACTGAATCACAGTCACAAGTCGGACATGTTTGTTAGGTTGGATGGTGTTATTTTCCCGTAATTTGTTTATGGTTTTATTTTAGATGCGTTCGATGTAAAAAAATTGTCTATGGTGCACGGCACATCGTAAAATATTGTGAGTTGGCAAATTCGTTCATAACACTCCTACGGTTCACTTAGGTGGCGGAGACGTTAATATGTACTTTATTGGATTATGTTCAAGAGAATAATCCGTGTAGGAGAATTAATTGAAAATAGTTCATCATTAATCTGAAAATAAAAGTTTCAAAGGTATTTTTTCCCGTTTTGGCAATTTGCCGATAATTAGTATGTCAATGTCCAACAACAACTACTGCCAGTGTCATGTAGTGCAGGTAAATATTTCAACGTGAACGCAGCTCTAATTGTCAATTTGACAACCAGCCTGTGGGAAAATAAGCGGTCTGAATCATAATTATTATTCATAATTCACATGATAAAAGTTAGATGGCGTTGCTTCGCTCTGTTCGATATAATTAATTTTGACATAGATCGTCTCGTGGTCGTTAGCAAGCCACAACTAAAATAATATGTTCGTCTTTAATGACCAGCCTTTACTTATCGTACTGTAGTCATTTAAGTTTGTTATAACTGCCGGCACGGATCTTGAGCGCTCGGCGGAAGAGTGGGGATCGCTTTGCGCATCGTACGTGCAAGCTATGCCGAGCAACCAATCCCGAGCGCATCCCGAGTGACAGCTATGACTGCAAGCGTAGCAAAGAACGAATCCCGAGTGACAGCTATGACGCGATGCGCTGCGGGCCAATCACTGCACTTTAGCCCGCCGCGCGCCTCACTTCATACCCCAAAAGGGACCCAATAAATCACTTCTGCGCAGGTGAAGGTCAGCGCTCAAGATCCGTGCCGATGATTATACTTAGTTTTGTACACAGAGTTTATTTTACATGTTTTGTAAGATTTCGCCTGCCCCGAACAATTTAGTGTATTGTACTCTGTGCAAAATAAGGTTCAAGGATAGGTGCTGGGAGAAACTCAAGAAGAGAAGTTTAGGCCCAGTGCACGCAGAGTATTTTTTCGTGATACTCACAACTTAAGTCTCAGAATTATGTGCATTGAACTTTAGATACGACAAAAATGCACACGCGGTCTCGAGACCACTCGAGGCTACGTGAGAATATGAGTGAAAGAATACATGTGTTTATATCTAGCGGGGCCCCCTTAGCTAGAGCGATGAAAGTGATAAGAGCGGTTAGCTCGTTCAATGTACCTACCAAATATAATGAAATGGTCCAATGTACCTCCGTTGTGTCCACAGAAATGACCTCTGAAGTTTATGTCCATCCAGCGGGGCCCTTCGTCGTTATCAGGCAGGGATACCTAAAAGTGATGTCAGACGAAACTTGGCCCAATGTACCTTTCTAGTCATGTATTTGTTCTTAAAAGTTTGTGATCATATACCAGAAATTAAGTTTCAAAGTTTTGTCTAGCCAGCAGGGTCCTTTGTAACTTGAATTAACATATGGATAAAATGCAGACCATTCTTATGTCTTCCCAATGTACCTCACAGTTATTCACTATTTACCCAATTTTTCGCGGTTTTTCTACCTAAACAAAAAAATTAACTTAAATATAATAATACTCGCAGAAGATCGACGTAAAATAGCAGTATTGCTACTGCTGTGTTTCGTTCGGTGTGTGAGGATGCCGGACGCCTATTCTCCTCGTCCCTTCCCCAGCCCCATCAATCGATGGAGATGGGGAAGGGACGCGCACGAACTTGAGCCCGCCATGGCATGCAGGCTGTGTTACCGGTATGCGATGGTGGTTACCATTTTTGGACTCTACATACTGCTTTCCATCAGGCAGAGTCGAGACACTTTGGTTGGCCAACATAAAAAAAAACAAAATAGTGTGTTTCATATTTCATTTTGTATGAAAAGTTTAATTATTTTTTTTGGGTAGAAAAACCGCGAAAAATTTGGTAAATAGTGAATAACTGTGAGGTACATTGGGAAGACATAAGAATGGTCTGCATTTTATCCATATGTTAATTCAAATAACAAAAGACCCTGCTGGCTAGACAAAACTTTGAAACTTAATTTCTGGTATATGATCACAAACTTTTAAGAACAAATACATGACTAGAAAGGTACATTGGGCCAAGTTTCGTCTGACATCACTTTTAGGTATCCCTGCCTGATAACGACGAAGGGCCCCGCTGGATGGACATAAACTTCAGAGGTCATTTCTGTGGACACAACGAAGGTACATTGGACCATTTCATTATATTTGGTAGGTACATTGAACGAGCTAACCGCTCTTATCACTTTCATCGCTCTAGCTAAGGGGGCCCCGCTAGATATAAACACATAAAGAATACATTTGCACTTTATTCTGATAGTTTCAAAGTTTAGTTTCGATTGTCAATTACGCAGCTCTGATGTGCGCTGGCCCTTAAACGTCACAATAAGGCGCAAGTAATTTGAAGAGGTCGAAATATTAAAAACACCAACTACTTAATCATAAGTTTATTTAGAACTTCTTAAAGGATTTCTTGGAGCCCTTGCCCTTCGTGACTTTCAATACGTTGAAACGAATGGTCTTGGAGAGCGGCCGGCACTCGCCGATGGTCACAATGTCTCCTAACTCCACATCCCTGGAAAATTACGAGAATTTAATTAGTAAATATTCTCCAAATAAATAGATTGTAATTTACAAAGGTGTAACAATCAGTTTTTGGGTTAGGAACACGTTTATCGTCAATTGGTGTTCAGAAGACCGTCGTGTGGGTATCATCATAATAACTATATAACTCCCTTTCATTTTATGCTATATTTTTACTTTTTCATAACAGTAGGGAGGTTCATCATATGAGCAGTAGGCAAACAACTTGATCTGTATGTGGCCAACAAACTCATTTTGTTAAATGAGCTCTACAGGGTGGCATTTCACACATGTGAGTTTCCCTAATATCAAGCTTCACTATACCTCTAAAGTTTGGCATATAAAGAAGCTGCTCCTTACCTGAAGCAAGGCGACAGGTGAACGGACATGTTCCTGTGTCGCTTCTCGAATCTGTTGTACTTAGGTAGGTAATGTAGGTAGTCTCTGCGGATGACGATCGTGCGCTGCATCTTCATCTTCTGCACAACTCCGGTGAGGATTCGCCCACGGATCGACACGTTGCCGGTGAATGGGCACTTCTTGTCGATGTATGTGCCTTCAATCGCCTGCAGTTTAGATAGTACTGCATTAGTTGGGGATAATAGTTGTAGGGTAGTTAGTATTGCAAGCTGAGTTTTCGGTTTATTGTTAGACCGCCTTTTCCCTTTAATTTTGAATAGTGAATGTTAGTTGTAATATTTTGGAATTCTAGCGCCATTATATCCATTATCAAGTTGAAAAAGATATTTGGAAATTCTCTATTGAAGTTAGTTGTTCACACGGATTTACAACACGACCGACAAATCTTGGCGAGTTTGAAAAGAGCTACAAGGCTCTTGCATAATGCAGGTACACATAAGGAAGAGGTGAGAAAAAGACGAAAATATCTCGTATCGCATAGCTTGCCAAAATGTATGGGCCGAAGTACGCAACTTAATATTTTTCTGATATTCCAAAACATTTGAACAAACATCTCTTAGGACATAAATATGATTGATAAATGATTTTGAATGATATAGACATTTCTTGCTTGACTTTAATCAGATATTGGGTTAGAAAACACTTGTCTTCATCACTTGGTTGTCAGAAGACCGTCGTGGGGTATCATCATGTTAAGAGTCAACTGCAAGTGTCCATAGGCTTAATTCAATCCTTCACCATATGATGGGCAATTCTGACCAGTTCTAATTGCCTTTAAATAACTAAGAACACTTTATTTCTTAAATTTTGGTTTATATTAATTTACATGATTCAATTTTTTCCAGTTATAAAGAGGCAATTAAAACAGTTTTAATATAACTAATAATTATGTACCTATGTGATTGGTGAGTTTTGTTTAAATTACATTATGGTTTAACTTGAATAAATTGCTTATAAATATTGCGATTATCTTAGTAATATTTTGATTAGACAATTTGTTGCGACATTTAATAGCGACATGCGTACCATACCTTGGTGATGTTTATACTGAGATCTAGCTGACTGTTAATATGTGGTGACCACCACCTGAATAGTCTCAACAGATAATTTTGATACTTAGAAGCTTTAAGCAAAATATACAATGTATAAGATTTAAAGGTATGTGTTGCAAGAATTTGTATAAATACAAACATTATTTTATCAAAATTATCTGTTTTTAAGCACCTTGAATCCACCTTGACGACTCCAGTCATGCACATGTTATAGCAAGCTTCTTCTGACCAACATAGACGAGTTTTAAGGACCATGAACTAATCTCTCAATTTAGATAACCAACCTTTTAGAATCAATTGAATAAAAATTACATTACTAGACAGGTTCCAATGAACCAAGTTCCCATAAAGATTAATGGCAGTGACAAGATACGATTTGATATAATAATGTTGCTATATGCATGCAAAATGAGAGTAGTTCACAGTGAAATAAACAGACAACGTAGCCACCACCGCTGCAAGCCACCATCCCAGCGACCAATACTAAAAGTACCACACCTCACGTGGAGTCTTGAAACCAAGACCGACATTCTTTGAATGTCTCATGTCTTTCCTCTTCAGTCCCCCCTTCTTGTTGAGGAAGACCGTAGCCTGCTTCTGAAACGCTTTCTCTGTCTACGGAAAAATAAACACGTTAGTTATCACACATCATGCATTACCTCGCGAGGAGTTTTGAAACCCAGTCCCACATCTTTGTGGTACCTCAGCGGTTTCCTGCTACGCTTCACACCAATACCCTTTTTACGGTTCAAGAAAACCGTTGGTTGCTTTTGGAATGAACGTTCCGTCTGGAATTTTATCAATTCATTAGTTGATTGTTAATGTTAGAGGAAATTTTAGAACAGCTAACTACTGATGAAAACGACAAGAAGAAAATATACATGAAATGTTACTAACTACATAAGAAATAGAACTGAAATAAAAACAATATGTTTAAATGCAACAATGCACATGATTTTCACTATGTGCTTACATATATAACCATTTTAAAATAAAAACTGTTGTTGATAAATAAGAAGTACTAGCAAGTACAAGTATTCTCATATTCAGTTTAGCCTTGATATGGTTATATTTATATTGGCAATAGTTCTAACCTAGATCAAGAAAAAAGTAAACCTATTTATAGCAAACTAGGGCGGACTGATTGTATGTCCACTAACTTTTTTAGATATAAATCTTGATAGGTGATGTAGATGTTATTATTTTTATCAGCTCAGAAACCTCAAGAGTTTATTGAAATGAAGAGAGTGGTGTTCATTTTTACCATTATTATAGATTTACATTTTGTTAGCGATGCGTATGACCCGCCTCTAATAATTAAATGTAGTATTTGCAGGAATTACTAGCTAGGTTATTGACTTAGATAAACGTAAACATAACCTTTAAATGCGAATATTTAATCGAAATTAGATTTCTTGGGCTAAACAGGAAAAAATGCTGTCCTATAATAATCATAAATGTTTATAGCTTACAATCCATATTTTGCCAGGCATAGATCCAACCAAACTAACCTAATACCCGAGCATACCGTCATAACTTTAGTTACGAACTATGTTTTATAAACAGTTAATACAATAGTAATGCAAATTAAACCTGCGTAGTCAAGGAAAATACTTTCATTGAAAGTTATTTGCACTTCTAACAATAATTTAGATGGGAAAGCCGAATCCCACGTGCACACACTTCGGAACCACATTTTCACAATATCACTTGTTTTACACAGAAATATAATTTTAATTATGAAACTCGAAGAATATATTGACACTTTTAGTGTAAAATTATAGAGATTTAGCAATTATTTCCATTATTTTAACGAAAAAACCAACACGTACCTGATCCGCCATCTTGCTTGACAATGAAAAGAGAGCGGTGTTGCAAACGTGAAACGAAATAAAGTTTATTCGCAATGTTGCCAACTAATGTTTACCAATATTTAATATTTATTGTTGATCGATCCGCGATACGAAAAGTTTGAAAATTTCAAAATTTAATATCCATTAATTTGTTTATTATTGTAGAATGCTGCGTACACAACGGCCCAACGAATGCCAACGATTAGGTTTCGCTGGGCTTCTAAGGATCTATCGTTCGTTGGCGTTTCAGTGCCGGCGATCCGAAGCGTGGCGGTCAAGGAGGTTGTATACTAATAAACTCCTTGGTGGCGGTATCATCAAATCGAGCCATTACATCGAACTCAGCAGCGTGGACCTAGACCGACGAACGATTGCTGTGCCCTGTGAAAGCGAGAGAGCCTGGCCTGTAGAGTTACTTTAAATTTTGCCCGCCAAACATGGAGATAAGCAATGTGGAGTAAAGCAATGATTAAATGTCTTTGATGACCGATGTGTACAAAGAAAAATTGTCTTTGTCGTCATTTATGCATAATATTATTATATATCGTCATGGCAAAAGGCGCTTTGCTGATCCGGCATCAATTACCACGATAATTTAATCAACGTTTGTTGTTTGTGCTAATATCATAAATATTCATGTACAATACCGGTATTGTAAATTTGAAAAATTTTAGAAGCGTCTTGTTTCCATGATAATAAAAAACGGAAATAACGGAATCATAATATAGAATGCATTAAAATCATCAAAAATCAAGTAATAGTGTTGAAATACACATAATTATATTAAAAAAAAACACATTTTTATGAAAATTCCAACATAATTTATTGAAAAAGATTTGTAGATGTACACACTTATCGATTTATTAACTTTTCTTCAATCTTGTAACATTCATAAACGAAACTGTCAAAGAGCTAGTTGTTATGAAAATATTCGCTAATATATTTTTCGCATTTTCGCTCGTTGATATCGTTTAACTCTTTAATTTTCATTTTTGCATTTTTTATTTTATTTTTATAATATATGAAGCTTTCAAAGTGCGTGCAGATGATCACAAAGTAACTGCTACATGGTCATAATGTCTTGTGCTGTTCCTTTTTGTTTTGTCCAGAATTTTTTGTTTCTGGTTGAATTCCGATGGAGGAAGTAAGGCAGCTGGTGCAAGAAGAAGGCCGGGAGGCGCGTAACCTCGTCGCATTTCATGTCGCAGTCGATACGCCAAGTAAATGCATGTTTATATATATTATTATGTACTTAAGTTAGTTGAATTATTTTGCGGCCGTGGGCGGCAGTATTTGTTTCCGAAAGCGGCGGTTAAGGAGTGCCCGTGGACCAATAAAGCACGATTTATAGCGCTAGCTAACATGTTGAAACGCAGTAATAACAATAAGTGTCATCTGTGTGTTTATTGAATGGATGGACTTGAGAGGCAGTTGGCAGAATGGATACCACCTTTGTGTTGTACTACAGTATGAATATTTTATTATTTATTTTTAAAACACTTACCTCATGAATTAATTTATATTAAAATGAAAATCAGTAGGTGTGTTAGGAATTGATAAATTCTTTTAAACATAAGAAATCATTAAGTAGTGTGTATCAGAATCTATCTTAGTGGGCAGATGTTTGGCCCAATATTTATTTATCAAAAATGTTGAGCTAATATTAGTTCTGATTGCCTACAGATTCTCCTAGATAGAGTAACTGTAATGTTTAATATCTTGTCTCAAAATTATTACCTATGTCTTCTTAGTTCAAAAACCTGCTAGCTTCAATATTATCACATACCAGTAGCTTGCCTGCCATTGGTGGAGTATGACAGTTAGTCTTAATGCCAGGCTATGAAACCTAGTAGATTTAGTAATACCCAAAACCCCCATTTGATAACCAAGGTATAATTATTTAAGTTTTATTTCAATGGTAGTGTATCTATTGACAATTAAATCCACAGCTCATATATTTGAAATTTATTGCGGGAAAAATCTGATTACTTAATTTCTTTTTTGGTAGGACTCATTTCTGTTATTGCTCCACTTTTCTCTATAGCATAGAATAATATTAGCAACTTCCCTGTGTCAACAGCATACCCAATAGTTGAGCAATGAAAATCATCTTTCAGGGAAATTGTTAACAATTTTGCATATCCAAAAATCCAAACCATCTATCATCTATCTCATATTATATACAATTTTATGTTGTGCTAGAGATGACAATCATAATGCATTCCATACAAATAGTTACAAAGACTATTTATTGAAATTAGGCTATTATGTAGCACTTTTTGAAGGTCATCAACATAGACAGCTCCGTGATTCACCTCAACGCTTCCTAAGTGCTCTAGCTGGGGATATAAAACGGCGCAACCACCTCCCCAGCAGCACACATTCTTTCCAATTATAATAAAAAATATTCATAATTTAAGGGAATGTACCAAGTAAACAACTGCTTGAGGTTTATGAGTATTTTCATGACAATACAAATAAAATCAAGACAATTAGCCAGCGACAGAAACAAAATGAAAAAGAAAGCCTTTGGCTCTGGCCAGTAAAAATGTAATAAAGCTATATGTTGTAAAATATAAAAAAAATATAAAGCTTTTTTGTTTGAATGCACTAATCTTGAAACAACCAGTTGAATTGAATTTTATTTTATAGTTCAATTCTCAAGGTAGGTTATAGGCAATTTGCCTTGAAAAAAGCAAGGTACAGGACAACAGCTTGTTTTTAATAAAAATGTAACTTATTTCCCCTCAAAGTAAGTCTTTTATAGATCAGCTGTACAAATTAGATCATCATGTTAAATTTAACAGAGCCAGTTTATACATTTGCATTTCATAGAATAGTTGACTAATGCAACCTGTTAAAGTTGTCTTTTTATGTTATCAACTTGTTTAGTCATAAGTTAAAAATGGTTAAAACTTATCATAATGTGCCTGTGACTGGTCCATCTATATATTATAAAAGGCAAAGATGACTGATTGATGTATCAACGCACAGGCTAGGGCTAGTCTTAAAATTTTGGCAATTGATGCATTTTATAAGGATAGCATCCATTAAAAAGGGAATTTTTGAAAATTCCACCCCTAATGGGGTGAAAAAGGGTGTGAATGAATGTATGAAAATTGTTAAAATTTAATGAACGGGTTTATGTTAGATAAAGATAAACATAAAATTTAGCAGTTTTGGAAATCCATCCTCTAAGAGGGTGAAATAGGGGTTGGAAGTTTGTATGGGGAGTTTCGAACGGATTTTAAAATGGTTTTCATCAATGTGCAGAGTGATTTAAAAGGAAGGTTTTGGAAAATAATTTAATACCTAATATTTGGTATAATCAGTCTTTGTTTCATAATGCAAATAGTTTATCAGCCCAAATGTTTAAATGTGCACGATTACCGCGAAATTCGCATCCATACCGCGCCTTTCACGAACCTGTTGCTCTGAATAAGTCATGTTATCCAGTCTACTAGAATTATAAAGTAAATAAACACTTCAGACACTTCCATAGCGATCTTCTTATGAGGTCAATGTACTCTTCCACAGTGAATAAAGACACCTCGTGAATAATCAATAATTGTCTGGACTTAAAAATAGACTGAGACCCCTGAGTTCGTATCGGATTTTCTTCTCAGGATAGTTACGAAATGTCTACTCAAGCGACCTAGACTACTTAACATCACGTAACGATTATGAACCTTAGGTCCCAAGTAAAACGGCGAATGAAACCGCGTGGTAGGTATAGCTTTTATTGAATACGATAGGAGATTTTAAATCTACCTAACCCTGAAAAGCCTTACTTGGGTTTTAACTTTTCATGTTAGCAGTTATTAAATTTGCACGTGCCTCGTTATCCGCGACGAACATTCTTTTTACCAATCCTAGTTTTAATATCTGTGGATTCTTTACGAGCATTTAAAATGAGACCTGCTAAGATTTTCAGTGAATTCAGTTACGTTCGATTCCTATTACATTCGAACGGACACCGATGATTGGTAACATAGCAAAACAATTATTAATCCTCATCAAGATTAATAGAATTTAATTGTCTCCAATTGTTATTAGATCATCAAATCCAACGGCATTCTTCGTTTTAGTAGAAAATCAGTCCAAAATATGTGTTTTGTGAAATATAAAACACAATGTTTTAACTAAGTTTTATGCTTGTCAAACTAACGACGAAATTGTGCTACTTAATGGTCGGGACACACGCACCACCGTTGCGCATACATGAACAAATCTCAGAAGGTAAGTACTCGTGTATGACAGAGATAGCAAAAGAAAACTACATGTGATACCGGGTTGTAGGAGAGGGATAGACCAATGCGTGACGTCAAGCAATGAAAATTCTTAGATTCCGATTCTGTTGCACGGGTTTAAAAGCCGAATTTATATGTAAATGATTGTACACAAGATTTGCGATAAATTAAAAACAACTTTGTTTTGAAAGCTCAGATTATTTTTAATATGAGTCAATTTATACGTTTACAAATGGATAAAGTAAAGGCTTTAGTTACTCAATAAAAAATAATCTATAACTGATCGTTGTAAATAGCTAAAGGCAGTTTAAATCGTCCACTATTACCATCACACTTACATATAAAAACAGTCATTAAACACTTGCAAGAGCAGACTCAAAAAGTATCAAGCTTTGTAAGACAGTCGGTAGTGAATTAAATATGGAGAACCCTTGATTAAATTGACGGGATCCGAAATTGAACCTTTTGGAACCCTCAATAAGATTTAGATTCCGATCAGTCGTGATTCGAGCCGCGCTAAGCATTTTCCGATCTATCTGTACAAACACGGGTACGTAGTTGTATATAGGATGTGAGGAAGACGGAGGTTCTTGTGTACTGAACTAACAATAGATGTTTCAATAAAAGCACACGGTGATCGATAATGTCGAAAGCGTTTTATGAAACCGGAATAGAATAACGTATGTACTTTGTGTGTTTTCAACAGTTGGTATTGATTTATAATAGTACTTGTTCGTTTTCATTTACATATCACTTTTAGTTTTTAAGTTATTTTAAAATGTCTCTTCTTCTCTCTTGAAATCATAACATAAGCTTGATTTGTCCTTTAAACTTGAACGATTCGTGTCTGAAAACCATAATATCGCCTTGAAGCTTAAAATTTTGCAATTTATAAGTAATAGCAATTTGCAAGACTTTTTTTAATCAACAATAAGTTTCGAGTCTGAATAAAATTCTTATATAAAAGGAAGTAGTAGAATAGAAGGTTCTATCAGTTAATATCGGACGTAGTTAATAATTGTAAATACTTAATAATTTCACTTACAATATCGGAAAACCCACAAGGGAAAATTTCTCCGGAACAATGACAACGTAATTGACAGTATAAAAGGCAATGGTAGGGGTAGCTTTTGCCTTTGACATGCAATAACGTGACGTCATTTACAGGGAACTGGCAATCGATGTTGAATGTCAATAACGGGCAACAATTAGGGTTATTACGTGGTATGGTAATTTCGATGTAATCAGTGGGTTGCTGCATGCACTTTGATGCTTTTAAATTTGTTATACATATTATATTTCTTTGATGGTATATTTAAAGTTTTGCAGCCGAAGCGATAAACAATTTTGTTATGAATTCTTTGCTCAGCAATTGTTAGTTATATTTCTCATCTTTTATTTACAAGGAAACTTGAGAAAAGTTATGTAGGTACCTAATAACGTAAAAGCCTGAATTAAGAAATGTTGATGTTTACTTCATTTAGTTGCTTTCATGAAAAGGCAGCATTAAAGCTAGTGCTGTGCCCGAAAAGATACTATTATCGGGCTTGGCGATATATCGATAGGTCAAGAAATACTAAGGAGAAATTTAGATATACAATATCATATAATCATACCATACCTTCCCATAAATAAAAAGCTTGCACTTTGTCGAAAACGCTTATTCCGGATATAAAAGGTTTTTCCAAAGAAGCTACTTCGTATATTTCGATCCCTTATTAAATTCTTGTACGAGATTCTTATTACGATTAGAGTGAACTAAAATAATTTTCTAACCTTATAGTAATCTCAAAATTCTGGTTCATATTTTCCATCTTGATTTTATGTAGGTCGTACCCGGGCAAACATCGAGCTCGAGCTATTCTGTGCGTCCTGAACAGAGAAATTAAAATCAATACTGCATGCGATGCTCCGGGCACAGTTACCTAGCAACGCAGCTTAATGACCTTCATAGACAGATATTTTATACCACCCTTTATAAATCTAGTTATAACGATAACTGACTTTAACTGCTAAGCCTGAATTCCTGAGGTCCTGAGTTCGATGCTCACCCAGGACTAATATTTGTGTGATGTATGAGCACGATCATTTGTTCTGTGTCTGGGTGTTATTTATCTGTAATATGTAAATTATCTTTTTGTTTACATTTGAAGGCTTTTTGGAATCTGGAATCGGTTGTTAACTTTATTCTTTTGACTTACATTAAAAATGCTGAAGCCCTGCGAACTGAATTTGGCAACAGTTGATACATAAGTCATTTTATTATGGGGTAGGTATTCTATCTTTTGCTGTACCGCTTGCAAATGGCCTTTTGCTATATTTGACTAATTAAAACCCTCTGATAAATTTAATATAGTTTCGAAGTGTTTTTAATGTTCGTTCCTTCTCTATTTGGGAAGAGGCCTGTGCCCAACAGTGGAAAATTTATAGGTTGAAATTATTCGAGGCGTTTAATATTTCGTTTATGTTTGTAAATGGGTTTGGTGTTGTATTGTTGAGCTTCAAGGAAAATTCACGGGAAATAAAAACAAGGAGCTGTCAGAACAATGCAACGTTTGATGTAAAAGTTATGGAAGCCCACAAAAAACCTGACCTTTAACTAACTCTTTTCCCTTTCAATTTCATTGCCGTTCGTAACAACGTTCATAACAAAGCTTCTTTTAATTTGTTTCGAAATTTAAGTCGGAGACTTATATAAGGGTTAAAGGGGTTCCTTTCAACCTAGCCCCTATGTTACTTGATGACACGGAGCATATTATAAATATTATTGGTGGAATCCCTCCACTGGCTCCTTGTGCTTCACCGTCATCCCGCTGTTTACCGAGCAATTTAAATCAATACTGCATGTTCTCTGGCTAGTTACCTAGCAACGCCTCATAAATATAATTAGAATTACGCTTTGATGTTCAAAGGGTTGGCAAGGGTAGCAATTTGTATTTCATGCTGCCAAGTACTTATTAAGTATTACAAAAATTAAAGGTACGCCTTTTATGAGTTATCATCATTCCATAGATCTTGCTTTCAATTTAATAACTGCATCTAGAGCTTCGGATAAACGTTACTTTGTTAGCGTAGATTGGAAAGTGATATGAAAAAAGCGAAGTGGTATGTTTTGGGATTATGCCAATTTTTCCAGCAAAAATGAAATTAAGTAAAAGCCTAGTAAATAGGTCGCAGAACAAGAGTGCATTACAATAATGTAATTGGAAATATAAAATAGTTTGATGTTCATGTATCGTACATCTCGGAATTCAGATAGAAATATGCATCTTTTTTTTCGATCTGAAACGTAATATGTATTCTACTTCTTTTCTTAGCTTCAGTTACACTTTATATTTTATTCACTCTGTCTAGTCTGACGACTGTCTGTCACCGGCTGTCGATATCGGAGAATTGCTCCAAGAATATTCTAACGGGGAACTTAATTACATGGCTTGTCAATATCACTTAGCCTGCGCTAAGTATCCCTTATGGTTTGAAGGGAACTTTTCTTTTTGAACCTTTGTCTGATGGGAACAGCAGTACATTACAAAAGGGATACACAAAATATCGGAAACCATTCAAAGGCAAGAAGGCGTTGACGCGCCTACAAAATAACAATAGTTTTGAACTGTATTGAACACATAGCTCATACCTAAGATTTTGTTTATCGACAATGCTAAAAATAAAAACGCTGGCTTCATTTGTTTTAGTTCCCAACTTGGTTCTGTTTTAATGTTAAACCTAGGGGTTTTGTCATTATAAGACCACCTTGTCATGCTTGTTTCAGCATAACGATGAATCATTATTGCAAAAGTTGAATGAACAAGAGTTTGTAAACATTTATTTTGTTATGTAGGATCATATTATTTCTTTGTTTCCTTTATTTAATAATTTATATTGTTTGTCCTCCAGGCCGAATCTCCCGCAAGCCGCCTCGCGCGGGCGCTCCGCCACCTCGGCGAGCGACGCCGCGCGCGGCGGCAAGACTCCGCTCCGCTTCGGCCGGCAGAGACAAGCGCTCAGAACTAAGAGCACGATATTGGGCGCTACTGTTTGGAGATTTACAGAGAGCCGTAAGTATCATGTAACTACTTCTTCTGCCAACCCCAACATAGCTTGGGAAACGCTATTTTTTCTGGCTTCAGGCTTGGGGTCGGCTTCCAGTCTTATCTGACTCAGCTGAATACCGTATTTTGTATGTACCGTATGCGACTGCATATCTGACCTCCCCATCCCATTTATCTGGGTAACATAGTATCCCATAGACCATTATTGATTGTTAGAATTTCAATGAACTAACGACTGCTAACTAACAAAGTATGATAGTCAGGACCAACGGCTTATCGTCTTTTTCGGGTATTCGGTATGTTTACCTATCCACGGACCAAGCGACGAGCGTAGCTTAACTTAGAATCGGTCCACTTACACATAGCCACAAGCCCCTTATTCACGAAACTAAATAAAGCATTGAAATTACATCTTGTTCATCTTCGATCAGTGGCTTGAATATAGTAGTGTAAAGCTACGCTTACAGATGTGCTAGGGCATTTTCGACTGCATTCGTATAGACAGCATTTAGACCGATTGCTAATGCAGAATAGGAGAAGAAATGGAGCAATAAAGTTTGTTGTTGCTTGTTGTTGAAGCAACAGTTGTCTTTCGAATAGAAGTTTACTAAGGTTGGTTTAATTCTCAATTAGGTTTTAAAACTAGTATATGTAGACCTTAGGTTAGAGACCGTTTTGTATAAACGACGACGACGGTTAAAGTAAGATGAGTCATATGAAAGACACGAATGAAAATCAGGTTATAGATTATACGATTTTTATTTAGTTTCTAGCTTTACTGGATGGAAAATGTTTCTGCTCTTACAGAAAAAGCAATCTATATTGAGTCAATCAATAAGATACGACTATTTCGTTCCCCAAAGGCCTCCTCTGCATCTCAAATATAGCATAGACGTGTTGACCTCAGTTCTAGGAATAAACCTCCCTTTAGTGCACCGGGAATACAAAATCAATACTCTTACTCGGCTCCAATCTGCAAATTGAATATGATGGATATGACGTTGCATCGTGTATCTCTAATTGAATTGTTTCGGTTACTCCATTTTTGGGTGTTATATTGAGCTTACAAGGGGATGGATTTGGTATGCGATGCTGGATAGACGCTGTTTAATAAGATCTATTGTTCAGTTTTTCGTGCGGACTGGTATTAGAATTGGGCGGTGCGGTACTAATTAGGCACTTGTAACCATGATTTCATTTGCCGCCAGCGATTTTAACTGCTAATAACCAATAATTACTTTTTAAAGTTTTACAAATGTTTTTTTTTGGGTTACGAACATATTTTCTTTTCAAAGATTGTAATATTTTATTTCAAACTCAGTGTGGCACTTATAATTGATCGAATTATTAGGTTATATATGCTTATAGTCACTTAATGTCTACAGAACTTTTGTTTTTTGTTCACAGATTGGAGAAATCTACAACACCGTTGAGGCTCACGAAAATCTAAACGAGTGCCAAGAAGTAATACTAGTTTTAGAGAATTATACAAGAGATTTCAAAGCGTTGGGTGAATGGTTTAGATTGAAATGGGAGTACGACAATACTCCTCCACCGCAGCGACCACAGAGTTTAGCGTGGGAGATAAGAAAGACTGATTTCGTTCGTCCCGAGTCCCGCAAGGGCCACTCTGTGAAGAGTTCGCCATCGGTGTCGGGTAAAAACAGCCCATGCTTCTCTGGACACAACACTCCAAGTGGCAAAAACAGCCCAAACCTAACTGGCAAAGCCAGTCCTGGTAGTGGGAAAATCAGCCCGAGAGTCACAGGACATTCCAATACTAGTCCGAAAGCAAACGTAGAGTTTTTCAGCAGCAAAATCTCATCTAAAATTACTGCTAAGCCTGAGCCTAAGTCTGCTAAAGAGATATCAAGACTGTCCGATATTAAGGAGAAGGAAGTCAAAGATCCACCGGAAGAAAATGGCATCGCTAGTAATATTGTACCAACAGAAAACGAAATAGAAGAAAAACCGTTGAAAGAAGGTCCACCTCTAGTACTTGAAAAAGACAATAAACCGTCAAAACCGCCTGTAGTAGAATTAGGAAAAGCAAAAGAATGCCAAAATGCTTGCCCCAGATTGGTCGTCATCAAGTCGCCAAAACGTTCGATAACCCAACAGGATGATAATAAAGCACCATTGAATAATGACATCTCCAGCCAAGCTAAGGCAACTATTGCAAAACTAGATGCTATGGAAAATGAATTTTTAGCAAAACATTTGACCGAAAATGCAGCTAAAAATGATAATCAACTGAATTTAGATAAAGAAACAGAGATTCCTGTTAAAGGTCCAGATTTAAACAATGGTTTAAAAGAACAAGCTTCTGATATTGTCAACGAAGAGATCAATTGTGACGAAGAAAATATTGATGAAAATATTAATTTTGATGAACAAGGAAGTGGTTCAACGGAAACTGCTGAAAAATCTGATGATAATTTTGCTGATGTGTCCAACGAAAGCTCTTACAAGTCTAGTGATGAAAAATCACAACCGAACGAAGAACTAATCGATAAGACAAAGAACGATACTGAAAAACTTACTGTTGAGCAAGACTTAAAAATCGAATCTAATCACATTGAAAACACAACCACAAAAACACATGAGGATGTACAAGAAATAACTCATGAAAAGATCTTTAATGGTACTGAAGATTCCAAAGACAGCAAAGAAACGGATACTATTCAGGATTCTAAAGAAATGCTTCCCAATGACGTGAAGGATTCTAAAAAAGATGAATTTAAGAAAACTGCAACCGAGAAAGTGAATGCTCGGCCGGCTTACTCCCAAGCAGCGGCCAAGCCAAAGCCAGTGACGGCACCGAAAACAGAACTTAAAGCTCCAACAAGGTTGATTGCTCGTAGCAAAACTGTCGTTGAAATACGCCCTAAATGCACTGCATTTAAATGCACTGCATTTACTAAGCGCAATCAAGCCAGTAAGTGTAGCTACCCTTTCAATCTCACTACTGGACGGACGAGCCTTTTTGACGCTCCAACTAATAAGACTACTACTAAAAAACCTATTAATCGAGTTCAAATGGGTTCCGGAGATAGTAAAAATACAACCAAAGCTGACTTAAAGAAACGTCCGCCTAGACCAGTGTCGTTGAAAATCAATGAAAAGGGGGATAAAAAAGAGAAAAGCAATCCTTCATTTGATAAGAAAGATGGCGAGGAGTATAGTAGCTCTGATACAATTGTAACACAAATGGATATGTCCCGAATTGAATCCAGTGAGAGTTTGAAAACTTTAGTTCCTGAGGAATCAGACGTAGCTAATTCCGTTGAAGTACTAAACGTGGATAACGTAAAGAGCGATAACGATGGTTGGCTCACTGTGAAATCTAGGCGTCTTAGTCGCGAATCTAAGAAGCAATCTAAATCCCACTGGGCAAACAGATTCCACCAACCATCAGCTACCACAAGCTTGCCAACTTTAAACATGATTGAGTCTCCCAAACTAGAAGTAAAGGAGATTGTTTCAAGCTCAAAGCTAGACCGTGCAAAGTCAGAACAGCCACAAAATAAACCGGAGAAACCTAAAGTGTCTAAACCAAGGGAAATAAAGGTAGCGAAGAAAGATTTGTCGATAATAAGGCAAAAATCCGATGTCACTGGTTTGAAAACTCGTACGTCTAGAAGCAAGGCTTTGAAGAGAGAGAAAATTAAGGAGCCAAAGGATGATGGTTCAGAGCTAACTAAGAATCGATTACATTCTTCTTTAGAGAGTCTGACTACTGGATTAGCAAGATCTCAAGAAAAAACTCAAGAGACTTTCGACTTCGACAAATGGAAGTCAGAATTCATGACCACCTTCAAATTCTTAGACGAAGATGATCAACTAAATGATCATAACGAGATTCTGAAATCTGCTGACCCGTCCGAAATGTCGGAGATAGCAGAAATGACATCACAGATAGAAGAGAATGAGAGGAAGATTAGTTGGGCGTTGGATTTCCAGTCGGAAGTCGATCAGAGGAAATTGTGTGAGGAAGAAGATCTCTTGAATCGACAGATTATGGAACTACAACAAGTGTCCGATATTGACTTGGACACGGAAACTGATGATACTGAGGTAATGATTTCATTATGTTGTTCTCTTCTTTTTAGTTTTTTTCGCAAGCCATGTTGTCTTCCCCTACCGCATTTTATATGGAGCGACTGCATATCACTGGGTAACACAGTATTCCAAAGTAAGACTGGTTGTCTGAATTGACTTAACAACTGTAAAAGATCGTCGTGTTGACTGTCTTAACGTGCTTCCCGAAGTATCTAATCTTGTTTCTAGGTGTGTTTGTGAACACACCTAGAAATCCATCAACGAAGCAACCGCGGCGAGCGCGACTTTACCTTTACTTAACCGAAAGTTCGAAGAAGAGAAACTCATGGGAAGTCACAAACTTCCCACGAGTTTCTCTTCTGTATATTTGTATGTATATTTTCCGATATATTGTTAAAGTATGTACCAAAACAATCACTTTATTATCCCAGACTGACGCCGAAATCCTTTGCGAAGACACGTCAGTGGGGGCGTCGTGTCAATCTACTGAGAACCTATCGCTAGCTGCAAGTCTAGAAGACCAGTACGAGACGGCATTAGCAGGCATGTCGTGGGCAGAGAGAGTTGACACTCTTGGCGCCCTAGAGGCACTAGTCGCCAGGGATCCAGGTAATAGTTAATAGGATTGTATCTGCAACTCTTGCATCTTAAAAGTGAATTATGAATATAAAATAGGTCCATAAATGTCCCACTGCTAGGCACAGACCTCTTCCAATATATAGAGAAGGAATGAGCATTGATCACCATGCTTGTTCATTGCGGGTTTGCGCTTTCAGATTCTAATTTGTGAAATCCAGGTTTCCTCACGATGTTTTTTTCCACCGATTGTCAATAATGTCTTAGAATAATTTTGAAAGTACATATAACTTTGAGCAGGTCACATTGGTATTTGTCCACAGCCAGTAATGGGTTCGACTTGGCATCTTGTACAGAGAAATGTATTCATTAAACCGCTAAGCCATAATGACATTTTTTTAAACGAATCTCAAATAGAATGTATATTATTATTGCTGAAATAATGGTTCCTAATTAAGATTGCAAAATTTAACATAGTGAAACTTAGCAAGTTTGTAACGTCTTCCTTCCTACGTCTTATCCCAGTATCGGGGCTCTCCTAGTCTGCGTTCTCCATGTCGTTCGATCTTGCGTAGTCGTAGCATCACCTCAATTGGGTATTTGACAATTTTTGAAACACTAATTTATTTTATATTGAGCTTTATAGTGAGTTTTATAGTTACAACCATTCCAATATTGCTAGTTGATAGAGATAGCAATAATGTTTTGTGACGTCAATATTCAGTTCTCCATACTAGCACAGTATAAAAACATACAGTAGGACGACACCTTTGATCTCCTTGTAAATGCCGACAATGTGTAGAAATTGTCGCAACAGCCAGGGTTGTCTCAAGTTAACAATATTTTTTTAATTTTTTTTTATCAATATTATGTAATAATAATGTTGATCTAAAACAAATAAAAAAATATATATAATAAAAAAAACGAATTTATTTTTTATCAACACTTAATAGTTATTATTTAATAATAATGTTTAGCTAAAATAAATAAAAAAAAATATTGTTACAATAATTAACAATAGCGAGATACACAATTTGTAAAACAGTAAATATTATGCAAATTTGCTTCGTCTATGGTCTCACATGCAAAAATATACAATTCTAGATTGAGATTGTGACTGTGTTCATTTACGGCCGGTTTCAATATTCTATCTATCAATCAATTTGGCTACTAAAGATATCTATTTGACATAAGCTCCATACAAAATATGTCAAAATTCTATCTCCAGTAGCCAAATTCATCGATAGATAGAATATTGAAACCAGCCGTTAGAGAAATGTCCTCAATCTTGGATCAGGAACACTTGCGCGATAGACATTTCCGCGAAAGCTTGACCTCATTTTTATTTTCAGCGACCACAAATCTTAAAAATGACACTAATCACAAAAACTGGATATTTTTCCTCGGCGCAATCTTGGGTTCTAATTTCGACCCCATAATCGTTTTTAGCGACCTTGGGCATCATGAAAATGACACCCATGACGAAAAATTAGTGAAATTTCCTCCGCGCATCTTGGGTTTTAATTTTGGACCCCATAATCCTTTCTAGCGACCTCGGGAATCACGAACATGACACCCATGACGAAAAATTTGCAAATTGTCGTCGGCGCCATCATGGGTTCTAATTTCGACCCCATAATCGTTTTTAGCGACCACGGGAACTATGAAAATGACACCCATGACGAAAAATTTGCAAATTGTCGTCGGCGCCATTTTGGGTTTTAATTTCGACCCTATAATCGTTTTTAGCGACCTTAATTACCATGAAAATTACACCCATGACGAAAAATTAGCAAAATTTCCTCGGCGCCATCTTGGGTTTTAATTTCGACCCCATAATCGTTTTAGCGACCTCGGGAATCATGAAAATGACACCCATGACGAAAAATTTGCAAATTGTCGACGCCATCTTGGTTTCTTGGCACCCATTTTGTATAAAATTATTTTATATTAATTAAAACAAAAATAACTAAACTAACACAAGATAGCCCTGAAAGTTTGCTCCCGAACTACTAACACGGTAATGTATGCAGTTCGGGAGCGCCCTTCACACCCCGCACGATTGCCCTGTCTAGACGTCTTCGTCGAACGACTGTATGATTTAAAGACTGTGATACTAGTCTGTGGCTGCCCCGTACAAGTCGTCGTTTATACTCTTCCATCCTTCCCTGTTGGCAGCGTGCTGTGGCCAATCGGCGAGGAAATTGTCCAGATCTTCTCGCCAACGCTTCCTTGGTCTGCCTCTAGGTCGTCTTCCATCCTCAGGGATCCATTGCGTGGAGATCAGTCCACTTATCCGGGTGCATTTTGCAGATATGACCCGCCCAATCCCACTTCAGCCTTGCAGATCTATTGCCCACATCGATTATACCAGTCTTAGCTTATAACTTATATAATAATCTACTATATAAAAATAAGTAGGGTTTTCCTTCCTGACGCTATGACTCCAGAACGCACGAACCGATTTCCACGGTTTTGCATTCGTTGGAAAGGTCTCGGGCTCCGTGAGGTTTATAGTAAAGAAAATTCTCAATTACATAAAAAAAATTTAGACCGCGGGCGGAGCCGCGGGAAACAGCTAGTTGTGTATATAATAAATAAATAAAATAAGTATATTATTGTTATTTTTTTGCAATTTTGCTTCAATTTACGACTGTTTTTAGAAACATTTGTCAGAAATCAATTTTTCGATAGTAGTCAAATACCCAATTGTCTATCTGGTTTGATGAAAGCTAGGTGGTGGGAGTATCGCCGCGGCGACATCAAGTTAGTGTCAAGTATAGTGTAACACCCTCTTGTGACCAGGTCGCGCGCAGCAGCTGCACGCCAAGCTGTCGCAGGGCATGAAGCGGCGCGGCAGCCTGCAGGACGCGCTGCGCCGCCTGCAGCTCAAGCAGGCGCGCGCGCAGCGACAGCGCACCGAGTACCAGACGCTGCGCGCGCGCAAGATACACCAGCTGCTGGCCAGGGTCGAGGAGGTCAAGGTGCGACTCACAACCAGTTTACACACTCCTTAGGTCGCACGCAGCAGCTGCACGCCAAGCTGTCGCAGACATGAAGCGGCGCGGCAGCCTGCAGGACGCGCTGCGCCGCCTGCAGCTCAAGCAGGCGCGCGCGCAGCGACAGCGCACCGAGTACCAGACGCTGCGCGCGCGCAAGATACACCAGCTGCTGGCCAGGGTCGAGGAGGTCAAGGTGCGACTCACAACCAGTTTACACACTCCTTAGGTCGCACGCAGCAGCTGCACGCCAAGCTGTCGCAGGGCATGAAGCGGCGCGGCAGCCTGCAGGACGCGCTGCGCCGCCTGCAGCTCAAGCAGGCGCGCGCGCAGCGACAGCGCACCGAGTACCAGACGCTGCGCGCGCGCAAGATACACCAGCTGCTGGCCAGGGTCGAGGAGGTCAAGGTGCGACTCACAACCAGTTTACACACTCCTTAGGTCGCACGCAGCAGCTGCACGCCAAGCTGTCGCAGGGCATGAAGCGGCGCGGCAGCCTGCAGGACGCGCTGCGCCGCCTGCAGCTCAAGCAGGCGCGCGCGCAGCGACAGCGCACCGAGTACCAGACGCTGCGCGCGCGCAAGATACACCAGCTGCTGGCCAGGGTCGAGGAGGTCAAGGTGCGACTCACAACCAGTTTACACACTCCTTAGGTCGCACGCAGCAGCTGCACGCCAAGCTGTCGCAGGGCATGAAGCGGCGCGGCAGCCTGCAGGACGCGCTGCGCCGCCTGCAGCTCAAGCAGGCGCGCGCGCAGCGACAGCGCACCGAGTACCAGACGCTGCGCGCGCGCAAGATACACCAGCTGCTGGCCAGGGTCGAGGAGGTCAAGGTGCGACTCACAACCAGTTTACACACTCCTTAGGTCGCACGCAGCAGCTGCACGCCAAGCTGTCGCAGACATGAAGCGGCGCGGCAGCCTGCAGGACGCGCTGCGCCGCCTGCAGCTCAAGCAGGCGCGCGCGCAGCGACAGCGCACCGAGTACCAGACGCTGCGCGCGCGCAAGATACACCAGCTGCTGGCCAGGGTCGAGGAGGTCAAGGTGCGACTCACAACCAGTTTACACACTCCTTAGGTCGCACGCAGCAGCTGCACGCCAAGCTGTCGCAGGGCATGAAGCGGCGCGGCAGCCTGCAGGACGCGCTGCGCCGCCTGCAGCTCAAGCAGGCGCGCGCGCAGCGACAGCGCACCGAGTACCAGACGCTGCGCGCGCGCAAGATACACCAGCTGCTGGCCAGGGTCGAGGAGGTCAAGGTGCGACTCACAACCAGTTTACACACTCCTTAGGTCGCACGCAGCAGCTGCACGCCAAGCTGTCGCAGACATGAAGCGGCGCGGCAGCCTGCAGGACGCGCTGCGCCGCCTGCAGCTCAAGCAGGCGCGCGCGCAGCGACAGCGCACCGAGTACCAGACGCTGCGCGCGCGCAAGATACACCAGCTGCTGGCCAGGGTCGAGGAGGTCAAGGTGCGACTCACAACCAGTTTACACACTCCTTAGGTCGCACGCAGCAGCTGCACGCCAAGCTGTCGCAGGGCATGAAGCGTTCTTCGTATTCGTAGATTTTTACAGATACGCTTTGTGTACCAGGTAATCGAATGAGCTAAAATGGAAAAAGAACTAATATTGAAGAGGTTTGATAGTAAAGTTTTCATTATAGATACATGTACGGAGGTTGCATGTATGTGTATTAATTACTAGCTATTCCCCGCGACTCCGCCGGCGGTTCTAATTTTTTTTATAAAAAATATAGCCTTTGTTACTCAGGGTGAATGTAGCTTTCCAACCTTTCCATTACAAAATACACACACACTATAATACTAATCTTTCCTCTTTATAATATTAGTGTAGATAACAATGTCAATATATATTAATAATTTCGTTCAGGGGTACGGTAGACACGATCGAATCCTTATATGAATAACAAAACATAAAAAAATATTGATTTCGAGTCGACAACACATATCCGCAAAATTCAGATTATGTAGAATTTCGTTAAATTCTAATGGCACTGACAAACAAACCGCAGTCGCCATCTTGGGTAGTTAATAAGGCCGGCCCGCGTTCTGTAACAGATAATTCTGGTCAAAGTGATTCAAGGAGTTTATTATCATACAACCTCCTTGAAGTGATTACAGTGCTGACAAGGCGTATGACAGTTGCATGATAGTTGGGACCAGAATCGTTTCGGAACGCGTTTGAAATAACAGTTCAAGAATATTTATTTCGCTTTTTTCACGTTCCGTTGCATACTAGCTCTTATATAATACGCCTGATACGCCAATCAACACGTCGCGTGCGTCGCGCCAAAGAAGTATCCATCACAAAGAACTGTGACTCATTTGACTGTGTAAAACGAAAAGTCTTGCCGGAAACATTGAGTGAATCTTAACAAATCTTAAAACTATTATATATTTCCAAGTACCTAAACCTCTTCCAAGCGCTTTTGAAATGTTAAAATTACCGCTTGTTAGAGATTCTTGTTCATTCAAGTTTGTAATGCAACAGGTTGCCAAGAACCAACTGATTGAAGAGAAACGTTTGCGAATGGAGAGGCGATTGCAGAAGGCAGCTGAAAATAGAGATCAACATCTCAAGGTATGTAGTTATATCAAAGTATTTGTTTTGTTCATAGATATTTAAAGAACTTTTCTGATACTTAAAGGACCTATTTAGGATATGTAGCCTTTATAGACCAGGGCCGAAGCCTTCAAAATTTGTAAAAAGTGAAAAAAAATTACAGTAGGATGAAACCAATTAGAAAAGGAAGGGAATATGATAAAAATTAAAGAAAAAATAAATTACGGTCGATCCGAGTTCGGGAAGGGGGGGAGGGGGGGGGTTTTAAGGGTAAAAAATGGTTTATCTTGATTTCCAGCAAAACTACAAGTCCTATGGAAAAAAGTCAAATGGCAAAGTTGTAGGTAATAAAAAGATCTACAACTTTTGTATTAACACTTTTTTCACATAACCTCAAAATGTATGTGAAAAATCCAAAAAACCAAGTTTTTGGTTTTTTATTTTTATCTGTTTCAAAAAATATTTTTTTTTTCACGAAATTTGGTGAAAACTTACCTTTTTATGTCCCAAATACGCTGTAATTTATTTGATTAAAAATATTTATTTTTTCACCTTATTTTGAATTAATATAAAAAAAACACCCTAATTTTCAATCGAAAATTCACCCGTCAAAATATCAGCTTTTTTCAAAAAGTATGGAGGTTTTTTGTTCGTTGAAATCTCTACTTTCTGATGGTGTAAAAAAAATATACATTACTATAGTAAATGTTCTCAGAAAATGCATAATCACTATGTACAATTTCATCAAAAAAATGACATTGCTTAATTTTTTTTTCAGTTTAAAGTTTATTTATTAAATTCGAATTACATTCATGTCATAAAAAATCTCACAAAATGATTCAGATGAAATTCTGGATGAAGAACCAATGCGGACTGGAAAAAATTGAAGCAATGACATTTTTTTGATGAAATTGTACATAGTGATTATGCATTTTCTGAGAACATTTACTATAGTAACGTATATTTTTTTTACACCATCAGAAAGTAAAGATTTCAACGAACAAAAAACCCCCATACTTTTTGAAAAAAGCTGATATTTTGACGGGTGAATTTTCGATTGAAAATTAGGGTGTTTTTTTTATATTAATTCAAAATAAGGTGAAAAAATAAATATTTTAAATCAAATAAATTACAGCGTATTTGGGACATAAAAAGGTAAGTTTTCACCAAATTTCGTGAAAAAAAAAAATATTTTTGAAAAAGATAAAAATAAAAAACCAAAAACTTGGTTTTTTGGATTTTTCACATACATTTTGAGGTTATGTGAAAAAAGTGTAAATACAAAAGTTGTAGATCTTTTTATTACCTACAACTTTGCCATTTGACTTTTTTCCATAGGACTAGTAGTTTTGCTGGAAATCAAGATAAACCATTTTTTACCCTTAAAACCCCCCCCCTCCCCCCCTTCCCGAACTCGGATCGACCGTAATTTATTTTTTCTTTAATTTTTATCATATTCCCTTCCTTTTCTAATTAGTTTCATCCTACTATTATTTTTTTTGGTTTTAAAAATTATCGGCCCTGGTCTATTATGTGTGGAAGCTGTTTCAATCTACATCGATAGGTTTTGTGTACATAAATAATTGTATATGCGTTAGTACACATCTGTTGTTCAAGGCTACGCCAGCTCTGTGGTGTGTGTGTGTTGATCCTGGACTTTGAAAATAAGTGGAAAATAATTTTCCTACATTGACTTGGAGCTGGTTTTTTGTAGGACCTTTGTTGTTAATTGTATAACAAAAGTGCGTAGGCTTCTTACTTTTGGTTCAGGGCAAAGTATGTGATGCTGTCCATATTAATTTTATTAAATTATTAGCTCACTCTTTTATATACTGTTTTTCCTTAGGATATAGTCCGCAAAGCCCACGATGAAGAGGAAAAACTCCGTGAGATAGCATTTATCAAGCAGTTGGAAGCTGAGAACAGAAGACACGAGTTCCTGGACCAGTGTCGCTCGCACACCACCAGGCTGCGGCAGATGAGGCGCGATAGACTCTCCAAGCTGGTGAGTCTTCTTACTGTATCCTATACATCTAGCATTTAGAGACTGAGGACAGACGTCTCAATTCTTGGACCAGTCTCACTCGCACCGGTTTTTTTTTCCTACATTTCCTTGGCTGTACTCGGGAGAGGGGGCCGATGGCTAAGGGTAAGCCGTACGGTTTGACCGATAATAGAGGTTAAGCTGCGCTCGCTGCGGCTAGTCCGTGGATGGGTGACCATTTGTAAACATACCGAGACTCGTCCGTGCCTCGGAAAGCACGGTTCCTTTGGTCCCAATTGTCTTTCGCCAATCTTTGACAGTGGTCAAGTTATTACAATTCTAACAAGTCTTACTATGGGATACTGCGTTACCCAGTCAAATAGGTTGTGGCTGTCAGATAGGCAGTCGCTCGATGTAAAATACGGTATTCAGCTAAATCCGGTAAGACTGGAAGCCGATCCGAACAAGGCTTGGGAAAATTCTAGGCAGGTGTTTTTCTTGGCTGTACTTCGTCTTTTTAAACTTGAAAGATGGGCAAGAGAATTTCTGTCAGGTCTAAAAGATTACCTTAAAATTTCGTTTTTCTCCAGGAACAAAAAGCAGCACGCGAAGCTGCTGTCGGCGCCCGCCGTCAAGCTCTAGAAGCTGCTAGAAAACTCCACGTGGAGACGCTGTTAGAGAAGAGGAAGGAACGAGACGCAAGGGTGGAAGAACTTAAAGAGCAGAAGAAGCAGGAGAGAGATGATGCAGCTAGGGAGAAGGTGGGTTATTCCTGTTGCCATGGGGATAGTTTATGGGCGATTTCAAAATGTTTTATTTCCATCAGGTAAAATCATAAGGGGGGGGGGGGGGTTGTATCTAAGTGTAAGCCCTACAGTTTTACTAAGAGCAAAGCAGCTCTCGCCACAGTTTGGTTTTTGATGGGGGGCCATATATAATGGCGGCTTTGAACATGAGGCGAGTCGCTGCGTAGTAAAACATTCTCGCACCAGGTGCGGGTGCATCGCAGTACCTCACGTACTGCGAAGCATGTAGTTCACTACACTGCCGTCATTAACTTTGCATCGCAATTTGACGGAGTTAATATGTAAAATGTCGAGGTTATGCTAATAATGAGTGTGTTTTTCTGTGTGTGTCCAGGCGGAAGGCGTGAAGTCCCGGCTGTCGGCGCTGGCGGCGGCGGCGGAGCTGGAGGCGGACGCGCTGCGCGTGCGCATCCGCCACAAGCAGGACGCCAGCCAGCTGCGCCTCGACCGCCACCTGCAGGCCATCCGCGAGAAGGCCACCACCGGGCCCAGGCAGCCGGTACGCATACACACCAAGCCCAGAACACATGCTACACGAAGTGTGGCCGAACCATAAAACTAATGTCGTAGAGATGCTCCAAATTTGCATAAACAGACATTTTTACTATAACTTTTTTTTTCATTTTATTTAGAGGTCTGTGCTCCATCTACATCTTGCTACAAGTCTAAAATTTAAAGTATTATAGAAGTTAAATATAAACAAATTTCGTTTTATTTTATAGACGACATCCGAAAGCCAAGACCAAACGTCTAAAGAAGAGAAGGAGCTAGAAGAAGAGGCCGAGAGACTCGAACAAGAGAGACGGGAGAGGGAGAAACAGAAGGCTATCAAGAAGAAGGCCAGGAAGATCAAGCAGAAGCTGTTGAGCACGTGAGTCTGCTTAATAATTAATATGTTAAATATCTCTAAGAAATTTTAAAGTGGATTTTACTTAACTTGAAAGTTACGAATAGTTTGCTCCGTAATATGTGAAGCATATATCAAAAATTATACCAATACTTCTTGGATTTTTTTTTCAAAGGTTTTTTTTTTTTTTTTTTCAAAATTTACTTGTGTATTAGGTATCATTTAATTTTGCATAGGTAACAGAGACTTATGTTTGTACTTATTCTTGACAGAATACTAAAATAAATTCCCTATTTTGATTGCATAATTTGTTTCTGTCTCTCCATGCCACTCTCATTTACCAGTTACTATTATTAAAAAAAAAAAGTTTTAATTATTAATCTGGGTCATTTAAATATTAAGCAAATACGTCTGTTCTATTCTTATATTATTATTCTTACAGGAGCAACGAAACTATAGTGATGGATGAGACGACAATCATAGAATTCATAACACCAGCTACCATGAAGACTTGCAAGGTCATCCACCAGATATCCCACATCATTGAACCTTTGATGGAGTGCACCCATGACCATCATGACCACAAGAGACATGAGCCGCAGAACGGAGTAGAAGAGAGTGAGAAGAAGAAGCATAAGAAGAAGAAGGGGAACGGAGAGGAGAAGAAAAAGGAGACTCCTGAAGGTAGATTTCTCGGTTATTTATAAACGTAAATGCTGTATTGCCAGGGATGTGGATAAGGATACGTAGCGAGGGATGGGTTTGCTAAGAACCAAAAAGATCACCTAATACTATTTTCAGCCATTTAAAACAATTTATTTCTGTTACACTTATGTTCTATAACAAATTAACAACCACGATAAAATATAGTATGTAACAAGGTAACTAGCTCAGTACAGGTCTTAACTCGAAAATCTTAAGCTTATCAAAGCTAATTGCAGTCGTTTTTTAAAATCTTGTAAATAAAGAAGTAGCATTTATTCGCGCCATAGACATTAATAACAATATTTTAAATTGTTCGGCGAAATATGCATAAAATTTGTCCGAATTTTGATCGCTCAGCATGTACTGAGATTCGTAATCTCAGCGCTGGTTTTCAGCGATGGCCGTTGACATTATGACGTCTCTCACTGTATATTTATTTTATACCAGATGCTACACTAGCCACCTAGCGGATATCTGACTAACCTCTATAACACATTCCTTTTCTAGGTAATAACAATAAAGAGGAAATAAAAGAAGAACCAGAACCAGCCATAAACAAGAAGAAGAAGAAGAAAGGCGGTGACAAGGACCGACCTAAGTTAACCAAGACCAGTTCGGTCTGTTCGTCTCTCAGTGACATGAGCTTCGGATCAACAAAGGAGAAAGCTAAGCATGTTATAGAGATGCCCCTGTTGGAGAAGCAGCTGAACGAGCTGCAGAGAATGATGGAGAAGTTTAATAAGCCGGTGAGTGTAGAAGCTTTCACTGCTGGGCATAATACAGGATTAATTTAAAAGGTTTCTCAAACAAACATAAGTCACGTGACCTGTCACTTTGTATGAAAATTTCATTTTAAGATTTCGGCCCATGTTCCTTGTAGAAAGTGATTCAGTTTTATGCACCTGATTACCTCGTTGAATATACGCACTCCATAAAAAATCGTCCTGTATAACGAAAAAATACACTTCTTTCTTCTTCAACATTTAAAGCCAAATCTATCTATCACTCAAATGTTTGCTGCTCAAGTTTGAGTTGAGCTTTAATAAAATAAACAATGTGGAGAACATCCCACACATACATTGCTCCGAATCTAAAGTAAGTAGCTAAAGCACTTGTGTTATGGAATCAGAGACGACGACGGTACCACAAACAACCAGACCCGAGATAATGTAGGAAACAAGTTTTTCTACATTGACATTGCTGGCTGTGGCTGGTGACACCTTTAAAACCAGTTTGTACGCCACTCAACCACGGAGGTCGTCGAAGGTCACCCATTTACATCAAATGTGTAGTTTTTGGAGGTCCTTATTTTTTCGCCGATAAGTCTAGTGAAGCAGTCAAAGCCTGTTCAGGCTAATTGCGGTAAACTAATGAAAAATCCCTTCGAAAGGTTTTATCACGATAAAAATTTTAATTTGTATATTTTTTCGTAGAGCCCTCACTACCAACGCGGGCGCTTGGTTGGGCTCGGCAAGTTGTTTGCTATCGGCCTAGGAGTACGACTTCGATGTGTTGTAAGTATTGCTTTTTCATCTCTATTTATTGCAATATTAAAAAAAAGCCTATATTTTATCTTTATTTATTCAGGCTCTTTCTACAGATTGTGACTTTCTTTCAACATTCTGTAAAAACCGTTAATCATTATTATCTAAGGTTTACGCACCTCCCAGTTAGCTAGTAGTAGGCTAGCCAGAATTTATCAAAAATAGTTATTATACTTAAAAAAAAAAACAAAACTGATCGCTTAATAAATCCTAGATCATAGTAAGTAAATCCTATGGTGTCTCACTGTTCAAGCAAAAGAGATGTACAGTTATATATTATTATAGGTTTGTAAATTTGAATGTTGTTGCAGCCGGCCATAGAAAAGTCGTCACTTCACAAGATACACCTCCTCAAAGTGATCGGTCAGCTGCTGGCGACAGCTTCTGATCGCGAGGATGCGATCTCGCAGTTTACTCCCAAGTAAGTTGATATTAAGGCAAAGAATGTTAGCTCAAGAAACACAAACGATCGTGATACATGGTGCCATTGATGATAGTACAGGAAAAAATTGAAGGAGCGTTTATTTCAATGTCTAACATTCGCGTGAAACCTACGAAAGCATAACATTTTTTCATTCATCCTCCATTATGTTATACAGCTAAACAAAACCAATTTTTCATGAAAAAAAAACATCACTTCACTAAAAAAACTTGCCCGGTCTGTCTTTGATTTGAGCAATAGCTGGTTACGGTTTGTTACACGGCTGGTTTTTTATTATATTCAATTTTATTGTATTCCGCCGCATTCCCTTTACATCCCCTTATACAGGAACTTGAACATTAAACTTAGTGACTATTTTGTGTGATCCAGGGCGCTATACACGGCGGTGACGATCGTGTCCCGCACGATCTCGACGTGCTCCTTGAGCGCCGCCTACATGTTGAGCAGCAGCGGCTGCGTGCATCTCGTCAAACTACTCAGCATGCAACTGGTGAGTCTCCTAATCATTTTGATTATACCAGCTGGTTTGATCCGTTCGCGTTCACTTAAAATTATAACCTACTAGCTTCTGCCCACGAATTTGTCTGTGTGGACTTCAGAATTGTGTCCAAAAAGAATAGAAAACAGGAATAAAATATTCACCCATGTTATAGCTTGCGTTGTAATAGAGAAAAATACCAAATTTATAAGCTGTCTACCCACGGCTAAGCTCGTAAAAAGAATCATTTTTCCCTCGGGTACTACATGAGGAATCGGAATAAAAGCTATCGGGATTTAAAGATAGCCCATGTTCTTTTCCATGTGAAGGGCTACATGCATGCGAAATTTCATCCAAATCCGATCAGCCGTTTTAGTGTGATTGAGTACCAAACATCTAAACATCCACACTTTCACATTTACAATATTAGTAGGAGTAGTGGACCCGCCATGGCTTCGTGTTTTATGCATATAAACCTTCCGCTTGAATAACTCTATCTATTAAAAAAACTGCATCAATATTCTTTAGTGATGACAATCTCCTGATTGTCATCACTAAAGAATATTGATGCAGAGAAAACTGATAGAACTCCACGTTATAGGAATAACGTGGAGTTCTATCAGTTTTCTCTTTAGATTCGGTTTACTAGGTTCAGAGATTAGCCCGAACAATCAAATGCACAAATGTTTAAGTAACACTACGACGAGTTTTTAAATGGTGAATTCCATCTCATAGTCTGTGATAGATCGAGTAATGACACACGCGGCCACACGCTTGGTTGACCCGTAACCCAGAAATGAAATGTTCTTAAGTTGAAATAAAAAAAAATTGAAAACGGCTGATATTTTTTTGCGGAACAGACACGACGAGATTCAAAACTTTTATTTATTATTTATTTACTCTTTTTTGTACATTCACCAACATAGGATATAAAAAGTGACAATGTAAACAGTTGGTGCTTTTGTACATCATAAAAGTAAAACTGATGATTGTTTTAATAATTTTGTATCGAAATAGCGCCATCTAGCGAGTTATTATATTATTACGATGTCTTTATTTAGAACTGTTGATTACTGTTTACAAATAGATGGCGCTACAGGTACCATTGGAAGGAAAATCAATGTTACTGATTTTCGGGGAAGTTAATATAGTACATAATACTGTTTTACGTGAAGTTTTTGTCGCTATGTATTTAAGTATTGATCAAAATGTTATCGATCCGGCTGTTTTGTTTGGGCTGGTCAGATCTGAAGAATAATATCGACATGAAAAGACTAAGAATGATTTTATGTTCGTTCGTATTTATGTTTATCCGTCTTCAATATTAAAAACAAAAAAATTTCACAGCGAACTTCAATCTCAACCCTTAAACCTTCAAAAACTTTTGTCCTAAAGCACATCCAAACTTAATAAGAAAACTGCGAACAGTATCTGATTAAAAGTATTCAAGCCCATCAAAATTAACTAGCGGAAAAACTACCCTTTAGGCAAGGGTTGGTTTTTTATGTATAATGTCCGAAAGTTTCGCGTAATTTACCAAAGTGCTCTAGATTACTGTAATTTTGTTTTTGATGAAAAAAATGTTATGATTTTGGGTAACGTAGGGTTGTCAATATCGTTAAGTTTTATGTTTTGGTAGACGTTTTTGTTAGAAAACCGTATGTACTCAAACTATCCAGGAAAATGTTGCTTTTCTGTAAAAATCGCTAGCGGTAGTTCGGTTCGGTTGAATCGTTTTCCACAAAAGTATTGGTTTCACGTATAGTACTCAAAGTTCATTACATTCCATGAAGTTCTATTTGAGCTCTTAAAAATTAGAAAAGCAGTATCTTTACGAATCCTGTTGGAAACAGTAAGCTTACATGATAAAGATTGTAATAAAATTACTTTTTAAACGGATTCTATCGCGGTTTATTTTGATTTTAGTTCCCGACGTTACAACACTTTACATACACACAAACAAACAAGTATATACAGTTAGTCACGAACTCTTCGTAAATGGGCGAGACTTCGTGTCGAAAAATTGTACATATAAGAAGAATAACTTATTATTAGTTACATCAAGACTTGATTATAAATATAGATCGCTATTTTTCCGAATTTGTGCAGCTATGAAATCTGAAAAATCTATTCTCAGCTGTTTGACATAAAATATGTTAATTTTTTTTATTACTAGCTAATACCCGTGATTTCGCCCGCGTGGGTGTCGGTTATCGCGGCAAAAAAGTAGCTTATGTCCTTTCTCTGGCTCTATGTATACTATCGCCGCCCAAAATTCATTTCAACCGGTTCAGTAGTTTAGACGTGATTGCGTAACACACAAACAGAGTTACTTAAGCATTTATAATATTGGTAAGTAAGTAAGGATTTTGAGCCTGAACTGTCCCACTGCAGGGCACAGGCCTTTCCTCCTACCATAATATATGTAATTTACTTATTTCTTCAATTTTTTATTCCAAGTATTCTTTCAAAGACACTACAACTCTTACACCTACTCTCCTATACCAATCTCCTCTAAGTGTAGAAATCACGATGTGCAATCACCACTATCCAGTAGCCATTCCCCGTTACAACAAGCAAGCTGTAAATTCAGTTCGGTCTCGCCCCTTTACGGAGAGTTCGTGACTAACTATATATACTTGTTTGTGTGTGTATGTATGTATGTGTGTGAGTGTCTGTGTGTGTGCTGCGGTGCGGCGCTAGACGCCAGCCATGAGACGAATGACGAACGTGGTTTTAAGGGCTGTCGCTTTTCTGTTTATGTATTGTAAGACAAGGTGAGTTGTTTACAGAATAGATAGAATATAATAAAATATTCTTTGTTGTACACCATTAGAGTTATTATTTATTTTAGTATTTATCAAGTTATGTGTAGTTAATGTTTTCTGAGGTATAAGCGAACGTTAGACATTGAAATAAAATTACTTTTTCAACGGATTCTTTTGCGGTTTATTGTCTATCCGTGACCATGACACCTGCAAAGGCGTTGAAACGTCGAAAAGTAGTTTTATTTTAATGTTTCGTTTTTTTTTTCTGTACAAGTTTACGATGAGTTTGTAATCTTTTAAAATAAATGAATATATAAATCAGACCGTCTGTCCGTAAGCTTATATGGAAGTTTAGAACCAAAGCAATCTTATGGTAGGTAGCAAAGAGGTGTTGGTTAAGTTGCCTGAAAAAAGGTATGCGAAAATGGGTTATTTTCATTGTAAAGCTCTAATTGTATGGCAAGCTAATTGTAAGGCATGGTCTTTTTAATAGTAAAGTTCTATTTGTTAATAGATCCAATCTGGACTTAAAAAGAACTCCTTTGCCCGGGAAGACTGATGGGGAGTATTTTATATTTTATCGTGTTGAACTATTGTTTTACAGCTTTTTCAGATATTCAATTTAAATTCCTCCGTTAATAATTGCTAAACATACCATGTTTTGTTAATACAAATGTTATTCTTAAACGTATCATCAATCTTTAATTCAATTCACAATTTATAGTCTACTACCTAAACACAATAATATAGTTTACTTTACGAGTGCCAGCCCTGTGCTCTACCGCCAGTAGCCCGTTGAGTGGGTGGGCGTCCTAAAAGCGCCGCTAATGCATCGCGAGAGACCGTTCACACTACACTTTGTACTCGCCTCACTACTTGCGCTAGTATTTTTTTACTAGTCATGAGTTTAGATAAAATATTGTTGTTTTGTATTACGTATAAAAACAATCGGTCATAGGTATACATATATTTGTAAATCACTTTAGTGAATTTTGCAACTAGGTAAGTAGGTACGCAATTTAATGCATTTTGTTTGTGATCGAAGAAACTTAACATAACTAGCTCCTTTAATTATACCACAACTTTGATTTCAGGTGCCCCGTTTAAACTCGGTGCCAGTAACTTGCCTTAATGAGTTTCCTTGATTTAAGATCTGCAATAACAATTAAAGTAATGAATTGCAATAGTAACTATAATGACGGTAATAAAACATCAATTTCAGACGAATGTAACCGCAATATGTCTGCCAAAGACAATGAAACACATATTATTCGTTCATAGCTATAAAGATTTTATCAAACCGAAAATTCGCTACCGTGTATTTAAATAAAAATCCCGGTAAACCGTACCGTAAGCTTTTATTGTTCGTTATAAAAATAAAAAAAGTATCGTCGCCTTCTAATTAGGTAGTTACCGGCCTTTGATACAAATTCTGTAGTCGTTTGGTAAAAAAATAAACTTATTTTCGATCGCCGGTTATCTTTAGGACAGGTCTAAGATATCGATGGGTTTTGAACGTATAAATTTGTTCTTTTTTTACGTATTTGGAAATATTTTGTTGCTAGAGGTGTGGATTTAGTGTGTATAAAAGTTTAAAAATGTCGATAAAACAAAACGTCAAAAATATCGCGATTGTAACCTAGTGTTGTCTAAGTTGATATATCGAAATTTATCACAGATATGTTCAGCTGTTATATGTTTTTACTAAATTCATTTAAATGTTTAACAGTTTGATACCTCAGTTCAAATGCCTAGTTCAATCATTTTTAAATAAATTTGTTTCGGAATAGAATGATACATTTATCCTTACTTCCAAAGTATTAAAAGCTTGTATTATTATTCATAATCCACATTATTTCGCAAGAAGTATATTAACGGATTATTTTTAATGTCCATCTTTACGACTTCCCATCGTCTGCACAATCTCGCGCACTAAAAAACGTTATTAAAAAACCTTCCAAAAAGTATAATTGTTGTATTTTTGCATTAAAAATAAAATCGGGAATTTTAATATAATGCAGTTCCGTAAGAAAATTAGTGTGTCGAGATAAAACGTTACGATCTACTGCGGAATGCTCTTTTAGATTAAAATAAATAACTTTGCGGCTTTAATTGTGTTGATAATAAGTGTAATATGTAACACCTTTCAGTAATTGACGGTGCATGCTTCCTTGTTCTAAGCGACGAAGGCGTCAGGCCCAGACAAACCATAAAGATAAAAACCTCTTCAAACTACCTAAGTACCCAAGTTCTAACAATGTTTGGGTTAGAAAATCTAAGGGCCTTAAAGATAGCACTGTAGGAAAGTAGGTGTAGTGTTTATCAGACGATGACATTAACACCTTCCCTGTCCCTTCAGAAGACACAATAATAATAATAATAATAATAATCTCCCGACCGAATTTCGGCCTCGGCGGCCAATCTCTAGTGAGATCAGCCATGTACGCAGGAGATATTATAGTGCACAAGTGTGTGCGCAAACACAGGTGCACTCTCTGTTCCTTCACTCTCATAGTCGGCCAATAAACGGTAGATCACGACAAAATCACGGCCTAAAACTTAATAATAAACTAGTAGGCAGTTTAAAATCGGCAGCAGCCTAAAAGCTAGAGCATCGAACTTGTGATCAGGTGTTACCGGTTCGAAACCCACCTATTACCTGAACCCAATCGCAACAAAAGCATTTAGCTTAACACGAAAGGTTAACAAGAATAATAGTAATGTGCGACCTACATTGCTATTAAGCTGATATTGTGAGTATCACCATTGGCGACAAAGTTGATTGAAATATTGTTTTCAAAATTTGACATAACGTAATTGAATTGCGTTGTAGACGTGGTGATACGAGAGAAATTTTTAATTTAAACAAAAATACACTTACTATTCACCGCACGTACACAAAGTACTTAGTAACTGGATTGTGACACTTTAAATTATTCAGCCGAAAAATATTTACTTTATTATTAGCAATTAACAGTCGCTTATTGAATCGTATATCGGCGACCATGTTAATTGGCCGTTATCGTTGACGCCATCTTGGACTTTTTCAAAATATATTCGAGTTTTTTCCGCCTTTTTTTCCCGTATATCTAGTTGTTTATTAGGGTCGATCGGCTTATTGTACTGATAACATCTTGGACCATATTTGGGTTGCGATTTTTTTAGTGTAACGGCTTCTGTTATCTTTCGATATTTAAAAAGATTGTAGTAGGATAGTTTACGATGTTAAATACCGCGAAAATCGTTTTTAATGAGACAAATCAAGGTGTATTTAGATTTAATAATCTACTTTTATAAATGTGGATACTTATTAAACCAGATTTTTTTAAAGTAAATGTAGGTATATTAAAATCTTATTAAAATATTTTTATATATTTAACTTTTGAATGTATTTTTTTAACTAAGTATATTTTTAAATGTATTAGTGCAATTGAAATAGATCGCTCAACATTCGTTACAGCGTATAAATATCATAGTAAACTAATCATTATTACAGTTTTTTTGTGGTACTGGAGCAAGCCGACTCGCCCTATCAAACGCAGCACAGTAATGTCACAATGTAACTACAGTTGGTATCGCGAGACTCTGCAATCGTGTTGGGTTATGAGTTCGTTGGCGAGACCTTGGCTCGTAGTAAGGCATGAATCCTTTGAGATTCTTCATTGTAAGGCCGTTGAGTCGTTTATGGGGAAGGTTACTTTAGGGATCACGGCACGAATATTATTCCTTAACGTAGCTTTTGCTACAAAGTTATTTTATAATATAGCTGTTTCTTAGCTGAGAGTGTGAACTAGGGAATTCTTCTCTAAATTAAGAAACAATTAATATTGTGTCTGATATGCATTATGTTATATCTGATACATGATGCCTTAATTTTAGAGGTGTAAAGGTTGAGTTGAGATATCGCTTTGATTTCAAGAATATGAAAAAAAGATCTTATAGCCGCCAAAGCTGGAAACAAAGTAACTGCAAAGATGTTTAGTAAATATAACAAAAAAAAATCATTGTGTTTATTAATTGTCACCAGGAAAAAGATTTGCACGCGGAACAACGAGATATGGACCTAGCTAAACAGATGGGCGACTGTCTCTCAATCGTGCTGGACTCTGTTCTGTTCTCCACCCGTCTGTACGAGGCCAAGGAAGTTGAGGGTGAGGACGCTGTCCTCCTCACCACGCTGCGGAGCAGGGCTCACACCTTGATCAGGTAAGGAATAGATGAACTAAGTGGTGGTAGCCTATTGGCTAGGGTGTCACCTATTTCACCACCGAGATACACTACCACAATAAATTACTTTACTTTAGCATGAGGGCTTAACAAAAATACTCGTATTGTGCGACCAACGTAGCTAGGTTTTTTCTGAACTCGGAATCGTGATGCTAAGGCCGATCGAGATAAATTGATCCGACATATCAGGGAAAGTAAGCCTCAAAATTTAAAATTGAGGAAATTTGTTTTGTCTTGCCTCATATCGTTTTATAGGATGGCAATTCCAAGACTTCAGGGGTCTTCTTATTCTTAGCGTGTCGATCAATGGCAATATATTATATTTTGTCAGACCAGTACTCAGCCACGCAGACAGCATTGTCGGTGGCGTTGTAAAAGATATTTGCGTGTGCAGGTGGTGGGACACTCTAGGCAGTTCAATAAGTGGGTCCTGGTTTGAGAGAAATGCCGCACTCACATGGCTCAGGTGTGCTGTAACCCCACCGGCACATATTTTCACCTCAGGGGTTAGAAGAAAAAAATAAAAGAAGTACTTTGTGTACAAACTTCAAAAATATAGTCATAACAAACCGGAGGTAGGAAATATTTTTTCTCTCCCATCCACTGCAATTCTCATCATAAAAGCAAACACTCGTATTTTTTATTTTTTCACGTCAAAAATAATAAAAAAAACTTACTCAAACGGCATAGTGTTTTACAGTTCCCCTCTCCACCCAAATTAGAGGGGGAGGCGCGGCAACGCATTAGACAAATTAGATTATGCTCCAGTAAATGTAGAGTACTCTCAAACTATATGTTTGTTTAGTGTTTTTGAGATGGTTTATAATACTTCATCACGCCTTTGACTTGGGGTGGGTAGTGTTATTGATACTAAAAATATTTTTAATCTTCGCTCAATTTTTTATGGAAACCTGCTGATACTGCTGATAGTAAGCTACAACGGTACTATTTATTTTTAGAAATTTCTTCCAGCAGACCTGCGAAAGGAGACATTTGTAGAGGTGACTGTGTAGGAGACACTCAGAAATCGCTGTAAAAAAATAATATGGTTCAAAATACTGCTAAAATATCTGTCACCTCCAAAACACTCACAAATATTCAAATGTTTAAACAGTATTTCGAACCATATTATTATGGTTCGAAATACTGTGAAAAAAGGACATAGTATTTTTGAACTTCGTTCAAGATGTCCTAATCATTTCGGGAGACATATATATAATGTAATTTTACGTGTTGAATTAAGTGTTAAATTTGTAATTTTTTGTCTTCTGGACTGTTTCAATAAACATGGTCCAGACATTTCAGAACATTTCGTTACACGCAGAGATTTTAGTCGGGAGAATTACAATACATTACAGTACTTTAAGTGACCTAAACGGTCTTCCGGTAAAAAAAAAAAAAATTGCTCTTTGTTTTCCATTTAAGTCTGTATCCTAAATTCCCTCTTACACCCTGTCAATAAATATCCTCCATAAAATTTAATTCAACTTTCACTCCTGTCGAAAATAATTTACTGAACAACAACTAAACGACGCGTCTAATAAAAACAATACGATCAGAATGACAGCTACGCTTATAATTGTTGGCGTAACTCAGGCGGGTCGGGGTGAACTTGTATGTATTGTTAAATTATTGAGTAGTGTGGTGCACCTGCTGTTGTACTTATAGTTTATTTGTGATGTAAAAAGCAGCTTAAATAAATCCTATTTTAGAGCACAGACCTCTTCATATTACGTAAGAAATGAGTGTTACCTTGCTTGCTCATTGTGGGTTGGCGATTTAAAGTTAAAAGGGGTAGCCAAATTGGATATGCTCCAAATGCAGTCTTAGTTTCATTAATTAACCAAATAGTCAATTAGTGTAATGTATGTGGAAGGTAATTAAAAATCTTTTACTACCAGACAGACTTGGTCGTGGATTATTGTATCGCATAAGTAAATAACAATTAAATTATTATGCACCAGTTATTATAATAATTGAAACATTTTTTTGTAAAGGTACAAATACCAATATGAGCAAAAATTTTCTGTCTTGGAATTATCAAAACATTTACTGCTTCGACTTGATTTTGATTTTCAACTCCTTCTACCGTTATTCATGATATTTCAATTTATAATCATTTGCAAATGTCTCTAACCCTTGAATATTGAAACACTATATAATTTTAACACGTTCTTAAATGTTTCTCTGTCGCTACTTCACACATTAAAGTGACAGAGACAGTAAGAGACTTAACTGCGGCTTTAAACTGAATGACGTTTCACTATTTTGCCATTATACCTCAGAAACTCCTGTTTAATTTATCTTTGTGCAAATGTAGATCTGTAAAGAGATTTGTTTTTTTTTTTGTATGGTAAAATTTTGTATAAAACTTGTCAAGGAGGACCATAAGACATTTTCCTGAGTATTAATTAAACATATTATTGTAATAGCGTTGACGAGTAGCACCAACAATGGACGCACGGTTGCGCGCGACTCCATTGTGTCCATATGCCGACGTTGCTCCCATCTCACTGTTAAGTACTTTATGCACAGAGTAGGTCGCAGGCAGATACTATAGTCGGGATATTTGTAACCTAAGTGCTAAAAATATAAAAAACTATTTAAATTGGTCATTAGCTCGGTATTGCCCGCAGCTCCGCCCGCGGTCCTTATTTTTCCTTGTAAGAAATATATGGCCTATTTTACTCAGTGATAAAGTAGCATTCCAATGGTGTATTTTCAAAATCATTCTAATTGTTTTTGAGTTATTAGCTTTTCTCTTTTTATGATTAGTATAAATTTAGTTCTTACTAAATTATCTCACGGACACGTGAACAATGTTTAATTGTTGCTATAGCATTGTGTTTTTATTTACTTTCTGAAAATGCTTTAAATAAGGATAACGTATTAATAATTTTACAAAAAAAGCAAATGAAAAATAATTTTATCTTCTAGAACTACGTAGCATAATCTTAATAATACATAATTATATTATAAAAAAAAAATAGGACTATTTAATAAGAAGAGCTTAATGTGTGATAATCCGATTTTATCTGTATTAGCCCTACTCTGTATCACAAAGCAAGGGTGACGTGACATCGATACTCGGTAGATTACGGCCGATTATCGATTCAATCGGATACCGGCACATCGATTGGGATCAGTAGGGTTGGGAGATGTCACCTAAATTAGCGGGGTACATTGCCACATGGTAACATTTGATTACATTTTGTCTGTTGCTCGATATCCAGTATGAGTGATATTTGAAATAAATAAAGTACTTAGGAAAATAGTAGAAAACAATATTAATTAAAAAAAAATTGTTCTCGTCGTAACTTAGGCACTAGTCCATTGGAGATTATTATTTGCGAAGACGATTATTTAAGTCAAGATTTTTATAAATATTGTTAGGTGTATTTAAATCTATACACGATGTAGGCTGTTATGAAAAGCTATATGAATCTAAAAGGGATGAAGAGTATTCCTTGTATAGAGTCGATTTAAAAAATATTCAGCTTGAAATAAGTTAATTAATAAAATATACTCACTCGATTTTTCATATCTATTATTCGACACCAAAATGTGAAAGTATAACGGTAACCAAGAATACCACCCTGTATATTTTTCGATATCTGTGTCAAAGGTACAGACCAAGTCAATATCACTATCCCTAAATTTTTAGTTCAGCAAAACTGGTCCTACCTATTTTACGACTATCTTTTTACATCACCCATATCAAGAAAACATCAAATAAATGTAAAAAATGTTGTTACGTACGTACCAAAAATATTCGATACAACATAAACCAACCCTACATAAAAGGGTTTCAATCAAAGAGCTCCTTGTAATGAGTATCGAGAAGCATTGTGAATGAATCGAATTAAATACTTCTCGAGTACTCGATAACGTTATTACGTTCTTCATAGAACTTTCGAGATTTTGATGGTTTCGCCTTTGGGATTTGTAATTGTGCGGTGCTAGAGATATTGATTTAAAGTCTATTATGTATCGTGTACAAAATAAGTTGGCAGGTATGTAAAAAAATGACTATTTATGAGAAATATTTAAATGCTGATATTTAATATAAAAGACTCAAAAGCGATTTGTATTTTAACGTAAAGAAAATTAACGAATGATCCCGATTTCTAAAAGTTTCCAAATTGTACTCGAATAGAGGATTATGTAACATTTCTACTTGTTTAGATACCACTCAATTCCCTTTCTATTTTGACAGTGAGCATTCATTGCACTTTTTAATATTGCAAAAATTTTTTTACGACTTTGAGGGATAATAAATTTTGAGTACAAGCCACAGAAATCAGAGCTATAACTGAATAAATCAAAGCCACATAACGTTTACTCTCCAATAAATCTGTTTACCAAAGATGTATTAGTCTCATTATAATTACTTCCCAAATTAATTTCACGACAGTTTGCAAAAGAGAACGCGCTTCAATCTGGCGGATTGCCAATAAGCTGCTTTGTAATTAGACAGCATGTCGCCTACGTCCAATTGCGGAGCTCCGCCCACCAATTGGAGGATTAAAAAGTCGCGTTGTTAAGTAAATGAAAACAGCCCAGTACCCCCGTGGTGAGAGGTTGTGGTATTAGTGATAGCGGGGCGATAAGCTGAGCGGTATAGCTTTCTATCAATGGTATTTATTTTACGTTTTCACTTTCATTTGTTCGTAAAAACTCATAATGTTCTGTTGGACCGGACATCGTAACAATTGTAATAAAAAAAAATGATTTGGAACTACTTAATATTTCTTACTGGTTTTTTATACGTTTTTGCCGATGGATAAATTTCTTTTTTTGCGATTTTCCGTTTCCTTACTAAAACTATACCGGAAATATAATTAAAAAGTCTGTTCTGTTTAAATAAAATCGTTATGAAAAGGTTTATCCGCTAGCAGTATAACCTGGCCCCTATTATAATTTCACAGGGACATTTTTAATTTATTACAATGGAGGTCCAATGATTATTTGCTATTCAAAGTCAATATTTATTTTTTATTATCGTCCATTTTGTTTGCATTTGGTCATAGAGAATTTGACGTGTTTTTTTCCCAATAATATTGTAAGTAGTTTTTAAGGTGTAGGTCGTTTTTATAATGTGAACATTTATTTATTTTGTGTAAATAGTGATTTCGCCAAATATAAGGAAAGCTTATTTTAGGTAAAAATAAAGTAAAAACGATAGAAATATAATTCTCAACGCTATGTAATTCGATGAAATAATTTGATTTGACATAATATCATATTTAGTCATTTTCAAGTCTAGTAGCCTAGTTTAAGTTTGATCACGACTTATTCAGAATACAAATAAAGCCTTATAAAGACTAATCGTGGGCGTGTACATCATTATATATATCATTTCTGAGTTAGAAGTTTCTTAAAAAGATTCGGTTTTAACTTAGGTACTCAATCTGTAGCATGTCCCTACATATTTACACGAAAATAATGTTTAACAGCATCTCAGATCAAATCAAACATCTGCAGATGAGCGGGCCATCCAACTGCCACGCACATTCTGAACGGAGCAACTCAATTGTAGGAACAATATTTATCCTACAAAATGAAGGGGTCCCTTGTTGGGGTCGCATTCAATTTGTGTTTTGTCAATGATGCGCGCTCGATTTAATGGCAGGTGACGTTTATCGCTTGCACCCCCCTGTTTTTGAGTAGGCAGCGTAGTCGGCGCGCGCGCAAGTGATTGAGGATAGTAATTATGGGTCTGGACACTTTTTTTATTCGATTTTGTAGGTTTTGCTTACTTTCCTTGGTTCAACTCTTGTGTAACCGCAATGCTTATAATTTCTGACTTGAATTTTTGTTGCGCCATTTTTATCTATATTAATAATTTCGTTCAGGGCTACGGTAGACTCGATCGAAACCTTATATGAATAACAAAGCATAAAAAAATATTGATTTCGAGTCGACAACATATATCCGCAAAATTCGGATTAAGGAGAATTTCGTTAAATTCTAATGGCACTGACAAACAAACCGCAGTCGCCATCTTGGGCAAGTAGTTAATAAGGCCGCGTTCCGTAACAGATAATTCTGCTGAAAGTGATTCAAGGAGTTTATTATCATACAACCTCCTTGAAGTGATTACAGTGCTGACAGGGCGTATGACAGTTGCATGATAGTTGGGACCAGTATCGTTTCGGAACGCGATATTTATTTCGCTTTTTTCACGTTCCGTTGCATCATATAGGTACGCCTCGCCAATTAACACATCGCGTACGTCGCGCCAAAGAAGTAGCCATCACAAAGAACTGTGACTCATTTGACTGTGTAAAACGAAACGTTTATATTAATAACACAAAATCTTTTTCTGCCTAGCCTTTTCCCAAGCTATGTTGGGGTCGGCTTCCAGTATTACCGGATTTAGCTGAATACCGTATTTTACATAGAGCGACTGCCTATCTGACCTCCACAACCTATTGCTAGGTAATACAGTATTCCATAGTAAGACTGGTTGTCAGAATTGTAATGACTTAACGACTATCAAAGATCACTGTATGACAGTCGGGACCAACGGCTTAACGTGCTTTCCGAGGCACGGAGGGGTCTCGATATGTTTTACAAATGGTCACCCATCCACGGACCAACCGCGGCGAGCGCGGCTTAACCTTTTACTATCGGTCAAACCGTACGGCTTACACTTAGCCACGAGCCCCTCCTAATAACACAAAATGTACTTATAAAATATATGTGTAGTCTGTAAGGTATATATCTATGGGCCTAAGTAGCCTGAAAATGCCGGCAACATTGAGTTAATCATAACAAAACTTAATACTTTTCTTCAGTCGTTGACGTTTCGCGAAAATATTGTTTTTGAAACTTTTTTTATGATAAACTCCTTTTTTATGATAAACTCTTTGTTGTGTTCTTTCTTTAAACCTGAGATTGGCCAATTGCGATAACAACCATAGAAAAAAGAATACTAACCATAACAAAAATCAATGCTGTCAGTCAGCGGTAATTTTATTTCTTAATTACATATTATTATTATTATATAAACGTCTTGCCGGAAACATTGAGTTAATCATAACAAAACTTAATACTTTTCTTCAGTCGTTGACGTTTCGCGAAAATATTGTTTTTGAAACTTTTTTATGATAAACTCTTTGTTATGTGTTCTTTCTTTAAACCTGAGATTGGCCAATTGAACCGATATTATAGAACCGATGACTACAGAATATTTACCTACATTGTGTATCATGAGTCACATTTAAACCGAGCGGAGCCGGGTTTTCATCTAGTAATAAATAATAGATAAATAACTATATACTTATGTTCTTTCTGATAATAGCCTTTCGCTTTTAATTCGTGCATGCAGTTCTAGATGTTAGGTACTTTAGTAACAAAGAGTTGAACGTTTTTTGGGGTCATGGATGTTGTATGCAAATAAATATGCTAGTTTTTTTTACTAAAATCTCTTGCAGATTTTTATTTGTTTTTTTTTATACATTTTATTTAACAGAAATGAGATTTTATTCATCTTTCTTTTTGTATCCGCTCTACTCCTCTCCCCTTCGTAACTGTTTATTATACCATCTTTACTTTCATTACTTCATTTTCCTATCACTGATAAGTCAGTGAAGTAATCACAATCAGTGGCTCCGTACCGCTGTCACTGACACCCCACCCCGCCCGGTAGCACTACATACAAGCATTAAATATGTTAAAACGGGATGAGTGTTGTTTGTTTAGCATTATTATCTCTTTCTATTGTCCGTATGTCGACTGTATTAAAATGTAATTTCATTTAGAGGGGCTTCTTTTATTTCATGAATACGTTTATGATGGATTATGAATGGATAAATACCCTTTTTTGAATACCGATTTTATATAGTCTTGTTTAAAATTGACATGATAATAATAGCCAGTTTTGTCCGTATCTTCACAATTTTTTCTAGTACAATTCGTATCGTATTAACCCAGAGTCGAAAAGTATATTTAAACGTAGACTTTTTCGTACCTGGTTATACTGTATTGACGTACTGCCCAGATGTTCGGGGAGCGGTGGTCGGCGATCGAATCCGTGTTTTTTTTAATATGCCAGTTACTATAAGGAACATAAATAAATTAAAATATCTATAGGGTCTTACTCGGTTCGTTAAAATTTTATTTTATTACATTTCTAGTACCTACTCATCATGTGCCTAGCCTTTCCCAAGCTATGTTGGAGTTGGCTTCCAGTATTACCAGATTTAGCTGAATACCGTATTTTAATGGAGCGACTGCCTTTCTTACCTTCACAACCCATTGCTGGGTAATACAGTAGGTATACCGTTGTAAGACTGGTACTGGACTTGATTTCTAGTACTTACCTAATTCTTAGATATTTGTGTAGAGTTCGCTTTGTGTAGATGTTGTAGTCTTTTGATTGTAAACCTCAGGTTTCTTATTACGCGTTTCATTCATGCTGTCATAACGTTTGTCTTTAAAGGGGACAGACAGAAAGGTTCTTTTCTGAAAATATATTTTCGTTCCCTATTCATAATCCTCGTGTAATAGTCGACGTCTTTATTTGGACACAATCCTTTTATTATATTATAGCGTGGTAAATTATCTCAACAATTATCTAATCCTTTATAAAAGCACATCCATTATTTGTCATTGATAGCCGCAATTTCCTCCCTCACCACAGACAGATTACCCCGTCAAATACGCATAACTTAATACAATTATAAGAATTCCCATAATTTTCTAACACGTGTCTAACCAATAACTAAAATTATTTTCTAACCTACAACAATACTGAACTACGATTCTGATTTATTTCTCCATAGTAATATAAACTTTATGCATTTAGTGATAGGGCTGTTTTTCTATTCTTCGGAGTATATCTGTCAAAATTTGTCAAAAATGCCTCGGCACGTGACACGGTGACAGTGTTTACGCTTGGGATTCAACGGGAATCGAACCAACGACTCAGGAGGATTGGCACGCGACTGGTGTAGCGTCCGCTACGGTTTATACCTACGTCTTTATTATAAGTTTTTGTGCTGTTGTGGGAATTGATATAGCCAACGGATATTTTTGAAGCGTAACTCAAAATAGAGTTTCGAAAGTAATAAATCAAAAGTTATAGAACTTAGAACTATGAACCAGTTCTTTTCGTAGAACACACGTGACGTTTATGTCAAATAGCAATCATTATTTTTACTCATAACTAGCTTATTTCGGCTACACTGTGCCATACACAATATAGGGAAAAAAAATTGGTAATGCAAGATGTACTGTATAACACAATTTCTAGTCGGCCACCTATAATACTCCCAAGTGTCTGGAACTCTGGATTTATATTTTTAACTTGCGGACCCGCCCTGGTTTTGCCCGTGTATTAAACATATAAATCATCCTCCTGTATCACTCTATCTATTAAAAAAGTCGCATGAAAATCCTCTATGTACTTTGAACATCATACAAGCAACTTTGTTTTAAACTTTGTAGTGATGAATGTGAATGGAGTGTGAATGATTAATTAAAATATTAAAACCCGACATATTTTAACACCCTCGAATATATTAAGACTAATAACAACCAATTCCACTTGATTAAGCATTCGTTTCTAATAAAATAAACGCGCTAACGCCATATGGGCAGGCGACGCGCGTGAAATTAAATCAAAACATTCTGATGAAAAAAATGCAGTCATTATTACCAGTACATTGCGCGCCACCCTTTAATTGGTACTGATGTTCATTGGGACAGGTCCTTTAGTACCAAGTGCCACTTTTATGTGTAGATAAAAATACAATACTTATTTTCCTAGGAATATGCTACTTATTGAGCGAGTTTTAGAATTTCAAATGGTTCTTGTATGGATGCAATTAGAAGTACGTGTGAGCTTTGTGTGTGACCTCAATATATGTCTGGCTTATTTCTTTTATTAAAAAAACGGCGCTCACACTAAGGAATTTAATCCTTGTGTCGCGGGGGTTTCACAAATATTCAAATCACATGCGTAAAGAACACCCAGATTCGGAACAAGCATCTGTGGATCACACAAATACTTGTCTCATGCGGGGATCGAACCCGCAGCACGTCGTGCACAGTGGTAATTAGCGTGGTGACCTATACCACTCGGCTATCCGTGTAGTTAAAGTCAAGTCAAGTCAGTATTAAGAAAAATCGATCCATTTTTTATCTGAGCTGTTTCTATATGAATGTTATATACAACATGTAACAAAAACCCTGTCCAATCCTTGAGAGTATTATTCGGTATCGTGATAACTAATAAAATAAAGAAGCGGCGGTAGCCTAATGGCTAGGGCATCGGACTTGGGATTATGTGGTCACGTCCCTATTACTCTAGCGACGTGAATCCACTCGTAACACAAGCGTATATTAGCTTACCACGAGGGGTTAACAAGAATACTAGTAAATTGCGACCCACATTGCTTGTAAGGTTTAAAAAAAATACATCTACCATTAAGAGCATCCGATCATACTCGTAACTTTTTGACAATCTCAGAGTTTGCTAAGTTTGGATTTTTTCTACGTTATTTTGACAAGCATTTCAGCCAATTTTTTTTGCCTGAGGCTGATTTCATCTCGCGTGAAGATCTAGAAGAAGAAGAAGAAGAATTTATTTATTTGCTCGAAATATAGTTATACAGGTCTTATAAAAATAAATCCAGTTCTTAGATATTTCGCCTACTTAGTTCGGCATGCAAATTTGAAACAATTAGTAAAAAAAAAAATAATTCAGACAAAATAAATTTAACAAACACAACTAAATTTGACAAATTCTTTACTAACTACTTTACATTTTTGGTATATATTATTATTATTCATATGTATAGATAGTTGTTCCTACTAACACAACTCATATTTAGAAAACAAAAAAAGGAAATTTAACATATTAAATCGTTTTTTTTTCTTTTTTAATTTATAGCTAATAATAAACAAATAATATACATAAGGTAATAAAAGTACGTTTATGTGTTTGTATAATAATAGGAGGGACATAACTCTAAAGAACCCTAAAGTAGGTATCTAAAGTAGGTACATAAATATGTTACTTAAGTAGGTACTTAGATCAATTTAATTCAAATTTTTTATTTATTTTATAATTTAAAAAGTCATTTACATTATAAAAACAGTTTTCATTTAGCCATTTTTTTAATTCCTTCTGGAAGTATTTAGTAGGCAATTCTCTAATGTTTCTTGGAATAGAATTAAAAATCTTTACTGCCATAATGCTACTATTTTTGTGACAAAATGTTGTACTGCACATTGGAATATCTAATTTAGTAGGATCCCTTGATAGTTTTCCATGTTTATTTGAATTTTTAAATAAGTTTGGATTTTTCTTTACAAAATTGCCTATTTCCATAATGTATAAATCTACTAGTGTTAGGATCTTATGTTCTTTAAACCATGGTTTACAAGAATCTAATGGTTCAATTCCAAAAACTGATCGGACGCATTTTTTTTGTACAATAAATGCTTTATTGAAGTTAGTTGAGTTACCCCAGATTATTAAACCATATCTAAGTACAGATGTTACGTAGCCATGGTAAGCCAAAAGGGCGGCATTGACCCCAACGGTTTTTCTCAGGTTTCTCAATGCAAATGCAAAGCTGTTTAGTTTATTGCATAAATTATTTATGTGTTCTTTCCAGTTGCAATTTTTATCTAATATAATTCCCAGAAACTTTGTATAATTAATTTCATCTATTTCATTATCTCGTGCAATAACTTTAAATTCTTCATTAACCATTTTATAATTAGAAAATTTTATACATTTAGTTTTAGATATATTTACACATAAGTTATTTACTTCAAGCCACCATAGGACAGATTCTACAGCGGCATTTACTTTATTTTCATATAATAAATCTTGTTTATCTTTAGTTATAATAAGTGAAATGTCGTCTGCAAATAATACACATTTATGTTCTATAACTGTTGGTAAGTCATTTATATAGAGAAGAAAGAGAAGTGGCCCCAAAATACTACCCTGTGGCACCCCAAATTCATTTCTCTTATAATTTGACCTATACTTTATGACTTCTTTGTCTTCATTGAAGCCTAAAACTTCCACACATTGCTTCCTATCACTGAGGTAAGTTCTGAGCCAATTTAACGCGTTTCCTCTAATCCCATAAATTTCGCATTTTTTTAATAAAATATCATGTTTTACGAAGTCGAAGGCTTTGCTCATATCAAAAAATAAGGCAGTGACAGATACTTTATTATCTATGTTTTCAATTATTGATTTTGTTAATTGATAACAAGCTAGTGCAGTTGATTTCCCCTTTTGGAATCCATTTTGCTCAGTACGTATTATATTAAATTTATCAATAAATGAAATAAGTCTATTATACATGGCCCGTTCAAATATTTTCGATATTGTGGGTATTAAGGTAACAGGGCGATAATTGTTTAAATCAAGTTTATTACTTTTTTTGTATATGGGCTTTACTATAGATAACTTCAATTTCATAGGGAATTCCTCTGCAAAAAAACTTGTGTTAATTATATGTGCTATAACAGGAGATAGTATATCAGCACATGATTTTATAATATGTGTTGGGATATCATCATATCCCACTGCTTTAGTATTGTTAAGAGTTGCAATTATTTTTATAATTTCATTAGTAGTACAGGCCTCTAAGAATATACTGTTGCTAATTTTTTTAATTTTATCTATGTTATTTTCTTTTTTAGAAGTTATATTAATATTTGTAGTATTAATAAAGTGATTATTAAACGCTTCTGCTATTAGGTCTGGTTTGTTTATAGTAATATCATTTAGGTTTATTGATTCAATAAATTGTGAATTTCTGCAATTAGATTTATTTTTAATCAATTTCCAAGTTGCTCTACATTTATTTTTTGCGTTAAGTATAAAATTATTTGAAGTTTGTTTTTTAGATATATTAATACATTTATTTAAAATTTTTGCATATTTATTGTACTTTCCTTTATTTTCTACTGTTTTATTTGTATAGTATTTAGATTTCAGGTGCCTTTTTGAATGACATGATTTTCTTATACCTTTAGTTATCCAGTTTAAGGAAGATGGTTGATACTTTACTTTTAATCTTTGAATTGGAAAGTTTAACTTGAAAAATAAACAAAATATATCATAAAAGTTATTGAATGCTTCATTTGGGTCTATTTCGTCATAAACATTTTGCCACGACATGCTAAGAAGACATTCTCTAAATTTTTCCATATATTCTGAATTATAATTTCTTTTGAATATAAAATAGTGAGGTCTATCAAAGTGTTGCGGGTTTGATTTTGATTTTGTTGGAAATGGTAATAACTGTGCAGTATTATGGTCTGATAAGTGTAATTCATTCGTTTCACCTATTGCTTCAGTTATATTGCTAATTATGTGATCTATACAAGTATTTTGTCTAGTTGGTGTGTTAATTTTTAGTGTAAGATTATAGTTCAAAATTAATTCTTTTAATGCATTACTATTTTTGTTATTAGTAATAGTATTTATATTCAGATCACCAGCAATTATTATTTTTCTATTTGTTTTATTAACTATTTTATACAATAGTGACTCTAGTTTATTAAAAAAGATTGTAATATTTGACTTAGGTGTTCTGTAAATACATATTACAATACAGTTATAAGATGGTATTTCTATACCGCAGCACTCAAACTTTTTATCAATAGATATCTCTTGACATAATTTAATTATTTTGAAGTCTAGAAAGTTTTTAATTAAAATACATACACCACCCCTATTTTCTCTTTTTCTTGAATATGAGGTAGCAAGTGTAAAGTCATTTATACATATATTAATTTCATTATTAAATTTAACAAATGTTTCTGAAAAGCATAATATATGGACTGTCTTATTGTTAGTAGTAAAATCATTTAGGCATATTTCTATTAAAGGAAGTTTATTTAAAAGTCCAGCAATATTCTGATGAAGAAGTCTCACTTTATGATTTTCAGGTTCATTTTTATTTGTAATTAATTTATTTGTACCTACTATTCGAGAAAAAACTGTTCTTTATAATCATTACAATTTATAACATTTAAAGCATTTTCTCTACTTCGGCTACTTCTTTCTTTAACATTCTCAATTTTTTTATAATAGCAGTAGTAGTATTTTAAATTATCAAATATGTTTTTCATTTCTATAATAATATGTGGTGTCTTAACTGTTTTCTAGAAATCTTTGAGTTACATTTTATTTTAGTTTATAAATATAATTATTTTCATTGCAAGTTATGTACAGGGTAAAAAGTAAACATGAGAGTATAGTAAGTTTCTGTTTAATATAATTATTCGCATATTAATGACCTCAAATTGGCAGAATAACTACTCCAAACATTAAAAAAACTTTAACCGTTACGCATAACACAAATGTGGTTTCGTTGTATCCTCTCGGGAGACCCGTTACTGTTCCCGCGAGAGTGTGACACCGACACCGGCTGAGGGTCATGTCACGACATACGCATGCGCCAATATTTAAGAATAGAAAGTAAATTTAACATTCTGCAAATGATGTGATGGATGGATTTCGTATCATTGCGTTTTTTATTGTACGTTTTTGTGTCTGATGATCTTAAAAGACTTTCTCTAGCAGTGGATGTCCTGCGGTTGACCTACGGCAGTCCTGGTGGGAAAATGCGGGCTTATTAGTACATATATCGCATTCGGAATTCGTCTTGTATTATGCTTATTTTGGATTTGACACTTGGAATTGAATATTATTTATACTTAAGTACTCCTCTCCTCCTACTTAAATACTCCTTGTGTAAGGTGGACGTGTAATGAGGTATTTATCGTCTTCCCCCAAATCATACATAATTTGAAGAATAATGGTTCAGGGTACAAAAAATGGAGGGCTCATTGCACGGAAATATAAACTGATGACTTTAAGAAATGGTTTTTTTTATTCGTCTTACTGTATGTATAGTCCTTGATGTCGAAGCTGTCTGTTATTATCTTCTTAATTAGCGCAGCGAAAATTTACGATTATAGCTTGATAGTTAATGTTCTGCTAATGTCTGCCTTGAAGGTAATTTGGTGTAAATAATTGCTACCTGAATGAAATACGGTTCTGGTGTTTAAAAGCCAACTGGCTATGCTAAAAAAGGTCACAGGTTTTTAATTGACTTGACAAAAATAATGTTATACTTATTTACATTCAATAGAACGCCTGTCTGTAGCTAACAGGACTATTTAATGATGAATGTCAAGCTATAAATTTTGGTAATAGGGACGTTTAAGGTGTGAAAGGTATTGTGACAGCAGAGAAAACTACTAAGTATTCGTTAAAGTCTTAGAAAATAAACCAATAATTTATTTCTACGATTTTGAAACTCGATTCAACTACGCCAATGCTATGAGGCTTCATGACGTTGTACTTCTTATAACATTATACAATATGATGATACGAGGCCGACCTCGGCGAAAGTGGTCTGACCTAGTCAGATATAATAATAGCTTGGGACAGCTCACACGCGGCTATCTCCCATCGATCCCAAACTAGGCAGAGCCTGTAGATATGCAGGAGACGTGGTCAGAAATCGCACTCACAGAAGCGGGAATAAGAAAGGGGAAGACGTGGCTTAGCTCACAACCAGATTGACTGTTCTGCAGATAGCCGTGTGGTATAGGTCACCACGCTAATTACCACTGTGCGCGACGTGCTGCGGGTTCGATCCCCGCATAAGACAAGCATTTGTGTGATACACAAATGCTTGTTCCAAGTCTGGGTGTTCTTTGTGCATGTGGCTTGAATGTTTGTGAAACCCCCGCGACACAAGGAATAACTTTCTTAGTGCGAGCGTCGTTTTTTAAAAAAGGGAAAGAGATCCCACTACAGGTGAAAAAATATAAGGTTTTAAGTATAAACCGTATAAAATATAATCGATTTCAAAGCTATCAAAATACCACGGCATGTTTTACAATGCCCTACTAAATTGAAATCCCCTATGACATTTGTCAGTCGGTGTGACAGAGCGCGGAGTGTCGGACTGTCATACGACACGTTATATGCACGAAATTATAAAAATAGAAAGTTTATTCACATCTGCCACTGAGATTGGATATGGGTCATGGTGTGGTAGAAGAAAGATAGTCAGTTAAGTTGTGCGAATAGTCTACCGATAGCGTAAGATGAGTTTGAAGAAATATTTGGATCTCACTGCACGTCAACTCAGCTTATTGCGGTCCCTTGCTGGATATAGGCCACCTTCCGCATCTAGTTCGACCTTTTTAGGTTATCAGTCCATCTGGCCGGGAGGCGGAGGATGTGTGCGTGTGCTACAAAATCATGAGATGTTAGTTGTCATAGCAACCATGCTAGGCAAGCGGGTCGGTGACCGCAGTTTGGGATTCATTTTTTAAGAGAACGCTGCTGGCTTACGACCCCCACATCTAGAGAGGGGAAGTTTTATTCGAAGCCAAAATGCCGAAGCAACCCAACGTTTAGGAATCACTCCTTAAGGATAAGATAAGCTATCATTTATTTGCTTGAAATATGGTACACAAGTTGTTAAATAATGGTTATACAGAACATGACATATTTCACCCTAGTACGGGTATACAAACATAATTGAATTGAATTTTGCTAGCACTAATAACTACATACTAAATTTTATATTGAACATTTCATTATCATGTTGATATCGTGATGCGTGATGCCAAATAAGTTGCTGTGTGCTTCGCTATAGTTTGGGTATCTCTACCACTTTAGCGTTATGTTCAGCCTAGCTTTTCCAATTTCTCTCAGTGGTTAAATGCAATAGCTGGTCATCAGCAGAGACGTGACAGTACCATTGTTTCAGGAGAACTTTGTTTCGTTAATCTGTATTGGCACTGAACTGTATAAGGTATGAGTACCTACATACAAGACATGAAATATTAAAATACTAATATGTTTACATGATTTACAGAACATATAACTTGAACACGCCAAAGATAAATATTGTCCATAGACATGTACCATTTTGACGTGCCCTGGCGTTGTGACACTACTTGGGTCCCAAGTGACGTCTGTCTGTCACATGATAGTGACACCGAGGGCTCACATGTTGGCTTTATACAAAACGTGCAAATTGTATAAATAGAAAGTTTATTAACATCTGGCCTCCTGTGTATTTCGTGTCCGTTTGTCTGTGGACGTTCGGTCACTGATATAGCTTCGTTAGTAAGCAAAAGTATAAAATTGCGAAAATGTTAAATTCTGATCATAATTATATAACCACTGTTTCTTTAGCTAGGTTTAGGAGGGGCTCGTTGCTAAGTGTAAGCCGGTACGGTTTGATCGATAATAAAGGTTAAACCGCGCTCGCCGCGGTTGGTCCGTGGATGGGTGACCATTTGTAAATATATCGAGACCCGATTTAGCTGAATACCGTATTTGTTAAATACGGTATTCAGCTAAATCCGGTAAGACTGGAAGCCGACCTCAACATAGCTTGGGAAAAGGCTACGCAGAAGAGTTTCTTTAGCTAGGTTTAGTTTGTATTATAGCATCTGAAAACTTTATGATTTTTTTGTGAAAGTTTATAGTCGGGTGTAAGTACATGATTATCTAATTCAAAACAGGAACGCATGAATGTAGGAAGCAAATCAATGCTATACCGTAACTTAATTACCAATTTAGATATAGTAGTAACACAACTTGCCCTTCGTGAGCTTCTAAATAAATAGCATTGCGATAAAATTTCTGCCAATCCTACTACATCTCAAATCTAACAAAGCGTAATCAACCAAAACACGGTAATAATACAATCGGCTAACATCTCAATCGGCGCCCCGCGGCGTCGCCCGCTGTTCTGTTGTGCCGCGCCCACCGTAAGCTTTTGATGGATCGCGGCGTGCGGCCATGTTGGGGGCTCGAATATGGTCAATATATTTTTATTGTGTTATTTAAATTTATTCGTTTATTATGAGAGTGTATGAGTGGAGTACATAAACCAATAAGTAGTTGATGTTAGTTTTCTTTTTAGTGGTAATGACTAGCTTTCGTCGAATTCAAATGGTCAGTTTTTGGGGTTTTTCATATTACATTTGTGTTAAATAAAGCAACTGCTACTGTTATTCAATAAAAGGCTTTTTTACCTGTGTATAGACGAGAATAGCTTTCTGATTGCCATTTTTGCTAAAAGATTTTCTCGAATCTTTCATTTTATGCACAGAATTGTTTATAAATTTTGAACGTTTCTGTTTCAAGGCACTTGGATTGCCCAGTCTTCATCATCATCCACAGGCCTTGTCATCCCATTGCTGGGCATAGGTCTCTCTTTTCACACATGCCATTCTCTCCGGTTCTGTCTGATAAATACAATTTCACGCGATTACTTTTTGTTGGAGTAAGTAAACCGTTACATTCTCAATTCGATATTAAAATTTATAATCAATTTCGTTGTGTTTTAGTTCAAAGAAAAATATCAATATCAAATTGCAACAACACCTGTCTTTTAAATGTACTTAAAAGATATCTTGTACAGATAAAACGGCTTCCTTTGAAATAAATACTTAGGTACCTTTTATAGATTTCACTTATATCCGCTTTAAGATACGTATACCGAAACTTAGCTGGTCTGGTAAAGAGCCTACATAAAAATACTTATTACTTGCCTTATCTTTCTTACTTATCAGTTATCAATAAAGAAATTTCTTTTTTAACCTCAAATAGCGACTTAATTGTTACTGTGACTAACTTTCGTACATTTTCTATTCAATTAAAAAAAAGGTTTATCTTTATTAACCCTATCTCGCCACGCTTTTCAGACCAATAGTGTATTACAATTTTAATCAACCCTCAGAAGTCTTTGCTCGGTCTTATCGACCGCGTTAAGTGCCGTGCGAAACAACCAGGTGTGGTTCACGCGGCCCCGCTCCACCCACGTGAGAGATGTCACACTTGCACGCTAAATTGGGGGTAAAATGAACTGCAGTTTTGATTTTAAGATTATTTCTGCGAGGGCTGAACGTTTTGTGTGGGGAGAGGCGGCTGCAGTGGTCAGCGATTGGATTGTTATTATATTTTGTTGAGGCCTTTGTTTTGATTGAGATTAGACGTCGAAAAGCTGATGGCGAGGTCGGTAATTAATATTTTGTATTTGTTTGTATAGGAATATTTGCGTCGTTGTCAGATTACAGTTCAAAATGCTCTTTAAAGATTTAGAGAGTTCGTACTCTTTAAATCAGCTACTGATTGCCGATTGTACTATTAATAACTTAAGCTACTTATTTAAGTTAATTAATTAATCAGTTATGATTTAACAATATCTTGTTTATGAACTTAAGCTTAAACATGTTTGTGAATAACTCACTTCATTTCCATCCACCTCTTTAGTCCATAAGCTTATTTTATTCTGTATCTATAAAATGCTTACGTATAGCAATCAAAGCACGCCTCTTTCGAAATCATATATTATGATTTCTATTGCTACTGTAATCAAATCATACGTAACTCGAGAACATTGTTTTTTTAAGCGAATAATCGAATCGGACGGAACGATCCAATACATCGAAACAAGCGATTATCGCTTCGCCATCGCTAAGTAGTTGCGACAGCCGCGAGTAGGAGGGTATGCGACTAGGGCGTGTAAACGAGACAAGTGTATTGTTGATAAAGTGTGTGACAAGGACAGCAGACGTGCTTGAAGTGCATTCGCATAACAGCGACAGATTGGCGCGCACATGTCGAGTTACGATGTTCTTTTTGCAAAGAGTGTTTAGTGCTGGCCTTGGTATCGATAACATAGAACAGTATATTAATGCTGTGTTTTTATGGAGACTACCCTGTCATTTATTTTTATAACGTTTTTAGTACAATACCTTATGTGATGAATTTATTTGTTTCAATTTCAAAATGGCATGAGTGCAAATACCTGCAGCATTTTCTATTTACGCAAATAGAAAAAACTTGAAGAAATAATCGACAGACGAATATTTTAAAAAGTATCGAAATTTTCTAAAATCTTTACCCTTCCCACCTGGAAAGTAAAATAAATTTACGTTTATCGACAAAATATCTTTAAAATCTACAACATCCCTACGTAAGCTTTCAAGAGGACACATGAAAGGGGAGCGGCGGGTCGTACGGCAACGCTTGTTTGTGCGATTTAATTTCATTTATCAACGCATTACTTACCGGGAGGGAATTACTTATCCGGATTACCCTGATACCCCGCCTTCCCCTCGCTACTTTTCGTATGTAAATACACAACGGGATCTGAATTTTTGAGTAGTGTTTATGAAAAGGCACATGGTCTTCTGTTTGGTCGGTAAAGTGCGTTCTCAAACTTTAACGTTAGCTGGTTTCAGATGTCTGTAGTGGTTTTTATTATCAGGATTTAAGGATATGATAGTGATTTGAGTCCATAAAAACGACAATTCCAACAAATTACTAACTACAAAAGGTGCAATTAAGCGGCGGGTGCGTAATGGCTAGGACATCGGACTTGCAATCATGTGGTCGCGGGTAAGAACCGCTTTACCGTCTTGAACCCACTCGTAACACATTTTTTAGTTGCCCTATCTCAACCTACTGAGAGAAATTGTCCAACGTACCTACTGATAAGTGATTAACCTATTACTTTTTGAGTTTTGTTCAAGCATATTGCGAGCCTATGAATTTTAAAATTTAATTATATCTGACACCATTAGATGCTATGCGATGTTCTAATTTCATTACTAATCTCCAAATCCAAAACTATCCATTCCATATTAAGGAATAAGAAATGAAGGAAATAAACATCTCTTAACACATCAGCTCTGAATTTGAGCATTTGCCAAATTAAAATGCTAGCACTCCCAAAAATTTGTTAAAAGCTTATCATAGCTGATCAAATTAGTCTAAAACATTATGTCATTAGCTGTTAATTGATAACAATAATTAGGGATAGGCGATTAAACATGTTTAGTATCAGGTGAATGGCAAATAAATTGTTTAGAAGATTCCAAAGAATTCGGTAGTTTTATAACCACTTTGCGTAACTACGAAATGAATTTCACGCGTGCCTCGAGTATTTGGAATTTGATTGCGGTTTTATTTGTTTCTTATGATATCTTAAGCGGTTGTAGAAACATTCTGAGATTATTAGGTTTTTTTGGACTTGAAAACACCTTTAGACCAGGGCCGAAGCCTTCAAAATTTGTAAAAAGTGAAAAAAAAATACAGTAGGATGAAAGCCATTAGAAAAGGAGGGGAAAATGATAAAAACGAAAGGAAAAATAAATTACTGGAAATCAAGATAAACCATTTTTTACCCTTAAACCCCCCCCGTCCCCCACTTCCCGAACTCGGATCGACCGTAATTTATTTTTCCTTCATTTTTATAATATTCCCCTCCTTTTCTAATGGGTTTCATCCTACTAGTATTATTTTTTTTGGTTTTAAAAATTATCGACCCTGGTCTACTTGTTTAGCTTACATATTAACTCTCGTTTTTCCTTTCAGTGCTTTGTTTTTAATCGTTTTTCTGCTCTTCGTCTTTAATCTTATTGCATATTAAAAATCTTGTAACTAATGCGAGGAGGAGGGATAGGCGATTGTTATGATAATGTTAAAATCGACTCTATACAAGATGTACTTATCACCCCATTTTGGATATACATATATACCATTTCGGTAACAACCTATATATGCCCCAAAATGATTAAAATTGGAACACAGTGCTGTCAGCTGAATAATTTTCTTAAATCCGTAAACTGTAAATGATAATTTGCATTTAATAAAATGTTAAGTAGTGTCTTAGTTACAAGCCATTAGTTCCCTGTTAACGCGGTAGTTTACTAATTAGTTTGAAACATTCAGGACTGATTGCCGAGCTGCATTAAAATACTCGAAGATTGACTTATATTTGTTTTCGAAATTGCGATTAAATTTTCGTTGAATAATAATACAGTGTAGTTGAATTTAAATGAAAAAAATCTAGATATGCAAATAATTAAAAAAAAACAAAATTTTAAATAATATTAAAGCATTGATTGAGATTTATTTTTCATTTACTTAATTAATACATAATAAAACGAAATTCTGAAGAAAATAATAGTAGGCAATAGCTTCTTTTCTTTTTATACCAGTTTGATAAATCAATTAAAAGATTTAATTAATAGAATTATGCAACCAATCCTTTTAAATCGAGATTTTGAATTAATGAATATAAGGTGCTGGCCAGACAGAAAAGACGCAAGACAAGGGCGGGGCGCGGACCCGTCGCAGAAAGGGCGCCGTCACGACTTTTTAAAATATATAGAAAAGACACGGACCCGTCGCAGGCAGGGCGCCACGACTTTTTATGGCGCGCACTAGAAGCTTTTCCCGGCATTCAACCGTCCGATTTTGATACGACAACATGTCTTCTTCTGAAGATGTACTTGCACTGGTGCATCTCGCTAATATACAGAGGGTTTTTCTCAATTAATTCACAAAACTGAATATTATAAGCTAGGTCGTCACGCATTTTTATGAAAAAAATTATAACAGCTCAAAACATGACGCAACCATTCAGTCTCAAGATGGTACGCGTGACTGTGCGACGCGAGCGAGCGAGCGAGACCCTCCCGGCAGGCATGCCACCCCGCGCCCTGTCCTCGCACCCACCTCGTCCGTGCCCCGTCTCTCCTGTGTGTTTTGAACAAAAGGCGCAGACGTAAAAGCGTTGCGCCCGCGCCCCGTCTTTTCTGTATGTTTTGCGACGCGACGCTTCTATACATTTTGTATGAAAGGGACGCGGAAGAGACAAATGTCCGCGCCCCGTCTGCGTCTTACGTCTTTTCTGTGTGTCCTGCGCCTAAGTCGTAATATTATCTTAAACCATTCTCCTATTAAAGATTCAACTGTAGTATTGTATGTAACCTGAGTTGATAATGTCGGCACTTTTAAATAGGGTCCTAAGCTTTCAAACAGTAATCCTGTCAATCTGATTTAACCGTAGCCCCAAAAGAAAATAAGCTTCTCTCTGTTATAGGTATTTTGTCTTGTTTAATACGAACCTGTTACTATATTCTTAAATTTTAAATATATTTTTTTAATTCCGAGATATTTGTATTGTTAGACAAATGGTGCCTACGGTGTTGTATGAATTATTTATCGACAATTTGGTTTTTATTTGGATCCTTGTTTAAAATTACTTTATGCATTTAATTAATCAGCTTTTTAACTTTATTAGTCTTCAATGACACCTTTTTATAACTCCCAATTTTTTTTAAATGTGATTATTATTTGAAATGTTTCTTTAGCACAAGTGTCGAAAACGTGTTGTGTTAAATCAGCCCGTAGCTTACTTGATATTTTTATTAGCACACCCAAAGTCCCTTTCAACTACATATTAATATCCAGTCGGAGAGCCCCACATTACATTTCTATTCACGCACAACTAAACCAACAATGTGCCGGGGGCGCGAATTTGTTTAAAATTTACATATTTATTTGCGTTTATTAAAGTGAAATAAATTTGATGTCTCAATGTGCCCCCTTTATGGTTCATATTAAATCTATATGGTTTATGACGCACTAGTTTATGGGTGTAACACCTGTTAAGGTAATTCTAAACATGTAATAATTTAATATTAATGTTAAGAAAGGTGATTTCTGATCAAAAGTGCAGTAGGTTGATGAAAATAAATGTCTCTATTCAAATTTCTGAAGTTATTTAACACATTCCTAGTTGTATGTTTGTGCGTGTTAATATATGTGTAATTTCAACATTAGGCCACTCAATAACTGCGTAAGTAAATATAAGTGTGAAGCAATTTAGGTAATGGCTTTTCTGTAATCGAAGTAAATCAAATAATTTATTTCTTTAATCTTAAAATCTTGACGATTTATTAAAATGATTTTCGCACATTAAAAGCATAACACAAACACCTCTATACATGAGAATTTACAAAGTAATATTAATATAAAAATGCCACAATAAAATTCACGAACATATTATTATTGGAGCGGCAATCTGGAGCTTCCTTTTATTACCAACTTCCTTCAATTAAAATAAATCCACACACAAAATTAACATACCTCACACACTTAAAATGCCACAACGATTTTAATGTATGACCAATTTACCCTGCCCTACCCTGCCCCGACGTCTCTAACAAAACGTTCGACAAATGAAGTTTTTTTAGAAATATGAGAGTTCTTATTAGATTGGACGTTTTAAGTCTTGGAGAAATATCAAAGGCGACACAGTGTCCTTAATGGGTATACGTATTTCACCTTGTAAAAGGCGCCGAAATGCGCCCGCGTCGTTTATCTAACTGAAATTAAGAACGAAAACATTTTAAACGAGCCATAAATTTTTCTTAGGTGAGTGCTTTCTTTTAGTGTTGCCAGTGCCGGGTGTTAAATTAGCGTTTTTATTTTCGATTTTAAGTTTACGGAAGTTGATCGATAAGTACTTGTCTTTTAAAATCTTTACCTTGTTATATACTGAATGATGGTGGTTTGTTTTGATAAGATTGTGAAATTTTAGCAAATAAATCTAGAACGGAAGTATTTGCGGTACTTTACTTATCAGAGTATTTTAAATGGCACTTTATTTATTGCTTAAATATACGTTCATAAAAAAAAAAACAATGTTATTTGATTAGTGTGGTTGTGAACAAAAAAAACTCAGATATCCCTGAAAGTAAGGAAATTCATCGTCCTCGCAACACTGATTCGGATAAATGCGCAGGCGCCTTTCGTATGCTCGGTTTCCATTAGCGCGTTTGGATTTAGAACGCGCCGCGATTGGCCGACGGAGGCAATGAATCATGGCGCCGGCGCTGAGGCGACGTATCCACAGGGTGTTCCATACTTCAGATGTCAGATACTGTCTAGTTTAATTATCTTGTAAGACTAGATAGTTTCTTATCTAGAATCTTAATGATTTACATAGAAATAATCTGGAAATATTGCTTCGCTCTTTTTATCCGTAATGTTTTTCAAAAATTTTTGATTACCGCTCGGAGTCAGGAAATGTGGCGGTGTTTACCCCGTGCCTCGGAAAGCACGTAAAGCCGTTGGTCCTGCTCCTGATCTCTCTGCTGTCGTGTCGGTCAACCGTCCCATCGGACTATGAGAGTGAAGGAACAGAGAGTGCACCTGTGTTTACGCACACACTTGTGCACTATAATATCTCCTGCGTACATGGCTGAACTGAAACTTATGCATACCGATCACATTTTGAACATAATACGTCACAACACTTAGTTACTTTTTCTGTATGCACTCCGCTACCTTTATCAAGGCATTGTTTTAACTCACAAAAAATATTTGTACCATACCTACATTTAAAAAAAAACCTAACTAAAAAATTACATCAGTTTAACAGCGTCCTGTACATGCTGTATTAAAATAACATTACATTTCACGTGTGTAGTGAATAGTGACATCGCATTATATCATACAAACTCGCCGAAATCATACATCCATCATTTATAGAGCTGTGCTATTTGTACGAAACATATATCACTCGGAATCTTGCCAACTGTTCACATCCAACATGTGCCATTTTATGTATTTATTTTAACTGGAGTTCCAATAGTGATCTTTTGTTCAAGTTTAAATTTATGCAACATAAAAAAACATTAGCATTCTGCTCTCCTTCTTGATAATTATAACCTACTAGCTTCTGCCCACGACTTCGTCTCCGTGGACCAGAATTGGGTCCAAAAAGAAATGAAAAATATAAAAGTAATGAAAAATGGAATAAAATTTTCACCCGTGCTTGTCTGACTACAGCTTAGCTCGTAAACAATTTTCAATTTTCCCTCGGGAACTACTTAAGGAATCGGGATAAAAGGTAGCCTATGTTCTTTTTCATGTCCAAGGCTACATGCATGCCAAATTTCATCCAAATCCGTTCAGCTGTTTTTGCGTGATTGAGTAACAAACATCCAAACATCTTAAATTTTTAATAGTATAGTAGGATGGGTGTGCGAAATGTCTTATTCCTTCGTCCGTGCAATTTTCGTAAAAAGGGGTACAAAGTTATTGCTTCACGTATTAATAAAATAGATCAGATTTTCTGTTTTGGTGTTAGGTGATTATTTAATTTTTGAAGTCTTGATATATCGTGTGGAAAGACAACGTTTTCCATTATCTTATGTCTGTCACTGAGAGCAGTTCACCTGATTTTTAGTACGTTCTATTAACAATACGTTACGGTTGGTTTACGTGTTGCTGGACTGATTTTTTTTTAATTCGTTCACCTAGAATTCTAACAGCGATTTTTCAATGTAATACATTTTGAAAGCTTGCTTAGGTGATCATTTATTTGCTTGCCTTCACTTGGCTTTACCCCTATTTTTTTTTGTATTAATATATTTACCTCAAATATTAGAAGAATCAACACTATCGTTGAACATTTATAAGCTGTTGTAGAATTTTAACTTATCACCTGATTTATTTTCCCGGTGCGACTCTCAAGTCATTGATGTCCAATAAACAGTATTTTCGCTCACGGTGACTCAGTATAAAGAAAAACAACAGAGAACAATAAACACGTTTATATTTAACTTTATTTTACAAGATTGTTACAATCAATGTCCGGTCATTTACCATAACAGTCATCCTTTAAAATGTGACCTTTAAAGTCTCACAAATATTTAAGATTACAGTATCTTAACCCGTCTCTACAAGGAGGTCTGACATTATCAAAAACTTTACTACCAAACAAACATACTCACGCTTTCCTAACAACCCTTAACGTTAAGCAATACAGACTATAATCCAAAGAACTGGAGGATATTATAATCTTGTATAAAATATATCGTTGCGCGCCAGTGACCAATCACAAGGCGATCCTCGGATTCCAAATTTGAAATTCTTGACGTACCAACGGCGCCATCTTTTTTTCGGTATTTTTTGTATTGTTTTTCTGAAAGGAAAGAACGTTGGTCGTTTTTGATCGGTTTAAAGTCGTTGTTTAATTTTAATTGATGGCATAGTAAATAGTAAAAAGCCACTGGGTTGTAGGTCTATTGTCGATTCCAGCAACCTTGATCCTTGGTATAGTTACATGACTGCCCGGATAGCAAAGTAGTGTACAGTAGCTAGACGTTCAGCACACTAGATCCCCTAGGGATTAAATTTCTTAGAGGGGGTAAAATGGAAAATAAAGAAAGGAAGAAGTCTTTTGGTATTGGTGACAAGAAAAAGTTCCTCAATCATTCTGAAAATTTTGATTTTATTTTTAAAAAAAGTTAACAGCATAATTAAAAAAAAAAAAACATTTATGTAATACTTTTTGTACATTGTTGCACAAAGGCGGACTTAATACCAGAAGGCATTCTCTGCTAGACAACCTTATGGTGATCCAGAGACAAATCATGGTAGATGCACAATAATAAGCTGTATGTTTAAATGTTAATAAACAGATTTATAAATTAATAGGTCTTAAAATTAATACATAAAATAAAAACATATAAAATATTATGTGGCCTCAAACTTTAATTCCACTCAGTTTTGAGTATCCGCCGCTAAGTCTGATGCTGTTTCTGTGACCGATCAGTTAAAATCTGAAAAAAATTATTTAAGGTATCCATTATTCAGTCAGCCAGGTAGCAAGAAGATACCTGAACAGAAGCTGTATTTAAAACAACAGCGTCTAAAGCTTTCACCTTGATCGTCTTACTGCGCAGATTAAATCCTCGTCCACTGAAATCCGCGAATACAAACTAAAGTTATCAGTTACCCTCGCGGGATTCGATTAGGTCTGATGTTCTTAAAGTTTTGATGTTGTAGAATTAGCAGAATTTTTAATACGTTGGTTTAAAATTTGCGAAATTGTAGAGATGCCAATGTAAGCAGTTCTTAGCGGGCTAACAAAGCGGCATAGGATACAAATAAAAGTCAATACAAAACTGTCGTGCCAGCGACAAGTAGACGAAGAAGAATAAGTGTATAATAACTTTCGTGAGACATATTTACTAATGTTTAAAATGATACAGGCTTTACTCTCGTTGAGTATCGGAGCAGACCGGGGTCCATAATCATGAGCTCATGACGCGGCGGTGTCGCGAGAAGAACTGGTAGAAAAATGATTTCCGTCTAAATTATTTAGTGTAGTAGTTTTAAACACACCAGATGAAATTAAGGTAGAATGGTGAACTTAATCCAACGCAGGATTGATGTTTTCACAACAGTCAGTATTTTCCAGGTATCTTATGTAGGTAATATTTTTCTTTATCAAAACCTTAATATTAACCGCAAAGCAAGTTTGAGTACCGCTGCGTTTGGTTACAAGGCGAGTAAATATTTACACGAGTTATAATTGGATGTACCGAGCAGCAAGGTGCTTGCCAAGCAAGATTTTAATATTTTTTACCTCTCCCCCTCTAGTAGGGGTACACAGATTGTTCTCGCTATGATTGGTTATTACATTCAATATTAAATTATTAAAAATCGCTGTAAATAACTCAATTATATCTTCTCAAATTATTTGGTCTACGAAGTGATGGAATATTTTCTGAAGTATTCAACCGATTGAAGTTCGATCCCGCTAAGAAGCATCTGATATAATAATATGTCACACAGAATTGTTCATCGTTGTATTTTTTGTTCTATACATATTCATAAAAGTTTGCGTTTGCATTCGGAGCTTTGAAAAGATTTATATTATATTTTACACGGTAAGCTCGTCTCGCCTCGGGGCAAGATTGACCATCAAAACATGTATCACAGAAGCCATTGAAAAACATAACACGCCTTGTTTGTGTTCAATTTGGATCTACAGCGGCAAAGGGTTGGCGTTTATAAACATAATGCAAATGAGAAAATGTGACTGAAAATTGCTTAGTTTGTTTTATATCAGTAATCCTTGAAGAGGACGACAGTTGATGTGTTCCAAGTATTATAATTATCTTTGGGAACTCGCCAATGGTTCTACAAATTGTGTGAGGTTCAGTTGCATAGTATTACGAACAAGTCTACTCGGAAAGGCTGTTCAATTTAATCTCTAGTAAAATCTCATAATATCATTAAACGTAAATGATAAACCAAAAGACTAAAGAAAAACCATAGAACTAGATTGAAGGTCAGATAGATGTACTGTTTTATGTTAAGTAACCTAAGACCCGCAGACAGTGTCGTAAAATAATAATATTATGCTAATCTTTTTTAGAATTTTATACACAAATATTTTTTAAGTGTGGATGCTGGGTTTAATACTGGATGCCAATCGGCTGATAATGACGGTTCAGGACCTTTTTTTGAAGTTATATAGGTAGCTCGTATTTACAAAGCAACCAAGATTTCGGTAAGATTTTTGACGAAAACTCCTTGTTCCAGTTACATGTGCCTCACTGGCTGCATAGCTCGCGCGGAGAAGGCAGGCACAGCTCGCGAGAGCATTCAGACGCTGCTCACAGTCTGCGCCGATCTCTGCCACCCCTGCGACATTGATGTGGTGAGTGTGATAATACTATTACAGGACACTTTTACTAGTTTACTTGAATTTAAATTAAATTTCTGAGCTTCTTTTTGTGACGCAACACATTGTAAAAGAAGCAAAGAACTTTTATAGACGAAGTGGAAAACAGTACACTTGCCAATTCACACCAAAATTTTAATATATTATTATTGTAGGCATTGCAGATTTTAGAAAAATAGGATAAATTAATCTAGAACCGCTCAAATCAATCAGCGAATCAACCGCTCATACTAGAAGGTATGAAAATAAAAATTGTTTAGATTTTCGCCAGCTGCTTGCAGTTATGTTTAGTATGAGAATATATTCTTCCTCTGCAGCCTACTTTTTTTTAACAGTGATCCTTACCACATCTTAATCTGATGCTCATTTAGACTTTACATAACCTGTCTTTAGCGTATAACTGTATGATTATTGACTAGCTCCATCTCCTCCAGGGTTCTGACCGTGTATCAGCGACCCAGTCGCTCCGCTGCGCGCTCGGCACCAGCGTGTGCGGATCCCGCGCGGAGTTCTGCATGCTGTTCGCGCAGGGCGCCGGCCTCGAACACAGCGGCGGCTTCGTGCGCGCCGCTCGCACTGCTCACCTGCTGCGGGCACTGGCCGAACTCGACCACGCCATTGTGCAGGTAATGTAGATTTATACAGACCCGCACCTGACTTAGATCATACCATCGTGCGAGTATGATGATACGTCAACGCCGGCGATCGCTGAAAACCACCGTGGGGGTTCCGAATCTCAGCATTATTCTAAGCGATGACCGTTTCGTTCAGATGTGACGCATTTATCCTTTAACATGTTTAGAAGCAATTGTTATTTTTATCTCTTTCTAATTTTTATTGCTTTCTATGATGGTGGAATAGAACTACTTTATAAACGGATTCTATCACAGTTTATTTTGTTGTGTCCAACGTTTTGACGTCTTTGCAGGTGTCATGGTCACTGGTGAAGTCTACCTGTGACCATGACTAGTTTTATTTCAATGTCTAAAATTCGCGTGCATATAGCATTATGATGGTCAGATGATGATATAGTTTCCTGATCTTTTTCGTCGACGGTAACACTTGTTAGCGATTAAGAAAGTTAGTGAAGGAAAATAATGAAGGAAAGCTTGAACTAAATGAATTATCCTTCCATCCCTTGGTAAATCCAGTAAGATACTAAGTACGGAGGTAGTCACAAAAAATCGAGTCCGTTCCGAGTGACTCATAAAAGGTGAAACCACGATTTCAAGAAACAAATTAGTTGTTCTTCAAACAGAAACGTATTAAACAATCCCCAATACCAATAAGCTGACAAGTAAACTTGGGAAGCTTGAACAAAAAGGCCGGTGAACAAATGAGTGGAAGGTAATAAAATATTCCGTACACGTTTGTTAGAAAGCATATTTGTTCAGCCTCCTTAATTAACTGGAGTATCATTGCGCTGTTTGTTGAGCACACAGGGTAAACGATGAATGCGGTGTGCGGTAGCCGTGAGGAGTTACGAATTCTCTCATTTGGAGAAGGCATTTTGGTGGGTGATGATGGTGAAGTAAGGTTTTTTTGAGAGGTTTTCGTTTAGTGGGGTTGTTATTAAATTCAAATCATAATAAATGAGCAACTAAGTTAAAGTAGAAAAATAGGATCGTTGATCATGGTTTCTCATCCATAATGGTTTTCGTCCTTTTAAAATTAAATATCTTGGGACAAATAAATAAATATCTTGGGACAATCTCACACACGGTCATCTGATCCCAAACTAAAATTAGATGTAAATATTCGTTTAGTGCAGTGGCGAAAGAACTAGGTAAACTTATGAATTCTTTGATAGATATTCTTTGAAGTTTATGTTTGCCTTCCTCGTTTGTTATTTAGGTTACCAATTATAGGCTTATATTATTTTTGTTGTAAAATATATTCGTTATAGAAAATAAGTTTGACAAAGTTGCTTTCTAGATTAGTATTATTATATTGCTGTGCCCTTACCGGGTTTCATATTAAACCAATTTTATTTTCTAAAAAACCTACTTTACACATAAACGCAATAAAAGCTTTGAGTTTGAGTTTTTGGAGTAAAATACCATATCCAAAGCTTTCTTTTCTTCATAGCTTTAATTACGTACTTGTTGGTGAGTACTATAGTTCCACGGTACTTGTTCTTAATCTGTATGTGTCTGTACGTCTGTGTGCGTGAGTACCGCGGACCAATGTCCACGGTCTTGTAAGCGTCTCATCGAGCACGGAATATATTAAGCTTTTATTAAACAGCCCATAACTTCAAATAGTTTATCGGCTTACATTATCTAAGTATGTAGTATTTGTAAGATTTAATCCCTAAAAATAGGTATCTTTATCTTAAACTACCTATTCCCCGCGACTCCACTCGCGGTTGCTTTCTAAAGGTGAAAGAATTTTTGAAATCGGCGCAGTAGTTTTTGATTTTATTTATTACAAACATACACATGAAAATACAAATCTTTCCTCTTTATAATATAAGTGTAGACAAGCATTTCTTTTTCCTTTGCTAAAAGATCAAGCAAGTTGTAAACAGTTAAAAAACCGTGACCATTCATACACATACCATTTTATTTTTAATAGCATCTTTGCATACAGCACTCAAAACTTCTGGTCTATTCACGACTAAATTCGAAATACTAAACTTGTCTCTTAAAGAGTACCTAACATCCTTTAAAACTTTCATCGCAGTCATATTCCACAGTAAACTCAAACATAAAACGGTAAGCAGTTTAACTGACATAAACCCCATCTCACAACAAAGACGGTCTCAACAAACAAACGTATAGATTTACAGATCAAACTCGTGATGCTACGGTGGCTGGACACACGCATATCCAGTAGCCTCGACATTAGTATGACACTCACACATACATACAGAAGAACGTAGGTAGAGTCAGCAACAAAATCTATGAATACAATTAGTTTAACGTATCAGGTGCGGTGGTGGTTAATGGCTAGGGTATCGGATTTGCGATCATGTGGTCTCGGGTACAAATCCCACCCATTGCACTACAGACGCGTGACTTGCACCCACTCTTAACACAAGCATTTAGCTAAATCACAATTAAGGAGCATAATAAAATTGAGATCGTTATTAGTTATTGAGGGGTCGTTGGCTAAGTGTTAGCTCCACGGTTTGACCGATAATAAGGGTTTAAGCAGCACTCGCCGCGGTTGGTCCGTGGCTGGGTAACAATCTGTAAACAAAACGAGACCCATCCGTGTCTCGGAAAGCACGTAAAGCCGGTTCTCCAGACTGCTACACAGTGACAGTCGTTAAGTCATTACAATTCTTACAATTAGTCTTACTATGGAATACTGTATTGCCAAAAATTGGTTGTGGAGGTCAGATAGGCACTCCTTTCTTTTCGATATTCAGCTATATCTGGTACTGCTATAAGCCGACCCCTACATGGCTTGACGAAAGGCTACGCAGATGGTAAAGCTCTGACAGCCTAAGTAGTTAATATTATAGGATTTGATAAATTTATTGTTTTGTGAATCTCATTGTGTTCATCGGTGTTGCTGGCTATACTTATATATGCACACACAGACAAACATAGGTGCAAGCATACGATGGACAAAGGTAATTAATAAAACGCTAAGCAAAGGTTTGGAATGATGTCTAGAAATTTGAATAATTTCTAATTATTTCGAAAGTGCTTATAGGAACGCGGCTGGTAGTCGTTTGATAGTGTGGTGCGCCGTTTCATCTCCTCGACAAGGCATCTAATATTGATTGAACTGCAAAAATCTACTTAGCCTTCTTTTCATTTCTCCCTAATCAAATTGCTATCGAGCTAGGCTTCCTCTGTACGGGCTGGTCAGGCCTGAAAGAAAACTATCATCCCAAAAGCAATCATCATCATCCTAAAAACGATGAAATTATGTTTTATATCTAATAGACATAAAAAAAAGACTTTCGATTAGTATTATTTCAAAGCCAAAGGTATTTTTTATATTGTATTATTTTGGCTTTGGTAAATACATAAATGGTTAATATCAGGAAATATGAAAACAAATTATTGTAAGCCAATTCTGACGTATACCGTGACATCTGTCACCACTTGTCAACACGTCACAACGCATGACCGGCCATATTCACGAAAGTGGTCTCACGATATCGACACGCGACTTTGGGACAATTGAGATTATGGTACATTCGATATTTGTGACTTATAGGGTTATGTAGGCACTAATAATGAAACCACGAATAAATAATATACAAAGCTTAATATGAAGAAGAAAAGCCTCGGTTTTTTTTGTTTCCAAGTAGTAAAGAGGTTATTCTTTTCAATCTGCTAAACGGATATTTAAAGCTTAGAGCCATTTCGATCTTGTCAAACAAAAAAAAAGTTACGATACCGTAGATAGACATGTTATTTTTTTTTAGGAAAGATTACTAGAATTGTGGGCCGCACATTAGGTACTAGTAATCTCGTTACCCCTCGTGCTAAGCTAAGATGCTTGTGTTACGAGTGGGTTCACGTCTGTAGTGTAATGGGTGGGATTCGAACCAGCAACCACATGATCGCAAGTCCGAAGCCCTAGCCATTAGGCTACCGCCGCTTCGAGACACATTAATACATTAATGTGTATGAACCACATACACTCATGCACACTTGGTTAATAAAGTTGATTATACAGTTGAAAACTTAAGCATATAATCTGTTTCAGCAGATACTGCATACCGGACACTGGTATGACTTATGCTGTAGTACTGAAAAGTTTCATCAAAATTATTTCATAAGTAGGTACCTAAATCCTCACAAACTTTCACATTTATCATATTACCTACTAGGAAGTCACATAACGTTAATGCAGTCTAGGAAAATGTCTAAAGTTTAGACAGCTTGGTCTATTTATATGTATAGTTAAGTCTACTGTAGTGGGAAATAAACTATTTCATTAGGAGAATTTACTTTTAACACTGAAAGCTAAGTGCTTAGCTACATTTAATGAAAAAATAAAATTTGTGCGAACGGGAGAATAGGCTAAAACCGAAAAAAATCAAATGAGTGTGTTCGTAGACAAAGTTATGTAGATCTAGAAGAAAAGAAGTATAGACAACATTGTTTTATAGATATTAAATTCAACCAATTTGCTGTGAAATTTAGTGGTGCAAAAAAAAAGACAATCAGCATATTGCTATTTTTTTTTAGTTTCTAAATTTTCTAAGTTGTCTTAATAGAACAAGAATTTATGAAAGCTAATCTCTCGAACCACATGAACATCAGACATGGTCACAAAACTTATCCACGATATACTAACACGATAAAAAGACGTATCCCGAGAGCTTTGCCTCAAGTACGATATGTTGACAGAGACACAGGAGTGCAGCTCTGTAAACAATTACTAGTAATGCAACGCAAACAATTTTATTTGTTTAAACTATTGTTATGAGGGAGCTGCCGAGGGATTCGCCACGTGGCCTTGGATGTTGCTCCGTTTATGTTGGGACAGTTAGATCAGTTCTATTCTGGTTACCGTCCTGTTAAAGGCATTTGTGTCATAAAAAATGAATAAGTGTTAAAAATTCGACGTAGAAGTACTTTTTTTTGTGTGAAAGCCCTATTCTCGAAGAAGGTTTATAGGTCTGCGGGACCAATTAAACATAGTTCCTTTTATATAAATTTCAGTTTCAGCAAGTTTTACAATACATATGATTAAAATGGCATAGTTTTTTTGTCTCATCGATACCGATAGTTCGATTCCTTCGAGTCAGAAAACAGTTAAGTGATAAATAAATATGATGAGAAATGAGACTGTTGATGAAGAAATAAATTCCAACTAGTTTCTTATTATTTATTTTGTGTAGTAGCTACTAACAGAATTATTTCATCTTCTATTGATTGATTGGTCTATCCACGATACAAAACGAGCACGAATTCACGAAACGTGTACCAGTAATTAAATTCAGCAATAATTCGCAACGCATCCCCTTCGATGATCGCAATTTCAAGTGAAACGAATGACACGTGGCATCGTAACGAGCGCTTATAAGTGAGGGTAGATGCGAACTGTTTATTTTCTGTATCACTTGTGTAAACCGAGTATCATCGTTTTCCCTGAAGGGTTACGATTGAATTAGTGTTTTGGAATTGTGGTTTGTTTGGTATAGGTTCATTATGTTCGTCAATTTTGGATGGTGCACATGAGAAAACAAGGTACCAAGAACTCGGTCATCTCTGATATGTGAACTAATGTTTGAAGGGGAATCCCGTTTAAAAACAGATTTTGATTGAGACTGGGTTGCTATCTGTTTCACATGTTATGGAGATATCATACGATTGTGTAACGTAATTCGTGAACTGAAAGAATTTAAATTTTCATGAAACTACTTCCTTAAGAACATTGAAAGTGGAAAGGATTTTTCATCTGAAGCCTGAGCGCAGGCTTTGCCTGCTTCACCGGTCCTTAATGTGGAAATGCAACTTTGCCCACTTTATATTCCATAGTTACATACTCGTAGTTACCTCCATATTACTGAAGGTAGAAAAACTGTTTGAAGCTGAAGGTAACAAAATTCTGCGCTCAGGCTATGAACGGTGAAAAAAGAAAACGAAATAACAATCACAGGTAAATGCCGTTAAGTTTCCATTTCTAGGACCCTAAGCAAAGTTTATGTTGTATCTATGAGTATTGAGAGGATACAAATAGCTTAGGAAATAACATATACGTATATAGATAATAATCTCCAGACCGAGTTTCGGCCTCGGCGGCCAATTTCAAGTGAGATCAGCCATGTACGCAGGAGATATTATAGTGCGCAAGTGTGTGCGCAAACACAGGTGCACTCTCTGTTCCTTCACTCTCATAGTCCGATGGGACGGTTGACCGACACGACCGGAGAGGGATCAGGCGCAGGACCAACTGCTTTACGTGCTTTTCGAGGCACGGGGGTGTAAACACCGCCACACTTTCGGACTCCGAGCGGTACTGAGAATTTCTAAACTCAGTAAATATTTTTCGCCCGACCCGGGAATCGAACCCGAGACCTCGTGCACGGCAGTCGCGCTTGCGACCACTAGACCAACGAGGCAGTAGATACAAAATTACAATACCGTTAATTATATTCCAGAGTTCTTTGTAAGTAACTTGTATGTAATACTCCAAGATACAACAAACAATAGTGTCTTCCTTCAACTGAGACGTTATTTGTTGAGGTCGCAAACATATTACCGTGTCGCGTGTCCCTTTGTACTGTTATGTTGCTATGTATACGTTTAGAACGACAATGTTTGCGAACTTCAGAAGTACGTTGGTAGCGTTAGTGGTACTTCTGGATTTATTTTTCTTGTAAATGGCATGCCCGTTACAGTTGCTATGCTGTGGCTGAGGCCACTTGAGTCCTGCCACGGGTCCTGGCATTGACATGTTTCATTCAATAGTTTTTTCTATTAAATAATAATACCGGCCTATAAATGTCCCACTGCTGGGCTCAGGCCTGTTACAATATAGAGAAGGGATGAGCATTGATCACCACGCTTGCTCATTGCGGGTGATTTCAGATTCCAATACTTTGAAAATTCAGGTTTCCGCACGATGTTTTCCTTCATCGTTTGTCAATGATATCTTAGAATGATTAAGAATGTACATGTAACTTTGAAAAAGTCACATTGGTACTTGCCTGGGTTCTCACCCGCAACCATGTGCATGCGAATCCGGTCATTGAACCGCTAGGCCACCATGACGTGACACACTATTGAATAAGAAAAAAGAAAAATTAAGAATACGGTTTTGTATGCACATGTTGCATCATGATTATTTTTAATTACAGAATAAATAAGTTGTACAAATAGTGCAACAAATGATTAGTCCAAAGATAGACATTATAAATAAGTAATCGTAAAAGATTTTTCTTTTAAAACCATGTCATGACAATAAATAATGCAATGAGTGCATTCCTTTGATTCTCCACTTACGATAAACACTGCCCTTCAAACTGCAAATATCTTTTATTCATACTCAAAAGAAGACCCCAACAATAGACTAGGAAACCCGACTCCTGAGTCCCGTCTCCCCTAAAAGCTTGTAGTGCGGTATTTATGTTTATATAGCTATCCATTGCCGGCCGTGCGTTGCTAATGGGCGGTCCCCTGAGGAGCCGCCGCGTAATCGATACGGCGCAACGACTGTTAATGGATTAGGTACCGCGCCCATATTCGATGCTCCTGATTTTACGGGCTGAAATATTAGGTCGAGTCGAATTTTTGTTTTGTAGTTTCCTCGTCTTTGGAACGGAAAAATACTCTATCGGTATCGGTATGGTGTTGTTTCTTGTCTTGTCTTTAAAATTTTCGATCAAACGAATATAAAATTTACCAGAAACTTGACTAAGTTTCTTGCCAGTTCATACCTATTAAGTAATCTTAATGTTTCTAAAGCGCCTAATGTATACAAATTGAATTTTTGATGATTATCTATGTATATAAAACTCTTCCGTTACTGACTGACTGACTGACTGACAGACAACGCACAGCCGAAGCTACTGATCGTAAAGAGCTGAAATTTGGCATGTGTGTTTGTTGAGAGTAGGCTACCACTAAGAGAGGATTTTTGGAAATTCCCCCTCAAAGGGGAGAAAAGGGTGGTAAATTGAAAATGTTTATTTCTCAATGGATTCCACGCGGACGAAGTCGCGAGCTAAAGCTAGTTTTGATATAAAATATCTGAAAGAACATTTTGATCTTGAAATAAACTAATTTTTAAACTTTATCGAGGTTTATTATAATTTTAGTCCCCGACGTTTCAACGCCTTTGCAGGTGACTGTGACCATGGAAACGGCAAAAGATCCGTTTAAAAGTAGTTTTATTTCAATGTTTAACATTCGCGTAAACCTCAGAAAGCGTTAGGACATTGATAATTACATGAGGCGTAGTAAAATAAAGAACACAACATCAAAACATACTCTAATCGTCTTGTTTCAACACACAAATCTTTTTGATTTATTAATTAACTCGCTCTTTTCAATCCACTCGCGTCCCCCATTGGCCCGGAGTCCCAACGGACACGAAACTTTGATGTCCGCAAATGATGTGCTATGGGATTTGTGTTTGTAATGCCAAGCTAAGATAAATATCATTATTAGTTTATTACGCACATGGGGTATGGTTGGCTTGTTGTGAAATCATTGTGGTTTCTTTTACATTTTGATTCCTTTTATTTTGATTGATGGCTACTAAGATTGTTCCTAAGTGATATGACTGATTATGTTGTAAAGCTTAATTTATGAAAATTTTGTTTATTTCGTCATTTCGTGACGCCATCAGACAGCCTTAGTTAGACATAGCTAATACCGATTACCTATTAACCCAGTTTTTTCAGTCTACGTGGATGGTAGCTAGTTTGACCACCCAGCCGTTGCGTCAAACTTACTTTTACTTTGTTATCATCTGTCATATAAAAACAAGAAATTATTTCTGGTAAAAATTAAATAATAATTACCAACAGGTACTTTTAAATTTGATAAATGAAACTTTTTTCTTTGGAACTATAGCAAATGTTAGTTTCGTCTCAAATAAATCCTACAACAACATAAAAACAAAGTAAAGTACCCGTGACTGAAGTTCAGAAGTTAAACGAGGGATGACCCTGCAGTCAGCTAGCGATGAATCCGTGTGGTAAGTGCGCTGGTCACGCGAGCACTGATTGAGTTACTGAGATGCGTTGTGGACACGCGATGTGTCTCGCAAGTTACTTAGAGGGCACATAATAAAAGAGCTTAAGACCAACTGAGATTGAGTTCTTGGATCTAACAGAGGCCTTTGATTGAGGTAGTGAAATTAGGTTTTGGCTTTCTTGATTTATTTATTTATTTTAATTTCTTAACAAAAACGACCATTGGTCAGTTACATTTGATAACGCAGAAGTAGATTATACTGTGTTTGAATACAGATAAATATAATGAGGCAAGCACACTGATCAGGTCTTTAATTTTTAAGTATTTATAATAATAATTCGACTGACCTTTTACGCTTTTACTTCGGTATTTACTTTTGTGTACACATTGTCTTTCGGTAAATTATGTGTACATTTTTTAATTTATTGTTAATAATTTCACTTGAAAAGATATAATTTATAGACAAAGTAAAAAATAACATAAGTTTAGCTACGCATGATAAATATAATGATACTGCTCACATATTTTCTAAATATCAATAACTTCTATGTAAACATTGTAATGCTATGTAACCTATAGATTAGTTAAACAAATTCCTAAAGAACTGGTTTGTCAACAGGACGCTTTCGGCGAAGGTGGCTGGCCGTTGGAATTCAGGGCGGCCGTCGCGAGACTTCTGTCTCAGCATGCGCCGAACGATAAGGAGGCGCCGAGGACCACCGCTCTGCGTAAGTTACAGATAATACCTGTCACACGGATTTAATGCGGTCTGATGGTTGAGGAACCTTTCGTATATGATGATTGGACTATTAGACAATAACGTACGAGAAAACGATTCAATGATATTACCATGAGGGATGACTAATGTTGTATTTCATTTGTTAATTTTATGCTTAATAATACATTACTTACTTTATAGGCAGAGTAACACCGATACAATTTATAAGTTTGGCTTAGTTTAGTAGCTTCGTATCCTCTTTTGGTACATACACAGTTGACCTAAGCGATATTTCAATACATATAATATATTATGTGTTGGTAGACCCGCCCCGGATTTTTATTCATAAAAACCTTTCTCTTAAATCACTATATTTTGCTGAAAATTGCATCAACATCCGTTGCGGAGTTTAAGAGATCTAAGCTTACAGACAGCGTGAGCGATTTCGTTTTATACGATGTAAAGATAATAAAATTAAATTATTTTGTCCTCAGGTCTGAGCAACCAGCGCTTGGACCAAACTCTCTCTGAAACCATGGTTTTGGACCTGATCGTTCTAGTTGGATTCGTGGTAGTCAACAACCCACAACTACGGGTAAGTCATATTATATTAAGGTTTATGTAAACAGTACAAGGCTATCCAAAAACATAAAAGATGGTAACAAAACACGTGTGTATTTAAAATATGAATTTACATCAGTAAGAATATTTGTAAATAATACTTACATACCTATAATAATATTCTCCCATAATTTAAATTCATAAAGTATTTATTTTCCTGAAATACACAGTGCACATGATGGTAAATAAAGTTAGTACGAATTGGTTGTATATTATTAACTACGTTTACCTTTAATGATTTGAACATAATACTAAAATTTATATTCATATGTCATATTATTAGTTAGAATAGTATGTGGCATCTCTTTTAGGTAAATTTTCCTTTTTTTTTCTGTATATCGGAAGTTGCCTAATGATTGATTCTATTGCGGAAATCCTATGCATAATAATTTATGAAGATATTTCAAGTTCAACGTCTTCAAACTCCCATGGATGTCCGTTTTATTTGTCCGTTCTCATGCGGGCGACACCTGCCCGGCTACACGTGTTCCACCCCATCGGGTAAAGAATTACCATGTTGACATGACCACTTTGTTTCTTTAGACTATCCTCTTGTGTCTTTATTATTATGTTAAATTGGATATTAAAGAGCGATATGATCTGTAGGCTTATGGTTGTATTTTTTTTACAAATTTACTATTTACTTCGTTTGTTTGTTCACTAAATCTATCTATGAGGGACTGTTATTAATGAACTTACCTAAAGATATCCCTCATGTTGAATGTTATTCAACGAACTCCATAATATAGTTAAAACAAGCTTCTTCCCGAAATGAGCCTATAAATCTAAATTTCCTCGCTTAACTCCTTTTAAATTATTCCTTCGGCTCATTACATAACATTTACTCGCCACGTTCTCACGGACACAGGTGCTCGCGGAACATCAAACGGGCTTGTCCAAGGAAGTCACTTTGGACCATTACTGAAATTTATACCAGTGTTTTTACTTACCTCATAAATGGTTTTATGGCTTTAAAGGAAAGCTCGTTTTGTTATGTAATAAATTTTGCTTATAAATTTAAGGTGGTGTTTTCGAAGAAATAGTGCTAAAAGTAGAGATTTAATTATTTAAGAAATATTTGACAAAATTTTATCACAGTTTGATAACAAACCTCTTCTCGTGCCCTTCAATATTTATCTTAATAAGCCTTATAATAATTAATGCTTCACTTTTCTATAAAAACAAATGCGATTAATGGACCACCAGCTGTACCACAAGTCTCCTATCTTGTATTATCAAACCTTCATGCTTTAAGACTGACACAGTAGATAAAAATACTAGCATTTAACGTATTAAACTGACCAATCTTGATCATTGCTTCAGTAAATACGCTCGTTCGATCAATAATGTAATTGGTTTGAGAGACCTAAATTACTATCTAGTAACTGTCACAAAAGATTTTATTTTCAATAGTTCTGGAAATACAGAAGAATATGTAAACCAAACATTCATAGGCTTCCCGGAAAATATACACGTATATCTTGTTCTGTTAACATTAACACAAGAGCAAGGGAACTAAAATGACGATAATATTGAGAAATGTTATATTCAATTTTAGATTTCCATTGCCTTTAACTTTCTTTTTATACAAGGGAACAAATTTTTTGTGTGTAAATATCATTTGAAAGTCTTTTCCCCTACTGTGGTGCAAGAAATAGATAAAATTATCTTAAAAATACAATCCACGGTTAGTACTAGTTAGTTATTTGACCTCTGCATAATTTATCGTTGACTTACCTTTCTTGTTACCAACGGTAAAATGGTAAAGACACAGGTGGACAGGTCCAACGCACTTGTTGAAGGAAGTGTTCCCCATTACCATAATTGATGCCCGTATTTTTCATTTCTTTTTAATTAGTTTTATGGCTTTTAGCTATGTTTTGTTGAACGTTGTTGGTAATTGTAATGGGACTTTTTAAAACAAAATTAATATTATAATTACCACATACACTTTGTCCTCCAACCAACACTATGGGCTTAATACTATAATTGTATTGTTTATTAAATTAGGTTTTAGTTTAGCTATCATGATTTGTTTTTTCTTTTAATGTCAACGTTATTTTTGGTAAATGCTGGTGGCTAGTGCGTAAACCTTAGAAAATATTACTTAATAAATTTTCTATAGTATTTGTACGTACAAGCTTTGGATAGTCCTTGAATAAAGAAATAAATTACCAAACATGTTTTTTTTTATAAAATCGTAGACGATATTTCGATTTTTCTCTTTCGATCATTTAACTACATACTAACCAACTCATGTGTTTTGTTTAATTTTCTATTTTTGTCGTAAAGTAGTATTTAATAAACAAGGAACAACATTTACTTTTACAAATGAGAATTGACTGTTAAATTAGAAGGCACAGGTGTCCCGAAAGGCATCAGATGGTCAGGATAGGCCCTTCCACATTATTCTACGAAATTGTTAGTTCGTTGTTCATAATTGATTTGATGGCTTGTCTTTTTGGAGGGAGAGTTTCTTTTGACGATTTATGCTTTCAATTACTGTAAATATTGTATTGGAATGTGATTAAGACATAAGATCTCACGCAAGATTTAAATGTCAATATATCTTGTTTTATATGATTTATCATACAACCTTAATACATAGGACATGGCTTGCTATTGATTTAGTTCTGTTCAGTAGGAATATTTTTACCTAAATGTAAGAAAACAGCCGAATAAATTAAAGCAAAAGTAATAAAAAATAATCTTAATTGTGTGATGTCATCGGTGAATTGAAAAATTCTAACTAGACACCGTCTCAAACTGTATATAACCCACTCAATAGGTTCAGCGATGTCACACGCTATCACATGATTGGTTGATTATAGTTTGAGACGTTCACATGTTGAAATTCTCGATTCAGAAACCGTTGTTGATTGTTATATCGTCGTCATTCACAACTCTTGTTAACTCCTCGCTGATTATACGTATTTCTTTATGAACCATTCTCTCCTCTCCCGTTGTCATAAATCTAATTTAGTTTCCGTCCTATAGGAGACCATCTGCGATGGTTGGGGCGTCATCAAAACCCTATGCACTTTACCCGCTAACTGGCTCGTCAACAAGGTGCATAGCCACGCTCTCCTGCCGACACTCGTCGCGCTGTCTGAACTGCCGACCGCAGCCGCCGCTATAGCTTCGGAACTCAGCATGGAGGTAAGCACCCTATATCTATATACAGAAATATGAATTTAAAAGGACGGCGTTTATTTTACGAGTTAATCAGGTGCATAGAACTGAACAACTTTACCCAAGGAACATAGGTCGAAATAATAAAATTGAAAATCAATTTTTCATACAAACATAAGTCACGTGACCTGTCACTTTGTTTTGTATGAATATTTCATTTTCAATTTCAAGATTTCGACCTATGTTCCTTGGGAAAAGTTGTTCAGTTTTATGCACCTGATTACCTCGTTGAATAAATGCACTCCATAAAAATAATCCTGTATAGTAAATCAAAGCAAACGTTTCTTTTAAAACAGTAAAGATGGTAAACTAAAGAAACCTTTTAAAATACAGTCATTAAAATACCAAACAAGTGTTTGACAATTACCGTAACTAAAAACAAATTTACAATGCACAGCCACTCCGCGTAATAGCGAAACTCGACAAAACACAATTTGTACGTTTGAATATTTGATGAAATTACACTTGTTGCGACTTTCTGGACACAGCTGCACTTCCTAGTTTATTTACTGAAAACTGGAGATGTAATAACAAGGACAGAAGGTAAAGTCTTGTCGACAAACATAAACAACTTTTTGGAGTCATGGACAAAAAAAAATATATTTTTGTGTGCTGGTGATAGAATTTTCAGGTGATTAATTCAATAATATTAAAATAGTAATAGAAGTAAACACCTTTATAGATCTAGGTTAATCTCTGTTTTTCGTGATAACTAATGAAACTAATCTCATCGAAGAGGCGCGGCGCGGCGGCGGTGGCGGTAGTCCTAATGGCTAGGACGTCAGACTTGCGGAAAATTTGGTTGCCCTTCGAAATCCTACCGACGTGAAACTCACGTAGCACCAGCTTTTAACTCAGTCGAGAGGTTAACAAGAATATTAATAATTTACAAACTACAAAAAATAACTAATTTCACGATGGAATTCTAACCGTAAAAGAAATTCACAAAACCAATCAGCCTTGAGCACAAAAATAAACTAGACTTATCTACATAAGTGCAGTTTGATTCATTTATGCAATGGATGTATAACAGCTGAGGTTATGTTCCATCATAATCCAGAAATATAAATGTCCATAGTCGTATTTACTTGTTATAGCAGGTATTAAATGGAGTGGGTTTTAGAATTTAGATAAGATAAACTATAAGCGCCTCTATAAAGGTATAATCTAGCTGCAAATACTGTCGTGTTACTATGTGTAGGTACTTCTAGTTTCATAGAGCGACATTCAACGTGGCTCTTGATGTAAAAAGAATAACCTGTAAAGAAATTACGACGGGCTTATTGGTCTAGTGGTTAGTGACCCTGACGGAGGGTTCGATTTTTACCCAGAACAAATCGTGTGATGAGCACGATCATTTTGTTCTGTGTCTGGGTATTATTTATCTATAATAATATGTATGTATATAGAAATAAATAAGTATGCATATCAGTTGTCTGGTTACCATAGTTTCAGGCTCTGCCTAGTTTAGGATCAGATGGCCGTTTGTGAGCTGTCCCAAGATATATAATATGTAAAAATAAACTTTTGGAATCTCAAAGAGTAAAATTTTACCTCGAATACCGGCCTATAAATGTCCTAATGTTTGAGTCAGGCCTCTTCTCATAATTTAGAGAGCATTGATCACCCAGGTTTTTTTGAGATTACTAGCAATGTAGGTCGCACATTACCAGTATTTTTGTTAACCTCTCAGGCTAACCTAAATGCTTGTGATACGAGTGGGTTGACGTCGGTAGTGCAATGGGTGGGATTCGATCCGACAACTAAATGATCGCAAGTCCGACGCCCTGGTCATTAGGCTTCAAACTACCGACTACTATGGTAACCTATGTAATAAAATAACAATTAGCTCGATTCTCAACTGTTATGTTCTCCAAAATACTAACTTTTCGTCTTATCTTTCGACCCCTTTCTTCCTATTTGTGAAATCTCAGCAAGCATTAACGATGATAGAAATCGCTTAAATTACATTAAATGTATGAAAATGACATTTGTTTTTAAAGCCTGGTGAACCTGTCAAAATACGGTTGACCAAATTTATAAAAAATGTTTTCGATAATTCTCGTGACATACACGACTTGTTACTTTCATATATTTGAGCGATTCTATCAGTGTTGATGCTTGTTGAAATGTCACTTCTAGGCGGTTTGATTTTTCCATTCTATATGAAGTTTCTCAAAAATACTCTTACTACTAATTAACACCACAGTAGTACAAAACCGTTTGGTTCCGTTGTAAAGGTCGTGGATTTTCTGTATTGTAATTTTATACATGCGCACGGAACAGGTGTTGACGGGCTTTAGGTAGGGGCCTAGTATACCGTTTTATGATAATATTCTTAACGATATCCATTATCTTATCCTCAACATGCTACATCCATGTTCCTTTGACGGTCACATCAAGTTTATTCACTATAGGATTTACAATTAAGACAACTTTACGTATTCTACAAATGTATGGGTTATGGATATTGATTTTTAGAAAAAGGTAGACACTAATTGGAACAGATCTCGTTTGCTTTTTTAAGTTGTATGCAAAAAAATTGCACTAAGTTAATTAAAAATAATAGTATGCTGATTCCGCAAAGGATAACCAACATAAAGGTTAGTTAATCATCTCCAGACCTCATTCCTATTGGTCTACTAATAAAGCGGCAGTATTCTTAAACATTTAAATTGAAATACTGATCTACCAATTTCCTCAACAGATGCTTCACGAATACATGGAAAGCCCCGACGCTCAAGATGTGAAACTAGTACAGGTGATTAAGCAGGGACGAGGGAAGAAAATGAAGAAGTTATGTTGTTAAGTGGACTGAAATATCGAGATTGATAACATTAGGTATTGAGGCCTACGTTAGTATTAGTTTCTGGTGTTGATGTTTCTCTTATAACAGCCCCCTAGATAAGTGATGATACTTAAAGCGCTAAGCTGATGGAATCGCTCAAATGTATGGAACTGTCAAGTCTAAGTCACTGGACTTACGAAAATAAATGTCATTTCCATACATTTAATGTCATTTACGTGCTTTCCACCATCGTTAATGCTTGTACAAATTTCACTTGTCTAAGTGGGCTGGTCAATCAATAGGGTGAAGGTACTGCTAATCAATAGAGGCTTGTGTCGGGTTTGATGATTTGTTTGTTGAACGTTGAATTTTGATCTATTGATTATTTTGGTGTGTGTGTGATTTACAATATTATGGCAGCTGTATCTTTTATGTGTTTGTGAACAAAAACATACATAGTCTTCATACGTGTTTGCTTCTGTGTGGGAGTATTTATATGCTGTGATGAAGGAAATTGACAGCAACAAGTTTGTATTTCTGGGGAAGCTCCAACAGTTCGAGTTTAAAGTTAGCTGTTCATAGTCTAACTTTACGACTTAATCAAGTAAGTCAAATTATTGTTTATATCCAACTATTTTTGTAATTCATTTTAAGTATGATAATTCTCCTATTTCACTATTTTCATCATATTTTATTATGCTTCTCATACATTCAGGGTATTTTAACTCCCTATTGTGCCATTCATGTCTGTGCCAATTCTAGCTGCGTCATCTTTGATTGACTTACTTTTTCTGTTTCTATGTCCAGTGTAGTTAACTACTCTGATAAAGTGGTGTACAATGCATTTACTTTTGCAAATTCGGTTTTACTCTTTTAAGCTCATACTTCTTTTCTTCGTTTTTATTTATGTTCGTTGCCTATCTCATCTTATAAAACAATGCAATATTTGCAGTTTAGATGTAACTGTATGCATGTTTTCTGATCGTGTTTTTAATCATGGTTTTCTTTCTCATAATATTATAATTTCATTCCATTTTCTTACTTTATAAGCGCACAATGACACGTAACCGCGCAACTATCATATTGTTCATTATTCATATTAAGCTTAAATAAACACATTATTAAAACAAACTAGTCAAATACCTTTTATAACTAAAATATCAGTATTTTAGGATATTAGAGAACTCAGTTGATTAGCATTACCAGTTTCTAATAGTGTGTGCACAGCCTATAAAGGCAACACCCGACAAATTTTAAATAAAAAATATTAGTCTTAGCTTTTACTAAAACAATATAGATTTGTCTATGGTGTTATAGTAATCGATAGACTTTATAGTTGATATATTGTACACTTTTTGATGTGAGTCTATTTATCTATTTTTCTATTGTTGTAGACTAGAACTAGACAGAAAAAAATGTATTTCATCAAACTTTGTTACGCATTGGATTTATACGAGTGGTGGTTTTAAAGCGTGGACGTGAATTACGATCAGTTTAATATATTTAAAAAGACTTGGTTTAACGTTTGATATTAGTAAGTAAATGTAAAGGAAAATTTGGTTAGTGATATTATTTACTTAATTTTCATTAGTTTAGTGTACTATTGTTGTGTTCTTATTGTATGCTAGTCAATGTCTGGACTTGTTCCAGTTGTTATGACTTCTTGTGACATTATCATTGTTGTCATCAGTTCTATTACTTTGAAACGTTATTTCATTACTTTTAGTTAATCAATTTTCTACTTTAACGAGACTATTCGCTTTTACCTTATTTATCTTGGCTGACATTTTTTCAAACTTAACAGTATAACTTCTGATAGGCATGACGCTATATTGATTTCTTTTTCATGTTCTTTTCGTACTTAGAAGTTGAATTAAAACGTCTCTTAATATTAACATTCTTAGGTTAACTTTTAAATTAATTGTTGTTTATTTATTTTTGGATTTTTATACAAATCTTTAATAGATATCAATTAGAATCGTTCTTATTAAATATTTTACGACCACGATTTAAAACCTCTGCTATTTATTAGCAAAATTATTCTCTGTAAAGTTTCTTCATAGGAATGAGAAAAAGAGAAATGTGTGTGCTAATAGAGTGCCTTGAGGGACACTCTTGTTGAACGTTTGATGACATGGTATTTTAGCGTCTATGTATAATGCCAGTTCGGAATGCTGTGATAAAGAAATGAATGGAATTTATTCCTCGTAAGAATAAAACGATTTTGTAACTTAAAACGGTGAAATATGAATGTCAATGCTTTGAAATGCTTACGTCAGTTCGACATCTAATGTTTTTATCTATTTTCCGATTTTATTTTTGTGATAAATTTCTTTTACTAACAGCCCGTTTGCATATAATATAATGGTTAGGTTACACGGTAATATACAGATATAATATACTTAACCATTGTAAGGAATTCGTAAACTTTTTAACTTAAACTTAACTGTCCTTGAAAATACATGTAAATTTCTACTGGTCCCTTGCAAAAGCTATGTTGTCTACTTGAAGTAAATAACTAAAATGTTGTAGGTTGACAGCATTGGGTATAACCTATCCAGGGTAAGGGACTGGTTTAGTTTACGGGCTCTCATCCAATGCGAACGGGCCGAAAACTGTGATTTTATATATATTTTAAATTATAGAATTTCACTTGCAAATGTAATATATGTTTTTTTTTACATTTAGTTAACTACACGTGTTTAGTCTAATGTATTTTATCTGTGATTCCTTTTGTTTAGCGTAACTTCGTGTAACTCATGTGTACGTGGAAAATAAATATTTGTGTAACAATGATTTGGGTGTTTTACTTACAATATTGTATAGAAGACTTCTGATTTCGTCGTTTCCTTTGGTCTAAGTGCTACAGGGTTTTTCAGGTTGTTAAACATCAGGCAAGGCAATCCAAAATAAATATGCACCTTCCTCGTGCATGTTTATATTTGGATTGGAATAGTTCGATTTAGAATGAGCAATATGGTTTTTCCTAAAACTAATTATGACTTAAAACTGCTCTTATTTAATATCTTGATTGGTCACATAGCTAGCAATTGTTTTTCTGGATTCCTTTCTGTTTGAAAGTAAGACAGTATAGGCGTCTCGCAATAATTCTCTTAACCTTTGCAGCTTTAATAATTCTGCTAGAGCTATCCAGGATCCTTTGACGTCAGCATATGTCTCTACATTACTCTAAAAATAAAATCCATTTTCATTTAAAACAGACACGCGCTCACACCGTTTATTTTTAACATCAATTTATGAATGAGCTGCGTTTGTTTTGATCGTTACTTGTTATATTGTGTTCGAATGTTCGGAGCACTCAGAAAGCTTTTTAAATTTATCGGTGGATGTATTTATGTTGGTGTAAAGACGATGAGTGATGATGGGTGATTGAGTTATGATGTGATGCTTGCTTCCTATGCGAGGGTGGTCGTGTGACTTGTACCGAAAGTACTGTTTCCTTTGTTTTGTAAACGGGAACTGGTTATCGTTTTATCCTCTTATTTGTAAATATGTTGTACAAATAGCCTTTAAAATATTTACCGAATGCTTAGTTATTTTTTCTTGTTAAGTTTTCGAATACTTCGTTTAAACCAATAGGTATATTTGGTTTTCTATGGAAGGCACTTTTAATAGCATATGTTGTCAGAAGGTGTCACAATTTTATTGATGTGCAAATGAATAATTCGTTTGTATGAGAAAATATTGCGATAATTTTATTATGTTAGGGTAGGTACCTATGTAAAATCTAGATTTTTTGTATAAGTTATCTAATACCTACGGTTTGGGTTAAATAAGTTCCGACTGATTTTAACCACTAATATTTATCACTATCAACAAATAGAAAAAATACTAAATACTGAAGTTATGAATGCTTAAATGTCTTATTTAAAAAAAAAAGAATTGACATAATAATATGTCCTAAACTATAAAACTTTGCCAAGTTATAGGTCTAATAGGTAGCAAATTACCTCCTCTATAAGCGAATTTGTCATGGCGGGCTTAGACCCAGTCTCCCTGTGCTTTTATACCCATAACATTTACATAAGTGCAGTTTATTTTTTTATCTTATTCAAATCAAACATCTTTAAGAAAACAGTTCTATTCACTGACTTTGAAACCTCTTAAATCTAACACATATTAAAATGTAATTTTCACCCTACATTTAACCATTACGCATACACGAATGCCTCTCAATGATGCAGGAATTTGTAAAAATGATGTATGATAGCGATCAATTGAATGGAAAAAGACTTCCGGAGGCGGCCGAGGGTTGGTTTTGTTCAATGATTTAGTTTTTTAGAAGGAAGTATTTGTCTCCTTGTATAGTCACAGTAAGGCTGAAGGAATATCTGGGAGGTATAGTGTTACTACTTAACAACCACTGTGCCAAGTGCTGTGACGCTAAAGCCCGGCTTGGGGCCAATGTTCGAGTGGTATACAATGATTAAAAACTTTGTGGAATGAAGTTCCTTTCGATTAATTAGTGAAGGAATTGTAATATTTTTTTTTTAAGTTAAAATAAATTATAAATACTTACTTAATAATTTATTATTAATAATATTAAAATTTTTAGGTAATAAGACAGACAGACAGAGAAACACATGCGCACGCCGCACAGCTTACAATAGCTTACTATAGCAAAAACTGTCGTGACAACTTTTCGTAAGAATTTTTTCCGTCTAGCCCCCTTTCACAACGCGCGATAAGGAACTTCGTTCCAAAACCCAAAATGACAGAACCGTGTGACCAAAGTTCTTGATCGGTTCATTCCAAAACCGTTGTATCGTTAGACGAATTTTTAGCTTATGATATGTTCCCTGAAATGGGAGTAGGCAAGTACCCCTTTACCACTCCCTATAGTCTAATACATATGCTTAGTGACTACCAATCTTATCTTCAGATTGATCAACGAGACTGGTATTGACAACAATGATCACGCGAGCCCCGATATGTTTGAAATTGTTTCAGCCAACTAAGACACACGTCTATGCACACGTCACACTTGCAGTAAGTATCAAATGTATGGAGACTTCGTTATACATGTCGCAGTCCCTACACGAGACATAAGGTATAAAATCAAAATATCTTAGTATATTTGTGCTATTACCGCGCAGTGTACCAAAATAAATCAAGGCAGCCACGAGATATATTTACATTGTCTAATGGAGTTTCATTATTGTTTATTTGTTTTGGAAATGTGTTTGTATATCGAGTCTAACAATTTAAGTATCGAAATAATGATGAATGGTATTTTTATTATTCGTACGTTCTCCTTACTGAGTAATATCAAAGTACTCTGTGGTAATATTGTAGGTACCAATTCCTCGAAAACTACGTCAAGTCGATGTTTCTGTGCCCTCTCAAATGTCATTTAGACTTGCCGTTCCCATGGAAAAATAAACTACACAATAAAGGGTGAAATATCTACCGCGAAGTCCACAAAAGGCGTGTATGAAATTATTAAGCTTTATTTTTTAAATAAAGCTTAATAATTTAATACACGAACAGCTTCTCCACAGTAACTGTAGTCCTTCCATTAGCGGCGCGATTGACGCCACAGTTACCCTATCGCCACATAAACCAGTAGTCGAATGGCTCACGAACCGCACGACCACGCTCTGAAAGCTAAGGACTGTTAATGTAAGAGAACTGTGTGTAATAATAGGTATATAGGGCAGGAATTGTCACGGACACAACAGCCACTAGGTAGAAATGAGTATAGCCAATACTCATTTCTACCAAGTAGCTGTAATGTTCAAAGATTCGTTAGAGATCATGCTTGTAAACAAAGTTTTTTGGACATGGGTTGATTTGGCCAAATACTGAAATTTTCTTGTCAGATTTTTTTAAAGAAATTTTCTTAAGACGTCTTAAAATTGCGATCATAAGATCATGTTTATAAAACACCATTAGGGGTTAGGTAGTAGTTAGCTAGGATTGTATTATGTACAATTGAAAGATATCGATGGACTATGAGTTATGTATTTATTTTTTAAAAAGCTTACCAACAATGTGGTTCGCACATTACTAGTATTCTTGGTAACTCCTCGTGGTAAGCTTAATTTAAGCTTGTGTTATTCAATGAGTGGGTTCACGTCGGCTACCGCCGCTTCAAAAGTAGGTAACTATAGTGCGTGCTCACAGCATCGGGGCCATTCTCTACTACAGAGTCCTTCGACTCGGCTGTTGGATGAGCTGTGAGAACTAATGTCGGAAATAACAACTGTAACAAGGCACTACTAGAAGGTTTTTTTTTATAAACGACGCCCGCACTAAAGTACTTAATCCTTGTGTCGCGGGGGTTTCACAAACATTCAAATCACATGCACAAAGAACACATAGACTTGGAACAAGTATCTGTGGATAACACAAATTAAATGATCGAACCCGCAGCACGTCGCGCACAGTGGTAATTAGCGTGGTGACCTATTATACCACTCGGCTATTCGTCGCAGTCAGGTTATTCTCAGAGTCCACACAGAAAAGTGGCATAACGCAGATTATAGTTCAAGAATCCCGGATCGCCAAATCTTTTTTGTGTTCTCAGAGTCACTGGGTAGTGTTAGTATAATATATACGTTTTAGGCTAGGTATTTAACAGATTTTTTACTTACAAGTATAGTAAGTCGAAAGAGGTAAAGCTTAACCTTACACGTGAACCACTTGTGCTTAGTGAATAAGGCCAATGAAGTATTTATTACATCACTAGCTTCTGCCCGCGACTTCGTCTGCGTGGACTTCCAAAAATAAATAAAAAATGTGAAAGTAATGAAAAATGGAATAAAATTTTCACCCGTGTTATAGCTTGCGCTGTAATAGAGAAAAATGCCAAATTTCAAAGCTGTCTACCCGCGGCTTAGCTTGTAAACAATTTTAAATTTTCCCTCGGGAACTACTTATGGAATCGGGATAAAAGGTAGCCTATGTTCTTTTCCATGTCAAAGGCTACATGCATAACAAATTTCGTCCAAATCCGTTCAGCCGTTTTTGCGTGATTGAGTAACAAACATCCAAACATCCACACTTTCATATTTATAATATTAGTAGGATAACCTACTATAAGTAATGCTACAAATAAAACTATACGTATATATTTGAGTGACGTAGAGAGCTTTTAACGCAACGGGAACGAACCGGCCAGAGCGTTTGATCTTTCGCTTTTGATTTTATATCTGAAAGATATTGCATTCCTGATGGTGTCTATACCTACCAGTATAATTTAATTGTATGTACATATGTTTGTTTTCAAATATGAAATTGCAGACTTGATCTAATAAACCGGTACGTATATTTGTGGATTTTATTTTTTGTACAACATTCTAAGACCGAACATACTCTTCATACTCACGTGGTAAAGAGACCGCGCGAGCATTTTATCATTTTTTAACATTATGCACTGTCTTTTGATTGTTTTAAAGTATATTTTGCAGTGAAGAAAAAATCCTCTCCGCTGGTCTGCGCTGGGCCTATACTGGCATTCTTATATTTACTCTTTATTCCACTAAACGCTACTTCACGATACTTTATTACACGTTTAATCTCGGAACATACACGTTTTGGTTTTATATAGTTCCAGAGATAGCGCCGAACAAAATGTACAGATAGTGTTATCAGAGTTATTGGCTCCGAGTGTGGACTTGTGGAACTTTATGTATGTATAAATTATCTTTATAGCTGCATGTTACAAACGTTAGTCATGGTGTAATAATAATTGTAACTTTAAATAAGATTTCGTATTATATGTATTTAGTTTCGATTGGTCTAGTGCCTAGTCTTGTCGATGGATTTTCAATGAGCATTGACGGGCCTGTTGTTCTAGTGGTCAGTGACCCTGACTGCTAAGCCGGGGGTCGGTTCGATTCCCACCCAGGAAAAATCTTTGTGTGATGAGCACGATCATTTTTTCTGTGTCTGCGTGTAATTCATCTATAATATGTATGTATTTCCAAATATATAAGTATGTTCATCAGTTGTCTGGTCACCATAGTACAGGCTCTGCCTAGTTTGGGATCAGATGGCCGTGTGTGAGTTGTCCCGAGATATTATTATTATATTATTATTATTATTTGTGTTTAGTGCCGAATTGGTCTAATAAATAGTATTGTCGATGGATTTCAATGAGCATTGACGGGCCTGTTGTTCTAGTGGTCAGTGACCCTGACTGCTCAGCCGGAGGTCATGGTTTCAATTCTCACCCAGGTCGAAATCTTAAGATGGAAAATGAACTTTTCAGTGTCAGGTCACGTGACCTATGTTTGTATGAAAAGATGATTTTCAATTTTAAGATTTCGACCTATGTTTTTTGGGGAAAGTTGTTCAGTTTTATGCACCTGATTACCTCTTTATATCTACTAGCTCTAAGTCCTGGCTGCATAAATATTGGTTTAAAATTAACATCCAGCCCTACACCAAACTGTACCATATAATTACCCATACGTCCTAAAGATTAAAAGATTATTCACCCTCGATGTTACCAATGATTTTATTACTATATCATCTAATTACATACATATAAAGTAGATTGTTATCAGTCACACATATGGCAACGAGATTCATCGCACTGATAGTGACACCAGTTAGGCCGTGCGTACACCACGCGACGCAAGTCTTCGATAACCGACAATTTTAGTAACAAGCAACTGCTAGCAAAAACTCGTAGGGGTTCGTACAACGAAACATGTTGTTGGACACTAAAGACATCGGATATCGTAGACTTTCGTCGCCTCGTGTACGAAAGACCTTAGAGTAACTTGAAATTAGGAACTAGAGGTCTAGTAATATTGGTCTTAAATGAACCAGTATTATTGAGCAGAGGATTGGAAGAAAACGTTTGATTAAAGGGGTCATGTTATATTGGATATTTTTGTAGCGCCATATCTATCGATGTATTGGCGATTGTGAAATTACAATTTGCTATGATAGTATAAAAGTAACAATACCCTGGGACAATGGGGTTTTGTATAAATTGACAAAGCATAATAAATCAATTCAAATTTAACAGGAGGTCCATATTAAATACGATATTCAGTTGAATCCGGTGACTGGTAGTAGATTAAAAAATAAATAAACGTGGACAACTTCACACACATTGCTCCCAATTCAAAGTAAGTATCTAAAGCACTTGTGTTACGGAATCAGAGACAAGGAAGGTACCAAAAACATCCAGACCTAAGACAATGTAGAAAAGTGTTGTTTTTTTTCTACATTGATCCGTCCGGGTTTCGAACCTCAGAGCTAGCGACACCTTGTGATAAAACAAACCTTGTGTTGTTGTTAAACCGGTGTGTACGTACACGGAGGTCGTCAATACAAAAAACATAGCTTCGGGAAATAGCTATGAAGAAAATCAATACCGGTTTTAGCTTTTATAAGAGCTCATTGATCCTACCTACCGCCATACCTATATTTTTCGTGTCTTTTTCTGACATAATGAATTTACTGTATCAATCAATCAATTGATTTGATCACTGATTTTCATACCTTGGTACCGTCACGCTATTCCCCTGTCCGAGCGATGAGTCAGTCATTATATTCAATTTGAACCCCACACAAAGTCAAATAGATTAAAGTATGATTATGCGTGCGCCGGAGCCCCCCTTGGACTACGGGACCCCCTGTCTAATTAACTAAATGTACGCAATATGGGGTAGGATGGACTTCTGCTTACCTCTTTTCAACATGCTTTGTAGTGTAATCATAGTATTGTATCCTTATGCATTGGTTTAGCACCTTTTTTAACCGACTGCGCCAGGAGTGTTATGTTTTTAGAGTGTTTGTATGTTTAATACATTACTTTCTATAACAGAGGTGGTGGCATAGTGGTTAAATAACATAAGTATTGTATACAAGGTTGTTAGTTCAAACCCTTGTTATTTTCTCAGAAGTATTTTCTACATTTTCATTTTTTAGTGTAGGTATTTTTATACACTACATACCAACAAAAACAAGAGTGGATATTTTAAAAATAAAGTTAAAAATAGAGAACGTACTTAGCGGAATAGAACTATAAGGCCTAGAAATCGAGTATCCGCAAGAATGGTGCAGCACTAAAAAACTATGTCATATAAACACAGTTGGCACGTTTTAACATGCCGTCAGTTGCAAGTATCTCCTTAAATTTAAGTTTAATGGCGGTTTAAGTAGTTATTGGGTGTCAAAATGTATCTATACATAATGCGCGATGCACACTTCAATCTATTTTCCTCACTATAAGCTAACGCTTGTATGAAGATTCTTGTAAGACTCACTTATCTAGATTTTATTAAACTATGCCTAGCGGTCAATGTTTGTTTTATTTGAAGAGGTATTTCTTTTCAGTTAAACAAAATATAAACCTTGTATTATTTGCGCCTACCGATTGGACCCCAATACCTCAACCTACAACTCGCTACAGAGTTTCACCACAAAGCAAACACCATGTATAAACAGTAACATTATATTATATAAGGTATCGTGTGTTGTGGATAAATAGAAACACTCTGTGCGCATCCCCAGTGGTAATGGGTGAGACACACAGGCAAGTAGAATGTAGGAACTTAGGTATATTTAGGTCAAATTTTGAGCGTAATTTATAAAATTAATCTCGTTTAGTTTGTTGGATTACCTTGCAAAATAAACCTACATGGGTAAAGTTTATCTTGTGTTAGTATATAATTGTTTTCAGGGGTTTAGACAAATGTTCGACGTTGAAATAAAACTGTTTTAAACGGATTCTATCGCGGTTTATTTGCCCGTGAACATGACAACTACAAAAGCGGTGAAGGCGTCGGGAACAAAAACAAAACCATAATAGAATCCGTTCAATAAAATAGTTTTATTTCAAGAACTCATAATTATAATTTATAAACGTTATGCATTGTAGGTAGATATAATTATGTGGGACAGTAAGACTGAAGAAGTATGTACTTTACTACGACCACTGTCTAAAGTGCCTGTTTTAGGTTTACTAGAAATGATTTGTGATTTGTTTCAACATTTCCTTTCAGGGTTGTCAGTTAGAAAATAACTCCAACAAGCCAAAATCGCTTTCTAATTGGTCTACGTACTATCCCGGCTATAGAGATCTTATTTTATGCACCTTTGTGGCAATAGGCTCATCTCCTATTACCACAAATCTTTTAATTTATATTTGTTATTTCATACGAATAACAATAATTTTTCTGCTATCCTATCTCCCCGTGCGTAGTGTCACCACCTGGCCTGCCCACCCCACAGCCGGACAATCACAATTATATGAAGATTAACTTTTAACTGCGTGCATGTGTAATGAGTAATATTCAAATTATTACTATAGAGGTGTGGCGTGATTATGCCTTGTAAGTGGCTTGTATTTTAATACTTGTAAAACTAAATCGATTTTGAAGAACACAAACTAGTTGATAGACACTTGGAAGTTTTCTTTTTATCATCATAATTTCATTCTAAAACATTCCTTACTTACTAATTCTTCACAATACCTTTACATCATAAAAAAACAATGTTGATCCTGTTATTCCTGCTGTCTGTTTAAAATCAACGCAATTAAATAAAAAATGTCGTGGTGGCCTAGCGGTTCAATGGACGGATTCGCATGCACATGATTGCAGTTGTAGGATCGAGCCTAGGCAAGTACCAATGTGACTTTTTCAAAGTTATATGCACTTTCTTAATCATTCCAAGGCATCATTGACAAACAGTGAAGGGTAACATCGTGAGGAAACCTGGATTCCAAAAATTGGAATCTGAAATCGCCAACCCGCAATGAGCAAGCGTGATCAATGCTCATTCCTTCTCTAGAGAATATGGGAAGAAACGGGGAAGAAATTAAAAGATATTCTCTTAAGGGAAGAGGCCTGTACCCAGCAGTGGGACGTATTTAAGCCGATATAATTAAATAAAAAACAAGCCAATTAGATACCATACCTAATCAATAGTCAAGAAATAATCGGCCTTTTACACATAGATCTTTTCAACTACGCAACGGATTTTAATGCAGTTTTCAGCAATAGATAGAGTGATTTAGGAGGAAGCTTTTTATGTGTAATTAATTATAGGCAATTATTACTGTGCTACGCGAGCGAAGCTGGGGTGTGTCCGCCAGTTTCGGATAAATGCTCAATGTGATTTTTACGTACTATTTGGAATATGGAATTTCTCCATACGTGAAGAACATTTAAGCTCTCCATGTCAGTAGGATCCACCAGGATCGTTCTTTCTATGCATCTCTCAACATATTAACAAATAAAAATTTTACTCAAAATATGATGAGACAAAAACCCAGATTCCTTTACATAACAATTAAATAGTAAAATTTGACACAACCCTCAAACCTCCTTAAGCCGGGTCCCTCTCGGTCCCTCGCACCCTCCGCGGAGGGAAGGGCGGTAAAAGCATATTTATGTTGGCTCCTGATTGACGATGATGGCTTCCCCTTGGTTAGAGGCTGTGCGGGCTTATAGCGACGAATTCTCATGTCGTTGGGTGTTTGTTGAGATCCTTACAGAGTGGTTACACGTGACGACTCTCTTTGGACGCCGTTTGAACAATCAACTCTCAAATTCATATCCTATATTTAACTAAAATTTTATTATTTACTATATTCTTGATTATTTTATTTATTTAATAAGTAGGTAGGTACTTATTGAATGATAAAGTCTTTGTATTTGGACAACTCACTCATCTGATCATCATCAACTAAGTTCATAGTCGCGTTTCTTATAAATATGCAGTTAAAATATATTGTCTAAAAAACAAATGAGCGTAACTGCAATACAACGTTGCAAAATCGTTCACAAATGTTAGCGAAAAAAAGTAAATTCGTCGTATTGAAGCCGCACGTCACCCACTTAACGCACTCTACTCTGCAGATTTCTACTGGGGACATTACGGTAACATTTTACATCTGCAGTGTTCATACATTCTCTGTATGACCGCTCTAAGTGGGAGAAAAATGTATGTATGACTCATTTATCTAACGTGTTTCATGGTTATTCATATTAATGTTATTTACGTGGTTCATACTAATATTGTTTACTTTATTTTGACAAAACAAGACTTATACATATATCAGATAAATACAATTTGTAAATAAAATAAGTAGGATTTTAGCAAAAACGAAGACAATGTATTTATAAGAAAAGTTTAGAGGAATAATTCCTGCCAGTTGTTCCAAATTGAGAAGTGATTCAATGACTTTAAAATAATAAACAAAATCTTTATCTTTTTTCGGTGGTGTCAGAATTCTGGTTTAAAATGTTTGTATATATAGGAAACAAGAATGGAAGTAGAAAACGCGTATAAGAGCTTAGGGCGCGCGTCATGATGTATTTCAAAGCCTTTGCAGGTGCCATGGTCAGTTTACCCGTGACCTCGACACCTGCAAAGGCGTCGAAACGTCGGGAACTAAATCAAAATAAACCACGATAGAATCTGTTTTAAAGTACTTTTATTTCATGATATTATATAGAATATAGCGTCTCTTTCTATGGCCTTCTTTGAAAAGACATTTAATACCAAAATTTGCTGCTCTACACTAAATAACTACATCACTATCAGTCATTGTACAAGAGAATGTCTGGACCTAAAGACGTAGCCATTTTATGGTCAATCTCTGTGCTGTCATTTCTTGTTGACTAGTAATCTACACAAAACAATGAGCCGTCTGTCTGCCAGTCAACTCATTCAAACACTAAGACGATGAACTCTACCCAAAGTAATAGCAACACAATACCCGGTATTTATTTAAAAGTCCATTCATATAGCTGTGAAGGGTTAAATCGTAACCAGGCCATTAGCTAATTGCGATCTAATCCTGAGCAAAGGGTTAACGTTGACAAAACAACCGGGAAATTATTTAGATTGGACTTTTGTACCCTATAGCTGTACTTACTAACGACTGTTAATATTCATGATCTATGTATGTGTCAAAGAAATAGATAATAATCGGTAGATTAGGGATGTAAACTTAATGAAAATTAGTTTGTTTTTATGTTATAACATTGATTACCTATATAACTGTAGTTTATTTCTAACTAGCAGGACCGCCCGGCTCTGCTTGGGTAGCAAAGTGATGAATACTATGTATTATACCTACACAAAAACCTTTCTCTTGAATTACTCAATCTATTGCTGAACTGCATTAAAATCCGTTTGATAGATTAAAAGACCTGATTCTATGCGTACAAACGGCGAGAGCGATTTTATTTTACACTATGTACAGACTTTAGATTATTTCAAAGGTGATATTTGCAATTTTGGAGTATGGATTATAAGGTATGGTACCTAATTTGCTATTCTTTTTTTGCAAAAGTTTTGCAGGAATAAGTACCTACAGTTTAATTTAACTATTTACATAAGTATACGACTTTAATTGTATGTTGCCGTGCGCTACAAGATCCATACTCATTTTGTAACAATTGGAGTGCAATAAATTTGTCGTATACTTACTGTGCCCTGCGGTTTCTCCGGCGTATATTCTCCCTGTTTCTGTAAATTCATTTTTTAGTCAAATTTCTATTATTTTTTATTAATATTTATTCTGTTATTCAGGACGGAGATAATTCCAACAAATTAAGGTTAATGAAAATCAGTCCACCCGTTCTCGAGTTATAAGTTTTGCAACAAGCCCGACTTTGGTATATTATTATAAGTATTTATTAAAGCTAAAAGAAAAAAAGATTAATTAACTTGAATCAGAAACACAATTAGTATAATTGACCTTTATATTCGCTAATATCGTTCTGTTGTTTCTAAATTCTATGCTCTACAACGAATATAATATAGTAATGTGTCGACCAATTAACTTCAAACCATGTGGTATCATTAATCATGTGGATCGAAAGTAATGCATAGCAAATACATAATGACACAGGACAAAGGTCACAGGTCACGCGACCCCATCGATAATGATGTTCCGTAATTAGTGATGCGACGGATGTTTGATTGATTGAAAATATTGTCGTTTTTTTTAACTAAAGTATATGAAAATATTACGTGTTTGTAATAAAAATAAAAATAAAAAACTCTAACATTTTTTTACAGTAAGGAGGTGACAAATGGGTGAGCAATTTACTTGATTGTAAACGAATTCTGATGTCTACTGACATCTGTAACACTAGAGGTCCCAGAAATTAGTCACTGGCTTTTAAAAAAATAATGATACCGGTTCTTCTCCTTAGGGATGACACTTTGGAATTGCGCAACTAGAGTAATTTTACGTTTTGGAAGTGCCTGAAAAGGACTAAGTACTTGAAATAAATAAGAATAATATTTTGATTAAATTTTTTATTTTATTATTAAAAAGCTTTCTAACAATGTAGGTCGCACATTACTAGTATTCTTGCTAACTAAATTTATGCTTGTGTTACGAGTGGGTTCACGTCAGTAACGCAATGGGTGGAATTCGAACCTGCGTCAGCATGATCGCAAGTCCGATGCCCCAGCCACTTCAATTTGATTTGTTTATTTTGATTTCACTAGATAATTTTTATTTTTTTTTATTTATTTATTTATTTCCAAAAAACCTTATTCTACATTCACAAACAATGGCCGAACCACGAAAACCTCTCAGGGTTTATCTGGGTACCGGCGAGCCGCTTATAATTAGGTATTTTTAATTTTAATTAGATAATAAGTTTACATAACAATATATTCTAATACATTAAGTTGTTCATAGTTGAGTAAAATATTTTTTTGATTTGTACTTAAAACTTTTCGAACCCATTTTATACAATTCTTGTAAATTCTCTGGAAGTTTATTCAGATAATATGGGACTAAATATTCCTTAACTCTTGTTCCGTACACATTATTATGTTCAGGTAATTGGTATTTATTTCTGATCGGGACTGGTCGCAAGAACCCTGGTCTTGACTTTTGAGTTATTAGTTCAGGATTATTGGCTTCACTAAGAATTAAATATTCGACTTTATCGAAAACAGTCATGATTTTACAGTATTTAAAAAGATCAGATTCACTACTTTGGTATTTCTTTTTGATATGCTTAGGCGTTATTATTTTTAATATTTTTAATTGGAGTTTATAAATTTCTAACAAGTATGTATGGTATGTTCTTCCATAGCTACTCAAGCCATAAGTGATAACCGAGTCTGCTAGAGCCATATACAGCATTCTTAGGGTTTTATATGGTAGTTTATATTTTAAAATACTCAGCCTGCTAATTATAGATCTCAATTTATTGCATACATAATCTTTATGGGGTCCCCAACTGAAACGGCTATCAACTATTAAACCGATGTACATATGCGTATCAACCACGTCTAGGTTAGGACATTGACAGTTACTATTATCCAGCCTATGCAGGCAAGTATGCGCATGGGATGTAATTGTGGGGGAAGAAGATTTATTATGCGATGATCGTATATGAATTATTTTAGTTTTCGTTGCGTTAATTACCAAGCCGACATCATGTGCCCATTTACATAACTGGTCAAAATTAAATTGTATTGTTTTCTGCGCTTCCTTTACATTTTGATGTGCTACTAATAAGCAGGTATCATCTGCGAACTGATACACCGATCCTGAATTTATTACATTGCTCATGTCATTCACGTACAGCAGGTATACTGTAGGTCCTATTATTGAACCCTGAGCTGTGCCCTTCGTGGTGTTAACCAGTTTACTAAATTGATTTTGTATTTTAACAGTATTGAATCTGTTCATGTGATAGTTTTTAAATAATTCTAAAAGAGGACCTTGAATGCCGTTTCTTGCTAGTTTGTCATATAGTATATCATAACGGAGCATGTCGAATGCTTTGCTAAAATCAATAAATATAGCTAAAACATTTTTTTTATTATTAAGGTGTCCATTTACTTCGTCAGTAAAGTTACGCAATAGTTGAGTTGTGCTTTTATTTTTCTGAAAACCAAATTGTTTCTTGTTAATTAAGCTATTTTTATCCAAAGAGTTACTGATCTCCTTACCTATATATCGTTCAATGATCTTGTCAATACAAGATAATATAGTAATAGGACGGTAATTATTAATATCATCACGTTTACCTTTCTTATAAACCGGACGTATAACTCCTATTTTTAAAATGTCCGGATATATACCAGACCGCAAGCAACAGTTGATTAAATGAGTGATAACAGGTACAAGATTCTCAGATATGTATTTGACATCTTTAACACGTATTCCGTCAAACCCCGGGCTTTTCCTATCATTCAATTGCTTAATAATATCAGAAACATTTTCCACTCTGGCCGGTTTAACCCTTATTGACCTATCTGGTGTATTTTCGTATGTAGATTTGTCCAAAAGAGGTACATCGCAAGAGTTACATATATTTTTGACGTTGTTGTCAAATTCCTTTATAAACGTATTAGCTAATATTAAAGGACTAGTCCGAAAAGTTGTAAGTAATACATTCTCAATACATTGCATTACTTTTCCAGTAAGTCTATTTATTAGTGCCAATAAAAGGGGTTTTCAGACTATAGTATGAAAAGAAAAAAATCTTTAATTAGTTCGTAATTTAGAAACCTAATAAAGACACTACCATGCTTTTTTCAAAACAATTAAATTTGAAAAAGATAAGCCGCGAGAGTGAGGGCTGGTGGCTTGAGACGTTCTCAAGTAGAAATTCTCATATAAGAAACCAGCTGTATGAAACACTTAATTCCTTACTTCACTTAACTCCAATCATCAATCATCTCCAATTCGTCTAAAAATCCATTGTATATCTATTAATTGTCACCCAGGTGATCCCGCACCAGGGTAATCCCGTGTCTTCCACGTCACTGACCACCCCCGGACCTGAAGCGTGCTAGTGTCAATATAGTACCCCTCGGTAATAACGATGAGAGGTGATTGTTTTGGTTTTATACGCTTTTTTGGATGCTGTTGAATGGTGAAGTATTGATATTTTTCTGTCAAGTATATTTTAATAAGTCTAGCATGAATTATATGTAGGAAAGGAAGCCATTGTTTTTTTGTGAATTAGGTACTGTTACCCCGAATACTGTACGCCTATGAACTTTAAGACGTTCTTATATGTCTATCTTTCGCTACTTCATACCTTAAAGTGACAGAGACAACATGAGACTTAATGCCGATAAGTCTCAAACTGTAAATAATAAGTCTCCAAGTGACGTTCCAGTATTCGCCATTAGATTAACCGAAATTTTTGGACCCACTTTTTTCTTAAGTCGAAGTGCTATTCGTATTAGATTATTACGTATAAGTTTCATGACCTTAGTCACCCTTAAAACTCGTCATTGCTATGTATGGTAATTTACAAAGTGTACATTAGTATTAAATGACGATTGAATTTTAGTCTTCACATAATAAGTATGTTTGAAAAAGTTCTTTCTATCTAAAAGTTTTTCTATAAGGACTGGGAGTGAGAGCCTACCATTGATAGCGTTTCATCCCAAATATAGTTTTTTTTTAATTCATTTGGCCAGAATCAACTCATTTATTATCACACTAATATATTAATATTGTAAATGCGATAGTTTGAAAGTGTGTGTGTATAATATGTTTGTTACCTCTTCAAGCTCAAACGGCTGGACCAATTTTAATAAAATTTGATTTGGAATAAGCTGACACCCTGAATTAAAAAAAAGGTTACTTTTCGCCTGAAAAATTGTTATCTGATAAATGCGGGAATCACCGCGTAGCGCAGCTAGTAACAAATAAAAAACAAAACGCAAGCGAAAAATTACCAAACCATTTCCTCAAATCTCGTCGCATCTCGTGAATGACAGAAATATGAGGAGTGCTGTCCCATTGTCTCAATATCGAGCAATCATGGCGATTGGTATCTACACAATGGAGCCAGCGGCGCGTGTCACCACTGATACCACGGTTCATGACAGATTGAGGAATATTGCTCCCATAATCTCGAATTGGTGACTTGTTTTTTTAAACGTTGATTTTTTTTTGAAACGTTGGTTTACTTTGGCGTGAAATTATTGTGATGGAAAACAGTTCATTTCGTGCAGAGTTAATGAAAACATAATCATGAGAAAAGTACAGTAGGTACTTCACATTTCGCTTAGTTCGGCATGCAAATTTATAACAATCAAAATAAGAAAAAATATAATACGAAACAAGGTCAACCCACACAGTGAGGTTGTCTCTGAGTACTATCCAGAGTGCTTGGTCTCCTGTTAAATTCTTTTATATATATAATCTGACTCTCGGAAACGGCTCCAACGATTTTCCTGAAATTTAGTATGCAGGGGGTTTCGTTGGCGTCTCCAGTTCGAATCGATCTAGCTAGGATTATTTTTAAGAAAATGTCAGACGAGCAAAGCTCCGTCATCCAGGTACTATTTATACAATGTGATGAAAGTTTAATCGACGACACATTTATTGCAGAAAACTAGTATCTTTTACATGAAGGGAACAAGATGAGAACAAAAGAGTCATTTAGGAGGTAATAGAATTCCATTGTACTGGTCACCGTTTATATGACTGTGCTAGCGAGAAAAATCAATAATTGGCGCCCCAATTACCCAATTTTTATTCAAAGATTTTTACCCAACACCAAAAGATACGAATTTGTTCTAAAATAAAATAATAAAACTATTACCTCCTTTTTTTTTCTCTTTTCACACCAAAAATACTAAATAACAAAGCATCGCTTATCTCGCGTGCTACGATGACGCTAATTACACCAGTTGCTGGCCAATGGCGCGTGCTGTCACGCGTGCCATATGCTGTGAGGGTCAGAAGAACCGAGGGAGGTTCTGACTGCTGTTAGCTTGTTGCATGAACATGATTAAGATGGGTCATTACATTTTATGATTGGTATTGTGTGTTAAATGTTCACTTGATTATCTTGAAAATGATACCTGCACTTTAGGAGACACTAAACTGAGAAAAATGAGGAACTGTAACTACTTTATTTAAGACTAGCTTTTGCTCGCGTTTTCGCCCGCGTGGGCTTCGGTTATTGTGGCGAATTATAGCCTATAGCCTTCTTCACTAAGTGGGCTATCGACCAGCGAAAGAATTCAAATCGGTGTAGTTCCTGAGATTAGTGCGTTAAACCAAACAAACTCTTCAGCTTTGGATTGGAATATTAAGGAATTGTGATGATTCCGGTGATGATCTGTAAATATTAAACGGTTACATAGGTAATACACATATTAATAACCTTCTAACTAAGTAGTATTTTTTAACAAGGATGGAAAAGTATTAATTAAGAAAATTATTGGAATTATTTTATTTTTATTTTATTTGTTACAATATTATTTCTTACAATATGCCGCTTTCATACTGTAGGTATGTCGTAATCTGTGGAAATGTCATGGATTGTACATTTATCGTGTAGTGTATATTATTGTAAAATTATATCATTCCAAAATAAAAAAAAAATTGTTAAATTAGACATATCCTTATTGCATTATTTTGTATGTAACAGCTTATTGTTAACAGCATCGTATGATGTTACAAAGATAATTAATTCAGTAACTTATAAATGGAGCTAGGTACACAAACAAACATCACCAGATCTTTTTCACAACGGAACTGTTACGGCTAACACTTCATAATCCTCTTTCAAAAAATACAATATTTCCGCCCCCACATAAAAACGCAGACAAATGCCTGTACAATGTTTTGGGGGCATTTTCCTCAAGCCAAGTTGTATAGACTATAGCTATGTAGGTAGTATTGTGTAGCATCGATGCAGCGCTTTTAATCCTCTTAATGGAAGCGGGGTTGAAAGGAATATAGCGAAAACTATGGAGATGATGTAGCTTTTGTACTGCTTATGCAAGTGTTGCTTTCAAAGGGACATATGACTGTGTGTGAGTTAGTTATGTATGATCATGATTGTATTGTAGAGTATTTGTATATTGTAGTGTGTTTTTTAGAAAAGATACATTTATAAAGTCTTTATATGTTCTCTCTAAAATAAAATTTTCAGTAAGTTATATCATATTGAAAAGAGCCACGCAGAAAATATTGCCCTTATCAAGTACCTACCAAAAAGTAATGTTCCTAGTTAAAAGTCATTTGGCAAACTGTCTACAACTTTTTCATCTTAATATCAAACCAATATCGATCTTAGATAGTGCAATATACATCTATGCTATCTACCTTACGAAAACTGAATGAATTTAAAAAAAACATCAAAATAAACAGCTTTTTACAGTGTCAACATCTCCATATCTGTCCTTGTTCCCCTCAAGTGTCGTGCCCCGTGTCATTGTTTCGGGAGCGACACTTACCGAACGTGGTACACTGACGCAGGAGGCTGTGTATTATAACATGATAGAGCTTGTTGATGTGAAATGTTGTAATTCTGACCTGATGTAGAGACTAGTGCAAAGATTAAGATGATTATTGAGGTACCAGCTCACGTGGTCTCCGGTTACCGCGGCAAATAGTCTTTACACGTTTTCACGATAAATAATTTCTTGATAAAAAACAGTATGCCTGAGATTGCGCGTTCAACCAGTCAAAGAATTAGATTATATTAGTATAGCTTTACATTAAGCTATTGGCTAAATATCATTTGATTTTAACGCTTATTCAAGGATGGCGAGTTCATATTTCAGTCTATAATCATTTGCAAATGTTTCTAACCCTCGAATACTGAAACGAAAATTAACTTTAACATGTTCTTAAATGTCTAATCTGTCGCTACTTCACTTGTTAATGTGATAGAGACAGCATGAGACTTAAAGGTCGCTTTAAACTGACTGGCGTTTCAGTATTCAGCCATTCTAGAATCAGTCGTAAAAATGTAGAGCGTGGTTGCTCTCAACCTGGTTCCAGCAACATGACAAGAAGTCAAGAACTACTGCTGCCAAGGCAAAAGTAATTACAGTAAGATAATTATTTGAAGCGGCTTGCGATCATGTGGTGGCGGGTTCGAATCCCATTACACTACCGACGTGAACCCACTCGTAACACAAGCATATTAGCTTAGCACGAGGGGTTAACAAGATTACTAGTAATGTGCGACCAACATCTTTAAAAAAAAAAAAACATAAACGTCCTTTGCGTTATTGTATAATTCTAAAATTATTTCCTATTAAAAATCAAGCTTAATATACTTATTAGGTGAGTCTCAGAACATTTAGCACCACTACCAACTGACCAAACTTTAAATAAAACAATTTTAAACTTAATCCAGCACACAAACCAACATTCAAATGAGCATCAGAATCCAATATCCTCAGCTCGAGGTCCCAATATTTGGCTCAAGAGGTCAAACACTCTGCGGAAGTAATAACATTCAAATTGCCGTTCATATCCGTCAGAGGGCGCCACTTGAGCTGCGTATTAGCATTACAATTCGCACTCAACAAATGATTGTTTTTTAAATTGCGTTTGTTAAAAAATCAACAACAGGTTTTTGGTAACTATTGTTAAATAGTCGCATGAGAAACGAAGAAATGCTATTTCTGTCTTTCTTTATCTTTCTAGGACCTACTCGTTGTTATTGGCCGTATCGAAGTTGGCAGCTAGTAATTAAAAATAGTTTCGCTTTTTCATTGTTTCTGTATAGTCGGGAAGTGGGTCACAATTTATTACGTAGAATTATGAAGAATTCAAGGAAGAATAAAAATGTAACGATTAATTTAAAAGGCGTACCTACATAAATTCAACGAGTCTTCGAGAGAATCAGGTGCATAAAACTGAACAAGTTTTCCCACGAAACATAGTTCGAAATCTTAGAATCGAAAATCATCTTTTCATACAAACTCAACTCACGTGACCTGTCACTCTGTATGAAAAGTACAATTTCTATTTTAAGGTTTCGACTGCTTGGGGAAAGTTGATCAATTTTATGCACCTGATTACCTCGATGAATAATCCTACGCACTTATTATTTTTAATCCCGTGTATATGATAATTATTTTAGTATATAGAAATATGGTGTAGAATTTAATGTTACTTATTCTCCGGAAACATTTTTTTATAATTTATTTGAAAACAGGGGGTCCCAAAACTAATGTGACATTTATTGTCATGATTTTTTGAGTTATCCCTGATCAATTGAATACAAGACTATACACGGAAGTCAAAATACTGGAAACTCACAATGCGTCATTCTTAGTGCCTAATATTAGCGAGTGCCAGTAAAGCCACTTAGAGCCAGTAGCCAAATATACGGAGATATTAGTGGAGCTCTTGAGATGAGCTTATCTGACGGGCTTTGATGTGTGGCCGGCGATAGTGACGGCTGTGACGCAGCCAGATATGGGACGGCAGTCGTTGTAGTTGGGTTTATACCAGACATAGAAGATTTTATGTACGTACCTTTTTGTTTATGTACTTCATTTCTACATTATTGTTGTGTGTGGTAGATGAATTGTGTGAAAGATAGGAGTGGATGCCGCAATGACGAGTGATAGAGTGAATGGAAGGAAAATAAGTTACGCATTGCGCCGACCCCATATGAATGGGATAAGGGCAGAGAGATGATGCTTATGTGTAAACAAAAAACATCTTTAAATTCTATTTACGTACCCCTCAAAGCAATTACATGTGATAACGTCAAAACGCCAATAAGTTGTAAGTATAGTGCCACATACTTATCTTACCCTGTGTTCAAATTTGGAACTTATATTATTTTAATAGGTAATTTTATTGATACGTAAATTAAAATTTAATTAACTCCTTGTATACTTGGACGAGGGCATTATTTTTACCTATAATTTGAAACACTGTGGTTACTATACGTATCTATTGTGTTAATAAGATCTAATTCGGTACATTTAGTAAGCGAATAAAAGTTTTGAGTTATCTTTTAATATTCTGTATGGAATGTAGAAACAAAATAAAAGCAAAAGATTGAATGGTGTTCTAACGTTTCACAATAATTATTTAAGTGATATTGGTTGATACGTCACATATTTTTGTATGATTAGGTGGTTCACTTATTAAATAAAACGACTGAACACTATTCAGGAATTTGACAAGATAGAGAAGAAAACTTAGAAACCTTGTTTTCATCGTGTTTCACAACTAAATTAATCTTCGAAAATTATACAAAATTAACCAGGGTTTCTATGGTTCCTGGCTAGGTAGCCATACACCTATATGAATTACTTAAACTTTTATTCTTTTATCTACAATATGGCAGGTGTTATTTTATGTATACTTTCCCATCTGTAACTATGAATCTTCATCATTGTATCTTTCTCCCATAATTCACGGCCGTCAATTATCAAAAACCACAATCCCTCATCCGCAGATCGCAAACAAATCAATACAATCATCAAACAAATCAAAAGCCACTTAAAAATCCAAAAATATTCCGAAAACCACACGTTATTTATTCCTTCTAATATTTCAACGTTAAAAGCTAAATGTTACCCGACGAAAGATCTACTCAGAAAATTACGCGTCGATATATTTATCATTATAAAGCACGAACGTTTTTGGATTTTTTAGCTGCGCACGAGTTGCTTGTGCGGACCAATGGGAGCGCGCGATGGCGAGGCGTTTGGAAGAAGAAGGCGTGGTCTAAGGTTCGACGCAAGACTGTTGCATCGTCATGCTATAGACCTGTCAAAATACTATGGGTTCCGTGTAATTAGGGTTAAAGTGACCTTCGTGTCTGTTAGTAAGGTTATAAGTAACAAAATAAGTTGTTCGTTATTTCGATTAACTTGACATGGACATGTGTTTCTGTTCGTAAGTATAAAAGTTTTTATTGGGACTTTGCAAAGGTCGAAGTTGGGAGAGACTGGCACAGGAAAAAAAGCCACATAAGAAGCGGAACCTATCCTATAATATCGGCCTATAAACGTCCCACTGCTGGGCACAGACCTCTTCCCATATAGAGAAGGAATGAGCATTGATCACCACGCTTGCTCACTGCGGGTTGGCGATTTCTGATTCCAATTTTCGGAATCCAGGTTTTCTCACGATATTTTCCTTCACCGTTTGTCAATGACGTCTTAGAATTATTAAGAAAGTACCTACATATAACTTTTAAAAAGTCACATTGGTACTTTCCCGGGTTCGAACCTGCAAGCTTGTGCATGCGAATCCCATCTTTGAACCGCTAGGCCAACGCGACATTCTATTACCTACACACAACAACTACAACCTCTGCTTAGTGAAAAAGGCCTGTGAAAGGTAATGTTATGACATCTTAAACATAAAAACGCTTTTCTCAATTGCCATAAAAAATATTAACCTGTATTGTTCTACAACAGGGTCCAATGACAATAAGCCAAAGATACTTCAAAGGCTGTATAGTACCTAAGTATTAGTTGGAATGTGGGTTCAATTGTGACCTACCTTTCATTTCTCAGAACTTGGAATCCAGGCAATATGATAAAATATGACTAATACATTTTACATGAAGTTTGACAAGATACTCTCTACTTTAACTCTAAGATGTAAAAGTCCAAAATCAAACAGCAGTGTACTTTAAAATCTATATTTAACCAACTACAAGTTATATTTTGAAATGATAAGTTGTATTATAATGTGGTTTCGTTATACGGTCTCGTATCCAATATAAATTGGTCGTCTGAGGTCAAACGAGTCCAAGGTCGGGTCAAAAATATATTAAGAGTAAAAATACTCTGAATAATAGTTTTATGGTATAGGTAAGACTAGTTTGATAGCTTATTAAGTCTAGATAGTAAGTATTTTTCTACTAGGTTATAATATGTATGGTTTTATGTATGGTATTTGAAGCGGCGGTAGCCTAATGGCTAGGGCGTCGGACTTGCGATCATGTGGTTGCGAGTTCGAATCCCACCCATTATACTACCGACGTGAACCCACTCGTAACACAAGCATCTTAGCTTAGCGCGAAGGGTTAACGATATTACTAGTAATGTGCGACCCACAATGCTAGTAACCATTGAAAAAAAAATGTAAATAACAAAAAATAAAAATCGTGGTGGCCTAGCGGTTCAATCACCAGATTCGTATGCACATGATTGTAGGTTCGAACCCAGGCGAGTACCAATGTGACTTTTTCAAAGTTATATGTCATCTATATAATGTATGTTTCTTAATATTCTAAAACACCATAAACAATCAGTGAAGGAAAACATCTTGAGGAAACCTGGATTCCAAATTTGGAATCTGAAATCGCCAACCCGCAATGAGCAAGCGTGGTGATCAATGCTCATTCCTTTTCTATATGGGAAGAGGCCTGTGCCCAGCAGTGGGACATTTAAAAGTGGGACGTTTTGAAGACTGTTATTTACATATAATAATATGTAAATAACAGTCTTCAAAACGCATCAGTGATATGGTTACACTATACCGACTTCTTATTCACAACTATGTTTTTCATACCCATATTCGCAAATAAACGATTTGATTTGAATTTTTCCTCACGATTTCTGTTTACAAAGATATTTCAGTTCTTCTTCTTCTGCCTAGCCTTTTCCCAGGCTATGTTGGGGTCGGCTTCCAGATATTTCAGTTCTATTGGCTAATTATGTATTTCAACACAAAGTTTTCCTTTATCGTTGGAAACACACACACAAGGACAACAGCACAGCTTGAAATTACATACTACTAAAACACCCCCAATTAAAACAAAAAAGCAAATAATTCGTTTTATAAGCACTGCCATTGTTTTGTAATTAAGAAATCTTTCGATGTTTAATGATACGTTTTTCATTATTAAAACCGTATAACTTTTTATAATAAATAACAATAGACATATATTTATTTTAATTTATTAAGGTGTGCAAATGGATAGATAACAAATTTACAACATGCTTTGATAGTTTATGATTACCGGAATGTGTTAACGGTCTTATATAGTAAAAATATAATGTCTTCGTGTTTTATTGTAATATATTTATCATAAAGTTTAAAATGTAACATTTACATCCTATACGAAAGGTTCCCCTGACCTTTATAAAACCTACAACAATCTTATCAAGCCGAACATTGCTAACTCATCGTAAAAAAACGTGTAATTACTACATTAACCTGTTTCCCATAAAAAAGAAAGTCGGGAAACATTTAAAAACGTTATCATCTGTCAAATCTGACGTTTCGGCAGCCATTGTGAAGCATTACGGGCCAATAGCGGCGCCCGCTTTGAATTCAGAATGTTTTCTTTTTCGAATTCAACTGTCTATTGTTTTCGGCTTGTATCTATTTAACGATCTGTTTTTGGTGGAGCTGTGTTGCCAGTTGTATAGGTATTGATCGACGGATTTGACGTGTTTCTTATCGAGTAAGGTATGATTCATATCTACGTGGCCGGTAAATTGTTGTAATTATTTTCTTAAACTATCTTTACGATAAACGAAGAATTGTTTTTGGTTCTTTCCGTAGAACTTTTTCATGGAGTAAGATATTGATTAGTTGATAGTTATGTGTAGCTATAGTTGAGGTCTCGTACCTAGATATCTAAGTAGAAAAGAAAATATAAATTTTTACTTGAGAATAATTTTGTTTTGTCTTCGTCTTCTTCTTTAAGTGGCACTCCAATTAAATGGTCGGCTACCAGCTGCTGGAATCCATCTTTATTGTTTTTTACACTCTATTATCCATACAGTTCACAAGTAATATGACATAGGTAACATATAAAACCTTATTTATCTTAACATTCGAAGTTATCATTTATCCCTTAAAAAATCATGTAGGTGTCATGGAGGCAACAGTGAATCTATTGCCCCAAATTAACTCCCAAAAAACCGACAGTCACAAGCCGAAAATTGGACCAATTTCTAAAATAACTATCATTACACTAAAACCATTCAATATTTTCACTAAAACATTTGAACTAATAAAAAATATTGTAACCTCTTTTCACATTTGATGGGAGTAAATTAGCCGATGCGTTCAGAATAGGTCTAATTTTGAGTTAAAAAAGAATTGTGTGAGCTAAAAGCTTTTTGTGCCCACTCACCCTTCGAAGGAAATGCGGAACAATTTTAAATTGTTGGTACAGTCGGATACAGTTTTAAGGGCTTCACGCATATTGTAGATCGATTTGGTAACAGGACTTTCCTCCGCCTCAGTCGTCGACTCTTGGCAGTGTTCGTGGTTTTATGATGATGCATCGGTCTGTTCTGCATGATGAAGCCCTCACGACGTGGCTCCACACATCGAAGGGACGGGTGCATTGGACTATAGAAGTAAGCAGTAGAACTAATTTTAGAATGAAGACATGACAATGGCTCGCACTGACAAAAAATATATCAATTGTAGAGCCAAGCTTCTAAGTCTACCAGCCCTAACTTCACAGACTCTACTTAAGACAAATATCTAACTTGGCCGTTTTTAACCGTCACATGGACGTAAAAAGGAAAGAAAGCCTGCCCTCAGAATAAACTAATAAACTATGTTATTTTTTTTCTACATTGACCCTTTCGGGGATCGAACCCGGAACCTCAGAGCTTGCGACACCTTGAAAACCAGTGTAGTAGTACGCCCCTCGACCACGGAGGTCGTCAATTATAATAGTTAACGATGAAGAAGTTCAAATATCAGTTTAATTACAACAGTATTAAATATTACCACCAACTGTTCACCACAGGACATGGTATCCGACTGTACTTTCTCACCCTTGATGTAGCCGACAATATTTTGACAGGCAATTTTTGGGGTCCCGCGCGTCAAGTTAAAAGGTTTTTTTGAAGAGTCGCAAAAAGATGCACAAAATAAAATTGTACCTCCAAATGAGTTGAAGATTTTATGATCGAGGATATTGGCTCTTGAGAGAGCTTTTTGTATGGCTATCAAAATAACTATAATGCTTGAAGTGTGGGCAGAGGGATATGTATCAATTTATGGTCAAAAGCGAATAAGCCTTTGCTTGTCACCTTGGAAAATAAAAGCAGTACAAGGTACGCAAATAAACAAAAACAAAATTATTAGGTTTAGCTACGACAAGAAATACTGTCGTAACCACGTTTTTATTCAAGTAGGGTGAGTAGGAACAAATGAAAAATTTGAACAAATCAGTGGAATTTTTAGTCGGTTTTGTTTTTTAAATATGCTCCGAATCCTATGTAAGTAGCTAAAGCACTTGTGTTATGGAATCAGAGACAACGAAGGTACCACAGACACCCAGACCCGAGGAAATGTAGAAAAGTGTTATTTTTTTTCTACATTGACCCGTCCGGGGACTGAACCCGGGATGTCAGAGCTGGCGACACCTGGAAAACCGCTGTGTACACCACTCGACACGGAGGTCGTCAAATTTGAAAATTGATTGGAAAAAATCTATTGAATTCAATAGTCCAATTGTCGAGGAAGGTAATAAGCTATTTAACATCATCTTGTTTTCAGTGCAAAGCAAAGCGAGTGAAACCGCGGGGCAGAGCTAGTCTATATATAAAAAAGAATCGCCGAACTGTATGTTACCGCGCATAACTTCCGATCGACTGCTCCAAATTAGATAATGGTTATTGTTTTGTGTTCGTTATTGTCAGGTTAAAATTTGTATGAAAGGAAATGAAAAAAAGTATTTTATTTTCTCTAATATGAAAAGTGAGTGAATGAATGAGATACAAGACAAGTGATGAATTACATGTTTTATGGGAATTGGACCTACTTACTTACTTGAAGCGGTAGCTTATGGGTTAGGGCATCGGACTTGTGATCATGTATCCCGGCTTCGTATCCCACCATTGCACTACCGGCGTGAACCCTCGTAACACAAGCATTTAGCTTACCACGAGGGGTTAACAAGAATACTAGTAATGTGCGACCATTACGAGCAAGTTTTTATAACCAAAAGAAACTTAAACGGGAGAAACCGTGGGCCCCAGCTAGTTCTATATAAAAAAGGAAGCATTCGTTCGCGAGAATTTATTGTTCTTAGATGAAATAAAATAGTTACAACCTCTACTACTGTTTCATAAATCACGGTGCTGTAATGACTATAACCTAGAATTCTAGATAAATAGGAGGAAAAAGCCACACTTTTCCTGGTAGATCTGTCAAGGTGTCGTTCTTATCTAAAAAGCGACAAAAATACAATAGTTTTAGCACTTAAAAACGCGGATTTAATTTAGTTATTAAATTTAGTAATTAAGTAATTCTAGAAATATTTTAACGGTGTAAATTTGTGGATGACGAATATAGAAATAAATGTTTATAATACAATATTAACATCTTAGGACAACTCACACACGGCAATCTGGTCCCGAACTAGGCAGAGCCTGTACTATGCTAACCAGACAACTGATTAACATACTTATATATTTATAAATACCCACATTTTACGGATAAATTACACCCAGACACAGAACAATATTGATCTTGCTCATCACATTTGTGTGATGAGCAAAATCAATTGTTCTGTGTCAAAGATTTGTCGATCGAATCGAACCCACGACCTCCGGTTTTGCAGTCAGGGTCACTAACCACTAGAGTCTAGACCACAGGCCCGTTTGTTCCTATTTCACGCAAACCTCTGTCACGGATTTGAATAAAATTTTGCAAACTGGTAAATTAAAACCTGGATTAGCATGTTTTTTTTATTAATGATTTCACAGAAATGGCAATGGGAGTAAGACAGCTGTTGCTAGTTATCTGACATTCAGTTTCGTGGTTAGTGTTGCTACAAGCTTTTTACATGCCATGCCAACCCAGGTAGCAGTTATTTTATTTTTAACTTTGATAGTCTAGGAGGATCATTCGTGGAGGGGCTCGTGGCTAAGTGTAAGCCGTACGGTTTGACCGATAATAAAGGTTAAGCCGCGCTCGCCACGGTTGGTCCGTGGATGGGTGACCATATATTAAATTGTAATGTCGATTGGCGTCACGATTTTGTACATCTTAACTCGTGACCTCTATATTTTTTCATAGTCAATCTGTGGTTTTGTGTGTCACGTCTACTCTATTCAACATGATGTTTGACTGTTAGTCTTTTCGTCCGTTCACCCAAGACGTCAGTCTTGCAGAAGTAATCTTCACCGAATGGATAAACCATTTTGCTAGAAATTAAGTGGTCCTCTATCTGGATTGTCTTTTAAAAAGGTCTAGGCTAGGGCTATGCAGGCCTAGCTACCAAAACCCACAGTTTTCATCGTGAGAATTTAGAACTACACCTCTGCTTACCCCAAGAAGTGTTAAAGCCGTGACGAACTGATCTCATGTTGAGTGCTGATCAACTACGTGCGTGAGAACTCAATTACGAAGCATATTGTGAAACTACCCTTATTTAGAACGGTTGGTAAGTGGCTCCGCTTAATTTTAAATCTTGATAATTCTTGTTGGAATTCTATAGTGCCTTGTTGGTTTTTTTTTTTAGATATTTCGGTATAAAATCATATAAGATTATTAAAACTATTATTTGTGCGAATATATGTATACCTACTTTTCTACTAAAATTATAAGGCTTATAAGGGATTATTTTTTTCATTCTTCGACATAATTTGAAAACAAAAACTATGTGGCGCCATGATTTTGTTCAAATAAGCCCATATAAGAAAGAATAGAATAGAATAGAATTATTTATCCTGCAACTCCCGCATTTCAACTTAGGGAGAGGGAATGGCTGAAAATCAGCGCTGTGACGGCTCGTGCCCGACCCAGTACAGCATTAGCTGAGCCATCTCCTTTTGCTACTGAATTACGCCTTTTTTGTAAGACTGCTGTTATTGTTTACCGTTTTTTTTTGTAGCAATACATGCCTTTTTGTTTTATTTTTTTATTATTTGCTCGAAATATATTTGTTACAGTATTTTAAATAAATCCAGTTCGGCATGCTTTATACAATAAAACAATATATTTACAATCAGGTAACAATTATATAAGCGTATTAAAATATTATTCAAATTAGAGCAATAAGTGTTAAATAATAAATCTGGATATGGATATTTCGCAAAAAAGATTGTTATGATCCACATATATTTTGTAAAACCCAATATACTGCAAACCAATTTAACAACACAAAGTGAGCAACTTACTCCTATACATTACGCATCGTATCGTCACCGTGTCGGATCGGACGCGTGGGAACACCGCCGCATCGAATCGGACACGTGTCGTCAGCGTTACGTTAGCACCTTTAATGAACTTCTATTGACTTCAAAATAAGAGACTGAGAAAAATATAATTATTCATTTCTTTTTTTATTTCCTTTTTTCATGCGGTCTTAAGCCGTCAGCCATGGCATTCCATAAGAATCTTACCCCCCAAAAATAACGGAAATTAATTTCATGATGTTCGTAAATATCTATCTGTCGCTACTTCACACCTTAAAGTGACAGAGACAGTATGAGACTTCAAGCTAATTGACGTTTCATATTTGGCCATTAGCGTAAAATTAGGCTCAGCTAATATAAAAACTATAATTTCATACCGGTGTCTTATTTATAAATTTTACTACAGCTCACTATCAAATCTTCAATATTTAAATATAGCTATTTCGGACGGATTGTATCGCGTTTTATTTGTATTTCCGTTGTTTCGCCTTTGTCACCTACAAAGGTGTCATGGTCACGGGCAGGCTCAAATCAAGCCCTATTTTATACCAGACTACGCGAAAAACTTTTCTGTACAGTCTAAGCTTTCTCTAAACTATATTGAAGACGGCTTTGTCTCTCCAAGTTCAAAAGAACCGTATTAAACATGGAGCTGATACCTTTTCAAACCTCCAATCCTCGCAATCAATTCGCAATTATTTATTTTAATTATTAAACCACTGTTATTGTTTTACTTATCAGACAAGACCAACAAAACGGTTCATCGAACTTTCTGAGAGGAAGTAGGACCCATCCTCAGATCAACCGCGGCGAACGTCGTTTTACCTTCCATATCAATTAATTCGCCTTCTAAATGGCGACAAGCCCCTCTCAGACCTTAGTATTGGATATTCTACACATATTATGGTCTAAACTTTAAACTCTGTGCATATTGATCGAATCAGAAATAATGACAAGTCATAGTGTAGACACCGCCGGTAGTTACTCAGTTCAACCCCACCTCACCGAGATTCTCGTACACTCGAGGACAAATTAAGTGATCAGCTAAAGATTTCAGATTTAAAAAAATACTGAGAGGTATAATAACATAGGTCATAAATTAAATAATAATCAAGTGATAAGGAAGAATACTCCACTTAAAATCAAATGGGTTCGGTAGGGTAACAAAAAAAATAGTATAAAGGTAACAAAACAAGTAGTGTCACCTACCACTTGTTTTGTTTAGTATTTAATATAACATCCTCGGAAAGCACGTTAAGCCGTTGATCCCGACTGTCATACGGTGATCTTTGACACTCGTTAAGTCATTACAATTCTTTCAACCAGTCTTACTTTTGGATACTGTATTACTGAGCAATAGGCTGTGGAGGTCAGATAGGCAGTCGCTAAATGTAAAATACGGTATTCAGCTAAATCCGGTAATTTTGGTAGCCGACCCCAACATAGCTTGGGAAAAAGGCGAGGCAGATGATGATGGTTAATTCAATAAAGTACCACAATAGTGCTATCAAAAATTCAGGCCCTCGTAGCGATAGCGTCTTCTAATGCATCCAAAAAACAAAAAACTTAAATATAGCTCACGAATAAAACCTACATTGTATAACACAGTAAATAGTTCATATCAAATTGATTGACAAACCATAAATACCACGATACTATCGATGAACACACAAACAAAACAATTCATCGCTGTTCACAGTAATAGTGCTCGCATTTGTACACTGGGGCGCACCTCCAATTTCCCTAAAAGCATGGCAGGCGGCGCCGGACGGCGCGCTAGTGCAATAAATTGAATAATAACTGGCTTTGATGTATTGTTGCGTATAGAACGATGACGTCATCGTTCATGAAATATAATTTCTGTGTCAGAGTATTTTAAGGTTGATTCTATATTATAACGGTTTAATGAAGGTTGAAACTATAGTTGTGTGTGATAGTTTTTTATATAAAAATGCTGGACTACTTTCTCCGGAATTTATTCAGAAACCGGAGGTTATAGTTTTACTCTTAGTCCTAATAGTGGCATAATGTAGAAAACTTCACCTAACTCAGTCACGTCATAAAGTACGTTCGATGTAACTTGGCACATCTTTGTCTCAAACACCGATCATGTGTCACTTGCATTTCGTCTGAACTATCTTTGAACTCTTTCCAGACTCGCCAAGATATATTGGCCGTACTACGTGCCTACTACGTTGCTAACCTTGTACTTATAGTTATATACGGATTGCGACGTAGTTTGATCACTGTATAACTTTCGATGTCTACTAAAGAGCCTTATTCACTGAGTCTTAGCGGTTAACGTGCCTAAAACGTATATTTTACATGTACTTAATAGTAAACTATATTTCAAAGTAAAAATTCTGTTCAAAGTAAAACGTATATATACCTACTATGGTGACACTCAGAACACAAAAAAGATTTTTCGACCCGGGATTCCTGAACTAAATTCTGCGTCGAGTCACGTTTTTTTTTGTCAAGACGAATAAAATAAACCCCCTGTACTAATCTTCACTACTGTGTCATGTATTTTGTACATCCTACATTCGGAGAAAACAATATATCATTCAGTCTCACTGCTGAATGATTGACCCTTCGAGGGCGTTTTGTGCACCATTTCGTTGCGTTTACAATATAGGAATACTTGTTTTAGTAGCTCACAGAAGAAGATACTTACAGGTATAATAAAATAGGTAACATTATAACTTTCTTAATAATTAATTATAATTGAATACTTGTAAATTAAATACAAATAGAAAGAGGGAAAATTTTGAACTTCCGGCAGAATGTGAAAAAACTACTTCAATTGCACGAAAGTGGAAAATAGGCTTTGTATTTCGTTTAGACGATCTGTTTAAAAAATTCCTGTCAAGTATGTATATGTATGTATGTATGTGTATGTATTCTGACTCAACTACGTATCTAATCGTTTTTATGATACTTATATGGTACCATATTATGTTGTATGTATGTTACGTTTTTTTTTTAACAATCCACAATATCAAAAATTACGGTCCAATTGAGAATCTCCTTCTTGTGAAGTCGGTTAAACTATACCATTTCTAGATTTGAACCTCTAACCTTATGCATATAAAACCGATATTTAAACTTATAACCCGCCACAATCGCCTTAGTCCGAACTAGCCACCGTGACCAACTTAAGTAATTTGTGCTGTCATTGCGTACATTTCTCACATCCATCAGAAAACAATGAGCGCCACTGTTTCTGCACTACAGTGTACATAAAAACACTTTTAGTGTGACTACTGTGTATTAACAAAACCTATTCAATTTTAGTAGAGAGACCCGTTGTGTAGGTTTAGTAAACAGATTTATGTTATGTATCTAACCGTAGTACAGGTTCATGCAGGGAGAAATTCTACTATTACTAAAACAAGACTATTTCAGTAAGGTAATGTAATTTTAAGTAATAAATGACGAACAAGGGGAAAAAAAGCGGCGGAAGCCTAATGGCTAGGTTGTCGAGCTTGCGATCATTGCCGGTTCGAATCCCACCAATTATTGACGGGCCTGTTGGTCTATTAGTCAGTGACCCTGAGTTCGATTCCCACCCAGGACAAATATTTGTGTGATGAGCACAATCATTTAATTTTGTTCTGTGTCTCATGTGTCTGAGTGTAATTTATCTATACTAAAATTATAAAGCTAAAGAGTTTGTTTGTTTATTTGTTTGAACGCGCTTATTTCAGGAGCTACTGGGCCGATTTGAAAAAATATTTCAGTGTCTAACGATTTTAATCAAATTTGCACACCATTTATAAAAAAAATGAGACCGCGGCCGGAGCTGCGGAAAACAGCTAAAATTGAGGAAGGCTACTGTTTGTCACTATGGGAAACTGTGTTTCTCAGGAAATCGGAAGACTGGTAGCCCAACATAGCTTGGGAAAGGGCTAGGCAGATAAGTTAGATAAGTTAGGGCTAGTATAAGTTGAGGGCTGATGGAGCTGCCACACCTTTTTTTCTGGTAAGAAATCTAGCATACAAATAGTTAAAAAAAAGATTGAAATTGGTCCATTCGTTTTTTTTTTCATTTATTCGGTACAAACCTTCAACATTCCAAATCTATCTTCCTATATATATATATATAAGAATAGATATAGATTAAAAAAGCAAACCACCTACGTCTGTCAGTATCGCAAACTACAAACGTAATAAATGTAAATTCCCAAAGAAAACAGGATTGTGTCGTTATGGCGTATTACGTATTGTGTGGACTGTAGGGTAACCACGCGTGCATTAGTTGTATTGAGGAGGGTGTCCGCGGGTAATCTTGTGGTGCATTTATAATATCACATGTTTTGTGGTTCCTCGCGGGGTACGGACTAGGTTTGATGTTATTTTTTTGATAATTTTCTTTTTACAATATATTATATAAAACATGTGTGATTTTTGTTTGTCTAAAAAGACGTTTTCTGATCTTCACAACCTTTTTGAGAAGCTTGCCGAACTGATGCAAAAATATTAATTCAATAAAAAATAATTATATTATTTCATAATACCTAATCTTTTGGCTCCAGTGATTTATTTTTTTAACTAGTTTATGTTATGTGCCCCACAAAATAGTGCAAATAATTGCTTATTTTAATACATAATTATGATTTGATGATCTCATAAATACGTAAATATTAATGCTTTGTGGATAAAGGCAGTTAAAATCTGAAACTAGATCGGCGAGCGTAAAAAATAGAGTGAGTAAACGGATAATACAAAAATATATAGATAAAGTTACCTATAGATATCCCACTTACCACTTTTGAGAACGAAATATTTAAAAACTGCACGAAAGGGGTAGAAAAAGAAGTCAAACATACTTCTATAGTAATAATTATAGTGACAAAAAAGCTAACTGAACAAAGTAAAGTTGAGTACAAATCAACTTAAACACTACTACATTTATGAACAGTTTCTTTGTATTCATAGCGTATACTTAGCAGAGGACATAATACATTTCAATAACAAGTCCGCCCCTGTAGAATGTTTGTTCACAATCAATTTGTGTAATGGTGACCGCTGCAGTTTCCCGCTCTCGGCTGCGCGGTGCTTTTCAAAGCGCATGAAAAATTCATGCTGTTGATTATAAGCATCTGGCGGGGGACGGTGACATGTATGATGGTCACAGGAATATGGAAAATCGTGTTCAATGGAATGACAAATAAATTCTCCAGTGATGGTTCAGTCGGCCTTTTACGCTGTATGTGTATGAAGTATAAATAAATAAATAAGTTATTTAAGAAAAGGAGTATTTTTACTACTGGCCAATCTTATTGTTAACGCCGGCCATCGTTGAAAACCAGCGCTGGGATCCCGAATCTCAGCATATGCTGAGCGATGACCGTTTCGCACAGAAGTGACGCATATTTTCAACATTTTTAGAAGCTCTTGTTATTGTAATCTCTTTTTTTTATGCGTCGCATGTGACGCGAATAAATGCGTTTTATTTCTCTTTCATTTTGTATGATATTCTCTAGGACAATAGTTATTTTTGGATGGTCTCATTTTTATCTAAATGTTATATTTTTTTCTTGACAACAGAGAGTGTGCAGTTGGAAAGTTGTTACGCCGCTGTTTCTTTAACAGCTAGAGCACTTAGGAAGCGCAGAAGCGAGGGCGAAGCAGTGTGCAGTCTATTTGTATGTCTATGTCTTTTGTAGACCTAAAAAGTGCTAAGTTGGCTCTTCTATATCTATCTTGAATAAAATAATTTTGATTTTGAGGAGTGAGTCAAAGCTAATATTTTACGTTTAAAAATATCTGACGATAATTTAATTAATAGGGAATTTTTGTAGGTAGGCAGTAACTATATTGGCTATCACAAATTGTAATATTGTAGTCGAAGTGGCTTCATGAAGTAAAATATTTCAAGACGTCATGTTATGAAGGTCTAAAAATATAGAAAAACAATAAAAATAATTTCCTGCCACTCTCCTACATAACACACATCATTTTCTGAGTTCCATAGCATATATCATAAATCGGCTCACTGCGATGACAGATCGGCAGCTAATCTGCGGGGTCTGCGATCGAACCCTGTTCCGATATTTATTAATTTCTGTAAGTAGAATCACAAATATCATAGTAATATGGATTAACTTTTAGCTTATTTGAGATTTTAATAGTTAATGTCTTTTTTTAAAGTGATATAATAAAATCATTGCGTGTTATTTTGTCTTCGTCTGCGTAGAGTAAAACTTCTCCTACCCCTGGGTGTCGTAAGAGGCAACTAAGGGATATAGAAACTAGGAGAATTTTCAGAAGCTTTTTATAAAGAACCAAATAAACAGCGGTCACCAACCTGCTTGGCCAGCATGGTGACTAGGGCAACTAACACCCCCCATTATTATACAACACAACACACGGCCATCCGTTCCAGGCCAGATGGACCGATGACCCGAAAAAGGTAGCTGGGTCGGACTGGATGTGGAAAGAGGAGGACCTTGTGGCGCACCTTGGAAGAGGCCTGCGTCCAGCAGTGGACCGCGATCGGCTGAGTTGAGTGTTACTTAAGAGGTTTAAGACAAAAAAAGTGTTAAGTTAAGTTGTTGTAGCGAGCTGAGTTCCTAGGTGAACACTTATTTAAAATAATGCATATTTTTGTTTTGCAAGCATTTCCAACAACTGAATTTCTATGTGTCTATTAATCTATACATCTTGTAATCTTTTTTAAATATTTCTTTTAAATTAGTTAAATTAAATTATAAGGTGGGTGAACCATGGAAGGCCACGCTCCTTAGAAGGCCAACTGTTAAAAAATCGTAGTTATTGACATGTAAAGACATATTCCTTTTACATACACTAAGATCCATCAAACTTAAGACCACAGACGCAGCGGCGAGTCGCTCGCGCCGCTATTGCGACAGTGCGATCTCACGCTTCGTAGACTTCCGTCGTCGACGTTCCAATTGTTATCCGCGCGCGCAGCAAAACGTAGGTTTTTAGCTAAATAACCTATTATTATCTCATATTTTTGTACTGTGAATTGTTGTATAACGATATGTTTATGGTACTAAATGAAAAAAAAAATGTTTTGCCTCGATTTAAGTTAAAATATTGGTAGTTTTCCTAGGAAGGCCGGTTGTTCTTTATAAGGCCAATAAAAAATTTGACGATTGGCCTTACTAGAGTCACGGGCCTTACAAAGAACATCTACAAACCATGAACATATGAATACTTACTTTTTAGTTAAGTAAGTATAAATACTTACCGTTACAATTGAAACAATGTTTTATATTTATAATATTTTCATTTATAAAGGTTATTAAACTTTTTAACTCAGATTGGATATATATTTAATATCAAAAATTCATAGATAAATTTTAGTTTGGCCTTCTCAGGAACATTGTGGCCTAATAAAGAACAGACCCCTAAGAAGGCAATTTATGGTAAATAAAAATTATTTTAATTTCATTATAAAACGCGTTGGCAAGTTATTTGCTATAAATATAATGCTCATTACTACTATTTTTAAATAATTTCCATTAATATATTCTTAGTTATACAATGGTGTTCAAGTACTGTTCGTTAATTTTTTTATAGATGATAAAAATATATTGAGCATTTAATGTTTTGCTCAAATGAAAGAGCATATTATGTAGTTTTAGTAAAAGCGGATATATTAATTTTTACAACTTTATTTTTAAGTTGAACGACTGATGTATAATATTGGCCTTGTTTGGAGCCGTGTTCCTTGCAAGGCCATTTGGAAGAGCTTAAGAAAACTTAAGTTTATTAAATAGTGACTAAAGCTACGTTCAAAAAAAGTGATTTATATGGTACACAATAAAACAAAGTATTCCTTGATAATTTGTTTTCTTCATTTATCCAGTAAATAAACGAATTAAAAAAGTTTAAGCGTTAGAGTGGCCTTTCATGGTTCACCCACCTTATGTTTAAATTAGTCTAAATTAACATTCTAGTAGACAGGAGTCAACTTAAACATTTAGAAAAAGGATTGGCAGAATGGTCTTCTTATATTATTTGAACTCTTTAAGTGCTCTCATTATTATCGTATAAGACTAGCCAGTCTTTTATTTTTCTACTTAGAATTTCTAAGTAATTGAGGATATTCGAAAACGGCGCCATAAATATCCCATGCACGATAAATCCCAATAAAAAATCACCCTCAAACATCCCTTTAAACAAAGATTTGATCCGGAACATCGATCATCCCTGCACCGGAAGCGGAAGTATTAGCGGATAAATTTATCATCGCCGAAAAAATGCGCCTGTCAAAAATAACCGCCATTTTCTTAATGGCGGAAACTCCCGCAAATTTTAATTCAATATGGCGACGTTTTGCTTGGATTTGTAAATATTTTCTGGATGTTTTAGTAGTAATGGTATTCTTTACTCTGTTTTTGTAAAATATTTTTCATGAAAGTTTTTCTTTTATTATTGATCTTTTAGTATTACAGCCATTTTACGTTATTTTGATAGTATTATACGGTGTTTTTTCCACCGTTTATGAGTATGGAGGAACTTGAAAGCTATTATTGCCTTACAGAAATATATGAAAGATACATTCCATGAGGATATTCATTTTGATTAAAATTTTCATTAGTTAACTGGATAATACAAACATCATTCAGAACTCGTATATTAACGTATTTTATACAAGATAAGATTTATTTGTATTCTGCAATTATACTCCTTGCAAACCTTTATTATAACCATAAATTGAAGCTCAGAACTTCCTTCCTCATCGATGCCCTAACCCTATTTCCAAGAGGTATCTAAATAAAAACCGCTATCGTACCCATCCGTGACGTCAACAATAGCCCACATTAGTGCGCACGCGCCGCCGCCGCTCCGCCGCCACCGCCCCGCCGCGTGCCGCTCGTCCACTCATTACAGTGTTTTGTGTTGATTAGATTAATGTGGCACACATTTTAGGGTAACAGATACTCACTAAAGTATTTAATGGCTTTTGGAAAATGGTAGGTAATGGTTAATGTAGGAAAACAGTTCTAGGTAAAATTTCTGAATGAACTGGCTGTAGATACAATTTTTTCACGGTAAACTAGTGGTAAGCAAGTGCTGTCTCCGCCTAATTCCTAAAATTAAAAGGAACGGGTACAATGCAAGTAGGACAGAACTAATAGATTAGTACTGATAATTTAATTCATCAAAATAAGAGATTTTTCGATTTTTTAAATAAATGTCAAAAGTTGATGATTTACAAATACATAAGTCTTATAGGAATCTTTGTTTTTATTCATTTAACACTCCTATTGTTTCTTACAAGAATATAATTATACGCTAAAAGGCAAAATCATATTCATGACTAATAATTTTGTTTTATTGGTGCCCTCGTACCCCTAAAACTGACTGCGGAAATGGCAGGGTGCAGACCAAAAATTATTTTATTCAATGTTCTGATGACAATATGTGGCCGCACGCGCTTGCTAATGCTTCCGTCACGGACGACGAGCTGACTAATTGTATGGATTGTTGTGTTTTATAGGAAATGTATTAGTATCGTCTTTTTGTTCATTTCTTTAGAAGTGGGGTGCATTGAGTTGTTGTGTAGCGTAATAAATATCGATTTAATATTCATTTTATATTTTTGTTATTACACAGTTATAGATAGGCAATTATTTTATGACTTAACATTATGAAAAAGCACTCAAAGAATATTCATATTCAAAATGTAAAAAATAATTACACTAAATAAAAAAAGCAATCAACATCTAGATTTTAGTGATAAACAAAAATAAAACAGGACAATAGGAAGGAAGCGACCTAAGATTCACCCCTGAGGGACACCCTACCATTACCGTACATTTTAATCAAAAAACCCATGGGTGTGAAGCCCAAACAAACAGGGGAACACTTTCCCATAACGATAATGAAAACAACGGGAAAATATATCAAAAAACATGATTTTTTGTATGTATTTAACGCGTGCGAGTTAATCAAACGCTGATCAGGAAATAGTTTTGGTAAACACCGTTGTGATTGCGGCGTGATTTTTGATGACGTTTGATAATTATTTGAGGGTGCGGTAGTTTATGATTATTCTTTGTGTGAAACCAATAATGTGGTTTTAATATTTGATGTAATTGTCAACAATCTATAGGTATTGCTATAAAATTTATAAAATGTTATGTTGGTGATAATACTATTTACTTAGTATCTGTATGAAAGAATTATTTATCAAATTAACTAGGTAGTGCGCGCAATAACTTCTATTGCGCGCACTAGTTACTTTTTATAAACCAGGAAACTTTTATAAAATAACATTTACAATAAGATACAACAATTAAACAATGAATAAAAAAATCTCCAGCAACAAAAAGATAGACAAAATAAACTACTTACTTCATTACCAATTAAATCTCCACTACTCACTAAAATTAAAACGAATTTGCTCAAACTGAATAATGAAAGTGAATGAAACGTAATATAATAATGTATGATCACAATGAGTGCAATGAGTCGAGCTGTGGATCGTGCATATGGCAAGTACGGGTTGTTTTCATGAATAACAATCTTGATACTTGATGATTTTGATATAACTGATGGTTCGTTTTCATTTCTTGCAGTGACAAATTCATGCTATTTGATCAATAAAGTTTAAATAATTAATAATTTTTGTAGTTGTTTGTTAAATCTAGTTTATATGGTGTGGTGGGGTTAGATGTATTAATTAATTATCACTAAATTAGTAAAATAATTAAATGCTCATAAAACTAACACATTTGAATCACATTAAACACATAACTCATAAAACGAAATAAATCTATTTAAGCAAGTATCAAAATATCTCCATCTGCCTCCACCACGCTCTTCAATGAAGGGGTGTATTTGACTGACAACTAAATGAATATTTTTTAACACATTTGAATATTAATTATATTATAATCCATTCAAAACATTATGCTTTAATTCGCGTAATATGCACTATTGTGCGAAAAAGTTGTACATTTTGATATCCATTATAATATTACCCTATTACTAGTACTGTAAAGTTTAGGGAGAAGCGGTAAAAACATTACCTTTGTCATAACTTTCAATATTCAATATTACAATCATATTATCATCTTTATATTACAATATTATGAAAAATTTGTATGTTTGTAACGAATTAACTCAAAAACTACTGGACTGACTTCAGAAATATTATTCCAATAAAATGGTACTATATCTCTGAGAAACATAAGCTATATTTCTTACTAAAAATAGTGGACCAGTGGACGGTGTCGCGGGCAAAAGCTAGTTGTTAATAAAATGTTATTTATACATGCTCTCATTTATATTCTTCTCGTTTTTTATTATTATTATGTTGTTTTGCTGCCTTATCAAAACCGTTAATTTAAACTAAGTCGCCATTAGTTCTGCCCTGATTTTTAATAAGCGAAACCATTAAATGATTAAGTTAAGAGGAACCAAGAATTTCACTGAATTTCTCTTCTTCAGCTTTAAATATATCATTTGTGGTCGCTTAGGATATGAAATGGTGATTATATTTCAAAGTTCATCAGAACAATGACTTGCCTACAAATATTATTGGATCAGTGTCCATTAATATCAATTTATGCTTGTTATAATGTTTTAGCGCATATGCGATGAACGTGCGTTTTTTAACGAGAATGGGGTTTGGGGTTTTTATTTTGTATTTTGTGGATAGATATTGTAGATGCTTAAAAAACGAGTTGGTTTTTTTTTGGTAAAATCTACTAAGTTTCAATCTCTAACAGGACCGTATTTTTTAAAGTCTATAATGTGCTGGAGTATGTTTAGCGAATGTCTTAATTGCAATTTATTAATATTAAGCTAGTTTAGCTTGTAGTTTAATATTTCTCAATATCTTTTGACCTCACAACCCCGTGCTTCCGAAAAATGTTTGGCCGTTAGTCCCGACTGTCATTCTCATAATTGTCAACCAGTCCTACTGCGTTACGGTACGTTCACACGGAGCCACGTTTTCCCGAATCTTATTTTCATCGCATCTGGAAAAACCGAATGTGGTATTCACACGGCAAATATTGCGTTGCCGTATCCGACGGCACCGTAATCGAGATGCCGTGTGAACACACTATCCGGTGCTTGTGCGACGTGCGTTCGGTTTCAAGATTCGGTAAATAACCGAATCTACCCTGCGTGTATCGTATGAACGCATGTATTGAATGCGCTATACCACTGAACCGGATCTTAAATTTTGCAGTACGACCGGATCGGTTTGTAGTCGCAAAATCGGATGTCAACTTCAGCCAGATTCGATTTTTTGCCGTATCTTAAAACCGAATGCATGTGTGAACTCATTCATTGAAATACTGTTGCCACTAAACCGAATCCTGCAAAAAACCGATTCGGTAGAGAAACACTCGACGCCGTGTGAACGTACCGTTAGCCAGTAAAATGGGTGGTAGATATCTGATAGGCGGTCGCTCCATGTAAAATGCAGTATTCAGCTGATTGAGATATTGAAAGTCAACCCCAAACTAGGTTGAGAAAAAGCCGAGCTGAACAAGGTTACCTGCGTTTTTAATCTTCGATGATTCAAAATCTTAGAAATGTACGAATTCACAACACCAATATATTTCTTGTAACGATTCCAACTAATCGAAAATCACCTTCATTACTCGTTTAACAAACAGTATCTAAAACAAAACACGCAATAACCAAGCAATGGAAATCAAAATACAAACAGGATCTAACAAAAAACCTAAAATCGTTTAAATACCTCTTAAATACTTCAAAAACGAGGTTCCGGTTAAAAAAACATTTTTTCGTACTAAAGTCGGCGACAGACGTAAAAAAAATTCGTCGCGTGTCATCAAGATTTATAACTTTGGGGCCATTTTAAAATACACGTAAAGGACCTTTAGAACAACTTTGACTTTTCAACCATGTGTTGTCTTAAATGCTGTTTGTAAATCGTGGTTTTTGGGTGTCATTTGTGAACCATGAAACAAAGGTTAAAGTTACATTCTATTTTGGATTTATTTAAAACTAAACTTATATTTTAAGCAGGTATGTCCTTCCTCAATAAATGGACTATCTAACACTGAAATATTTTTTCAAATCGGCCCAGTTATTCCTGAGATTAGAGCGTTCAAATAAACTCTTCAGCTCTTAATATTTGTATAGATTTTCCAAATTCTGACGCACATTAAATTTGTAAGGAAAAAATTAGAAATATTTTTGTTAACCAATTCCATAAATAGGTTTCTCCAAAGAGTTCTTACTTACTTATTTTATTTTTCTTCAACGAATAAATAACAGCTATTTCGACATTATAATCTAGGTTTTAAAATTTTACGTTGAAAATAGCAACAAGCTCATTTATACGTACTCAATATCATAAGCTTTTAACATATCCTACTCATGATTATGATAACCTTTAAGCCAAGTGCAACCGCAAATATTTCCTCCATTCGCTTATCAGTGGAAAGCCACACATTGGTATTGATACGATAGTTTTATAGATGACCGGACAAATATAAGCAAACATGTTTATCAGGTACTGTAATTGTGTTGGAGTTATCTAAATAAAGTAAATATATTGAACGCCACTGCATTAGCGATAGCTACCTAATGCCATATGGTATTCTAATGTGGTTAATGTAAGTATATTTTATGAAAAGCTTGGCGTTTCATAGCCAGGTCAAGTGTGCTGTTGCAATGTTTAGAAAAAGTAAGGTTTTAGAAAGAGGTATGTTGCAGTTACTGCTGGGTTTTAAAAGGTTTATATTTTATTCTGAATAACATAGCATAACAAAGCGACCTATTTACTTTAATTTAAGAACTGTAGGTATTAACTACCTATGTTAAACAAATAAACAATGATTTGATTTGATTTGATTTGATTTAATAATTGTTAAATATCAATATAGAAGCTTAATATTTTCGCACACACCATTGTACAGAAGGCAAGGGTTCCTGGAAAAAAAGAAGGGCTTATACTCCGGGAGTGCCGGCAGAAATGAAAACTACTTAGTAAAAATGTACAAATAGCATAAATAGATGCACTTTGTTCAATTTTCCATATTTTAAACACTTTTTGTACACGAATTTTACATTTATTTACACAACGCCGTTAAAGAAGTTTTCACTTAAAAAAATTACAATGACACCCATTGACATATTTTTTTATGCTGACATCGGATGACATCTCTCGCTCGCGCCGCGTCTTAGGATCAGTTCCTGACGCGAGTTTAACATTTTTAACCTATCCAAAAGTGCACAGCGCCACTAAAGAAGTTATCACTTAAAAAAAACCGTTTTTTTACAAGATCATTGACAATATGTTTTCTTAATCGCCTTGAAATTACTCCTAAAATCAAGTACCGACGTACTACACACGTTGCTTCTTAATGAAAAAAATGGACGAGCGAATCCTCGCGAATTTGCGCGCATACTACGGAATTAACTTATTTTGATTTTATAAAAAATATGAACATCATGTTGTTCAAAATTAAGAATGTATTTGCTACTTTAACTTAAAAATTGAGGCTTCGATGCGCGGTAACTCTTCTGAAGTATGAATTAACCCTTAAATTCTAACGGAAGAACTAAAATATTTACTCAAAATTATCTAAAAATTACAAATCTTTTACAAAACAACGAAAAGTCTAGACTAAATGATATGAAAATCTTTTTTGTCTCAAATCACGGCGCAGACGCAGCTTTTATAATACTTAGATATGTCGGCGCTAAAGGTCTGTTAATTTATATGTTTGATAACCGTGTCGCCTCTAAGGAATGTCCGTCTGTCCGTCCGTCGGTAGTTTTATTAGTTGTCTGCCCTATACAGACCACCACAGTGACCACAATAATACTTTTTAAGGAATATGAAGCTTATGTCTTTGAATTTAGTTGATGGTAAACTTTATTATGTGTGGTAGGTTTTACTGTTGTTAATTGCAAGGTACCTATATAATTAATTTTGTTTAGTCTAGTTTTAATATGTTATAGTCTTAAGATATTTATTTGCCGGAGGTTTGAAGAGGATTAAAATTATGTTAATTATTTTATTTATTTATTTATATTTATTTTATTCATGCTAATACGGTTTAACAAACCAATTACATTAACATACATACATTAAAACACAACGACATAATTAAACAACAATAATTTAAAATACAACATAAAATTAAAAATCAGATTACAAACAGTAAAGATGTAAAGCAAGACATTTTAGATTAAATTGCTTTCGCAGAAGCATAGAAAAACAGACTTAATAGTATTAAAATCATCTGCAAACAAATCACAATTGGGGTTGGCTTCCACGAGGCTATTGAGAGCAGTCAAAACTCGAGGTATAGGGGACGACGCCCGCGACACTGTGCGACACGTAGGCACGGCTAGGAGACGGTGCCTCCGCGCGCGGAGATAGTTATTCGGAGCGTAAAGATGAATTAGCTCATTGTGGAGATCTGGAGCATCTGATATTCCCCTAGATATTTTAAGCATTATGCTCAGCTGATCAAGGGCTCTCCTAGTGTCTAACATATTATATCCAAGACATCCTACGAGATATTTGGTTGGATACAAATATGGATAATAACCTAGAGTGACCTTATAGAGAAATCTTAAAAAGGCTTTTTGAACCTTTTCAAGTAGTAGCGCATACTTTGCCTCATATGGATTCCAGACGCAGGAGCTCGCTTCCAATTTGCTTCTTACAAGCGTACTGTACAGGAGCCGTATGACATGATCGTTTCTAAAATCACGTGCGTTTCTAAGAACGAATCCAAGCCTTTTATAAGACTCTTTGGCAACGGTCGTGATATGATCGTGGAATGTCATTTTCTGATCGAATACGACACCCAAGTCTTTCATAACCGTTGATCTTGTTATCGTAGTATCATTTATTTTGTATTGATAGCATATTGGGTGCCGTATTCGGCCAAAAGTCATGACAAAGCATTTAGAGGCATTAAATTCCATCTTATTGGTGATTCCCCAACTATGAATAGCATCTATGTCTCTCTGGATAGCCTCACAGTCCGACACAGAGTTGACGCGAGCATACAATTTAAGATCGTCTGCGTACAAGAGGCATTTTGCATGTTTTGGAACAGCGGGCAGATCGTTGATCATCAAAAGAAATAATAGAGGCCCCAGGATTGAACCCTGACTCACTCCGGAGCGAGTATGGTAGGAGCTCGATTCATAAATTCCTAACCGCACATACTGCTGGCGATCACGAAGGTAATCAGCAAGTAGTCGCAGAAGGCTAGGACAAAAACCTATGGCGGCAAGCTTGGAAAGTAGGATGTCGTTATTAACGCGGTCAAAGGCTTTATGAAAATCAAAGTATAACACGTCTACCTGTCGCTTCTTGTCAAGTTGTGCAGTTATATACTCAGTTAGGGTGAGTAAATTAGTTTCCACCGACCTCCTGCGTCTAAAACCATGCTGTGCGTTGTTTAAATGGTTTTCAACCTGTGTGTAAATTAATTTGTGAAGAACATTTTCAAATATTTTTGCAGGTGAGGATAATATTGCTATGGGTCGATACTGTTCTACAGCTGCTTTATTTGAAGTTTTAGGTATCGGTGTAACACGTGAGATTTTCCATTGAAGGGGATATAAGCCTGTTCTCAATGATAAATTAAATATGTAGCATAAAGGATAAGCAAACGATTTTTTAAGATGTTTGAGGATCATAGGTGGTATACTATCTGGACCTAAAGAACTACCATTTTTAAGTTTATTTATACTATTTATAACATCGTTGTGAGTAAAATTAAAAATGTTGATATAATTACTATTGTAACTTATGTCGGAACTGTTGGAGTTTGCAGCATTTAGCTGTGGCACTTCTGTCAAGAAAACACTGCCAAAAAATGTGGCAAATGCTTCAGCCGCAGCAGCCCCCTTATAACTAACACCACGGTAATTCACACATGGTTCAAATCCACCTTTTGACCTTAATCCGCAAATGTGTCGCCAGAATTCGCGTGGATTGATTTTAATATTATCTTCTACTCGCCTTATGTATGTGCGGTAAGCTTCAGCGACCCGGTATTTTAAGGCGCTTCGAAGATCTGAAAAAGCCTTGTAGTCATTGTAGCATCTAGTATGTTTCCAGATTGTATGCAAGGTGAGTTTATGTTTGCAATCGTTAATTATTTCAGGAGTGAACCACACTGGAAAACGTTTACTGACAGTCTTTGAGCGACACTTTTTGGGCATACAATTATCGAAAATATCATAAATAATGTCGTAAAAGGCATTTACAGCGTCTGAAACGTTATTAGCCTCTAATACAGAGTCCCAAGAAATATTAGAAAATAAGGAATAGAGTTGTTCAAAATTGCATTTTTTGAAGTTCCAATCTCTCGCAGGATTTATATTACTGGGGTCTAAAGTATCTGAACAATGAGCCGATTCAAACCTTACCTCGATCTCAAGCGGAGGATGATATGCGTCGGGTAGTACAATGCAATCTGCACTTGAGACAAGTACCTCGTGCAGGCTTTCCCGAACCAGTACAACATCCAACATACCTCCATGAAGATTCAGAATAACATTTTTATCAACTAGTGAACAGAATGACAAAAAATAAGAGTAATAGTTAACAATATTCACAGACGCACTCTTTAAATTGAGATCACCCAATATAATTACTAAACCTTTAAAGTCATTCACAAAACTTTCAGTTTTACAGAACCAACGCATATATTCGTCATCACTAGCACTGGGCTTTATGTAAACAACACATACAAGGAATGAACGACCATGCCATGTGAAGGATGCCCACAGGTCCTCGCCGCAGTCAGTTTCGTACTCTTGTCTCCTGCGTAATATGACAGGAGTTCGTGCTGCAAGCAGGACACCTCCGCATGGCGTATTTCTATCTCGACGCAGAACGTTCCAGTCTCTGATTTCGAGTTCGGAATTCGTGACAGAGGAGTCGAGAAATGTTTCGGTGGCAGCAACTAGATTGTATTCTAACAAGGACAGATTATTGCGCCATGTAGAAAGCTTTGTCTTCAAGCCGCGAACATTCTGGTAGAAAGTATAGATGTTATTTTGCTTAATATTTTTACTACTGGTGTTGTGTAAAGTTACGAAAGGATTGGCTAGTTGGCGCGTTTGAACTATTGTTTGCCTTAGGTGTGAAAGCTGTTTTCCGGTAGTTTATCCAGGGCTTAATCCTGGCATTTATTGGCCAAACGTCAATTGAGAAAAACTTGTCATAGTACGCGGCTGCAGTACCAATTTTGTAGGACTTATAATCCCCGCGAGGAGTTAGTTCTTCCACTGAGCAGTTAGCTGCAGGACACAGTTGAGTAACATATTGACGAATTTCATCAATACCAGAAGCCATATTCCATAGATGGATATATTTGCGTAATTCTACAGCTTTCAATTTTATCGCGGCTGGATCAGCTGTTCCACAAAGCGGTGGTTGACGTTGCTTGTTGTTGCGCTTTTTTGCTACTGTCCACTCTCCGGCATGATCATCTTCTACGGACAATACTGGCTCTTGGGTAATAACGGTGATATCGAGGTTTTTCAGCTGTTTCTCAACTGACGCATGATTGGGTTCAGGTACGTCTAATTTTGAACCCTGATGAGGAGGGTGGACATTTGCAATAACTTTTTCTTTTCGATTAGGCTGTTCCTTATTCCTTGTATCCTTGACAGTTGAACCCGTAATGCAGGATGGAGTATTAGCCTTAGGTTTCTCTTGAGAGATATCTTTGAGCTGCAGGTCGCTTTTTTCGTATTTCTCAAGTTTTTTATTGAGTAGTTCTACTTGAAAAGCGTATTTTTCTAGCTTACTCTCATGATTACTTATTAATGATAGTGCCTTAGTAAACAGTTCTTTAAGAACAAGCATTTCAGATCGCAAGGCATGCATTTCAGAAACGGAGTCAACCTCATATACTTCTGGGTAATTAATATTCACGGCAGAAGCTGTGATTGAAGCTTTCTTCCTGAGCGTAACGTTTGGGTTTTGATTTGACCCTACTGGGGTAAAAGTATTATCTCCTCCCTTTTTTTTAGTGCAACAACACTCAGGGCAAATCCACGAATCGACGTCGATATTTATGAGGGTGTTTATGCCCGCGCATGTTATGTGATAAAGTTTGCCACAATTATCACGCGTACAGCTGAGGCTTTCCTCCGCCCCATCTATATTATTTTTGCAAGCAGAGCAATTCATATTTGGTGTAAAGCGAGAAAGCTTCGGCGTTATTATTATCTAAATATTAAAATTTCAAGCATAGAAGCAGAATGGCAACAGCACCGCGTCATGCACACGCTAGAGCGAGCGAGTATGTGTGCGAGCGAGATAGCAATAGCGGCCGGCAAGCGACGCGCGGCGCGGGTGACTTGCGTTGGCGTCTGTTGTTTAGCCGTTTAATAAGAATTTTGAATTTGTTTTGTTAATAACTTTAGTTACACTGCACAGATTTGAGTTTTACCACTTAGTTTGGTTTGAGTACTTTACACACTACACTAGTTACTATGTATTAAGTTCAATCACTAACATTTAACCACAATTAGAAATAAAAATGTACAGAGGCGAACAAGCGTGATGTTGCCTTCACTAGCGCGACGGTGACACTGTGACACAATTATGTCTTTTTTGTTATTTATATATATATTGTTTATCGTTCATTCAAAAGATTGCAGTCTTGTCTTATCTGTCTTACACGTCGTGGTGGCGTAGCGGTTCAATTAACGGACTTGTGTGCAAAAGGTTGCAGGTTCGAACCTACTACCAATGTGACTTTCAAAAGTTAAATGTCCTTTCGTTAATCGGTGAAGGTAAACATCGTGAGGAAGCCTGGATACCAACAATTGGAATTTGATATCGAGAACCCGCAGTGAGCAAGAGTGGTGATCAATGCTCGTTCCTTCTCTACATGAGAAGAGGCCTGTGCCCAGCAGTGGGACATTAACAGGCTGGTAATATTATTACCTTACCTACCTTCTCAATGGTTTCTGCATGTTATATATACAATGGATCATTTTTTTTTATATGTGTAGGTACAACATCACATACATTGCTCCGAATTCAAAGTAAGTAGCTAAAGCACTTGTGTTATGGAATCAGAGACAACGAAGTTACCACAGACACCCAGACCCGATTCAATGTAGAAAAGTGTTTGTAATTAAATACAAATTGTAGAAGGAAAAACTTAAACCTCAGGCAGGACTCGAACCTGCGACCACTGGCGCGTCAAGCCAGTGGTCGCAGGTTCGAGTCCTGCCTGAGGTTTAAGTTTTTCCTTCTACAATTTGTATTTAATTACAAATATTCGCTAACACATGCGATAATGTGTAAAAATAATTAAAAAATAATAGAAAAGTGTTTTTCTACCTTGACCCGCCCGGGGATCGAACCCGGGACTTCAGAGCTGGCGCCACCTTGAAAACCGGTTTATACGCCACTCGGGGGTCGTCAAATCAAATATATAAAATATTATGTATTTGTTATCCAGATTTCTTATTTATTAGAAAACATTCACATTTAGCACTTTGAACGCCGAGCTGTAGATAATAACGAACTGTCAAAATGTTAATGTTCTACAATGTAGTTGGTACATATAATAATAATAAAAATAATATCTCGGGACAACTCACACACGGCCATCTGATCCCAAACGAGGCAGAGCCTGTACTATGGTGACCAGACAACTGATAAATATACTTATATATTTGTAAATACATACATATTATAGATAAATTACACCCAGACACAGAACAAATGATCGTGCTCATCACACAAAGATTTGTCCTGGGTGGGAATCGAACTCACGACCCCCGGCTTAGCAGTCAGGGTCACTAACCACTAGACCAACAGGCCCGTCAATATGATATGTTAGAACTAAGATTTTATAACATAATTTAACATTCAAACCAGTTTGAGAAGAGATCAGAAACAACGCGACAATACTACATCATAAACATTAAACAAACAAAACTCACAACTCTACTCCGCGCAATCGGATAACTACTATCAAAGCGAACTGATAAAGATGTGTTTACAAAACGTCGCGCTAAGTGTGCAACTAGCCTTATCAGTGATCGTGTAATGTGCGGCCTAACTTATCTACTGATACTAAAATACAAACGTATGCAAACACTCATGATATACAAAAAGCAACTCTGTCTTAATGTCATAAGGTGCACGGTAAGTGTATGTTGTGATGGTATTGAATTTATTGGACAATTTTAACAACATGCTAACACAAGGGACTTTGTACTGTATGCCTTTGCTATAAAGTAGAAGGTATGTGTTAATATAAGTTTGTTACAGATCAATAATATGAATAGGTATGTTGTTATAATGCATGTTTTTCGATAGGTACAGTTGATGCGAGTAAAATGCTGGGTTTAATTCCCGTTTTAAGTAAATTAGTAAAATATGTAAAATTTCTGCAATTTATACAAGTTGGTATTGAATAGTTGGTTTTAAATAGGTAGTGATCAAAAGAATTACCGAGGTCAATGAACCGGACATACATCTACCAAAGTAAAAAGGTGACGGATTTAAGCCCAGGCCAGTACCTAGTAGAGCCAATGATACACTTATGTAGATAATATTACTTTTTATTGTTCATAAGTAGTTCTTTTCTCAGCCAGTGAGTAACGGCGAAGGAAAATCAGGCGACCAATATTTCATACTTATGGAATATTCTAGAAATAACTTGATATATTAATTTAACTTGATGATAACACTGACCAACTGTTTCCCACTGCTGGGAAAAGCTACACAGAAGAAACAAGCCATGTTAACCAGACTATTATTATTCGAATAACCAAAAAAAACTGTCATATTCATAGCTGATTTATGAACTTGACAGATGGTCGGCAATCTTCGGAAGCACTCGTATATTATGTTCATATCATCGGGTGTTGCCCACTTGAAATTGTAAGGAGTCTTTATTTAAAACCATGTGGCTTATTTAAAATTAGTGATAGAAAGTCGTGGGAAACTTTATTAAATATTGTTTGTGTATTAATAAGTTATCTGTGAATTCGACATTGTTGAAATTCCTACGGAATCAATTTCATGCATTTTCATTTGCTTATGAGCCCATCCCATACATTAGTCTATTAGGCACGAGCTATCTCTCTGCAAATTTCAATCAAGAAAGGTTTAGCTATTAAGGCTACAACAATCAGAAACCTTAGATTTATAATTAGGTATAAATAAGTAGATAATATTATTATATGTGTCCAAAACCCAAAACAAAATAGTCCAAAACTTACACTTACAATTCTGCCTGCTCCCTAATAATAAAAGGAAGATAATACATACACATTGTTACTTAACTCCAAAGAAAATCCTACATCAAATAAATAAAGCTTATTTCATACCGCATTTCCAACAATTTCACCATACATTGCTGCTTTCGTTCACCAAAACTATACTAACTATATATACAGGTGAACTAAACCTTCAATGAACGTCGAAATTACTCAACGTTGCAGCTATAATACTTTTCCGCGTCGACGATTTTCAACGCACATAGGAATTCCACACACGAATTAACAATAAAAAAAGTAAGAGCAAAGGCGATTATCACTACAGCCACAATGGCGGGTCGGGTGCGTAATCCTCTTTGGGTACGCACTAGGTTGGTGAGACGCGGCAGTTTTAATATAGAACACGTTTAATATATTTGCTGCCGATTTTTTAAAATTTTAGGTTAAAATTTGTATTTTTTTACATTGTACTTTTCACTTTATCTATCATGTGATTTTTTATACTCATAGTTTCAAGATAGTATAATAGCTTTTTGTGTAAAAAAGAAAAGAAGACTGAAATTAAATGAGAACACTTTTGCTAAGTTGCAATGAAACTGGCAAGGTAGGCAACTTTTTTTGTACGATCTTTTCTTTTACGATCATCTACACTGTATAACTCTCTCTTGCCAGTCTCATCTATTTTACACCATTTAGTAAAAAATATACAAATACATAAACCAACCGCTGCGTTTAAACTACCCAGTGCGTACATAATCAGCTACCGTGCTAAAGAGCTTACGCACCGCTGCGCCCGCGATGTGACAGCGACAGATCAAGATGGCGACGCTAGCTCGTCACAGACAGTAATGCCGACAGTTTTGTTTGGAACATTTTGAGACAAGACAGACAACAATATCCGTCAAGAGTTTAGTGTGATTTTGCAACGGTTTTTGCGACAAGAGAAAGAATAGAGATCTTTTCAAAATAAACCTCAGAAAGCTTTCGATTATCTTAATTTAATAATTAGTTAGGGATCTTGTTGTTTGGTAGCAGGTTCCTGTAGCTCAAATTTTACTTTTGAATTCAAAATCAGACAAGTTTCGTGCACAGACCAAAATTTTTAGAGAGAGCTCCTTGCATTGCAAATGATATAACGTCGATTTTTTTGGAATACTTGGCTTATGTGATCCAAGATTAAAGTTATTATTGACCAAAACAAACTACTGACCTAGGATTACAATTTATCTCCAAAATTGCGACAATCGAGAGGGTAATGTATTGTGACGGCAAATTCAAAGACAGGCTCAGAAAAATGTAACGTACACCAAACACTTTCATTTACGCAGATATTTTTTTTTTCAAAAGCTACTCTAAAAACTATATCATCTTATTTACAGTAACACAATACATATTGAAACTCATTCCAATGTGCCACATCGCCGCCTTTAGTACCAAACAACAACGAAATGGACAAAATGAGCAACAGACCAACAATAAACAGTATTTTTTGTTTGTAAGGCCGGCTTCAAATTTGTAGTTAATCGCATCAAGGCTGGCGTGAAATCCGCACCTTTTGTACGCGGCCGAATGCGCGCGCGGACGGACTACCAAATAAGTTCGGGGAAGTTCGGTGGAGCCGAAATGTGGCGGAGATTCACGATGATGGACGGAGATGGGCGAAGTTGGAAAAGTGTATAATTGTCGGGATGAAAAAATTAACATAATTCGAAGTCTTCGATGTTACATACGGTAGGTAACAATTTAGATGATTCGATATTTTACATTTTACGCACGTAAAACTGCAGGACGCAAATTAGTCCAATTTATAAATGTAATTATGCTAATGTTCAATATAGCTAATTGCATAGTTTGCGATTGGAGTGTTCTTTGTAAGTTTATTATCTGAATGTTCTAAAAGCCCGCGCGAGACCAGGATTAGAACCTCCAGTGCAGCTCTATAAAATATAAAAAAGACAAAATAATCTACAAAATTTCGGCTTGTAATATAAAATAAAACAGTTTTAACTCTCAAGGACTTTTTCCTATCTAAGATTTGTAATACAAAACATTGAGTTTATTAAGTCCACATTGACCCCTAAAAGCACAATCAAAAATCTTTACAAACTTCAAAAGGACAAGCATTTCCAAAAAAATGCACTAAAAAGTATATAATATGGATGACACAATAATGCGTCACCGACAAAGCTGTATGCCAGATACCTTTGTCATCGAAAAAAAAAACTAATACCTCTTTTGTCAAAATATGGCCGCATTTAACACATCGTTCAAAAAAAAAGCGCGGGAAACCTCAAATTTGGCGGTCGTGATTTTTGGTGGCAATTTTTAAAATTTTATTATTTATTGGTCTGGATTATCCTATAGTAATTATTTAGCCTTAGTCTTTATTTATTTATAGTAGTTAAGTGATTTCTTCATTATTTGGTAAGTTTTTATTCGTTTTTTCTTATAATGGACCCGCCGGAGGACCCCGGTGGGACCCATATAGATATAGGTCATTATGTTACTATTTCTAACAACGATACTAGCGTTGATACTGATGGGTCTGTCACCCTTAATTCCTCTAAGAGAAAACGTGTTTCCACTCGTACATCGATATGCAAACATTGCAACAAAAAAAGACGCAAAAATGGCGGCAAAAGGCAATCTGATTGCAACTGTGTTGATGATATGGAGACATCAGTAGTCGTTTCTCAGTCACCAAACCAAAATGTTTTAGATCAAAGCAATGTGTCTCCCCAGTCGGTACCAATTGGTCAGTCGGTCTCGGTAGCCAGGTTAATGTATAATGTGTCGGATGCGGCACCTTATAATGTACATGTTCAACGTGAACAAACATCAAGCAGTGATAACGTTTATTTAAATCCAATTTCTTTTGGCCGTTTTTTAAAAAGAAATTCCTTCAATAATATCGTAAATGGAAGTTTAAAAAAAATAGGGCGAAATAGAATAGTTTTGTCTTTTTCTGATTATAAAGATGCAAATACATTTTTAGCGAGTAATGTTCTATCGAGAGAAAAGTATAAAGCTTTTATACCATCTTTTTCTGTAACTCGTATGGGTGTCGTCCGAGGCATTCCTTCAGAATGGTCGGACGAGGATATTAAAGAAAATATATCTGTGCCAATTGGTTGTGGCGATATATTAAAAATCAGGAGGATTAAAAAGAAAGTAGTTACTGATGGAAAGACGGAATTTAAAAATACTGAAACAGTCATATTAACTTTTGATGGCCAAGTTTTGCCAAAACGCGTATTTATGTGCTACACTTCCTTGTCTGTGAATCTGTATATATACCCCACAATCCAGTGTTACAACTGCTGTAGATATGGACATGTTAAAAACATGTGTAGATCTAAGCCTAGATGCTTTAAATGTGGTCAGGGTCACTCTGGAGAGAGCTGCACAGTCTCAGAGGAGGGTTTGTCATGCTGTCTCTGCAATGGCTTTCATGAAGCCACCAGTAAGAAATGCCTAGAATTTGATAGACAAAAAAACATTAAAGAATCCATGGCTAAATCCTGTATTTCCTATGCAGAAGCTTCCAAGTTACATCCTTCCATTTCTAGAATCTCATATGCTGACGCCTTACTTTCTTCTCCTAAAGTTTCAAGCCATATTAGTGCTTTTGTTCCACAGGATTATTCTACATCTAAACAAAATAAAACATCATATAAAAAAACCGTTTATATTAATCCTCGCTCTCCATCCTCCCCTTCTAAAGGTTATGATCAGCAGTTCCACCAAAGTCTCGCAAGAGATAGTAGAATTCCTGATCCAAAAGATGGCTGTGCGCTCCCTCCTAAGGATTCTTTATCTTCTTTATCTATTAATGATTTAATAATTGCTTTGATTAATTCTCTGTCACAATCTAATCTGATTTCACCGTCCATCGCAGGCCCTGTATACAATGCAGTTTATAAATATTCAAATAAAAATAATGGACAGTCTAGCCAAGGTATTCCAATGGAATTGCCGAAGTGCAATATCTAAAAAATCTGATATATTATATCTTGTAAATAAATTTAAACCTTTTATTTTTGCTCTTCAAGAGACTTGGCTTAAACCAGGATCTTTGTTTAAGATTCCTGGGTATGCCTGTCTTAGAGAAGATCGGTCTGATGGGTATGGTGGAGTAGCCTTACTTATCAGACATCCTCACTCATATTCATTAGTTTCAATTCCATCACATCATCATGATTTTTCCATCATTGCAGCAGTTGTAAATAACATATGTTTTGTGTCTGTATATATACCTCGTCCATCAAACTTAATCTTTAAAGAAATTGTAAATATTTTTGCTATTCTTCCTAAACCATTTATAGTTTTAGGTGACTTTAACTCTCAGCATCAATCCTGGGGTAGTTCAATATCCAATAGTTTTGGTGGTGACATATTGGATATTATAGACAGTTATGATCTTTGTATTTTAAACACAGGTTCTCCAACTCGACGTACTGCTCCAAATGAAGGCATTAGTGCTCCTGATTTATCTATATGCTCCTCTAAATTAGCGTCCTCTTTGTTTTGGGAAGTGTTATCCTCCACTTATGGCAGCGATCATTTCCCTATAGTCATAACATTTCCATTCCCTAATAAACATTCACCCAAGTGTGCTCCCCGGTTGAAGTATAATTTAAAAAATGCAAACTGGCATACGTTTAGGGAACAATTAGACAATGCACTCGCGTTTCTACCTGAAATTAGAACTGGTAATGAAAGTTATTGTGCCGAAGCTCTGTCTAAAGCCATAATACAAACTGCTGATAACATTTTTCCTAATAAAAATTCTGCAAAACATAGAATTCCATCTCCACCATGGTGGGATAAAGAATGCACAGATTCAATAAAGAGGAGAAAAGATACAGAAAAAAAATATTTATTAAATTCTACCGTAGAAAATTTTAACACATTGAGTACGGTTATTACTGAAACTCGGAAATTATTTAAAAAAAAGAAATTTGAAAGTTGGAGATCTTTTTGTTTGACTATATCTCCTAATGTTCAACCCTCTATAGTCTGGCGTAATATTAGGAGATTTAGATCAGTATTTACCGATTCTAATAGTACGTTCCTTCCTTCGCACTTAAATAATCAGTTTTTAGATAATTTAGCTCCTTCGTATGTTCCGGAAGAATTCAATAGATATTCCGTCCCTCCTTCAATAGTTAATCATCTTTCTGATCTCAATAAACCATTTACTTTTGCTGAACTCAAAGGTGTAGTATCTCATACTAAAGACTCCGCTCCGGGTGCAGATGGTATTCCATATTCTTTTATTTCTAATCTTAGTGATCTGTCTCTTAATTATTTTTTAATACTAGTAAATTCTATTATGATTTCTGGGAACGTTCCTATTTCTTGGAAATCACAATTAGTCATTCCTATCTTAAAACCAAACAAAAATCCATCAAGTAGCACATCATATCGTCCAATTGCTCTTTCATCTGTTTTACTAAAAATTTCGGAGCATTTGGTTAAAAATAGACTAGAATGGTATTTAGAGAACCGGAAATTATTAAGTGAGAGCCAATATGGTTTTAGGCGAGGCAAAAGTACCTTAGATAGTCTTAGCATATTTGTCACTGACATTAGGTTAGCTTTTTCAGAAAATCTTAATATCGTATCAGCATTTCTGGATATAACTTCGGCTTATGACAATGTTGTTATATCCACCTTAAAAAATAAACTCCAACAATTAGATGTTCCCATTCTACTTTCCAACTTCATATTAAACATTTTGTCTGAGCGCAGCATTAATCTTTCACTGGTGAACTCTTCATGTGAATCTAGACTCATATGGAAAGGTCTCCCACAAGGATCAGTTCTCAGTCCCTTGTTATATAACATCTACACTCATGACCTTGAATCGTTTTTAGGTAATGAAATCAAAGTGCTTCAATATGCCGACGATCTGCTCCTTTACTGCCCTCACCGCTCTGTTGCTTCAGCATGCACTACATTGTCTTCCTCTCTTAGTCTTCTTAAAAAATGGCTTAATTGTAATGGCCTCGCATTATCTGCTTCTAAAAGCTCAATTGTCTTATTTTCTAGAATGCGCCTCCCTCCCCCCATTTTTATATATTATGATGGTATTCCAATCCCGGTAAATTCCAGCGTTAAATTCTTAGGTGTTGTTTTAGATAGTAAACTTTCGGGAATACCTCATTGTGAGTATATTGCTGCAAAATGCGAAAAAAGATTAAATATATTAAGATGTTTGTCAGGCGTATGGTGGGGTGCCCATCCCTTCTCTTTAAAACTCTTATATAATGCCTTAGTAAGAAGTGTTCTAGATTATGGGTCATTCCTGTTAGAACCAGGAAATAAAGTTGCATTAAAGAAATTAGATGTCATTCAATCAAAAGCATTAAGAATAATATCAGGAGCAATGAAATCAAGTCCTATTAACGCCTTACAGGTTGAATGTGTAGATCCACCTCTCTCCCTTAGACGCCAGTATCTTTCTGACAAGTTCTTATTCCGTTCTTTTCAATTCCTTAATCATCCATTACGTGTTAATCTTCAAATCCTAACAGAGTATATCAACTCTTCCAGTTATTGGGCTCACAAATCTCCTCCTTGTCTTGTTCAAAGTTACAAAAAGTTTATTGCTTTACAGGCACCAACCTACTGCTTAAATTCATTCCCTCTCTTTACCAGTAGCTATGAGTCATTGATACTTTCTCCTGATATCGTATTTAATTTAGGTATAGATAAAACAGATAATTTTGCTAATTTTTCATTTAATTATATTAAGGACAATAATTGGAGCGATTGTCATCATATATATACTGATGCATCTAAACATTCCACTTCAGGTATTGTTGGAGTTGGAATTTATCATTCGCAATATAATATAGTTCAGAAAGTCAAACTTCCTCCTGAGTCATCAGTATTTACTGGTGAATGTTATGGGATATTTAAAGCTGTAGAATATGTATTTACAATGAAATTGAAAAAATCTGTTATTTTTTCTGACGCGTTAAGTGCATTACAAGCGGTTAACAAAAATCCATTTAAATGTAAGCCAATCTATCCTATCATTTTATTTATAAGGAATCTTCTCTACGAGTGTTCTCAATTAAAATTAATAATTTCTTTTGCGTGGATTCCTGGCCATAGGAACATTCATGGTAATGTTATAGCCGACCGACTGGCTAATGAGGCTGTTGTCTGTGGGGACATTTTTCCTTTTGTAAATTTTAGCCATGATCTTGTGAATCTGCCTATGAAATTTCTTTGGGAGACCTGGGAGGATTTATGGGCAGATAGTAGCAGTAACAAAGGGAAATACTACAAATTAATTCAGACTTATATTCCAAAAAAACCCTGGTACTACAAATTTAATGTCGGAAAAGTTGCTTCAAGTTGCCTTATTCGAATGAGGTTGGGACATACGTCCACCCCAGCGCACCTTGCTCGACTCCAAATTGTAAATAGTGATCTTTGTGAATGTGGCGAAGATGTGGGAGATTTGAACCACATTTTCTTTTCTTGCTGTATTTATAATCGTGATTCCTTTCTTGCTTCACTACTTTCCATTAATATTCCTTTTCCTTCATCTATTCCTGTTTTGTTAGCTTCGAATGATATTTTAATATATAAGTATTTGTCTTTATTTATAACTTTAAATAATTTACATATATGATAGTCATAGTTTTTTTTTTTGTTATTTTTACATCTTTCCATAATCCTAGCCAATATCCAAAATTCCTTTTCCTAAATTCATTTTAATTTCTACCCTAAGTTTCCCCGTTTTTGTTAGTGGCACTGCGTAAATAGCGACTTGCCAATGTAAAAAAAAAAAAAAAAAAAAAAAAAAAAAAAACACATCGTTGGCGCCATTAGTACAAAATAAAGATGTTTTAGATCAAAATTGGAGATAGATATTTTTTTTTATAAATTACTTGCTGTTCCCCGCGGTTTCACCCGTGTCATTTGTCCACGTTCCCTTGGACATCATTTTAGTTTGTATATTTTTCATCTTTTTAAATAAATTGTCTGCTATTTGAGACGAAATCAAATCAGCAAATCAAGAATAGTGAAAAACGGTCCTCCCTATCTCGAGATATGAGTGTTATTACAGACCTGACTAGATTGTGTAGGTACCACGGTTTTACCTGCGCGTAAGTTGTCACCGTTTTCTTAAACATAATTTTTTAAGTCTAATTTCCATTGTTCTAATAAGATGAAGAGGGCAAACACCTTACCTATATACGAGCTCACTGTATTGCGTAGATCGGAACACAAATAATTAATAAAAATAAATAAAGGTACAAAGAGCAACATCTCATGTCAAGAAAAATACCACCTCAGTCGGCACCCATGACCATGACACCTGCAAAGGTGTCGAAACGTCGGGAACTAAAATAAAAATGAACCGCGATAGAATCCGTTTAAAAGTAGTTTTATTTCATGTCTAACATTCGCGTAAACCTCAGAAAACAATAAGATAGACTTTTTTAAAGTAGGTATACCTACACTTTCATGTCACTGTGATTTTTATAAAAACTAGACTGATTCGCGACTTTTCACGTTCCGATCATTTCACTGAGAGCCTCTAAAATCTTTCTGTAATCATCATTTATAAGCATAAGCAGCATATTTTAGAAGGAAATTTTTAAGCATTGTATTTCATTCTATGGTCTATAAAGTGTTAACTGCAATGTTTTTTTTCCCCATTTAATGTGGCCCAAACATTGTACAGCTAATTAGCGCATTGAGGTTGTGTCTTTATGAAGGCATAATAATAGGTACGTACAGAAAACGGTTCCGTAGCTTCTTGAAAAAAAAATCTATTTTAGTTAGATATCAATATTTTTTTTACAAAACTTTGTGGAAGTGGGTAGTTATGAACTAATTATGAAATATACCGTTTTTTTACAAATCAATTTAATGTTTATTCAGCATGGAAAAAGTAGCCTGAAAAAAATTAAAATGATTTACCATAAACTTTTGTGTATTTTTAGAAATTAATATTTGGTATGGATGATGAACAATCGCGTTGCACGCGTCAAAATAAACCGCGATAGAATCCGTTTAAAAAGTCAATTTATTTTAAATCCCATACTTCATTTTGTAAGGAACCCCATCCATTTCTTGAGTAACGTCTTATTCAAGTCGAAGCGTCAAGGAGCACTAATTAAATTAGTTCCTCGTTCAGACAATTAACTCTGAACGCTTGATGTTACTAATAACTCTCAGAAGAGGAGTATGGAATGTTAGAATATTGTAAATGTAGAATTATTGTACTGACGTTATATGTATAGATATACATAGGTACTTAAGTGTATTATTCAATCTTTAGTTGTATTTATTTCATTTAGGTTTTGTTAAAGGCTGAGAAGTTTGTTGCGCCGGCGCAACAAACAAGTTTCTTCTCCCGGCAGCTAGCGGTAAAGGGTTGGTGAATAAGGGTGCTGTCAGTGTATACGTTGACGTGTATTAGTAGCCTAATTAAAAGCCTAGTAACTAATTGTAGATTTTTTATTTTGTATAACGTACTCAATAAAAGTATTTTAAAATATACCACGTCTAAAACTACAACAAAGAAAAAACCATAATCTCTTGTACCTACATAAAATAATTGATTAAGTACATATAAATTTAAAACAGACTTCAATAAATAAAACAAATGTAGGAAAGTATTTTAATTCGCAATTTCGGTTTGACATTCTTAGATTTTTTTTACATATTTACTGAATAAATTTTGATAAAATTATAAGGGTTCTTGAGGGTGCTATCAATAACAAAATTATTTGTGGATCCGAACCAAAATTAGCGGGGCATCACGTAACAAACAGACAGAAAAGTACTGTCAAATAGAAGGTTCTCCGATAGAAATCAGTAAAATAATACTAGGTACTTATTAGTCGAGGCATGCTTGCCATCTGTTGGCACAGGCTTGCTCAGGTCGATCTGGTTCTTTCTTATAAAGGACAGTCCAGGAAAGACCCTGCATTTATTTACTCAACTAGCTTCTGCCCGCGACTGCGTACGCGGATCCTGTTGCTTATGCCAGCGACAACAGGGTCGTCAAAATAAAAGATCTGAAACGTCTGATGTCAAATTCTAAGAGCCCGGGGACGGGAAAACAACGTGATGCGCGAGACGATTCGAGACCCTCCAAATCTTTCATTTTTGTAAGATAGCAGGAAATGCCCATCAGAACTTTTGCTCACGATCAGCGGTCAGTCGCGCATCATATTCTTCACTGGTCTCTAGAGACCTGGATGTAGATGCGTAAATGCGATGAGAATGCAGGCGTGCTTCGCGATCCGAAGAGATTTCCAGCGAGTTGCAGCCTGATCTTCCCGAACAGCATCAAGTCTCTCTCGACGCCCTTCGTTAGATTCTTGGGATCTGATGATCCTCAATCTTTTAGCTCCTTTGGAACAGAGGGAAAGATTTGACCTCTTTCATCATGGTTATAGTTTTATTGTGAAGATACCTGATCAATTAAAATCTAAGTGACTGCAAAGTAAATTAAACGCTCAAATAACATAAGCCCGAAGGCATATAATTATATTCGATAAAAAAAATGAAAAAAAATTGGGAGTTTTGGCCAGTTGAGTCGAATTATAAATGATATACCATCGTCATCGAAAATCAGTCCTAAAGGTTATGTTATTTTATAATTATACAGTGAAATTAATGATAGCTTTGTTTTCCAAGTCAGATGTTTCAAATCTTCGATTTTTATAAGTCAACAGGGAATGCCCATCAGACCGAACCACTTTTGCTAAGACGTCATTCCTATATGTGTTATGGTGTAGCCGGGCTCGTGGAGTTCGACAAATGGTGTTCCAGATCTTCAATTTTTATACGTCAACAGAGAGTGCTCATCAGGCTGAACAACTCTTGCAAAGACGTCATTCCTATATGTGTTATGGTGTAGCCGGGCTCTTGGAGTTCCACAGCAGGTGTTCCAGATATTCAATTTTTATACGTCAACAGAGAGTGCTCATCAGGCTGAACAACTCTTGCTAAGACGTCATTCCTATATGTGCTATGGTGTAGCCGGGCTCTTGGAGTTCCACAACAGGTGTTCCAGATCTTCAATTTTTATACGTCAACAGAGAGTGCTCATCAAGCTGAACAACTCTTGCTAAGACGTCATTCCTAAATGTGTTATGGTGTAGCCGGGCTCTTGGAGTTCCTCAACAGGTGTTCCAGATCTTCAATTTTTATACGACAACAGAGAGTGCTCATCAGGCTGAACAACTTTTGCTAAGACGTCATTCCTATATGTGTTATGGTGTAGCCGGGCTCTTGGAGTTCCACAACAGGTGTTCCAGATCTTCAATTTTTATACGTCAACTGAGAGTGCTCATCAGGCTGAACAACTCTGCTGAGACGTCATTCCTATATGTGTTATGGTGTAGCTGGGCTCTTGGAGTTCCACATTGGGTGTTCCAGATCTTCAAATTTATTCTCTCAACAGAAAATGCTCATCACGTGGAACAATTTTTGCTATGGTACCATTTTTGTATCTCTTATAGTTTAGCTGGTCTGTTGCGGTTCTGCATCAGGTGTTCAAATTTCCAAGATAAATTATAGCCTATATGTTGCCCAGACTTAATACCTATACAACAAAAAAAAATCATTCAAATCCGTCCAGTAGTTCCGAAGATTAGCGTGTACAAACAAACAGACAAACAGACAAACAGACAAACAGACATACAGACAAACAGACAAACAGACAGAATTTTTTTTTTGGATTCGTGCTCCATAACTGTTTGTAAACCCCCCTCAATTATTATTTTTTTAATATATTCAATGTACAGACACAGTTTTTTTACTGTTTTATTATATGTATAGATAGATATTATTTTACATTGTATACATATAACCATTTTTAAAAGAGTACCTAACCTATGGAGTTTCTTGCTGGTTCGTCTCCATAGGAATGACACCTTGGAACCGAGCAACTAGCGTCATTAACGTTTTGAAAGTAAGTACCTGTAAAGGTCTACTCGAAATAAAAATATTTTTGTTTTTTTTTTTTTTTGAGTTTTGAAACCAGAGTTATTTTAGCATGATTTAATATAGCCTAGGGATGTTGAGAAAGATACAAAGTTACGAAAGTAGGTTTTAAGAACTTTTCTTTCTATTATTTGGTCTCTGGACCTCGAAGGTTAGCAGCAGCTCTTCATATATTTTAAGAAAACTAACATTATTTAAATGGAATATCAGTAGGTAGTTGAAATGGTATCAACTCTACGTGGAAACTACTGTTCTGAAAGTATAATAAATAGAAGCGGCAATAGCCTAATGGCTAGGGCGTCGGAATTCTGATCATGTAGTCGCCGTTAGAGCCCACCCAACCCAATACTTAACTACCTTAGTACGAGAGGTTAACAAGAATACTAGTAATGACGCTACTCACATTGTTAGTAACTTCTTGATTAAAAAATTAAATAATATTAAAAAAATAATATATTCTATTTTATAATTATCCACTTACAAAAAGATACTCTACAAAAGCCGTTGTTTCTCGATTGCAATGATGAAAATCGGTTTATTACCTTGCTTGGATGTACTAAGCCATATCGAATACCAAATAATCGAATACCATTTTATCGAACGGCTTAAGAGCAGATACATAACAGTTTATTACAATATTCAAGGTACCTATGTATTAATAGCCATCTAATACATATACATAAATATATGCTATTTAAAAATATATTCCGGCCCTTTGAAAATCCTCCCTAATATCACTACACTATTAAGTAGACATATCTGCGCAGGCGCCGGTGTGGCCACCCTCGCGTTTTTTGCTCGTAAATGTTCCACATTCCTTTGTGGTGATAATGCTAATTGGCGGTTGACATCTTTGTTTTGTTGGCTGTGATTTTTTAATACGTATTGTCTAGCAATCAGTATTATTTCTTGGATACCTTTAGTGAAATTGTGTGTGGTGTGGAACTAGAACTCGTATTGACCATGTCTTAATCTATCTATTATATATAATTCCAGTGTCACGATGTTTGTCCGGGATGAACTCAGAAACTACTGAACCGATTTTAAGCAAATTTGCACACCGTGTGCAATTTGATCCAACTTGAAAGATAGGATAGCTTACATCTCAATTTAATAAAAAAAAATTGAGACCGCGGGCGGAGCTGCGGGAAACAGCTAGTGTATTATAATACTTAAAGATATATTTGCACCAAATGATAGTACATTTACACTTATTAACATTGTTCTTGTGTTTAAAAATGCACTCGACCAAAGTTCACAAATAGATTCTTAATTTCCTCATTTGAGGAGAACCGACTTAAATTAATAAATCAATGTGGACAACATCCCATTAATTGCTCCGAATCCAAAGTAAGTAGCTAAAGAACTTTTGTTATGGAATCAGAGACAACAAAGGCACCACAAACACCCAGACCCGAGACAATGTAGAAAAGTGTTTTTCTACATTGACACGTCCGGGGATCGAACCCAAGATCTCAGAGCTGGCGACACCTTGTAAACCGGTGTATACGCCACTCGACCACGGAGGACATCATACATTAGATTTTACAAATAAACATTCAATAGATTTTTCTTGACAGCACATGACTGTACGGATTGCTGAGTGTTGTAGGTCTTCTTCTTAGCGTGTCGATAATCGGTGTAGGTCATCACGCTAATTACTGCTGTGCGTGTCACGGGTTCGAATATTCGTTCTAAGTGTGGGGTGTTCTTTGCGCATGTCATTTGAGTGTTTGTGAACCCGCGACACAAGGATGAAAGAAATACCTTAGTGACGGAATTGTTTAAAGTTGATTTTTTTAAGTGCCATTTCTTAAAAACGAAATCATTATAAATGTATCTCATCAAGTACTTAAGTCGTTTTTTTCGCAAAGATCTGAAATAAATGTATTTTATCTATCTTCCAGTTTTATTTTCTCTAGTCTGAAGTTCTCATCTCGGCCACCTTCTCTCACTCCAGACAATAATAAGAATTAGGTTCAATCAATAAGACGTCTACGTCACATCCGGCCGGTCAGCCGCTTCCGTTAGTTTCCGTTTCCTGTCGACCCCGTATCCGGATCCGGTCCGAAAGTATCGAGAGTGGGGAATATTAATTCTCTTTGTGTAAACATGTTAATGTGTTTGCGGGATTCTGTGTCTAGTCGATCGATTTGGACTGAGGTCGTTTAGAGATGGGGTCTGTTCGTCTTCGAAATTAACTGTGTGTCAATTTAGCGGTTCACAAAGAAGCAGATATTTTTATATTATTTACTTAGAGAAGGTAACATAGAGAAGTTTTTTAACGTTAAAAGCTACGATTTCCCTGCTAGTTTTTTTATACGTTACGTGAGGACATTTTAGAATCAGTTATACCAAATACTTCTGTAGACGACTTTATGTTTGACATAGCTAGGATTCACTCAAACTCGGTCGATATACCCGATCGATTTTCATCACTGAGAAATAATTAAAATAAAATAGTATTTTTAAAGCCAAGATACAAACATCTAAGAATAGCGAAAGGAAAAGGAAATGCTTTAAATAACTTTTTAAAATCCATTCAGCCTAACATCTGCTTAGATAAGGTAAGTTATCTGTGGCCCAACCTTATCTGTCTAACGACATTTGGCGCGAAGTGTTGGCGCCATTTTTTTACATAACCTCACACATCGTTGATTAAGTAATTTAGGAGAAAATTAATGAGTTCTTGTTTTGTTTTAAGGTGTAATTTTTTGCGAGTCCGTTCAGTTTTGTGCCTTTTTACCCGTCATGAATAGACCTTCGTAATAAGTAAAGATATTCGTAAGTATTCAGACGTATTCAGATACTTACGAACATTTTTACTAATCCATAGTCAGCTATGTGCACATTTTCGGGAGAGTGTGACCAAAATGAACATATTCATCTACTTAAATAAAGTATACCTAGGTACACAAAATAAATAGATTTAATGTTAAGTAGACGTAGCTCTGAGTTTAGTATATAGTATTACTTATTATAGTATTCTTTTTTATGTAAACAACGTGTTTCTAATCTCTCAAATCAAATAGCTGACCTATCAGACTAGGGAAATAGAGTGGCGAATATACTTAATCATGATGAGTGCGCAATGTCTTATAAAAAAAATGTTGGTAAATGTTTTTATTCCAGATAGTTCCTTCTACTACTAATATTGAAAGAATTTGGTTTAGTGATATATTGAAGAGAACGAAACGTTGCAATCCCAATGTCAATAGATTTAATATAATTTTTCAGATTAATCAAACAAAATATGATAACATTTAAAATTAAATCATAATGAAAATATTTTTTGTTGTTGTTAATTTTGACCCCAGTCTTCCCTATGCCTTAGTACTAAAATAAAAGCAGTTGAATACTTGGCTCTATCTTATTAAATGTTAATTAAATAGGTACAGTACTTATATAATTAATTTTTTTTTCAATAAAAAAATAGAAACGGACATGCAAATATTTGACGTTAACGCATGCGGTTGGATATTTTTGCTTGTCAAAACGACACAAAAAGAACATTAATTATTTGCACAGTATTATTAGAATCAAAATGAAAGTGACAGCATTAATTTATGTTGCAACTCAACACAAATTCTTAAGCAGCTATAAATCTAAGTACAAATTAAAATACCAACAACAAAGTTACAATAAACGTTCCCGCTAACTCCACAACAAATACAGCGTAGCTATACAAAAGTGTACAGAATTCACCGAACAGCCAACACAAACATATTTTACACACGATTCGAATCGAATAAAAATTGGATCGCGATTAATCAAAAACAAAACACGAAACACCAAAGATTAACATGGCAAGATTATAAAAAAAATCAAAAAAAAAGAACTAGCAAGACCACGGATCAAAATCATAAATCATGCTCATTATATCCGAACCGGATTATTTTTTACCGAATAAAATGTTCAAAAAAGCATCAAAAGGCTGTAGGGAGCGCCATATTGTAAGGGCACCGTCGATTGAGGCGGGAAAATGGGAAGCTATCGACCAATCCCAACAACCATTTCGAATAGGCGTTCCAAAATTCCACCAATAAGAACGTAGGTTGGTCTGATCATGCGCTTTCGAGTCGATCCATAGAATTATAGATATAATACGGCAGTGTGGGCTTGGCCGGCGCGGTGACACGACGTGCGTGATGAGCGAACATTTTTTTTTGTAGAAATAAATTTCGAAGTGCCTAACATTAATTAGTGTAAATTTATTTAAGCTCAAACAGTATTTTGGTGTATTCCGTTTGTGATAGAACTATAGTGTTTTAAAACATTAAATTTGCGTGTGTTAACTAACTTTTAAACAATAAGTCAGTGATGTCACAGTTAAGCGAGTACTTAAATCAAGTTTTTTAATCGTATTGATGGTAAAAAGTCGCAAAAATTAGGGGTTTAAAGTAAGGGGAGGTTAGGGTAAAGTCATCAGGGTGCTGACCGGTGAGGATCTAGCGTCAGTGATGGTGATGGCGAGCGGGGGCGGTGGCGGGCTGGTGCAGTCCCCACCCGACATGCTGCATCACCACAACATCATGGACACCTCCTCGCATGTCGAGATGATGCCCAGTAAGTGACTCAATATTTTACTTTTACAAGTTGATGTGAAACTTTCCGAGTAAAGTTAGGGTAGAGTTCAAATAAAACCTATCAATATTGGAAAAGTTAACAAAGACAAAGTTAACTTATTAGTATTATCAATAACACATAAACTTACAATTTACCTAACTATAGGAAGGTAGTAGGACAATTAGGGAAAGAGGTATGTACTTTATTAATTAATATCAAAGGCTAGAAGTCGTCTAATATTCAAAACAAAAAGAAATTAAAGAGATATTTACTTAGGCCTATAATAGCGGAATAAATATTTTATTTTTAGCCACATGCGTCTATCGCCGTATATGACTTACCAACTTCCTCAAAATATCTTAAATAATCGCACAAACGAAGAGAAATTAGCAAAATAAGTAGTAACTAAGTGTGTAAAATAACCAGCCTAAGTACCTCCTCCTCTTTGCTTTGGTTTCTTCATCACCGAGGGTCGTGGTCAAAATTCGGGTCTAAATGTGGTCAAAACAGCTTTTGGTGCGATATGCGACGCCAGATATTTCTGTCTACCGCCGAGTGTAAAGTATCGTGGGTTAAAAGTATGGTAGAAGGTAAAGTATCTGGTCAGTCCAGACCATTGTGCTTCTTCTTCATTCGTGTATAGTAACTATACCCAGTTAGAAAAGTATTTTTGATTTTTATATTTCGTAAAACAAAAAAGAATCTAGCGGTGAAACGTTTTACAATTTCAAAATAAACAAAGGAGTAATAAAAAACATACTTAAACCTATTAAAATTAGCAACATTCCAAACCCGACCATAACATATTTATTAGGTTTTTTCCATATGTTGGTGTTCTCTAAGTCGACCTTTTTTATTTCAATATCTCTATACCTAATTAAAAATATTTATTTTCTTTGTTGTTTATTACCGTTCTAGTCTATTAAAATTGATTAAGTACCTAATCTTAAAATTAGAAACAGCTGCGTTGTTTCATTGTTTTTTTTTTATTTTGTCCTAATATTATTAATAAAATAAATAGAGCTTTTAAAACTCCTAATTGAGTAATACGCAGACATCAAAATCAATTTCCGTTCCAAACATAAATTTACCTTCCATTATTTTTCCCCTGTCGCCCATGGGACATCCCATTGAGAAAACTAGGCAATACTTAGGTTTATCACAATATGACTGAGTTGGTCAGAAGCATTATGTGTATCTATCTACCTATACATATATAGTATAATATAATATCTACCTAGGTACTAATAATTCACAGCACCTAGTTAAAACAGTGACAATCAAATTATTAGACACCGTATACGGTATCGTCCGGTTCCAACGCATACCGGTTAGATTCCGATCAGGGTATAAGAGAAAGGTGACAACTATTCACTAATTATCGCATTGTCACCGGTTTTAGATGCTGCCACTGTAGGTTCAAACAAAAATATAATTTTTTTCGAGGAAACATTAATTGACCAAGATTACCTCAAACATTTATAATAATTTGTGGATCGAACAGAGTACCTATATTTTTCACCTTAAAAAATCCTGAAATTTAAAATCTATATATATAAAACTCTTCCGTTACTGACTGACTGACTGACAGACAACGCATAGCCGAAACTACTGAACGTAAAGAGCTGAAATTTGGCATGTGTGTTTGTTGGGAGGAGTAGGCTACCATTAAGAGAGGATTTTCGGAAATTCCCCCCAAAGGGGAGAAAAAGGTGGTAAATTGAAAATGTTTATTTCTCAATGGATTCACTTAAAACTAAGTGAAAAACCCAAATTCTGACGGAAGTCATTACTCCACGTGGACGAAGTCGCGAGCAACAGCTAGTCGTAGTATAAGCTTTTATGGTAAAGTGTTGGGATTTTCCCGGTTTTCCCCTCTCTTTTCTCACTAAACGGATGGACTTATAAATCGTCTCCATATAAGACTGTGATGACAACTTTTCTTGTGACATTAGGCGCAATTCGTGACCAACACAGAATAGGTTTTTTTTTTCAAAAAGCAGTGTCATTATATTAGTCAATATTTTTTAAACTACCTACATAAGCTCAAAATGGCTTGCTGGTAATTAAACTAAAAACGATCATTGATAAAGAAAATTGAGTACCTAATAATAAAAATAACACATCTTTGGTTATATAAAATTAATAAAATCAAAGACCCAGTGTCTATAAATATCAAACTAATTTATTATGTGTATCTAAAACTACAAGATCATAAAATGTTTTTAGAAAAATAAATAAGTAATTAAAATAGTATAACTTATCTTTTTATGTCTTTTTAGTACAAAAATATGTTGTTTTAAAAATAGCACAAATAACAGAAATTTTATGATACAAGCAAACAAAAAACTTATCCAAAGATTTTATGTGTTTAAATTTGTTTTTTTTTGTTGCATTACAAATAGTATATTTATCAGGTGTCTATAATTATTATTCGCCATTTCTTGATCACTGCAGGACTAAACCTTATACTTCTTTAATCTCTCACTCTGAACAATAATCAATCGAATTACCTAAATACTTACACAAAGAATTCTCAGACTTGGAGCAAGTTTGACTCGCACACATGTTTGTGTGCAGTGGCACCGATTGCAGTGGCAGTGGTGAATCTCCCATACATAATAATACCGGAGTATGAATGTCTTAATGCTGGGCAAGGGCCTCTTCCCATATAGAGAAGGAATGTCCATTGATCACCACGGTGCTTATTGTGGGCTGGATATTTATCGTTCCAATTTTTTTAATGTCTATATAACATGGAATAATTAAGAATTCGCATGGGTGCAGTTATGGGATCGAACCTGCAACGCTGTGCACTCTTTGTTCTTTAGACTGCTAAGCCACCACGACAGTATTACGTGAAGGTATCACCGTAGTTCACACCGCAGTTCGGCTATAGGTAAAGTCAATTTCACAACGGTAAGTACTTGCAATTTCGGATAAATTAACAAAACGTGCCCAAATAAGTGCCTACTAATGATTGTGTAAAGATTTATGAAGTATCGACCTCAAGGTCTTTGTATCACGACTCGCGCATGATCTCTCTCCTGCAATTGCGTCAAGGCTGAAAAACTGACAGTTAACAGTTTCGAAAGTTTTCTGACAAGTTTAATGTAACTACTGTTACTTATTGATATTGGCCACAGTTTTACCAAATAGTTGATAAGCAAGCTCTAAAATTTACAGCCAAGAGAGCTTATATAAAAATGTTTTTATGCAGTTTCTTTAATCGATTTCATGCCTATAGGAGGAGGCTTACAATACAGTCGACTCTAGCGAGCTCAAATAAAACAAGTGACGTGTAAAAGTGATTGTAAAAATCTTAATTACAAAATAGGGAATTTGAATTGGGAAGGTTAGATGTACCTAAGTATGTTTTTTTAGAAAAATGCTTCCAATATAAGTAAATAAGTATATAAATGTAGGAAAACTTTTAAATGGACTCAATTGATCCGAAATTTTAAATTAATTGGAATGGTTGCCGACATCAAAATACTAGCGCTATTTTAGATTCTGTACTTACCTTATTAAGGTTTTTATATATACGTAAATTACATTGACGGTCAATAAATGATGAATAAATTAATTCGGAACATTACAACGCGCCTTTATTACGGTAAGCCTATTAATTATTAATCCATAAAAAGATCCTACTAAGAATAATATATGACATAGCATTATTAAGCTCGACATGGCCACTTTGTTATAAATAACTTTTTATTACTCACTTTTCTTCAATTACTTAACTTTATTTTCGACCACCAATAACATTAATCATGGCTACTTACTTCTTTAAAGATAGTAACAATAACTACAGTACAATATAATAAAAATATTTTAATGACACGAAAATGTATAACCCAAAAACGCAAACGATATTTTTATTAAAAGAATAAATATTCTTGTGAAAAATCCGCTTCGAAAAATTCAATAAAATAACAAATTTAAATAAGTTTCTCGGCGGCAGAGAATTTTTGTGTGCACAGTTAATCAAATGATTGGAATACCATCCAATCTTGTGCAAAGGGGGAAGATTTATAAACCGGGGTCCTTTATACCGGGGCATTATTTTTGCCAGTGCAAGCGTAACTACCCATTAGAGGGTTACTTGGGAAATTTATGAGTTAGAAAGTATTATTGAAAACTAGTTTGGCATGCGTCTTTCGTTACTTTTCAATTTTATTATTGTTTTTTTTTTCAACTATTTTTGTTTACCTATATCGTCATTACCAATGCCACAATTAACAAACCTAATAATTAAGTTTTATGTTAAGCTGTGCTTAAATATTCCTCAAAATTAATCCATGAATTACAACAACAACAAGTTTGTAAAACATAGACAGGCTATTTTGTAATAATAATATGTTGAAACGAGTACCTAAATTTAAAAAAATGACAATCTACATTAATATATAAAAAAACAAAGTTATTATAACTCGAGAATGTGTCGAATCGGCTTGATATAAATGATCCTTGATTAGTAAGATTCGTTTTCGCCCCGATTATCAGAAGAAATATAAAAAACAATAAATAATTATAATAACTGGTGTCATCTTCATCTGCCTAGCCTTTTAGTTTTACCAAGCTTTGTTGGGGTTTAAACGTGCATTCCGAGGCACAGAGAGGTCTCAGTATGCTTGCAAATTGTTACTCATCCAAGGACCAACCGCGGCGAGCGCGGCTTAACCTCTATTATTGGTCAAACCGTACCGCTTACACTTAGCCACGAGCCTGTCATAAATGGTGTGTTTTGTAAAATGTTGTTTTTATTGTTTTAAAAAAACCTGTTAGATTTTTAACAACATTATTAATATCTAAGTATTTAATGATAAATTTGTGTTGTAATTACTAATCTAATTTGTTCTTGTTATTATTGTAAAGTGTAGAGTGAGGTTATTGAACCCTTTTTAATCTTATTTACGGTTAATTAATACAGGAAAAAGGCCACCGTAAAAAGTACAGTTTATTTCGAACACTTCACATAAAAATTGTATGTTTTAGTTCGTTAATTTCATATTGCATATTTATAAGAAATGCTAAGGAGATATTACAGTAAGATCTCTTCTTTTATACTATAATCCCTAATCTTCAGCGTTTAAATTCATTTATAGTTTTTTATAAACCCCAGCTGTGTGTATGGATGGTTAACCTTATAATGATTGCGGTGTTAAAACCTTTATCTGTGCAATTGTGTGTGCATTACAGAAAACCAGACACACGAAATTAATTTCAAAATTAAATTTCCTACACAAATTTCCTAACTCCAACCAAACCGCGATTAAATTTTTTAATATTTAATTTATCAGCCTATTCTTAAAAGTAGATAATATAGGTAATCCTTCTGCCTAGCCTTTTCCCAAGCTATGTTGGGGTCGGCTTCCAGTCTTACCGGATTTAGCTGAATACTATATGTTACATGGAGCGACTGGCTATCTGACCTCCACAACCTATTTTACTAGGTATAGGTATAGTATCCCATAGTAAGACTGGTTGTCAGAAATGTAATGAGGCATAGAGGGCCGAGGGGTCCCGGTATGTTTACAAATGGTCACCTATCCACGGACCAACCGTGGTGAGCGCGGCTTAACCTTTAGTATCGGCTTACACTTAGCCACGAGCCCCTCTTTATATATTATAATGAATCATATTCTTAAAAGTATAATAAAGGGTAATAACAATTTATATTTTTCTAGATATCTTCCTACTATTTTGCGAGTAGATATGGATTTTATATATGTATGATTATAATTAAAGACTTTCTCAATCTCTCGCCATTTCTAGAGTATCGTTTACATAAATACCTCACGCAGATGCATGACTAGATTCCAAACAAATTAAAATATTTCATACGTGTCAGTTAATTAAGGTGATTAGCTACTGTAATATGATCTGCTGTTAATTAATGAACGACTTAAATAAAGGTATTTTAATCTGGAAGAGGAATTTGATAGACCGTCTTAATTGCTCGTTCATTTCTAGGGTAGGTACTAGGTATGTATCTAACTTTGTCATCGAAATACTATAAAATGTTCAATTTATAATGATGAAGAAACATCAATTGAATTTGAAAGTTCTGCAATTAACAGTTTTCAAATGAGCGCATACAAATCCAAAGAAAATCAATTTAAATGTTAAACCAAATAATTTAACTGCACGGATAGCCGAGTGGTATACAATAGGTCAGCACGCTAATTACCACAGTGCGCGACGTGCTGCGGGTTCGATCCCCGCATGGGACAAGCATTTGTGTGATCCACAGATACTTGTTCCAAGTCTGGGTTTTCTTTGTGCATGTGATTTGAATGTTTGTGAAACCCCCGCGACACAAGGATTAAATTCCTTAGTGCCGGCGTCGTTTTAATAAAAAAAAAATAGGTTTTTTGACCTCCCTTGACAAACTCATTTTCTCTTAGTACCTACCTACTTATATGTAGAAGTACTTACCGATAAGTACGTACCAAGTATGACCTCTTCCAAACGGACTTAAACATCAGATTTGTAGAGGCGGTAGCCTAATAGTTAGGGGGTCAGTCATGGGATGACGGTGGTCGGTTCGAAACTCACCCATCGCTCCTCCGACGTGAATCGTCTCTTAACAAAACCTTTTAGCTTACCACGAGAAGATAACAAGAATTTAAAGAGAAAGAGAAAGAATTCAAGAGCTCAAATTGGTGTTCAAAGGGAAGATATTTCACAATACTGTTTCCGACTTCCCTATACTACCTACGACAGATTCTCAGCAAAAATTTAATATGAAACAGTTAAAATTGAGTGCGTTAGTTAACGTACTGGTTCGAAGTCCCGGCTGTAAAGCCTCGTGTGCTAAGCAGTAAACAAATTAAAGAAAGTACGAACGTCTGTTTTAACAAGACTGACACTCTGGCGCGTGTTGGCTGTTCTTACATAGATTTCTTCCTTTTTATAAACTAGCTTATGTGCTTGCAGAATGATTTTCAATGAACCTAATGGTTTAACAGTTACGTAGCTATCTGGTAGTGAGAGAATTGGGGAAATCGGATGGGAGGTTTCAAATAACAGTAGGTGTTCCTTTTATTGTGGATTTGTTTTTTTTTAATAATTTCTAAAATTCTCTTTCTTTCTTTTTTCTTTCTCATACAGGATTAATTTAAAAGGAGTGCGTACATTCAACGAGGTAATAATGTGCATAAAACTAAACAACTTTCCCCAAGGAATTAAAATGGAAAATGAACTTTTCATACAAAGTGACAGGTCACGTGACTTATATATGAATGAAAAGATGATTTTCAACGACCTATGTAACGTGGGAAAAGTAGTTCAGTTTTATGCACCCGATTACCTCGTTGAATATACATACGCACTCCTTTTAAATTAATCCTGTATATATCAGGGGGGTTATTCTCTAAGTCCAAACAAAATATGACGTGGCATAACGCAGATTATAGTTATACTACCCCGGGTCGTCAAATCTTCTGAGAGTCACCAGGTAGTATTAGTATACAGGATTATTTTTTATGGAGGGCGTATATTCTACGAGGAAAACTGAACGACTTTTCCCAAGAGAAATAGGTCGAAATCTAAAAATTGAAAATACCTAACCGTACAAAATTATTGTCAGCTGATCGAAATTAGTACGGGAGTGGGTACTTATTTTACTTTTTTGCAGAAAATAGTTCATTTCTACGGACTAAAACAGTTTTTCAAATCTGAATTTTTGAACCACCCTATATGTATATCATAAAGCCATGATTCTGAGACATAAACCATTTAAATATTATAATTTTCAAACCGAAAAAAGTAAGAAAGAAAAAAGTACCGTCAAATGTTCCTTTTTTATGAACATTATAGAGCTTATGGTCTAAGACCACCATGGCCCGTTTTATGGGGGTGCGAAGTCAGTAGCTCACACCTATGGGATGTTTATACTCCACCCGGTTTCCAATGGTGTCGACACAGAAAAAATATGGTGACTGTCTGTGGCGTCCGACCCATGTTTTTTTTTCCTTATTTTTTAGCTTTTAAGCATAGGTATTTATGTTGTTAGATAGTTACTTGGACTAGTCTTTAGTAAACTGTGTTTGTAATCTTAGGGGATTACAAAAAAAACAGAATCTAATCTCCTACAGATTTGATTAGGTTTTGGTTACCTACAGTAAATCACTAACCTTAATTTCAGACGAGTAAAATATGTACCTTCTTTTACTTAAATTATGTCTAGAATACCTGCATTTAAGTCCAATATTTATATTACAATTAATTATAGGTAATTAATAATAAATAATTAAAATTAATTATATTACAATTTTTTAAATATTTAGCATTAAATAGTCAATGACATTATATTTAATTTGATATCTATTGGACTACTTTATAAAAGTACGTAATTTAATTATAGCACTAAGACACGAGACTAGCGACAAATAATAATAAAAAATATATATGTTAAAAAACCCACACGTGCGAAGGATGGCCAGTTTATGCAACTTTAAAATGTCAAGTCTGTATAGTCAAATGTCTTTGTATTTAATTTAATGATGACTGCAGTTCAGTTCCTAATATAGACTGTCGGTAACTTTGATGCTCTTGACATTATTTTGAATAAATTATATTTTTATTAAATATTTACTGAAATAATAATTGGTCGACGATTAATAGATTAGGAGTATTTTAATAGTAACTTCACGCTAAATATAGGCAAACATTGAAATATTTGGGAACTTCAAAACTTTTGACCAGCTTTGAATTAGATTGTATTTTACCAAACTTTGATTTCCCGCCTTTTTTGGTACTTTGGATAAATATTGTTTTTTTTTTTCATTTTATAACAAAAACTGTCAGACGTCATATTATTCCGAACAAAGTTCAAATCAGCCCTTAAAGGTTAACTTTTCTTGTGTGGTTAATTCAACTTCATTGTCACAATGAAGTTCAATTTAATAAAGTCTAATTATTCCATTTAAGTATTCGAGTAGTAAATTCTCATCTTAAATAGTAGTAAATTTTCTCATCATTAAACAGTCTTTGATTTCAGAAATTCCCATTCAGCATAAACTTAAAAAAAAACAAAATATGTTTTATTTATTTTCATCCCGTTCATAAAAACCGTTTCCTAGTATATGCATGAACTTCGAAATTTAAAAAAAACCTTATTTTATTTTAAGTTTTTATTTTAGCCTTTTTTTAATTACTTAATCCTTTTTTACTGTTTCGCCCCATACGTGTCGATCACAATGGACAGTCGCGCGCACGTGTTCGCCTCTATGATCACCGCATTACTGATTTACAAGCACTTTTATATGCGACTGTAGTGTTAATAGGGCTATGTTGGATGTGCCGACTGGTATAAAATGCTGGTCTTAGGTTGATGTTTTTTGACTTTTAGAATTTTGAATATTTTTAACGTATTTTTCTTTGACACTTTTATCATAGAGTTTCTGTAGTAAAATGTTAAAAAAGGGATTTAGCATCAGCTATTATCAGGGATATTTATGGATTACCTTATATTTTGGATTGTGACTAAGTAGATTGACTTCCACTATTTTTTTAATTACTCTCTGAAAAAGTCAGTACTTCGTTGGAAATTAACTAAATCTCATGTATTAGAGATTTATTAATTACTTAAGCTCCAGCTAGTTATAGCAGAGGTTATTACATAACAGAGATAGATATAATTATATAAAGTATGCTATGTCTACATATATTATATGACTAGCTGTTGCCTGCAGCTTCGCCTGCGATCCCTATTTTTTCTAATTAGCCTTTGTTATTAGCAAAGCCTGAAAAAGGCTGTTAACCTGTACCTACATAATTATTAAGAATACCTGTATACCTACCTTAACAAGCAAATAAATATTTTGAGTTTTTTGTTAAATACTCAGATAGAATCAAGTAGATCTATTAACTCTAAACAAAAGTAACATATTATTCTTACCTATGGTTAAAAAAAATTCAATGTATAATAATCCTTATCTCTCATACACCAACCCCCGAATAACAATAGCGTAAAACACTTAACTGAACCAGTAAAACAGAACATATGTTGAGAAGTTAACTCTTATCTAGAACAAACACACAGTAGTTAACTTTAACTAATGCAAATAACTGTTATCTTTAGTTATATTTAAGCATATGTACGATATGTTAGTTTGGCTGTCAATATAATAGGTTCATCGGGTTAATAATATGCCTGGATTTTCTATTATAACACTAATCAGACTAGTATATGCATGGTTCCTGAGATTAGAGCGTTCAGCTAAACAAACTACTTAACTTTATAATATTAATAATAATAGTTCGGGACACCGCACACATGGCCATCTGATCCCAAACTAGGCAGAGCATGCACTATGGAAACCAGACAACTAATAAACATGCTTGCAATTTCTAAATACATAGGTACATAATATAGATAAATTACACCCATCACAGAACAAATGAAGATGCTCATCACAAGAAGTCTTGTCCTGAGTGGGAATCGAACCTACGCCCTCTGCTTTCGCAGTCAGGTTCACTAACCACTATACCAACAGACAAATAATATTAGTACTTATAGATCAACCTCTTAATGTCCCACTAATGGGCTAAGGTTTCTTGTCTTGTAGAAAAGGAACGAGCATTTATAAGCAAGCAAATGTAGCCACGAAGGTATCTGTATCTTTATTACATAGATTTAGATACGGTATAGTAGTAATTTGACGGGCCTATTGGTTTAGTGGTTAGTTGCCCTGACTGCTAAGCCAGAGGTCGCGTATTCGTTTCCCACCCAGGACAAATCATTGTGTGATGAGCAGGATAATTTGTTCTGTGTCTGTGACTGAGTGTTATTTATCAATTATGTATGTATTTAGAAATATATAAGTATGTTTATCAGTTGTCTGGTTATATAGTACAGGCTCTGCCTAGTTTGGGATTAGTTGGCCGTGTGTGAGCTGTCCCAAGTTATTATTATTATTATAATATTCTAAACTTTACTTTCCCGGAATCAATTGAAATTCGCTGACCGCAACAACCCTTACACTTATAATTCCGCTCATATGTGCAACTAAAAGTGTAAAAACATTTCTGATCACGAATAAAGTCTGATAAGAAAACTAGATTCTATAATTATATTTAAACTAGTTTACCGCGACTCCGCCCGCTGTAAGTACCTATTTTTTTGTAAAAATATAAATAGGGTGAATGTAGCTTTCTAATGGTGAAAGAATTTTTGAAATCGGCACGGTAGTTTTTGAGTTTATTCATTACAAACATACACACAAACAAAAATACAAATCTTTCCTTTTTATAATATAAGTGTAGATATACAGTCGACCCCACATCAAAAGTTACAACGTAAAACAAAAACCAACCTTGACGCTTAGACATAAGAGCGATAGTTACGTCAAAGTGTAACTACTGATGTTTATTAGATGTTATATACATTTGTAAGCGTGTAGTAGTTTATATGTAATGGTAATTTATACAATTTACCTACCCCTGGATAGATAAGAACGAATCTTAGTGTGTGATAAGGTTAGCGTAAAATTAACATAGGAATACCTGTTTAGTTTTGCATTCGCTTCACGCGTCATAAATATATGTTCATATGATTGTTTAACAGTTACTTATTTAGTTTGCACATGAATAAAATTGAATTAATGAGGAAAAAATGAAATGTAATTTAGAATGCTTGCGGTAAGTTTTGTGGTGGTTGTAAGCTAGGCTTTTATTCTCGTTGTTCTTATAAGGTTTGTTTATATTTCGTAGGCTCTGTAACATAGATTTTTAGAGTATGAATAAGAGAAGAAAAGTTGTCTCGTCTGATAAACCTCGTAGGACAAAACTAGTGCCGATTTTTATCAAAATATGATAGAAAATTTGTTCGGTAAATACGAAGACCATACCAAATTAAATTTAAACTGGAATAAGTATATATATATTTGAATATGCCTATTACATGACGAGGACGGTAGCTTTTTAAATAATTTTAATTGAGAAAAATATAGCTGGTAACCAATCCCACTCCATAACATTGAAGTCAGATTTAGAGCCTCCAAAATCAGTGATAATCAAGAACAATCAAATTATCTTTAAAATCAAACATAACCCAGACTTTAATCACCGATTTAAATACCAACCCCCAAACGCCGGCGTCAAACAATTTTAATTACCGTACAGTTTCCGGTGTGGTTGATCAAAAGATACCGCTTAGCGCCTCCAAATGACCACATTCAAATGACCACATTCGGAAGTCCAAAAATGTTGAGATAATGATCAGAAGTACCCGTCGCCGGTACAGGTTATGTATTACCTCCCGTTGGTCTTAAATTAACCCTTTTTCGATGCTCTGATTTTCTTTCTTACATTTGTTTGGTTTAGACCTAAAATGGGGAGTTTTGTTTGCGGGGCAAATTTTGGTCGAAATATTGCAGTAATTTTTAAATAAATTTGAGTTCTTTGTATCATGTATGTTACTTTTCCTACATCTATTTAACGGAATAAGATAACCGTACACAGCACAGATCTACTGAATAGCCTGAAATGACAACTTTTTCTGTTCATTCGGTCCCTGTACATGTTTATACTATACATATAGACAACTGATAAACATACTTGTTTAAGTATATCTAAACACATACATTACATCTAATATATAAAATTCTGTGCGAGTGTCGGGTTGATCTGAGAATCGGCCACAATTTTTTGTACGCCTAAGTGATAGGGTTGGCCTTCTCCAGATTTCTTAAATACGGCAGAACAACGTTAGTTATAAAATACAACCAGGCACATCAAAAATTACCATGCTCACCACACAGTAATATCCTGGGTGGGAATCGAATTCTCGACCTTCGTTTTAGCTGTATTTAAATTTACTCTTGCTTTCTTATAATATCATTCATAAAATATGCATCTTATTGACAGTCATGGTTTATATACCCAAACACACAAAGACAAAATGTGAGTTCGTTAACCCTTTCCAATTTTTTCCAGTAAAAATATACCTCGTACAAAATATTAATAAACATATTCCCTTCATATACATCTGTTAGAACCATAAGTAACATCTCAAGTGTTTTTTAACTATTTCGGAAGTCATAGATGAAGAGATAAGTGGTGGGATCAAATGTACCGCAGTAACTATTGAACGGTTATGAGTTTAAGGCGGCGTCTTTGATCCCGCGGTTATCTCAGCTCAAGTGTTAGTTCGTAACGTTTGTGACTTATTGGTTAACCATGAGGTTAAAACGCGACCTTTGGTTTATTAGAGAAAAGTTTTATTGTATCAATACTTCCTAATAAAACAATAAATATAACCTTATACTAAAAATAAAAATAAAGGGTACTGTAAAACTACAGACTACAAAATTCAACATAAATTAAAGATCTATATATAAAAAGTTGTGTTCCGATAACCTGAAATAAATTTCCCACAATTGCACCTACATGCTACAAACCTATTTAATTGTATATTAGCTTCAATATACATTACACAGTCTATTTAAAAACATATACAGCCACATCCAATTACAATTAAAAACAACACGAGCGTCGAATTTTATTATTAACCTAAATAATAACGCACAAAGCCAAGAACCCTTCCACACGAGAAAATAATTACACAAAACCGATTCGATATTTAAAAAAACGACGGTACGTTTCTTATCGAATGTCCCCATAAAAATAAAGCTGGTTTAAAAAAGGAATATAAAGGACCATTTCGAAGCCGGCCTTATCTAAGCCTGGCGCCGCGCCGGTGGCACGAAATTTGGACTTTTTTTTCAAAGACTCTTTTCGTAATTGACAGAATTTACGCACGAGATAACGAGTAGTTTGGACACAGGATTGTGTAGGTTGGTCCAGTGTATGTGTGTAGGTAGGTAGGCCCTACTGCTATATACCTACGTTTGTGGGTAGTACAGGGTGTAACCTTTACGGTTCTTGAGATACATCATGTGGTGTGTCAGTGGTACTGTTGTTTTGTTTTTATTCTCAAGTACCTACGCTGGCTATAATAGTTATACCTCCTGCTTATTCATAGATATAGGTGCGTGTGACTTGTAAGAAAAAAAAAATTGTATAAACCATTTCTCTAAACTTTTGGCCCGACCATTCAAACATGTTTTGCTACTTTACTAAAACAATCGTTCCAGTTAGTATCGAATATTCAATATTTTTTTTATAATAACATAATTTGTTCGTCTAGCTAATAAAGATCTCAAAACTGCAACTGACCTGACTGAGTTGCAGTTTTGTCTACAAAAAATCGTTTATCGCAAATAATCCGCCCATCGACACAGGTAGATAATGATAAACAAAAACTCTACATTCTTGATGACCGCAAAATTCCAAAATATTTTCCAAAAACTTAAATCTATACGTCAATCTCAATTCGACAGGGACCTGCCCGTTTGACAGCTGTCATATTAAGTTGACATCTGTGTTGGCGTTTTTTTTTTCGGTTTTGGGATCTTAGAAAAAAATGTGAACAATGCAATACCAGAAGGAATGAACATGGATGATGATTGCCCTATTTAAGAAGTATTTCGAGTGAGCTAGTTGTTAAAAGAATAAAGTAGTACATATTTCAAGCCGATTAGTACCTCAAGCTTGTTAAGGCTAAATTGAAGAATGCGTAGGAGTTCTACTTGTAACCTTTTCAAATAATTATCCATAAAAAATATCCTTCTATAGCAAAAATAAATACAAAGTTGTCAAACACGTTAGATCATACAGTTCATACATAGTTCAAAAAATAATATGAAATACGAACACTTCATAAATTATGCATAATATCTAATCAATTCTAAATTCAAGTTTGCATTTAAATGTTCTTCTTCTTCTTCCTGCCCTTATCCCATTCATATGGGGTCGGCGCAATGCGTATTTTCCTTCCATTCCTCTCTATTACTCGTCATCGCGGCATCCAGTCCTTTCTTTCTCATATCATCTTTCACACAATCCATCCATCTCTTTTTCGGTCTCCCTCTGCTTATATACCCATCCACAGTCATACTTATAACTTGTTTTGTTTGCATTTAAATGTTATCAACTAAATTTGATTGCACATGCGCAGATCGCACCTGTCATAATACCTACATATCTACAGCCATCTTGTATTTGAAGGAAAAACACAAAACGAAGATGATTAGCCATCATTTAGATAAACTCTATCTATTTGCTAAATAATATACATTTACATGGAAACGATGGAATGTAATATTAATTTACATAATATCTTGTGATGTTTAGATGTATATTTTGTACTAAATTGTAGGTTTTATACAACTTGATAAGCTGATGGCTGTACCTTAGCTCATATTTCTAATGACAAGACAAAAATCGTCAATAAGTATTTCTTTTTGTATCTAGTCTTACTGTCACTCTCTAGTCCTCAAACATGGTGGTCCGCAAGGCAAGTAACACCGTTTAACTTTATCCAAACCTTAAGTTTAGTAATAAACTCCTCCTTACCGATTTTCGGTCACGGTGACTTGTCGCAACAGAGATATAGACAACCTTTTGCGCAGGATATACTCGGTTTGATTCTCCAAATTTTTATTCTCATAGTCCGATGGGACGGCAGACCTACACGATTAGAGTGGTAACAGATCTTCCGATGCACGGGCATCAACCTATTATAACGTAAGTCGAGGTGCTTACGTACATTACATTAGAGTTGAGAAAGATTCAGAAGCCTGAATCCATTTTAAAGGATTTCAACGCATCAGTTCTTCAAATAAATAAATGTGGACAACATCACATACATTGCTACGAATCCAATGTAAGTAGCTAAAGCACTTGTGTTATGGAATCAGAGACAACGAAGGTACCACAAACACCCAGACCCGAGACAATGTAGAAAAGTGTTTTTCTACATTGACCCGTCCGGGGATTAAACCCGTCATACAAAAAGGTATATATATGGGCAGTGATGTTCAGGTTAAATCAGTTGAACCGCTTGCCCGTTAGATTGTACCAAAACAAGTGAAAATCACCAAAAGTATGGATAAAATAAGACGCTGACTCACCTTTGTCTTTATACGTATAAGAATTAGTTTACTCTCCTTTCACAACAACATATTACTTACTTGATTGCCTAATTACTTCGCAACGACAACTTTTACAATCCAGACCACCCAGGGCATGTACTGGGCTAATCTCCAATCTCAATATTCAAGTTATATTTTATCTAGTTACAAGTACTTAACTTTGTAGTTGTTTTATGATCGTATAATATGTAAGAAGTATGTGAGCCTTCATAAAACCTGTCGGCGGATTTCTCCAAGCTGATTCCAAGTTTGACATATTGCGGTGGCATTTTATTAAAGGAGTTTTTATAGGTTTTATGGTGGGAAATTCTACGGAAATAAACGATGGACATTAGAATCATCTAGTTATAGTACTTAAGTTTTGAATCAGTAAGTATGTTATAAGTGCAGAAGAATAAAGTCAGTCAAGGAACAAAGTTTCATACAAAAACTACTTAAAAAAAACACAAACGTCATATTTAATATGTAGTAGTATAATCTTGCAACTTGTCTACAAATATTTTAAATAAATAAATAGTTAATTTTAAATTCGTATTATTTTTATTTTTCAAAAATAATGCCGCATAAATTTTTAATTTGTCGCTATTCCAAAACACAAGTTTAAAGTATTTTAATAAGATTTATTGAGTTTATTTACAAAAGTGAAAAGACCATTTTGTTGTGTGACTTTAAAAAAGTCACGTACGAGCTAAGATTTGAATTCCGAGCACCGTAGACAACGGTAAGTATTCGAAATTCGAAACTTTCACTCGACCGTTTTTTTTCTACAAAATGACAAAGAAGTTTTTGCTAATTCCCTTTGTTCGATGACGTATCGGCAAAATATTTGGTGTTATCTCATTTTACGGACATTGTTGGCGCCTGTTGGGGAGCGATGTTTGTGTTAATCTTCTGAGGTAATTATTTTAAAGGCTACTTTTTTTACTTACTTTTACTTCTTGTAAATTGTGACGTCATTTTTTATTAGAAATGAAGAAATGAATTCCGCATTTCTCGGGTCAGTGTGTGTCATATTATAATTATTTTATAATTTTATTCTTTACGCATTAAAATAATATAATTGTAGGGCTGTAGGTAGGTATTAAGATGGTTCTGGTTAGATGTGAATAACATATTTTATTTGTCAACGTTTTCAATGTGTACCTATTTGTTGATTGTGTTATGTTATTCTTCAACCAAAAGCATACAACTTAAAAAAACTTCGCATAAATTTAAGGTAAAAAGAAATTTAGCAAAACAAATATCAAAGGCTTTGTACAAAACTGACCCTTTCCGAGACGGAGATAAAATAATAAAGGAACTTTACACTCACACACTGTGATATCCTTACAAAAACACCATTCTAAAAACAACTTTATTTGCCATATTATAAAGTTCAATTTCAAAAGTTCCTAAGTTTACAACAATAGTCAAAAACTAATACTATTGTCATCAGTAATTCGACACTATGCGACTGCAACATGAACTCACAAAACCTAATTTCAACTTTAACACCTTGTAATAAAAGTCAAATTAAAGTAACAAAAAAGTAAAAAAAAATTACGGCGCCACGGTTTTGTCGCCAACGTAATGTCGCGACGATGATATCCGGTAAAGAGAAAAAAAAATAAAAAGGAGAAAAAAAAAGATTTTTTGTTTCTTTTACAATCTGTAAGACTGGCCAGTTCTAAAATGTATTTTATACGGGACCCCTGAATGATTTATTATGCTTCTGTAAAAGTTAAGGTTTTTTTGTAACTTTTTTATATTTTCGGAAGTTCATTGCTGGCGCCTAGTGAAAATTGCACGTGCTAAGTGACCTTAAGAACCCTTAAAGTTTTCGGTTATAAGGGCTTATGAATTTGGAGTATTTTGAAGAGGATTTAAGCCACATTCGTTAGTAAGTTTCGAGGTACAGGGTTACTTGTAAAACACCAGCATTAGTAATGGTAACATTTTGTTCTACGACTTTTGATAATTCGTTAGTTTTTCTTTTTCATTTTTCATACATAAATATCAAATTTAGAGCTCAACAGTTTAAGTATGCAAAAAAAAACTTTTTATATAACAAGTCGTAGAATAAAATATGTAAAAAAAATTACATATGCATTTTTTTTTCATGTTAAGTCAGCCATTTAATATAGGTAGGTAGAAGGTATTACAGAAAACCCCAACCCCCGCTAATTTTGTTCAGCTAGTGATAGACGCAAAATTTAACCCCCTTTTAATATTTTATCTTCCTCCTAAATCTAGGACAAAACTCCCAAGGTTGACGACACTGGCGCGATATCAAATTTACCAACGCAATTAATACACGAATTCCTAACACCGATTGGAACAAAATCTGTTGATATAACGTGGGAACTCTGCTTATCACGTACGGTGATAGCGTGAAGGAATTTGTTTAAAACAAACGTACAAATATAATATGATATTAATGGATTTCTATTTGTGAGCGATGCTATGTTAGCTCGTCAATATATAGGCTTTCACATCGTGTGATCGATAATTACGTGTATAATGATGACAAACGTGTAGATCGGTGCTAGAATAACACTGGCTCTACAGAATAAGGGCTTTTTAAAAATATAATATGAATATCGTGAGTACGTCAGCCGTATGCATGATGACCGTTGGGCGAAGTTCTCTACGCAATGGGAGCCAACAGATGGACGGCGCCGCCGAGGCCGGCGCAGAAAGAGGTGGCGCGATGATCTAGACTCATACTGTAAGGGCTGGTTCGAGGTGGCGCGGGATAAGGTTAAATGGAAGGACTTGGGATAGGCCTTTGACCAGAAGATTAATTTCAAAAATGAGATTTGTCATGACCTCAGAGGTAGGTCTCATTTAAATTACATCATAATACAGAGGTTTGGGTTTTTAAATATTTGGAAAATACATTTTTGCCAAGAATGGTAAATCGGAATCGTGTATTTTGAAGTCGGTTCTCTTTTAAAGTTCCTTTAGTTCTGTGTAATTAATTATATTTCTTATAGTTATTCAGGTGTTCGCAAAGTTTCATTGGACAAGTAAAGATTTGTTTACTGCTTTGATATTAAGCACAATTATTGTGTGGTGTCATAATGCGTACAATCCTCTGCTTATAAAGATTATGCCATCTTAAATATAATATTGGGTCAGATTCTGATTTATTTTTTGTGAGTCTGTCCAGTCATAAAACCCTTTACAGTAGCTTGGGGGCTGTCAAAATGTAGTTTTTTTTTATTTTATAGTTAGGTTTGTGGCACACTGAGTTTTTTGGCTACTTAGGCTGATTTTTGAGTCGGTAATTATAGAGCTTTTTTTTTTGTTTCATTTTATGTTACTTTTTTAATAAATAGTTTAATTAGGATTCCTTTAAATAATCGCAACTTTCTTGTTTAATCGCTGCAAATAAATCCTAAAAATTACCAAATATACAACAGGTTTCATTCTTATTTTTGCAAACTTACAAATAATAAATTAATAATGCATCTGGATATATAAGGGGCTCGTGGCTAAGTGTAAGCCGTACGGTTTGACCGATAATAAAGGTTAAGCCGCGCTCGCCGCGGTTGGTCCGTGGATGGGTGACCATTTGTAAACATATTGAGACCCCTCCGTGCTTCGGAAAGCACGTTAAGTCGTTGGTCCCGACTGTCATACAGTGATCTTTGATAGTCGCTAAGTCATTACAATTCTGACAACCAGTCTTACTATGGAATACTGTATTACCTAGCAATAGGTTGTGGAGGTCAGATAGGCAGTCGCTCTATGTAAAATACGGTATTCAGCTAAATCCGGTACGACTGGAAGCCGACCCCAACATAGCTTGGGAAAAGGCTAGGCAGATCTGGATATATAACTAACATAAAGGTACATAAAACGTTCTGGATCAAATTAAAAACCCTGCACTCATTGTACCACCAGTTTTACAAAACATGGCCGCCAGATAATCTGACGTATGACGTTATTAGACAGTTTTTGTGTGTCTCTGATGAAGGAAATAACAAGTGGAACGGATTGGGGACATTGAGAGGCGCCTCTTTTGTCGACCAAGTCGGTTAAGCAGGTTACTGGTGGAAGCTGACAGGATGGTTTGTTACAGGTTACGAATAGAACTGGTTTTCTTACGTGCTAAGGTATAGAACGAGACTGGACTCGTCTGCCGCAGACGAACAATGGGTCAAGATCACAACCCAATGGATTCCTCTTAATGTCAAAAGACATTGCGACAGGCCCAGGCGGAGATGGTGGGATGAGCTTGAGTCCAAAACCATGATTCTAGTTCATTCTCCGAAATATGGGAATTATATTAATAATACAGGCCTATAAATGACCTACTGGGCACAGGCCTCTTCCCAAATAGAGAAGGAATGAGCATTGATCACCACGCTAGCTCATTGCGGGTTGTCGATTTCAGATTCCATTTTTGGAATCCAGGTTTCCTCAAGATGTTTTCCTTCACCGTTCGTCAATGGTGTCCTAGAATTATGAAGACTGTACATATATAACTTTGAAAAAGTCATATTGATACATGCCTGGGCTCGAACCTGCAACCATCCGCATACGAATCCGGTCAATGAACCGCTAGGCCACCACGAACTAAGGAAGTCATATTTCCATAGACGTGATAGCTATACAGGATTAATTATATTCAACGAGGCAATCGGGTGCATAAAACTGAACAACTTTCCCCAAAAAAAACAAATCGATATCTTAAAATTTAAAATCATTTTTTCTAAATATCAAGTTCTAGAAGTTCGTCTAACCAACTTAATTGTTACCTACAAGAAACAAAGGCTCGAATTCCTGGACATTTTGACCGCATAACTTATAGGCAAACAGCTACAATTCAGTCTATAAAGCCACATTCTAGGTACATAGTTAGTCACTATTATAACTTAGTAAATAAATACTTGCTGTCATTCCACAAGTAATTAGTTACGGTGTACTAGTATTGTTTATACTGTTTTAGGATAGGTAGCTTAAATTGGAAAACGAATATATAAAATAATATAAATTCATTAATTGTAATATAATATTAGATACATATTTTTCCGTCCGTCACCAGGCTGTATCTCGTGTATCGTGATAGTTAGACAGTTGCAACTTTTACAGATGATTTATTTCAGCATTTTAAAATAGACTAAAATAAATATTTACGGGGGCTCCCATACAAAAAAAGTGTTTTTCAAAAATACAAAATAAAATAAATATTCAAATACTACAAACGTGTTTTTTGTCCTCGTATTTGCTAGATATTGATAACGGCAACAGGTAGACGCTCGAAATATTCACAAGAGTTTTAGTTGTATATTCAGTTTAAAAATAAATCATTAAATTAAAGTAAAACAAACATAGAAGGGGTTCCCATATAACAAAAGTGTTTTTGCCGTTTTGATACGTAGGTACTTAATGGTACGAAATCTTTCGTGCGTGAGTCTGAGTCGCACTCGGCTGGTTTGATATTTAGTCAGTGTTTCCTATAAACCCTTAGAAATTATTTCAGAACATCTTGCCTGTTCCTCGCATGACATTGAATAATCATGATGAACAAAATACATACATTTATACCTATAGGTACCTACTATTAGGTCCTACTTAAAACTGATAAAATCTTAGATTTTTGAGATGTGTACAAAGAATATTCGATAGGAATTAATCTTGTATCATTTGGTACTAATAAAGAACGGATTTTTACTTTTTTTAATTTCAAAGATGGCGGCGCGATATGTGAATATAGACGTCAAACGGTTTTGATATTATCTGTGGTCTTAATTTTTGTGGCCACGAAATAAGCTGTGGGTTTGAGACTCAGAATTATGCATATAAGGTATGTAATGTGTGTAATTATTAAAGAAAAGATCTGATAGGTCAGTAAAGATTCTTCCAAATATTCAATCAAGCAAGATAATAAGTCCCAAAGGATGAAGGCTAAACTTGCGATTGCTAAAAAAGCATCAAAACTCAAATGCACTTATATCTTAAAGGTAGGTACTTAAGTGCGAAATCTTTTGGTAGTTTTGGGCTCAAAGTTATGTTTTGGTTTTTTTTTTCAACTACATTATTATCAGACCTTGCAGTTATACTGAATTGAAAACTTTTATATACCTAGTTATCGCCTTTTCCCAAGCTGTTGGGGTCGGCTTCCAGACTTAGTTTACCAGATTTAGCTGAATACCGTATTTTACATGGAGCGACTGCCTATCTGACCTCCACAACCCATTGCTAGGTAATACCATAGTAAGACTGGTTGTCAGAATTGTCATGAATTAACGACTAGATACCAAACACTGTATGACAGTCGGGACCAACGGCTTAACGTGCTTTCTAAGGCACGGAGGCGTCTCGATATGTTTACAATTGTTCACCCATCCACAGACCATCGGCTTAACCTTTATTATCGGTCAAATCGTACGGCTTACACTTAGCTTCGAGCCCCTCTGCCTGCCCTAAGCTTATTTAGTGCCTACAGCTAAAAACCACTACACGCGAGTTTAGTGGCCCCAAGAATTACAGTAGCGTTCTCATACGATCCAGATAACATACTCTAATGACACAGTACATTCTCGTTCCCACGGCGCGACTAATTTAATTACACGGCTTCTCCCGCAATCAATATCTGTTTGATTGACAGTTGAAGAGCTGTGCTCACGTAGTTGACGATAACATAGTGCTATTTTATAGATAGTGGTTTGTTGCCTGAGGTCTAATACGGATCTGATTTGTTGATCTTGGCTTAGGTTTAAACTTTTTATTGAAACATTTTGAATAAAAATTTTCTTATAAATATTTGTCAATATTGTTTATATCAATAGTTTATATGTCAAATGACAATTTTTAAAAGTTCAACAAAATATTGGTGTAATGATTCAAGGAAGCACCAAACTATATTCGAATGTTTTTTTCGTTTTCTGTAAGAAAAAAACAAAGCCGAATAGTGATACTATAGCAACTAAAGCTTATAATATCTCGAGACAATCTCACACACGGCCATCTGATCCCAAACTAGGCAGAGCCTGTAGTGTAGTATGGCAACCAGACAACTGATAAACATACTTATATATTTCTAAATACATACATATTATAGATAAAGAACACCCAGACACAGAACAAATGATCGTGCTCATCACACAAAGATTTGTCCTGGGTGGGAATCGGACCCACAACCTCCGGCTTAGCAGTCAGGGTCACTAACCACTAGATCAACAGGCTTATTGTGATCAGATGACTCTTTCCTCATCCCGGACCTGTATATTATATACTAGCTAGAATAACGTTTTATCAGAAACGTCGTTACCATCTTTCACAATATCCACACATACCAACAACAACATCCTACCTCCAGATCATCCACACATTCGCAACCACCACAGCTTCATATATCAATACCTGGACCATTAAGATTTTTTACCGACACCTTTTTACCGGCGCTCGGTAAACAGTGTTACCTCGGCGGTCTTTGGCGGTAAGCCGGTAAAAAAACTTACGATGGAAATAAATATTGGACACTTGAGTCACGGTAGGGTCAGCAGAAATGTTGGGAAGTACAGTCAGCATATCAGTAAGAATAGTGAGTTAGAAAATTCAACTGTATTATAATGGAATAAAGGTGATTTTGTTGTTTGTGTTGTGATTGAAATGTGTTTGATTGTACGAGTAAGTTGAGTTTATGCTTGAGTGGATCGGATATGGTAGAAGTTGGTATTGGGCTTCTAAAGACTCTCTCGGGTTTTAGAGATTATTTCATTATAAAGGTACTGTGTGTATTAAGTTATTAAATTCACACTTAAGGCTGCTTTTCCTTCAACAGGGCTGAGTTTCGATCTCATATATACATATAATATAATTATAGGACATCATTTTTACTCTGTATTCAAAAGCCGAGTTATACTCATGTATTCGGCTACCATTGGGGTCAATATTACAAGTTAGGTATTTTCAAACCATCGTATGAATATATTTGTGAATATTCTAATTCAAATATCCTGTTGTTGAGCAATTAATAAATATATTTTGACATTTATAAACACTAGCAATAGCCTCATCATTTTCCTAGACTTCAGTATCTACTCTCTATCTTCAGTACATTTCCTAACAATTTTTAAATTAGTTGAAAACCATGTAATAATGCGCTTATCAGCTCATAGTTTTGCCTTCGACTGTACAAACAATTCATACCTCGAACAAGCCTAGTTGCAACTTCGAAAAATAAACAATATTAAACTGGCAACAAACTGTAAAATTAACATCGCAACGTAACCCAACTATAGGATAAAACATTGAAATCCCGACTCTAATGACCAAGCAAACAATTTATCTTCACCTCATAATGCAACAAGGTCTAAAATCCCATGAAATTACCACCACAAAATAAAGATATTGGATGGATAATTTGTTGTGTGCGCAAGCGATATTGACCCGTATGAAACATCCTGTTGATTTAAACATTATTTGTAAAGGACCGAGGGTTAAAATTAGCAACTCCTACCGCGGTGAGATTTAAAGACTCCTTTTACTAATGTTTAAGTCAAATACGGTGTCTAATATGGCCGGTCCAAAAGACCGGGCTATTGTCGCGGCAGGCAAGGGTTATTTGTGAGCAGTTAACGGGTTAGAATGTGTTAGTGGCGCCCCCTTCCTGCTGTTTGGTTTAGGACATAATGGTTGGGAGGTATGGGAAAATATACGAGCGTCTAAGCAGGCGTTTGTCGTAAGTAGGCAAGTAATAATTTAAAGGGTCAAGAAGTGACATTTTGACCCTATCGTACAGCAACCAAGTTCCTGGTACCGGAAAATTAGGTGTCGTGGTGGCCTCGCGGTTCATTGAACGGATTCGTGTGCACAAGCTTGTAGGTTTAATACCACCCAGGCAAGTAGGGGCCGGTGGCTTGCGATCATGTGGTTGCGGGTTCGAATACCACCCATTACACTAACGACGTGAACCCACTCGTAACACAAGCAATTTAGCTTAGCACGAGGGGTTAACAAGAATACCAGTAATGTGTGACCCACATTGCCAGTGATATCTTTTAAACAAAAAAAAAGGGACTTTACAAGGAGATATAATACATGTACTTTTCTTTTTTGAAAGCTTAATTAAAAAAAGGAATCTGCAATCGCAAAACCGCAAGTGATCAAAAGTCATCAATGCTCGTGCCTCACTGGGAAAGAGCCTCTGTCCAGTAGTTGGGCATTAGAAAAATACCGGCTTATAAATTTCCCACTCCTGGGCCCAAGTCTTTTCCCATAAAGGAAAGGATGAGCATTGATCACCACGCTTGCTCATTGCGGGTTGGCGATATCAGATTCTAATTTTAGGAAAGTTCCCTCGCGATATTTTCCTGCACGAATTGTCATTGTCATTAGAATAAATAAGAAAATACATACTTAAATCTTTAAAAAATTCGCATTCGTTTTAACACTGGTTTGAACCTGAAACCATGTGCATACGAATCCTGTCACTGAACCACTAGGCCATCACGACATCCATTGGTACTTTTTTGCACATTTGCAGGCCGGTATTATTCTTCCTATTGTGCCTCTTCGGGTAGCTAAGATCGGCAGTCAGCTCTGCATATCACGTCCTCTCTTGCTAATCGAAACAGTTCTAGAACACCGTCCATCACCGAATATTCCTCAGCCGTCACTTCTTTTTGGCCAAACTTTAAAGATTACTACACTGTTCTACACAAATGTAAATTTGTTGAAGAATAAATAAATACTAGTGAACCTGGCACGGCTTCGTACGAGAGTTACACACAAAAATCTTCCTATTGCATCCATTGGTGAAATCATACACAACATACATACATAACCATATACAACATACCATAACCATAATATGAAAATATGTTCAGTAGTTTTCGAGTTCAGATAGACAGACCGAAGCGGGGGACAACTTTGTTTTTTAATAAGAAAGTGTATCAATCAATTCAACCTATCGTGGTCCTCTGCTGAACCTAAGCCTCTTCCATGTTGCGCCACAATACCCGTTCCTCCATTTAAGGTCTTTACTCTAGTCACCACGCTGGGCAAGCGGGTTGGTGACCGCAGTCTACTTTCAGTTTTCAAGGGAAACGCTTGCTGCCCATTCTCCTTGTTTTTATATTTTATTTCAGATAGACTGTTATCAACCCGAAAATAAGGTGCCTATAACTAGGTACCAGGAGTCAAGTCTCGTATCGAACTCGAGAGCTCCCTAAGGCCGTGTTGTGGAGATATCGCGGTGCGTGTTCGAGGTTCTTTGTGCCGCCGCCGCCGCCCGCTTTGCTGCGCCGCCTCCGAGTTTGTTGCTGCGAGTAGGGCTGCCAACAATTAAATGATTAAAAAATATCTATATTTAAATAAGTTCAACTTTAAATTAAACAAAACTCGGCATTCATGCATGAGTTTAAAGAAATAAGAGACAGTGGTTAACTTCCGTAAATTTTCAATAATGGGATATAGGGTAACTCATAGGTATATCAATATTTTTTATGGCTATTGGTAGGTACAGTTAATTCACAAACTTAACTTGTCTGTCATGGACTTTTTATGTTAAAAGTAAGAAAAATACCTTGTAACAATCCATTTCTAGAGTATGACAGTTTTAATAAATTAATCTAAATGACTATGTTTTTCGATAAGTTATCGTGGATGTAATTTGAAATGAGACGGTGATAATAAAATGACAAATTAATTTATGTTTTGTTAATTTCATATTTTAGTATCTTGCTGTCACAACGTTAACGCTCACTAATCTAATTAGGTATAGTGTATTATGTTGTACAAACATACAAAATAATCTTAATTGTGTGGTAATCACACGTGCCTCATAATATTACAATTTAAGTACATAACTCTGTCTTTAAGTTTATCTATCTACGATAAATATATTTATCTTTTTACAGCTCACACACGGTCATCTTATCCCAAACTAGGCAGAGCCTGTACTATGGTGAACAGACAACTGATAAAAATACTTCTAGATTTCTAAATACATAATTATATATGTATTATAGATATTTTACATACAGACACAGCACAAATGATCGTGGTCATCATGCAAAGATTTGTCCTGGGTGGGAATCGAATCCACGATCTGCGGCTTAGCATTCAGTGTCACTAACCACTAGACAAAAAGGCCAGACAAATTAAAAATACATTCGATCGATTCAAGATACATAAATCTTAATTATAAAATTACAGGTAGTAACGTGTCAACCCTAGAGTACGCGACGGCGACCATATTATTGACACTATAAATTCTAACGCACGCGTTTTTAAAACCAGCCTCCAACACACACAACAACATCGGCTGTGATCACACACACAAATATACGTGACGTATCGACAAAACACATACAAACAATCTTTAGGTTATCGACAATACTCACACAACAATTCTTCACCAATAAATAAATGCAAAAAGTGCATCGACATATTTTATTATCACGTATGTCTAATTACTTAGTAGGTTAGGTTGAGTTTTGGTATCTTGCTGGCTTGCGAATTGGGTCAAGGATAGTTCAAGCTTCGTCCCTGGTATAAGGAAGTAGTCCATGGGGTATTTTTTGTCCTGGATAAAAAAAAATATGGTAGAGTTGTGATTGCCGGGGGTTTTGGTAGCTTGCTTAGTTATGCCTCGCGTCTGGTAGAGGAAAAGGAGAACCTGATCATCATTGACCCTTAAGTAACTTATGTTAAAGACCAGTATGCTATACAGGATTATTTTTTTATGGAGTGCGTATATTCAACGAGGTAATCAAGTGCGTAAAACTGAACAGCTTTCCCCAAGGCACATAGGTCGAAATCTAAATCTTATTTTTTTTTTATTGTAAATTAAATATTCATACAAAGTGACAGGTCACGTGACTTACGTTTGTATGAAAAATTGATTTTCAATTTTAAGATTTCATTAATTGTATAGCCATATATAACCCCATCAAATATTAACAAAAAATCATACATAATACAATTGATGAGTATCTTAATTCCCATATTAGGGTAAACAGAACACTGATACGTATCTGATAAGTTAGATAGTTACATAACATACCTTAGGCCGACAAAGTACGGCCCTTAATTACCCATAAAATTAATGAATTAATTAAAATTTTATGCCGTTCTTAATTTATTGGTACAGTTCAGTAAAATTAAGTAGCTCATATGTCTGTTAAAGTAATTATTTTATGAATTTTGTTTGGATCAGATGGTACTTGAATTTAGTGAAGGTAATTAATTTGCGTAGTAGTTTAGGGTTAATTTGGATGTTTTGATTAACGAATGTAAGTAAAAAATGTAAAGTGAAATTATATTATTTGAAATGTTTGTTTTTATAGCGACATTAAATTGAGTTTGTAACTCGATTGATTGTCGTCCAGTTTTCAGTCATATACCTAGGTAACCTGTAGGTGGTTTGTAGCTGTTATCGTTAAAATCCAGCTAGTTAAACCGCAGATAAAAATACTGACGATATTTTCCTTTTTTTTTCAATGCCTTTGAAACGTCAGGAACTAAAAACAAAATAAACTAGGTACCTACGATAGAATTCGTTTAAAAAGTAGTTTTACTTCAATGTCTAACATTCGCGTAAACCTCAGAAAATAAGTAGGATTATCTATTATGGATCAATTAAACCCTTTTCACATAGATACAAAACTGTTTTGAAAATCGGATCTTCGGAAAATCAGAAAGCATCCGCGTGCAGAACACGTCGACTTCATAATATCATTTCAAGATATACCTACAACTTTGCGACTTGATACTCAGGTCCTATTGAAAAAACTTAAAGCACCGTACTTATAGGTTAATAATGACGTAATTCATCACTCTCACTGATCACTCCTGCCGTCTGCCAGGGTGCATAACCTCGCCACCTCGGTACAAAAATAAAGGATCCTCACTTATCGGTCAAATCTGCATCGCACATCGCTTTGTTACTGTGCCGCGCAGTAACCGTGACGGGACCGCGTCATGCTGTATGCAGCAATCAATAGGATAATAGTTATTAATATATAGGCCTGTAATTTATAAAGACCTCTTCTCATATAAGAAGTAAACATCAAAAAGAATTTAATGCCTACTAATTTGCTAGTTGCCGATTTTGTTTTTAAATCTCGGTTGCCTCAAGATATTGGTTGTCGTCTATTGTCAGTGGAATCTAATGCAACTTCTCCACTAACAAGTAACTTGTTTAATTTCTTGCAGATGTCAATTGACGACGTTTTAATTTTTTTATATTTAAGTTGCATGAAGCGTGTACACGTTAATTTGCTGCTAGATTTTGGACCGTTTTAATACAGACGTAGCTTACAAGTTTACTTGAGCAAGATAAGTCGAACAAGTTGCCTAGCTGCAGACCGTTTACACTTGGGACTTGCAGCAAGTTCTTCAAGTTGCAAAAACTTGCAGAAGTCTACTAGTGCGAGCTTTTACGCTTAGCATTCACTCGCGCAAGACAACCTCGAAGAAGTATTTCTTGATTATTTTTCTAGGTATATATCGTAGTGCTGATTATTTTCCAAGCAAGACGTTATCAACTTTCGAAATATTATTATCATACGCAATTAAAAAATAATAATCTCCAAAAATGTTTATTTATTTATTTTTTTTTATTTATTTGGTGTTTATTTCGGCCAAAGAACCATAGTGTTAGTAACAATAAAAAACTTAAAAACTATGTTAGTACCTTTACATTTTATTTTCCATATTTTGATGGTTTTAGGCATCGGGTCGACATGTGTAAATCTACCCAATGCCTAAGAAATGGGTTTTCAAATTTATTTCCTAATATTTTCAGAATGTCATTGGTGCTCCCACGCAACCTACTTAACATTGACGCAGCTCTTTTTCTTATGACAGCATAAAAGTCATCAACGCGAGCTTCTGCGAACATTTGAGATGCACTGCAGAAACGTGGGAGCCCCAACAACATCCTGAAACCATTATTATATTATATACGTTTATGCATGTAAATGAAAAACCAGAAACACCGTTTGAAATTAAGCATTTAAAACGAGGATATTTGTTTTCTTCATTTATATAGTTTTTAATCTTATCTCATTTAAATACCTACCCACTATCTATTAACACTTTATTAAAACAGGCATAACTTTTTTTTAATCTATAAAAAAAATGGCTGTCGGTACGTATTCAACTAAAACAAGACTTGACGAATCAATTCAATTAAATTGATTAATGCAATGCAATTAAAATTACAATACTCGGTTCCGTTTCGCATAATAAACTTCTTTCTGTCATAAAAGTTAACACTGTAACTGCATTCGCATAAACTTTGTAATTGCAAAATATTTCTTTATATTATCTTTTGTAACCCTTAAAATTATAATAAAATGTGTTTTAAGACATGATATTGTTACAGTTCTAATTAATCTTTTTTATGGATATTTTTTAGTTATTCGGAACGAATCCTTTAGAATTGCAATTTATTCTCAAGTCATCTTAACTTTTAATTAGGATTTTGGGTGTTAACGAAAGTTTTTTACTTTATTCGATAAAGTAAAAAATCTCACACTATTTAAGTAGTTTCAAAGAATAAAATATTTTATCACGAATTATGTAAAGCTTTTTTAATTGAAAACAAGTTTGCCCCAAAAAAATATTTAGCGCTATTTTCATAAAAAAGACTAGTAAAAGACAAAAAAAAACTAGAAGGGTTTAAATAAGTACCTACTTATATGTCTTTTGGTCTTTTCTCGGTGTCGAAAATTCATCCGAAACCAGGGAGCGAATATTTGTTAAGAATGCGGATCGCGTTAACAAATCGAATATTCAATAATATAGCCGAGCATTCGCATCACAGAATATTTTTTTACTCGTCAGTGGATGAGTCACTGAAGTTGCAAATTTATTTCCATTACAGTTACGATTATTAACTTCAAATTCGACAAAGAATATTTTAAAACTAAAGTCTAGACTAAACATCAAACTTAGACTAAACCTTAGCAAACCAAAACCAACAAATTAGTCAAACAAGGAATACCATTCGCAAATCAATTAAAACAATTCTAGGTACATTAATTGGAATCAGATAAACTTAAAACACAGCTAAGTTAGAGCGAGAGGGAATGTTAGAAAGAGACAGCTAGATGATCGTTGTTTAGGCGGGGGGCGGCGCGTGCCACGCCCACTATCGATCCGCACCGAGGTATAATTTATTCATAATTCCTGTTATTATGTCCTTTTTCGAATAAATTTAAGCCGCGGCTTTTGGGGGTTAATCGCGGTAGCTATTAAATAATAGTCGGTAGCATTATGTTAGTAGACCTGTGTTGATAGAAGGCTATAATTTTGTAGAAAAAGTTTTATTTCCTATACTCCATTTAAAATAGCATTAGACAGAAGTTAAAAAAGGTTATTTATAATGTACACTTTGTTGCAAAAGTACAATAAACTTGTTACAGTTACGATTGACGCCTATAAATTAAAATCTATTTACATACCAGCTGTCACACTTATTTGTAATCATGTTAACCATTTTTCATAACAAATTATGTGGCTTTCATTTATTTATAATATTTCATTCCAATCTAAAATGACAGTGTCAATGCTAAAAAGCTAAAAGAAGCAGTGATGAACAATACTGGAACGTTTTTCGTTTTACTATTATCCTACCTTTATTTGTTTATTTATTATTTTATTATGACTAAATCCTATGATGAAGACGAAGAAGTTTCACTATAGTGTGTTGTAAGTTGTTATTTTAATTAAAATATTGTTCTAAAAATTACTTTTATTTTAATCTTAATTAAATCTAAGTCATCATGACATGATTGGTTGTCTCATTCATTGTTTTGGTGTAAGTTTGTAATGTGTGATGAAGATATTGTTATAAATAAAGCGTAATTTAAAAAAAAAAGTTTTATTTCGTTTATTTAAGTACTTAAAACAATTTCTTTGAAATAAAATGTTTTCAATTCCTGCTTCTGCAAGCCTCTTTTTTCTAATGCTATAATAAATGGAGTATAGACTAAGATAATAATTGTACCTTACCTGCTTCGGTGACGTGTTACTTAGATTGGCATGGCCTTGCTCAGATTTTAAAAATTACTTTTCTGTTCGCCTTAGGAGAAAATACGGATATTCATGAAACTCTTCCAGGAAACCTACCTACCTACTTACGTGATATTTAACGTAATGTGTCAATAAAATTGTCTGAGTACCTACTTATTGTTAAAAAAAAATATATGACAGCCTATTTACAACATAGGTATGTAGAGGTATATTCAATCTGAAATAACAACCAATGGAGTTTCGTGCCGGTTCTTCTCCATGAGGTTGTGAGATTACATTCTAATTTTATTCTAGGAAGAATTACATAGTTCAAACATTTTAAACTTACTGGTTTGCCATAAAATTGGAAAAGAGCGCCATAAAGCTGCTAAAAAGATTTTATTAAAAAAAAGTACCAGCGGAACCTCTGGATTATGTGAGGATGCTCACGCCGTACATCCAAATCTGTTCAGGCTTAAGTAATAGAGTAATAAAGAAACTCATACAGTCTAAAAATATTAAAAAAAAAAAAATGTGGACAACATCACATACATTGCTCCGAATCCAAAGTAAGTAGCTAAAGCACTTGTGTTATGGAATCCAGAGACAACGAAGGTACCACAAACACCCAGACCCGAGGCAATGTAGGAAAGTGTTTTTCTATATTGACCCGTCCGGGGATCGAACCCGGGACCTCAGAGATGACGACACCTTGAAAACCGGTGTGTACGCCACTCGACCACGGAGGTCGTCAAAAATTTTTCTTTTGAGCCTTCGTGTAAACATATTTTGTTTGTCCACAGAAAAGCTCCGGCTCTCGTTATGCGTGGGCTGCGGCGGCCAGATCCACGACCAGTACATCCTGAGGGTGGCTCCGGACCTAGAGTGGCACGCCGCCTGCCTCAAGTGCCAGGAGTGCCGCCAGTTCCTCGACGAGTCGTGCACCTGCTTCGTGAGAGACGGGAAGACCTACTGCAAGAGAGATTATACTAGGTAGTAAACGGAAACAAATTATAATTTATGCTTTACAAAATATTTGCATAAGATTACATTAATAAATAAGTTTAAGGGCCAGCGACGCCATAATGAATATCAATGCTACATCGAGAGACGTGAGCGCCACCATCTTTTCTTTCCCGAGTAGTGTTTTTCGTTCTACCAGGTTCCATTACATTCTACTAGGTATACCAATTGCTGCGTTCTAAGCAGTCTTAAATACAGTATATGGAGCATAACAAAATTTATCTGTTAGTGAGCAACTGAAAAACAACTGCCTCTTTAAAAAAGGAAAGCTTTGATTACGACAGATCACCATGCTTCCACCAGATTGGCAGAGACAGAGTTGACTTAAAATAACCAAGAAATTACATTTCGAAAGACACGATGCATTAGCCTGGCTTTAACCCAACCTTGTGCATACGAATCCGCTCATTAGGTACAAGCTTTTTTTTATCTCCAGGCCACTACGATAGGCGGCAAGCCAATAGTATGCCTCACACCTATTTATATAAAGGCCACATATTAAATACCACTTTCAAAACATAAGATCCAGCCACTACCAAAAGTATTATCTAAGATGGCAATATCAAATTTCAAGACATGACAATTTCCATCGACCTGCTATCCTTACTTTTACGTTTTCTAGTTATAACCAGTTTAAATGTTTGTGAACGGATAATAAAGCATTTGAACTAGAATCCATGTGTTAAAAGTTAGACAGATAATTGGGTCTTCCATTCTTGAACACATGAACTCCCGATAGCCCGACAGGCAACCGTAAAGCCACATAAAATAATAGATAAGCTTCAAGAGAAGTGTTTAGTAAAACACCGCTTTAACATAAGCACTAACACAAATCTCACACGTCGAACGTCGGTACATGACACCACAAAGACGACAACTATTTTCATTACAAACTTAACAGCAATCACTAATTTCACATTCCTAAAAAAAATATCGAAAGGAAAATAAACGGGAAAAAAAACAACAACACTGTAATCGAAAACTCGCTTATCCGGCCGGTGTAAACGGGAACAAACACAGATCGTGTTCCCGCCGCCCGCCGCGCTGTCAAACTGACGTTTGTTTTGGCGCCAAAATATATAATGCTGAGTTGAGCTCCGTTTGTTTTCACTTCGGCACATCACAGTGCGACTTTACAAACACATTTTACAGTTCGGAAACACCTTTTCAGATGGACACATACCATTTTGATCCTTGTGTTTATAGCGATAGGAAAATATTTGGTAATAATTTTTGTTCTACCAATGGTTTAGGTTTGTTTGTATTAGTGTAATACTATATTTTAGCAGCGAGAAATGGAAGGGTGAAAAGATAAACATTAGAGGTTATTTTAGTGAATTTCATCTTTGGTGTCTGTGTACAGAGTGGCGCCCGACTTATGATTGACGTAACTTTTTTTAGCCTAGACTTTTATACTTATTGTAAACTGTTATGAACTGAATCTAAGTCAATAATAAAACTATCGATGAAATGTGTTCTTGACAACTGGAACTGACAGATACAGCTTTTTTTATCTACTTTTGCATTAGCGCAAAACAGTTTATTACATAATTGCTATTCAAATAAAAATAATGAAGTTTGATAGTAGCTAAGTATATTTCTTATTTTCATTTGAAAAGATGGAAGTTACTGTTTTCCAACGTAATATTTGGCGTAATCATTGCTGTACAAAAATTCTCAATCATAAGATAAATTATCCCGTCCGAAAAAAATAAATAAAAAAACGGTCCTGGTAAATGTAATGGGTCCTACGTTAAATGTTTCACAAAAAAAGCGATGCGGTTTCTTAAATACTATCAAATCAAAATAAGGATTATAATTTACATAATAGAATTTTCGGATAAATTTTTCTTTCAGAACCACGCATAATATTGATTGACAAACATACTTGATAAATTATTGGTCATTGCGTTCAAATCAAGTATTAAGTATTTCTCAGAAAATATTGATAAAACAATAGAAAAATGTAGATTTTAACTGTTCATTGAAACATTGATAAGAGTTCTAACCGATGCGACCGGTTATTAGTCGATTCATAGAAATAGAATTAGTATCAATATTAATCAAAGTAACCGACATCTGTCCGTGATTCTCGATTCTCAGTAATCAAGCATCAGTGAATAACAAAGATAGTGGTAAACAATAGATATTTATTTATAAAAAAAAACAGGTTAATGATTTGCTAATAAAATTAGCCAAGTTTCACTAGAGTTTGTGGGAGTTATTGAACCAAACTATATAAAATTTAATAGAAGTGTCTATAAAAATAGCCAATCAAACTTTATTATTAACCCTTTAAAAGCTAGCGTTAAGCGGATACGTTGTTTACATCGACCGAAACAACTGCGGCAAACACGGGTTAAGTATAGATAATGTACTGGACACGCAGTCATTTGGAGGTTAAACGTCAAACCAATTCACTTGTTTGTGGTTTTTAGTTTGGTATCAGGAAATGAGAGCGAGGAAGTGCTTCATCATTCTTTGATTTCAGGATTTCCTTGAGGATGTAAACAATGTATTTCGGCTATTAGTTGTCGTAGTTTCGGTAAATACACTTATGTCAATTTAAAAAACTACTTATCGGTTTGCTTGCTAGGGTTTTGTTCATAGGGTAGAAGTGGGACGAATCACTGTTTGTACTTGGTAATAATTAGATACATAAATAAGTACTAAACTGTTTTATAAAATTATTATGTTGAACGATAACTATTTTCGATAATAACGACTTCTTTTGCCATCTGTACCTCTACAATAGCAAAGGTACAGTTGGCAAAATAAGTCGTTGACACAATCATGTTACAAACTGCCAGAAATGTTTAGGGAAGATTTAGTCCATTGAAAAGTTACATTTGGGGTTGCGTTTTTTAGAGGACGCAATTTTATTTTTTTGATGTGTAGGGGGGGTCAGTGTAAAGCTAAAACCAAGTTTGTGGGGTCGCCACCCTTGTCCCCCGGCCGCCATCTTGAAAATAGGGGTCCAAATGGTTTTTGCGATATATCTCTTAAACTATTCATCGGATAAAAGAAATTTGTTCACATTTTTTGTTGAAAATAAAATTCTCTACAACTTTGGTTCAGTAACTTTTTGTCGTAGAACTATAAATAAAAAGTTATAAGCGAAAATGTTCAGAAATCCGAGATTTTTTTTATATTTTTCGATATAACTTTTTTTTTATCATTTTACGTAATAATTATATAAGACCATTTTTGTAGATCGGTTTTTAAGGAACAACTTTTACATACAACATTTTTTTATTAAGTCGATAGCTAAGGTTTTACAGCGCTTCGAAGTGAGTACCTACTATTTTTCAGTACTCTTAACTATACACATATTATACGTCTGTACTAATAATGTGTCATCAGTTATTGTGACGGGCCTGTTGGTCTAGTGGTTAGTGACCCTGACTGCTAAGCCGGAGGTCGTGGGTTCGATTCCCACCCAGGACAAATCTTTGTGTGATGATCACGATCATTTGTTCTGTGTCTGGGTGTTATTTATCTATAATATGTATGTATTTAGAAATATATAAGTATGTTTATCAGTTGTCTGGTTACCATGGTACAGGCTCTGCCTAGTTTGGGATCAGATAGCCGTGTGTGAGCTTGTCCCAAATTATTATTATTATTGTTTATTTTGTTATTATAAATTTTTAAATTATTTTTTAGCAATATTATTAATAGTTAATTATTGACTCTTTTCCCCACCACTCAAGAGGTAGAGTCTGGACGTGTTTTTTATGTGGCCAATAGGCATAATCCACGGTGATTTTCTAAATTTCAATTATTCCGTCCTTAGTATTTTCGATGGACAAGGCTGCGGCTCAGTATCTGATCGGCTTTCTGTATTAAATATTTGTGGGAGAACTGGAGAAGGAAGGAATGTGATGTGTAATGGATGTGTCGGCGGTTCATCATCAAACTCATTTTCATTAATTAATTCTGAAAGCCCCATTACAGCAAGTCTCTCCAGAACAATAGAAGCACACTGCAGAACATTAAATTCAATCCTGCTTTTTGACATCCACACATTGCTCAACAGTTTCCTTTGCATTTGCAAAAGATCAGTTTTAGAAGCTCAGGGGGTGCTGGAGGCTTAGAGCTCTGCACAGGCATCAATAATTTTCCACATTTTTTTCAGCCCCAGTCTTCAAGATCATTATTGTTACCAAGCCACGACTGGACCTGATGGTAGACTCGGAAAGTATGGAAGCGAGCTGTGTCTTGTGTTGGAGGAAGTGAAGATAAATTAAAAGTACTTTTTGTCACTGCCTTGGAGGTCTTGCTTTTGTGAAGAGAATTATCATCTTTATTACAGTATTCTCGGTAACGGCCATCAGATTTCAAATTATTTTCAAAATCAATAATTGTAAAATTCTGTAATGGAGTGGAAAACAGTCAATAATTAACTATTAATAATATAATAACAAAATAAACAATAACTGATGACACATTATTAGTACAGACGTATAATATGTGTATAGTTAAGAGTACTGAAAAATAGTAGGTACTCACTTGGGAGCGTTGTAAAACCTTAGCTATTAACTTAATAAAAAAATGTTGTATATAAAAGTTGTTCCTTAAAAAACGATCTACAAAAATGGTAATATATAATTATTTCGTAAAATGGTAAAAAAAAAGTTATATCGAAAAATAAAAAAAAATTTTGAATTTCTGAACATTTTCGCTAATAACTTTTTTATTTATAGTTCTAAGACAAAAAGTTACTGAACCAAAGTTGTAGAGAATATTATTTGCAACAAAAAATGTGAACAAATTTCTTTTATCCGATGAATAGTTTAAGAGATATATCGCAAAAACCATTTGGACCCCTATTTTCAAGATGGCGGCCGGGGGACAAGGGTGGCGACCCCACAAACTTGGTTTTAGCTTTACACTGACCCCCCCTACACATCAAAAAAATAAAATTGCGTCCTCTAAGAAACGCAAGGTTAGGCCTAAAAAATGTAACATTTCAATGGACTAATTAGAATATTCGTGTTCAGCGAGTGTTGTAGTTCTGAATGTGTGAACCTTTGTTGCTAGCTGTACACAAAGAATTCAAATGAAATCAAATCTTATTTATTTGAATTAGGAAACCAATTATCACTTTTCACAAGTTAATGGACATCATCCTGATTCGTTTACCCTTCACCACTCTGTAAGTGCTCTGGCTGTGGTGACGAAAAGGCGCAACAAGCTCTCCAGTACACTTTCATTAATAACAATTTTACGTCCGAAGAATTATTAGTTGTTGGTCAAAATACGTCCACTATTGACTACAAACTACTCTCAATCCCTCAAAAGAAATAAATCTGTATTTTAAAAACCGTTTTAAGCAGATTAAACTCAGTAATAATAATAAACAAGTTGAAAGTTCACACAAGGAACCAGATCGGGCCGTCAATTAGCGAAACTCAATCCGTTGCCTCTGACTCCAGTTACTGTTTACATCTCTATTTAAAGATATTATCTTACCGCCGCATATGGGTGGCCAGAAGTGTAGGGAGAAACGTAGGAAGCTTTAACATTAAATGAATAATAAGTAATATGGTGCGATATGATTCTCTATATGGGAAGAGGCCTGTGCCCAGCAGTGGGACGTATATAGGCCGTTATTATATTATTATTATTATGGTGCGATAGGTTGTGAATAATTGTATATAGACTGTGTTCATAAGACTGGTGGAAAACCTTCCTCCCGGTAACCCGGAAATCTTTAAACAGAAGTCGGCCGGTGTAAAGAAAGCATGTACCGATGGGGTTACAGCACACTCGAGCCTTGTGAGTGCGGCTTCTCTCCCCAAACCATGGCTCACTTGCTGAGCTGCCCAGCGTGTCCTGCCGCCTGTACACGTGAGGACCTGTATAACGCCACTGAGAATGCTGTCCGCGTGGCTGAGTACTGGTCCGTAAAAGTTTGACTTTGGACTACACGCTAAGAAGAAGAAGAAGTTCATAAGACTCGCTCTCGTCGTCATCATAACCTGCCTAGCCTTTTCCTAAGCTATGTTTAGGCTAGGTTTTGCCGGATTTATCTGAATACCATATTATTTTTACAAGGTGAGACTGACTACCTGACTGTCACACCCCAATTTACTAAAGTAACAAAGTGTTGGATGCAGTAAGATGGGCTGTTAAATAAGACTGGTTTTCAGAATTGAAATTGTTATTATTATTTTGTAAGGAAATTACGACTGTCAAAGATCAAACCAATCAAAGTCGGGAGCAATGGCTTAAAGTGCTTTCCGAGGAGAAGTCTCGGTACTTTACGTATGGTCATCCATCCACGGACCAGTTGTGGCGAGCGCAGCTTAACCCTTATCATCTGTCAAGCTGCACGGTTAACACTTAGCCGTGAACCTCTCGCTCTAGTTAATTATTAACTTTTCCTCGCGATTGATTCATAACACAAATCTTGAATTAGGCAGATACAAATAATCATGTAATTTTGTAAACGTTCACAGTCATATTCTTGAACGCTTCACACAATGCAAGAGAAATTACTATTTAATAAAAACTTCATATCTTTCTTCAGACGGAAGAGATAGGCCGTGTGTTCATTTTTATCATAAAGTAAATATCTCGCATGTAAAGATACGATAGTTGTCAAACTCATCGTATTATTTTATATTGAACATATTATGACAATAATGATAAATTATTCGATAGGTTAGAATTGATTTGTTTGTCTGTCTGTCTGTATATGCTGATCAAAACACATACCAGCTTAAATGTACAGTCAGCGAGATAATTCGAGGAACTTTAGAATTGGGAGAATTCGCAGGACGCTTTAGGCATATTCTGCGACTTGTCAAAAGCCTTTGATTGTGTATGTCATGATACACTCATTAGAAAACTGAACCACTATGGTATTAGAAGTAAGGCTCTTAGTCTTTTAAGTTCTTATTTAGATAATAGAATACAGAGAGTTGATGTGAATGGAAATAGATCTAAAGGGTCTGTGGTAACGATGGGTGTTCCGCAGGGTTCAATTCTAGGGCCCTTTTTGTTCCTTATTTATATAAATGATTTACCTTTTCATGTAAGGGAAAATCATAAGATTCTGCTGTTTGCAGATGATACATCTCTAGTTTTTAAAATAAAACGCCGACTCGAAAATTTTGACGAAGTCAATAACGCGCTCTCTAGGGTTGTCCATTGGTTTAATGTCAATAATTTACTTTTAAACTCATCAAAAACCAAATTGATTAAGTTTTCAACGCCTAATGTAAGGCAAATAAGTACCAATGTACAACTGAATGGAGTAGAGTTGGACCCTGTTGAATCAGCTGTTTTTCTTGGTATAACTGTTGATGCCAAACTACAGTGGGGCCCACACATTACCAAATTATCTGGAAGGCTCAGTTCAGCCGCTTATGCTGTAAAGAAAATCAGACAGATAACTGATGTGGATACAGCCAGAATAGTTTATTTTAGTTATTTTCACAGTCTTTTGACGTACGGCATTCTCCTATGGGGAAGCTGTGCTGATATTAATACTATTTTCATTTTACAAAAAAGGGCTATCCGCGCTATTTATAATCTAGGCCCAAGAGTTTCTCTCCGAGAGAAATTCAAAGAGATAAACATTCTGACTGTAACTTCGCAATATATTTTTGAAAATTTAATGTATGTTCAAAAGAACGAATCTTATTTTGTAAAAATGTCTGATGTTCACTCTGTTAATACCAGGAACAAACATAATTTAACTGTTCATGCTACTCGTCTTCATAGAGTTAGCAACTCGTTCATGGGTCAATGTATACGCTTTTACAATAAGCTCCCCGTTGATATTCGTAAATTACCTGTTAGAAAATTCAAAACTCATATTAAATCAAAATTATGTAAAAAAGGATATTACAAGATATCCGATTATTTGAATGATAAAGCCGCCTGGGATTGAGCTGCTCGCTTATACATCTGTCGTTTGTTTTGTTTGCATGTTGTAAATATATTTATTTACTAGCTGTTGCCCGCGGCTTCGCTCGCGCGTAAAATAAAGAGTAGTATTAAAGGTAGATGGATGTATTCTGTGATTTTCAAAGTAAGGAGTATGAATAAAATTTTTCATAAAATATTATGGCGTTAAAATAATAATTAACGTTAAGTAAGTAGCAAAAGCATTTGTGTTATGGAATCTGAGACAATGAAGATACCATAAACACCCAGACTCAAGACAATTTATAAAAGTTATTTTCTACATGGACCTGTCCGGGGATCGAACCTGGGACCTTAGAGCTGGCGACACCTTAAAAACCGGAGTGAAAGCCACTCGACCACGGGGGTCGTCATTATAGATATGTCTTAGATGGGCGTTATCTTATCTACTTATCTTTTCATCTGTCTATCTTTGAGAATACCGAACTTCACATACCAACTATTTCAGCCCCTATTTCACCCCCTTAGAGGGTAGATTCCTAAAAGGCTAAAATCACGGAAATACATCTTATTTATTTCTAACTAATAACCCTTGTATGAAATTAAATGTGTCTATCTTTGAAAACGACACAATTCATGTACCTACAAACTTCCAACCCCTATTTCACTGTCTTAGGGGTATGATTTTTAAAATCGCTGAAATACATCTTTATTTATTTCTATCCTGAAACCCGTATACAAAATTTCATGTGTCAATCATTGAAAATACCGAACTTCCCATACAAACTTTCAACCCCTATTGCACCCCCTTAGAGGGTAGATTTCTAAAATCTCGGAAATACGTCTTATTTATTTCTAACTAATAACCCTTGTATGAAATTAAACGTGTCTATCTTTGAAAACGACACAATTCATATACCTACAAACTTCCAACCCCTATTTCACCCTCTTAAGGGGATGATTTTCAAAATTGCTGAAATACGTCTTCATTTATCTCTAACCCGAAACCCGTATACCAAATTTCATGTGTCTATCATTGAAAATACCGAACTTCCCATACAAACTTTCAACCCCTATTTCACCCCCTTAGGGGATAGATTTCCAAAAGAAAAGTAGCCTATAACCTTTCTTTATAAGTGGACTATCTAACAGTGAAAGAATTTTTCAGATCGGATCAGTACTTCCTGAGATTAGCGCGTTCAAACAAACAAAAAAACAAACAAACTCTTCAGCTTTATAATATTAGTAGGTATAGATAATAAGACCAGATCAAAAGCTGGAACATGCGCTATATCCTGTAAGTATATTTATTTATGCCAGCTTAGCAGTTTGCCATCAGATCTCGTCACACACAGGCATTAATCAGTAGTGGACGCGAGATTCAAATACCGTCCGTTCAGTTTAATAAAGATAATAATATGAATAAAGTAACCTTGATGACCTAGCTGTACCCGCGACGTTGTTCGCGCTGATCAGTCGTAATAGGTATGCATGTGAAAAATATTTTTGACTGACTGAATCACTGAATGCGCTTTAGATGGCTCAAGTCGCTTGATACGGGTATTTGACAATTTGGTTTCTTTTATGTAAGTCGCAGAAATTGCGGGATTTAGATAATGGACTTATCAACTAACTGACTATGAACTTCACCTGTTTAACAGTAAGTAAAGTGTGATTGTAAAAACTTTATGCATTTTTGTTTGTCTCGATCAGGCATCAAAAATTACATGAGCAGCAAGCTATCTAAAAAATTAGCCATGTAAAAAATTACAAACTAAAAAATAATACAAAACACAAAAAGCTCGATATATTCGTACTTCTGTAAGAAAGTCGGTTCTAGAAATAAAAAACAAAATATGTAATAACATCAGGATTTGAACACGTAGCAAGATAATTCACATTTCCTATCGTATAACCACAGAGCTGTTTAATACTGCTGTAGGCATCTTAAATAGTTATTCATACTTCAATAAACTGATCGCTATGGCAACGTTATTTTCGCCATGGTTACTTTTTTGTTTATATGTCAAAGATTACGTGTACAGATGAATGGAGATTATGTAAATTTAGAGTTTGATCCCTATTTAATATGGACGACCATATTGATGAGAGCTCATCCTAAATTGGACTTTGTATCGCCGATATCGCTTTCTATTGATTCAAATGTACATAACTTTTTTGTTTATGAACCGATTTCGATGAAACCAAAACTAAGTAATACCTCAAGTTACGTATAATTTTTTTATATAAACATTGTCTGCATGGGATTCATAGATTTTACGTGATGTGCGCACAAACAAACATATAAACAGACAAACAGACAAACAGACAAAAATTTCAAAAATGATGGATATGGGTTCTGTTAGTTATCTTTTCACACGCTGGCTATTTTTTTTTTCAATTTCTTCAATGTACAAAAATTACTTTTCTACAGATTTATTATATGTATAGATATACAAATTGTGGACATGTTTTGCGCTTTTGCGTATACATTATTGTATTTCATATATTTTTCTGACATGTTTTGCGCTTTTGCGTATACATTATTGTATTTCATTTTTTTTCTTTGACATGTTTTGTGCTTTTGCATATTATGTTTACAATTTTATTTAATTCAATTTATTAAATTCATTATTATATAAGTTCATGGGTATTGTAAGTGTAAATATTATGCAGGTCTATTATTAACTCTTTTGATTTGATTCTATATTATTGTACATCTTTTAGTCTGCTATAGTTTTTGCAATCTGGCGATTTGAGGAAGTTGTTGCCCCACATATTTTTATGGTGTCACTGGTGGTATTGTTGTGTGTCGGGTTGTGCAGCTCCCTCGAAAATGGTTGAGCTGCATGAGCTATTCGAGGCATGCTTGCCATCTGTTGGCACAGGCTTGCTCAGATCGACCTGGTTCTTTCTTAAAAAGGCCAGTCCAGGAAAGACCCTGCATTTATTTACTCAATATTATTTAAATTGTATACTCATAACCAATTTTAAAAGAGTAACCTATGGAGTTTCTTGCCGGTTCTTCTCCATAGGAATGACACCTTGGAACCGCGCAACTAGCGTCATTAACGTTTTGAAAGTGCCTGTAAAGGTCTACTCGAAAAAAATAAATATTTCATTTCATTTCATTTCATTTCATTTCATTTCAATTACCAACCGCCATATACGAGTGTATTCAGTGACTTTAAAATAATTAAATTTTCAGTAAGGGGAATTTTCCGATCTCCAGGGTACTTTGGCTACTCATGAGCAAACGGTTTAGCTAACAATATGTGGTTGATTCAATAGCTCTTATCAGTAAGAACAAGAATACTTAGTATAAGTAAACCTTCAGTTTTAGGGGAGGCCTGGAATAAGTGAATTTTGCTTCCAAGTCGCAACCACTACTTATTACAATTCTTTGTTTAAAGCACTTTCAAATCTGTTCGTGTTCATGGAATTTTGATGCTGACTGTACCTTAAAAAATAACCGCCTTCTGTAAGAAGAGGTTATTATATAGACTACTGTGAGAAGCTTCCACATTACAAAGAAAATATTTTCATCGATAACATACAAGTATTATTTTACGATATTCAACTGTTTGGTATGCTGTGCCTATTTACCCCTGTCTACCATTTCACTGACATTCACTCGACAAAATACCTACTCGTCTAATCAAACTTCGCATGACCAATTAGTAAATCTGTTTCCATGTATTTCATAGTATACATTAATTAAGATGTTTCAATTTTACAAAGCTGAAAGAAATTTTAGGTTAAGTACCTACACAATAATAAAGTATATAATATAAAGTAACATAAAACTTGTAATATATCCTAACAACATCATATATACACGAAACTTTAACAACCAATTTCTTTACAAAACATATGATGACATGAAATAACAATCGAACGATCTAAGCTACGGAACCTACAAAATAAATATACCTACAGAACGAGTGAACCTATAAAGTATACCCACAGGTGTAGGTATGTATAGGGGATGCTTTTAGCGCGATTGCCGGGGGTGGCCCAACCCTAGTGCCGGTCGTTCACCCCCTCCCCCCACAAGGGTGGGTTTTAAAAATACATCCCTCTCCGCAGCAATCTATTTCGGTTTTATAAGTTTGTTTATTGATGTAAATTGAATTTTGGTGCACTTTTTTTTTGGAGGAGATTATTTGTTAATTCTGTTTAAAAGTAAACTTTGAACAATGAACTCGTTTGTATATCGGATATCGCGGTAAAATATCAATTTAATATCCATAATGCCAATTTATTAACAACCCATCAATCCGCTTTTTTTACACGGAAAGGAATTTTAAAAAAAATAAGGATCTCAATTTTTTATACGGATTCTGCCTTTGCATATATGGTGCTATCAACCCGTGGCTATGATAATTATAATATAAAATAATTTTATTTCAATGTCAAATAAACAATGTAAAACGCAGAAAGAATTAAATTATGTAAATTCTGTCTTATGAACTAAAGTGTTAATTTTGTAAATTAATCTTTAAATGCCTTGTTGTGGATAATATTTGAATTCTGCTAATGTAATATTATATTTAATGACTATTTTGTATGCCGTTTGGCGAAACATGGCGATCTTATGTATTATTTTTACTATACCATCTCTGAAACCTGTGTTTACAAAATAAATGAAATGAAATAGATTTTCTTTCAAACACCATAAAGAGGTACAAAATACCTACATGATTAGCATTCTAAGGTACACAGTCATTGTTTCTTTACGTATGTAATTACGAGGTAACAGGTAAAGGAAAATAACCAGGAAAAACCCCAAGGTCATGTCATGGTACTTAGATGTTTGTCAGTACAAGGTTGACCCCCGCATGGAGGCTATTTCTTGTACCTATCGACACCACTTTTTAGTTTTTACATTAGGGAAATTATAATAGGTATATTATGCAAACACTATCTAATTTTTATTTATATTTTTTTTACAATTGTACAATATATCTTATTTATTTTATTTATTTATTTATTTATGTACACACAACAAACATATCACAAAACAATTACAGAAGGAGACATAGGGACAAAGGTACTGCTTATTTCTTACGAAATTTCTGCCAGCAGACCTGCGACAGGAGACATCAAACAAGAAACATAGACACAGTGTGTATGATAAAAAAAAAAAAAAGCTAAATATTATATATAGATATAAATATATATATATATACATATATATGTATATTAATAAGCATTTAAGGTGACTTATATCTATTCATGCAATATAAAACTAATGTAGGTATCTGATTATCTATAAAATGAATAATATACTTAATGTTATTTAATAATAATAATAGCTTGACATTTTGTTTTTTAAAAGAATAGTATTTTAATTCCTTTATATAAAATTATAAGTATTTGCATGCCTAATACAGGCAGAATATGGCTCGAACTGTGCACCACTGTTAAATCTGGTACTACGAGCTGTCTTCTGTGCAAATAAATGTTTCTTGATTTCTTTCTTGGTATACATAATAAATAGTAAAAGCAAAATCCATGACTTTTCCACTCATTACTATTAATATTGGATCAAGCTTAAACTGTGGACAAAACTAGGGGTCGAAAACCGGTCTGAACTGGTTCGAGAAAAGATTGGTACGGCCATGCCTCTGTTCTGCACGACTTGGTGACAGCACCGTTACCAACAAAAATTACCAAAACAATTTGCAACAACAACCTGCACGGATAGCCGAGTGGTGTCTAGATCACCACGCTAATTACCACTGTGCGCGACTTGCTACGGGCTCGATCCCCGCATGGGACAAGGATTTGTTGATCCACAAATGCTTGTTCCAAGTCTGGGTGTTCTTTGTGCATGTAATTTGAATGTTTGTGAAACCTCTGCGACACAAGGATTAAATTCCTTAGTGCGGGAACCGTTAAAAAAAATATATACCATAAATAAAACAATAATAAAGTATTTTTAATAATTCCTTGATGGAATTCTAAACAGGTACGACCATCGATATAATATATACATTCTTAACGAAGCAATATCTCTTTCGTCAGGTTATTTGGAACAAAATGCGACAAATGCGGCGCATCGTTCAGTAAAAACGACTTCGTTATGCGAGCCAAGACGAAGATCTACCACATCGACTGCTTTAGGTGCTGCGCCTGCTCTAGACAACTCATACCAGGTGAGGATATAATCTCCTGCTGGAGTTGCGTAGAGCTTGCGTAAGTAATCCCGCGGGATTACTTACGCAAGCTCCAGCAAAGGCAAGGACGGGACCGGGGTGTTTTTAGTCGGTGCAAGTCCGACATATCCCATCCCCACGCTGTGCCCTCAGCGTGGGTTGAAGGCAATAGCGTTTCAAACCGCAAAAAAAAAAAAAAAAAAGGTTAGGATATAATCTATACCAACTCCTAATAGTACAGCAGTTTTTATCAAAGTCTAGTTTTGCCCGCGGCTACGCCTGCGTGGGATTCGGTTACCGCGGCAAATTTTAGCCTGTAGCCTTTCTTAATAAATAGGCTATCTAAAAGTGAAAGAATTTTTCAAATCGGCCCCGTAGTTTCTGAGATTAGCGCGTTCAAACAAACAAACTCTTCAGCTTATAATATAAAAGTATAGATTACTAGCCTTACTAATATTCTTGTTAACCCTTCGTGGTAAGTCACATGCTTGTGTTACGAGTGGGTTCATGTCGACAGTACAATGTATGGGTGTCAAACCGGCAAAATAATCGTAAGTCCAACACCAAAGCCATCGGATATCTGTGATAGCATATTCTTTAAAATATGACTTTTTAAATATATTCTAGCCGAGAAAAATATTCTAAGCTACGTAATGCCACTTTACCATATTGTATAGAGAAACAGCATTGAAAAACAAATCATTATCATAATTTGACTAATTGTATTACAAGTTAGGGTATCGTAGCAAGGTCCTAGTTGCCGTAGGTCTCGTAGTATTAACACTACGGCGTAGCGATTTCGTAGTCATCTCTTTCATAATCTATTACTGTTTCTACCATTATGTATTTCTTTATTGTTTTCTTTTATTTACCAACAGGTGACGAGTTTGCGTTACGAGAAGGAGGCGCTTTATATTGTAGAGAAGACCACGATGTATTAGAAAAGGTTTGTTACTTTATATGTTATACATCAAAACATCGCATATTTACTTTCAATTACACCTATAAGTATGATAGATTGATTTCTTTTTATAGTAACAAGAATAAAAAAAACATTTTACATGATGTAAATAAATAACCTCTGTTTCAACAAAAATATATTTTGGTACAAAAAATGTAGATGTTTGACCTTTTGAATGCGACTGTCTAACGCAGTAGAATATGTTATGGAAGTCAGATAGATAATTGTTTTATGTGAACTTGTATTCAGCTGATTGCCAGCTGACCCCACCCCCTCAATTTTTTTTCTTAATCCATGCTGTCCAACTATTGGGCAATGGCTGCCCAAGTCCTTGATAAATCCTTGTTCAGTGCCACCTCTAACAACTTCCCCCCCATTTCCTTGGGCCAGCCTCAGTGGCGCCATCTGTCAGACCCAACATAGTTTTGTAGTCAAGTAAACGTAGAGCATAATCAAAATAACGCTAGACCGCTTCTTAAACATTTAGTGAGCCGGCGAACATTATTTGATTTCGTCTAAGAGGTGAGGTTTTGTGCAGAGCGCGAGCGCGGGCGGCGCGCCCAGCAACCCCGAGAGCAACAACAACACTACCCTCAGCAACAACAACGCACACCATCCACACGAACTGGGCTCCATGTCGGGTAAGTACTGTATAAGTTGAGCTTAGTTTATGTACGCTGTACGGACGTGTATGGCAGTGGGCTTGTGGCTTAGAATAAAAACCCCTCTCTACCTGTGGCTGCCGGAAGAGGCGACTAACCTGCCAGACTAGAAAAAAATCAAAAATCAAAATGTTTTTATTTCTTATAAACCTCGAGAAGGCGCTCAAGTAACGTTCAACTAATTTAATGACACTGCACGGTTCTAAAGTGACCTTCCCATACAGAAGAACCGGCAAGAAACTCCATTGGTTACTCTTTTAAAAATTGTATTATAATATTGATACATTATTAGTCTCAGATATGCGTCAATAGCGTAAAGCCGGTGGCAGCTAGGGTAATAAGCAGCTCTTGATTGTGCAACCCCCAATTCCCGCTAGTCTCACTGAGGAAGAAGGAGGGCCGGGTGTTGTGGCTAATATCCAGCAATGGACCGCGATAGGCTGATATGATTGAAAACCACGGTGATGTTCAAGGCGAAAACTAGTTTTACATTTCTAAGTATATTGTTATCTGTCGCCATCCTTTTCTCACGCTTAAAGTTAATAAAAGATAGCAATGGTTCAATTTAGGTTTAGTTTGCGTAAAAGAGATTCAGCACCATGTTGCTTCTAAAATCATTGAGTTAGGATCAGACGGAAAGCCATAAATACTACTAGCACAGATACTCGTTAAAATTTATACAAACGTGAAGTTTTTTTTTTTTAAAGATTACTAGCAATGTGGGTCGCACATTAGGTACTAGTAATCTCGCTAACCCCTCGTGCTAAGCTATGATGCTTGTTTTACGAGTGGGTTCACGTCGGTAGTTTTATGGGCGGGATTCGAACAGGCAACCACATGATCGCAAGTCCGACGCCCTAGCCATTAGGCTACCGCCGCTTAACCTTTGTGTCTTTTAAACCAAGGACGTTCAAAAAAGCTACAAACTATTTACATAATTCTATTCAGAAAATAAAAATTAAACCTTGAAACTGGCGCCAGTTAGCGCCACCTACCTTCTACTAGTCATTATTTATTTAGCATACAAAGCAATCTTTATTGTCGGAAAGTAGCTGAAGGGAATCAATATTTACTTTGCAATATCTATAAAAGGACAAGGGTTTGATTCATAGTTCAGTTGTTGTGAGGTCGTCTGCTGAGAGTAGTGTCTAAGGTTCCTGAATCAAACCATAGAAAGATTGAAAGCAACCTTCCCTAACTACACCTGGTAATTAGTTTTTTGTCTCACTCGTTTGTGAAAAGAGATAGACTTTAACGTTAAGTAAATTATAAAAAAAAATCTTGTACATATATAATCTGAATCTCGGAAACGGCTCCAACGATTTTCATGAAATTTAGTATGCAGGGATCGATCTAGCTAGGATTCATTTTCAGAAAATGTCCGACAAGACGAGCTAAGCTCGGTCATCCAGGTACTATGAGATAATGTAGTTTTGATATCAACAAACTAGATGGGAAGTTTCAAATAAAACCTCTAATTTACATTGTAAACACAAAATAAGATAGCGCACGAAACCGACGCATAAAGTTAGTCGACAAACTAACACACAATCTTCTATCAACTAATATTAGATCTGGCTTATCGTACACGCGATTACTAAAACCTTATCGATACAAATTCGAGTATCGATATCGAATATCGATAATCGTTTCGCGATCATACCGTGATTTGTAGATAACGCGTTTGATGTCCGCCGACAAAGATGCCGACGCGTTTGATTTCACCGAACAAAGTTAGTCGCGTGTTATATTTATCGGTTAATTAAAAACTGTGTTAAATGTAATATGTTTTTAGTTAGATATCTCTTGTAATGTTTCTTGTATTGGTTGATTTTTCGTAGGACCTTAATTATAACTTACATTTTAAATAAAATATTAAGTATGTTGAAACATAACAAACGTGTTGACTATATTTACTTTGATAACATTATGCTCAGAAATTGTATTTTTTTTAATATGGGGCACTTAGTCACTATCAAGATAATGCCAGTGTAGTGTGTGACCCTCTATCACAACCTAGACATATATATTCTTTTACGCAACTACCCTTATTTTAACTTATTTTAATTTGATGTTTTAAAATGGCTGCTGCCGACAGTGGTGCTGTGTAAATACTTTAAAAAATGCTAAAATCTAATAAATGGCTGATTGAAATGATTGCACACAAACTCTAGTCTCTCTGACTTTTTTTAGCTTATTACTTAATTGTTTTTTTTTTGGTAATTGTTATTTATTGTCAAGTTTTAACAAACCCGGTTAAATATTGACTGCAATACAACACGATAAAAATTTCTCTTATTAATCTTAAATTCATAAAACAAACTCTTTATTCAATTCAATTCAATTCAATTCAATTCAATTCAATTCAATTCAATTCAATTCTTTATTGCACTCCATAAGTTTTTACAAAGGTGTTATCAGTATTAAACAGTACATTATGGACCCTGTAGGGCACGGCAAAACAAAGACATAAGACTTAAATGTAGCTAGGGACTTATATTATAATCTTTATATAAACAAAACTTAGTTCTAAATTATTAATATGTTTTTAAGTTAATATAATCATTATCCTTTTTTTATACAAAATAATCCATCTTAAAATTATATAATAATATTTTAATTGTACTTTAAATTCAATAAAGCGGAGGTAGCCTAATGGCTAGGGCTTCGGACTTGCGATCATATGATTGCGGGTTCGAATCCCACCCATTTCACAACCGACGTAAACCCAGTCGTAACACAAGCATTTAGCTTAACACGAAGGGTTAACAAGAATGCTAGTAATATGCGAATATTGCTAGAAAGCTTTTTTTTTAAAACAAGCTGGACGTCTACTGTGTAATGAACACATAGCATTATTTTGTAGATCACACACTACCGTCTGTATTCGTTTTGTAAAACACTGCATCCCTAATCACTACGCAATGTAAACGACACAATTATAAATTCACTAGACTTTGTTCCCCTACGAGAGAATTCTTTATAGAGTGATCAAGGGGATATCCCTTGGTCACTCTATAAAGAATTTGCTATAAATTTTTCATCATTTTAGCACTCTCCCTAATATCATTATGTATAATTACAAATGTACAAAGGTATTGTCTAATTGACGTGGATTACAGAGGCGTCAAACGGAGATTATCTGGACATCGGCTAAGCCAGTGATTACTGACCCTTTAAATATTCCATAAGATTATATTTCGCTTCTAGGTATATGGTTATTAAATTATAGAGGACATGCAATTATAAAATGTTTGCAATAATTATAAGTATTGAATGTAATGGAAAAATTTGAATTTTGTTTTTTATAATAACGGCTTGTAAATGGCCCACTGCTGGGCACAAGCCTCTTCTCCTCTTCATATAGAAAAGGAAGTGCGGGTTAGCGATTACAGATTCCAATTTTTGGAATCCAGAATTCTTACGATGTTTTTCTTCACCGTTTGTCAATGATGTCTTGAAATAAGAAAGTAAGTACATGTAACTTTGAAAAAGTCACATTGGTACCTACTTGTCTGTAGTGGTATCGAAGTAGTTCTAACCTACAACCTTGTACACGAAAGTCCGTTTATTGAATCGCTAGGCCACCATAACTTATTTTTTTTTTGTTCTTACATAATATTTCAAGTCCAATGGATGAAGTGATACAAGACAAAGGTTTTTGCCCATAATAGGCAATTATTACTCTCCTACCCTGATCAACCGGGGCAGGTCCACTAGTATCTTCAAAATTTTCTTTTCTCTCCACAGATTCAGGCAGTGAGTCGGGATCGCATAAAAGCGGTCGCGCGCGCACTACTGCGGCTGCCGACGGCAAGCCCACGAGAGTCCGCACCGTACTCAATGAGAAACAGTTGCATACCTTGAGGTAAGCGTTAAAATACTACATAGATCATACATCATGACAGGCCTGTTGGTCTAGTGGTTAGTGACCCTGACTGCTAAGCCGGAGGTCGTGGGTTCGATTCCCACCCAGGACAAATCTTTGTGTGATGACCACGATCATTTGTTCTGTGTCTGGGTGTTTATTTATCTATAATATTAATGTATTTAGAAATATACAAGTAAGTTTATCATTTGTCTGGTTACCATAGTACAGGCTCTGCCTAGTTTGGGATCAGATGGCCGTGTGTGAACTGTCCCAAAATATTTATATTTATTCTACTATATAAAAATAAGTCGGGTTTTCCTTCCTGACGCTATAACTCCAGAACGCACGAACCGATTTCCACAGTTTTGCATTCGTTGGAAAGGTCTCGGGCTCCGTGAGGTTTATAGGAAAGAAAATTCAGGAAAAATTTTCAAGAAAAAAAGCAGGAAGGGAAAATCATTTTTTACATACAGCGCCATCTCTGATACATAGCATGTACTACAACGGCGCCAGTACGTGGTGTGTGAGTATCCCCCACGAAAATAACTACAATAAATGAACACGTATTTTAGCGATTTTGGAAACCTCTCCCGAGTAAAATAGGGGTTGCAAGGTATTATATTAAAAACTTAATTTTTAAAGATAGGGACATGAATTTTCTTATGCCTGCTTCTGGTTCGATTCGTCAAATAAACACATATTTCAGCAATTTTGATAATCTATCTATATCCTTAAGAGGGTGAAATAGGGGTTGGAAGTTTTTATATGAATTGTGTCATTTTCAAAGATAGACACATGATCTATACTAATATTACAAAGCTGAAGAGTTTGTTTGTTTGTTTGAACGCGCTAATCTCAGGAACTACAGGGCCGATTTGAAAGATTATTTCATTGTTAGATAGCCCACTTATTGAGGAAGACTATACGTTACTTTTATTAGGAAAATCTACCCCCTATGGAGGTGAAATAGGGACTGAAATAGTTGGTATGTGAAGTTCGGTATTCTCAAAGATAGACAGATGAAAAGATAAGTAGATAAGATAATCACCATCTAGATGGTGATTATCTTATCTACTTAGACTTAGTCTAGACATTTATCTGTAACGACGAACCCCGTGGTCGAGTGGCGTTCACTCCGGTTTTTTAAGGTGTCGCCAGCTCTAAGGTCCCGGGTTCGATCCCCGGACGGGTCCATGTAGAAAATCACTTCTATATTTTTTATGGTACCTTCGTTGTCTCCGTTTCCATAATACAAGTGCTTTGCTACTTAGGTACTTTACTATAATTATTATTTTAACGCCATAATATTTTAAGAAAAATTTTATTCATACTCCTTACTTTGATAATCATAGAATACATCCATCTATCCTTTAATACTAATCTTTACTTGACGCGCGAGCGAAGCCGCGGGCAACAGCTAGTTATTATTATAATTTCATAGATTTCGTTTATTTAGTAAATTTTGTAATTTCGAGAAAGAGTTTTCGTGTGCAATCAACTACTTAGCCGGGACAGAAAGAAATGAATAATATAATACCGGCCTATAAATGTCCCACTGCTGGGCACAGGCCTTTTCTCATAGCAAGAAGGAGAAATTAATAATTCCTTCAATTTCAAAACTCCAGAAAAATTTAGAGCAAGTTTTACTAAGAACGAATAACAACTATACCATTTGATTATAACCCAACATTTACTGGAGGTATATTTTGCTTCTTGAAACCAACCTTTCGAATATTTATTACAACCCTTTCTACAACAACAACAACAACAACGAACCTTCTACCACAATATAAAGAAACACTGCTACCAAAAAGCAACAACTAATCAGAACTATCATCAACAGAACGTGTTACGCCGCAAACCCTCGCCCCGACGCGCTCATGAAGGAGCAACTGGTAGAGATGACAGGTCTCAGCCCGCGCGTCATCAGGGTCTGGTTCCAGAACAAGCGCTGCAAGGACAAGAAGAAGACCATGCAACTCAAGATGCAGATGCAGCAGGAGAAGGTGGGTTTGATGTTTATTTGTAGATAGAGAATTAAGTTAGTTACCTGATAGTAATGGCTAAGAAAATTTGAGTAGATGCACGAGTTAGTAACAATGGTCTTTACACCAGAAAATAAAAACATTTAATTTTAATGTAAGCATCCATGAAGAAGGGAAGGGAATTTGGAAATGGATGGAATTTCCGAAAACTCCTTTTTCGTGGATGCTAAGCAAATGGGGATGAACAAGTTTATGTATCTAGTCTGACAGATAAGAATAGTTTGAAACAGACATAGATACTTGGCTCTTGTCCAGCAGTGGGGTATAATTGGATGAAAATAATTAATTTAGTCCAAAAAGACCAACTTTTTTTCCTTATGTCCTACGTGATACTTTTTAATGACTTGTTTAAAGTTGATATTTTATGAAACATCAAAGGGCTGATAGTAACATAGGTCAGTAATTATCAACTGTAGAAGAGATCGTGTTGCAACATAGAACTTACCATATTTTGTATAATATGTATCATAAAATATAATTCCCTTAAGTATAATCTAATCTACGTACATACTGACAGTCCCTAGAGGGGACATACAAGAAATTTACGAGTAGAAACCAACATTGTTAGCAAGACTAGCTTTTTGCTCCAAGACCAAACCATCCGTTTCTTTTGTCGAAGGTCCCAACTTATAATTTGCCACAGGAAGGCCGACGTCTCGGCTACATGTCGATGGGGGTGCCGCTGGTAGCGGGGTCGCCGGTGCGGCACGAGCCGGCGGGGTCGCTGGCGCTGGAGGTCACGGCCTACCAGCCGCCCTGGAAGGCGCTCTCCGACTTCGCGCTGCACGCCGATCTCGACCGCGCACCACAGCACACTGCGGCCTTCCAACAGCTTGTTAACCAGGTACAAACGGAATAAGAATAATGCTCAAGCTATTTATTTTAATATAGGTTATGGACCCTCGTGGTTAAATGTAAGCCAGGGTTGATTCTTGAATGGATGACCATTAATAAACTTACAGAGATCTCATTGTGCCTCGAAAAGCACGTTAAGCAGTTGATTCCGACTGTCGTCATGTCAGTTTATTTCTGAAACCCATTCTTACTTTGGGTAACTGTGGTACTCAGTAAAATAGGTTGAGGAGGTCTGATAGGCAATCCTAATGAATCCAAATAAATGTAAAATATGGTCAGCTAAATCCAGTAAGACTGTTAGCCGACGCCAACATAGCTTGGGAAAAGACTAGGTAGAGATAGGTTATGTATCGAAGAAGCAACTTAACATGAACTCCACTAACTACTATGGTGGAATTTGAGACAAAGCAGACCGAAACCGGCGAGTAATATGAATCTAAACTTGCAGGGTTGAAAAATGGCCCCGGATGCTTCCAGAAAATTCAGAAGACAGTTGGGATGTCCTTTGCCGTAGATTGAAAAATAGACTATAAAGCTATCTTGCTCTAGGTGACAGCTGAAATATGTATCCGATCTTTTGCGTTCTTCTACTTAATTTAAGAACCTGTCCTAAACGAAAGCAATACAACCAGCTCTTTTTTTCTATATGTGCCAATCTATAACCAGCTTTACTCCTTTAAAATCATTTATTTATCAAAACATTGTCTATTCCCAGATGCATGGCTACGACATCCCCAACCTGCCGCCGCCGCGAGGTCCTCACGGCGAGGACAACTACGTGACCTACCTCGAGAGCGACGACTCCCTCCCGCCCTCACCCTAGTGCCGGGTCACCTAACATCTGAACAGACATCTCATGTTCATGTGTGAAACCTTGGTGTCCAGACAGTTCAATCCTCCCCAACTATCTTCTCAAGTGCTTGGACAAAAGGACCACGAAACGCGGGAGATAGGACCAGTTAAGAACAATCTGTGAGATGAGACAGTGATAGTCAGATTATCAATAGTTATATGTTTTATTGACTGCCTGTAACAACAAGTAATACTAGACGAGGTTAAAGTTAGTATTATACAAAGTCGTATGCTGCTAATTAAATGAAAAACTGTATGTTACGTTTGTGTCACGTTTTGTATCTTTATGAACCCGCACATCACTAGCTAAAACTCCAATTAATGAATTCATTACAAAGAAATAAAAACTTTTTTAATCAAACCTATTTCAAAATTTTGATCCAGCCTTTAACCCTTACACTTATTTTATTAATAATTCTTTTGTACACAAAGGACCAAATTGCCGCTAAGAAATGAATTAGGTTAACCTTACTCTCTGTGGGTTAAAATATGGCTGTTTTTGTTGATTTGAATGAGGAAACTTTTTATTAGGTATGGGTACGGTCTGCAATAAAAGTTATTGAACTCAATCAGTTTTTCAACTCCTGGAAAACAATTAAGACTCTGTGTCTAGTGATTTAAAAAATAATGTAGCCTTTTCTAGAGGGTTTGAAATATTCTTATTAAATTAATAAGTTTATTTAATTCTATTACATTAAGGTGCTATAATATCTGATTTTGTTCATCAACCTATGCTGATTGTACCTACATTAAATAAATGATTGACAAACATACTTTACTATAGTACCACAAACTTATCTGAACTGGCCAAATCTCAAACTACTATTATTACTACTACTATTTTACTATTTCTAATCAATTTTTCATACAAACACAAGTCACGTGACCTGTCACTTTGTATGAATATTTCATTTTCAATTTTAAGATTTCGACCTATGTTCCTTGTGGAAAGTTGTTCAGTTTTATGCACCTGATTACCTTGTTGAATAAACAAACGCACTCCATAAAAAAAGAATCCTGTATAGCTTCAATAAGGAAAGATCGGAAATTAAGATTTAATTATACTCCTTGTGTTGGGTGACCTTTAAAAACCACGAAATTTCTTTTAATTATAAACACTAAATTCAAGAACAGTGCCGCTGTTACCGGGTCATTTAAGTCTGTGGCACTTTACTTCGAATTATTTATTTAAAACATTTTTTGAGCAGTATAAATAATTACCATCGATATAGGCGACACCCCTACTCCCTATTATTTTTGAAGTTCATAAGTTTTATATAAATGATAGAACAATACCGGTATTGCGACAAATATGCTGCTGTATTGCACAAAAAGTAACATTTAGGCCCGGTTTTTTTATCTCGAGTTAACTCAAACAATGGTTAAATATGCAAACTAATGTTTTCAAACTTCAGTAGAAAGCGTTTAATCATACAATTTTAGTCTAAAAAATGGTTAAATATTTTACTCTACAACTTATCTGATCATTTAATAGCCTAACAATAGATGAATAAACGCATTTTGAAACCGTTAGTTAGCATAATTTAACCATTGGTTGAGTTAACTGGGGATCTAAAAACTGGGCCACAATAAATCAAACTTAACTATTATAATGTGATGTTTACCATTAGTTTGTATAATATTAAACAAATGTACTTATAGTTTTAATTTTTACCTGCGGGTATGTTTTATATTTTATTTTGACCTGTTAGTGTTTTCAATGTATATAGATTTTCGTGTAAATATTACTGTATAAATTATAATGTAATTATATTTACCTACTAATAATTAAGCGTGTATTATTAAGATCTTTTATTGATGTAAAAAATAGTCACTTTTATACTATTATTATTTTAAAACATTTAAATGTATTTTACATTAATTTATCTGTGTATAAATCTGTAAGTACTTAACCAGTGTTTTTATTTTTACAGCGCATACTTTAGAGAATTATAAATATCGAAATTGTTTTATTGCAAAAAAATCGATGTTAATTGTTCTAAATCGATAGAAACTACCAGAGAGTTAATTTATTCGGTAGCTAATTACACTGTACTTAGATTGTGAGCATAATATTAATAAAAATATTGAGTACGTATTAAAAAGTAGTTTGTGTTGTGTCCTCCATATATATTTTCCCATTATCATGAAATGTCAAGCTGCAGTGTCCATAAAGTGGGTAGGTATTAGTGGTCAACAGGTAAAACTAGGTTCTATTTGCTGCTAAATAAAAGGTAATGTAACTAAAAATCAATGTTATAAAAGCAAGAATATACTACATTATTCATCAGTCTGCCTTAAGTAAAATCGTTATTAATTAAACAGTTAAAAAATTATCACTCCTTCACAAAACTGAAATCAGAGCCATCTAGTGATGTTTATGAAAACTTTATATTTCAGTTCGTTGGGACGCCACCACAGGCAACTAATACTTGACGCCGCGCACCGCTTCAAACCTACGTTCGCTCATCAATGTTCTATCACAAAACTAGATGGAGCTTAATTCAATCAACCAGGGTAACTGATTATTAAATTTATCATCAGCTCTAAAACTTATCTAATTAATTACGTTTAAAGCATACTTTACTCATGACCATTTTATTTATAAAAAGACGAATTTTGTTACAACGCGAACTACCAATGCGCTACATGGTGCGGATTCGATTCCCGCTTAAGAAACATTTCTGTGATTATAAATTTCCCACTGCTGGGCACAGGCTTTTTCCCATATAAAGAAGGAATGAGCACTATGATTTGATCACCACGCTTGCTCATTGCGGGTTGGCGACTTCAGATTTCAATTAGGAATCCAGTTTACCTCACGATATTTTACCTCACCATTTGTCTATGGTGACTTAAATTAAGAAAGTGCATATTTCTTTGTAATATACACAACTAACACAACTGTAATAATTATTGACGCTTTTTCGTTGTTTATGGAGCATGAAGAGGCTACGACTGCTACGAATGCTCGTAGCAAGTGTCAAGAGTTGATTTGTTTGCCATTTGGTAGTGTTATCATCATCTACTGCAGCCCATGGATGCTACGCATGAAATTACCACTGAAATTGAAATTAATATTGGAAGTTGGAACACGCGTGTAGTGGTCAGATAAATACGCAGCCTAAATTTTCACGCGCGGTATAGGATACGCACGCAGGGTTTAAGCACGTCAGCTACGTGGGCTGACAATCGGACAAATTCAGCCAACGTGGACGTGGCCATCGTGCGCCAAGTGCGCCCGCCGCAGTGGAGCAGCGAGTTTACTGTGTCTGTATTCAGGACACAAGCGATTTGCATAACATGGTTACATAAATATCCATTTATCGTGACCGTATAAAGTAGTTACCTTATTAATTGTATGTAAAAATAAACTAACAACGTATTTATATCCCCAAGTAAGTTGGTACTAGCATAACGCTCACTTATTTGATTTTGATTATTTTACTTGTGAAAAAAATAGATTTGTGCGATTGAATATTGTTGCAAAATTGGTACTTACTTCGCTTATTGACTATTAAAACGGAGTGAGAGGATTCTCTGCTCGACCCCAGTAGACATAGCCCACGACTTCGGCCAAGGAAGTTCTTCGGACGAGAATTTTCCCCATATTCTTCATCTTTTCCATGTCCTCCACGTTCTGCATCATACATTCTCCATCTCCTGCATCATCCTCGTCACCACTAAAATTAAATCATCATCTTCTTCTCCATCTTCTTCATCATCTTTATCTACTTAATCTCATTCTTCTCCATCTCCTAGTTCTTTATCTTATCCATCTTATCTTCTCCATCTACTCTGTCTTCTTTGTATAAGCTTCTTCGTTTTCTACATCTTCTTCTCTCCATCTTATCATCTCCGTCTTTCGTACGTATTCTACGTCTTATCTGTATCTTCTTCATCTTTTCTTTTTGTTTTATCTTCTCCGTCGGATAGAAATTCAGATTTTGCATGAACACGGGTAAAACCGTGGGATTCATTCAAGACAAAAACTGGATCATAATATATTGTATGTTCGCAAATGTTGTATAAGTAGTTAGGGGTCTTATCAAACTTTGTAGGTGCTATGCTACACACCTTAGTATTTGGGTGCGGTTTTATCAGTTCAACTGTAATGATTGTAGACTTTCTAAAACTAATTAATTCTTGAAAATGTTCACGACTTATGAATTACCTCATTCAAATTTACTTTTAAATAATAAACACATGTAAGAATTCACTATTATTCTATAAATTAGTTTTGGATTATAAATAAATTATGTAATAAACATATTATTGAATACGAAAATAATTGTTGAAGAAAAGCGGCTATTGTTTGCATTGTATTGGCAACATTTTGATAATATGAATGGATGTATTATCTTTTATCGTTGCCTCACGTAAATTTTTACGGCGGTCGAGTTTGATTGTCAGTCAGTGTCATTTTCATTACAGTGAGTGAAAATCGCTTTTCAATTTCGTTGAATTTATAAAATAAATTTATGGAATTTGTTAATTATTTTAAAAGTGAATGTTAGTTTATAGTATTTAAAATGAGTGCTATTGAGGAAAAGCAAAGTTTTAGTCGAAACAGAGGGATAGCGGCAGTAAGTTGAAAGTTTTCTTATAAGTTTATAATATTGAAAAGTATAAGTTTATTTCATGTTAAATTAATGAGTTTTAGTTATTTATCTGCTTGTACTTACACTTAATCGAATGATAACTGATTATATTGAGGTATTACTTTAATAAAACTATAATTTTCAATTCGTTTGTGTAACTTAGTGAACTGAATTAAAGATCTACTAAAATCAAATCAAATAAATAAAAAGACCTAAAAATATGTAAACTAAGTATATAATGCCAATAGTGAACTACTTTTTATCACTTTCTAAGGTATATGTTTGTGCCTTCACATTAAAAAATAAAACACATTAAGTACATCTTTTTATTTTTATTAAAAAGTAATCCAATTGTTTCTCAAGAAAACACACGTCACAGGCATAAAACAATAGTCTTACATAATGAATAATATTTTAACCCACTTAAAACATTAAACCAATATTACACCATTTTTAATGTATGTTCGTTTTTTTCTGTCGCTTTCTCACCAAATTTGGCACACAACTGACCTAAAAACGCTTATTACAAAGTATTTAATAGATTATTAAATAACTTAAAAATAGCTTCAGCACTGTCCACACCTGTGATTATGAAATCTGTTGATATCATAACTAATTACTTAATTGATTACACAAAATAATTATTTGGCATGACTTATCAGTGATTGGTTTTAACGGTGATATCTTTCAGTCCTAGTTGTAGAAACGTATAGAGAAATAATGTTAGTCATTGTTATCAGATTTTGATGAGCAATGAGTAAAATGAGGTCGCTCAATATTGATTTTACTTACGCAATGTAAGTCCATAGCCAATACTAAGCAAGGCAATATCTTTTTTTACCAACTCTACATAATGATTGTTCGCAATGCATTTTAATTTTTAGAATCTTCACCACAAATTATAGTAGAACTTGATGAAGTTAAAAATTATTTTCCCATTAATTTATTTAAGCAACGGTAAGTAGTTTGAAATGAATGATTTATGACTATTGGTTTCTCTATGATTATATATCATACATTTTCATTACATTTAACTTGTGCTCTAAGTATTAATTATGATATAAAATCAAAAATATTTTGTATGTTTTATATTTTAACACATAAGGATCTATAATGTCAAGGTTTTTTTTGCAAGACCTTTCTTTTAACTTTATTTTTCTTGTGTAATATTTTAAAGGTCATTTTATTTTAAGTTTAATAATTATCAACTCAGCTTTAACAGAATACTAGTTAATCCACTGATCCAAATCAACAAATAGGCCAAAGCTTATCTGAAGTATTTCTTTATTACTCTGTGAATAATACTAGTAGAAAAAATTCCATTAATGTAAAAATTCCATATTGTTTTCTGACCTAAAAAGTTTCTAGAAACAAGCAACTTTGCATGTACTTCTAAAAATGCCATTATAATGTGACCCGTCTGAAGTGTGCTTTTACTCAAACCTCAATGTATAGTTTTCGGGGTAAGTTTAACAAATAATTAGATCATTATGGACCCTGTTGGGCTCAATCTAGGATAGAGGACTCACTGTTGATACATAATTATTCATGACATAATATCATCTCTTTCTATCTTCTATTGCTTCGGTAAACTACATCTTACTCACTCCAAGAACACCTAACTTCACATAGGTCAAGTAACAATAGTCCTACCAAATGTGTTTATGTAAAAAATACATATTTGAGATAATCACAGGTTTTATAAGTGTGCAATAAATATCTTTAGCAGCTATCAGTCAATAAACATTTATTATTGCAATTGTTGGTATATCTGTTAACTTATTTATGGCTTTATTGCAACCAATGTCAATGTTTCCTTATTATCAAAGTTCAATAGTCTTAACGTCGTAATAAATGAGGATTTTAGCACGCAAAACGAAACCTCATTGGTGATTTATTTGCCCTCTAAGACCTCAAAATGAGGTGATGATAAATAGATTAACGATAAATCTAATAAAACCGTTGTATAATGGACTACTTTTGAGTTCTGACAAAGATTTGCGAAAATGGGCCTTACTGCTACCCTACTTTGACTCGATAAAGCTTTGTATTTAATAGAACATCAAGTGTGCAGAAGCTGCAAATAGCAAATACCACATATTTGGCTCAATTATATAACCTGTTTTGATCCGAAATAGAATAAACGACCACAATAAGGAACAACAAAATCTAAAGGTCATTGTGATGAGTACCAGACAAAGACTGGTGCCAGTCTTCCTTTGTCCCAGAAGAAGACTGGCTTCCAAATTATGTTTTGGCCTCCAAAACTGAGAGTCTGGTTTCCGAAATGCATTTTGCCCTCCGGATCTCTGTCGAACTACATCGTAACGTGAAAGCGAAACTTCTAAGTTGGTTTAAAGCGTTTTTTAGGCTGCGTGATATTAACTCTCGACTAACTTGTGTCTTACTAATTAACTGGATAAGCTCGCTATTACACCGAGCTTTATCTACTATATAAAAATAAGTCGGGTTTTCCTTCCTGACGCTATAACTCCAGAACGCACGAACCGATTTCCACGGTTTTGCATTCGTTGGAAAGGTCTCGGGCTCCGTGAGGTTTATAGAATTATATTTAAAAAAAAGACCGCGGGCGGAGCTGCGGGAAACAGCTAGTTTTTTATAATAATAGCTTGGGACAATTCACACAAGGCCTCTCTTCATCTGATCCCTAAATAGGCTGAGCCTGTACCATGGCAACCAGACAACTGATAAACTAGACGCATAATAAATAATCGTGCTCATCATACAAGGATTTGTCCTGGGTGCGAATCGAATCCAGGACCTCCGGTTTAGCAGTGAGGGTCACTAACCACTAGACTGACTAGACCATCAAGCTAGTCGATTAGTCGCCTCACAAGAGTCGTAGTTGGTCTTCAATCTCATTTTCTAATTAGGTAAATACTGTCCAACTCTTATTGCACTACAAACATCGCGTAAGGGGACGTTACGTTTCCAGCCCTACTAGCCCAGGCGTTTGCGACTCGGAAACCTCAGCCTAAAACTACCACATTAAAAATGTACCCTTGAACTCATGTTATATCTTTGATCATCATAGCAACAACTCAATCTTAAGGTTAGATATACCATCTGATAAGTAATCCACTCAACTTTGAAGATAATAGCGATGTATAACGTGCTGGAGCTGTGTACTGGTCCATTTTATCTCCAAGATAAGGAAAAAGCCGTTTAAAGTTCAGATTGATGACGGATTACTGATCTATCTCAAGAACGTCGATAAAATATGCCAGGAAATAGTTTAAGACCTTCATGAACAAATAAATATACTGCGTGTATAAATCTGATTATCAGAAGGCTACCTGTCTGCTTAAGACCGTTCAGTAATCGTCATGGTTATAAAACATGATTCATGTGACTATAACATTATTTTCTTTAATTTTCTGTACTTAGTGGATAAATCGCATCAGGACAAAATGACTAAAAAAAAAGAAAGTCATGGTGTACATTGCTCCGAATCCAAACTAAGTAGCTAAACCACTAGTGTTCTGGAAATAGAGACAACGAAGCTATCACAAACACCCAAACCCGAGACAATGTAGAAAAGTGTTTTTTTACATTGGTCCGTCCGGTGATCGAACCAGGATCACAGAGCTGGCGACACCTTGAAAAACGGTGTGTACGCAACTCGACCACGAGGGTCGTCAAAATACAACATTCGACGTCTTTTTTCTTCAGAAATTATGAAGCCGTATGATTTACCGCTAAATTGAAGTTCCGTATTGACTTATCAGAAAATTATTAAAAATATTCTTGGCCTTCTAGATTTCTGCTAATATTACGGCCTAGTCATAAAGGTTTACTGCTACTATAAATCAAGCTATCATATATGTGTGAATCATTAATACCACATGTACTTAAATTTCCTGTGAGTTACGCAATCGTTGTTTGAACAAACAGTAAATGAGAATGAAAACAGATAAAGGTAATGTTTAACAATGAAAATATTATGAGAAAGTAAATTACAATGTGAGGTTGTGTAGTGTATAAATTCACAGCACTCATATTTAAATGGTGGATTTGTGCTGATATGTCTTTACAAAAACCGATTTTGTCTGAAAATCGGTCCATGGCGGTGAAAATAAACCTACTTCCTACCCGAGATAATGTAGAAATTGTTATTTTTCTACTTGAATCGAAACCGGGACCTCAGAGTTGACGATACCTTGAAAACCGCCTTCGGAAAAAAACCCCGGAAACCGTTTGGTGGGTCAGCTAGTTTCTCTATATAATATGAGACCTTTTCCAATGTTTATAGGCCTGTTTGTTGTGACTAACCCTATCAACACCAACCTTTAACTAATTTGATAGCGGCATAAGAACTAACAATGTCCGGCTTATTAATATATCACGATAGTGCCAATCGAAACACTGATTATGTAATAACAATCGTCTGGCTTGTATCAGTCGATTACATCTGGCTAGCGGACTATCATTCGCGATCAGGTAATAGATCTTAATCGCGTGGTGGACACGTGGCCATTGGAATGACCAGGGGCCTTACACACCAAGTCCTAGCAGTTTACGTGCGTGTAGGATTAAGAGAGGCGTTACCTCTTTTGACTTACTATAGTTTTAAGTAAAACATAAATCTGTTAAATGACCCAAAACATATACTAACACTACTCGGTGACTCTCTGATTTGGCGACTCGGGATTCTTGAACTATAATCTGCGTTGACCACGTTACGTTTTGTTTGGACTTAGAATTTGACAAAAATTGAATACCCCCCTACCACCCCAGGGTTATCCAAGACGGATGCTAGGTTGTTAAATACCAGAATGGTGAAATTTGGTAAAAATCACGAACTTCCTCCGTCCAGGAGAACTTTCGCTCTTTATTGCACCCCTAAATTCATGGATTTGCTTTCTACCGCGATAAAAATTCGTCTAAGCAGCAGTTCAAAATGTAGAGAGGTGAGGTCATTCTTCCATAGTACTGGTTTTCATTAAACGAGCTACCTAAATCCACTAAGGAAATTCCGACAAGGTAGTGAAGGTAGACACTTATCGCGTCAAAAAGTAGTCTCAGAATTTTCGCTATAGCTATCGTTTTCTCCCTTATTTTAACAATATCTCTCCGTCTGTTTAGCCTAAATCTATTTTACTAGGTGTGTTGATCATATAAACATTCATAGATTGTTTCTATTAGCGATCAAATCTTTCGTACATCAATGATAGTCTAGAAAATTATGTAAAAAAGAGGTAATTAATGTCTGTACACGTTTTCTGATACCTAATGGTACTTTTGTTTTTAAACGTTTGTCGATGATAACATCTAGGTAGATATTAGACGAATCGATCTGAATATACCTACTTGTTGGAAAGTGCCTATCATGATGTACTGATAAATAATGGTGTAGGGCTACCCCTGTGGAAATCTCCACTAGATTTGCACCAGATAGATTCTTGAAAATATGCTTCCGCTGTTTTTGACATAGCCTTCGACCTTCGCATTCAATGGTAGTTGAAAAAAACAGAATTCTAAGCACCTACTTAGAATATTTAAAAAGACACATATAACTTTGAAAAAGTCACGAAACAAATTATCAGAAAAAAACAATTATCATGACGGGTACTATGGGCGGTCTCATCTTATTGTCGTTCTCCAACAACCCTACAGTCTACTTTCGTCATATAGTCTACATCAGTGAAATATCAACCTTATTTTTCTCATACAAAAACTGAAAATAGTTTGTTTAGAATCAGCTACTGTAGCGATTGCAATTATTTTTACACGAAGTTAGATTTCATCAAAACGTAGATACGCGCCGTGAAATCACTTTACGCGAACAACAAGGCTAGGATAAAATTGATCAGCTTAACTTACCATCTTCAGTTTAAGTTGTTTGCAGGTTGTTTTGGTCAAAAATATTTACGAACCTATATTATCTTAATGGTATTTTTTACCAATATAATAATGTGTTACATGCAGCTGATGTCATCATACTGTGGCTAATCCATAATTTTTATCTTTGACATATCTCTTTATCTAACTAAACCTTTATAATGGTCATCTCCTTGACCTTCTGTATTCTCTTATCACAGTCACAGTCCAACGATCAGGCGCCTTGCAATAACCAAAAAAGTTATCATTTACTTCCAAATATTTTAACATTGTTTTTTTTTCTTTCACGAAAACATAACTTTGTCGCAAACTTATCTTTCATCATCGTGAGGTTGTACAGTTTAATTAAAATCTAACATTAACACCTTCCCTGTCCCATCAGAAGACACAATAGTTAAATAATGAAAATGTTCATATGTGACTCACGGGACAGTAAAAGGGTTAAAATCTATAACAATTAACTAACTCTTATCAAATACTTGATTATACTTTTAACATTATTACTTATTAAAATCATAATCAACCTTGGTCACTGTAATAACTTCCTCACTAACTCCTACCTAACTAACTTTTAAAATTACTTAACGTTAAGTGGTCGCAAGCTAAGTGCGATACAGCTCGTGAAACCCGGTCGAAATGTCAAGCCTTAAAAGGTAAATGCATGTGCGTTAATTCCCGTTACGTAATTTTATTATAATTCCCTCTCTTTGTCCATCAAAAATGTGTTCTAATACTTCTACCATTTACCAATCTACCATCTCTAACTAATCTTCTACTTCTCTTTCATTAATCTAATACTTATTCATTTCAGGGTCTAAGAATTGACTACAGTGGTGTGCCGACCGCCGAATTTGACGACCAAAAGGAAAAGCCCTGGCAACGGGTTAACTATACCTTGCACTACTAAGTCATTCACTCACTATTTCAAACTTCACTCACTCACTACTTCAAACTTCACTCACCCACTACTTCAAACTTCACTCACTCACTACTTCAACCTTCACTCACTACTTCAAACTTCACTTATTAATTTATTCAGTACTTCAAATTTCACTCATTCACAATTCGTTCTTCTTCTTCTACACTACTTCTGGTACAGTACGGATTGTCTAATTAGATGCGCCTGAAATGAGCCACAAGATATCGCTGTTTCTTTCTCACACATAGTTCATCTGTATCTCTTTTCATAGGTATGCGCCTAGTTGTCGCCCATACTGTACCTTTATCATATTATATTGCGATGCATGAATTTTGGCAAGATTATGTTTAGTCATTTGTTTACTTGTACGATATTTATTTAGAGTAATATTAATTACTATGAACTATATTTTAATTACCTATGTAATGACACCTTGCAGAGATTATACAGTCAGCATGATCGTATCAAGTGATTATTTTTAATTTAGAGTATCTTTACAGATTAAATTGTGATTGATTAAATCTATTTATTTTAAAAGTTTTATGCAAACCAAACAAAGGAACATTGGTTAGCAAGCTACTGCATTTTTATTTCATCTTTAGACCTGGGAAATGATTTAGATTGATGAGAGATTTGGTATTTTTTTTAATTTATGATTCCATATTACAGATGGAATCATAAATTAAAAAAAATACCATCTTCAATATTATTTAACAAATATTGCCAAAATTACCATCCAAACTGGAATTGATCCATCTGTGTCTATACTTCATGCTCTTAAAGTAGGACTTGCGATTGTGGAAGTGAGACGGTGAACTTCTCTGCGCGTAGCCCCATCTTGCTTACACAACGGGAATAGACCTGTAATATTTCATATTAAAAAAAACTAATTATTTCTAATGTTCATTATTCGTGCTCGTGTTCATCATTATTGCATTGTTATTCAGAAGAAGAATTAATACAAAATACTTCTTTATCGATCACTTCATGTAAAATTCTTCTTCATAATCATTGAAGCCCATAATCGTATATTTTCTGTATATAACACAATTTTTTTTTTTTTTTTTTTTTTTTTTTTTTTTTTTTTTTTTTAAAAAAAACGACGCCCGCACTAAGGAATTTAATCCTTGTGTCGCGGGGGTTTCACAAACATTCAAATCACATGCACAAAGAACACCCAGACTTGGAACAAGCATTTGTGGATCACACAAATGCTTGTCTCATGCGGGGATCGAACCCGCAACACGTCGCGCACAGTGGTAATTAGCGTGGTGACCTATACCACTCGGCTATCCGTGCAGTCACTATTGGTAGCTATATATTGCGGTCTTTTGAAATCTTTTGTGGTCTATAATATTTATACTATAGAAGATTACAAAAAAAGTAATATTTTAATAGAGATTAGTACTTAATAATCCTTATACTGGTTGTCTATCATGAAATGTAGTTGTCTGTATTGATGTTATTTATTCAAGAACTGTAGTAGGTAGGTTATTGTAGTGCATGTTAGATTTAAACTTGAATGTTTTTTTTTTACTGCAAAACTAAGTCAAACTTTAAACCATTTACTTTTCTAAAAACGTGGGTTTTGTACAAAACCGGCCGGTTGTCTTATGGCTAGGGCATCGAACTTGCAATCATGTGCACATTGCACTACCGTAAGAACCAACTCGTTACACAAGCATTTAGCTTACCACGAGGGGTTAACAAGAATGCTAGTAATGTGCGACTCACATTGCTAATAAGCTTTAAAAGAAAAGTTATCATATTTCATATACTTTAACTCTGCTTTTTCTTTGACTTTAATATTCAGCTGTTTCGACAGTGTTAGGTGTCCAAAATCAGATTAGCTTGGTTTTAGTAATCGCACCTTTTTGTTGTGTTAATATTTTGTTGATATCATCATGTATTATATTTTAGGTGGTCTACCAATTAAGTAGGAAAGGCAAGCATTTGTATGAGCCTGTGAAATCTGTAAGTTTTTTTTTACCAAATTTGTTTTTTTCTTGTGGATGTGCCGTTAAGGTCAGTGTGGTTTAAAGGTTCGTGTGTTCGTCTAAGTATATGTTAGTGGGTCTAGTAATTAAAAACAAAACAATGTTTGCTTTTTACATAATCACAAGTGGGTTTATGTACATATCGCATAGTTCTGGATAAACTAGCAAAATAATTATTTTGTAATAAGCTAAAATATATTAAAAATACAAAATTTTCTTAAGTCTAGATTCTAAATAGATTATTTTTGATTCGGCTTGAATCCAGTATTTGACATGGTGAGACCAGTTACTTGAGCAAAATTCTATTTTTGGGTATACTATATTCGGTAGGTTCGATTCAATTCAATTCTTTATTGCATACCATAATGTTACATAGGTGGTCATCTCGTGACTCGTGGGTATCAAAATATTATACAATTGAAATATGTTATAAAAAATAAATAATTTCTTAAAAAGTGATTATACAAACCTTCATTGATAATCCCGTCTACCGATTTTAATACTAATCCTATTATTTGATAATATTTACGTAGCAGACTAATATCTTCTTAAAATGATTTAATAATTCTTCATATTGCATACGGAGGAGCTTGAGTTCCAACGAAAAAATTTACAAAAACAATTAATAATCGTTATAAAATTTACAATCTTTGATTTCAATCAATTTTTTATCGAATCATCAAAATTTTGATCGGTTATAAATACGCCTTTCACATTATCGTGATATAATCTACGATTTAATAAATAAGGAAGTATGGTGTTGTGTATGTTATGCAGTGCTGTGTGGTGAGTGGTTTAAGATGGGTCGCAAACGCAGTAGCTCCACGCTGCCTTTAACTATAGATGAAAAGAAAAAAATAACTGAGCATAGATCTGTAAGTAAATAACCGCTATTATGAACTAAAAAAACTCAAATAAAATATTATTATGTATGGGGTTATAGCTTAGGAAAGGCAGGAAATTAGGAAAATGTGATGTGTTTTTTGTTGTGACTTTAAGTGCTTCAATGTAAGTCGGGGAAAATAGAAATAAACAGAATATTACTCGGAGAAAAATTTACAGGTGAATAGAAATAAATGAATTAACACCTTCCCTGTCCCGTCAGAAGACACAATAGTTAAACAATGGAAAAGTTCATATGTAACTCACGGGGCAGTGAAAGTGTTAATATTATTTATTTTTTTATTCGAGCACGTGTACGTTAAACAGGACAACTAGCTAAGTGAGATTTGTTTAGTAAAAATATATTAAAATGACATAAAATGTATGTAAATATATATTATTATTGTGAGCCAAACAATATTATGTTAAAGAATTAAATGATTTAATGACAGTTAATGTCCATAATAACTTTTGTTATTAACGAATTAATTGTGTTCTCATTAAACTGTTCAGTAAATATAATTATGCACTCTAAACTAATTAATTAGTTGGAACAAAATCTACGCGACGCGACTACTTCAATGAGCTACGAATGCTACGCGTACGACAGACTCTAAATTAATGTTGCTATAAGTAATAGGTAAAAAAAGATATATTTTTTACTAGGTATAGTTTATACTAAAATACCTAAGTATAGGCTATCGTAACAAAATATTAAAAAACTTGTCGGTTATATGATTTATTTTGAGGCCTGGACTGTCTCTGCAGAGCAAGGGCCTCTCTTACTTCCTTCCATGTTCCTCTCTCAAAGGCCAATTGGAGGCCACTCCTCGTTAAAGGCATTCAGTTCATCGGTCCATCTTCGCCGTCAGTTATATAATTTTCAATTGTTATTAATGTAGGTTATATACCTAGATCGAAGTATTTTAGGGTTGCGTCTTAATATTTTATTAAATAAATATACTTACAATAGGTTTATTAACAAGCAAAAAAGTATCTCCTCTTACTCCTCTTACTGGTGAGGGTTGGCAGTTATCTCCATATCGGTCTCATCTCTTTCGGTCAAGGTTTAACAGCTCCGCACTCCTGATTACCGTCTATTCTCAAATAATTTAACAACGACTTCTTCTATAATATTTAGTATACTTTTAAAAAGTTTTGTTTAAAGGATTTTTTTGTCAAAAGTTAACGTGTTTGTCCAAAACGGCCGATTTCAGCGCATATTTTTTATTTTATGCTGATGTTTTCGATATGTTTTTTTACTATATTTTTGTACAGTAAAGCAGTAAAAAAAAATTATTTAAAAAAAGAACAACTCCTGTATCCGTACGAAGACCAGATTTTTAAGATTTTAATTACAAAAGTATAGTTTTCAGACTTCCCTGTACTTGTAGTATATAACGTTATTAGGTTCTTGCCAAATTTCACATTTCTGGGTTAATATTACCGATACCGGATAAATTGTGATTCCATTGAGAGTGTTGAATTATACGTTTTTGCGGTATAAATGGCCAAATATTATTTTTATATTAACTTAGAAATCAGATTTAACACAGCATCAAGAGACTATAGATCTAAACGCATGGTTTTAATGTTGACTCAGGGTCAGACGGACGGACAGACAGACGGACAACTAAGTGATCCAAAAGGTTTAGTTTAAAGGAGGTTCCTTTTGAAGTAAAGAACCGTAAAAACTATGAATTACTTTAGGAACGTTTGTGGATTGTTATCATAAAATCAACGATATAATCGCTTATTATACTGTTTGTAATGTACAATAGATAATAGTACTGACTAATGCATGGTGCGAGGGAATGATCGAATATGTTTGCTAAGAAATTTAGACAATAATTCATTATTTTACTTTTTTCTATACAATGCTTTAAAAATTTAATTGTTTACGCTAATTATTTGTGAGAATAATGAATCATGATGTATTGTAGATATAATCTTTTATTGATGCAATAAAGTTATTGAGTATTGAGTATTGATTCAAAAAGTTGTCCTATTGTATAGGAATTTGCATTTCGATATTATGGATGAATAAAATGATGTTATCCTATCGTGCGATCAACATATCATCTCAAATATGGTAAATTATATGAAAGGAAAGCCTTGAAACAATTCATATACAGCCTCGAACTGAAGTCTCAGCCAGAGCTAGGTATCTTCAATGACATTTACGTGGTGACGGTTTTAAAACGTATTTTTTTTTCATTCAACCTTATCTGCACGGCATAAAGTAGTTATTGTGATACCAGACTTGTAATGAATGCATTTCTCTTGTCATTTTTGGACGGGTTTGAGGCACTGCCTGCATATTTGTTTTTTTTCTATATCAATGCAATGAAAACTCAGTCAAAATAAAGGAAATCTTAAAATTTGTACCTGAGGACCGAGGGCTGCTGAAGCTGCATTGAGAGTGCACAAAGATCCCGCAGCTCCGGCAAAAGGCAATGACGGGACCGGGGTGATTTTAGTCGGTGTATGTCCGACATATCCCCACGCCTTCCTCCAGATGTCATTAAAATATCCACTCTGTATCATCTATTATTCTTAGCTGAAATAATTAATAATTATTCTTGACTTAATATTCTTCAGTATAATCTTGTGTTATGTATTGTGTCGTCATTGTACAGTCACGAGCATAAATATGTATACACATAGCGAAATGTAAAACTTATTTAGCGAGAAGATTTTGTTGAATCTAAAAAATATATACATTATTTGAGAACTGTTATAATTTTATGTTGTTAAATGATTATAAGTTGAATTGATGGTGAGTTCCTGTTAAATTATTGTTTTACAATTTCACTATGTGACTGTACAGTGTGCTTTTTAGTAAGCCTATTTGTTGGAATCTTTAATATTTGCTTTCGATTTTTGTTTTTGATGTAGCTTTCGCATTGTTGTAAATACTGTATTTTCTTTAAAACAAATAAAAACACTTTTTGATTATTATGTAGGTAATTAGCAATCTACACAAAACAGGAAAAGTATTTTTTTATTCCAGACTTAAGTTTAAAGTTTTTTTAATGTATACTCAAAGCAGTTCCATCGCTCTATGAGAAGAGGCATTTATCCAGCTGTGGGATAACTAATACTGATCTACTGCTACTATGATCGACCCCTGATTTTAGTCACATGTTCTCTAAAACATGTTTTATATTGTAACATATTACTACTCCTCTCTTCATTGTCAATTAACAATAATTTCAGGTACCAAGCTCTTTGTTAATTGTCCTCCTTGGCGTCTACTTATTGCTGGGCTATTTGACGCAACTGGTGGAAGATGGAATGCCCAGTGTCGTTAACGAGGCCAGTGTGGCCAGAGATGTGAGTATTTTTAAATGTTTTTTTAATATTGCAACACTCAAATATGTTACAAGCTCTGCTCACACATAAAAGGTCTGCATAACGCTGTTCAGTTTCTTTGAGCAGAAAAAGTAGCCAGCAGGTAGGTTGGCAGGTAGAAAGTTGATCCTAGCTAACTCCTCGAGCAGTTCCTGTGGACCTACATTTCTTGACTGGTTTGATAACTACACCACAGCAACATTTAACTTTTATTCCAAAATGTGTTACACATATCCTAGCAATCATTATAATGTTTTTCCATGAACAGTCCTGTTAACTATATTTTTGCTAACCAAGAATAAATTTTTCGAAAAATAAATAAGAATAGAAAAAAAGGCATTAAATATTAACATCAAACAGGTCACCAGAACATCTCTATTATAAAAGCCCACGTCACTCACTGACTCACTGACTCACTGACTCACTGATTCTGGAACGCTCGCACACTATGATAATTTTTAAAGAAAGAACACATAACAAAGAGTTTATCATAAAAAAGTTTCAAAAACAATATTTTCGCGAAACGTCAATGACTGAAGAAAAGTATTAAGTTTTGTTATGATTCAATCAATGTATAATACTTTACGCGCGAGCGAAGCCGCGGGCAACAGCTAGTCTCTATTATAAAAGCCCACGTCACTCACTGACTCACTGACTCACTGACTCACTGATTCTGGAACGCTCGCACACTATGATAATTTTTAAAGAAAGAACACATAACAAAGAGTTTATCATAAAAAAGTTTCAAAAACAATATTTTCGCGAAACGTCAATGACTGAAGAAAAGTATTAAGTTTTGTTATGATTCAATCAATGTTTCCGGCAAGACGTTTCTATAATACTTTACGCGCGAGCGAAGCCGCGGGCAACAGCTAGTTTCACAAATAATGTTAGAAAAAAATTGTAACAAAAAAACTGTGTGTATGTATTAGTGTAAGTATACATACCTACACGAAATAAAACTTTATGACATCATTGTTCGAAAAAAGATCTATTATTTACATGTACTATTTATCAATGAAAATTAGTTAAATAAAGCTAAATTAGATAAAAAAAGACATGGATACAAATAAATATGGCGCGTTACGGAAAATGTGACATAAAAATAAAGATGGCGCATAACAGAAAACGTTACAATTTTAATATCTCCCATACGATGATAAGAAGGTTTTATTAAAAAAAAAAAGAGTTAATATGTGATGTTTACAACTTGTAAAACAGTCAAGAAAAAACTTTTCATTTAACACACGTCATCCACAGGATTCGGTCACGTTCAGTGAAGAGGTAGCCATGCGTCACCTCCTACGTATTGTTGGTGACCAGCCGCGAGTATCAGGCACTGAGTACCATCTCAACAAGACTCAGGACATGAAGGCCTTGCTCGATGAGGTAGCCTCTCACGCCAACCAGGTCGTGAGGACCGACTGGCAAATGGCTAGCGGTGAGTGGATATATTTAACTAGGTGAACCCCCTGGCTTCACATAGGTAGCTTAGTAATAAATGCCTGTAAAAACACTTATTTTTTTATTTTTTTTTTAAAAACGACGCCCGCACTAAGGAATTTAATCCTTGTGTCGCGGGGGTTTCACAAATATTCAAATCACATGCACAAAGAACACCCATTCTTAGAACAAGTATTTGTGGATCACACAAATGCTTGTCTCATGCGGGGATCGAACCCGCAGCACTTCGCGCACAGTGGTAATTAGCGTGGTGACCTATACCACTCGGCTATCCGTGCAGTCAAAACACTAATATAATAAAGGCGAAAGTTTGTGCGTATGTGTGTATGTCTGTTACCTCATCACGGTCAAACGGCAATTTTGGTAAATTTTGGTATGGAGGTAGCTGACACCCGGGTTTAACACATAGGCTACTTTCCCCGGAAAAACAAAAGTTATCTGCAAAACCGCCGGTAGCTAGTTATACATACCAACCTTCCTCTTCAATCACTCTATCTATTGCTGGAAACTGCATTAACATCCGTTTCGTAGTTAAGATATAAGCCTACAGACAGCAGCCCCGTACCCAAGTGACATTTCTACAAAGGTTTTCGCTGATCGAATCGTTCATATGAATGGAAGTGACAAGTGTACAGCACTCGCCAAACTTTATGGCCGCTCCGAACTCACACACAGGCTCTGCCTAGTTTGGGATGAGATGGCCGTGTGTCAGTTGTCCCAATATATTATTAGTTTAATACGAGGGCTTAACAAGAATACTGTGCGACCCACATCTTTAAAATCTTTGATGTTTTCAGGTGACTACTTCCACAATTCTTCGGCATCTTTCGTGAACATATACCAAAACGCGTCCAACATTATAGCACTATTGGAGGGAGAGAGTGGGTACCTTGCCAATGGTACTTTGGGGAGCACTATACTAGTCAACTGTCATTACGACTCCGTGCCTTATGTCTTAGGTGAGAAGGTTCAATTTTGATTAATTCATTTAATATGTTTAAAACTTGTATAGTATTTATATTTCTCTACAATTATACGAGAATAATGTTAGTGATTTCTGATGGTAAAGTAATTGTTTTAAAAGGATTTGTAGTTCCTGCAATTCAAGTTTATACTCATACTGTTGTCACTTTTTGCAGTCAGTAAATAGTTCTTTTTACATAGATATACATGAGAATGATAGCATTTGTGTCTGTGTGTATTTCCTCCACTGTACATTAAACTCCAATCCAAAACTAAGTATTTTTTGTCATCGTTTTTTTTTCTTTTTGACTTGTCTGAATTTTCTTAATTTCATTCACTTTGTATACAATATTTTTATTAAATTAAGACGCTTCAGATTCACATATGTTTTCTCTTTTAACGTAAACGTATGAATTATTAGGAGCATCAGATAACGCGGCGTTCTGTGCGATCATGGTGGAAACTCTCACGAAGCTCTCTCGGAGCAAACAGAAGCTGAAACATAACATAGTGTTCCTGTTCAACGGAGCTGAGGAGAATGGGCTACAGGTAAATAAGGCTGAATTTACATGAATAATTTACAAGTTAAAAATTCACTGTTCACTGGGATCCCTTAAGCGTAAACCCTAAAATTTTATGAGTTATAAGGGGATTTCTTCATAAAAAAAACTGTCAAACGACAATTTAATTCCTGGAATAAAAGTTATCCCTCTGTGCCTTGGAAAGGACGTTAAGCCGTTGGTCACAATTGTCATGGTTCCATTTTTGTAAGTAAACGTTCTGCAACCAGTCTTACTATGGGATACTGTATCTGATGTGCATGCGTCTCTATGTAATTCTTGCACCGCCATCTTGGCACAGGTCATTTCTTGTAGTAATAATCGAGCGTCCAGTTCAGTTGCTATCTTTTTATTGTCCGAGGCTAAAAATGAAAAGAGTGTTTTTTTTTAAGTATATTCGATTAATATTTAAATTGAAAACCTAGTTAAAAACTAACAATAAACTTAGTTTCTAGAAGGAGGACCCTGAAATAGGTTACCTAAGCCAAGAACATGCTCAAATTACATTTGATTAGAATTTTCCTTGTGTACGATTTGATAGTCAAAGTGACATTACTGGATTACTGAGTCTTATTCAATTGCTTCACCGATGTTTCGTCGTCAAATGGTGGTTTTATTTGGTAGCTGACCGATCAATAACTATTAAAATGGGTTGTGAAGGATGGTATTCAGCTAAATAGCTAGCTTGGGAAAAGGCTAGGTGGATGATGGTATATGACGATATTATTTGCTACGAGTCAATTTTCTATGAATGAACTATATATCGACTCGGGGCAGGAAATAGATAAAATAATCATTAAGATTATCCAAACTAAACACTATTAATCTTGCGATTACAAAACCGTATAAACTTTGTATTATTGGTATTAAGTACAAATATTTTTCATTGATACTATGGATTTGGAAGGAGTAAGCAATCAATTTGTTTATTTATGAACGAGAGTGTTAATAGGATCAATAAATCGATCAATCAATGATAAGCATTTTCGTCAGTTTCACTTTCTTTAAATTAATAATCCGCAATAAGCAAGCTTGGAGATAATGCATTCTATTTTTATTAATTAATTATATGCATGTGCAGTAATGGGATTAACAAAAATTCAGTTTTTTAAAGCACAAACTTTGAACTGTTGCATTGGCGCTACCTTCCATACTGTTCAAATTAATGATGATTTTTCTTTAACTTTACTAATATTATAAATGCAAACGTAATTCGGTCTGTGTGTTACGTAATCTGCACGCCTAAACTACTGAACCGATTTAAATGAAATTTGTTACAGAGATATTCTAGAGCCTGACAAAGGACATAAGTTACTTTTTGCCGCGACAACCGACACCCACGCGAGCTACAGCTAGTATTAATATAATCCTCATTATCGTAGCACTTGTTTATGAATATGATTATGATCCATATAGACGACCTCCGTGGTCGAGTGGCGTACACACCGGTTTTCAAGGTGTCGCCAGCTCTGAGGTCCCGGGTTCGATCCCCGGACGGGTCAATGTAGAAAAATTATTTTCTACATTGTCTCGGGTCTGGGTGTTTGTGGTACCTTCGTTGTCTCTGATTACATAACACAAGTGCTTTAGCTACTTACTTTGGATTCGGAGCAATGTATGTGATGTTGTCCACATTTATGTGATGTTGTCCACATTTATCCATTCTTCTTTTCGTGTCCTCCTCAAATTCTTTTGACGGGCCTGTTGGTCTAGTGGTTAGTGACCCTGACTGCTAAGCCGGAGGTCGTGGGTTCGATTCCCACCCAGGACAAATCTTTGTGTGATGAGCACGATCATTTGTTCTGTGTCTGGGTGTTATTTATCTATAATATGTATGTATTTAGAAATATATAAGTATGTTTATCAGTTGTCTGGTTACCATAGTACAGGCTCTGCCTAGTTTGGGATCAGATGACCGTGTGTGAGATTGTCCCAAGATATTTATTTATTTATTTATTTATTCTGTCTGACCGAAAAGTTGCCACCTGGATGGCACAGTTGTTGGCTTCCATTACGTTCTGGATAGTGCAGGTATGCGCCATATGATAATTATGGTGATGATCATGTTTTGTGATGATGATGATCTCTTGCAGGCAAGTCACGCCTTCCTCCAGCACCCGTGGGCGGAAGGAGTGACTGCGGTCGTCAATTTGGATGCCGCCGGGATGAACGGGAAACCTACCATATTCCAGGTACGTGGTCTAAATAAGGATTGTTCACGAGCCTGCATCGCTGCTGTGCTGTGATTGGCCGGCGCATGCGCATGCGCATGCGCGAAGTTATTATGAGAACACACGAGTACACAACGAGCAGGCAAATTACCTCAGCTAATATCTACGTTGGGGAGTCAGAGCCTTTAGGAGATATATCTGTATATCGTCACTGTAGAATGATAACCTCGTATGTTATAATTTTTTTTTTTATGCAATTTGTATGTAATTTAATTATAATATTTCTGTAAAAATTGTATGAGAACCACGATGTTTTACAAAAATAAAAATAAATGCCTACAGCGACGACATGTAAAATTTTCTTGTCACAGTGTTTGTAACTAAACTCCTCCGAAACGGCTTGATCGCTTTTCATGAAAGTTTTCGATCAATAAGTGGTTCACCGGAATACAGCAATACTACGAATTTCCGAGTCAGCTAGTTCTTCTATAGTACCATAGCATATTGTCGTGTGTCAGGCGACGGACCCGCGAGTGCTGCGTGCGTACCGGCGCTCCGTGGGCAACCCTAACGCGCAGGGCCTGGCCGAGTTCCTGTTCTCCTCCGGCCTCATACCCTCCGACACCGACTTCCGCATATGGAGGGAGTTCGGGAACATACAAGGTTAGAAAAAAAAAATCATGCCAACCCTGCCTCATAAATATGTAGGTGACTGACTATACCATCCACACGTCTGGTATAGTATATATATATACACCAAAAATCATACATGTAAGTACTGTATTGTAATGTAGGTAATAAAAAATATTTTTCTTTAGATAATGATTTTTTTTTTTTCGAAATAACGAGTATCTACAGACACAGCGAATTTAAGTTTATTTATTTTATCACCCTTACAGCTATCAATATCTTTATTACTTATGGCAACTAATTTCGCCAACTTGTTACGTCACTCGCCCCCACTCCCGAACGCACGTTAAATTTGTAAAATTTATTTAATTGAAAAAGAAAAAAACTTATTTGATATTTTAAGGTAATGTTTACTTTTCCATCTATTATTCCTCTTCGAGAAGTCTTAAGATTCTTCTGTTGTGTGCAGAGGAATCTTAAATGTGTGTATCTGTTGTCAGGTATCGACATAGCGTTCGTGAAGTGGGCGCATGTGTACCACACTCGCAACGACAAGCCCTCCCTCATCCTCCCGGGAGTGCTGCAGAACGCCGGCAACATGTTGCTGGCGCTGTGTGCCGAGCTCGCCAACACTGACGACATGGACACCAAGGTATGCAGGGTAGCAAGCTCTTCATAAGTCGTGGTGAGATTTTCGTGCTCATGGTTGTCCCACGCACCTGTGTGTGAGGGCAACCATGTTCACGAAACATTGTGGTACTTGTTAGTGGGTTCGAACCCACTACAGGAAGTACCAATGTGACTTTATACATTAATTCTAAGACATCATTGACAATCGTGAGGAAACCTGGATTCCAAAAATTGCAATCTGAAATCACAATCCTGCAGTGAGTGTTGTGGTCAATGCTCGTTCCTTCTCTATATGAGAAGTGGCCTGTGCCCAGCAATGACTTTTAGAGGCCGGTGTTATTATAAGTTGTAGATGGAAGTTACACCATTTTAAAGGTTATATTTTGGACCCTAAATGACACCACAATCGTCGTCAAATTTATTGCAATTAATATGTAAAGAAACATATTTGTCTAATATTTTTTATTTTCAATTGCCAATAGTCAAACACGGTCATATTCTACAGAAAAACTTTTTTTATTGTTTAGTAGCAAAGTGTGTTGCACATTACTCATATTCTTGTTAACACCTCGCTCTAAGCTTAATGCTTGTTATGAGTTTGTTCACGTTGGTAGTGCAATAGGTAGGTTTTGAATCGACAACCAAATGAACGTAAATCCAAGGCCTAGTCATTAGGCTACCTCCGTTTAACTTTAAGCCTAGCAGATTTAAAAGCTTGTGTTAAAAAAAAAAAAAATTTTCATCATACAACCACTATTGACTGTCGGTTGCCCCGACAACCATTACAACTTTTGCAGTCAACTTCACAGCAACCGTCAAACGTAGTTATTCCTCTCCGGAAAAATTGTCCAGCTATGCAGCTTCTTTACGCTCAGCTTTTGTCGTACAGGTGGAATCGACTCCCGAAGTATACTACGACTTTCTGAACGTGTTGCTGGTGACGTACTCGTTCCCGGCCTCGTACGCCGTGGACGTGTGTATTGCGGTGTTTGGGCTCGCCAGCGTGGCCTACTACGTCTGGCTGCTCGGAGCTAGTAAGTTATCACATGTTATATGTAAAATCCAAAGACAGAAAATGCTGCCTCTAAATCAATACGAGCTATGTGCTACAAAAATACACTAAATCCCTGAGTTTTTTAGGGTTAATTATTTATTTATATTTCGATTTTCAAAATCCAAGAGATTCATACCGTTTGAGTATAAACCACATAAGGATACCTGCTTGCAAGCTGATATCCCTGTGGTTTATTTGAAATGTTTGAAATTATTTTTTCGGCAACCGATTCCCAACACAGTCTTCGGTTACCGAAAAAAACATTTTTAAGCGGAAAATTAAAATGGTGACTGATACTATGTTCTGCATTTGCTAACTTTATCCTTATTACTTTTTAGACAAACTATATGTAATTAAATCTTCACAGGAAAGTCGACGATATTGAAGCTGTTATACACGGCGGGTGGACGACTGGCGGCAATGGTGGCCGGAATACTTGTTGTGGCTATTCTAGTACCATTGATGGTAGCTACTACTATACAAATGCGGTCAGTACATACTACTCGAGAAATTATTACGAATATTGAATAGTCTTAATTGGTTGCCGTTGAGCAAATTGACTTTCAGTGTTCAGGATCTGTGTTTGTGGCAACCAGTTCTAATGTACGCTTTACGCTTAAAAAATTAATTATTCAATAAAAAAATTGTGAGTCAACCGTCAAATCAATCTCAAGCATTGTGATTGGTTGTTATTGTGTTTTGGTCAACCAATGACAGTCGTTATTGGTTGACGGCCAATTTAAAACCGGGGTAGTGGTTTTATGTCGATCAATTGTTCGATTCAAACCAAACAAAATTGCTAAAAGTTACCCTGATATTTTTTCAATTATTCTTACTAATCTCTCTTACTAAGATATTATATAGCTTGTGTTACGAGTGGGTTCACATCGACAGTGCAATGGGTGGGTTTCGAACCGGCAACCACAATATCGCAAGCCTTCAATTTTCAACAATTTGGCTGTCGACGACATCGAATATTTTGTTTTATCCGACAATTTTTTCCATGTTTTTACATTTGTCCTTAGCTACTTGAGCCAGCCGTGGCTGGTAGTGCCCTTATACTGGGTGCCGTACCTCATAGGTGCAGTGGCGGCGGCTCAGGGGTTCGATGCCTGGACGCTCAAGCGGGTGAGCACCTCTCACTTACAGCCGCCCATTGTCAATGTACTGCAGCTTAACTCGGTACGAACCATCCATCAACATTATTATTATTTTTATCTCATCTTTCTTGCCTTCTCCTGTTATTAACAATTGGGTATTTGTCATTTTTTAACACGCTTTTATTAGGTCGACCTGTATGTATGTAACTATGTAGTCAAATCTAAGAAAACTAATTTAACCACCTTTTTAAGATCGTAGCGTTATGAAAATTGGCAGTTGCATGTGATTTTGATGACAATACAATAATATGGTACTGTCGAGCTGATCTGATGATAGAGCCGGAAGATATGAACTGGAACTTCATGAAGGATGATCGTATCATAGCCGTGTATGGACTTGTTAGAAAGGTCTTTTAATGAACTTTGACCACGATTAAGTAAAGCGTGTTTTTTAGTGTTTTTTAAACTATTAATTTATTTTTAATTATCAAAAATATACAAAAAACTTTGTCGACCTCCTAAAACGGCTTTCATATTGAATTGAGATAAGCATTCCAATATTGCTAATTAGACGGAAAAAATGTGAGTTCAAATTTCAATATCCATACTTTTCTGGAGCTGCTGTACAAGTCGTCGTTTTGCTACAAGAGATAGAAACCGTGTCATCAACTAACATTAAAAGCTTTAAACTTATATATTCGTATATAAATTTATAGTGATTTTTCGCAGTTGAGTTTAAAATTTACGACTATTTTTAGAAAAAAATAATGATAAATCAACATATCGATACAAGTCAAGTACCCAATTCGTTAGTCGGCACAAAATGTTTTTCCTTTCATCCTACCCAGTCATTCTGTCACAACTTATTCTTTCATATTAATTTTTCATTTATTTAACAAAAATCCAAAATATTGGAAAATGTTCGTCAACTCGCAATGAGCAAGCGTGGTGATCAAGGCTCGTTCCTCTCTTATATGAGAAGATGTCTGTACCCAGCAGTGGGACATTTACAGCCAGCCTATAAATGTCCCACTGCTGGGCCTTATTCACTACGTCCAAACGGGAAACGTGCTGTTACGTGTAGGGTTAAGAGAGGCTTTATCTATTTCGCCTAAAACGTATATACTAACAATAGTGACACTCAAAATACAAAAAAGATTTGAAGACCCTGAATTCGTGAACTAAATTTTGCGTCGTGCCACGTCATGTTTTGTTTGGACTTAGAGAATAACCCCCCTGGTATTATTGTTTAATAATTTTACAAGCATCGATCCATCGTTTTGACCTAAATTTGTCACTCTCAGAAATCATTATAGAAGTATAAAAATGCTTTTTATGTAACATCATGGCTTGATTTATTTTATATTATAGCGACCCATAAATGCAAGCTTATAGCTGATGCAAACGAAACTAAACGTCTTGACCAGGGCTGCCAGATCGTATATTTGGATACAAAATCTGTATAATCGGACTGTTCATTGTATCTCATATGTATAGGCGGTCCTTTAGTATAATTGGATACAAAAAAGATAAGTCTCCCCTAGGGTCGCAAAACACTACTCTAGGATCTAGGGAGTCTAGGATGAACTTATCATTATACATGAGAGATGGTCTCCATCCCTGATGGGGATTTACTCACCAACTTGATAATTCTTATGTTATCTCATTTTATTTATAAATGAACAATAAACATAGTTTAATGATCTAACGAAACGGCAGTGCCACAACTTATGTGACTTGGTGACAGCGTTGCTGTTGTTGAATTTATTGTTTCAAGTTTTCAACTCAATAGAATTTTCGTGTTTTATTGCCCTCGCCTAAGTAGGTAATTTTTTATTTTTTTTAATCATTTTATTTCCAGTTTTGGCCGCTTCCAGGTCAGTTAATTTTGTTTGTAGCACTATAAATAGGTTTTAGCAGTGTTTTTGTATGATATGCAAAAAAAATAGGTATAAAAATAATTGTGTATAATGCAACTGAATTTTGTATAATTTTGTTTACTGAGCCGTATAAACGAAATTAATATACTGGCAGCCCTGGTCTTGACACAGCTCTTTTCCACGCAGCGGTGTGACGTCATAGTGCTATTTTGAAACTGTGTTGTTATGTCATAGCGCTATTTTGAAACAGCGTTTTTATGTCATAGTGCTATTTTGAAACAGCGTAGTTACGTCATAGCTCTATTTTGAAACAGCGTTGTTACATCATAGCGCTATTTTGAAACAACGTAGTTGCGTCATAGCGCTATTTTGAAACAGCGTTGTACGTCATAGCGCTGTTTTGACACATAGTTGTAGCTGTTTCGAAGCAAAGTTTTTACATCAAAGCTATTTTCTGATTAACTATTACGATGCAGCGTTGTTTTGTCGCTACACGCCGACTGCATCAGCTTTAACTCTTCTCATCACTTCAATAACCATGGCCTGTGTGTAGAACGGGCTGAGCCGCTCGATGCGCACGCTGCAGGCGCTGGCGGCCACCCGCCTGCTGGTGTCGGCGAGCGTGCTGCTGCTGGCGTGCGCGCCCGCGCTCACCACGCTGCGCTACCTGCTGTCCGCGCCGCTGTTCCTCACCGCCGCCACCTCGCTGCTGTCCATCACCATAGTGCGATATGTCACGCTGCAAGGTTACTGTTATACCATTTTATATAATGTATATGTGTAGGTGAGGCTCGTCACTAAGTGTAAGAAGCAATTTTTGACCGATATTAGAGGTTAAGTTGCGCTCGCCGCGGTGAGACCGTTGATTGGTGACCATAAAGACACTCTGTGCCTCGAGTAGCACGTTAAAAGTTGATCTCGTTGTAATTGTATGTAATTATTTGGCATTATTTATTGCAGGCTGGCAGCACCTTCTCTTAGAGGTTGTCCTATCTATACCAGCGGTGATGTTCATGTGTTCGCTGGCTCTTAGACTAAATGCGCAGATGTTGCCTATCATGGGGCGCTCGGCTGGAAACACACCCGACTATACTATAGCCATGCTCAACGTGGGCCTAGCTATACTGGTCTCCTCCACTGTGGTAAGTTATACAATCCTGTCCTTATTATCACTAGCTCTTAGACTATACTGTAGCCATGCATAATATAAGCCCAGGAATTCTCAGCTCAGGAGTTATAAGTGTATTTTATTTATGTTATTACTAGCTCTTAGACTATACTGTAGCAATGTTCAATGTAGGTTCAGAAATACTCGTCTGCTCCGCTGTTATGTGTTATAAGTGCATTTTATTTAACTTATTACTAGCTCTTAGACTTTACTGTAGCCATACTCAATGAGGCCCTAGCTATACTCGTCACTTTCACTGTTGTAATACGCGTGTTCTGTTCATGTTATCACTAGCCCTTAAACTAGACGTGCAATTGAGCTGTAATTTTAACCATACAATATAATCGTACTATCAAGTTGGCCTGATGACGGAGTCAGAAGAACTCTACAAGGAAAATGACGCAATCCCATCGCGTTTGGACTAGTTTTATTCGTCTCGACAATTACTTTTTTCTAGATAATTTCAAGGGCACATATAAAATCTCGTGTTGGTTACAGTCGGGCATCGAGCTCCTGTTCTCTAGGAAGCGTCTCTGGATAATACTGAGCGCTGTAGGCGCCGTCTGCCTCGTCTTGATGTTCATCCCCTTCAACCCCTATGAGGAGGAGGGGATATCGCTACAGAGGCATTACTGGTTTGTAAGTATATTTAGGATATTATTATTGTTATTTGTTTCCATATAACACAGCCTGAAATTATATTAAAAAAAAATTGACATATTTTCGAAGTAACGAATATCTACTTAAATAGAGCGAATTTAAGTTAAGAAGTGGAGGCTCGTCACTCTATTTGTAACTTCTATTTTCGCCAACTTCTGACGTCACAAGCCCCCCACTCCTGAACTTTAACGCGCCTTGTCAAATACTGTTTTGAAAGAAAAATTTGTCTATTAATTCGTATTATCTTACATACAGACTAAATACATTTTTACTTTTCATACCTCGTCTGAATCCTTTTTATTGCATATGCTATCAACATTTTGTTCTTATCCCCGAATACTGAACCCAAATTAACTTTGAGATGTTCTTAAATGTCTACCTGTCGCTACATCACACCAAGTGACAGAGACAGCATGCGACTTAACGTCGGCTTCAAACTGATTGTTTCTGTATTCTCTTTTATTATCTCTTTAAAAAAAACGACGCCCGCACTAAGGAATTTAATCCTTGTGTCGCGGGGGTTTCACAAACATTCAAATCCCATGCACAAAGAACACCCAGACTTGAAACAAGCATTTGTGGATCACACAAATGCTTGTCCCATGTGGGGGATCGAGCCCGCAGCACGTCGCGTACAGTGGTAATTAGCGTGACCTATACCACTCGGCTATCCGTGCAGTCAATATTCGGCCATTATTGTACAAAGACGACCTCCGTGGTCGAGTGGCGTACACACCGGTTTTAAGGTGTCGTCAGCTCTGAGGTCCCGGGTTCAATCCTCGGACGGGTCAATGTAGAAAAACACTTTTCTACATTGCCTTGGGTCTGGGTGTTTGTGGTACCTTCGTTGTATCTGGATTCCATAACACAAGTGCTTTAGCTACTTACTTTGGATTCGGAGCAATGTATGTGATGTTGTCCACATTTATTATTATTTATTACTAGCAGTGCCCTGCGGTTTCACTCGCGAAAGTTGTCCACATTCCCGTAAACATGATTTCTTTTATTAAGCTTTCCACTGTTTTTAGTATTTATTCTGCTATTCGGGATAGAGACGAATCAACAAATCAAGGATCACGAAAATCGGTCCACCCGTTCTCCAGTTATAAGTGTTGTAACAAACCCGACTTTGTTTTATATATAAAGATTAAATATTTATTGTGTCCGCAGCACACGGAAATCGTGTCGTACGACATCAACGGCAACGTAACGTCTCGCACGTCCGGCATCGTGGTGACCAAGCTGGACCCGTACAGCACGGAGCGCGTGTTGCCGGCGCTGGCGGCCGCCGGCGTCAACGTCGACGTCAGGACCGACTTTGACAAGGACTGCGAGGAACTCGTCCACTGTGGTCTACCGTTATTCAGGACCAGTTTTGCTAGACACCTGTAAGTATTTTGACTAGATTTCGTTCTGCTGGCTTCGGTTTTGGCAAAGGCTATCACGGCTCCTATTAAGAACAAATTGTTTAGTCCGCGATAAGTCTGAGAGAAAATAGTTCATTCTAGACTACTGCTGTTTAGTTTTGATAGATAAAGCGCCTAAGCGCAAATTTATCCAAATCCATATGTGATGTTGTCCACATTTATTTATAACGTATGCAATTAGCTTACCGCAAGGGTTTAGCAAGACTACTTGTAATGTGTGAACCACATTGCTTGGAAACTTAAAAAAAACAGTTATCTCGGGAGTTAATAAGATGATAATATGTGAAGCTACAATATACCTACATCAAATAAAAATCAACTTTTCATACAAAGTGACAGGTCACGTGACTTTATCGCGTTGCATAATTTTAATAAAATTACGTCACGGGAATTAACGCGAACTCATGCATTTACCTTTTAAGGCTTGACGTTTCGGCCGGGTTACACTGGCCGAAACGTACACGTGACGACGGTGACGTAATTTTATTAAAAAACGAGACTTATGTTTGTGTGAAAAGTTGATTTTCAATTTTAAGATTTCAACCTGTGTTCCTTTGGAAAAGTTGTTCAGTTTTGTGCACCTGATTACCTTGTAGAATATACGTACTCCATTAAATGAATCCTGTGTAATGTATGATCAGCAAGAAGTCGTTGTTCCTGTACTCGGGCCCGCCGGCCCAGTTCTCCCCGCCCGCGGCCTTCACGATGCTCTCCCGCAGCTGCGCCGCCGACACCTGCAACTACAGCTTCGCGCTCACCGGTATGACACTAACTTATATTTGTCGTGGATAACGATATCATTTTCAATAAAAGTCACTCAATTGATTACTGTAGTAGGGGGGCAAACGCCGTAACGTCATTTTGTTTTTTTAAATGACGGTACGTGGACAGAGTCGTGTTGGAAAGTGCGGAGCGTAAAGTTAGCAGTTCACTTTGAGATACGAGTCGAGGCACTGGTCTAATATGAAACTGTCGGTTTGCCTAGCGTAATTAGTACCTAGTTATACTGTGTAGTGATAAAGTGCTCTTTGAATTGTGTATTGCGTTAGTGATTAAAAAAGTGAGGTTATAATTACACGTGGTGTTATTATTTTTACAAACGTTTATAAAATGGACCCTGTACCACCGAATCCTCGTGACGACAGCTCTATCGCTCAGCCATCGCTGCCGCCGTCATCAGAAGTGGGATCTGAATCTCACTGGCGTCCTATGTTTGAGCTTCAGCAGAGGAATATGATGCAGTTGATCGAGGCTATCAAAACCCCAGCCTTGTCATCCAAGATAGCTCTGCCGGAGATTAATCCAGAGCAACCGGATTCTGATTCATGTGCTTGGTGCGCTACAGTTGACATCTGCATGGATGACCAGCACCGGCACCGAGCGACGCGTCGATAGCTGCCAGGTGGCACGTGTTTGTGGTCAATTTGAACTATCCGGTGAGTCGTACTATTTTTATTTCGATTCCGGTGCCGAATGCTCTCTTGTCAAACAATCTGTTAGCAGTAGTTTTAATGGTGAACGTACATACATACGCAATTAATGATGTAGATACAGATATTCTAAACAAAGATTCTCTTTTAACTTTGCTCAAAAAACTCGTATCATAACTGGTGAACTAAAATCAGACTTCAAGATCCGAACCGCACTGTATCGTAGGCCTTACATGCTTAGTCCAGACGAAAGGCAGGTAGTCCGTTCTAAGGTTAGGGAATTGATGGATGCTAATATCATTCGCCCTAGTTAGTCTCCATTTGCAAGTCCAATTTTACTTGTAAAGAAGCGTGACGGTTCTGATCGTATGGTGGTAGATTACCGCGAGTTGAACTCCAATACTGTACCTGATAGGTTCCCGTTACCTCTTATAGCAGATCAAGTGGCTAGGTTATCTGGTGCGAACTTGTACACGTGTTTGGACTGTGCTAGCGGTTTTAATCAAATTCCAATCCGAGATCTTGATAGTATTGAACGTACAGCCTTCGTTGCTCCCGAAGGGCGGTTCGAGTACCTCGCCATGCCTTTCGGACTACGGAACGCGCCTAGTGTATTTCAAAGAACGGTATCTAATGCTTTAGGTGATTTGATCTTTTCGTATGTGGTACTGTACTTGGATGATATTTTGATACCATCAGGTTCTGAGGAGCAGGGTCTCTTTAGGCTGTGTGAAGTGTTAGAAGCCCTAACTAAAGCCGGATTTTCTTGAAACGATTTCTAAGTGTACCTTCCTGAAGCGTCGAATTTTTAGGCTATGATATTACTGCTGGTGAGCTTAGACCTAACCCCAGAAAGATAGAAGCTTTGACTAAATTACTTCCACATGAGAGCATTCATCAGCTTCGATAGTTTATTGACCTTGCCTCGTATTTTCGGAAGTTTCTTAACAACTTTTCTCAATTTATGACCCCTTTATTTTTGCTGACTACCGCTAAGGAATTCACGTGGAAACCAGAGCATGAGCAGATAGACAGCAGATAATTTCGGCTTTGACGACTAAACCGGTGTTGACTATTTTTAATCCTGAACTTCCAACTGAATTACATACCGACGCTGGGGCAATTGGTTATGGTGCTCTTTTATTCCAGAAGGTAGACAGTGAGCTTTTAGTAGTTGAGTACCTTAGTAAACGAACCACGAAAGCAGAGTCTAAATACCACTCTTATGAGTTGGAAACTCTAGCTGTGGTAAACGCGGTGAAGCACTTTAGGCATTATTTGCAGGGTAGGCATTTTGTAGTTTTCACTGATTGTAATTCGTTCAAGGCTTCACGTAACAAAGTTGACATTACTCCTTGTGTACATCGATGGTGGGCCTTTTTGCAAGCTTTTGATTTTCAAATCAATTATCGTGAGGGACGTCGTATGGCTCATGTTGATTTCTTTTCCCGAAATGCTTTACCATCTTCAGATACCGTAAGTGTCTCAAAGGTTGAACAAAAGCGTGTTGATCTCGCTACCTTATCAGAAAATTGGCTTTTGGCAGAACAGTTGCGTGATCAAGAGATTCAGTCCATTGTAACTAAACTTAACAATAGTCAATTACCGTCTGATGTTGCTAACACCTACGAAATGCGCTTAGGTGTCCTACATCGCAGGGTGCAGAGAAAGAATCGTACTTGTTGTCTCCTGAATTATTGCAGACCAGGGTAGATGCTTCGCGAGTAAAGAATTTAAAGATTTTTGTGAGTCTCAAGTCGTGAGGCCAAGTAACCAAGTTGAAAGGACGATGAGTACTTTAAAAAGTATGCTTACGGCCGTAGAAACGTCTGACAGGTCTTGGCAAGAAGCACTAGGGGACGTTCAACTAGCCTTAAACTCCTCTGTCCATTGCGTAACAGGGGCGAGTCCACTTGAGCTTTTGATAGGACGTGTAGCTAGACCATTAAATCTTTTAACTTTAGACAATTCAGAATGCGAGGTTGATATTAATAAGACAAGAGAGCTAGCGGTAACGATTATGGTAAAGAGTGCTAATTATGAAAAATCTAGATTTGATAGGAGTAAAGCTAAATTAGTTAAATTTGATGTTGGTGATTTGGTTTTAATTCAAAATGAAGAAAGAAATCAAACTAAGTTGGACCCAAAATACAAGGGACCATTAAAAATTGTAGAGTTGCTTGATGGTGATCGTTACCTATTGAAATCTTTGACTGGAAATCGAACGTATAAGTACGCCCATGATCGCATACGAAGGATTCCTCTAAGTGATGTACCAGTTGAGTTAGATTTGCTTGATGTAGAAGATGGTGAGGAGGATGCCTCAACCAGCAAATAGAACACATACGATAGCTAGGTCGCACTGCACGCACTAGTCTGTAGTCGTAACTGCAACCCACTTGTGAGTTGTTCAGAGGGCGATGGGCAGCTAGTGGTGTGGCGGGGACCCGGGTCTCGGAGGAGACTATTGTGTGGTCATGGATTGACCTGGGAGTCTGGGACTCTAGATGAAGTGTTGGTCGTGTCACATGAGGTGACGACGATATGGGTGACAATATAGAATGTCACTAGCTGCTGGGGCAGCTGGGCTATTGATGTATGTGATCTTTTGCGTTGATGATGTGATAAATTGAGATACGATAATTATGAGGCTTAGAGGAACCTTTCGTGTTTAGCTTAGTTAGACAATTCAGAAGTTTATTTGGTTATAAAAAAAACGTACTTGTGGTTGTTGTAATGGTCAGGTTGGCCGAGTGTACGCGGATGCTTTAAGTTGGTTATTTTGTTACAGATACTGGAATACACGAGGACGTGTAACATGTCAGGCTGGCCGTGTCGTGGATAACGATATCATTTTCAATAAAAGTCACTCAATTGATTACTGTAGTAGGGGGGCAAACGCCGTAACGTCATTTTGTTTTTTTAAATGACGGTACGTGGACAGAGTCGTGTTGGAAAGTGCGGAGCGTAAAGTTAGCAGTTCACTTTGAGATACGAGTCGAGGCACTGGTCTAATATGAAACTGTCGGTTTGCCTAGCGTAATTAGTACCTAGTTATACTGTGTAGTGATAAAGTGCTCTTTGAATTGTGTATTGCGTTAGTGATTAAAAAAGTGAGGTTATAATTACACGTGGTGTTATTATTTTTACAAACGTTTATAAAATGGACCCTGTACCACCGAATCCTCGTGACGACAGCTCTATCGCTCAGCCATCGCTGCCGCCGTCATATTTATACCTAGTTGTGGCACACGGTTTCACTCGTGTTAATAGGTTTCGTTCTCTTAAAACATGTCTATTATATTCATTTTCAGATTTTTTTCTGAACTTGTCCAAACAAAACGAACACATAAAAAATACCAAATATTGACAGAAATTCAGTCATGAGGACACTATTAAAGTTAATTACTTTTTATTAGCATTAACAATAATTTGTAAAAGACTTCAATTGAGTAATAAGTATCCAAAATACTGACCAAAAAATCATTTCATTCTATTCATTAGAAGTAGCGTTTTTTAATATTCATTGGTCGTGTAAAACATACAGCGTGTAACAAAAACTCTGTCCGATCCTCAAGAGTATTATTCGGTATCGTACTGCGACCACATATACGTAGCCATCAAAATGGATTGGAGATTATTATGTTTCCCCAATAAAAACCCCAGCAACACTGACCGCTCCTCAAAGTTCTCGTAATTACTACCTTCCATTTTTGTGTCAAAGGAGCCGCCTATGCGAGACGGTTCATGAACTGTACCACGAATACGCCTTTATTGGATCGGACAGGGGTTTTCTTACATATTGTATACTAAACTTATAAATTAATTAAAATAAGGTGTGTTGTTGTCGTCCGCAGGCGGCCAGCACAACCTGGTGTCGCTGTGTCCGCAGCACAACGTGTCGCTGTCGCGCTGGTCGCTGCGCGCGGCGCCGGCGCCTGCGCACGCGCAGCGCGGCCGGCCCGTGTTCGTGCTCTACCACTCCGCCGCCACGCTCGCCCGCCTGCCCGTGCGCATGCTGCTCGATGTTACCTTCACTGTGAGTGCCTTACGTACTCTCCTTCTAACTCATGGAAAAAACCTCGCGAACTACTTTAGGTATCGGGATAAACGGTAGCCTATGTTCATTTCCGTGTCAAAGGCTACATGGATGCTAAATCCGTTCAGACGTTTCTGCGTGAGTAACTAACGTCCTAACATCTACACTTTCACAATTGATAACATTTCAAAACTGACACGACCATAAAACAAAATACTATTTCTTTAATTTCGTATCCTGAGTTGAAATTTAATTTTTTTATATTTGTTCATTTCTGAGAAAAATAATAAAAATCTAAAATCTCATAAAGTCATAGAAACGGTGGAATGAGGGTAGTTAACTTTGCATAAGCATTAGAATGTTTTAGATGGAAACTTTTAATGTCAAACAAGACGTCAATATCAGAAGTTTTTTACAATCTTTTTCTTAGGAAATTCAACTTTGTAATTATACGCTGCTTACTGTAAATATTGCCAACTTTTGATTGATATTTCGCCAATAAAAAAAAAAAACAAAATGAGGATAATAACATTTGAAGGATATTTTCAATAAATATGAAGCGTCCCAAAAAGATCTTAGTGAACGCATGGTGGAGGCGGGTGAGTTGATTGACTTAGTGAAGTACAATGCAGAACGATATGAGTCCCTGACCAACAATCTGTGTTGTACTTGTTCCTGCTCTCCGCCTCTTACCAGTACCAATACTCATCTTGTTGAACCCTTGGTAGTGCCCGCTAAACCAATTTTGGAAACAGTCAATTTTAAAAATTCACATAATAATATGGTTAAAAATATAAATACTTATGTTTATTCAGATAAATTAGGTCAAAATTTTGGCAATTATATAAGTTCCTATTCCCAGCAGAGTGTATTTAATACATGTTTGCCCGGTGCCAGCTTTAGTAATGTGGCAAGCCATATAGCTTTGTCTGAGCTTAACTCAGGTTCCACTGGCATATTATTGTATGGCGATGGTTTGGCTGTTAGTAGGTCAGATATCATTGATTGTGTAGATTTAATGTTACGTATAGGTGAAAAAAGGAACTGTAAATTTATTTTCTGTGCTCTTCCTTACTCAAATAGCTTAACATATGAACAGAATATGCACATTTATAATTTAAACATGTTAATATATAACATTACACATCATCATAGCAATATTATTTATATTGTATTTTGAAACAAATTCGCGACTTAATTTTAGGCAACACATCGAGTCCGCATGCGAAGGGGCCAATAGAATGTTGGGATTCGTTATGAGAGTTTCATCTTCTTTCAGAGGGGTCTACGCTGCGTTAACTTTGTACAAAGCATATGTCCGCAGTAGATTAGAGTTTAATTCGATAGTATGGGACCCTCACGAATCTAAGTATAATCTTTTAATAGAACGCACTCAAAGAAAATTTGCCAGATTCATTTTTAAGAAATTGTATGGTTATTACCCATATTTGTACCCTTCCATGTATGTGACAGGAATGGTGGGCCTAGAAACTCTTGAACTGAGACGAAAACTACTTCTTCTAGTACATTTTTATAATCTACTTATAAACAAAGTAGATAATCCGACTACATTAGAGCGGTTGGGTTTGGTGGGTGTTCCATCACGCTTCCTAGTTACCGGCGAGGGCGTGCAGGGCCCGCGGCGACGCCGGCGGCTGTTCGCGGAGCCCGCGGGAGTGCGCACGCGGAGGGCCGCAGCTGCGCCCACCGCCAGAGCTAGCACACTACTCAATGCAATGCTCGCTCAGCACCCTGATCTCGATCTTTTTTATGATAGACCTTATGTTATTAAGAGATGTATTTATAATTTGTTAAATAGTTTATAAGTTATAATGTTTTACTTGGATTATTGATATTTGTGTTTATTCTAGTTATAAGTACCTAGGTACTTAATATAGTATATAACATAAGTAATAATAATATTAAAATGTAAGTGTTTTGGCTATGTGCTGTTAGCTTATATTTATAAATTTTAATAAATAAATAAATAAATTTATTAGTAAATTTAAACTCACACAGTACAGTATGTATATGTCAACTATATGTAAGCGACGAATTGCTAAGTTATTAGCATATAATTTACAGGATACCGGTACTTGTATTGTACCTAAGGTTTTTGATAATGTTAGTATTAGTACTAACAGCTTATATACCTCTTGTAATTTAAACTACAAGATAGGACAACGGGTAGGCTGCATGAACTGAATGTTGTTCATCAAAACATGCAGGGTCTCTCCGGCAAGGAACTAGAATTAAGTTTATTTATTGAAAATTATGATGTTCAGGTATTATGTTTAACTGAACACTGGTTGAAGAGTCATGAGGTATTAATATATAATAATGTTAACTATTCCATACAAAGTGCGTTTGTAAGAAAGAGTTCCATTCGGGGAGGATCACTTATTATTGTTTCAAACTGTTTAAAATGTAAAGAACGTCCTGATATTGTCAACCTTTCTATCGAGCGCACTGTTGAGCTGTCTTGTGTTGAAATAGAACAATTTGTTATAATTGTAATGGAAGATTCACTTTCTAAGATTAAAGGTAGTAAGAAACAGATTATAGTATGTGGGGATTTCAATGTAAACATATTAGAGTCAACACCAATGTCCGTCAGACTCCTTAATTTGTTCAAATCGTTTAATTTAAATAACCTTTTTTGCGAACCAACTAGGCTAACGGCCACTTCTGCTACTTGTTTAGATAATATATTTAGTAATGTTGTAGCTAATAAAAAGATAATATTAACTGATCTTACTTCGGATCATTGCGGTCAATATGCAAGCTTCCCACATTTAGTTGTTAATAAAATTCAAAAAGTCGTAACAAGACCGTACTCTTCGCATCGGTGTACTCGTTTTAAAAACAGCATCAGGTCCAAAATACGACCATCTATTTTGGAATCAGGTAATCCCAATGACAATTATGGAGCACTTTTTGATGTTGTTAAAAATGAGTTTGAATCTACTTTTAAATGTAAAACTATACAGGTCAAGTGCAATTCTGTCTCCTTCAACCAATGGGCCACTACTGGTATTCATAGAAGTAGAGCTAGACTTTATGAGTTATATGGTATGAAAAAATATAAATTTGATGATACCTTTCTAAGTTACTTGAGAAGCTACTCAAAAATATTCAAAAAAGTTTGCTTTATGGCAAAATCTAAATTTATTAAAAACAAAATCGAAAACTCTTCTAATAAAATAAAAGCTACTTGGAACATCATTAACCAAGAAACTGGCAAGGCTAGGAAACGAGAGTATGGACTAGAGATTATTTATAACAATCAATTAGTAAATAAAGCCAATGACATTGCTCAAATTTTTAATAACTTTTTTGCTAACATACCAATAACTACAACAAGCTCCTTAAATTCATCGTCAGCTGATGCTGAAAACTTACTGCGTGATACTGTGCCTAACTGTGATAATTATTTTAGTTTTGAATATGTGACTCCATTGGATATTGTAAATACTTTTAAGACGCTTAGTAATAAAAAAACCGAAGACTTTTGGGGTATATCTGTAAAACTAGTAAGTAACATTATTAACGTTGTTGCACCCTCCCTAGCTATCATTTTTAATAAGTGCGTGAATTTAGGTATCTTTCCAGATCTCATGAAATATAGTAAAGTTATACCATTATTTAAATCAGGTGATAAAAGTGAAATTTGTAATTTTAGACCTATATCGATCCTTCCCGCATTTAGTAAAATTTTTGAAAAACTGATATTGAAGCAACTTCTAAGTCATTTTAATTTAAACAAACTTTTACATAGCGAGCAATACGGTTTTACCAAAGGACGTTCAACTACAGACGCTGGTGTAGCTTTGCTTAGGCATGTTTATAGCGCCTGGGAGGACTCGCAGAACGCCATTGGGGTGTTTTGTGATCTTTCTAAGGCATTTGATTGCGTCCATCATGACACACTTATTCGCAAACTCCGTCATTATGGAATTAAAAGTATAGCACTAGATTTAATTAGTTCGTATTTAAGTAATAGACAACAATGTGTCCATGTTAACGGCGATAAGTCCACTGCTCTGCCTGTTAAGCTGGGTGTGCCCCAGGGGTCAATACTGGGTCCTTTTTTGTTCCTAGTCTATATCAACGACCTACCGTTTTTTTTAAAAGGTATATGTGAGGTAGTGTTGTTTGCAGACGACACTTCGTTAATTTTCAAGGTGAATAGGAATAGGAATGATTTCAATGAAATAAATAATGCACTCACCAAGGTAACGCATTGGTTTTCATCTAATAATTTAGTTTTGAATGCAAAAAAGACCAAATGCGTTAAATTTGCTATGCCAAACGTTAAAAATCTTGGTCCTAATATCATAATCAATAATGAAGTGTTAGATAGTGTAAACTCGACAAAGTTCCTGGGCATCACGATTGATAGTAAGCTTACATGGTCGGCACATGTCGCGTGCCTCGCGAGTAGGCTCAGCTCTGCTGCTTACGCCGTTAGGAAAGTTAGGCAGATCACTGATGTGGACACGGCTCGTCTTGTTTACTTTAGCTACTTCCACAGCATTATGTCCTATGGCATACTGTTGTGGGGTAAGGCGGCAGATATAGAAACCATTTTCATCTTACAAAAACGAGCTGTTAGATCCATATACCGGCTAGATTCTCGAGCTTCTCTTAGGGAGCGGTTTAAGGAGATAGGTATCCTTACTGTAGCGTCACAGTTTATTTTTGCGAACATATTATTTATACGTCAAAATATTCACTTGTACACCAAGAATAAGGATATACATAATATAAACACGCGAAATAGACATAAGTTATGCGTGACTTCACACAGGCTGCATAGGGTACACAACTCATTTGTGGGGCTTGGTATTCGGCTTTACAATAAACTTCCTGTTAGTTTACTAGAGTTGCCCTTTAACTCATTTAAATCCACAATTAAAAGTAAGTTGTGTGAAAAGGCCTATTATACAATTAACGACTATTTAAACGATAAACATAGTTGGCATTCGCGATAGACACAAGACGGTTCCATGTGGAATGTTAATTTGTATTAATTATGTTTTGCTTTATAACCATGTTTTTATTTTATTTGATAGGCATACACTTTGTATGTAACAACGTTTGTTACCTTTTTTTGTTTTATATTTAATACGATTATGCGTATCTATATATAATTTATATCCAAATTATTACTTTTTCCTTTTACATCTTGGAATGTATAATTATATTAATTATAAAATTTAATTTCGTAAACATGTAATGGGATTGTGCACTTAATCAGTGTTTGAGGTTTCTCATTCAGCGTCATGTTTTTTTTTTTTTTCTTAACTACCGGCAACAGTTTCGTCATGCTCCCTAAGTCGTCACTGCCTGTGGTGGCGTCTTGGGTCGGGTCACCTCCTTCCCTCAAATATGGCGAGGGAGGTGATGGCTGACCCTTGCGTCATACTCGTGAACGGGTGCTGCTTGCGGTGACTGGTCGTTCTGTTGACCTTGGTTTCTGTAGTTTACTTTACCTAAATTTTTTATTTCAGAGAGATACTTATGAACCTCAAGCAGTTGATTACTTGGCATGTTCCCTAAATTATTTATATTTTTTATATTGTAAAGACAGCGTGCTGCTGGGGAGTTTGTTGCGCCGTTTCTTCTCCCCGGCTAGAGCACTTAGGAAGCGGTGGGGTGGGCGAATCAGGGTGCTGTCTGTGTTGATGACATTCAAAAAGTGCTACATGGTAGCCTAATTTGAATAAATGGTTTTGAATTTGAAAAAATTTGAATTTGAATTTGAAGATAAGAAAATTGTCGAATTTAATTGAAAACAAACAAACAAGTTCAGGCGCCAACGAGTTTGACACATTTGACAAGATGACACCAGTGACATTTAACAGTTTTTCTTTGACGATCATAGTCAAGCAAAGGTATTAACGTTATTCCACCATATGCTTGTGTTGTCAATTATAATATTAGTACGACTATGGAGTATGTATATGGACATTATAGATATTAAAATAAATAAATATAAATATTATGATGATAGGTCTTGCCCGACTGTATAACAATTAAAATCATGATTTCACAGGTGCCAGCCTCCCTACAATCTCAGCCTATAGTGGAGGTGTCCCACCACTCGCACAAGATCCACCACCCTCAGGACTTCACGGCGGAGTACCGCAACATACTGCAGGCGATGCCGCGGTACTTCGATATAGCTAGTTTCTTGACCTTCAGACAGAACTATGTGTTTTAGTGGAGTGTTCGAAGAGCAATGTGGACAAGTGTGGTTGTGTATATAATAAAAGAGAGTTTTTAATTTACACTTACAATAAGAAAGCAACATTTTCTATCGTTTTGCATGTATATAATAAAATTAAGTAACAGGATTTCACGCTAACGTGCATAAATTTCCTATCTTTGCGAAATGCGAAATCATAATAAGGGAATGATAATTTTAATAAGGGAAACAACAAGAGAGGGCTTGCTTTTAGTATGTTTTAGTATTGCACGAAAAACTAAGCTAAGAGTTTAGATGCTAACAGGTTAAATTGACGATGATAATATTATTCGCCATAGCTAACCATCGTCGCGACGCCAATGCTGACCGGCGTCGCGACGCCTTAGCAAACTGGCGTCTCGACGCTACAGCTGACCGGCGTTGCGACGCCGTAGCCGCGAAGCATCGCGACGCTATATCTGATCGACGTCGCGTCACCACTGCCGAACAGCGTCCCGACGCACAGCTGTCCGGCGTCGGGACGCCATAACAGTCGCAACGCCATAGACGCAACGCCATAGCAAATAGCGTAGCGATTCTATAGCTGACGGGCGTCGCGATGCTATTGCTGACATGACCGGCGTTGCGGCGCTATAGCTGGCCGGAGTTGCGACGTTACAGCCGACTGGCTCCGAGACGTCACAGCAAATTGGCGTCTCGACGCTACATCTGACCGGCCTCGTGACGCCATAGCAATCTAGCGTCTGGACGCCATAGCCAAAAGCGTCACGATATTATAGCCGACCGGCGTCGCGACGCCCTGTGTTACTGGCGTCGCGAAACCATAGCAAGCTGGCGTCGCGACACCATAGCAAGCTGGCGTCTCGATGCTATAGCTGACCTGCCCGCCGTTGCGACTCTATAGATGACCGGCGTCACGACGCACTAGATGACCGCCGTCTCGGGGCTCTATCTGACCGGCGTCGTAACGCCATAAATGACAGGCGTCGCGACGCAGTGGCAGTCAGCGTGGCGATGCCATGGCTGACCGGCGTTTCGACTACATATCAAACAACGTCGCGGTTCTATAGCTGGATGCTATAGCTGCGCTAACCGGCTTTCGGCTTCTCGACGCTACAGCTGACCGGCGTCGTGACGCCATAGCAAACCAGCGTCGGGACGCCATAGCAAAACGCGTCGCGATTCTATATCTGACCGGCGTTGCAACGCCATAGCCAACAGCGTCGCGACGCCATAACTTACCGGCGTTGCCACTCTATAGCTACCCGGCGTCGCAACTCCATGGCCGACCGACATTTCGACGCTATAGGTGACCACGCCGCGACGCCGTAGTAGACTGGCGTTTCGACGCTATAGCTGACCGACGCCGCGACGCCGTAGTAAGCTGGCTTCTCGACGCTACAGCTGACCGGCGTCGTGACGCCATAGCAAACCACCGTGGGGCCGCTATGGCGGTCCAGCGTCGCGACGCAATTGCTTAACTGCGCCTCTACGCTACAGCTGACCGGCGTCGCGACGCTCAATCAATAAATTAACGACTTTAATTTTCGTGAAAGTCAAACCTGTCGCCACTTCAAAATCCCGTTGAATTTCGAATATGTTATATTTGTGTAGTATATTATCCACAATATCCTAACAAATATCTAAGAAATTCGCTTACTGCGATTAATCCGACGCTGATCGTATGAAAAACTGACAATTTTACCTCGTGTTAGCTAACTTACTCTGAAGTAAGTTTATCGTGCAAGTGGACCTAAGAGGCATATTTTTATGGCAAGTTTACCAGGTCGAGATATAGCTTTATTATTTGATCTAGGGTTCGGGAGATGACTACTTTTGAAGGCTTTATTATAATGTGTTTTACGATAGACTTGGTCGACACACAAATGACGTTTGGCTCTCTGATTGGCTAAAAGCTTGAAGCGAGCCAATCGGAGCGCCGAACATATATTAGCACATGTTACACTGGCCAGTTACTTGATTTTATTCTATAACCAACATTATAATAGCTAAATATGTTTTTGACACTCGAATTCAAGCTAATATGAGTCTTAAAGCCTTGAGAATGCAGGTTATTTCAGGATGTCATACCTGCACTAGTATTTTGATCGTAAACCCATAAAGCAGATTAACAAAAATTAAAAAGAATGGATTTATAGAAAGCCACCATGTAATTAATTAAATAAATCACCCTTTTTATGGCTTGTGTCGCATTTCTGCGACGGAATGATTTTTTTTATCCGTTATATTATTGTTGCCATATCGAAAAAAACCCAAAAGCAGTCCCTGTCTCAAAATCGTCTTTAAAAGTGATCATAAAACAGACATTTCCACAGTCATTTCCAAAAAGTACGTTCGTAAAATGTTCTTTCTTTTATTCGTTGCTTCGTTAAATGAACTTTATGCCGAGCAGATAAGGTGGTATTTGCGCAAAAATATGTTAGCTTAAAAACTGTCACCATCTATGTGTAATTGAAGACATTTTGGACGTTTGTTACAGACAATGTATCTAGGGTTTTCAATGATTGTAGCAATTATTTTATCGATTCGTAATCGAGCGCTAGGGGCACTGCTCTTTATATTCAGCCAAGCACTTGAATTAAAAAAGTCATCTTGTTAATATAACAGCAGAAAGGGTATTGAAAATATTATATTGTATGTTATTTAAATAATTTAACAGTTTCCTAACCAAAGTGTAAATAAACGAGTGTTAGGTAGCAAATCAGGGTTTGTACTGTGTGTATTTGCTCAAGTGATGACAATTATAAGTATTGTATTTAGTATTAATTATTTTTAAGCGTTATTTATTAAGTTATTTATACATTTAAGACCAGTGAATAAAAAAGTATTTTTTTGTAAAACTGCATTTCCTTTAAAGATAATCCTTATCTCAGACAGGCTGATAATTATAATTATTTTCCTTGTGTCACATAATAAGGGTAAGTTAATAAAAGGCAAAATAGAAAAAACGTTATTTATTTAAAATCAGTCTTGTAATACTTAAAACATATTTTTCGAAAATATATTTTAAGTATAGATTTCATAATAACAAAATAAATTCAAATATAAAAACAAAAAAGTTTTGTCAAAATGTTTGATAATACTTTAGCCAGATTTAATAGTTTTTTTGGCTTGATACATTATTATTAATCATTAAATACAACAGTGATTTAATTAAACAATTCTCATTCAAACGAGAATGTTTTTCGATGATTTTGTAATAATCAAACTACATATTTTAAAATAATTTCGTTTATAGGTTACATTTAAAATATGTAATCTATAATACATTTGTATTACAACATCTTACAGCTAATATAGTACATACATAAAGGGATACATTTAACATAAGAAATTAAAACAACTAATTACCTCGAATATTTATTTCGTGAGATCGATGTATATAAAATATCACATTAATTAGAAAATCTGGTTTTTGTACAAAATAATAAAAAACATTTCACATCTAGCGAATTTTATTAGCATTAATAATAACATTATGTGTCGCGATGCTTTCGATTGCTTTCGACGATATTGCCTCGAAACAAGTCGATTTTCGAGACTTTGTTATAGATCTCGGTTTATGCTAAACACAAAATCACATATCCCCATAATTTTTGAGCTAGAGACATAATTGTGACATTGCTTGCAATACTAATATTGAATTACAAGGTTTTTAAATTAATACAATGTTGTCAGCATTTTTTGTATTTATTATGCAGGCAAATTTGAGTCTATCCAAGTTTTATACAATCACTTACCACAAGGCAATATCCTAGAAAGCAAAGTCTAAAAATCACTTAAAAATACGTCTTAAGTGTATGACAAACTAATATTACCCAATATGTAGGTAAGAGCGAAGTAAGAACAGTAAGTACATAACACTACGATTAAAATTAACAATCCCTAAAGCGTCATGTGAGCTAAACACTTATATCAATGACATATCAATTGAAGAAACCACTACCTATTTCAAGACAAATAGTTTCAACCAAATCGGTTCAGCAGTTCCGTAGCTTAAAATTTAAGAAAACTTACAGAACCGTTGTTTAAAAGCAAATTTTATATCTGAAATATAAATGCAACTGAATATATAATTCGAAGCACCAGTTGAAATTAAAATATTATGTTTTAGACATTACTACTTAATGTAGTATTACTATTCAATAGTGTGATAGCTAAAACATACGACAAAAAGTCTGGGCTGAATTTCTCGTGAAATATATAAAAATACATACTTTTAATCATATTTAGGCTATACTTAAAACATGATACAACAAAACAGTATTTGAGAATTCGTTTCGAGTTATTAACCAATTAAATAAGGTTAAAGGAAATGTACAATGGGTTGCAAAAGTAAAAATTAAAATTCATTAGTGTATTTATACATTTGACTGTATGAATTTGTTTTATATCTCTACATGAGAGAATTGCTCTGTGGGACATAAATAGGTCGGTATTATAATTATAAACCATTTCAGAGGAATCAATGTATTCTAAATGGTAGCTAAACTTAACATTTTAACACATTAACATGAAGCAAATCAATCTGTTTTTTATAATATTTTTTACTAAAGAATATAACATAGATTAAAGATATTTATTCTCAATTAAAAGAAAAGTCACAAGAATGGACATCATGAATATTAATTACATTCTTTTTTGATCGTGGAACATTATTTCTGTTATATACCTTTTAGGAATATGGGTTTGTGGTATTTTGAGTATGGCACGAAACTGTTTTAACCATTTAATAAGGAATTTATTTTTATTGGCTTAGCAAATAAATATTCTGTGAAGAGTACAAGTTATATAGGCCTTAATAACAATGTTACAAAATAAAACATGCCCAGCATTATTATAAATTCAACTTGGAACTGATGTTAATCCTTTTGCAACACACATTTTCAGATACAACAACAAAAAGTCACGAATTATACATTGAAGACGAAAAGAAATAATAATCTTATCTATAAATGTATTTGAGTTAAAAATGCATATCTATACCTAATAAGCTCTACACTGTTTTAATTGAATATTACAAAAAGACAAAGTTCTAATAATATTTGAGTTGTATACGAAATCTGATCGTCGATGTAATATTAACATTGATGCATAAAAACAATACAATGATACCAACATATTTAGTGACAACTCAGTTTCTTTCTATGACAATGACTTCATACGGAAAATAAACATTACATATTGAAGTTTTTACAAAATTTGGTACATATAAAGAAAAAACAACCATTTACAAACAATTTTAACGGTGGCAACACTAGCTGACAAATATTTAATAGTACAGAATTCAGTGGTTTTTAGACAAGAGTATGTTACTGTGTGATATGACATCAGAGAATTACATTTCAACACATCTTAAGAATAGTAATTGATGATAGAATAAAAATATGGCTACATATAAAGATATGAATTATAAATATAAGCTATTGATAATATAAGCCATAACCCTAATAAATTACAAAAAATTAAGGGATGAAAGGCAGAAGGGAGTAAAAAATCTGCGAGAATCGTTAGTACCGCATGTTGTCTATAAATGTCCACCAATCACGGACCAGTAACTTGTGTCTTATTGGTGGAGCATAACATCTGATTCTTGAAACCTTTGACCACCATTGAAACTTACGAAACTAATAGATTTATTATTCCCAATAGCCCCGGTTTATTGAATACAATTCAAAGTTATTTGTTTCAATCCAAACATTTGCATTACGGTTAATAAAAATTATAAGCTACTAAACATTTATACCCAATTAAACTTTAATCAACTAAAATCTAATTTCTAACTAAATTAATTGTAACTTTTACATTTTTGGACCTTATCTGAATAGTAACTGTAGATTTTAACATTTATCTATAATATTATAATCAATATTTACCTGTAGTTGAAAAGTATACAACAATCAAATGGCCAAGATTGTAATTTTTTAAATTTTATAACATAATTCAAACAGTCAAAGATTTACAAGTATGAACGAAACCATCTCAGAAACCACTAGACCAAATTTCACAGTTTCTTGGCTTACAAATAAACACAATCAACATGCAGCTTAACAAGTTTTGCTAAATAAAACATTACGAGACTAAAAGCCTGTTCTATTTTAGATATTTTACATGCCTCTCGGATTTGTTAAAAGAAAATCATTTCGAATATGAACATCGAACAAAACAACAACTCCATTTCTTTCACAGTGTAATGGAAAACTAAATTAATGTACAATATGTAAACATTAACTTTTTGTCAAAACATGTCTACTTTCATCAGTGTTAAATCTATAAGTTTGATTTCAAGACTAAGCCCGTTCGTACACGATGCGACGAAGTCACGAAGTCTCGGATAGCCAAAGATTTTGTATCCAAGCAACTTTATACAATCCATAGAGGTTCGTATATAGCATGTGTCGGAGACAAGTCGTCAGGTGTCGGAGACTTCCGTCGCCTCGTGTATGAAGGGGTTTAGTTGTGTTTTATAGTACTACATTGTATCCTACACTTAACAAAAATAAAACATTGTCGGCTTAAAGAAATACAATGTCAAATCAAATCAGAACCGACTTCAAGGAATTTCATTGTTCAATCCTTAAATTCTGAATATTTTTACCAATTTAAATGGGACTTTAATAACCAATTCCAATAAATAAAAAAGTTGGAAATCAGTTGTCTTTTAATGAAGAACAAATAACATACCCAGAAGAAAATTTATCAATAATAACCTCCTCATTCTCTGAAGTCGGTTAAACATTTTTTGTGTTTTTAAAAACTTACTAGCAAAATCGGTCCCAAATCACTAGTATTATTCCCCTCGTGCTAACCTAAATGCTTTTGTTACGAGTGGGTTCAAATCGGTAGTGCAATGGGTGGGTCTCGAACCGGCAACCACAAGATCGCAAGTCCGACGCCCTAACCATTAGGCTACGCTTCTAATTAACCTTAATACAGAAACAGCAAGTACATTACTATTATAAATAATAATTGTGTAGCTTGTATTCACGTAGTTTTTCTTGTATTTCAGCGCAGCGTGACGGTCAGTCGACTAGCAGCCACCATTTTGTTATTGAACTTCTTTTTGAAACTTTCCGCGGCCGCCGTCGTTTTAAACGTGATCTTTGCAGTTCGGTCTTCCTTATCCAGGGTTAAACTCTGGAACATGAATCCGTGGGTGTTTTGGTACAATTTCGTTTCTTATTCAATTATAATGGCTTATAATTAGTTTTAATACTAGTTTACATAGGTACTGCAAAATAAGAAAAATGTTAAGTAATTATACATGGCAACACACGATTTTAGATGTTACAATATTTAATAAAGATGAAATAATAAATAATTTAACTTATTATCTAATACAATATTGTAAGGTACAAACTTATATTTAAACAATCACTTAACACTTTCCCTATTTTACTACGAATACAATTTAAATATGATCATTAACATAGAGGTTGCCTCAAGATTTATAAACATTAACAAATATAATATAAGTATGATAGGGGAGATATTTTTTAATGGAGTGGATGCCGCGATTACGAGTAATAGAGAGGAATGGAAGGAAAATACGCATTGCACCGACCCCAAATGAATGGGATGACGGCAGGAAGAAGGGTAGACATTTTTATATATAATGTGAAAAAGAAATAAAGTACCAACTAGTAAAAAACTCGAAGAGAAAAGAATTATTCGCCTTATGTACTACGAGTTTTTAACCAACAATAAATAAATTATTAATAAAAATGATTCCATTCTAAAGACGCCAGCAACATATAACAATAAAAGTTATTTTTGAGTTAGTGTCATAATAAAAACGATTGCAAATAAGTGTCAAGCGAACTTCTGAAATAATGTGATTGTATAATAAACATGCTATTTTCATAAGGCAACAATTGTAGTATAAACCATATTAAAATTGTATTATTAATATTAAAATACATTATTATAACATACAAGCGTTTTTCGTACTTAATAATAATCACAAATAAGCAAGTTTCAAATTTAAATATAAAAAAAAATATTTTCTTTTCATGATCTTTTTTTAACATATGTTCAGATCATGATGACCTGTATACAATGGTCCATAAAGTCAAAAATTTACTATTATAATAATCTCATAGGGATTAGGTACATTATTCATCACTTTCCTATATAAATTCAGCAGAAAACTGCCTCAGATTATTGATACTTTTTAATAATGCCTAGTATTATACAGGATTATTTTAAAAGGAGTGCATAAGTATATTCAACAAGGTTTATCAGGTGCCTGAAACTGAACAACTTTTCCCGAGGAACATAGGTCGAAATCTTAAAATTGAAGAACATCTTTTCATACAAACATAAGTCACGTGACCTGTCACTTTGTATGAAAAGTTCATTTTCCATAATTAAGATTTCGACCTATTTTCCTTGGGGAAGTTTTTCAGTTTTATGCACCTGATTACTTCGTTGATTATACGAATTCCTTTTATATTAGTCTTGTATATACCTGTTATTGTATATCTTTTAATAAATTAGTCTTTTAAGTAAAATCTAAAAGGAAACATGAATACTAATTACGAATATCATATACAGAAGACAAAAACATTGAAAAATAATTATCTATAATTATTATAGACACAACACAACAAATTATACCAATACGTCATACGATCAGCACAGCAATCAAATCTTCACATAGGAAGATATATTCAATCAAAATATATCATATTTCAAACATAGGAGCTAATACTACATTTATCATAGTAAATAATTGATATTATTTAACAATTGAATTTAGTATTTTAACAATATAACAAATAACTCAAGAAATGCATAAAATACATATGAAAATGTAGTATTTGCCATTAGTATAGTATTATATCATACAGGCTTATTAATTATCAAAATAAACTTTACAATAATTTCATTTATATAAATAGCTGACCGGGCAAGCGTTCTGCTATATTAAGAAATCTGGAGAGGTATGAAAAATAGATGCTGGCCGATTCTCAGACCTACCCGATATGCACACAAAATTACATAAAAATCGGTCCAGCCGTTTCGGAGGAGTTTGGTGACAAACATTGCGACACGAGAATTTTATATATTAGATAATACCAGCCTATAATTGTTCCACTGCTGGGCACAGGCCTCTTCCCCTATAGAGAAAGATATTTCATTTATATTCAAATATATTCTTAAGCCCAATCAAAAAACCTATATTACTGAAATATAGCTACTATCTAACTACATTCAGATGTCGACTAGATTCTTTCACACAATATTATGGCCAAATATCCTTGTGATAATTAGATCATGCAATGCTGGCGTACATCCTAAGATAACTCAAAGAATAACTTTAGAAAATTTAATAAAATATTTCCGTCTCCGACTAAGATGAAATTTACTTTTCATTTAATATTCATTCATCTCACAATTTTCAAAATACTCCTCACAGAAGCATGAATAGCTTTTTCTCGAATATTCAACCTATCACCTTAATTTTTTCCAATTTAAATAGAACTTCTATTGTCCATTCTAGAATCCTTTGGCATTTTATCCATCTCTCTTTTTGATCTTCCGCTATCCACACCTAACTACACATACTTTTTTTTTCGCTTTGAAAAGCTTATGTTTTCAACACGTCGAGGGCCTGACGTGGGGATATGCCGGACTTTCACCGACCAAAAACACCCCGGTCCCGTTTCTACCTTCCCTCGATTCCCGCTGGGACAGTCCTAGCGGACTCTTAAGTGTTGGTGTATATGGCCCGCATCTCACCCCTAACCTAATCCTGCTAGATTAGAATATAAAGTATTTTTTTTTTAAACGCTTTAAATTCTTTTCATATTCTTGTTCAATATTATACATATCATAATCGTTCGACGAGTAATTAATAAGCCTGTATAAACTCTTATAACTATAAATTAAACTACAGTGTACATCTAACCGATATGTATAAATATATACATATACATAAATATCACACAGAATATCACAGTGAGGCAGACTTATGGGATAGGCGGCTCGAACGATGTTATATAATAACGAGTGTTTGAACTAATCTAGGCTTAGACTCTACTTCTCACTTTTAAAACTTAATATCATCGGGAACTTTTTTGTTAAAGGTTAAAAACTACTGATGCAATTGAAAAATATTATCAAGTGACTATTTTATTGCAGTGTTTAGGGTAGGTTTTAGATTGAAAACAAATGTTCATGCAAGTAAAAGCCGTGGGCAAGAGCTAGTTGTTATTTGATGTATATTTTTTGCCCTTGGAATATATAAGAAGCTTAAATTTCAATTATTAATTGGTTCAACTTTTCTTCTCTTTGTGAGAAGTATTTTATCCTGCAATGAGGTTGTTTTATTTGCTTCTAACTAGCAAAAGAACTCTAGTTATAACAACTTATCAAGCATTTCCATGCAGGTAGGTTATTTTTTTTCTTAAATTAAATCACAGAACATAAAGGTTTTGGTATCGAGGTTGGTCAAAAGAATATCGAAATTAAGTCTTTACAATACTAAGATACAAAGAAAAAGAGTTTTCATATTAATATTCTTATTATAAACTCTATCCAACTAAAATATAAATAATTAAAATTGATTACTACCTATATAGTCAGTCAATAACAAAGTAAATTCTTCTTATTCACCATAATATTATCATTCAAAGACCTCCTCTTATAATGATTGAATACAATAATGTGCCTTTAGGTAAATACGATTGAATTTGACTACTATTAGTCGATTCTTTTCGATTTACTTCGACTTACTTTTCGATAAAGTGCAGTATTGTTCAGTAATAAACATACTTTGTTTATATTAATTTAAAGTTAGACAAGTCTCTTTTAGTCATAATTATAAAGCTTACTTGACTCTCTTAGACTTAATCATCTTAAATCTTACTATAGATCAAGTTTGATGTTGTTCTGTTTACTAATACAATTTATATCATTATGAATTACGCACCAACTTTATTCGAAAGTTAATTAAATTTTTATACCAAAAAATCCTATCACTCAAAGTCATGCTATAAAAAAAATTGTAAATTTGTCCAAATAAAAATGTGTTACTTTATCACAGAGGGTTAGGTTATAATACCTTCATCGTATGTAAAAACTACTGCAATCAACTCTCAGAAACATTGTCTTAACAAATTCGAGCCGCCATCCTAAAAAAAACAATTCAAAAATGTACCCTAAGGTTCTAATTACCTGGACTTCACTTCCCGCCAACGTCTTGAGCCGCGTGTCAGTCATACCGTGGGGCAAGTTGGCAACACTAGCAGTACTCCCGGAATCTTCTAACAATGTTTCCTCATCAATATCCGAGTCGCTTTCGAATTGTACTTGTGGCTCGTCTTTTTTAATAACTATGCGAGTATTCTCTGTGCCTATAGCGGTGCGTACTGCACGGCTGAATATGCCCGGGTTGGGTTTGGTGGGGTCGGATTTGACCTCGATCCGGGAGAATACCGACTTGTCTTTCGCTGATTTTCTCTGTAATATCACTCGGCGGTTAGAGAAAGCTTGTTTATCGTCGTCTTTATCTTCTTTAACCTGCTGTGGATACATACATGGTGTTATTAAATTGGCCTGTTATTAACCGATTGAGAGTCATGTTAAGACAGTTATTTTTTTATTTCTTGCATGTATAAATAAGCATTGGTTCGCAATAGTAGCCTGAGCAGTTGTTTTTGGAAATTTTCTACTTAGCACAGTAAAATAGAATTTGTTATGTGTAAAATAGAGTATACATTTAAGTAAATAATTATAAATAGTTGTACTTAAACACAAAAACGTTTCCCTAGAATCACTTTGTCTATTGCTAAAAACATTATAAGGTTTAAGGACACAGATGTGAGTACGTCGATGAAGGTGATGTGTCCCATTAGTGTATTTCTAAAAATCTTTGTGTTTGATATAATTACTGAGAGTAGAGAGACAATAATACTGTTTAACCCCGTGGTGGTTTGTATTGGTATATTATACGTTCAACAATGTTTGGGAAAAATGTTTTTGATAACGTAAAAATATTAATGTAAATGTAAAGCCCGGACAAGTGCGAGTCGGACTCGCCCATCGAAGGGTCCATATTAGTTATTTAACGAGCACTGAGAATAATTAGATTAGTATATAACGTTTCTTGAGCGCCTTCTTGAGGTTTATAAGAAATAAAACCTTTTTGATTTTACGATTTAATTGCAAACGTATAGTTTTTATTCTTTTTCCCGTATTGTTAGTTTAAGACGATATTACAGAGTTTATAAGGCTCCCGTTTTTTTTCTTTGGAGGTACGGAACTCTAAAAACGTGTGTTATGTAAACCTACTATTATTTACTCTTAAAACTACCTAGCTTTTTAATCATACGACTCAAAAGGCCTATACCCAAGTAATATCCAATAACAAAATCAATTTTTTTTTTTCAGTCAAACAATTTTCTTTTTTTAACATAAATAAGGAATATTTGATTACATACCTCCTTATTATCATATGATATCTTCGCTCTGGACTTTATAGATAAATCCAGCTTGGGTTTGACCTAAAAAACGTATCATGAATTTACTATTTGATATTTGCTCATGATTTTAACTTACTATCATGAATTTATCAACCTATACTTGCAAATATAAAATGCGAATTGAATTTTCATTTAATTACCACCCACTAGTCCGTCTTTATTTTTAAATTTAGCTGTATTTATCCTACTACTATATATTTTTTACATTTAAGTCTAAAACTGTTTAATTTTGTTATCATAAACTACTTATTCCAACTTTGGTTAACTTCCAAGACCAGTCTTTAGACTTGTCTTGGTTTTTGAAACTTGAAAAAAAAAATATTCACGATTATTTGCTTTTTCGAAATAACGAATGTTGACACAACGGGGGCTCACGAAACAACCCTCACTGCTAAACTATAACTTGCCTTATCATTGTACAATTTTATTGTTTAAAAAAGAAATCGTTAATATATTATTTTATTATGTAACTTACGGATAAAATAGATTTTTACTTTTCCCCCATCCCTATTTTGTATACGCTTTATATTTGGTAGTAAAATAAGTCGTAAAATGTAACTCACCTTAGGTTTTTTGGCTACGGGCTCATTTTCGTCCGTTTTTGTCGAGCTTGTGACGACAGCTCGACGCAGCGGCGAGGACTTTTCTATAACAAAATATAAGCACATTTATATACGTATGAATTATGAAGCCAACGATTTTGAGTTTAACATTAAAGTAAACAAATAATATTCATTTAAATAACAATTCATACATGTTTATTAAAAAGAAAAACCGTACAAGTGCGAATAGGACCTGCTTACCGAGGGTTCCGTTGAAAGAATATTTTTTATGATTTAATTTTAAATTAATAGTTTTCAGATTTTTTTCCCTGCACTTAGATAATATATGACGATATAACTTGCCAAATTTCAAAGTTCTAGTTCAACGGAAAGTACTCTATACATTTTGATTTGGTCGGTATAAATCAGCCGTATCTTTCCTAAAATTAACTTAGAAGTAGATTTTTTTATTCACAGCTTTAAGGGACTACACGCGTTCCCAAGATAAAGGGTTTGGATAGTCAGGCGGACAAACGGACGGAAAGCGAGACGGACAACAAAGTGAATTTATACGGGTTCCATTTTTTTACTTTTGAGGTTCGGAACGAAAAAACGTTTATTTGCGCCAAAAAACAAAACAGTATTATAAAAACTAAAAAGGTATAAAACACATATGCTGGTTTTAATTGACGGCCGGTGTTGAGGTGATGAAATTTTATATGATAATGTGGACTCACCCTTTTTCTTGGATTTCCCCTCATCCCTATCTTCGAACACAATCTTCTGGCGCTGCGGCTTCTTGTGCTCGGAGGCGGCCTTCGGCGGCAGCTTGGATCTCAAGTCCACCTGCGGCTTGGACTTCGGCGGCTCAGATCTAATATGATAAGATAAATTATTTAAGCCCTTGGAGCAATATTAACCAGATGATTCTTAATTTCCCATAATCCCTATGAATCAGAGACTCCCTTTAATTACAGGATATTTTAAAAGAAAAGAGAAGAAAGAAAGAAAATCAATCAAAAAAGCATTTATTCGCGCCGCATGCGACGCATAAAATAGCATGTAAAATGGCGGTTTAAAACCAAACCATTGCACTACCGACGTGAATATACTCGTAACACAAGCAGGTCAGTAAGTAACAAGAATACTAGTAATGTGCGACACTCATTGCTAGTAAGCTTAAAGAACTATAATACAATAATAACAGCCTATAATTGTCCCACTGGCCTCTTCTTATATAGAGAAGGAACGAGTATTGATCACCACGCTTACTCATTGCGGATTGGCAATTTCGGATTCAATTTTTTTTGGAATCCAGGTTTCTTCACGATGTTTTCCTTCACCGTATCAATGATGTCTTAGAATGATTAAGAAAGTACATATAACTTTGAAAGTCACATTGGTACTTGCTTGGGTTCGAACCTGCAACCATGTATGTGTATCCGGTCATTGAAGAGCTAGGCCATTACGACATTAGTAAGCTTAAAATAAACTATAACGTACTTCTTCTCCTTGGTTTTTTCCTTGAACCGGCCGGTATCCTCGTCATCGGAGAGGATGCCGTCGATGTCTCCCAGTATGAGGTCCAGGTCGTCATCGCTGTCGGTCCTCTTGTCCGGGAGGGGAGGAGTAAGAGCTCGCTCCGTCGACTCCCTTTTTGGAGCGATGTTGTGAGGTGGCGTTAGGTTTTCTGTGAAAGATGTGTGAAATATTATTATAAAAGTTAGAGCCAAAACTATCTTTAATGACTCAGAGATGGTGATACTTTCGAAAAGAATAATATTTTTTCAAAAATTCGACCTTATGCACACGCTATTAGTTTTTTTTCGGTTTGATTGAATTTCTGTGACTTGAGGATGGATTTGAGATAATTCATCATGTGTGTCTAGCTTTTTAGCAAGCAATTTTTGGGTCGGCTTCCAGCTATTGAGCAGAATAGCGTAGTTTACATGGAGCGACTGCCTCTATTCAATTTGAGATAATTAATAAAGAAAAAAAATGTGTGTTTTATTGCATACACGTCAAAATTGTAATTTACATCATTTTTCGAAAAATGATGTACTATTTACAACTTTACAAAAATTGCTTAAATGAGGCTAAATTTGATAAAGTGTGAGTAAAAGGTTTTTACTATCATAGACATGGGTATAACAAAAATAATGCATAAAGGAAAAAATTGACTTAGAAATAAAGATGGCGCGTAACGTAAAAACGTTACAATTTTAACTTCTCCCATAGGTTGATAAAGAAGGTTTCACTTCAACAAAATGGTTTCAGATTAAAGTTTATATAAGTTGGGTCTGTTTATTAACTTTAGCATAATTTACATTATCCCAGTATACGAACCGATAGCAGCGGGCACAGCAGCAGCCGGAGCGTCGTCCTTCTTGGCGGGCGAACGAGCACGCGCGGGAGCTGCCGGCGCCGGAGGGGGGGGCGGAGTGGGGGCTGCAGCGGGAGCTACAGCGGGGGCTGTCACCACCGGCGTGGGCGCGGGGGTGGGCAGGGGTGGGGGTGCGGGTGGGGAGGCGGGCGCCGGGGGGGCTGCAGCAGCTGCGGGAACCTCCTTCTCTTTGTCCTTGTCTAGAGTTTCGCGCTCCCTGGAAGAAAGGTTAAGGTTATGGTGGAATATTGATATGATATTTTACCCTAACATTTTTTAATATGTGGGAGTCTAATTAAATATTATGATTATTGAATAATTTCGCGTTAATTAGTCAATATGTTAAATCATAACCTCTGAGAAGAAAATGTTGGTGAACCTTTTCTACATAAATAAATAAATTTAGCGAATAATGCAATATAATATTCAACATTTTGTAAACCAACTCTATACCAGAGGTACTCTACGATCTTTTTCGATTGATATTCCCTTTGATAACATATTATTAAATCAAACACCGTACGCCGTTTCATCTCTCCAGCTAGAACACTTAAAAAGCGATGAAAGATGGATGAGTCAGGTTCAAAAAGTACTACATAGTAACCTAATTTAAATAAATGTTTTTTATATTAATTTCATTCATGATCTTAAATGGAGACTGCGTCTCAAGAAATGCAGTTTAGGACCACAAAATTGCTAACAGAGGTTGGAGACAAAGCTGAAGAACAAGCTCAATGACGTGCCATAGGAGAGGCCTATGTCCGGTAGTGGACGAATATAGGCTGCTTATGATGATCTTACTTGTCCTGCAGTTGTTTGTGTAGTGCTACCGCGTTCTTCCTGCGTCGCACCTCCTTGGCTCTGAGCACGCGCTCGCGGAGATTCTCCTGTTCACGCATCTTTCTCTTATAGTCACTGTCCTGTTACGCAAATACAATTCATGTTATTAATACACTTCTTACATAAGATATTTGGTACTATTTATTTAAAGTCTATCTTATCTACAAATAAATATATAATAATAAAACGGGGGCTCTATATTATTGGGTTCAAGGCTGAAAATAAATAAATATAGAAATAATAATAGCTACAATTCTATTTTGCATTTGAAAATTATTATGTAAGATTCTTTAAATTTTATTAGCACTTAAGATTAAATTTGTATACCAATTAAGGTGAAACATAGTGTTACTATTGTTATTATATTTGAACACCATTTATTTTGCCTATGTTTAAGCAAATAAATAAATTTATAATTATTTTGTATATCTTCTTTTTCATGGGCTATCCTCAGTAATGAGAAAACTCCGTCCTTCGAAAGACTTACATGGGGACACAGGTACAACAGTCAGCGGCCTTGTTGAGAATTTTACTCTAATATGGGATGGGGTATCTACCAGAGACTATCCACCCCTACACTATGGTAGAACGGACATGAACGGCCCAAGGTAGCTACAAACTATTGTGAATTGTGGTGCTTAAACTAATTTGTGTTATGATAAGGTATATGTTTAGTGTATACAGGGTTATTTGTAAAACACCGGCAACCCCTTAAGAGGTCATTGTACTCAACATTATAAAAACTTTTACTTTGGGACCATAACTGAATTCGCGAAAAAAAAAACAGCTGTTCCATACATTTTGACGAGTTATACGAACATAAATGTATGGAATGACCTCTTAAGGGGTTGCCGGTGTTTTACAAATAACCCTGTATATTATTATGATTACAAATGTCAGTTCACCTCGTCGCTGTGCCTGGGCGGGTCGTGTCGCGGCCGGCGCTCCGGGCTGCGGCGCGGCGACAGCGAGCGCCGAGGCGGCGAGCCCGACCGCATCCTGCACACGTAGGTACATCATCATCCTGCTTAACCTATTGCCAACCTATGTTGTTCGGCTTCCAGTCTTACCGGATTTAACTGGATATTTCACATGGAGCAACTGCCTATCTGTGGTCCACAACCATTTTACTGGGTAACACTTAACAAGCAATATAAAGTGTGCGAATGAGGGTGCTGTCTTTATATACTATGACGTTAAAAAAGTGCTACATAGTAGCCTAATTTCAAACTAATGATTTATTATTTTGACACAATATCTCATAGTAAGACTGGTTGTCAGAATTGTAATGAATTATCGACTGTCAAAGATCGAAGTATGACAGTCGGGACCAATGGCTTAACGTGCTTTCTCGGTATAGTAACAAATAGTCACCCATCTAAGAGCCAACCGCGGCGAGTGCGGCTTACTTAACCTAATCCACGAGCCCTTATATACAGGATGGAATTTTGAAATAACACTTTTTGGGATCAATTTTGGGATTTCAGGTCGTTCAATTTTCGGGTTGGCCCAGCTTATTATTAAAAATCAATGAAGGCAGTTTTATTTTATATTTTATTTCAAAATAAGGGAATTATTTTTTTGAACATAATTTGCTATCTCCAGTATTTAGAGTACTTCCCTCCAGGTAAAATCCATCCTTTATATATATAAAATACACACAAACATGTGTATTACACGCAAAAATAAATAATACATTTTCCTTGGTCAGGACATCACGCATTTATTTGTGTTAGTTTGATAGTTAAAGTATATCCGCTCACCTCCTCCTAAGTCCGGCCCTATTGGCGTTGATAAACTCCTCTTGCCTCCGCAGCAAGTCTTCGTCATCGCTCCGGCGCCGGTGAGGGCCGTGCGCCAACTCGTTCTCAATCTCTATGGTCGTGTTCTCTATGTATCTATGACAATAATATTTTATTAGTATGTCGTTGTATCCTAACGGTTTTGTGAACGGAATTGCATATTGATTGATGTTTTCCTTCGCCGATTGTCAATGCAATTCAATGCAAAAACATGGTTAGGAAACTTATGGAATAAAAAAAACTGAAATTACAAGCCCGCAGTGAGCATGTGTGGTTTTCAAACAACAATTTTTGAAATGGATAAGCTAATTAATATAATCAATCTAAACTAATATTATAAAGCTGACGATTTTTTTTGTATGGTTGTTTGGATGAACACGTCAATCTCACGAAATACCGGTCCGATTTGAAAAAAAATCAAAACAGTTTGGTAGCCTATCTATCCATGAAGGGTATAGACTACTTTACTGCTTTTTACTGCATAACCGACATCCATGCGAGCGGAGCCGTGAGCAGAAACCAGTGATATAGAAAATTGCAAGTCCTCTTGGCCATGAAACTCCATCTTGCTTTTATTTTGAGGCTGGTTAGGTTTACTATCGTACTGAGGGCGGTACCTACGTATGATACACATACCTTTGTGGCGATCGTCTGGCATATTTCCTGACTGCAGCTCTCGCTAACGCGTTGCGCTGTTCAGCGATAAAGCGCTCCGCTGCATCGTCAATATCCTTCACTGGACCTACAGATAAAAAAAACATCAGTTTATAAAAAAAAACTAGAGACGATTCCAACAAATCAAGGATAAAAAAATCGATGCACATGTACTCGTGTTATAAGTATTGTAACAAACCCGACTTTATTTTATACAGGATTATTTTTTATGGAGTGCGTATATTCAACGAGGTAATCAGGTGCATAAAACTGAATCACTTTTCCCAAGGAATATAGGTCGAAATCATAAAATTGAAAATAAATTTTCATACAAACATAAGCCACGTGACCTGTCACTTTGTATGAATATTTCATTTTCAATTTTTGATTTCGTTGTATGTTCCTTGGGGAAAGCTGTTCATTTTTATGCACCTGATTACCTCGTGGAATATACGCACTCCATAAAAAATTATCCTGTATATAAAGATTTTATCACATACATTGGCATCAAATTCAGAGAGAAGAGAAAAAAAATAATAGAATAAAAAAGTGGCTCAGTTTTGACTTGAAATAAATTATCAACGCGTACTAAAAAATTAAAAGAGCAAATTACATAATAACTTTCAATTATATTAATTACAATTTTTAAGCGTCTACAAATCCGACTTCTATAAAACTTTTATCTATAAGAAAAAAGTAAAATATACTCCAAAACGTTTAGCTACATAAATAAATAATTCTGGACAACATCACATACATTGCTCTGAATCCAAAGTAAGTAGCTAAAGTACTTGTGTTACGGAATCAGAGACAACAAAGACCTGAGACAATGTCAAAAATTGTTTTTTTTTTACATTGACCCGTCTGGGGATCGAACCCGGGACCTCAGTGCTAGCGACACCTCGAAAACCGGTGTCTACGCCACTCGACCACAGAAGTCGTCTTACTTGTTAGCTAGAAGTACTAGATTCAATTATACTATACTATAACTTAATTATAATTACTTAAGTTACGAGTATTCTTAATGGCGACAAATATAACATAAGCGTGATACATAAACGTGCAACAATGGTGCTGATTCACTTGTACACAAACTAGACCTTAATAAAAACCATTGCTATCTTTTATTTACATAATGCGTAAGAAAAGGACGGCAATAGATAACTACAATAAGGCCGACGAATCTTGTTGAGCCTAAAAGAGCTTGATATGAAAGTACATAAAAACGATGGCTGTGAAAGAGATGACAACATTTTGTATCGCTTTGTAGGCTCACCAAGATACATCGGCCGAAGTGTCAAATGTCAAACTTTTTTTGGCCATGAATATTTCAATTTTTATTGGACTATCTTTTTCTAATTATATACTAGTGAAAACGATACCGATGGCCTAAAATATGTTTAGTGCGTGTTTAATAGAATCAGAGCCATTATTCAATACTGTAGTGCCGATACATAGAATTATTGCCTGCTATATTATTTCGGCGGAGACTGGGTGGGGACCAGCAGTGGATCGCGATAGACTGAGTTGATTGATTGATATTATTTTAATTAACATAATAATATACTTTTTCACATCTTGCTGGTTAATCTTCTATACATATTATTAAATCAAGTTTTTCGCCGCATCTGTTAGAGTTAGAGATTGAGATTATCACATTCAGACTCTGAATGTGATAATCTCATAATCATTCGAACGGCATTCTACAGGGCTTTCACCAATGGATAGGGTATTTCAAGAAGAAGCCATTTCGACGGGGACTTAGTGTGGGAAAGCCACTATGAAAGTTTTGATAGGCAAAAATTTACTCTAAAGAAAAAAATTGAAAATTACTTCAGATTGCGCAAAATTAAATGGCAAAAGTTATTTACATGGACACTATAAGATTTATCACGCGAACGATTTAAACTTAAAGCCATAAAACATTGATTCTGTCGTGAATCGGTTATATTTGTTCTACAGTAGGCAACATATCGGCACTATGTCAACACTAAGGTTGCTACACAAACCATGCAGGGTGCACAACATATACTACAAAATTACCGAATTTGCTCTCAATCGTGGGACTGAGCGGCGGCGACTTTTGTATCCGCGTCGGTATGTAGACTGGCAACCCTATGACATTTTATTTATTACTACCACAAAAAATGCACAGAAATTTATTTTCATAGTCAAAATTTCTTGAAGGAAATACATTATTTATTTGACCAAACCGTTAAATCATGTTTACTTCCAAACCTAGACCAAACGTTTGGATATTAACATTTCTTATAAACTTTTAATTTCAAAATAACGAGTCCATTTCTCGCGTCAAACCAATGAAAAATTTTTTTTTTTATTCTAGCCATTTGAATTAGTGTAATGTATTGCGTTTTTTTTTTCACTATTTAGTACCTTTTATATTAAAGAATGGGTTAACAATATTTACCTTCAACAGGAGGCTGGAAGTTTCCCTTAAAATGAGGATTGATCAGCACCTTCTTGCCAGCTAGCCCTCCCGGCGGCAAGTTAGGCGGCAAGGCCACTGGCAACATTCGGACTTCGGGCTCCCGCGGCAAGTCTTTAGGCTTGTCTAGACTCGGCCCCGGCAAGGCCTGTCTTATCGTCACTTGCGGCATGTGGGTAGAGTTGGGAACTATCTCACGCATCGGAGGCGCGTACTGCCTTGGGGGGAAGTTTGGTCTGTAGAAGACCGGTCTAGGCTCGAAGTTGGGTCTGACTTGGTTGAAAGGAGGTCTCTCGTCCATGTTGGGTCTGAATTGGAAACGAGGGTAGTATGGAGGACGCTCGTGGTTCGGTCTATACATAGGTATCTCTTGAGGTAGGATAGGTCTTTCCGGGGATATTTCGGGTCCCATCTGAGGTATGTTGGGGGGTTCTGGTCGCATATCCGGACGCATATCCGGCCTCATTTCCGGATGGATCTCAGGTCTTAATTCAGGCCTCATTTCGGGACGGCTTTCAGGCCGCAGTGGAGGACTGTTCATGGAGCGTAGTTGTTGTGAGCTAGGGTACGGTAAACGTTGGTTGAAGTTCCCCTATAAATAAATAAAAATGTCAAAAATTGCGAATTATTTGTACGTAGCTTGTTACTATAGTTATCTCAACATTTATAAAATAACGTAATTATGAAATTTGGTATTATTTGGATAGTCTGATTTTAGTAAAATTTTAATAATTGGCCACATAATTTGCAGCATAATTAGTATCTAGAATAAGTATTTAAAAAAAGTATTATAATTACTTAGTAAAGTTATGCGTCTACGTTCAAATATTATCCTTGTGGTCTTAATTTTTAATTTTATTTTTTTTTGTATTACTAACAACATATATAGTGCCACAAACTTATTTAACACGGTGGCCAAATCTGGAACTGATATTATTTTATATAGTTCAGTTCAGGTTTTAATTTACTTCTAGTACTATTGGGCGAGGATATTATAGTTGCCCAAAAAATTAAATTATTGAGTTGAAACCCTAATATCAACAACAGCAACACCGTCACTTTGTAAAGTTTGTGGCACTAATCACAGGCAGCATGTGAGGAGGTACAGACCCTGTTGTGGTGCGGGTAGCGGCGGTAGGGCGGGGCGAAGCGCGCGGCGAACTGCGGCGAGCGCCACGACGTGCGCCCGCGACCGAACCCGCGCGGGATCACCACCTTGTCTGCACACAACCGAGTTTACTCTACCATGCACCTATCATGATCTGCTTGGCCTTTTCCCAAGATATTATATGCTGTCGACTCCCAGTCTTACTGGATTTAGCTGAATACCGTATACATGGAGCGAATCTATTGACGACCTCCGTGGTCGAGTGGCGTTCACACCGGTTTTCAAGGTGTCGCCAGCTCTGAGGTCTCGTCAATGCAGAAAAAATACTTTTCTATATTGTTTCGGGTCTGGGTGTTTTTGGTACCTTTGTTGTCTCTGATTCCACACCAAGGTGCTTCAGATACTTACATTGGATTTGGAGCAATGTATGTGATGTTGTCTCCTTTTACTATTTATTTATATATTTATCTATCTGACCTCCACAACTCATTTTACTGGGCAACGCAGTATAGCGGATACTACGCTTGACTGGTTGACAGAATTGAAATGTCTTATTGACTGTCATAGCATGTTCTATATCTTTGATAATTACTTTGTAATTGTATAAGGTTTTTGGTTAGGTAAATACGATATTCAGTTGAATCCAGTAAGACTGGACCACAACTTCAACATAGCTCGGGCAGAGGCGACTCGGAAGTCGAATATGATTTTAAAGATAATGGATAAAGTAACATGTAATATATACCAGAAAAAAATACCATAAAAAATAAAAACCGGACAACTGCGAGTCGGACGCCCACCAAGGGTTCCGTACAAAAACCATATTTGTTATTGTTTAAATGAAAATGTATAGTTTTTAGACTCTTCCCTGTACTTGTAGTATACATATAACAATATTACTTGCAACATTTCAAAGTTGTAGGTCAATTTAATAATTTTATTCCCTTGAGTGTCGAAATGTTTTTTTGAGGTATAAACACTTTTTTTACATTACCTACCTTAGAAGTTTAATTTTTTGACGGCAACAAGGGACTGGAGATCTAAACGTATATTTTTAAACTCAACTCGATAAGTCATTCTCGAGATAAAGGGTCATGACAACAGACAGTAAATTGATCTTATAAGGATTCCGTTAATATATTCTGAATTTTAAAATTTATTTTCAGTTCACATCAATTACCTACTTACATTTTAAATCTAACTTAGATCCAAGTACTTTAAGTAAGTAGTAGATTTTAACTAATTAATAAATACAGATAAATGATTAATCTTCTAAATACAATAAAAACCCAGCAGCGGGACCAGGCCTACATAGTTATAAAGCCACTCACCCAAGGAGTCCGGTATGTCCCTGACTTGCGGCAGTCGCTGCGCGCCGGGCGGCCGCTCCGACACGAAACGCTCGCGAGGACCGCCTAAATCGCCATCTATTACAAAATTATTGTATTAAGTACCTACAGTTAATGCACAACAATACTTATTTGTCAATTTCCTGACAGGTTTGATCTCGGAGTCAGCTTGTAATGAAAAATTACCCATTTAAAAGCTAAGCATTTGTCCCAAAAAGATGATAAAATAAATCTTCAAATACACAATTATTTGAAGTTACTTGTAGGACGACTAATAATTTTCAGAGTGCAGTACCCTCTCCATCATTAATTAACCATTACAGATTTTTTTTCTTCAACAAATAGTCACTGACACAGTTTCGGAGCTGTATTTTTATTTATTCTTGCTCAGTCTTCCTGGAAACCTTATTATTATAAACTAGTAATATTCACAATTATCTTAACATATACCATAAGGTTACTTACTTGGCATTGGAGCATTTATATCTGATGGCACAATCTGTGGTGATTCTGGAGGTACTGCTGGCTGTAACAGATAAGTTGATATGAAAGATGGATCCAATCTAACTTTGACACATTCATAAATCACTATATGCTACTAATTTACAGTTTGAAATATGATTTTAAAGTGATTGCTGTTTCATTACTAAGACTGTTAGTTTTTCTTCTGCTGTGGGTTTGTTTTAGATGTGATGAAGCAATATGGATGTTGTAGGGCAAACTACAATGAATTTATTTAGACAATTCTTCTCAGGTTAGCCAAGTAAGAAATGTTGACTTAAGTCAGTTCAAAAATAATATCATAATATGATATAAAAGTCATGATATATCTCATTAGCAGAATAAGTCATTTCATTTAATGAAAATTACACAAATGTGAGCAATAACTCATCTCATTCATTTATTGAAGAGAAGAGTGAAATCTCATCATGGGTTGATAATAATAACTCAAGTAAACATACTTGTTTACTAGAAATTAATTACTAAAATATAATTATGATACTAACCATAGTAGGAGGTACAGTGTGCTCCTCATATGGTGGTTCATAAGGAGCATATGTGGTGTGCGGCGGCATTGCGGGCTCCGGAATATCAACATTCACATTGGGAACCACAGATTCTGTTTCCGGAGGTGGCTCATACGGCAAGATCTGTCAACAATTTGATAGTATTATAATTTATACTTACTTGCAGATGAATTTTAACATCGAGAGTAGGATGCATTTTAAGTAAAATATATTAGCAAGAGAAAAGTCGCAGGCACAGCAGTAAGACAGACATAGACTATAGTACAAGTACTTATGATTAAAAAAAGTAAAACAATTTCTAAATTCGCTCACCGTATTACTATATTCAATAACTCTGTTGTACGAATTGTCTGGTGAAACAATAGCAATGTCTCGGTAGCTTGGTCCGAGTGAAGATGGAACATTTTGAGGTCCTGCGTTATCATAATCGTCGGCCAAGAGTTGTTCCTCTTCTTCATTGCCAAGGTTGTAGTCGGCGAGGCTCTGATCGCCCAAATCGTCACCTAACAAGTCTTCACTGCAATAAATAAGGACAATTTATCGATTGCGGTCATAAATAGAACACATGTCACGAAATTGCGACCCCAATAACACAACATTAGAACACTTGTTTGAAACATATTATTGATCACAATAATCACTTTATATACTATGCACAACAAATCTACGTAAATCTGCAAAAATTACACTTAATTTATCAGTTTATTTGATAAAAATACTAACTTGTCCGACATGTTGACAACAAACAGCGTACAAATCTTAAAGTCATAGACAAACTTCAGAAGCTAGCTAGAGCCTAGAGCATTACAATGTCTTTGAGCTAGAGCTAATCCGAGCTTATCGAATCGTGTAGGTCTATAAATAGTCTATAACGTGTCATAAAAATGCGTTCGGAAACAGTTTTCTTTTCTTCACAAACTTCACTCTCTGCGTGCTTTGATGCGAATACGATGAGATACCTACAAACAAATCAAACAATCAATTCGTAAAAACATTATTGCATAGCTGAGCTGATAGCTTAAACAAAGTCGTTTCCGCTGTCTGTACTGAGTTCGCTTAGCTTATAGAATAGAATAGAATAGAATCTTTATTCGCTAGAGACATGGTATATACAAAAGGTGTTAAACAAAAAATATTAAGTTCTAAACACATCTCGCCTTCAATAGGCACGCGAAAACTTAAATTAGTATGGTACTATATAACAAAAAAAAAGGTATCTACTTATAACTCTAAAACAGTTTCACTTTTTAAAACTAAGAAATTCCTCTATACTATAAAAACAATTATCAACAAGCCAGGTCTTTAAAGCTTTTTTAAATTTTAATAATGGTAATTCTCTAATAGGTCTTGGTATGTGATTATAAATTGTGATTATCATCATTGCACTGTTTTGTTTGTGAAACGTACTTCTACATCTTATCATTTTAAGTATTGTTGGATCTCTTTGTTTAAATTTTGTATCGGCGTTAACTGTAGGATATAAGTGATGATGATTTTTGACAAACATACCTATTTCAGCTATGTAAAAGGATGCCAATGTCAAAATTCTTCATTGTTTAAAAATAGGTCTACAGGATTCTAAAGGACTGGCGCCGGTTATGGCCCTTAAACATTTTTTTTGAGCAATAAATATTCTGTTTTTGTCGGTAGAGTTACCCCACAATATATTCTATTCTAAACTATGCAACGGACTTTACAGTTTTTAGCAATATATGGACTGACTCCAGAGTCAGGGTTTCGTGTGGCATTTATTGCCTGTGCTAAGCCGGGGAGGATCCAATGGTTTGTAAAAAAATGGAAAAAGCGAGTGTGCCTTTTACATAATCTGGCTAGTCTAGAAAAACAAGGCTAGGCTAGTTTAATCAGTTGAACTTGTTATCTTTTTGAACAAATTGTATTAAGTATTTTATAGGCTGCATGGTTCATTGAAGACGAATGTTTTGTCTGTCTGTTTTGTTCGAGTTTGAGGTGCGCATTGCATTTGATTTGCGCAATGTCACTACTATTAACTATTAGTCAATAATCTGTGGTCACTACTCAGTAATCACTTGCTTGACAGACAGTAAATGACAGTTTACAAAATACGTCAAATTTGATCAAAATCAAATAGATCGTGAACTGTTGATGCGTTGATTGCTTGATGTTACACATATATTAATTTTCTAATAATTATTGATATCGAGAAATGGCTGACTCTGATTGCGATATAGAGTACTTGGATGAAGACGCTGACATTGTTCAACAGTGTGTGCAAACAGTACCTACCTTAGTGCAGTTAGTGCCCCAATACGAAGAGAAGGTAACCCCATTACTAATCGAACGCCAACCGGCTGAAAGGAGAAGAAAGCGAAGAAAAGACGAAGAAGATTCCGATTATGATCCTAATGAAGACTTCTTGCCTCCGAGTCCACCAAGGGCACTCGGAGGAAGAGGAAGAAAAAGACGGCAACATGTCGTGAAAAAAGTTAAATCATACCATAAAGAAGGTGTTCCAAGTTTGAAAGTTGGTCCTGGAAAGAAGCACAAATGCTTTCCTGCTAAAGAACCAGTTGTAGACCGAAAGCAATGTAATATTAGAATTCCTGATTATGATGACCCCTTGTGTTTGCCTGTTAGGGCTATTAAAAACGAGAACACCGACTTGAAAAGGTTAAACGATTGGAACAATGTGTGTTTAGAGCATTTCAAACATTGTGATAACCTGTTGAAACCAGAGAGAGGTGAAACCCATAGTTCTACTAGGACAGTTGTTTTTCGGAATGTAGTTAATAAACTGTCAGGTATGTATTTGAAATAACTAATGTATTGCCTTCACTTTTATTGAAATTTTGGGTAATATTTTGTATTACTTTGGTAAATTACAGATAAACTGGAAACTACAATTTGGAGCAAAACCTGCGTAGAAAGCGAGGATGGTGATAGGAAATCTGAGATATTCCAGTGTGTACTCCCTAGGTACAAGGAAAAGAAAGTCTTGACTACTTTTGGTCTTAGTACTAGAAGACCAAAGCCATACCATGTGTCTGATGAAGCTATCTTGAGTAAGGAGGAGGGGAAAGATGGAGAGGTCCTGGTTGTGTATAAGCCTAAGGAATCCTCATCTGCTGTGTACAAATTAGTAGCTGCCTATGATAAGTAAGCTGGTTTTTGGTTCATAAATTATCTATTACTGAATACTACACTACTAAAACTACATTAAAATCTGTTGCCTAGTTAAAAATATCATACAGACAGCAGGAGTAACTTTGTCTAATACTATGTAATGATAACATTCCAGAAATGAGTAATTACTTCCAAATCATATTTAGTATCTGGATTAAGTCATATGATGTTCTAGTATGCATTTCCATGTACTTATGTAGCTACCTCAGCTTAGTATCTTAAGGCTGCGGGTCCACTGAGGCGGACCGGAGACGAGCTGTGCTGCAAATTGCCAATTAATGGAGAAGAGATGTGGATTTCAAGCCATGTGATTGGTGAATCGTGGCACAGCTCGTCTCTGCTTTGTCCCAGTCGAACCGCAGACTTAAGGAGTCTTTACTGTGACTACTGAATCAAACTTTAACACAAAACCATAGTTTGATTTATGCCTAAAACATCTAAACCAAGCTTCGTTGGTATTCATTTTTTAGGTTATGTTGCTTTTTTTATTTCATTTCATTATTACGGTTTGTTTCTGACCAGGAACAGACATTACCAGTTTCATAAACAACTCCACTATGCCTCTTGTCAGACAACCATCCTCCTTCTCTAATATTATTTTTTTATTTATTTTTAAACATTACTAGCAATGTGGGTTGCACATTTCTAGTGTTTTTGTTAACCCCTCATCTGACGGCCTATCCGTTAGGCTACCGCCGCTTCATTTACTTAATCAGAATCCACTTTATAAGTAGTAATAACAATATGTATAATACTGGCCTATAAATGTTCCACTGCTGGCCACAAGCTTCTTCTTCATATAAAGAAGGAAGATCATTGATTACCAAGTTGATATTGAATTTAGAATAAAATCTATATAAAAAAGTTCTATTCCAGAAAGAATGCAGATGGTAATCAAGAAGAAGTTGATGATAAAGATGATGATGACGATGTCAAGATGTATATGAAGGAGTTAGCCTACCTCAAGATGTGTGCTCCGTGCTACCAGACTTCATGGAGGGGTGCTAAGAAGAATTCCAAGAGTGAGTACTATTCAATTAAAACTGCTAAACTGGTCCCAATGTTAAGTGACATTTCTATAAGATAAGGTTGAGAAATTGGTCATCTGATGTTTGCTGTTGTTGAATTTTGTGTTTCAACACAATTTAACCTTAATTTCCGTAATAAAATCTTATAATTATGTAAGAGTGTATAAGATGAAATTAATAAAATAATATTAGTTCCATATTTGGCCACCAGGTCACATAAGTTTGTGAAATTAAATTGCGACTATCTACTATTATATCGACTATTGCGAGTATATGTGCTAAGTACCTAGACTTATCACCTCCATACATTTGAGCGATTTGAACTGCGTAAAAGCATGTAGAAATGTCACTGGTTTAAGGGAGCAAGTCATGGTTAATTTGTCCCATGGAAAGAATAATTATTTAAGGATTCAACGGTTTACTCACGCGCATTCTCGGGATCGCCCGACTAGTTTCAGACTTATAAGGACTCCTATTGAGTCTGCATTGCACCGTTGAATCCTTAAATAATTATGAATTCGTCTCACGGAAGTTATTATAATAATATGGAAAGAATAGACCACGCTTCTTTAGTTTTCTGATTTAGCAGTCAAAGCCTGCTGAGGCTATCTGCTCAAACCTCATATCATGTACAATTAAGTTGCCATGGGTAAATTTTGTGTGATAACCAATAACTTTATATTATGTAAGCAACAATGTTTGTTTTTAACGGACTTCAAAAAAAGGAGTTTCTCAATTCGACTGTATTTTTTTTAGAGAGTATCGCCTGTCCGATCTGCAGCCGCTCATTCGTAACCGTGTACAACCTCCTCGCCCACTTCAAGACACATTCCTCTGAAGATGTGCAGAAGTACAAGCGGATCATATCTTCCATATTGGCGGAGGTAAGTCCAAAATTTTATCGAAACGTGCTTTACGTGCTTTTCAGTGATAATGTCCGACTTCGGACTCAGGTTAGCCGAAGCAATCAATCTGCATCAAATTGACACATCTAATATTAGATGTAGATGTGGTATCACTCCCCAAACAATGGAACACCTGTTATCTTGTCCTTCGTGCCCTAACACCTGCACGCTGGACGATTTAATGAAGGCTACTGATAATGCAGTTCTCGTAGCAAAGTTCTGGGCTGACACAATATGGTTGCCATCGACACGATAAGAAGAAGAAGTGATAATATTTTTTTTGCAAATAATGAGCATGTAACTTTATGAGTTTTCGTCCTCAAGTTTCTAAATATTGTGTAGGCTTGCTTTACCTAAAAGTTTTTGATACCATTGATACGTACTCTTCGGCCGTATATCTTGGCGAGCAGAAAAAGTGATACAAGATATTGCTGTTTCTTTCTCACCCACCGTTTAAATTATGTATTCTTGCATCTCACGCAAGCTGTCTTGTAGCCCTTAAACTCGACAAGATTCGTTGACTGTATTATAAGTATCGACATACTGTTTAGTATAAATAAAATAAGGACTGTTTATCTAGTTTGTCTGGGCGACGCCAGGCATAACCTGCTAGTATATTTATTAGAAAAACAGTATAATTAAAGTGTTAATAATATTTCAGATAGTGGATTACCATTACAAATGTCGCATTTGTCGAGAACAGCTCCCAAGTATCAAGCAACTGAGACAACACATGACTACACACCAAGGTGACTTATTTTTTTAAATACCTATGCCAAATCTTATTTTATCATTTACTAGCAGTTCCCTGCGGTTTCACCCGCGTAAGTTATCCACGTACCCGTAAATATTAGTAAACTTTCCATTGTTTTTAGTATTTATTCTGCTATTCGGGGCGGAGACGAATCCAACAAATCAAGGATCACGAAAATCGGTTCACCCGTTCTCGAGTTATAAGTGTTGTAACAAACCCGACTTTGTACTTATAGAACTAATACAGTTGATAACCCCTAAATACAAATTTACGATTTGTTGAGAGTTTGAATATCTCCGCGAGTGATGATAAAAGACGTGGCGAAAAGTCGTTTGCGATTTAAAATTGTAGAGGCGAAATTTTACAAACATTTTGAAACTTTGAACTTAATTTAAACTAAATTGATTTTCGCAGTGTGCGGTTTTTAGTGTATTTCTTTTGTTCACAAATTTTAAACTCACCAACTCGATCTAAGCACACTGAATGAATACAAAATGTTCACAGGAATTTAGTAAGATCTCTGCTAGTCCCAAAAATATTTAGGTATGTTACAGAAACATTTTGAAATTAATTCATTATTCTGTTTTTCAGGATCTGAAGTGTTCACCTGTGAAGTTGGCAATCACATGGCGAGATAGATTATAATATTAAGATGAATTAATAAATAAACTTTATTGAAATCTTACTGTTTCTTTTTATTCTTTATGAATTTTAAGCTGTTTCCCGCGGACCTGTGCGGTGGTCAGTAATTGCTGCAAAAAATAGCTTACCTCCTTTTCTAAGATCGAAGTGCCTCACACCAAGATAGCCCAACATAAGGCTGCGGCTCCATTGAGGCGGAGACGAGCGGAGCTGAGAGGAGCAGAGCTGTGAAAAGAGGTACGTGATTCCACTGAGGCGGAGACGAGCGGAGCTGAGTGGAGCAGAGCTGTGAAAAGAGGTAAGTGATTCCACTGAGGTGGAGACGAGCGGAGCTGAGTGGAGCAGAGCTGTGAAAAGAGGTAAGTGATTCCACTGAGGTGGAGACGAGCGGAGCGGTGTATAGCGAGCCGGGACGAGCAGTCGAGACCCAATACATTACAGTTAGTTAACTGATATCTGGAGAGTGCACACGTCATGTCGGTGCTAAGTTAAAAAAAAGCCGTTTTATATCTAACATTGCTAGAAGACGAAGAAATCGAATCGGAGCGGAGACGAGATGTGGATTTCATGTAATATGATTGGTCGATCCCCACACGTCTCCTCTCCGCTCCGCTCGTCTCCGCTTGACTGTTTCCATTGAAGCAGAGCGGAGACGAGATGTGGATTTCATGTAATATGATTGGTCGATCCCCACACGTCTCCTCTCCGCTCCGCTCGTCTCCGCTTGACTGTTTCCATTGAAGCAGAGCGGAGACGAGATGTGGATTTCATGTAATATGATTGGTCGATCCCCACACGTCTCCTCTCCACTCCGCTCGTCTCCGCTTGACTGTTTCCATTGAAGCGGAGCGGAGACGAGATGTGGATTTCATGTAATATTATTGGTCGATCCCCACACGTCTCCTCTCAGCTCCGCTCGTCTCCGCTTCAATGGAGCCGCAGCCTAAGACACACAGGAAGAGTTGCTTTCGCATTTGACTGGCCTGTTGGTAAAGTGGTTACTGACCCTAACTGCTAAGCCAGAGGTCGTGGGTTCGATTCCCACCCAGGACAAATGTTTGTGTGATGAGCACGATCATTTGTTCTGCTGTCTGGGTGTTATTTATCTATAATATGTATGTGTTTAGAAATATATAAGTATGTTTATCAGTTGTCTGGTCACCATAGTACAGGCTCTGCCTAGTTTGGGATCAGATGGCCGTGTGTGAGCTTGTCCCAAGATACTATTATTATTTATTTATAGCATTTATTATATGGATTCAGCAGAAATCTTGGATTGCTAGGATAATAAGAAGAGATGTCTTAGACAGCGCCATCTATTATGGGCTGGGTAAATTAACTTGTCGGAAGTTTAAAAATTGCTGCTCGGCCACGGCTGCCGCAAGAGCTTTGTACAATAACTTTATGTTCCACTTCCTACGTAAAGTTTGTATTTTAAAAATTCATTCAACCATATAAATTATTCTATATTCGCACATGTGACTGGAACGGAATTTCTTTTGAATATTAATAATTCCTCCTTTACGTAGTTCTTGAGCGCGGAATCTCAACAAGAGATGGCGTTAGTAGCCTATATAACTAGCTCTTTCTCAGGATTCATCTTAGTAGGTACCTATATTTAGATTTTCTAGTATTCTAAATGTTATATAAAGCGACTACCTGGAGGTGGCGTAGTTAATATAATTTTAGTTTTTCAAAGTGTCAAATATTTTATAATTATTTACTAACCATTTCCTAGAGTAAAAATGGATGAATAAGTACCTACCTACTTTCTAACGAAGTTTGAAACCATTTATGATATTAAACCATTGGTTGAGTTGAATCGGGATACAAAAACTGGGCCTTAGGTGCGGTCTACCGCGAAAATATTTTATTACATATTATGTATATTTTATTACATAGGTAGGTACTTAAATTTTATTATAAATCAATAATTGCTTTGCAGTTATACTCCATATTTTTGCTTTTTAGCCATTTATAAATTTATGGAGAGCAACAAATTATTGGTTACTTATTATCTCTGTCCTCCTTTTTCCCTTTTACCGTCCTTGTTCCATGTTATTTTCAGATTCCAATCTCACCGGAATAGAATAGAATAAAATTTATTTGCTTGAAATAGAGTTGTACAGATCATACGGATTCAGCTGAATAGGTACTGTATTTAACATGGCAACACAGTTTCCCATAGTCAATCAATCAGATTAATCAACTCAGCCTATCGCTTTCCACTGCTGGACCCAGGCCCCCACCATGTTACGCCACAACACCCGATCATTCATTTGGGGGCTTTGGTGGTGGTGCGATATCATTAAAATAAAGTGTTCGCCCTAGTCACCACGCTGGGCAAGCAGGTTTTGACCACAGTCTACTTACTTCAGTTCTTTAGGAGAACGCTGCTGCCCATTCTGCTTTTTTCTATATCCTTTAGTCGCTTTTTACGACACCCAAGGGAAGAGAGAGGTAGGTTCTATTCTATACCAAAATCCCACAGCTTCTTTCTCATAGTAGGTAAGACTAACTTCTTGATTAGTCAGCTTTCGACTAGAACAGTGGCGGTGGTCGCATACCTATAAGTCCGGTGAAGCAGTGAAAATCTGTGACCAAGCTAACTGCTGTAGACCTCTTAAAAAAACTATGGGAAAAACTATTGTTTATGTTCCTAGCTCTTGTACTAAGCTACATGCAAGTTAGATGCAATTTAGTTGCACAATACATGCCAAAATTTGTTACGAATGTATACGTTGTAGATATAGGTACTTACCTGTTATTGTGATGAAACCTAGATGGTTACTAATGATCTGAGTTATTATTTACATAGGTACCTACCTACTAACTATGTTAGTATTTATTTAAAAAGAAAATCCAGAAGTGAGTTAATTATTTAATCATTTGTTAGAATAAAAATTAATGAATAAACGCGTTCTACCGAAGTTTAAACCATTAGGTAGCATATTTAACCATTGGTTGAGTTAAGTAGGGATCAAAATTGGGCCTTAAGTCAGCGTTGTCAGCGCTAAGCAAGCGCTTGCATCGCCAAACTGACATTATTATTAATATCCGCGACACGCAATAACTCCGTCATTCTAACATCTTTTCGACCCTCAAATTGGCACCCCAAAAAATATTAGATGACGTAAGCAGGGGTGGGTTCATTGCACCTTCATCCCTAAGTCTATGTCGTAAACAAGAGTCAACGACCTTGCCACGAGGGTTAGATATTTTGTTAGAAAAAAATTGACAGTGCAACGAGGTCCCGTCATGGAATAATTAACGTTCCGTGCGTGACGTGACAAGTTGTGAAATCGTTAAATCTGACATTTTATTCTTTAGATATGCAGCGAAGCAAATCTAAGTAATTAAACTATTATAAAATATAATATACTTACTACCTACTATAAACTTCGAACAAAATTGTACGAGTTTTGACTTTTTCGGATAATTGTGTGCTCGATCCTATAGGTTTAAAATCTAGCCCCAATGAGTCAGATAGACTGTGCTTCAGTTAAGTAAATAGTAGGTAACAAAAATATAGTAACGAGGTATACTTATGTACCGAATCTACAAGCGCCATGTTTATCAGCTACCTAAATTATTTCTTCTCCTTAAAATAGACTAGCAACTAGAGACCCGGGACCTATAAATATCAAATACCTTTAAAAACCAATTCTCGGAATACTTGGATTGAGTCTTTCTATAAAATACGTAGTAGAAGTTTAGAAATCTAAATTCTTTTACTTCTGATGAACAAAATTTTGTCAATAGTGCCTACGTACCTCCTTTTTGTACGAAAGTACCTACTTCAGGAACTCACAAAATCGATCTTTCGTCGCCATGATGCTAAATGTCTAGACATAGCTACTAACCAAGGTAACAATGACTGAAAAACAATTTACCTTTATTAATTATTCAACCTCTGTCGTCATCGGATTATCAAAAAAGTTTTGCCAAATAATCTTCACTATCCTTTGAAACTTATTTTATTAGCTACAAAATAAAGAGTTATTTTGTAAACGAGATTACATAATATCGCAACATTGAAATTAATTCGGTAAAAAACCGTTAAGCTGTAAAAAGGTCGCTTGAATAATCTTAATTAGATTGGCAACGTTAAAGTATAAAATGTCGTTTTAAAATGTTAGAATTAATATCGCTCTATTTGCTAATTTGCTAACGAGATTATTTTGATACTTATATCAAACTAGCTGTTTCCCGCTGCTCCGCCCGCGGTCTCAATTTTTTTTATTTGTGATGTAAGCTATCCTATCTTTCAAGTTGGATCAAACTGCACGCGGTGTGCAAATTTGATTAAAATCGGTTCAGTAGTTTCGGATTTCATTGCGGACAAACATCGTGACACTGGTATTATATATAATAGATATTGCAAAACATTCAACATTTTATATACCTAGGTACCTACTTACGAAGGAAGGTACTGACCTAATTTATTAACTCTCGGATACTGAAACGTCAGTTAACTTTAACACATGCTTAAATGTCTATCTTTCGCTACTTCACACATTCAAGTGACAGAGGAAACATGAGGCATCAAACTGAAAGTTTCAGTATACGGCCCTTACTCAGACTCACAACTGACTAACTACCAGAAATCGCTAACATACCTACCTTCTCAGTTGGTATTGAATTCCTACTTACTTTAATTTCTGTCTTATAATACGTAAATAATTGCTTAGCTACAAATATAAAAAAAATAGTTGGAAAATCCAAAAGTGCACACCTCAACATAATCTCATTCATTGACAATAAAATTGAGATTATTTGTAAATAATAATTAAACATCGAATTATACCGTGAAAAGTAAAAGGCTTCTATTCCTCAAAATACGGAAGCCTATAAAAAAAAACCAACTCGATAAGTGAAGTATTTCGCTCATTATCGTGACCACAAGATACGGGATCCGTACACAGACACACGGACGTCCAAGACAGCACTTTTTTAAACATTTTTTTTATTAGTTTAAATAATAAAAAGAGATTTAAAAATATCATGAGTGTAAAAAATAGTGTTTTTTCTCAACATTTGTCTATTTATATTCACTTATAAAAGCAATAAAGAATAAAAAAAGTGACGTTTTAAGTTGGAGAATCACTCGGTGTGCGTAAACTGACAGTAATACCCACCTCAACGCTTCGCTTATGAGGCGTGCAAAAATACTCCATCAAATTTTCTACAACCCAAAGCAAAATCTTTCATACTTAATTTTGCACAGAGAAACAAAACTGTTATGATCAATATCTGTGATACACAAGTGATTCTGTACATCGCGAATATCGTAACGATTCGTAACTCACCCTTACAAAGGGTGGAGGGTGGAATTCGGAGTGGCTGACAACGGGGGTGCATCACTCTGTTTGACATGAACCTTTGGAAAACACTTTATTAAACCCCTGTAGTGTGGAGAGAATATGTTCACCTGCGACACATACCTGTTTATTGTTCACAACGTTTATTACATTTTTTGTGTTCTTTCTATCTACAGCATAGATTTCAACATGTGTTGGTGTCCCCCGCTACATCTTAATACTTTTTCTAAAAAAAAACTTGCCTCAATCCCGCATTAATTAGGAAATCTTAATAAGATAACATATTGTTCGCAATTTTTTCTAACGACCAGTAATCCAGAGGAAAGACCGTTTAAAAAAAACTTCTACCACTTTATTATATTAGTACCCAAGTATAGTATACCCACTTAATTAGACTAAGAATAATTAGCAGCTCTTATGAGAGTGAGTCACATCACATGTAGATTAATTATGAACTTGACAAGAACATTGCTTTTGTATTTTAATTTTCTAGAGCTATTCAGATCGTGTTTTGTTTCGACGTTTCGAAGTTCTAAAATATCTTCTCAAGGAAATCAATAATTAATCAGTCAAGAAGTGACGTTTTCTTCGAGCTTAAAATATAAGATCTGTATGTTGAGATGAGATTTTAAACGTTGATCAAAGGTAATATTAATTATTCCGTCTTGATATTTTTCAAATCTGAAATTGAGTGCGAATGCAATGTAAAAAGTACGTAAATGATAAAGCAATAAAATAAAAGAAGAGAGGAAACAGGAAAAGTAGAGAGAGTAATACATTTATTGAGTGTTTATACTTTTGTAATAGAAGCGAATATTTTTGTGAAGCTTTAGTTATGAAGATACAGGTACCATTCGCTAGGCTGAGGACCTGAAACGAAAATCACACTTTAAAAACAAAATAGGGTATTTACATAAATCATTAGTTTCTAAACATGTGGGCAGTTGTGTCAGGTTTCGATATTTGCGTGCTCCGCTACTACCCCTGTGTTTATTAAACTACCGGGTTGTAAATATACCGCATAGTAATACCTATTTATAATTAAGCACGGGGCTAAAAATGTACACTATTGGACACAGGCACAGGCCTCTTCTCAGAGAAGGAACGAGCATAGATCACCACACTTGGTCATCGCGTCTTGGCGATTTCAGAATTAAATTTTAAAAAATCCAGCTTTTCTAACTATGTTTTCATGTATTAAACACTAAATGTTTAGATAATTCTCGTCACGTAAGGATATTGGAAATGTTCAAATAGTTTTGGACACACACGGAATTATTTTTGTCATACAGATAATCAATCGCTGATTCATTTTAACTGCAAAGGGATCCTCTTTTGTGAAAATTTAATAATTTTTTGCAATCACTCCATATAAAAGCTTAATTGATTACTTAACGTAAAAAATATCAATTTTGTTTAGTTATTCGTTGTAATTTTTTTACTTGATTTGAAAACTTGATCCAAAAACAAAACCTATGAATTGATTTTGATGAAATTTATATGCGACCACCCCTAAAGTATAACCTATCGATTACAAAAATATATCTAGAAATCGATCAATAATTGCCGGGGATATCGCCGAAAAATTGGAACTAAACCATTGAGAGCCGCCTCCTTTTGAAGTCTGTTAATAAGAGAACGTATACCATTTTGTTTAGGGAATTATAAAATAATAATACCGGCCTATAAATGTCCCACTGCTGGGTACAGGCCTCTTCCCATATAGAGAAGGAATGAGCATTGATCACCACGCTTGCTCATTGCGCGTTGGCGATTTCAGACTCCAATTGTTGGAATCCCGGTTTCCTCACGATGTTTTCCTTCACCGTTTGTCAATGGTGAATTAAGAAAGTACATATAACTTTGAAAAAGTCACATTGGTGCCTGTCTAGTTTCGAATCTGCAACCATGTGCATTCGAATCCGCTAATTGAACCGCTAGGCCTCCACGACATCACGTTTAGGGAATTGTAACTTGTTAAAAAAAAACAAATCAAATATAATTTCAAAAATACGCTTCATGGATTCAATATAATGAGTAAGCGTAAACACTGCTTCCCTATTAATTTAAGTGCATGCAAATACGATGTAACATGAGTAATACCCTCACAATACATCAGACAACCCCCGGGCAGTCCGGGCACAACAGCGTTATTAAATTTTATCAAAATATAATCCTTCATTTGTACTCAGACTTCAATCAGTACATTCGCCACTAATTGAAAGCCGGGTCCGGTGCCCGTTTGCAGGTAAAAGGTATTAAATGTACATACTGGCCCCTTCGTACATAGAGTTATATGATTCTGTCTGTACCCATAGCAACCCCCTAACAGTCTATATTAATTTTGCCGAGACTGGTTTGATTGATCGGCACATCAAAAGCGAACTATGCTGCTATTTGCAAACGAAACGATGCGCTGAAGGGTTGTTGTATTAAGAGAATGTTTGCTTGTTCTGTATAATATTTAGATTTTAGGTTCTGGTTTTTAGAGTTACGATGTCATAAAGTTGATACGTCTTTGAAAATTTATGTATCTCTAAGGTATTTTTTAAAGGTGGAGGCTTGTTATTAGCAATCTGTTTAAATATTGAAAAAATATATAAGATGTTATTAGTCTGTAAGGCTTCTTAAAAAAAAAAAAAAAAAAATAGATTTTTTTTTACTTTTGATAATGTTAGTATGAACTCATTTTCGTCTTGCAAGCACTTTAGTATTTATTTGTCTGTTTGTATTAATGTATGCCTATTCCTATACATACTGAGCGATGAACGTTTCGCACAGATGTGATCCATATTTCCTCTAACATTTTTAAAAGTTCTTTCAACATTTTTTTTTATGTGTGACATGTAACATGTGACGCGAAAAAAAATGTATTTTCTTTGTCATACACCAGGTTCCTAGATAACTTTCTGACGAATACAGACTTCTAGAAATCTATTTAATTAAACAACCGAATTAAAAGTAAATGCTAATATAACAACTACTTAATATGGGCTAAAAAAATACAACTCCATTTCACCCCAAAAACTTAACGATATAAGTATACAACTTTTCAATCAGTTGCGGGCTAATTAACTCAAAGGGAAATATCCGTCTAGTTCTTGTATATTCATAATACAAACAAAGTACATAATAATATCTGTCTGTTTAAAGAGTCTGCCTGTCTACCTTTTTGTTTGGATCACATCAAAAGGTGGGAGATTATAGGGGGTGCAACTTTATTAAATTCCATTCGCTAAAGGATTTTTCCCGGCTTCCTAGCTCCCTTTGTCCACTCCCTGCCCTCAGGGACATAGCAAATTAGTTTTAGCAGTGAATATATTTATGGATCTGAAACGGTAGCCTAGATGTGCCATGAGTAATGTTAGGGTTAATTATATAGTTGATAAATACTCAAAATACAAAATTATTTAATGCAATTCCCTAATGTTGTATCTGTACAAAAAAACTTGACTGTAAAAAAATCTTTTTCAGATTTAGATTACGGAAATTCCTGTGGATTTTATGTCTTTGCAAGACAAGTGGTAATGTAATTTTAAGGTTAAATCTGTGATACCTACTTTATATATTATTCTTTTTCGTACAGTACGTATTGTTACTTGTAAAAAGACAAATACAATGAAGGAATTTTTTTAATCTCAAGCAGAACTCGAACCTGCGAATCCGGCTTCAACGCACTAGTCACATTCCTAGCTATAGAGGTCACTGCCCGAGCTTTCAAATTTCTCCTTCCCTATTATATTGCACGTCTTAGGGCGGTATTGTTAATAGAGAAATTATAAAAAATGTCTATACATAAGGTGTAAAAATTCCAACAAAGTTTCACATTAAAAAGGTTTACATTTTACATTACACATTGACCAAAAGCCAATATAATGATAAGGTGTTCCTGTGGTATAACGATCAGCTGTTACTATTTATGCATAAATGCAGCTCGTGCCGTTACGGCTGGGTTCGTGCACGCTCGGCTGCAAGCGTGACACCATCGCCATATTGCCATATGCTACCAAATTAGGGTAATGACCGCAACTATCTGTTTCAAATAATACCTCATTTGTATTCAATTAAAACTTTTGTTTTTTTGTATTGTGATAACTGTGAACTTATGAGCTTATTTTGGCATTTGTTTGTAAAAACTTTCAAACTTATCCTCTATTTGTTAGTTACACTTTAACCCCCGAATATTGAAATATAAATTAACTTTAAGATGTTTTTAAATACAGAGAGAGACAGAGACAGCATGAGACTTAACGGCGGCTTCAAACTAACTGACGTTTCAGTATTTGGTCATGAGGCGATGTTACTTGTGTTAACAATACGAACTAGATAGGCCTTTTAGCGAGCAGTCTAGCAAAACAGCAGTAAATTTATTTCTAGTTTTTGTGGAGCCAGAATTTTATCATTATTCCGTCAATCGTTTTTGACGAGCGTTACGGCCCGTTCACGACCTTGCCGCTGTGAGCGGCAGCTAAGCGCGGGGCGGCGAGCGGTAAGATCAAAAGTATGAAAATGTTTGAAGCACGCCACGAGACGCCGCTCATAGCGAAAACGCGCGCGGTTTTATCCGAGCGAATCGCTACGGCGGCGCGCGGTGCGGTGAGCGGCAGGAACAAAAGTACAAGCGAATGAGTGCGACGCCACGAAACAGAGCGGCGTGGACAGCGGTGTAGAAGTGACGTACTCAGAGGCGTAATTAAAAACAAAAAAATAGACAATTTTGTGGCGGTTATGGATACCGAGGCATTTATTACAGACATTTTTAATCGACTGCCTATATTGATGTCAAAACATCCCAACAAAAATATAAAAATATCTTATAAAAAGGTTGTGGGAAGAAATTAAACAATGTTTTAATTTTTATATCATTATTATATCTCTATTTAATGTTTATATCTCACATATTAAGAATGTCTTGTTTTAAAAATGTACTGCTTTCTAAACATAGAAGGGATAATTTTGATAACGCCATGATTTTGAGCACGATTTGACTACCTAAATACGTCCACCGCGGCCGCTACAACCTGTATAATCTATGGCTACAACTATTCGCTACTGAGGTACGTGGCGTGCAAAACGCACCGCTCACCGACGCCGCACCGCCCGCCGCGCCGCGCGCCGCTTAGACCGAAGTCGTGAACGGGCCGTTAGAGCGCCCGGTAGAATTATTGTAGAAATGTTAACAAGTTCAAGTCTGAACGAACAAAGTCAAGCTCTGTGCTTGACTCTGTTCGTAAATTATAAAAATAATAATTGCTCGATTTTATTATGTTCCAGACTCAGCACTTTTAGCGTCTTAGGACTTTTAAATTTGACTTTCTAGCCGTCGCTGCATAACATCTCAAAGTTACTAAGACGCACTTAACGTGAAAATTACTAAACGGTGTCTTAAATAAAATAGAGTTACGTCTGAGATGTCCAAAATCTGAGCGAAGCTAACTCCAATATGCAAAAAATCATTAAAACTTCTAACTACATAACCAAGAAAATAAACCCATTCCATATTAAAACTCCGTAGCAATGTTTTTGACCATCAAAGAGCTTTTACAATCTGCCGGGCTTTTTAAACCCCATAAAGCCGGGACCAGAAATATAATCAATATGGCCCCCCCCCCCCCTCCTTTGATTGGCTGTCTGGTCAATTAGCGCGGTAGCCACATCAAGCGTACCTTTGACTGGAATTTGAGTAGTAATTGGGATGCAGTAAGAGTACTGTTGTTGCAAGGGTTGATATTTTGTTTTGATTCATACAGGATGTTTGTAAGTTGTGTATTTTTTGTAAGTAATCAATTGTATGACGTCTAAAAAATTATAGGTAGATAATTAATTAAAACTTTTCGCTGTTGTATTTTTTAGATTCGACTAGTTTTGATAGCAGAGTACCTACCTATTATAAAGTTATTGTTGAAACCTCAAGAATCGAGCTTTACCAGCCAAAAGCCAAATGTTCCAACTCTTTTAATAAATCCAAAAAGATGGAAGCTCCTTAAAACAGTATGATTCTCGAATTTCATATCTACCAATTTGTATAAAAGCCACTTTTCACCAAAATGAAATACCCCTTAAGAGATTATCATTCGGTGATCAGCGTAAAATTCTTAGAGAGTCAATTTTGGATATGTTTACTGTCCAAACTATCCAACCCGACTTTCAGTATTAATAGAAGTTAATAATACGTAACATTATAAAACTGCAAACAAATAATAATGTGGACAAAATCACCTACATTGCTCTGAATCCAAAGTGAGTAGCTAAAGCACTTATGGTGTGGAATCAGAGACAACGAAGGTACAAACGAACCCAGGCCCAAGAAAATTTAGATAATTGATTTTCTACATTAGCGTCAGAACTGGCAACACCTTGAAAACGGTGAGTACGCCACTCGAACACGGAAATCGTCAAACAAAATCATAATTATTTAAGAATTCAACGGTTTACTCACGCGCATTATCGGGATCGCCCGACTAGATACAGACTCAATAGGAGTCCTTAATCATGAGCTGACGCGGCGGCGGCGGTGTCGCGAGTCGAACGTCAATGCGCGTGAGTAAACCGTTGAATCCTTAAATAATGATGAATTCGTCTCACGGAAGTTATTATAATAAAACAAATCATAATCATAATTTTAATCATCAAAATTTTAGTTTTGATCATATCATCCTGTACCTAAATGAGATCTGCATCCACTCTATATAATGAACATATACATACAAAGGGCAGTGGTATCCCTGCAGGATTAGCCAATGCAATTAGTAACAGATCATACGGAACCATTTGGCACCCGTATTAATTCTGTACGTTAAAACCCCGCGCATTGCCCATTAAGGTAATCCTTTGCTATTGAAAATGATTTTTGTTTTATAATAGCCCCGGGACAGTAATATGGGTAGGTCTACTAATTGAAAATAGTTCGTAGGTATATATATTATGTACTGTTACATATAAAAAAGGAGGGGCTCGTGGCTAAGTGTGAGCCGTACGGTTTGACCGATAGTAAAGGTTAAACCGCGCTCGCCGCGGTTGGTCCGTGGATGGGTGACCATTTGTAAACATACCGCGACACTTCCGTGCCTCGGAATGCTCGTTAGCCGTTGGTCCCGACTGTCATTCAGTCATCTTTGACAGACGTTAACTCATTACAATTCTGACAACCAGTCTTAGTATTAGATAAATTACACCCACAGAACGAATGATCATGCTGATCACACAAATATTTGTCCTGGTTGGGAAATCGAACCCACGACCTCCGGCTTAGCAGTCGGGGTTACTAACCACTAGAGATCAACAAGCCTGTCAATATTATTAATTTTGGAATTTAGTGTTTAATTAATTTTATTATGTGACATTATCATTACATTACTCAACAAATTCACAAATATTTTTAGTTGTTGAATGGTTCCTCTATTTATTCGCTTATTACACTATTCAATAATCAGGAAATATAATTAGGATATCGAAATATGTAATCGAAGTTGGATTCCGATTTTATGCTATCGGAAGGTCCTGACCACACCTACTTCTACTCTCTATATATATAAGGTTTAAGGTTTAGATTTCCTACTTACAAATTGAATAGTGGAATAAGCGCAATAAAAAAATAACAAAGACCTCATCTTGAAATTCAATGGTTCAAGAATTTGTGATTTATTTCACAAAAAAGTGTTTGAGAAAGGATTACAATCTAGGAGGACTTGGAATCGCCTTCTAGATTGTAATTTGGTATACTTACTTCTGAAAATGTATCCAATTCATGCCGTTGCTTTAAATACTTCTTCTATCAATCTAGTAATTATACTTACGCGATAAGCCGAGATTACAGAATAATCGAATATATACAACATGTTCGCATGCAAAACCCCTGTCAGATCCAATAAAAGCGTATTCGTGGCACAGTTCATGAACCGTCTCGCATATGCGGCATCTTTGACACAAAGCTGTAGGTAGTGAGTACGTGAACTTTGAGGAGCGGTCAGTGTTGCTGTTGCCTTGGATCAGTTTTTATTTTGATTTAATTATTTTCACCGGGGAAAAATAATAATCTCCAATCCATTTAATGACTACGTATATGTGTTCTCAGTACGATACCAAATAATACTCTCAGGGATCGGACAGGGTTTTTGTTACATGTTGTATATTTTGTTGACTTCTGTTACGACATAAGACTCTCCTTCGTTCGATTTAGAAAACCCAAGATGCACAGTTATGACCAAATGCTAAAACGTCAATCAGTTTGAAGCCGCCGTTAAGTCGCATGATGTCTCTGTCACTTGAAGGTGAGAAGTAGCGACAGATGGACATTTAAGATCATCTTAAAGTTAGTTGGCGTTTCAGTTTTTGGGGGTGAGTGTCTCAGATCCGTCTAAAATTACCAGTGATTAGAAATGCAGTCATTTCATAAAGCTTTGCACCGCAAAAACATCTTTATGCCATACTGATATGGTTGAATTTGTTTTATTACTGCGTGTCAATGAAGACTGTGTTGGCTTTGCCTTTTTATGAGACTGTATATCTTGGGTACAGAGCAGTACATCAATGTTCATCTCTCTATCATTAAATCCATCCTACTATATGTTTGAGAATTAATCGAGTAATTCCTTAAGAAACGGAATGAGTATTGATTACCACGCTTACCTCATCCAGTTTTATACATTCAGGGGGGTTATTCTCTTAGTCCAAACAAAACAAAACGTGGCATGGCGCAGATTATAGTTCGCGATTCCTGGATCGCCAAATCTTTATTTGTGTTCTGAGAGTCACCGGCTAGTGTTAGTTTATACGTTTTGGACCATTTAAATATTTTTCTTCGATAGAGACAAAAGTCTTAAGAGAGGCTTTATCTCTCTATCGAAGAAAAATATTATATATTTATTTTATTTTATTTTATTTTACTTTATTTGGGAAACAAACAGAACTATGAGATTTAGTTACAACAGTATCCAGATACAGTTTCCACAGATTATTAAACAATTTTAAAAGCTAAAAATATTCCGCTTGGAATAAGTGAATAAAGCACCCGGTAACTTTTGCTCGTAACTTCTTTAACTCCAGGAGATCATGGCTGATTATGCTATTTATAATAAGCCGTTCTCAAAGCGACCAGAAAAAAAAAAAATGTTGGAGCACCGCTCTAAGAATGCAGGCACATATGAAACAAAAACCAAAAACAAATTAGGATAGTATACGTTCAAATACTTTTTCTGATACAATAAAATCAGACATTTATATTCAGTGAATTAGGAAGTTTGTGCGACTTTGTGTGACTAAACCAAAAAAGTTTAAGGGAAAAGAAATCTAGGAGAATAGGTAGCAGCGTTCTCCTCAAGAACTGAAAGAAAACTGCGGTCACCAACCCGCTTACCTAGCGTGGTAAGTACTTTATCATGGACAACCACAATACATGACCCCATTGGCCGGATTTGTGGCACAACTTGGGAGAGGCCTACGTCCATCAATGGACCGCGATAGGCAGAGTTAATTGACACAGGCCATGCAACAGGCCACATTGATTGTAATCATTAAAAAAAGACAAAAAAGAATGCTCCGTCTATTATTTTTGTCTGGTCTATTTGTGATACACCTCAAACCTCAGATCGCACCCATACATACACACTTACATACAGAAACTGTGTGAAAACTAAGCTTACCTTTGTCTGAAGTCTGTTGCTTGTACACTGTGGATGTTAAATAAAAAACAAAACATTCTTTTACTTTAGGAAGGTATGATTTAAATCTCGTTTTAATTTTTGGTTTATTACAGTATTACGAACAACACTGACTAATGTACTACCTACTTAATTATATTAAAACTTTTAACTTTAAAACTTTTCAGAGTATATACTTGTGTGTATATTCGAGATGAATCCAATTTCAAAATTTGACATAAAACCTAAGATGGCGATTAAATGCGTCAGTAAAACCTTGTTTTGGGTGTTTATTAAAATAATACTCATTTCAATCTTATTTGTTAATTATTTAATCAATAATTCACTGTATAGAGTTTAACCTCCGTTTTTGAGGCAGGCAACAAAGCAAAATTATTTGCGTAAAAAAAATAAGGCAACAGCAAATCTGATTTGAGTGATATTGAGACGAGAAAAAAACAGAACATGTTGGTACTTATTTTATAGAATGTTTTTGCTAAAAGCAGTGAATAGTGATGTGATAATTATGCTACGGGTCCGCAGGTATTGAAGCAGTAGGTAAGGATCGGTTGGTATAAGGGGATTTTAGGCAACAGGATGAAAAAAAATAGACTCATTTCGGGTTTTTTATATATTTAGAACAAGAAATGTATAGTTACAACCATTGAGGATATTAAATATCATATTGTAAAAACTATTGTATAAAGTGAAGAGAATGTGACATTTTTCCATATTTTTTTTATTATAATTAATTCCAATAAATTAATTAATTTATAGACACATAAATTACGTGAAAATATTAATTAATAATTACTTAAAACAGCCAAGTATCTACTGATGTAAATTTATTGGTTAATAATGCTTACTTTTAGGAATGAGTATTTTTTATTCAAAATCTTTCTAATCCGTTATCGAAAGAAAGATGGCGTCGGTATAGAATTTTTCAAATGCTCGTTTTGTTTTGTGGCGTTTTTAAGCTGGAATATCGTCAGCTATTTGGAAAACTCTACACAAAAACCCTCCTTTGAACGATCTTAAAAATTATTGGGAACAACATTTACGACTAAGGGCGACACTAAAACTGTAACGGACATAAAAATATATCACTTGTCAAATTATTGCAATCGTTTTGACATTTCATACATTTTTTCACTTGATTTTCTGAGACACGGCTATACGGCCAATCGCAGCGTTTACATTTGCCAGCGATCAATCGCATCGCTCTGTTTCTAGAAAGCCATCGTCCTACCTTCCAACCAAACGCCAGTGCAGTTGGAACTCAGTGAGCCCAGTCTTAGTGTTTCGACCTTATTCCACTACTATTTCTTGTGCAACATAAAGTTTTCTCACAAAAGCTATAAGGTAGAGGTAATTTATTTAAACCGACACAATAATTATTATAGAAATACCTAACTTTTAGGTACAATATCAACTAAATCGGTAATTACCACCAACACATACAGACATCTACCTCTTAATTTTATAATAATTCATAAAAAGACGAAAATGAAATGTTAACATTGATTTTAATGTTAATACCGGAAGATCTTAAGTGTTTTTTTAATGTTTTTTGCATTTTATTACTTTTATAAAATACGTATTTGTATCAAAGTGACGTCAGCAAGTACGAACGAGGAAAATGGCTGACCGATTTACTCATAATCTCATTTTCATTAATTATAAATATCATTGCTTTCATTGTCTAGTACACCTTAACTTTGAAGTTGGTAAAATACTTATTCAATACTTTTTTGAGATTCTTATCTTACGATGCATTTTTCTAAATTATTTCCTATCTTTATCGAGTCTGGGAAGTCGGATTGATTTTATTTAGAAGGTACGCGAAGAGACCGCGAGGAGTGTCTGCACTCTCCAGTCGTGAGGATGTATGAGTATTGACTATCAGTATGCACTAGGAGTATCACAATCTAATTGCACGCCGAGTTCGTTCCCACCGCGCGAGACCATTGCAAACAATAGTGATGTGCGGCTAATACTAATCTAAACAGACATCGAGTGATTACGATAAAATTAAATTAGTATTACAGATTATTGTATCAGGTAATTATATTAACACGACAGCATATTCAATTATTAGAATACGAAATGGGAACAAACTGTGGTCGTGCAGCTTAAGAGGAATCAACACCGAAAACGAATACTAATAAATAGACAGTGAAATTGATATTACATGATATTACTTTTTATTTTAAATTCGAAACTATTGGTTATTAATATTTTTTTAATTTATAATTCGCTTACCCGAAGCAGGACCGATCCTTTGATGTTTATTTACATATTTATTGCAATCTGTTATTACCCGACACGACGGCGTATTGTCAAGCTAATTTCAATCTAATAAGTTTGTAAATAAAGCTTAACTCTACGTCAGGTCGATTTATTATTCGCTCCGGTTTTTCACTGTCTATAACGATTATTCAGGGATAAAAACATATAGGTCTATTTTAGACAGAATGGTTAACAAGATTAGTAAAAAGGAATTTTATTCGAAACAAACTGTACAACACTATGTGCTCGGAACATTTGTGACGATGATCATGCGTTAGAGGGGAGCGACAGGCTGCCGAGGAGCTGCATTTATAAAATTATCGATATACGTATTAACTATTAAGCTATTCTATAGAAACGGATCCAAAATACAAGGAAGTACATGGTGAGCAAATGTAGTATTAATTATTAATAATTTTATAACAATACAGCTGTAGCAGCATACAAGTATTATTTAGGTGTTGTGCATTGCGTTCTGTTTATTCTCACTAGAAATTTTGACATTTATGAAGTAATAGTAACACATTTAGTCGATGTCTCGAGTTTCCTACGACGTGAAAAATATTTCAATCGATACCGAGTTGGCGATTGGGAAGCTGTGTCGCAACACTAAACGCGGTATTCTTTATTAAATTGAGCATTACATTAGGCGTCAAGTATCGGGACACAGTTTGGTGTTTCACTGAAATATTTTTACGTGCAGGAATATAAAACTTACGTATTTATTTACTATGGAAGATCATTTCTTCATTTGTGTCCTAACTATCGGAATCGCGTATGTCTCGGCCACACTGATATATATTTGTGCTTGCGTCCGAGCTTAAGGCCATTCCATGCTAACACGATAAGCTGCATAGAAATACTCTACATGCTTTTATTCCCATCGTACACCACTATTTCTATACCTTTATTTCACATTGGACAGTCAAACAGTTCACGCAGATTGGAGTATTTATTTCAATTGATTTACTTATTAAATATGGGCCATTAACCATGGTTTTGTACGCGTGATGCATGATTCTAATCACAGAACAGAGACACGTAGTGTTTAGCTAGCAACCTATGTCTTATGTACTATCGCAAACTTTATATTTAACGTTTTATTGCCGTATGTAACCCCGAGCGGGGTCAACGGCCGCGCTCACCCCGCTCGGGATCCTCGTCCCTCATAGGAAGAGTTCATGGAGATACATACATACCTTATATTATAAGAGTGGTTTTCAATGGTAACAGGAAGGATTGGTGACGAGTTGGTTATGGCACTTCGAACCCGTTCACGCCGGCAGAACCCATGCTCACGATAATTGTCTGGAAAATATGAAAGCCGGCACAATACGAAGCGATCGGGAAAAATGTGTGCCGACGAGAGCCTTATGAAGTTATCTCTCCTTTCTCTGTTCTGTGATTTAACTTACGTTAATATTTTATTTATTAATTATTACGATCAATCGTCACGTGTTTCTTTTATCTTTATTTTTGCTAATTTCACAGCCTCATTGTCAATTAGCCTATGCGTATTAGAGTATTGTTTCTGTGTTGCCAATTAATTACGTTTCTTTAAATATTTTTTTAATTATATTATCTTTTAATTTCATAAAAATGCATCAAAACACCGTTCAAAAAGTAGCCGTTATGCTATTGATCAGATCCCTTGTCACTTAGTGGGGTTAGTTACTTAGCATCGACGTTTATCCACAACCTATTACCATAGCTTTGTAGATAATTCCATGGCCACAGTTTTAATTGCTAAACTTTTATTTTATAAAATCGTGATCACAACTCTAGTTCTGTCAACGTTTTTTTTGTTTTTATGTTGTATTTTCGGCCTGGGACACTTTTATTTATTAAAATATGTTTAATTTGGGTTGTTCTAGATATACCTAGTGGGGTTTTTTTAAGTACAGGACCTGTGACTAGTGTCTTGTGTATTTATATTATTGTGTCGATAGCAATTCAAACCGCAGCCATATAGAATTAGTAGAACGTTTTGCGAGTCTGCCGCTTATACCTATGAAGATATGAATTACAGTATATTTTTAAAATACATACAAAAATATTATGTTAATTATGGTGTAGTTATTACCCGAGTGTTCTGTTATAAAATTCACAATTATTTTTATTGCTTTTCGCGTTACGTACTACGGGCGAAGCCCTCTAAGCTATTGAGCACTATTATTAATTTTATTATTATTTTTAATAATTATTACCGAAAGAAGAGGGGCGCACAAAACATTCTACTAACTAGTGACGTAACATCTAACCGAACTCCTAACAAACAATTCACTCCAAAATATCATTTTTTGCATTTTTATATCATTTGCAATCTCATTATTTTTTATTTATTATCTAAAAAGTCGATGAAATTTCAGTAAAATACTTTGGTGTTTTATGTTTCGATTCAAAACGACGTATCAAGCTTTATTATACGCAATACTCGAGAAAGTAACTTTAAGAAGGTTTTGTATAATTTAGTTATCAAATTATAACGTAACGCGAGTCCATCTCAAATTAGTTTAGCACATCCAAGCTCCCGATCTAGATTAATTGCCCGATATATTTCCCTAATAAATAAATCAATTTAGGTTTACCTCGTCGAGTTCCCCACTAGCGCCCCCTTCTATCGACACCTGCCACACAGAGCAGCACTACTGTGCTCACCTGCACGGCTATGACTAGAGATGGAACAATACAACTACATCGATGTCGATAGAAGCCGACGCTATACAATTATAATATAAATTAATATCAAATAAGTTAAATGCACACCTAGGTTTACACATAAAATACAATTAATTGCACATACACTAAATTAATGACAGTAAATCTAAGATGAAAAATTTATCATGAAATTATCATTAAGATTATTATTATCAACATTGACCATTAACTTCAACTATTCAAAATATCAAATATTTTTTTATTTAAATTTAATAATAATAATTCCTTTCGGAATATATTATGACTAGAATAGTTGAAATTTTCATGCTGAATGAAAACAACACAAAACACAACAACTATTTATAACCTAAGAGACGACTACATAGTATAGGTAATAAGTAGGTATAGCAAAACTTGTGCTTCACACGCCGACCTTACAAATACTATTTATTTGCCAACCGTACGAATTTCTTTATAAATTAAATCAAACGTAATCGGCGTATGCAAACGTCACTTCGATCAGACAATCTGTCAAACGCGTTGACAGCGGAAGTGACATCCGGAAACGCATAGGTAACTCACGAATTTTATCTAAATTAATAAGAGTACTCCTAATAAAAGTATTAATACTAAAAATGGAATGTCAAAGCATTTCTCAAGCTGTATCGAAATTAAGCGATTTTTTTGTCGTTTTTGTATTATTAAATTAATTGAAAAAATGAGTGGTTATCGATTCGCGCGTACTTAGTGCGGATAAACAAATAGTTTACAATAAATAGTAAACAAACGTGGCGCTAAACTCCACACATTGACATTATGTCAACCAACGCCTCTTCGAGTCATTTTGATTTTTTTAATAATATTTTTTTATTAAATTACTGGCTATTAGTTATTGCACGTTTTACATTAATAATAAATATATAAATACTTGTAAATTTTAATCTCCATCTTTGGTATGTAATGAGTAGATACCTATTTATTTTTAATATTTGAAATGTTACAAAACTGTTTTTACATAATATTAAGTATATATTTTTTTTACAAAAATCGTAGGGTCGTTAGGACGGCACGATATTTAAAATATCTATTCAAGTTCGATGTTTCATAATAGGTCTTTATCGGATCAAAGTTATGATTTATAGATACTAGTGTGACGTGTTGAGACGCGGCATTTACAGATTAATTATCCATTTATTTAAATTAAACAACTTTTTTTTCTATTTACAAATTTCCATCTAGACTAAGACAATTAAAGCCTAGTTCGAATAGACGCAGGGCCGCATCCATACATTATATTATAGCAGGTACCGATCATATGTTTAGACATCGATTTAATTGTATTTTGGAAACGATATCGTTAGACTAGAGTATGCACCATTGTTCCGCGAACGGACTCATCCTCGTCCGTGTGGGGGCGTACGGGGGCGCGGAGGCTGAGGCCACCCGCGGCCCGGTCCCCCCGCGGCCCCGGCCCCCGGCCCCGGCCCGGGCCCGCCGCGTCCGTGTGCGCTCCCGAGCGAGCTCGATCGATTTTCGCCGGCTCGCCGAGCTCCAACATCCGTCACCTCCGAACCGACTTGGCATCGCCCGTCGTGTTAAGCGTAATACCACAATCGAAAATGTATCTCAAAAATTTTTCTAATACTAACTACTGACAGGCCACCGGACCCCGAACAGTCGACGCCAACCATCACTTGATCTTTAAAATTTTATCAAAACCTATCACAGTTTTTGATTAGTTTTTTTTCATCCTTAATTTTAATATATGATTAAAATATACGTATAGATAATATATATTTTCTTTCCAATCTTTAACAATATAACACTATTTTACTTCGATTAGTCGGCCTGTCGAACGGCCGTCACCGGGCTTGTGAGAGAGGTACTTCGGCGACTTCGTCATATTAGTTTTATTACACGTCGGTCGTCATACCGGCCTTACTTCGTATAAATACGTACGTTAATGTAATTATTACGATATGATCGCATAAAAAATTGGAGCGTAGCATTTAGGCTATTATTGCTAATATTATTTTATACTCGAAAACTATTTTCTCGATAACCACAACCGTTCATAAGCGAAGTTTAATATCATTATTTTGTTATTGACTATTACCAATATGTATGTTTCAAAGTTCTGGCCAGATCTTCCACATTTCATGTGAAGCATGCTTATCTTCTTATTGCGGGCTGTGGCGACCCTTCATTCACGCGCCATCTTATCCGGACATGCGCAGAGTGCGCCCCGCCTTGACGCCATTTTGATTTCCTCAACACTTAACCCAATTTTCGCGGTCGTCTATTATACGTAGCGGCGAACAAAGGGTTACCACACATTACAGTCGAAAACTTGTTTTTAGTTTTACAATAATAAAAAGCCCGGCCAGCGAGCGAGGCCGGCGGGCTGCTTCCGGAAGACACACTCGATATAGTCAGGTCCAGTGAGGGATGTCACCTAAGTCTAGTATTACATTTTAGACTTGCTTATCAAGTATTTGGCATTTTTAAATCGACACCGTTAAAGTTCGCCGTCCGTCACTTTTGCTTAAACACGGTGAAAACGTAATATTTTTACATATATTATGACACGACAAAATACTATATTTTCACAGAAAAGGTGACAAGCCTGGGTCCAAGTAGCGGCCGCACACAAGGTGTAGGACGAGTTGCGTGCGGACACGGCACAGAGTGTGCGGACTGCCGTGAGAGTATGTATGTGTATGTATGGGTGCGCGCCTGCTGTGCCGTCCTAGCGTCCGGCTAGGCCGAATCTGGGGCGATCCCCTTAGATGGTCTTGATCTTATTAGTCTTGAAGCTGACCTGCAGCACTCGGTTCCCGAGTGTGTACCCGTTGAGCGACTGGATAGCTACCACAGCCTCGTCGTAGTTGGTCATGGTGATGAACCCATAGCCCTTGCACTTGTTGGTCTGTAGGTCGCGGATCACCTTGACGCTCTGCACGGCGCCGAAGGGCCCGAACAGCTGCCACAGCACGTTCTCCTCGGTCTCGGGCGCCAGGTTGTACACGAAGATGCACCACTCGGAGCCCACCGCACCCGGCAGCACGCCGCCCAGCAGCTCACCCGCCAGCGGGCTGTAGCGCTGTAGGCCCTTGTTGATGGCTAGGAGGGACTTGCCTGAGCTGAACCGGCCTAGCGGCGCGGGGAAGCGAAGCGCGGCTGGCAGGTACGCCGCCAGCGGCGCCAGCGCCTTGCCGTTGTTGCTCGGGTTGTTGGCGAACTTCACAGTGATGGGCTCAGTGGCGCCCTTGGGCACCGTCCCGTTCAGCTCCTGGATGGCACGCTCGGCCTCCACGCGCTGGTCGAAGCGGATGAAGCCCACGCCCTTGGATAGGCCCTGCTCACCGCCCGTGAACGGCCGCCCGCCCGAGTTCTCACACAGGATCCGTGACGTTATGATTCTGCCGTAAGGGCTGAACAGCCTCTCCAGCTCCGCCTGCGTCATCGTCTTGGGCAAGCCAGAGACGTATAGGTTTGCGCCTTTGATGGCCTCGCTACTGGGCCGCGCGTACGACACTTTGATGGTCTTGTTCTGCAGCCGCAGCCCGTTGAGCGTAGCGATCGCCTTCTCCGCATCTTCGGGGCGGTGGTAGTTGACGAACGCGTAGCCGAGGCTCTGGCCGCCGCCGTGCAGCGCATGGTTCAGCGCGTCCGGGAATGCCGCACCCTTGTTCCGGATCAGCTTGCACGACTCCACTTCACCAATGCTTGAAAAAAGGCTCCGAATCTCCTCCTGCGTCATGCTCTGCGGCAGGTAGTTGATAATCAGGTTCGTCTTGGACTCCTCACCGCCACCGTTTTGCTGTTCACCATCGCCCTTCGACATGGTGGCGGCTTAAATCATAAACGGAAAGAACGAAAGAGGAACGAAAAAACGCGATAAAACAAAAGTGCACGTCCGTTAGGGTAGCGCGCGCGAACGGTATTGAGGGGTTGAGCCGCGCGCCGCGCGCATGCCGCCCGCTATCGACCGCGGCTTACATAACGCGGTTCGTTCACCCTCCGCTGGTATAGTGTCCGAAAAAACCAGATCTACCCCGGGCACGATCGATCCACCGGAGCTCGGCCGCCGTAACTAGGTTCCGTACGAGATGCGTTATGAACAGGAAAACGGTGAAGAAATGTAGGCGAGCTCAAGTACCCAAAACCGGGGCATCGCTTGAGGAAAATGGCTCTCATTACACACCCCACAACCGTAGTACGCACCACGATACTATGATTGAAATAACATAACTCACCTTCAAAGCCCACGTACAAAAGAAATACTTTTCAATACAAACAAAATTCCACAAACTTTACCGACACGATTGTAATTTATATCAAAACGCTAGACATGTCTTTGTTGCATTTCCAAGAATTAGCTGGGTTTTATTGTATTGTTGGAATATTCCGGCTATAGTATGCGTAGTTCTCGGAAAAATAGGTTTTATACACGGAAGTTGGTGAAGTGACCTCTTGCAGGGTTGTCGTATCATTGATTAATAGTTATGAATGAGTTATCGTAGTTTGTAGAAATATCGATTCCTGGCTCTATATTTATTCTGTCATTTTAATTGAGGTATTTATAAAAAGGAGATCATAGTTATGAAACATTTTCGGTCACTATCACTATTACAAAAATGGCTCTGTTTTTGTATGTCATATTTAGTAGATTTCACAAAATTAGAAATGTATTTATCACGACTTTTAAACTTAATTTGTGATTTATTCCCGCGTTTTTAATTAAGATACTAAACGATTAATTCTACATAATTAGGTATAACCTTAATAAATTACAAGGTAATCGCTTATCAATGGTTTCCTTGAAATAGAAATACGATACAAGTCGGAACAATAAGTCTAAAATTATAATTTATCGTTCATTCAATATTTTTGAATGATTTTAATTGTAAACTTATAAGATACCTGCCCACCCTCTCTACAACCTTACGGGTCAAGGTAAGCTAGTCGGTGAATTATTGGCAAGTACTCACACTGACAATTAAATATCAACCTTGAACCTATGCGATAGAGCTTAAAATTCAATAGATAATACACACACTAGTGTACGCTAGAACAAATCTTATATTGCAGACAATTGTAAACTGTATTCGTGATATATTATGGTGTATATTTGGATGTTCAAAATCACATGCGCAAGATAATCTCCTCCTATTCTGCGCGAACACTTTGTCACATTCGATGACGTAAATGTTTCATTTTTTATTCTAATAGATAAAAAAATAATAAAAATAATGTTTATTTGTTGAACGGAAATAAAATAATAGTAGGTATGTTTGTACAAATCAATGAATGTTCTAAGACGTCCTACATGACTCGAATGTCTTACTCAAAGAACAAAGGATTTTCCAACAGACACGGAAGAGCAGTGGCAAATAATTTTAGGTGAAACATTATCATTGTCTTAGAACGATACAAGATGAGAAGCAATACGAAATTATGTTAGGTAAAAAGTGTAAAAACCCTTTTTTTATAAGTTCCTAAAATCCTAATTAAAAGAAATTGAATAATTTATTCGTTTGCGAATATGGGTAGGTATATAAAAGTTCTTTAGCTATTTCCAAATATATTTTAAGTAATAATAAATAAATAATAATATTTTTTTTTCCTTGGTAGTCGTAGATTTATTTATTAGATACGTCTAATTTTTTGTACCTCTCTGATCCTATTCCCAAATTTTAAATGATTGTAAATACCTAATTTTTTAAAACATTCCGTTTCCCTACCTTTGTAAATCCAAATACTTCTCCTCCACCTTTAAGACCTACAACCAAAGCTAAAGAATCCAATAAAACTTGAAAATGGCAGGTGCACCTATGTGTGAGCCCAAATAATCCCTATTTCGAGTGACAGAGAAAAAAAATAGTTCTTACATAGTATTATAGCGTACATTAACCATAGCCTTGTATGGTTAAATCACGTCATGAAAACTACACAATATCACTAAGTAACTAAAGAATAGGATTATGGTATAATCAAAATTTTATATATCTTCAACTTATCTTCCAAGTATTCTGCAATATTTTAATACGCTTTTTTGAATAATAATTTCTTGGTACGATTTCTATCATGAAGAATACAATCAGCGAACGAATTTTCTATGACTATTATAAGCGCGCAGTTTTAGGTAATGAATATGCTCCTGCCTATACCACGTAAGTCTTAGCTTGATGGTTGACGTAAACAACACAGAAAGGTACCTACTGGAGAAGTTAGAAAATTTCCAGCGAACCTAACGAGCAGCTAAAAGATAAAACGGAACACGTAGTGACTACAAAATATTGGGAGTTCTGCAAAAAAAAGTTTTGTGCATAGAAATTTTAATATAATTCTTTACCACATACATATATATTATACTAGCTGTTTCCTGCTGCTCCGCCCGCGGTCTTAATTTTTTTTTATATAATTGAGATTTAAACTATCCTATCTCTCAAGTTGGATCGAACTGCACATGGTGTTCGAATTTTATTATAATCGGTTAAGTGGTTTAGGAGTCCATTGAGGACAAACATTGTGACACGAGATTTATATATATTAAGATAATTCTTCAAAGAGGTGATTAGGTTTTCTTCAGTTAAGAAGTCTTTATCGATTTACATTACTTTTCAACCGAAAAAAATGGCAATTGATGAAATTTGTATACAGTGTGTGGTGTGTATAATTATTATATACCGTCAAGATTCTTAATTACCATACCATCATCTAAACAATTAACCTATTTTTTTCAATATCCCTCCTTTTGTGTCGGAAAACAAAAATACTACCTCTAGTGTAGAAGTACTCTCGAGTAATTTATTTAGTAGTCTCACTAATAAGTTCTTTATAAAGACGTACCTGCTACGACAAGAAAATTAAACTACGGCGTAGCGCGTAGGTTATCTACGAGCTACGGATTGCAGCGCGCTACATTTATCGTGCCTATGAATAACATTATGGTAGCTATTTTATAGTAATTATTGAATTACTATTAAATAATAAAATGATCGTGACATTGTTTGTAACCTAACTCCTTCGAAATGACTTGACCGATTTTTATGAAATTTTTCGTGTATAGTCGGAGGTTTGACAAAAGGTCGTAAAGTGTTTTTTAAATCCCTACGGCCCAGTTTTTTTATCCTAAAATATAATATGCTAACATGTTCATTCATAAATTTTTATTCCAACAAGTGATTAAATAATTAACTCTCCGACTTATTTGACTCTTTGATGGACAAACAAAACGAGTTTTACCGAATTTGAAACCATTAGTTTGCATATTTAACCATTGGTTGAGTTAACTAGGGATCAAAAACTGGGCCTAAGTGATAAGGGTAGCCCTCTCCAGAACATGACAAAACTACGTTTGCCGGATCTGTTGGTAAATATTATAAGAATCTTTGCTATAGGTAATGTTATTATTTATTGATATTTACTAACAAAAAAAATCGCTTAAGATATTCTTTAAATAATGTATCATGTCCTAAGTTCATAGTACCAGTGGTCGCAATCTACGCTTTTACAAGTAAAATAACTATGCAAAGTTTTCCTAGCAATAGCTTAGGGCTGGCACGAAAGAGTTTTTTATAGAAATAAATCGTCTGTTAAGACAAACAAGTCTGGATAGTGGGGGGAGATTGTTAATTAGCTTTTGCCTTTTGATTTGGTCGTAAATAACTGTTTTGTTTTTATTAAATGAAATTACAGGATAAGAAAGTATAGTGGATGATTTTAAAATAGTGTCAAGTTTGACTGGCCTGTTGGTTTAGTGGTTAGTGACCTAACTGCTAAGCCGGAGGTCGTGGGTTTGATTTCCACCCAGGACAAATCTTTGTGTGATGAGTGATGAGCACGATCATTTGTTCTGTGTCTGGGTGTTATTTATCTATAATATGTAAGTATTTATAAATATATAAGTATGTTTATCAGTTATTATTATAATAACTTCCGTGAGACGAATTCATAATAATGTAAGGACTAGTCGGGCGATCCCGAAAATGCGCGTGAGTAAAACGTTGAATCCTTAAATAATTATGTTTATCAGTTGTCTGGTTGCCATAGTACAGGCTCTGCCTAGTTTAGGGTCAGATGGCCGTGTATGAGTCATGCCAGGATTTAAAATATATAGATATTTAGTACCGTCATATAGCAGAATTATAATAAAAACATCGAAAGAAAGACGACTCAAATCAAAAGAATGGATGGGAACTACATATTTACCGCAAGGGACAGCTAGTTATTAAATAATCCTTCATTCTTATGTAAAATTACAACCATGAAATGGAAACTTAATGTGGGGTAAATAAACAGATTTCTTAACACACCATACGATATCTAATATCTTTTACTTACAGCTTAGCGCGTTCAAGTATGAGGGCTTCACTGGTCACCGAGCTATATCTTCACCGCAACCGCCGTCACTTAACCCTGTTTAATCAAACGTTTAACCCTCTTCACATTGTTTATTTACAGTAAACCCCTCTGGAATAAAGGTATAACTTTTTAAGTAAGAGTCTCGCACGTTAATTAACGAAGACAACCAATTTTTGTCCTAACCTCAAATAGCGTAAATAAAACGTTAATGTATTTTTTTGAGCTCAACAAACTTTAATATAGTGTTAAATTTGAATGAACTAACTACTTTAAGAGTTACAAATCTCTTTTAAACGTGACAGTTTTGCAGGACTTAAGTAATTTTTTTTTTATTCGTAATATATATTACGAATAAAAAAAAAGCGGAGATGGACGGACGAACTGGACGCCTTTAACAAGGAATTGCCTCAATTGGGTCTTCAGAGAGAAAAATGGAAGGAAGAAAGGGAGGTCTTTGCCCTGCAGTGAGACAGTTCAGGCACAAAATAATAATAATTAAATAAAATAATATTTATTGCATATTTGTAGAAAGACCCTGCATTAATTTACTCATTTTTATACAATCAATGGTCTGGACTTTAAGAGAGGCTGTGACTCCTGAGTTTGTTTGACATATCTTCTCAGGGTAGCCAGTTAGAAAATGTCGACTCCAGCGAGCTAAAAATAGTAAAGTGTAAAAGTGATTGTAAAAATCCTAATTGCAAAATATAGAATTTGAATTGTATTTATACTGCGTAAGAAATAAATTTATATCGTTTATTGTGTTTGATTTCGTTTAACTATTTGATGCCAGCTATCTTATGGACATTAAAAGTTATCAGAACTTTGGCATGAAATAAAGATATTTGAAGTGCTTTTCCATTTCATAAGTATTATTAGCTAATAATCTTTATTACCAATTAAAATCTAAAAGATACTTCAGATTAGAAAAAGATACCGTTTTTTTCGTAATAAACTGACATGTCCTCTGATCAGACTAACATTTACATTTTGCGTTACTTTTGTTCCTCGCAATAATACCATCGATGTATCACACTTAAATATAGGGTGTAACCAGAGTTTATACATAAGTAGAAAGATACAGATTCATACATATTCTGACATCCCCTTCTATCGTGAATTTCGTCAAGGCTCTCGCATGTTCCTTGATTTATTTCGGGACTGGAATTAAGCAATTCGATTTCGTGAAGGAAAATTTATTAGGAAATTAATAAGGAAAATTTCCATTACTAATTGCTAACTACGTATCATGATAATCACGTAGAGTTCATCAATATTTATTGTTCTTTGAGGTATACGCGAATATTAGACATTGAAATAAAACTACTACGACGGATTCTATCGACGATGGTTTCAACGCTTTTGCCGGTGTCATGCTCATGGGCTGACTGAGGTGGTATTTTTCTTGACATAAGATGTTGTTCGTTCTACCATCATATTAATTTTTATTCATTACTAGCCGACCCGGCAAACGTAGTTCTGCCTTTAAATAAAAAACCCGTAGAGGGCCAACCCTTTGACTTATGGGTATGAAAATAGATGTTGTCCGATTCGCAGACCTAACCTACATGCATAAAAAATTTCATACAAATTTGTCCAGGCGTTTCGGAGGAGTTTGGTAACAAACTTCGCGACAAGAGGATTTTATATATTAGATTAGATTTGTTAAATACAACAGTGAACGTTTGAACTTACGCTTCAACCCTCCAAAAGCTCATTTAAATGAATACTCTATTTAAACAAATTTTTAAGCATTTTTATTATTCTCCCAGAGACGTCACATATAATTTAAATAAAACATGTTTATTTAAACATAATCCTTAAAATAAATAGCAATACTATCTCGTTTGTCAACCCTGACGGGCGTTGGGCAATTTAAATGCTAATATTTAGGACCGGAGGCTGTTTGGTTCACAAAGGCGTATTATTCACCTTCGCTATAAACGATAGAAGCAGAATTATCACCCCTTTAACTTCTGAAAAAACGGTTCGAAGTAGAATTATTTGTTACTTTTACTTATTTCTCTATTGTGAGTTCATTGAGTTCAAAATACAGGTTTGTGGATTGTAGGTTGTACAAAATGTAGGACACTTATTGCACGTACATTGTAAGACATACAGTTTTGACTGATGAGTTTGTGGTGATATAAACTATTTGTAGTTTATATTACCACAAACTTATCTAACATGGCGGCGAAATCGGGAACTAATTAAAAGATTTTTTGTTTGAAAATATGGGTTGTGGAGGTCGGATAGGCAGTCCACAACCCATTGCTAGGTAATACAGTATGCCATAGTAAGACTGGTTGTCAGATCACGTCTCCTAGTAAAGAATGTATGAATTTAGAAATATATAAGTATGTTTATCAGTTGTCTGGTTGCCATAGTACAGGCTCTGCCTAGTTTGGTATCAGATGGCCGAGTGTGAGCTGTCCCAAGATATTATTATAATCCTACTAATATTATAAATGTGTTTGTTACTCAATCATGAAAAAAACGGCTGAACGGATTTGGATGAAATTTGGCATGCATGCAGCCTTTGACATGGAAAAGAACATAGGCTACCTTTTATCCCGATTCTTTAAGTAGTTCCCGAACGAGAAATGAAAATGGTCTTTGAGCTAAGCCGTGGGCAGATAGCTTTGAAATTTTGTATTTTTCTCTATAACAGCGCAAGCATAGCAATAAATTTTATTCAATTTTTCATTACAATTCACATTTACATTTCTTTTTGGACCCAATTTTGAAGTCCACGCAGACGATGTCGCGGGCAGCCGCTAGTACAAATATAAACTACAAAACCCAAATTTACTATTGATATCAGACAATAAAGCCAGTATAATTACCTCTATGAAATGCATAACCCAGTTAATTCTTTAGATTTAATCTAGGTTTTCCACCGAAACCTAGGTCTTAGCTTATAGGTAAGCGTGACTATAAACTTCACGTTAACTAGTTACGTAATATATGTTCGAAGCTACGAACTGACTTTTTGGATGTAAATCTTATGCTTTTAAAGTAGGAATTATTTATGCTCTACTTTGGTCATGAGTGGGTTGTATAATATACCTTTTTTCTTTGAGTTTTCATGAGTAGTGGTCTCGAGCTATATTGGAATAGTTACGAGGTTATTTACTGGCATTATTGTTGTTTTAGTTGGTAATTTCGTACACAAAGCGTATAAAAACTTTTTACAGTCGGATTTTTAAACACTTATTTTTTTTTCATTTTCTTAATTCAAATTATTTAAATTTTTGAATTCCTCCCTTGTGTTCTTTATTTTGATCCCACATGTTCTAATCACATTTAATTTGTTTTTTGAAAACACACTGTAGCGCCAAAAGTCGGCCATTTTATTTTTTTCCAATTTTGATGTACCCCGTGACACTTGCACAGTTAATACAAATCTAATGACAATCTCAAGCTGAAATCGATCGAGCTGCTTAGGCTCGAAAAACTTTACCCTTTTTCTGGCGCAGTCGGGTAAAAACGGGACCTATAACTAAGAATCCGCTGTCCGTCTAACACCAAGCCGTCCGTCTAATATCATGATAGGTAAATAGTTGAAATTTTAACAAATGATGTATTTAGAGACTGACCCCTGAATACTGAGACTCTAATTAAATATAACACGTTCTTAAATATCTGTCGCTATACATAACATACAGACACAGCATGAGACATAACGGCGATTGCCGTTTCAGTATTCGGTCCTGAATCGCTTTAATGAAGTTTATCTGTTTCAAGATATGTATTATACTTAAGGAATTAACAAAATGTGTTCAATATCCAATAATATTGATAAACAGGATTAATTTTTATGGAGTGCGTATATTCTACGAGGCAATCAGGTGCATAAAACTGAACAGTTTTCCCCAAGGAACATAGACTTACATCTAATTGAAAATGAAATATTCATACTAAGTGACAGGTCACGTGACTTAAGTTTGTATGAAAAATTGATTTTCAATTTTAAGATTTCGATCTATGTGCCTTGGGAAAAAGCTGTTCAGTTATGCACCTGATTACCTCGTTAAATAAACGCACTCCATAAGAAATTATCCTGACGCAGATAATTTGCAAGTCTTAAAAACACGATCACAATACATAAAATAATAATGATTTAGTTTTAAAGAAAGCATTATTTAGTCAAATAAATCACCAAGAAGCTTAATTAAAATTCAAAACCAAGAGTTGAATATCAAGTTACAACAAAGCATCGTTCTTTTTTGTCGTTCTAAAAATATACATAGGTACCTATATGTATAATTAAATGTGTTGCTATCCCCTCAGAGTACATAGCTGAGGAAACAAACCTATATCTACGATATTATAGACCTGACAAGTCCCAGCAAAAAACGATATCAAAATCTCTCGCGCGACGCTCGCAAAACTGTCCGTAGCTGTAATTCTAAAAGTATTTTATAATACACACTGAAAAATCTACTTTGCCTCTAGATTATAAAGTCCAATTTTCACTGGTAACATTTAGGCGGAAGTATTAGCTATTACTTTTCAACCATCAAAGGAAAATAAACCCTAATTTTAGGTTGTTATAGCTTCATTTGCTCTGGGATGTTGTATCGCTTTATTCAATAAAGTTTGAGCGAACTGTTATTGGGATTTGAACTCTATATCGTAAGTTTCAATGCTGATATTTCAATGGTAATCAATATTGGGGGGTTGCTACTGGTTGTACATTTATGTTGTCTTAAGGGTGGCAATTTGTTTCCACTATACCATCTATAAATAGAATTTCCGTGTGAAAAGTACCGCCTTTGTGTAAGGTGACTGTGATTAAGTCATAGAAAATGGAACTTTTATGTTTTCAAGCTTAAAATATATTTTGGAAAGGCGTATCTGGAATTTACAAGAAAAAACGAGAGGCTTTAGGCCAGCTGTGGGAATTTTATGGGCTAAAACAAAAGTGCATCTGGTACTAGTACATAATTATATAAGATTATGTCTAATATGAGAAAATATAATATACTAGCTATCCCTCGCGACTTTGTCCGCTTGTTTTAAGTTTATTTTTCTAAACCAATATTATTCTGAGCCGACATTATTCATCATAAATTACGATATGCTATTATAAACATAAAGAATTTTATGTAGTTTAAATAAAAGAAAAAAGCTTTAGTACCTACTTACCTACCATTTTAGGGTAGATTTTAGCAGTCTTATTTCCCTTATAATATATGGGGGATAAGAGTTTGTAGGTAAAACTACTCAATAATAAGGCTTACCCTTCGAATAATTTGGATTCTTGAGTTATCTTTGAGCCCTCAGTTATTAATGGTTTTAGCCATTAATACAAGATTGCATTATTTTGCATTTTCATACACCCACAAATTAGATAAACATAGAACTAACTACTTAATCAGTTTTGATTTTGTAAGAAAAAGATAAGATTTTTGGGCCATTAGGTAAGGCCTGATCTTATAACCAGGATCAACTTAACCTAACTTTAAATAACAAAACAAAAACAATTTTTAGGATTCTGTAAGAAAAGATTATGATTTTTGTGAACTTTCGCGAATTGCTTATCTTATAACCACGGAAAACTAATATAAATTATGATAGAACCAAACTTAGGTGTTTGGTTCTATCAATCCATGTGTAAATGTTGCTAATTTGTTCCACGAACAGAGAGACAGTTCAACCCCCGGGCCCCGGTCTGTAAGGGTGATCAACACAAGAATTGTTATTATATACCTGTCAAACTCTTTATGTTAATCGCTGCGATTGATTGCTAGTCTTATAATTAACATTACAGTAAGTCAGCAGTTAAATTGATAGCAGAATAAATTGTTCAACCTTGCAGAAGTCGGGGTAAGAAGAAGAAATCTGTAATAACAAAACTTAGAATATCAGACTAGCTTATAATTACTTAAAATAATTGAGCTGTCTTCTCAATGTAATTTCAAAGGAAGATAGTTTTGTCTATTTTGTATGGTCTGCATAAATAAGAACCCATAGTGCTTTCAATTTCCCCAGCTATCTAGGTATACGACAGGTGCAAATACAATACAACCACCAAAAACTATAATTAACCGTATCGTGCGTCTATGGCACCCTACTTGCCCCCATAGGCCCCCGGTAGCCCCCTCACCCCACCTATTCTATGACCCCCTTCACTCCCGGGGGCCCGCGCATGCGCCCCGGCACTTGTCACGGGATACGGGTCAACGACATCAGCTGGCTTTACCTAACACGGATTTGTGAATTTCGTACGATATTACTGTTATTTCGTCAGTTATGTAAACTTATGTTAAGTATAAGTTTTCTTAAGTAACTCAACATCGTTGTAAAGTTTTTCCATTGAAAACTTTTAATGAATTCAGATATAATATTAGAAACATGTATTATGAATCAAATTATTATTGTAACATTTGAAACGAAAAACTTAAAATGTGAATTTGATGGTATATTGAGTAGAATATATTTATCAGAATTATTATCGTTTATTTGTTTAACATAGACAGTTTTACATATTAGGTAATACATTAAAAACATATTACTGCTGTTCTATATTTTGTTGTAAAATTTTTATAATAAAAAAATATCGCTTTTAGTTTTAGATCTCACGATAAATTTAAATATAATACTTTTTACTAAATTATTACTTCCAACTTCAAAACGGAGATTCTGTATGAATTATTATATTTTCGTCTCCATCTCCACTTATCGGTATACAAACGTGTAGGTGGTACAAGTGTGGTAGTCGTTGAACTAAAACGATAAAACTCCTACTACTACATAACATTAGGAAATAGTATGATGCAGCGAATAATGTCCGTAGCTTTTGTTTTAAAAAAAAAATCAGTAGTTTCAATGCAATATTGTAAGCAGAGTTTGCACTTAAAATATGTTTTTTCTTATAAATTCTTAAGACAACATTTTGCTATCAGACTAATTATAAAGTTACTTAATAAAATTATTGTATTCTTACCGAACTAACTTCACAAGTAAAATTAGGATGTTAAGACGTGATTTCAACACAGTTTGCAATACGATCTAACAAAGTAACATATCTAAAAACATACAAATATTACAAGTAGAGCAAAAGCAGCCTATCTCTATAACCTTATTACCTATTATCTCACGGATTTACCCGCGTGGGTGTCAGTTATCGCGACATCAGTTCTTTAGCCTCCCTCAATAAATTGGCTATCTAACTCGAAAATATTTAAAAAATCGGACCAGTTGTTCCTGAGATTAGCGCGTTCCGCCAAACAAGCTTTCAGCTTTATAATATAAGTATAATGTAGATTCTACCTTACAATTTTTTTAATTCTCTGCATATAATTACCATCAGCAGTAAGACGTCCACTGTTGAACAAATAATAATCATATCTTGGGACAACTCACACGCGGCCATCTGATCCCAAACTAGGCAGAGCCTGTACTATGGTGACCAGACAACTGATGAACATACTTATATATTTCTAAATACATACATATTATAGATAAATTACACCCAGACACAGAACAAATGATCGTGCTCATCACACAAAGATTTGTCCTGGGTCTCCACGATCTCCGGCTTAGCAGTCAGTGTCAATAACCACAAGACCAACAGGCCAGTCGGATTTCGAACAAAGGATTTCCCGTGAATCGCCCCAATGCAAAGTTCCCCGCACATCTACCTAATTATTCTAAAATATGTAGCGGTTCCTAACCAAACATTATCAGTACTAAGTAATGACGTGTTTTCATCATTTATTAGGCAACAGTCATATGGTAATACCACGTAATACTGTGGTGATAGATTTGCTAGTCGGTAGGTGTAGGTGCAGGGGGTGCAGGGGTGCAGGATCAATTTATTGACGTTTGAGGGGGGATGTTTGTTCTATTGCACCCCATCTATGTTACGTTAGGCTTGCAGTAGATATTAAACATGTTTCTAGCCTTGTATAAAATGAATTACAGCTTTATTGGTAGATATTTCATGCCAATGCTATGATTTATGAGTATGTACACATAAATTGTGAAACTTATTTAAAGAGAAGTTTTTGTTGATACTCAAAAAATATTAACATTATTTGAGAAGTGCCATAATTTATGTTGTTAAATGATTAAAAGTTGAATTATTGATGGTGAGTTCCTGTTAAATTATTGTTTTACAATTTCGCTATGTATATATTAACATATTATTTATGCTCGTGACTGTACATACATAAGTTTTAGTTAAAAAATACTTTTTATTGATTCGTGTATACCTTTATATTTTCTGTGTGTATTCATAGTGAATTACGATTATTTATAACTAGCTTTTGGCTTTGGTTCCGCCCGCATAGGCATCGTTTTTCGCTACAAATTATAGCCTTCCTAAATAAGTGGGCTATCTAACAGTGAAAGAATTTTTAAAATAGGACACGTAGTTCCTGAGATTAGCGCGTTCTAACAAACAAACTCTTCAGCTTTATAATATAATAGTATAGATGATTGTTTGCTATGAGCACGATTTTCTCCGGCTGAAACAAATGTGGTTGCGACATCTCATAGCATAATACAAGTTATTTCACAGTTAACTGACTGCACAATTGACTGCACGGATAGCCGAGTGGTATAGCTCAACACGCTGATTACCACTGTGCGCGACGTGCTGTGGGTTCGATCCAAGCATGGGACAAGCATTTGTGTGATCTACAGATAGGTACGTGATCTAAGTCTGGGTGTTCTTTGTGCACGTGATTTGAATGTTTGTGAAACCCCCGCGACACAAGGATAAAATTTCTTAGTGCGAACGTCGTTTAAAAAAAAATCATAGTAATACAATTTAAAAAAACAAATAATCATATAAGTAAAAGTATTTGTCTCATTTTATCAATGTTTGCATGCCAATATGGTAGAATGAACAAAGATCCTTTAATAATAAGTATTGTAACCACCATATTGTATAATTATATTCTGTGCAAATAAATAAATATGCTATTCCATTCTGTTCTATTCATTAGGACTGGAGAGTACAAATTAACAAACATTAGATCGCTCGGGCAAATAATGCCTAGGTTTGTTTAGAGTTTGCGGAAACAGCGAGATTGGAAGCTGTATTCATTATGAAATAACTTCATCTATACGTAGGTACTATGTATTAATCTTCTTGATGCTGTGTATGTTATTCTTGCTTATATTTGTTAAGGTAATTCTGTTGGAAATTATCCTACTAATATTATAAATGTGAAAGTGTGTATGTTTGGATGTTTGAACGTTTGTTACTCAATCACGCAAAAACGGCTGAACGGATTTGGATGAAATTTGGCATGCATGTAGCCTTTGACATGGAAAAGAATATAGGCTACCTTCTTAAGTAGTTCCCGAGGGACGACCCAATTCTGAAGTCCATGCAGAAGAAGTCGCGGGCAGAAGCTAGTAAGTAATAAAAATGTAATGAATAAAACTGTCAGTCACGATTCTATTGTGATGAAGTTTTCTCTACACACAGATATTACTTACGAAGTAATGTAATTACATTAACTACATTCGAGGGATAATTTTAAAATTTTGACAGTAATGTTGTTTCATACAAAAACTGTCAAATGTCAATATCATCCTCGAATAAAAGTTATTTAGCGATGGAAAAATCAATCCTTAAAGAGACACGCTTACACTTGTCCAAATTCACCCCTTTTAGAATAACTATGATAAGGGTCACATGGTCCCTGAATCCGTTTCTCTATTAAAAAAGATAGAATGTCAATATCTGTCAGTTTGTCAAGTCAAGTCTGTAAATTTTACGTTACCTTAAAGAATACTACGCCAATAGGTCATTGAACTAAGTGTAACAGATATTGTAGTTTCTAAATATAGTAAGCACACTCCAGCCATTGTTTACGCGATCTCTAAATCTGTATATAGGTCGGACGTTATTTCGTATTTAGACTCGATAATATCGATATTCAGTATTTTCTGATCGAAACCGATCACTGTACAACCCCACCTGTATCGGGTTAGATGGTGTTTGAGGTCACACAAGGTGCTCGGAGAAGCTCTCCCGCCCAGTAAGTGACCTCGGAGAAGAAGGCAGCAGTAGTCAATGCTGCCGTGAATGAGTACAGAGAAGACTTCTTTACTGTCTTCATAGGGATGTGCCATAATAGCGTTGCACAGATTTCCTATTTTTTTAAGGTTAAACTTTTTAGGTGTCCCACAGCTGGGCAATGGTTAACCCCAACCTGCTCCAGGCCCCCCGGTCTTGAGCCGCTTCCGACCAATCCGGCAATGCGAATGATGTCAGTCATCTCGCCAGCGTCTTTTTGACCTACCTCGTTTACCAGCTCCAGTTCCAGGCTCCCGGACTCATGCGGACCCATGCGGCCATTTTTGAATACTACTATTTATAGCTTTAAAAATACCAAGCTTCTTATTGACTACCTTGCTCCAAATTCATTGTTACTACATCTTACATCAAAACTTTCGTGTTTGGCCCACTCTAAAACCATTAAAAACATTTTCTTTCGGTTTCAGATTACGTTAAAGCACACTTAACACGATTTTCACCTAATCCAAAAATATATTCAAGACACGCGATTCAAAAATCACCCTTCACCCTTTTGTTATACAAAAGCGTGTTACATTACTAAAATCCGTCGCACGGGAATCGAATCTAAGCCGGCCATTAAGGGAACGGCACGCAATCCACATTGTAATCTTTACGAACACAATTTTTATGACACGACAGAATAATTCAGTCGGACATGAAATGGACCCTTTACCCTATTTGCATGTCATAGAGTAGTGACGGACACAGAGATGACATTTATTATTTATTTTGTAAAAACGTTTGAAATAATGTTTATTCGACTTGGCTCTGAAAAGGATATCACTTAACAATACTGTATACTTAGGTTATGTACATAATAATATCTTGGGACATCTCAGACACGGCCATCTTGTTCCAAACTAGGCAGAGCTTGTACCATGGCAACCAGACATCTAATAAATATACGTATTTATTTATAAATACATACATATTATAGTAGAATTATCGTGCTCATCACACAAAGATTTGTCCTGAGTGGAAATCGAACCCACGACCTCCGGCTTAGCAATCAGGGTCACTAACCACTAGACCAACAGGCCCGTCTAAACTTTGGGTTTCCCATCTAATACCTACATATTTTTCATTTTCTTTGCTACTTTTATTCAGCTTCTCTACTATCTTTTTCCTGCACAAAAGAAAAAGCTTTTGACATGCGTAATAGGAAATAACTAATTAGTTTCATCACTCTTCCTCTTCACTCCTACAAAAATGAACATAAGTAAGTAAATAATTTACGATTTAGCAAAAACTACACTACTCTGTGTACTCGCTATCCGGGCACACGCCACATGCGTGTGTGAGTGTGGGTACTTGATAAAGATACTAGTATAGAGACAGACTTTGTTATCCGTAATTATATCTATATATATAAAAATCAATTGCTGTTCGTGAGTCTCGCTAAAACTCGAGAACGGCTGAACCGATTTAGCTGATTTTGATCTTGAAATGTTCGTGGAAGTCCAGGGAAGGTTTAAAAGGTGAAAAACATAAAAAAAAACATGTAAAAAAAAACTGTTCCTAAACTCGGGAATTACCTTAATTAATTTACTTTTGACAGAACGAAGTCTGTCCGGGCAGCTAGTATATAATAATTTTTCCCGAGATTTTTTTCTGCTGACAGGTGTCTGTCGATATTTAATATAATTATATTTTTTTAACATTAATCGGCACGTGAATTTTCAGATGTCGCTAGTGACGTTACGGAGGTAAGAACAGACAAATGTACATTCAGATTCATTTCTCGTAGATCTAGTATTTATTTAACACGATGTAACGAAAAGTACAGTTTGAAGTACTCCATTTGATTTGAGAAGAAAAATTACTGAAAGTGAGTGATGCAACATCTACCAAATCCACAATATATTAAAAAAAAGAATAATAATAAATCTTAGTGAATAAATTGTCCAATTAGCTGATTCCCTACAACTTTAACCACATTTTTTGAGTTCCATGGAATATTCATGGTTTGTGTGGAACCCATTTTTCATAAAATATGCTGTTTGTTTCTCATACTAGACTATCCTTATACGCATTTTTTTTCATCCGACTGCTAGTTCCGAATTAACTCGCTTAAACAAACAAATAAAAAAGATTTTGCTTTATTATATGAGTATTTAGAAGAATTAATCCAGCTTATTTCAATCGAACTATTCTCAAAGAACGTCATATTTCATTACAATATCAAAACACGGCAAAAAATCCAACAGCTGTTATATTCCGCGACAATAATTCGCACTCCATACTAATCGGTTCGTCATGCGCGCAATATAATTAGTTTCGTCTAATCTTCCATCTCTTTCGCACTTGTAAAGTTAGAGCAGTTTTATATTGTTGTCCTTTGCACGCATTCTAATTAGTTTTATCTGTCGTCTCTCTCGCACGCGTCGGTCGGATGTAGGCCGGGAGTTGGGATTGCGAAATTTTGCTCAGAAATAGTTTATGTGACAAATCTAGTTAGGTTCAATAGACTATTTTTGCTTCCAACGGATTGGATGTAACCTGTCTTGGATTTGATTTCCAGGGCGGGTAGTGATGTCAGTATCATTATTATAATATTATGTGATTTTTTGTCAGGCTTTTTTAAAACTGAGTTGGAATCGGTTAGCAATCACTCTCATTTTTTTTAAGAGGCTGTCAGCACAGAGTTAAGAAATTAGCTTATTTAATGGTGGTAGAAGATCATTGCTGACAAGATCATATCCAATATATCAGACGACCTTGAAAATACTTATCTGTCGTTGTGTGTATGAGTTGTTACCTGCGAATTTCCACGGCTACATATCAAGCTATACATTTCCAGTTTATGCTGACCTTGCAGATCAATGCGAGATCAGCTTATACTGGAAATATATAGCTTGATGTGTAGCCGTGTGTACCTACGCTGACATCGAAAGTAGATATTTAGTCTGATGCAGGTACTTCATTGTACCCTTTCGTTGTTACGTATATTTTAATGCAGTAACTATAATGGGGTACAATAAAGAACTAACTATTCTATTCTTCTTCCACCTGTATGACATCATGGTACTACCACTCGAACCCTCAAATTATTCACACAAAACAAATGGCTATTCAGTATCTTACCTCTACGACCCAGTTACCAAGTTACTCAGTAATAAGACACCCCCTGTAAGATTGGTCGTATTTTATGATAATTTACGTCCTCAGCCCTTTTACGTACTTCATTTACTTTGTGCGCCCAATTAAGGCAATTTATAAATATTAGGGCGATGAATATATTGTACCACTTCCATATTTCATACTTTCGCTCTCTGACTTGTTGAATAATTCATCTCTAACAAGAGATGCTGTGAAATGATAAATGTTTTATTTTTGGTTCTGTTTGCTTTCGGTTGTATTCATCTGGTAAGACTTGTTTACTTGCATAATGCATATGGTCCTTGCTTTTTGTTGTCATATGTATATTTATTCTGGTAAGAATCGAAATTTTAAATATTGTAATATGCTATGTACGAGTATGTATACGTAGCATAATATTTTTTTTGTACCAAATACTTTTTGCAATAAGAAAAGGTAATTGGTATGTGATAGAGAATTTTCAAGCCATATGTCGTAATAATAAGACTGGATTGAAGTTAATTTGGTACGTTTATGATGGGAATAATATTACAAACTATTATAATATGTTCTCGTTGTCAATTCATTCACCACGATATAATGTTATTTAACTTAGTCATATGTAAATAAATAAATCAAAATTAAAATTTTATCTCTCGTTAAAAAAAACACATTTTTCTTTTATCTAGCATCTAGGCTAGTAGCATATACATTATGAACCTGATATATAATAAGTTATTTAAGTATTCTACTTGACATCAATAAAAGTGGATATATTATTACTATTAACACAGTCTTTTTTTAAGTTGCAGAATAATATAAATATACAAATATTATTAATGGCCTGCTCCCGGCCTTTTCACTTAGGGTTGTCCGCCTCGAATAAGCATTTGTAAAAGGGACAAACTTACCAAACTTACTTTAACCATTGAAATACAACCATGTATCTTATGACTCTAATAATAAAGTTCATATTTACTTAACATTCAAAACTACCACTGCATTGTTATTGTGGTTTTAAAATCGTAGAATTCAAAACTCGTAGTAGCTCTTTTGATTATGGGAATAGGGTTCAAAATGGTATTATATTTAGTTTGTTCGCATGTTTTGCAGTGTGTTGAGTACCATAACATATGACAGTTGTTTCCAAGTAACCAGGGACCCATAAAAGATTTATGTAGGTCAGAGTAAAGGATTGACTGTGACAAGATAATGATATTAAAGTTTCGCGTTTTCTATTGTGTTCCGTGTTTTGTGTTGTAAAATACTTGTTTTGTTATCCATGTTACAAATAAAATTATTAATGTGAAGCTGTCGGTCTGCTTTTTTCATTTATAAGGATAATTTTAATAATAGCATGTAGTTATTTACCTGCTCTTAAAATATAAGAGATATTTAAAGTAGGTACTAATATAGTAAATATAGTAATAAAAAATATAGTATATATTTTTCAAGAATAATATAACTTTTTTGGTGAAAGAATGACATCGGTTTTCGTTGTAAACATAAAAATTTTTCCTCTTTATAATATTATTTCTACACATATATATTTAATTTATGTGTACCTTATTCTCCGTGTTAAAGCTGAGTTTTATAGCACACATATACAGGATTATTTTAAAAGGAGTGTGGATATCCTACGAGGTAATCAGGTGCATAAAACTGAACAACTTTCCCCAAGGAACATAGGTCGAAATCTTAAATTGGAAAATGATATTTTAATACAAAGTGGCACGTGACTTATACATATAAAAAAAGGTTTATAAATCCGCTGTTGCCGAACAAAGTTGATCACTTTTTCCATAAAATGGTTATGAAAGAGCACGGATATGACCGCCATTTATCAAAGCCCTGAAACGATGATTGCTCTTTCCGTATCGAAATAATATAATTAAAATTAGTTTGTTATTTATTAGACATGATTTATTATTCTCATTTTCTTTTGTTGATCTCAAACGTCAATAATTATGTCAAATTGTCAAATGATCAAAGTATTGAAAATCAATTGGAATATATTTCACATATTTATAGAACAACTCTACGCAACAGATATACATGCACTTTTGGCACCAGTCTCTTCCTTATGACTGGGAGCATGCACAATTTTAAAACTGTAACAACTAAAAATAAACTCTGATTAACACAACACAAAGTTCAAACTCCTTCGTCTCACTACCAACTGACATTTAGTAATTTCAGGTGGACATTTGTGACTAGAAATGCGGTCCAACATATCGGTCAGACAAAATCTGTATTTAGAAGCTCAGTCACTCCGATTTCCCCGTAAAAGTTAGTCGTGAATCCCTCGCGGAAATGAATAAAAAGGGGAAACATAAAAAAGGGAAAGTTTCAAATCTAACTCCATCACAGGATGAAAAAGAGTTACCAAGTGGGGATAAAATTGAAGAGTTGGTGATTGGTGATAAAAAAGAAGATGTGCCGATAGTTAGTGATAATGTCCAGATCTCGGAAGAAAAAGTTAGAAGTGTTCCTGAGGAGAGAGTGCCGGAAATTGTGAGTGAAATTATCAACCCTGCCATCGAGACAAAAGATGAAGATTCTCCGAAAAAACCTAAACGGAACCGAGGTAAGAAGAAAAAAGGCAAAGATGACGACTTTGATGATAATTTCGAAGAACAACAAAAGGAAACTGAAAACCAGCCACCTCAAGAAGAACCTAAAGTTGATATACCAGAAGGAAATAAACCAGACGAATTGCTACCAATCACACCGACAACTCGTAAAAAGAAGAATAAAAAGAAAAATGAAAAATCTGAAGAGCCTATTCCGTCTGAACAAGAAGTAAAAAATATTCCTACTGAAATTAAACAAGAAGGAGTAGAGGATATGAAGCAAGAGATTATAAAAACTGATTCGGTAGAACCTGAACTTAAACCTTCGAAAAAGAAGAAGAATAAAAAGAAGCGCAACAATTCAGAAAGGTCTGATAAGGAAGAGATTTCGTGCACTTCTGCTTTCCAGAAGATACTAGATGATAAAGAGGAACCAGTAGAAACAAAAATAGAAGAACAATCTCAGGATAATATTTTGTCGTCGTTCGAAGCTGTTAAATCAGAAGTTGATAAACCTGAGATTAAAGCAGAACAGCCCAAAGAAAGTATCCCTATTCAACCAGCTATTGAAAGAGCACCAACACCTACTAAAGCAGAAGAAGAGAATAAAGAAACACCTGTGGTTGACGGAAAAGGTAAAAAGAAGAATAAGAAAGAGAAAAGACCAATGCCAAAGGCCGAAGACAGGCCAAAGCACGATGAACCCATTACTGAACAGGCTTTGCCGTCAATAGATTTAGCCAAACCCCTGCAAGAAGTGACTCCACAACAAATACAGGAGGTACCAATAGCTATTCAAGATTTGCCAAAAGAAACTACAGAAACAGACACATCTAAACATAAAGCACAAATCGCGAAACCTGTAGAAAAAAAACGTAAAGCTAAACAAGAAATGCAGGGAAGCACGCCACAAGGCACAGACATTTTAGAATCTATTTTAGAACCATTAAAAGTCGAAGAAAAACCAAGTCAAGTACCAATTGAACAAACTGAAGCAAAAATTAGTGAACAGGTGAAAGTTATTGATGTCGAGTCTAAGCCAGCCCTGCTTGATATAAGCGATATTCCTTTACTACCTCCTGATGAAGATGAAAAACTTATTGCTCAAGAATTTGAGTTACTTGCAGAGAAAGCTATGGGGAAAAAAAGAAAAAAGGCATCGAAAATGCCAAAATCTCTAGAAATACAAGAACAAAAAAGTCCTGAAGTTAAACAGTCTGATGTTAAAGAAGACAGTATGAAAGAACCATTGCCGGTCATTAGCGAAATACTAACACCGCAAGCTGAACAACTAGGATTCAATATTGTGAGTGAAAAATGTGATACACCAATCTCAGAAACTACCAAGACGGAAGCTAAAGAAATTGTCAAACCACCTTCAGAGCCTGAGTTTCAAGGGAAGGTATTGTTAACCCCTGAAAATATAGGTGAAGAACAGAAATTCACAAAAGAAACTACTCCTCAAAAGACTGATGATAAACAGAAGACTGATAACAAATCAGGTAAGAAACGAAAGAAATCACCTAAACCTCCAAAGAAGACGGATGAGCAAATTGAAGAAGTTTCTTCATCGTGCAAGCCAGAAGAAGCAACTAAAGGAACAAATAAATCTGAAGAAATTACTCAACAAAGTCTATCAGAAAAGATCGACCCGGGTAATATTGCAGGAATGTACGATATAGAAATTAGAAGCATTAAACCTGGTGAACCTGAGTTATCCCCATCTGATGCCGTCCCTGACATAACCTACCCACGTGCTACAAGTCAACAGTTAATCGATACTAACAACAACACTGTTATAAGGGAAATATTTCCAGTACAAGAAGTCTCAAAAGGATCACTTCTCACACCAGATATCAAAGCGCCGTCTGGTATGAACACCAGTGTTAAGCCACCTGAAGCAAGCGTAGCCCCAAGAGAAGAGAAAACCGATTTGAAATCAAAGATGATGGAAGTAAATCAAGATATGGAGGAATTAAGATTATCTATTGAAAGGTCTTTAGCTGAACTAACATCTATAGAGAAGAGTGAAGATATTACTGAAAAACAATTTGAAGCAGCTAAAAAAAAGTCTGAAAGAGTTGCTAATATATTATTTGACACTCCATCAGTATCGAGCGATGGCGACAAAACCAAAGGTATCAAAGAAACCCCAGATATACCGCTAGAAGAACCTAAAACTGTAACGGCAACTGAAGAAATTGGTAACCCAATCATGGTAACAGCACAACATTTTGTGGCAGAAGAGAAAAAAACAGTTACGGACCAAAACAAAAAGTCGTCAAAAAAGCAGAAAAAACAAGAAGCAAAAGTTGAAAGAAAGCCTGAAAATATTTTTATGCCCTTCATTGATCAGCAACTAATAGAAGCTGCGACTACAATTCAAGACAAGTCTTTGGAGCCCCAGCCAGTTGACATTACCTTTAGCGCTAACAAACCTTTGACCGAAGAACAAAAGATTGTTGAAAGACCAAAAAGCCCTATTCCATTGCCACCACCAGAGATAGCTAAACCTGAAGTAATAATATCTGAAAAAGGTAAGGAGGAAGAAAAGGAATTGAAAGCAAAAGAACAAATACCTGTATCACCTGCAGACGTGCCCCCAGTATGTCCTGCAAGAAAAGATCAGAAAGGCAAGAACAAGAAGAAAAAAGATAAGCAAGAGACTCAAATGACAGCTACTACACAGAGTACTAGCTCGTCAACTGCTACACAATCTCAAACTACGCAGAAGTCAAAAAAGGAAGATAAGACTGAGTCTAAAACAGAAAATAAAAGTGATAATCAAAATAAAGGTGAAACGAAACAAAAAGGTAAACAACAATCGGGAAGTTCAGATTTCGCTGACCAAGATGACACACATTCAGACTATGAACCGATTGAAAATTTTGAAGACGCACTAACTTCAAGCGTAGACGACGTTAACAAAACCTTCGAAATCATAGTCAAGGAATCACAGGATCAAAATAACCCAAAAATTAACATAATAGCACCAGATGAAGAAAAAACACCCGTTTCGCCGCCAAAAAACTTGCTAAGTCACCCCGATATTCCTGTACCATCGAATAGAAGAGACTACAAAAAGGAGAAAGACAAAATACCTAACGAAATCACTGCCAAAGTAAAGATAAAAGATTCGGTTGATGTGGAAAGGAAACAGTCTAAGAATACCCAGACGAATAATAAAATAAAAGAATTTAGTAAGGATTATAAAATTAATGATAATGATGATTTCGTTTACAAGTATAGTTTTAGGAAAGTATTTCTTCAGAGCGCTTGTCATGTATGTAAGAAGGCTTTGAGTGGTTGCCGTGTACCCTGCAGTTATTGCAACTTGTTGTTCTACTGCAGTAACAAACATAAAGATGAAGATTGGCCACAGCATCAGGCTTTATGCTTCGCTGTGTCAACTATCGTTCACCTAAAAGGTGAGTTATCTTTACTTCTTTAACTGAGATATCTGTCGGCTCCTAAAATATTTTCATTATTATTTATTACAATACCAAAGTTTTAGGCTTTTCTCAAAGTAATAAAATTATTTTCAGTTGGAATTATTTGATTTCATAAAAAATATCACGTTTTTCAAACAGATCAAAAACATATATACGCCGACGCAAAGAACCTAACAGGACATGACTACCGGCTGATCAGGATGCAGATGATAGTCTCCTGCGAGAAGGTGTTGAAGAGACGGCTGGTGCCCTGGGAGCAGGAAGCTCTGCTGTACCCAAGGGTCTGCGCGCACGTGCCCTGCAGGGAGTGGCGGCAGAGCAAGCTGAGTGACTGCCAGGAGTGCGGTCAGGTAGGTCCATGTTTCTTGATAAGCAATATGTTTTTTTGTATTGTTAAAAGCAAAAACTGTAAAAGAGATAAGTTTTTTGTAGGTTATTTGTAGGTAATATAATTTTAAGGGCTTCTAATGATCTTGAAACTTTTTACTTAATTATTAACCACTGCGTTTTGAATTCTGGATTCTGGTTTAAATACATTACGTTACGCCAAAATCGAAATCGATATGCCCAAGTGAGGTTTATGGTCAAATGGTCATTCTTTCTTCATATATGAGAAAGGGCCTATTCCTGCCAGTGTGATATAAATAGGCAGATACTAATATTATTCAACAGGAATATGTGAACATTTCAAATACATGCATGGTATTAACATTTTATGTGAAAATGTTAATACCATGCATGTATTTATTTGGATTTCTTAATTAACTAAAAAAAATATTTTGTCGCAGATATCCTATTGCTCGGACAACGCTGATCACTTTCCCAAGACTCACACCCGCTGGTGCAAGTCCTATTCCTTATATGAGAAGCTGGTGAGCTACCAGCAGACCAAGGGTCGGTTGGAGCCGAAGCTCCCCACCAGGGTCCTGAGGGAGCCGCAGCAGATCCCAGAAAAGATCAATGAAGTCCTTGCTTCTATGTATGAGGAGAAAATTGGTGAGTTTGTACTCAAATTTAAGTAGAATATAATAACTACCGTAAGATATAATAAAAGCTAAGTTGCACCCGTCAAGGTGATTATAATCGTAACTTAGTAAATTGGAAAAATCCTTATAAATGATCCTGATTAACTTTTATAATATAATGATGTGCTATTCTCTGTGTTCATTATTTAATTCTATTGAAATTTTAGTTCGTCGAGGGTCCTTGGTTCATAGAAAATGCAAGGATTATCTCTCGCTTATTCGTTTCCAATTAATGTAGGAATATTGTTGTATTTTATGCTCTTACAAAATGAAAAACATTATTTGACATGACGTCTATAATTTAATATTACATTACCCTGGGAACCTCGTCTCCACTCTCCGCTTGTTTAGTATCAAATAGAACACAATCGTTATGAAACTTGAATTCGAAAAGAGAAAGTAGGAAGGGGTGTAAAATAAAAAGTAAAAAAAGATTCAAATTTTATTAATCGTCGGTATAGCTGAGGGTGGGACCCACAAGCCCTCACTGACCTAGTTTTTTGTATAATGAAGTCTGCCCGTTTGAGGGGGCCGATATGATTTGCAATTTTGCAAATCACTTCTGCAACTGAGTGATTCTGATTAAAGGAGAGCAGATTTCTGTTTTTGACGTTTAAATAATTAAGTTTGGGTATTGTTTGTATGTGATTGGCAAAAGTTTATTGATGTTAAAGGAAGTTAAAAAATGCAGTACCAGTCTGATTTTTGACCCTAAAAGATGAGACGGTCGAGTACTTTTTACTCGCGTAACGTACAAGTCTTATAAAAACCCAGCTTCTACTCGTTTTTGTTTCGTAGAGTATTATAAAAAATAAAAAAAACTTTTTGATTTTTAAAGGCTTTGGTCTTAAATTACATTTAAGATAAAGCAAAAATAAACTTCATTGAATCGCTGCCGTGCATCTAGAATGCTTATTTGTGTCCTATGATCTCAATATGTAACATTCTTGAGCATGAAACAAATCACGGGTGAATAATTGCAGTTCTAAAATAACAACGAAACCATAACCCAAATATATGTCAAACACTACTGGGAACAATAAAATTTATTTATTATGGAAATACGTTTCAATACATTATGTGTTATTCAGACTATGTTTTATTGTGAAACATAGGCAAATTCTAGAATTTTCTGAGAAAACTAAAAGATGGATACTCAAACGTCTCTCAAGTTGATTTCAAATAAGTATTTTCTCATTACGTCTCTTATCATCGTATATTGTGTGTATTACATAAGCCCTTAAAACAGTCAGTAATATGGTAGGACGGAAGACGATGAATTTCTATGGTAACCTTTAGGCTCCATCATCAGACCAGTAAATATTGTATTGTCACCTCACTTCTCATCATCGTAATCTCCCGGCCCTTATCCCATTCATATGGTGTCTGCGCAATGCGTATTTTCCTTCCATTCCTCTCTATTACTCGTCATCGCGGCATCCACTCCTTTCTTTTTCACAATCCATCCCTTCTTGGGTCTCCCTTTAACAGACTTCAATTTCAATAGTTTCATTACAATCGATTGTCAAAATATAGTTCTAATTTTGGTCACAATGTTTGGACAAACCAGTTTGATTAATACAAAGTTTGTACGTGAGTATAAAAGTAATAAGTACTATTAGTTTTTTCTTTATGAACCTACGTTTTCACATTGTTTTCTTCATTTCCCCTAAAAAGAGTGATCGCATGTCCAAATTAAAATTTCTAATGACTAATGTATTATACATGGTTCACCGTTCATCTTTAAATATTCCACACGCATAAGCTCTTAACATTCACTTAATTATCATCTTAAATATGTTAATCTAAGGTAAGGGTAATTTCCTCAATGGAGAACAACGTATCTATGTACTTGACTCAATTTCTAGGCTTTAATCAAATTTAGACGTTATGGTTTGTAGATTAGAGTACATTATGATTTGACCATATTTTGTATGTAATTGCATTCCTTTGATGTGTTTGCGTGGTATGGAAATTGATCCTGGGATATCGATGTCATTGTTAATTACTATTTAATAATGAAATACTTTCCGCTTTCGCGTACAGGATTACATTGTGAGATTGGATTTTGCTCTCTGCTTACATTGTTTTCAATTATTATTTATTTATTTTTCGTTTACATCCAACCACTGAGATTTTTACGAGTGAATTATCATAAATGCAAAGGTAAACTCTAAATTAATACTTTACTTAATTGAGTAGACCGCCGGGTGGACCTGCGGTGGCCGTTTTAGCATGTTCTCGAACCCATTTTATAGAGCCATATTGAATTTCTGGTGTTTAACCAGAAAAAAATGCAAATTTGCGCTAGTTTCTAGCTTCACCGCATTCATAATTGTATTTTGTTCGTCAGCTGCAGGTATCTTTTTAACAACTTTACAAGTTGGTTTGCATATTTTCTGTAATATTTTACCGACTTAAAAAAGGAGGTACCCAATTATCCCAAACCCAAAAAAACCATCATTTTCTTATAAACAATTTTAATATACAATCGTGACATTGTAATCTTTATAATTCTCAAATTCCATTCCCTAAAAAAACAATTGAAGTTAGTTTTATTTGTGAACTACTTTTTGCTCGCCGCTCCGTCCTTGGGGACATCGGTTATCGCGGCAAAAAGTAGCATATAACCTTACTCAATAAATGTGCTATCAAACGCAGAAATATTTTTCAAATACGACCAGTAGTTTCTGAGATTAACGCGTTCAACCAAACAAGCAAACTAACTCTTCAGCTTTATAATGTTAGTATAGATATTGTAATTATAATTAGTTAATTGTTTGTTCCAGATATGAACGACATACAGTACGCAGCGCTGACACAGCTAGCCACTGCACCGCTCACAGCCGCTTGCTGCCACCAACTATGTAAGAACAAGCTAGGATCCCAAGCCAATGGCGTATTTAAGGTGAGTACTGAAGAAAATTGAATGAAATGACGAATAATAGAAATAAATGGATGGATAATACGTAGGTATAGCGCTTACTCTAATGGGAATAATTATTGGGAACAGGGCGTGAAAAGGATCCCGCGCGATCGAAAGAGGTGATACAGTCAAGGAAAGAAAGTCGGACTATTTTATTTAAGGCCAGGCCTTGGATATCGATACAGTAATTAGACACAATCTTTGTTCATTATTAATTAGATTATAAATGGTATGATATACAAAAATTTATGAAAAGGGATGATTATGGAAAATTAGCATGCTCCAAATAAAAATTAAATGAAAAAAATCTAAATAATACTGTATATTTCAGAAGAACTCCTTCACGATCCACGTGGTGGGCGCTGAGTTGCAGTTCGAGGCGGACGCCCTCAACAAGTGGGAGGTGTTCTTCCTGCACCTGCGGCCCGACCTGCAGGAGCTGAGGGTCGTGCTCATCAACTATAACTTGAACCCCTCGAACCTACCGCTCGAGTTGCTGGGGAAGATCAAGTAAGGATTGCGTATTTTTTTTTCATGATATAATTATACACAATCTATGACTTTAGTTTTGAGCTGTTACTAAATTGATTATTAACGAATGAAATAAATCGAAGTTCTGTTCTGTGTTTCAGACTGTCAATTGTTCGTCATCATATTTGTTTTTACTTTGATGAGGTTTTAATGTGTGAAGGATTGTTGTCAAAAACAGAAAATAATTTAAAGAAAGCACTAATATACGGCGTTTTCGTTACCCGTCCTTGTAGTAACAAATGTATTGTTTTCGCAGACTGTGTGAGAACTGCCGTCAGAGCAAGAGGCGGGTTGTATTCAGTTTCCAAGACAAGAGGACGTACGCTGACTATAAAGCCAGTGAGGACTTCTCTCATCCTGATATTGGTAAGATCTTGTAAAAAACAGGAGTTCTAAAAAAGATTGTTGAGGAACATGTTTATTGATTTTCAATTGTGTGAGAGATTACGTCAATTTGATATGAAATAATAAGTGATTGTTTCGCCTTATAAATCTGTCCGATTGCCAAGTTATTTCACACGTTTTGGCATGCGTTTTTCTCATTTGTAAAACATGTCAACACGAATTTTCTAATAGTATGCAAGGCATTACTTTATTCAGTAATTTAAATTGTTTATTTAACAGTATGTGCCTTCAACCCCAGCATCCAAAGATCCTCAGTGTACAACGGGAAAGATCCCTGGCCATCAACGATCAACCTCGTTCTCAAACTGAAGATCCCCTTCATCATCACCGGGTATACCATCACCGAGCTTCAGAAAGACTGCATCAGGATCAAAGAGTGTTCGGAATCTGGTTACAACTTCATTGCTGAGCCAAAGTACAACAATTTTGCCAGTGTTAGGCCCGATAGGAATTTTATCTCTGATGATGAAATGCCTCTATTGTTCAAAAACTACTGTTTTGCTGTAATCTGCGGTTGATTTTTGATACTTAAGTATTTGAGTTTATGTGGTACTCCTAGTTATGTTGTCATGTTCTAGTAGGTTTGTTGTTTAAGAATTTGTTATTTCATTTCTGTATTCAGTTTGTGTTGCATAGTTAATTTCTGTGTTGTGTTTCGTAATGTTTGTATCAATTTTGTCTTAATAAAGCATGTGATTATTAAGAGTTGTTTTAGTTATCCTTATTTACTCAGACGTAATTATAATCATTGAAAACCGAGTTCATGAACACACTTAGTAAGAGGTGTCCTTAATTTCCTTAATGCAATTGACATTTCAGCCATATTCAATAAAATATTTAAATATTTGGCAACTAAAGCAGTCCAGTATTTTGCTTTGAACAACCTAATTCAATAGCTAAGCGCGGAGTTTCCAACATATCTATTAAGTAGTATAGCTTATCTTGATTGTCTTAAAAGGTTCGTAAAATTATGTTAAATTGCCTATTACCATCTTTAACCATTCGAACATCAATCCAATTAATTTTTTTTTCTAAAACATTAGCCCTCCAGCTAAGCTAATATGCTTGTGTTACGAGTGGGTTCACGTCGGTAGTGTAATGGGTGGGATTCGAACCCTCTACCACGTGATCGCAAGTCCGACGCCCTAGCCATTAGGCTACCGCCACTTCATTTAATTATGGCATTAACAAAGCTAAATTCATCTTTATTACATTAGAATACTTGAGACTCAATTATTTCTAGTGTCAAATACGCACTAGGTAACATGATAATACTGTCTAGATGTCTTCCAATATAGTTGGTATTTAAGTCGGCTATTTGAGTGCATAGCGCCGGCTACAGTCCGGGGCGGCTGCCAAGCGGGCCTCTGACAGACACACGAATGTCTGATGTCCCGGAAGGAAAGAGTTCGACTGCACTTTGTGTTGCTGAGGGCTCCGTGCCAAGAATAGAACAGTTTGTTAGTTGACATGTTGAGGTTTGTTAGTGACGTGTGACGTTGTTTATTTCGGTGTAAACTGTATTTATAATATATTGTTTTGGATATTTTGGGTAAAAATACTGGTATATGGTATCTTTTTTAAAAAAAAGATTACTAGCTATAATATGTGGGTCACACATTACTAGTAATCTCGTTAACCCCTTGTGCTAAGCTATGATGCTTGTGTGATGAGTGGGTTCATGTCGGTAGTGTAATGGGTGGGATTCGAACCCGCAACCACACGATTGCAAGTTCGACGCCCTAGCCATTAGGCTACCGCCGCTATTATTAGAAATATTTCAATGGAAAGTTTATTGCACACCCTTTCGTTTTGACTTGTCTGCTGTCTGCCGAAGGGACTACCTAGTTGACTTTGAATGTAGAATGAAGAGAAAATAAAAACGACACAATACTTCATAAAATATATTTATAATCTTATATCAATGACAATTAGATTGACAATATTCACAAAAAATATAACAAAATTATACTAAAACATATCACAGATAAAATTATTAGTCACAAATGTAGGCAGCTAAGGACTAACGTTTTTAATAATACACTAGAAGAAACACAAGATAATACACACAGTATACGATGGTAATAAGGAGGTAGATACTGCGAAATCTGGTATTCACATGGGATATTCTGATTACAGTTTACAGGCTACGACAAACGGAAAATTATGAGACATCGAAATAGGCTGGTTAACAAAAGATACAACTATAAAAAATTACATAGTGAAGTGCATTTAAATTCCGTAGTGGAGGTTATGACGTGACGCTATAGCAAATATTGTACCGCAGAGTGAAATCACGCAAAATTTTCATTCACTGTATCTTCAATACTCAAGTCTATTGTACAAAGATGGCGATAATTCGAACGTCGTCCTAGATTTTTTACGACACAAAGGATGAGAAAAGAAAACATGTCTAATATTTTTTCCTTTATCAAAGTTTGGACCATAAAAAATGTTGGTCAATACATGGATTATAATACATATACCTGGATTATAATTGAAGCCAACAAACAGTCTTCTTTTTGAATGAAAACACCCAGACTTGGAACAAGCATAAGTGGATCACACAAATGCTTGTCCCATGCGGGGATCGAACCCGCAGCATGTCGCGCACAGTGGTAATTAGCGTGGTGACCTATACCACTCGGCTATCCATGCAGTCAGTTTTATTCATAGAAGGTCATCTTCAAGAGGTTATTTGTTAAGCGTATGTTGTTGATTTTATTCTCTTCAATTAACGAGCAGACCGTCAGGACATGATTGCAATTAAAAATTGCTTCTTCCCATAAATTCTCGTAAAGTTGTGCCGTCTGATGTCAGAGAAGTCTGAATATTTATAGTTAATAAAAGTTTCAAATCATAAAACTTCTTGACATACCTTGCAATAGTCAAATAAAGCGATAATAATGATAAAACATGGGATAAAAATGACAATGTATATGCAGTGTAAAAACGTTAGTCGTTAGCCACTACGTCAACAATTCCCAAACAAAACGCACAGACATTTCGTGATAGAGTAAAAATAGAACAAGGAACACGCAATCGGCTTACTGGTGATAGCTCTCGAAACAGACCCCAACACCTAGACATAAATACAGGTTCAGATAACGAGAAAACAGAAAGCATAGATGAACAACAAGAAAAGTTAGGAGAAATGCAAGAATTAGTTGCAAACGAGACAAAATTGTTAGTTAGTGCGATTAGTGTAGCTGAGAATAAGATCGAAAATATTAAATCTGCAAAAAAATAAACGTTTCAATATACAGCCGGTCGCAGTTGTATGTTTAGCAACTAAAATAAAGAAAGTTTTATGTAAACATGTTCCTTTCTCCATTTAGCACTGGTATAATTTGAAAATCATGCGAAAGTGATCAGAATATCAATAGAAAAACAAAGTTTCTCAACCTTACTTTCTATTTCGATTTCTAAATCTGAGACGTATGTGTAAAGAAACCAAAAAATTCTAAGAATGTTGAAATTTTCGACCATATTCTAGCTTACGTGCTATTATCATGAAATACATATAATTTTAATTAAACATGCAAAACAATTTTAGGTCAACAATTAACTATTGATTTAAGTAATAGTTCGCTGAAGTGTAGAGATGTAAATCTAGATACATAATTGTTATTCATTCACAGAGCAAACAAAAACTAAAATTAAAAAATAAGTAAAACATAATAAGTACGCAAATTAAGTACAACAAGAGATGCAGGATTAAATTAATTAAGAAAAGTAATTAATTAAATAACAAAATTAGTATTATTTTATTCCTAACAACTATCTACTATTAATATTAAAATCATAAGTTTAACAATCAACGGATAGAATGTTTTTTTTTGTTTTCTTTTAACTGTGAAACGAAGAATTTAATACAAATGACTCGTTTGGCCTTAGAGTTTTTTTAACGTATTTTTTTCAATAACCTTTCGAATCATCGTTAGATATTCATTTTGTAAAGTAGATAGTTGTTAACAAACATAAAATTAAAACAACAGTTAACAACAAACCTTAAACAACGGAAACAACAACCTGTTCTGTTAACACCGGCGCTACAGTTGTACCGTCGGTACTAAAAGCACCAGTGGTACCATCAGTATCATTAGCGGCACCGGTAGTGCCCTCCGTCGATCTCTCCTCTTCTAACTTAGGATAAATTGTACTAGATTCTTCTGTATTTGAACTGACTGGTTCTAATGTACCTATGCTTATTGTACTTGGACTTGTACTTTCACTTTTGTAGTCATCCGTACTTTGTGTAGTAGTTGGATCTATTGTAGTATTTTCAGTAGGATTATCTGCTATAGTACTGGAACTTACAGTTGTGTTACTTGGATCAGTACTTGTATTGTCTATACTGTTTTCTGTTGTACTTTTTTCTTCTTTATTATTATCTGTAGTACTAGCTTCTGCTGTAGAAGTTCCTTCTGTTATCGTACTGGGTTCTTGTGTACTTGTACTAAGTGTACTAGTTTCTTCAATATTTCTACTAGTGGTGCTAATATCGTCGGTACTTATACTTGAAGTGCTTGTTACTTCTGTATTACTGGTTCTAAGATCACTGTATTCATTATTATCATAAAAGTCTTTCTCTGTGCCACCATTTGTAACGTCGTAGTCATACGTTTCGTCTTCTGTATTGGACGGTACTGAAAAAATAAAAGTTAATATTGAAAATGTTATGCGTTTTATCTGTGTTGTATATTCAGGTAATTAAAGAGAATAATATAATGAATAATTTCTATCAATTGGCATTGGATAAAAATAACATTATCACAAATTAAAAAAAAAGTATATTTGCATTCGACAATTGTACAAATAATGAAAACTAAACTATTGTGGTTGCTCTCAATAAATTTAAATATATTTTATAGTCTTACCAGTAATATCAACATTTGTAATCTTTTTGAAAGGATCTTCAGTAACCAGCACAGCAGGAGCTTCACTAGTTCCATTATTTTCATCCTTATCAGTCTTCTTTACTTCATGATTATCACAGCCATCGACACAATAATTAGCAATCTTATGCAAAATCATATCAACTAGAATACTTTCTTTGTTATAGACCCCGGTTTCTTTTTCCTCTTTAAGTTCTTGATCCACCATTTGTTCTATGTTTTGTGTATAATTCACTGGAGGATTCCATGTGTACTCTGGATCATATTTCGATTGATTGTTGAATATAAAGTTGTCTGTTTCTTCTACTTCATCATCTTGTCTTATATTTAGTTTAGTATACTTGGCTATAGAAGGTCCTAAGATATTTGTGACGTATGCTTTAAGTTGATTACACTTGTCAACTGTATTGACGTCACTAGAACTGCCCCAGATTATGAAACCGGAGGCGTTCGATTTGTAAAATGTGTTTAATGCCACGTTCAAGTCACTCTGGAAAATAATGTGTTAGATGAGAAACAGAAACTACCATTGGAGTTATTTATACATAGTAGGTGTATTTATACGTAGTATGTAACATAAAATAATGTTGCTTTGGTTCTACCTAAAAATTGTCTTTATCGTTGTTTCCTGTCTCAAGATGTCATTTTCAAGCATTTTTTAATAGGTAGATCATAATTTTTATTAATTAAATATTGTCTTCTGTCGCGGTCTTATTTAGGGTCAAATTACTTATTATACTAAACCTGAGTTTTTGGTTCTATTCATTCGTACACGTCCATCGACATCTAATCAACATTTCCTTCTTGTTTTTCCTTCTTGTAGTCTCAGATTTGTAGTGTCTACCTTACCCATACTTTTTATTTTAGTATCGTTTCATAATTTTAAATACGAGAAGAAGAAGAGGTATTTAAGTAGGTTTTTAGCTTAACATGTCGAAAATAATCTAAAGCCACTAAAGCAACATTAATCAAATGACTCTAGGTGCGGTTCTAAAATGCCATTCCTATGGAGACGAATCGTCAAGAGACTCCATAGGTTCTCTTGCATGCGACCGATATATGTTTTGCTCACCTGATTAAAGAACCCATCATCCCTGTATCGGTACCAGAAGTACGGCAGTATGGGCGTGTGCGGCGCGAGGCGCGCGGCCTCCTTCACCCGGCCGCGGATGAGCGCGGCCAGCTGCGGCGCCGGCAGGCCCGCCGCGCTGTACACCGACGGGAACAGGCCCGTGCTCTCCTTCCACAGCCAGCTTATACTGCAATTATCGTCATCATAATATAGTATACCCGCCTAGAAATGTCCTACTGCCGGGAAAGGCCCCTTCCCGTACAGAGAATGATGAAAATTTATCACCATCTTTGCTCATTGCGGGTTTTGCATTTCAGATTCCAATTTTAGGAATCCAGGTTGCTTCGCGATGTTTCCTTCACCATTTGTTAATTGTGTCTTAGAATAATTAAGAAAGTACATAATACTTTGAAAAAGACACATTAGTACTTGCTTGGGTTCAAACCTGCAACCTTATGCATGAAAATGAGGTCATTGAATCGCTAGCGACCACTACATTAGGCTTAAGCTTTAGTTGTTCGGTCCAAAATATCACTCCAATGAATCTCTAACACCTAAAGATCAACGGTATGTGAGTTTTACAATAAATATCCTTGAATCACTCACCCATCATTCTCCTGCGGCACCTTATCAGCGCAAGACTCCTTCTTATTATTGTCAGCCATATTGAAGCAGTAGGGGTACCCGTAGTAGCCCCACAGCGCGCGCGGACGCATCTTCTTTGCCAATGCTATGGTTGCCTGCATGAACTCGCGGCCTGCTTTCTCGAAACGACGTTTTGCCTGGAATTGAAAAACGGAATATTATAGGAGTTTTCTTTTGATTTCAGAGTAGGCTGTACCTTCCACTGCTGGTGAAAGGTTTTCTGATCTTTCACTTTATTTGATCTTTTTTTCTGGCTAGCTTTTTTCCAAGCTTTTCTAGCAACGACTTTGAGTCCTACATGGAGTGATATCTGCCTCAAAACCCATTTTACGAGGTAAGGCCTGAAGAAGTTCTATATCAGAATCTTAACCTAATGCAGAAAGGGTCTTATAGCTTGGCAGACATATAAAAATATCCATATAATCTACGCCTGTTTGGCATAGCTTGAATATAATATAAAAAATATATTACTTCTGTATGATTTACGCCAAAATAGAAATAAATGGTATATATCGACTGCACGGATAGCCGAGTGGTATAGGTCACCACGCTGATTACCACTGTGCGCGACATGCTGCGGGTTCGATCCCCGCATGAGACAAGCATTTGTGTGATTCACAAATGCTTGTTCCAAGTCTGGGTGTTCTTTGTGCATGTGATTTGAATGTTTGTGAAACCCCCGCGACACATGGATTAAATTCCTTAGTGCGGGCGTCGTTTTTAAAAAAAAAAAAAAACAATATAAGGACAAATTTTTATTGCTTTTACATACCATCTCCATAGTTATACATAGTCACATATAGGTACACAGTTCATTGAATTCCAGCTGACATGATGGGAAGTGCAGTGTCCATTATAATTAGAACACAGCGGTACAACTCAATGATCATTTATTAAGGACTGTGTTACACGCATGAGTGGCACGTGCGTACGTAGATCGTTTCAGGCATTAAAATATTTTGTATGTTATATGATTATGCAGAACGTTTTACTGGGTTGAGAAATTGTATTGACGGAAAAAACATATTAGGCCATGTTTACACGAACTGGGATAAGAAATACCAAACTCTGATTTTTAATGTCTTTTTTCTTTCTTTATTTTTTTTTTGGTCTATCAGTTTCGATCCATTATACTTGATACTGATGCTTGAGATAATCAATCAAATCAGTAGGAAAATAAGATTACGTTTTTTGTCTCCGAACTCAGCTGCAGTCGGTCAAAGCTAATTAAAAACATACCAGATTGATAGATTGATGACAGTGGGCAGTCGATCGCCCTGAATACCAAGTTACTGACAGCTGATTGATGACTGTGATGCGTAAATAAAGAATAATAGGGCTTAATGATAAAACTTTACGTCATAAACGAGCATAGCCTAGAGTTATTTTAAACGACTTTAAAATGAAGATGATGTTTTTTTCATAAATCTGTATCATATTTCATACATCTCAAAGGTAAATGAGGCATAACTTCGGTGCGTGGATGGATGACCATTTATATATACCGAGATCCCCGTGCCTGGGAAAGCTCCATATGCCCAAGGTAAGTTGATCCCGTTTAATACCTTGTAATATATTGATGTTCGGCAGTCGTTACAATCCTGTTTTACCCAGTAATATGGATTTTGGGGGTCTGATAGGCAGTCGCTCCACGTTAAATACAGTATTCAGCTCAATCTGAATGAATAAGAAGTCGACCCCGAAATAGCTTGGAAAAATGGTTGGCAGAAGATTATACTCATGTATCTCTTATAAACGAAATTACCTTATTCGCATGCGCTAATATTTTTGTTAACTTCACGAAAGTTGGCCCGCATATGCCGAAGAGCACGAACAGCTACCGCTAAAGCTTTACGTAATCCTTTGCCACGTGTGTCATCCTACACTTGTGGGTTTACGAAACGTGAGCATTCAGAGAATTTTGATTAAGATTTTTTTATTCTGATAATAGCAAAATCTATAACTAAGATATCATCTTTCTCTACGGACAAAATTATTTTCTTTTTAAAGTATTTCTACCCCAAAACTTCATCATAGAAAATTTTTTGGTTTACCGTTTACCTCACGGTGTCATCTTTCTTGCTTGTCGTGGTCATACATGTTTCATTTATAAACACAATACATATAATTATAACATGTTGCTTCATTCCCGTCATCAGATTTATCATGTCATTTCCTCTACCATCGGTAATTTCCACTCCAGCGTATAATTTTAATTGGTACGTTCAGAATACAACAATTACGTAATACAGGATTGCTCCATCGTATCTCGTTAATTGGGACGCGTACTAATTGGAGGGCCGATGTGTTGCTCGCGGTCGTGATGACGATTTGATTGTTATTACAGTAATGTTTTAGGTTGGAAGTTGGAAGCTGTTTAGGTGGTGTTTGATAAGGAGCTTTAAGGGTAAGGTATTATGGTGAAATTTGTCGTCGAATCAAAGGAAGATTCTCATGCTCGTAAGAAATTTAAGGCAGAGTTGACTTTCCATTTAGTGAACAATGATGAGTAGGTACCAAAGTATTACTCGAAGTCTCTTTTGTTAATATCATCAGTCTCCTAAATTTCATTTGGGGTGGGTGCAGCATGTCTACTTCTTCCATACTTCTCTATCTGACGTCATCTCACTTGTAACCTTTCTAGCCATATCGTCTTGCACACAGATTTCACTTGTAGTCTCGTATGTATAACCAATTTAAATGCTTAGTGAAGATCTGGATGAAGTTATATTGGTATGTTCAGGTAAACAGCAAAGCTAAATTTGTTTCAATCTAGAGAGCTTATTTACAAAAAAAAAAATTAAGTAAGTAAAATAAAAAACTAAAAAACAAACTAGGTAAATTATTTCTGTGTTAGCTATTTTCAATATTCATTTTACTAAGGTAAAATTTTCGAGGTAGAAATCTCTCACAGGAGGTGTGAGAGATTTCTACCTCGAAAATTTTTTTTAGAAAACCATTTTTTTTAAGAACCACTATTTATAAATAGAGAGTCAAAAATCCTTAAACTCCTCACCTCTTCCTCAATCCACTGCTGCTTCCACCACCAGTGCCTCTTCTTCTCGATCTCGTACGACACATCCTTGTACGGCGTCAGTACGCCGAAGTTCTGCCGCAGCACTGGCTTCCAGGACTCGAAGTCTATTATACCCACCCCTGAAAATGTTGAAGGAAAAAGCTTAGTACTTAAAACAAGAAATAATAAGCTTAACGTAAGTCGGTCGGTTTGACGTATAATAAGGTTAACCAGCGCTCCGTGTTGTTCCGTGGATGATTGACCATTTTTAAAACATACAGAGACCTCTCTGTACCTCCGATAGTGCTTTAAGCCGTTGGACCCAACTGTCACTACAATTATAGCAACCAGACTTATTAAGGGATACTTTATTACCCAGTAGAGTGAGTTGTGGAGGTCAGATAAGCAGTTGCTACGTGTAAAATATAGTATTCAGCTAAATCCAGTAAGACTTAGAGGCCAACCCCAACATAGCTTGGGAAAAGACTAGGCAGAAAAAGTTAAAGCAACTATTCCTATTATTGTCTTTCAAGTCCCTAGTGTATGTATGTACCCACTATAGCTTCCAAAATTAGTAGTAGGTAGTAGTAGTGCTAAGTGAGTCTGTCGGTTTGTTTGGTACTTTTGCAACAAAACTGCGGAACCGATTTAAATGTAATGGGATAAGTATGGATCGCAAGAAAGGTTTTTTTTTGCTGCGATAGCAAACACCCAAGCGGGTGGAACCGCGGTCACCAACATATAGTCATCAAATATAAAAAAATATGATTTTGCGTATATTAAAGCGTAATGTCGATAACAGTTTTACTACGAATTATTTGCTGACGACAGTTATCTTTATTGCGAATACTCGTGTAGTCCAAAAATACTTCTTACTTTATGTTGTGCAATTGTCTTTATTTACACTTGTTAATAATAAAACACTAAAATAAACCTAACCGCATAATTCTAAAACATAATTAACATGCATATTTGCTTTTATAGTAATTTTATTAGTAGTTTTTACTGATTATTTGATCTAGCTGGATGTATAAATAATGTTGGCGTGTGATAACATTTAAAAATACTGTTTAAATATATTTTATCCTAAATGTCTATGATTAGTTGACTTTAGTTTAGATATTATTATACTATATGCTATAAACTGGGAATACCATATGTACGTTTGCAACCACTGAAGAGCATAGCAACAAGGTTCAGAAAAGAAAACTTATTTAAGTAACATATAAATGTCCCACTGCTGGGCATAGGCAGAGGCCTATGCCAAGAAGTGATCTCCATGCTTGCTCATTGCAGTTTGGCGATTTCCGATTTCTTTTTTAGGAATCCAATTTTCCTCAAGATTATTTCTTACTCCGATTGTCAATGATGTCTAAAGATAATTAAGAAACGACGTATAACTTCGAAAATGTCACATTGGTACGGGGTTTTGAACCTTCAATTTTATGCTCAAAAATCCGTTTTAACCGAACGTAACCACGACTTCTAGTTACTTAGGAGTTTTTATTTCCAATATTAATTTATGCTGCAGGCTGCGCCGATAATTTTCCAGCCAGGCATGAAAATAATTACATTAAGCCGGGGTTCGTCCCCCTTGAAGGATACCGTCAGGGGCTGTTTATAGATTCAATATGGCAGCTCTATCAATATAAATGTCATGGAGAAAATATAAAACAGATACGCATCGTCGATATTAGGAACTGATAGAAATAAATTTGGAGGTATTTACACAAAACAACGTTATTATAACATGATTATGTTAAAAAAAAAAATCTTGAACGTATTCGTTCAAGGAAACCTTTGATTACTAGTTCACCACTTGACTGTTCTTTAAATAATCAGTGGATATCGAATTCTCGGAAATCGTTTCTGCGGAAATCAAAATATGTTTTATCAGCCGATTGCAGTGGACTGCAATACTACTACTGTAAGTTTAGTTAGCCTTTTGTAATATTACATGTTGTAGCTGTAGGTGTTTTTATACCTTAATAAATAAAATAAAGATATTAGTCTATAGAGTTTTCCGGTTAGGTAAAAGTTTAAAAACCACAGCCCTTCCAAGATGAGTCGTAAGTAAGTCGTAAAACGAAATCAGATTTATGCTTCATTTTTTACTTTTCTGAACTCAGAATGTATTCTCTACACACGTTCACAATAAGCTACTTCTTAAACCACATGCTTTTGGTGAAAAGAGATAATTATGCATAATGCGACCCAAACCGGCTCTTTTACAACATATTGATTCGAAATATCTATTTAAGTAAGTACCAAGCTCTCTCTCATCTTAATATCGACACCACGTGTGGTATTTTATTTCGAAGTGTTCAATGAAATTATTGCAACATACGTTTAGTGAATATTATGACAGCTTATTGATATTATTTGTAAATTAAAAAAGCGATTTATTGATTGTTTAGTTTATCACTGTGATAGTTCTTGTTTTTGCTCGGAAGTACAAAATACTCTATTTGCTTTAGACTTTCTGGTAAATATTATAAACTCAAACTCAAAGCTTTTATTGCGGTCATGTGTTCAACATGAAAATCGGTAAGGGCACAACAACATAATAATATTCATTCTTAATTACTAGAGTATGATCTATACTTTATTTTACATATCTATATCTATGCAGGAAATAACAAATTTTTAAATGATTACTATTATTATTTTGCGTTGTTATTGTAAAACCATAAATGATTGAAGATTTTTATATAATTTATACGGGACCTCTGAGAAAACCGTGTGATGTGTGTACATAAGGTATATCCTATTGAAGAAGAATACAGCCGAAGAAAAGAAGCAGAAGTTCCATAACCCCAAACCCCAAGAAGTGGTCCAATACAAATTTCATCAAAATGGATTCAGTTTTTTGGTATTCAAATCAAAACAATTAGAATATATTACCAAGAATGTCTAAACAAAAATGCGTATTTTGAATTTTGATGCAACTGAATTCAGTAACTATTTTCTACATTTATGTGTAATAAATTATTTTGTTTTTATGACAGTTTTAATAACCACATTTTAAGTAAAAAGAGGTTAAAATTAGCCCGCATTAAATTAACTACTTAATTATCCATTTCTAGGTTACGTATTAAATAGGTTTAACTATCCCAGGGTCACCCGCATACAGGGACAATTCACGAAACATAACATAGCCTGGTATATTCACATCACCACCTTCCCATGAGATGTAGGCTATACGAAGATAGAACCACCAATTTTTTTTCTGGCAGTAAAGTAGCTATTATTATTATTGCTTCATAAATATTGCCTTAAAATAATTTGAATCTCCTTTCGTTTTAAAGACGCTTATTTTACTTAAAAATCTTCAAACATAATGAAAGGTCAAAAGTTCTATGGTTTTTTTTTAACTAGTGCTGAGTTTTACGGCAAAAATTCAGAAAATTGTACCAACAGTACCACTTGAAAAATATACTAAATGGTCGAAATAGGAAAATATCGGGCACACAATATGGGTGACGTATGACGATATGTAACTTACGATTTCAAAAAAAATACAGAAGACAGTCTTTGTGGTTGCAAGTTCAAATCTACAAAAACCAATGTGACCCTTTCAGTTCGGTATGTGTACTTTTTTTAGGAAACCTGGTTTACGAGCATCCGAATCTGAAATCACCCGCAATAAGCTGGCGTGGTAATCAATGCTTGTTCCTTGTCTACATGAGAACAGGCCAAAGTCCAGTAGTAGGACATATGTAAGCCATTATTATTTAAAAATTAACAAAGGAATAATGAGACTCACCACTAAAATTGCTATCTGGAATGCTCTGAGTTAGAACATTCTGGAACGTATCCAAATGCTGGATCAAATCACCTTCTTGGGGCACCCCACCATTTCTATACTTGATCTCCCCAGTGGTACTGTTGCTTAGCAAGGCTGGGAAGTCTCCCGGATCATAGAGAATGGAGATTTTATCCCCTCTGAATGAATCCCCTGTATTTTGGATAATCCCGTAATTGCAGAGGTCGTCGAAAGGTATCTTCTTTGAGGTGCATTGCATGGTGGGAACATTCCAGTAGACTTTGAACTCCTTTTTCGGGACCCTTTCTGGCATTTGGACGACGTAATAACTGTAACAAAAGGGTTAGGTTTAGTGAGCGCCTTTAAAAAGGCTGGATGCAGTTCTTTCTAATTGAATTTTCAGCTTTAGACTTTTTATTAGAAAGATTGCTTAATTTGAGATTTGTTAATTCATAATTTATTTTACCGCCTTTGAATCCTTATGATTTCAGTACCTACTTATATTACACTAACTGACCCGGAAAACGTTATTTTGCCATATTCTGGAGATGAAAACTCTCATCACTTAGGGGTTTGAAAAATGTCCTAAGAACTGTTCTCAGACCTACCAAATAAACTCAAATAAAAACATAAAATCGGTGAAGCCAGATAAAATTGTGAAACGATTTTACGCGATGTGAACAAAAACGAGCTTACATTCTTGACATTTTAAGTGCGAATGTTTATATAATAAAACAATTAAGCTAAGACCTTAAAGAGACAACATTCAAAACGAACTCAAGTCTTCCTTGCAATTTTTTATTAATCTTTAATAAAAAATTGCAAGGAAGTCTTGAGTTTGTTTTTGTGGCTTTATTATGGCTTATCCGAAAATCCGACAATTCAATCCCATTTTTGGGACTTGATCGGAAAGTGGTTAAAAATATAATTATTTTGTTCCACACAGATCCTTGGTCCATACGAAGGATTTTTTCGGAATAAAATATTATTATTCGTTACGGAATAAGCCGAGATTGTCTGCAAACAAATTGCAACACATCTCACCAACAATATCAGAACTTGTTGAATATTACTGTCTTTGTTTACATACCTCTGACGAGCTAATTACATAATAACTTATACAAATAAACAAGGAAATTCGAGTAAGCCTACACAATATCACCTCAATAATAAACAATAGCGTTCATTCACATTCTTTATTTACGTTCGCAAGTTGAGTCATGACCTACAATTAATTAATTGATAAATATTGATATTTGACGCGCACTACAGACCTACTTATTGTTTGTTTATGTAATTTGAATTGGTTGATATAATAATATTACGAATGTTAGTTGCTTAATTTCCTGTAAACTGTTGAATAGATTTTTATAAGACAACAATAGAATTAAAATAAAATATCTTGGGACAATCTTACACACAGTCATCTGATCCCAAACTAGGCAGAGCCTGTACTATGGTAACCAGACAACTGATAAACATACTTATATATTTCTAAATACATACATATTATAGATAAATAACACCCAGACACAGAACAAATGATCGTGCTCATCACACAAAGATTTGTCCTGGGTGGGAATCGAACCCACGACCTCCGGCTTAGCAGTCAGGGTCACTAACCACTAGACCAACAGGCCCGCCTATTAATTAAAATTACAATAGATATACACCATTTGCTCGTTAACTTTTCTAATGTGATTTGAAGCATGATAATTTTGTTGATGGGAGTGGAAGGAGGAAGGACATCGTCTTCGAGGTCGACATCGGCGAAGGTGGTGTGATGATATAGTCAGAATGATATGCGGGCGCACGTGATGCACGAGACAGGGAGGTTCGGAAGAAGAAAAAGCCTCTATGGGAAGACAAGGAGTGTGAACGAATTTAGGCTAAAAATCATGCAGATATTAATAGCTTTGTTATTCAGACTAGGTTTATTTTTTACAGCAGTTAACGAAATATCGTCTTGTGCTATAGGTATTTAAGATTTATGATATTAATTGAATGAATAATGTTAAATAAGTAGTATTACTTGTTATTTAAATTGAACAAGTACTTATCAGTTTTGTACTGAACTTGTTTCGATTATTAGTATCATTCTGATTTTATTTAATTGTTAAATTAGCATGCCGATTTAAGTAGGCGAAATATGAAGAAATGATTGGTATTTTTTTAATTTAAATATTATTATATTACTGAAAATATTTTTTATTTTAGTAAAACCGCATGATGGAACTAGTTATGAATAAAGTCAACGACCGATAAAATGATGTAGTAACGACAGTATGACCTACTTGTTATCAATTATTTAAGATATCAGTTCGGTTAAATTATTCTTTGTGTCATTAACATCACATTACAAGTTAAAACACATAAAAAAGCGGATATTTCAGATTCTAAAACAAAAATTGATAATTTGTAATTTTATTCATCAGAAGCTTTTGGTAAACCCAAAAGCTTCTGATGAATAAAATTACTATTTAAACCGCTCAGTATAGGATTTTTTCTTTTTTCGCAGAACTAACCATAATAATTGGCAGAATTTATAGGAAAGTCTGAAACCGTAATAAATCTAGTGAATACATTACAAGTATTCAAAACTGATTCACTAGTTTTTACCAACAAACAAACAAACAGACTTGTCATTTATCATTATTTGAACAATTAGTGAAGCCGTCATCCAGCATTTATCAGTCTGACTAATTTCCGGTTTTGATTTAAATAAATTATCCTTAATTATACTTGAAGCGTTCAAAATTAAGGTTTCCGGCCACCGCCGTGAAGTGTAATTTGCAGGTCAGGCACTTGTTAATGTTTAGTGATTTTTCTTGACATTACTGGATTGGTTTTGATATTCAGCCTGAAGTTCAATTGGAAGCTAGAAGCTAACATAATTATAGCGATGGTACACGAATTTTATCTTCTATACAAAAAAAAACGCCCTGAATTATTGGAACCACTCTTGTAAAAAATTCTAATTTAACTTATGTCGTTTTTATGCTCGTAAAAAGAAAGACCAGTACCAAATAGCTGTAAATAGCTAGTGCTATCAAAGATATGCCATTGGTTGGAAAAATGCTATCTCCTGGCTCCATCATCAGATCTTAAATATACATGCATACATGCTTCAGAAAGCACGTAATGCCGTTGGTCCTGCGCCTGATCTCTCTCCGGTCGTGTCGGTCAACCGTCCCATCGGACTATGAGAGTGAAGGAACAGAGAGTGCATCTGTGTCTGCGCACACACTTGTGCACTATAATATCTCCTGCGTACATGGCTGATCTCACTTAAGATTGGCCGCCGAGGCCGAAATTCGGTCTGGAGATTATTATTATTATACATGCATACATTGGAAGCTTAGGAAAAGCTTGTTATCATTATGTATTCTAATGTAATAAAGAGGAACAATTTGAGTGTAAGCATTTTTGTATGTTTGTAACGAATAAACTCGAAAACTACAGGCCTTATTTCAAAAATTCTTTCACAGTTGGGTGCATCTTAGGATTTTCCAACCAGAAACAGATAGAGACCGCGGGCAAAGCCGCGGAAAACTAGTCTACAATAATTAAGGTTCGGTCACAACATTACTCATAAAAAATACTATTGAGGTATTCAGGTAAGTAGCTGTATAAACTGTATCCATTTGAGACGTTCTATGATTATACATAAACTAGCTTTTGCTCGCGACTTCGTCCGCGTGTACCACCGTTTATTAAATTACCACCCTTTTCTCCCCTTTGGGGGGGAATTTCCAAAAACCCTCTCTTAGTGGTAGCCTACTCCTCCCAACAAACACACATGCCAAATTTCAGCTCTTTACGATCAGTAGTTTCGGCTGTGCGTTGTCTGTCATTTACCACCCTTTTCTCCCCTTTGGGGGGGAATTCTCAAAAATCCTCTCTTAGTGGTGGCCTACTCCTCCCAACAAACACACATGCCAAATTTCAGCTCTTTACGATCAGTAGTTTCGGCTGTGCGTTGTCTGTCATTTACCACCCTTCTCTCCCCTTTGGGGGGGAATTCCCAAAAATCCTCTCTTAGTGGTAGCCTACTCCTCACAACAAACACACATGCCAAATTTCAGCTCTTTACGATCAGTAGTTTCGGCTGTGCGTTGTCTGTCAGTCAGTCAGTCAGTCAGTCAGTCAGTCAGTAACGGAAGAGTTTTATATATATAGATATAACTACAGTGTGCGCATCTCTCATGCAAAAAGACAATTAGTAAAATATAAATGGTTTCTTGTCACGCTTCTTACGACATGAGAGCGAAAAAATTAGAAAAAAATATCGCAGCCAGATTAATATTTTAGCGATTAAGTGTGCTACTTTGATTTCCTATTCATCACTTTATCTTTGGCTAATAACTGGCCTGGTGGTCTAATGGTTAGTGACCCTGACTGCTAAGCCGGAGGTCGTGGGTTCGATTCCCACCCAGAACAAATCATTGTTTGATGTTATGTTTATCAGGTGTATGGTTGCCATGTATGGTTGCCATAATACCTTTAATTCTACATCTACCTCCGTAAGAAGAAACACTCCAAGTGCTCTAGAATCTGTGAAATATCTGAACAATAATTAGACCAGGGCCGATAATTGTTAAAACCAAAAAAAAATATAGTAGGATGGAACTAATTAGAAAAGGAAGGGAATATGATAAAAATTAAAGAAAAAATAAATTACGGTCGATCCGAGTTCGGGAAGGGGGGGAGGGGGGGGTTTTAAGGGTAAAAAATGGTTTATCTTGATTTCCAGCAAAACTACAAGTCCTATGGAAAAAAGTCAAATGGCAAAGTTGTAGGTAATAAAAAGATCTACAACTTTTGTATTTACACTTTTTTCACATAACCTCAAAATGTATGTGAAAAATCCAAAAAACCAAGTTTTTGGTTTTTTATTTTTATCTTTTTCAAAAATATTTTTTTTTTCACGAAATTTGGTGAAAACTTACCTTTTTATGTCCCAAATACGCTGTAATTTATTTGATTAAAAATATTTATTTTTTCACCTTATTTTGAATTAATATTAAAAAAAACACCCTAATTTTCAATCGAAAATTCACCCGTCAAAATATCAGCTTTTTTCAAAAAGTATGGGAGTTTTTTGTTCGTTGAAATCTTTACTTTCTGATGGTGTAAAAAAAATATACATTACTATAGTAAATGTTCTCAGAAAATGCATAATCACTATGTACAATTTCATCAAAAAAATGACATTGCTTAATTTTTTTTTCAGTTTAAAGTTTATTTATTAAATTCGAATTACATTCATGTCATAGAAAATCTCACAAAATGATTCAGATGAAATTCTGGATGAAGAACCAATGCAGACAGGAAAAAATTGAAGCAAAGACATTTTTTTGATGAAATTGTATATAGTGATTATGCATTTTCTGAGAACATTTACTATAGTAATGTATATTTTTTTTACACCATCAGAAAGTAGAGATTTCAACGAACAAAAAACCCCCATACTTTTTGAAAAAAGCTGATATTTTGACGGGTGAATTTTCGATTGAAAATTAAGGTGTTTTTTTTTATATTAATTCAAAATAAGGTGAAAAAATAAATATTTTTAATCAAATAAATTACAGCGTATTTGGGACATAAAAAGGTAAGTTTTCACCAAATTTCGTGAAAAAAAAAATATTTTTGAAAAAGATAAAAATAAAAAACCAAAAACTTAGTTTTTTGGATTTTTCACATACATTTTGAGGTTATGTGAAAAAAGTGTAAATACAAAAGTTGTAGATCTTTTTATTACCTACAACTTTGCCATTTGACTTTTTTCCATAGGACTTGTAGTTTTGCTGGAAATCAAGATAAACCATTTTTTACCCTTAAAACCCCCCCTCCCCCCCTTCCCGAACTCGGATCGACCGTAATTTATTTTTTCTTTAATTTTTATCATATTCCCTTCCTTTTCTAATTGGTTTCATCCTACTGTAATTTTTTTTCACTTTTTACAAATTTTGAAGGCTTCGGCCCTGGTCTAAATCACGATCAATTAAAACGTGTAAAGTGACGTAATACTGAGAGCAATAACAATTAACAGACAGCTGAGTATCCGATACATCTGTTACTTGTTATATGAATGAAATCGTACGGTGGACATAGAATGGAATAATATATTCTTTATTGTATCCCATGAGAGTTACAGCATCTAAATAATACATAACAAGGAAAGGGTACAATGGCGGTCTTATCAAATCTTCCAGACAACCTTTGAATGGACAGGAAAGATATAAAAAAAACCATAATACTAAAGTAAGAAAAAATATATAATTTTTAAATCTAACTAGCTTATGCTCAAGGCTCCGCCTGCGTGGCCTTCCTCAATAAGTGGGCTATCTAAGTGAAGTTGAGAATAATAAAAACTGGAAAATATAAAAGTGCGAATTTTCCATTCGGCCCAGTAGTTCCTGAGATTAGCGCGTTCAATCAAACAAACTCTTCAGCTTTAGTACATAAGTATAGACGAATACTTTACACGAATTTCACGGACCAAATGCGGGAAGCACGGATTTTATTTTACGATATATTCCGCAGTTTTTTACTTCACCAACGGACTTTTTGGCGGAACCGTAAGGGCCTCTAGCCAAAGCAATAGAAAATGTAACTTTGTTAGCAACGTTCAATAAAGGCACTCCCTGAGTGCGTTTTTAACATCTTAATAAGGCAAACAGTAGTAGTTTTATACGCATTTTTTTTATGTCACAATGTGAACATAGGTAGGTATTGTAAATTTGTATTAACATTTTCGGTTCATTTTATCTCGTAAAATTAAAAACTTGCGGTACAGTAACAGTAAAAACTACAAGTAACAGAATTACTTGAGATTACAATATTCCTAAGTATTGATATTCTGCTAATCGACTGTACAATGTATAGATCAATTATCGCCTACATGCAATATTATGTAACATTACCTATAACTAAAACAAGGTCACAATTCATACGGATCTTGAGAATAGTAAAGGTCTTCAAATATTTTGTTGTACGTAATGTTTGTAAATACTGCTTGCTGATTGGTCACAAACAGTTGTCATGAATGGATATTGTTGTTGGATTATGACGTCATGGTTCTGTAAACATAGGTTTATTTGGAGGCAACGTAATTATCTGCATTGTAGTAAAGATGGCTAGTTTAGTATGACACGGCAACACTAACGTAAGTAAGTGATCAAATAATGAGATTATTTTTTTATATTTTTACTGCACTGCCGTAGTTTTAGTAATGTCTGCGTCTGAAACACGTGTATATTAATATCTAATCAGAAACCCGTATATGAAATTGTATGTGTCCATATTCACCTATAAGGGGTACCTAGATTAAAAAAAAACTCTTGAGTTCATAAATATTTATGACGGGCCTGTTAGAAATATATAAGTACTAGCTGTTTCCCGCTGCTCCTCCCGCGGTCTCATTTTTTTTAATATTTGTGATGTAAGCAATTTTTCAAGTTGGATCAAATTGCACACGGTGTGCAAATTTGATTAAAATCGGTTCAGTAGTTTCGGAGTTCATGCCGGACAAACATCGTGACACTGTTGCCATAGTATAGGGTCTGCCTACTATGGGACCAGACGGTAGTGTGTGAGATGTCCCAAGATATTATTATTTAATTCTAGTTAAGGCTCTGCATTGTTGAGTCAGTCAGAACAAGTAATTTTATATATCTACATGTATAAGTTAAACATCCATAACCTTTACCCTATTATAATTATAGATATGTCAGCTCAAAGCAAAGACTTAATCCGTACCAAGCAAACACTCCAGTGTGCCAAATATTACATCAATAGTGCCGACAACCAGTTAAGTTAATATTGACGGCAAACTTAACTGTCAGTTATATTTACTTTGAACCAATAACTGATACAGGTTGAATTTGAAACATTTTCGTGTTATGATTAATTCATTATTATTCGTTTATTTAAAGTTTTTTACCGATTTCCAATTTTCATTACAATTTTTTCTAGACTAGTTAGGTACATGAACACATTGTTTCGATTTCAAAGTAAGTAGCTAAAGCACTTGTGTTATGAAATCAGAGACAACGAAGGTAGGTACCACAAATACCCAGACCAGAGATAATGTAGGATTTTTTTTTTTATACATTGACCCGTCTAGGGATCGAACCCGGGACCTCAGAGCTAGCGACACCTTGAAAACCGGTGTGTACGCTACTCGACTACGGAGTTCGTATTACATAGATACTATTATACTGGATTAATTTAAAAGGAGTGCGTATATTCAATGAGGTAATCAGATGAATAAGACTGAACAACTTTCCTCAGGGAACTTAAGTCGAAATCTTAAAAATGTAAATGAATCTTTCACACAAACATAAGTCACTTGACCTGTCACTTTGTATGAAAAGTTCATTTTCAATTTATATTCGACTTCAAATAAAAAAGTGAAAGTTAGTGGTTGCGTACTAAATATTAAGCATGACCAGAAAGTCAGTATAATCCAGTTTTTGTCACCCGTCCGTCAGTATTAAACTGTAAGCTTACAATACCTAGGTATACACTCGCTATCGATTGACGGAAGTAGGTCAGCAGAGCCTTAACCTGACTCATTATATGACGTACGTAATTTAACTAAGTTATCGTCAGAACTATATTTCTGAAACAACACTGTAATTGTCGCCGTCAGGAAGAAAAACAATGCTCAGTTATTTTTTTTTTAAGTGAAAACAGTGTCGAAGATTTTTTTCAGATCTGACCAACTCAAAACATGGTCAGATGAATTATGATAGATGATATTATTATAATAATAATAAATGTGGACGACGTCTCATAAATTTCTCCAAATCCAAAGTAAGTTGCTAAAACACTTGTGTTATGGAATCAGAGACAACGAAGGTACCACAAACACCCAGAACCGAAACAATGTTGAAAAGTGATTTTCTACATTGACCCGTCTGGGGATAGAACTCGGGACCTCAGAGCTGGTGACGCTTTGAAAACTGGTGTGTAAGTCACTCAACCACGGAGGTCGTTATAATACCTATAATTATGATGATAGCTAACTTCAACTCAAGTTAGCTTCGACTCAATATAATTTGCGTGGCTTTTAGAGTAAAAATACTGCACTTGCCTAAGTGTACAAGGAGTTATTCCCGATTTATGCTAATATACAAAATGAAATTATTATAATAATATGAATTCCAGATTTGTACACAAGTACATACATAGCTGTTTAGTTAACTCAATAGAAATAAGAAAGTATTGGGTAACTTTTGAAACATTATCTTAACTCCACGCCCAGATTTGAGTGCGGAACTATGTTCTAAAAGATATCGCGTCGATGTTAATAATATTATCTAAAATCAATATTTGCTGCCGTGACTGCCACTAATTATTTTTTATATTGTGTCAATATTTGCTGAAGTGTACACTCATGCTTTTGGAAGTATGCGTATTGAATAAGGTTTATAATAAAGTTATGCCTATATTTTTTTTATTCTGCTCGTTAATTTAGTTGAAAAGAAAAACAATGCTATAATAAGGAATAAAACTTTTTATACTGTAAGTACTTATACCTTTTTTATATAAATAGCGATTCATTTTTTTTTCCTTTTTTGCAAAAGACTCTACTTGTACTCTTCCTTTTGTCTTGAGCTGTTAGAAAAGAGAGAACTCAAAATCGTATCATTTGCAAATCAATTATTTCAAATAACTGACACGTGTATACGTTCTTTAATTTATTTGTTAGCTGTGAATTCTCGTAGTAACTAAAATTCACAATACAATACACTCAATCTTCTGAGAATAATTACAAAAATGCAATCTTAACTATGAATGAGCCAGTCTGTCAAACAGGTGCGATTGTTTGATAATGGTCAGAACAAACGACTTTTAAGATATGTAATGCTAAGATAAGAAAGAAACGTCTGTGAATGTAAGATAAGGTTTCTATTTTCGATTTTGTCTTGGACTACCAACAGATTTTCCACATCTTACTGATCAAAAGGAATATTCAACTGCCTCTTAATCATAATAAATAAATGTAGACAACATCACATAAACACATACTATCTACATCCACATCCATCCACATCTTACTGATTAAAAGGAACATTCAACTGCCCCTAGTCTTTAGCTGGATTTATGTTACTCGGTTCAATAATATCTGATCCCTGAGCTGATTCGACCTGTATCTCTAAATTAAGCGGTGGATGATATGCGTCGGGTGGCACAAGTCCATCTACACTACTAACTAGAGCGTCCAGGGTTAATCATAATAAATAAATGTAGACAACATCACATAAATGGCTCCGAATCCATAATAAGTAAAGCAATTGTGTTATGGAATCAGATACCATGAAGGTACCACAAACACCCATCCCCCAAAAACGTCGAAAGGTCATTTTCTACATTGACCCGTGCGGGGATCGAACCCGGAACCTCAGAACTGGTGACACACCTTGGAAACTGGTGTGCACGCCACTCGACCACGGAGATCGTCAGAACGTGTTCCAATACATCCGTGATTTTGTATTGATTGACTTCTTCAGACTTTATCAATCGATTCAGCCTATCGCGGCCCACTGCTGGACAGAGGCCGCTCTAAATTTGCGGTATAACACCAGGTCCTCTGGCTTCCGCATCCAGTCCCATTTGGTATTTTAATTGCTACAATAATAATACCAGTCATTAGTCGACCTTAGTAGGAATCTATGTCTATGTATAAATCTTTACGTATAATGTGTATCGTGACACAGAGATATACAAAGCTGACGGCTATCTGTAATGTATGGGCGTGGACGACATAGCTTTGTTAGCCTTGACAATGGAGCGGCTGTAGGGCTGCCACACTTTCAAATGCCGTAGACTTTAATACATAATTGTAAAGTATAAAAGATTGAAAAGAACATACGAATAAAAAAGAAAATCTACGCATGTGATTGGGTTAAAATACCTTCACGGTTTCTTTAATGACTCTTTACTTTGACAGAAAAACTCTACATTGTAAATTAATTACTAGTAGAAAGAAAAAAAACAACAATATTATTTCTATTTGTGATGAATGCGTAATATAAAATAATCTTTATATTGGTTACATGCATCTATTGCCATTCGATCTATTTGGTCTTTAATCTACATTGGAATAAGTGTATAGCATTAAAAACAAAAATGAATGAATTAAAATAAGTATAGAAATGTGTGAAGTTGCAGTTATTTCGAATTCCTTATTGCCTCCCACAAGACTCACTGTCAACATTAAACACTGGTGGAGAGGTGTCCGTGAATAAACAAAAAAATACAAGCATTAATAATTATAATGATTATAATTATTAGTAGGTAGAGTCAACCCTACACGAGACAGATAAAGAGACTATTCGTATAGTGATTTATTAGTTATTTTTTCTCGCTTCGAGTGTAGACACGCGATAATACAATTGATGACTTTGAACGTTTTTCATTTGTATAATGATTTGTGACCATACAGGTTGTTTGTCTGACTCTTTGGAACTTAAAACCATCATCATAAAAGACCTTGATAAGATACTTCATAGATTGGATGTCCAGATAGTAGATACAATAGCTTTTCATACAAATTATGTCCTACATTAAGAAAATTTATATTTTATTAAAATAAAACCACTCCCTCACTGAAGATTTAAATTATTTCTGTCGCGGGGTTTCCATAAAATTCAAATAACATGGTCAATTTACACTAATAATTTTATCTATAACTAGATACTTAATATTGTAAAGAGAAAAGTTTTGTTTGTTTGTTTGAATTGAATTGGCTCCGAGTCTACTGAACCGATTTGAGAACTTCTTCACAGTTGGTAAGCTACACTATCCCTGAGTGACATAGGCTATATTATATTTTCATAAACGTCACGCGTGTGAAGCCGCGAGTAAAAACAAGTGTGAAATGCGCAAAATATAATTATCTAAATTATGTTTCGTAAATTTTTGTATGGTATCATTCATAACATACAAAAATTTACAAAACATAATTTTGATATTGGTGTCTTTCAAAAGAAACGTAACTCAAGCATACTAATTAACGCGTAATAAACAGATAAATTAAATTCTCATGTCGCAAGTTTTGTAACCAAACTCCTCCGAAACGGCTGAACCGATTTGTATTAAGTTTTGTGTGCATATCGGGTTTGAGAATCGGCCAACATCTATTTTCCATACCCCTAAGTGATAAGCGTGGCCCTCTCCACTGTCCAGATATTTTTAATATGGCAGAGCAACGTTTGCCGGGTCAGCTAGTAAAAAAACAAAAATACGCTTCCGCTTTATTATATTAGTATATTATGTACTTCTCTGCTTACCATATCAATGTAAATAGCACAATGATATGCAGAGACTGCTCCATATTTGTCATTGGCACTCAAATCGTAACAAAGAAAGCCGGAAATTGACAGTGTCATTTAAAAGTCACGACACAAAGAAAATCCTTGTTTGTTCGTTGCTAGGCAACGCGAGACAAATCACTTAACGAAACTAGAACAGAGAACTCGCATTTAAATTTCAACTTTATAGGACAGGTTTTAAAATTTAAATTCGTTTGTCGTGTGAGACTTTATAAATAAATAATGCAGTTTTGAAGACAATTTTGCTACCTTAAGTGTAGAGATATAAGGTTGAAATTGTGTAGTATGTTAATAGAATAATTTTGCATTGTTTTGCCTGATAATGCTTACAATGTTAGTGTTTGTTTTTGTTTACTGTGTGTTGTTGTTACTCATAGTTGAGTGATCTGGCTTGAGTTGCGGATGGTTTTGGGCTTATAATACCTGTATCGTGTGTGTATCGTCTTGACCGAACTTCGGCCACAGTGATCATCTTTACTGAAGTAAACTGTCGTCCCAAGAACAGGCCGAAATCTTAAAATTGAAAATCATCTTTTCATACAAACATAAGTCACGTGACCTGTCACTTTTTATGAAAAGTTCATTTTCTAATTTAAGATTTGGACCCATTTTCTTTGGGGAAAGTTGTTCAGTCTTATGCACCTGATTACCTCGTTCAATATACGCACTCCTTTTTAATTAATCCTGTATAGAAGCAGAATTAGTTTTAATTTCCCGATGGTAGTAAATAATGATAGTATCCGTCAATCAATGAAGCCTGACACAGGCTTTAATCAGATTAGATTACAATGCAAGGTTAAGGGCAGGGCCTACTGGCCGCTGTCATATAGGTACCTAAGTTGTAATCCAGGGAGGTAAACAAATGAAGGGCGAATGAAATGAAAAAGTAAATTATCACAACAGTTGATGATGACCTCCGTGGTCGAGTGGCGTACACACCGGTGTCGCCAGCTCTGAGATCCCGGGTTCAATCCCCGGGCGGGTCAATGTAGAAAAACACTTTTCTACATTGTCTCGGGTCTGGGTGTTTGTGGTACCTTCGTTGTCTCTGATTCCATAACACAAGTGCTTTAGCTACTTACTTTGGATTCGGAGCAATGTATGTGATGTTGTCTACATTTATTTATTTAGGTATGTGGACGAATCAGAGACTTAGGACGATACAGAGATTATAATAATACTAGCCTATGAATGTCCCACTACTGGCCTCTTCTCATATAGAAAAGGAACGACCATTGATCACCACGCTGGCTTACTGCTGGTTTGCGATTCCATATTCCAATTTTTGGAATCCAGGTTTTCTAACGATGTTTTCCTTCACCGATTGTCAATGATGTCTTAGAATAATAAAGAAAGTACTTGCCTGAAGCGAGTTCGAACTTGCAACCTTGTGCACGAAAATCCGTATATTGAACCGCTAGGCCACCACGGCGGAGATTACCGATGATGAAATCGCTCAAATGTCACATGATTATACAAAAAAGCATTCTTTATATTTAATGTAATTGAAGCGACTTCTTTCATCTTTGACACTTGCAGAATTGTTTTCTCAGGTTTACGCGAATGTTAGAAATTTTGTCTGCCCGCGACTTTGACACCTGCATAGACGTTGAAAAGTCAGGAACTAAAATGAGAATAAACTGCGATAGAATCCGCTTAAAAAGTAGTTTTACTTTCATAATTCTACAGGTGCTGATTCTATGAAGATTCTTTGTAGGCACCTAATACTGCAATCAAAATAAAATTCTAACCCAACACCTCCGAAACGGCAGGACCGATTTGTATGAAATTTTTTATACTTATCGTGTAGATTTGAGAATTGACCGACATTTATCTTCATACCCCTAAACGATAGGGGTCGTTTCCAGATTTTTTTAATATGGCTGAACAACGTTTGCCTAGTCGGCTACTAATTCAATATATTCTTTAACATTGCATGTATTAAATAATTATTTTCCTTGCATGTTTATTTCCTATACGTAGTAATTTCAATACATACGTACAATATGTTGTTCAGGCCCTATAAAGTACCTACTTGTATCTGTTGTTATGACATCAATATCAAGAACTGGGTTAGAGGGAACGTAACTCATTTATTATTGTTTTGTGATGGGATTTTATGACGTGCTTCCTCCATTATGACGTCATGATCCTGCGGTAAAACTCATATTCTGATAAAATGGTGGCTAAGGAATTTTAATGGTGCCCGATAGAAGTATTACTGCTTCATATGAGCGAATTTTTCGAGCTCTGAATGTTTGTTCGTTGAATATACGGACTCCTTTTAAATGAATCCTGTATATACAATTTGAAGTACAAGCAAATTATTTACATTCTCTTCATCCTACTAATGATTGTGAAATACACACATCAAAAGTGTCTAGGGATCAAGCATTTTTATGCGGATTTCTTGAGATTGAGATGTGGCTTTGTAATAAATTTATGATTTTATAAATTTATATGGATCCTTTTTGGTGCATTTCATAATTCGAATCAGGAACTGTGAATCAAATTCGAGTAAAAGATGAAAATCAGCTGTCAATATTTTCCCTATAAAAACATACAACGCATTGAAGACATTATTAGTGCTACTGTTTCCCTACTACTGATTAAAACCAACGTTATTATGGAGCGGCGACGTCATTTAAGCAGGGAAGAAATGCTCAGAGCCGTGGGAATGATAGAAGCTGGTTCCCGGCAACGTACTGTGGCTTTAGCTCTGAATACAAGTCAGAGTGTTATCAGTCGACTTTGGACACGTTACCGAAGCACTGGTACCGTGGCTGAGCGCCATGGAGGACGGTATCGCTGCACCACACGGAGACAAGACCGATACATTCAAATCTTAACTCGAAGAGCTCCAACAATAACCGCCATGATGTTAGCCGTGAGGCTTCATCACTCTTCAGGGAACTTAATTAGCGACCAAACAGTCAGAAACCGCTTGCATGAAGTGAACCTTCATTCCCGAAGACCGCTACGGGTACCACCTATAGCAATGCACAATCGTAGGATTCGATATCAATGGGCTCTTGAACACAGAAATTGGGCAGAAGAACAATGGCGTTTCGTGTGCTTTTCTGATGAGTCTCGTTTTGGTATGAGACCGGATACAAGACGTATACGACACTGGAGAACCCCTGGACGCCAACAGCGATTAAAATCCTGCCAGGAAGTCCATCCTTATAGTTGTGGAACCATCATGGTATGGGCGGGTATTTGGATCGGCGGAAGAACTGAGTTGATTTGGATCAGAAGCAACCTCAACGCTCAAATTTATGCTGAGACGATTGTATCAGACGTCATCGTTCCTCTACAAGTGCAAATCGGTCCCTTATTTCAGTTAATGCATGATAATGCACGACCGCACACCGCAAGAGTTGTAAGACAGACTCTCGCCGCAGCTAACATCAATGTCCTGCCCTGGCCTGCTCAGTCGCCAGAGTTGAACCCGATTGAGCATGCATGGGATATGCTACAGAGAAGAGCTCTGCCGAATATGGAGGGTATCCAGTCGCAAGAAGACCTTTTTTTGTTGTTGCAACGAACATGGGCGGCCATTCCACAGCGTGATTTGGATGAACTCATTTTGAGTATGCCAAACCGATGTTCTTGTGTTGTTAGTGTTCGCGGTAGAAACACGGATTATTAATTGTTTAAGTTACCCAATAAAATTTTAAAGAAAACTGTTATTTCAGTCTTTTTTTCGAACTTTTGTGTTAGTGGTTCAAATGTCAAAAATCCCTTTATTAGGAAAATGGCAAATTTCTTTATTAATGCAAAGGTGACTTGGTTTATCGTTACTGTGACAAACGAAAACACTTTATTCGATGAATCCTTAAAGAAAATTTTAATTAATATCAATCAGGAGAAAAGTTATTGCAAAAATATATGTTGATCCCTAGACACTTTTGATGTGTGTATTTTGTATGTTTGTTGCTCTACTCTTATGATCTCAGTTCAATAAAACTGCAATTTACTCTCGGTTTTTCCATGTATCTATCTCATCTGTCTAGCCTATTCCCGAGCTATGTTGAGGTCGGCTTCCAGTCTTGCCGGATTTAGCTGAATATCGTATTTTACATCGAGCGACTGCCTATTTTACACCTAGTAATAGGTACAGTTTTCCTTCAGTAAATATGTACTGTAAGGGTTAAGTACATACATACAGTAGGTACTCTATGATCGGTTATTATGGCTAATAGAAATACATTTGCAGACGCAACCAAAATAACTTATGGCTGTTAGAATTATTCTAAAAAGAACTCTCCTAATCTATTTTAACATACATTTTCCATTTGGATGAAACACGACTATAGGCGTATTGTATATTATGTGTAGTGTATACCCCACTCGAACTTGACCGCTTTCTTTCTGAATGAGCACTCACGGGCCATTGACTTTGTTTATAATAAAAATAAATTCTGCCACACTGCCAATACAGACAGACAAAGAAGTCTTGTGCTTGTAATGTATACGTTTGAAGTATATGTACTTGTATACCTGTGTGATGGACTGTAAACAAAGATGTCTTTACAGGTTAATATTTTAAGGAAATGGTTTTGTACTGTTGCAGTTGTTTAGGCCATCTTCTGCTTCATTTTGAAGTCGCGTAACTTGATTTGACAGTAGGCACTTTGACTCGAAATATACTTGTTTTATTTGACTATGAATAATTAATATCAAAATTAAGGCACATGTTGTTGTTAGCCATAATTAACAGCAGATTGCAGAAACTTGGAAAACAAAAAAAAATGTCATTGTATTTTTTTTGTAAGTAATAATTATGGTATTCTAACTTGTGCATTAAGTAGGGTTTAATGGTAACTTTAAGTTTAAAGAAAACTATAGATGAATGACACCTAAAACTAAAACATTTTATTAAAAAATCTTATTTTAAACAATTGAATCAACAAATAAAAAACTAGTAATTTTAGTGTGGTCCCAGTAAAATGTTACACGTTATAATTATAATTATTAAAATAATCCCTTTTAAATTGGAACCAGCGCCTATTGCATACTTACCTATATGAATATAAATTTATATGTAGTTTATGATTCACGCAATCCGTTCGATATAAAAACAGTTATAGTGTGGTATTTATTTAACATACGTAATATATTTTTAGACATTGGTATTTTTATTGGAAATATTCCTAGCCATATTTTTCCTACCTATAGAAAATTACCAGCATACAAAAATGTTGTAAGTCGGTAACTTATCTTCAACTACACAATACTAAATCAAACAATAGGTTTTTTTTTAATGTTGACTTCTAGATTAATATCTACATTATACCGATTATACCATATGGTGATCAAAGCTCGTGTCCAGTGCCCAGTTTATAAGATATTTAATCTATATTATAACATAAAAAAAAACGTATTACACTTTTTGTTATTGAGCACTTTCAAACGACTACACAGACTTTTATAATTATTGTTTTATCCATAGTTTTGTAGGTCGTTAGCTTTTTTCACGTAGGTTATAAGGGTCATCTCTAGTTTTTTTGACGAGGGCAGAACAATGTTTTCCGGGACATCTAGACTACATATTTTAATGTTAAAAAAGTCTAAAAGTACTCCAAAAAGCTCCTTTTAAATTTCATCCGTTATAATGTCTGTATAAGTACATAGTACATACATACACATAGTACATAGTACATATATACATATACATATCGCACTTGACGAAACTCAAGACAGACACAGGTGCAGGCAAGCTGTCTGACGACTGGATAACAGTAGTCACGATCCTCAACAATGAGGGAATGACTGAGGAGGAGGAGGAGGTACATAGTTCAAGGAATTTTTCATAAATGTATTAAACTCTACAGAGTTAGTCTGCTCTGGGGTTAAGGGCGTCACAAATTAAATCTGTAGATTATCTCATTAATGTTAACTCACAGTATTTTTTGACTGTGGTTTGGACAGGCTAATTATCTATAGGTTTACGGTACCTCTTTTGGCATGAGATTTTTTCATGGAAATACTATATCATTTGAAGTGCTATATGTTACCATAGGTCCATATTTCCATAATAATATAATATCAGTGAGCTCACATTTATATTATTATTATGTTGTTTTCTATTAGACTTAAAAGCGAGTCATAGGATCTTATTAACCAACTACAGCAAGGACAACCAGATATGGATTTGTCATGGCAATGATTTTGTAAAAAAATAAACAAAAAAAAAACTTAATTCATAATTAAAAAAATACTTCCTTAATTTATTTTTATATCTTTTAATTTCTTTATTAAATTATTTTCTTAATTTAATATTAAATTAACTTTCGCATATACTGGCCCATAAGCACGAAAAACGTAATTCAAAGTTCGTTGCTAACGCAATGTTCAATAGACAGTTTGTAATACAATATTGTCAAATTAACCTGGTGTTAGCAAATCTGAGTTAAATAACTCTGAAACGTGCTAGTGCCCTTAAAGTAAACTTCGTCGTATTTTGGCCCTAATGTGACATTTGCCTAAATTAAACTTTAAGAAATCCATCGTGATAAAATATATTTAATTATATACTACAAAACATGTGATAAGCAGATGCTATAACTATATCATTATGTTGCGGTGACATAGTTCGTGTCCTCGCTATGCGCCATGGTGGCCTAATAATACTGACCATTTATACGAGAACTCCAACAAAAGAATTGACAGAAAAGCAATAAATAAAATATAATGTTTTCCGGATGTTTCGCAGACCTAATGAGGGGTTCAAAATAAGACAAGACGCAATGCCATAAAAACTAGCATCCAAGTAATTTACAATTACTGGTACATTTTTCGGTATATATTCGCCAGTAGCCGCTTTGTATTTCTCGCTCCTTGTATTACTTGTTATTGTATCTAGTGTTTCTCAGTAAGTGAATAATTGTATTCTGTTTGAGAAATAAATGTCTTAAACCGTAGCTAGGGCGTCAGACTTGCGATCTTGGGTTGCTGGTTCGAAACGCACCCGATGAAAACCCACTCGAAACACAAGCATTTAGCTCAGCACGAGGAGTTATTAAGAATTACCAACCAAATAAAAAAACAAAATTAAAATGTTTTTATTTCTAGTAAACTTAAAATAGGCGCTTTAGAAACGTTAACTTTAGAACTAGATGACTCTAAGTGCGCGTTTCCAAAGTGTCATTCCTATGGAGAAGAACTGGCTTGAAACTCCATAGGTTACTCTTTTAAAAAAGCCCTTTATCCATATTTCTAGTAAGCTTATTTAAAATTGATGTCAAAGTCAGTGCTGTCAAAACCCATCAAATTATTGAGGCTATCGTTACGGTGTTTCATATAAATATAATTATGAATTTTAACTAGCTGAAGCCCGCCGTGCTACCCGCGATTTATCATTTAACTTTTTACTCAAAATTCAGGTTAGTTTTCCGCGATAAAACGGTAACCTTTGTGTTAATATGTGTAGAGACTTGTAATTAGCAATTTGAAAATCTATCATAGACCATTATATTAATTGTTATTAGGCTGTAAGTCTCTCTAAGAGTAAATAAATAAATAAAAATAAATAAATAAATAATCCGGGGTGTTGGCTACCTCCGTCCCCAAATTTCATAAAAATTTGTCCAACCGTTTGACCATAAAAGTAACAAACATTATGAACTCACAAACATTGTAATATTACTGTGATTAATATGAATAAAATTATACGAGGTAAATTATGCATTTCAAACAATTAATTTTATTTAATAGAAGCGACTCACGATCGGTAAGAGAAACAATGTGTAACTGTTTGTTGTTTACGTGATATTCTGTCAACATAATCACGTCTCGAACTCAGCAAAACTAAAACCGCAAGCAAGGCAAATGTCTGCTGTATTACATCAAGTTTTTATTATTACTCATTAATTTACAATAGTTATGTGTATGTGTAATATACATAAAACAACAGATTTATCTATCCTTTATCTGGCGTGGACTGGGCTTTTGGGTCTAGTGGTTAGTGGCCCTGACTGCTAAGCCGAAGTCGTTTGCCGGGTTCGATTCCCACCCAAGACAAATCTTTGTGTGATGAGCACGATCATTTGTTCCGTGTTATTTATCTATAATATGTATGTATTTAGAAATATATAAGTATGTTTATCAGTTGTCTGGTTGTCATAGTACAGTCTCACAGTTTGAGATCAAATGACCGTGTGTGAGCTGTCCCAAGACATTATTATTATTACTATCCTATAAAATGAAACTTAAGAGTTTTTCTGCTTGGTTGAACAATCAGGAACTACTGGTACGATTCTAAAATAACCTTTCATTGTTAGATAGCCCATTCATTGTGGAAGATTATAGGCTAAGTTTTGCCGCGATAACCGGTACCAACACGGGCAGAGCTGCGGTCAAAAGCTAGCGTAAAAAAGCTATATACAATCTACTATATAAAAATAAGTCAGGTTTTCCTTCCTGATGCTATAACTCCAGAACGCACGAACCGATTTCCACGGTTTTGCATTCGTTGGAAAGGTCTCGGGCTCCGTGAGGTTTATAGTAAAGTTACATCTCCATTATATAAAAAAAAATTGAGACCGCGGGCGGAGCTGCGGGAAATAGCTAGTTACTTATATAAATATGCAGTATTTTACTAACGCTTATTTTACTTACGCTCATTTTGAAAGGTAATTAAAATTCGTTTAGAGAACACTTGTTCTAAATCTTATATTTAGCTCACCTGCACCTTTGACATCCTGAAATAGTATTTCGAATCTACAGGATGCTTTTAAAAGGTCCGGCCATGTATTAAATACTGCTGCAGCCTTTAGAAATGTACCACTTCCTTTAAGGAAACAGTGTGAATAAAAAAAATTGTCGTTACAAATTATCACAAAACAACAATCAGTAGTTTTTTTTCGGTATATGCTACTTATTACTTTCTAAGACGAGATAAAGGTTAAGCCGCGCGACGAGATAAGGGTTAAGTTTAAGCACAAATGAAAGGAATATCATTATCTGATAGTGTTTATGCAACTTATCCATTCACAAATAAGTTGCAACTCGTAGGTATTTACACAATTTAAAGCTTTAAAAAATATTTTTTTATAAATAAAAGTTTGAAATATTTAAAAAATATTTTTGATTATAATATTTTTTATCGTAAGACGTTTATTATTGTCGAAAAGCTCTATGTTATTAAACTTTGGTTTTTGTGTGGGATTTTTATTTTTAAATTATTTCTAATTTTGATAAGGTTTAATATAGTTTTTTTATAATTATTGAAGTCCATATATTTATTGAAATACCTTGAATACTGGTTATTAATTAATATAAAAATACTTACTTCGAATCATCGCATCTCACAGCGTAGCCCGCCAAAAATAAAAACAAAAAAGTTTTCATTTTCACACACTATTATCACTCAAAACTTTAAAAACTCCTTTCCATTAAAATAAACTAACATTTTACAGACAACAACAAAAAACAAAACGTACAACTTTCAAATGAAAAAAGAATACTTTAAAAATAAAAGAACGTTTCGCGCCAATTTTTGACGTGTTTAGTGATGGGGCCGACGCGCGCTCGACTCCACGTGCGAGTCGATTATGACAATATTAAATACTATAGAGGTCGATTGTTGACTGTAGTTTGGTAGAGCGGTGCGATCCGTGAACTTTATATCGTCGTAGTAACTAGTACTCTCATACGAGTTTGTCCGGATATAAACATTAATCTTATCACGGTATTAAAGAGCAATTAAACAATATTCTAGTTTATTTGCACATAGATGGTTTAAAACTATTTTGGAATTTTAGCTTTTAGTATCTACCAAAGTATCGTTGAATTAAATTAATCTAAATTATTTATTTACTTAAGATTTTATATTATAAAGGCAATCTAACACCGGTACATCGAGCGGTACACAAAGAAATATGAATAAAAATATAATTATAATCATACATGAAGTAACAAATAAAGCAAATCGATTGACTTCTTTTATTGTTATCCAGACTCGATAAATTTTAGTAAAAATTTTCAATGCATTATTTCTGTATTTTGTAAGGATTGAATGGATGAAAACTTTAGTCAAAGCAAAAATAGCAATTTAAAAAGATTTTGACAATAATCATTCATTTTATTATTGTCAAAATCTCTCTTTTCTTAAAATTTCAATAGTATTTGGTTTATCACAAAATTATAAGTAGATTTTGATTCTTTTTACGAAATATAAGAGTGTAAAGTCGTTCCTAAAAATTAAAATAAGTGAAAGATTATTTTTATTTTTTATTCGGCCTTATTTTACATTCTGCTAATTTTGCCGGTGTGTATCACTATTTTTAAGTGTTAACAGATAAGGATTATAATATTTACTTCGTTTTTATATTACCGTGTGGAAAAGTGTTAGAAATCTGTTGATTCGGATAACTGTTTTATTAACCCAATTTGATATTCACATAACTAAAAAACAAGTCTAGATTTGATAACAAAGCTATTCATACTTATTTTGCAAATTTAATAGGACGAAAGCACTGTTATTTATACAGTCCCTGCAATTGCACGTTTACTAAAAGTTCTGTTTTACCTAATGAAACAAAAGACGAGATTCTTCTGCGTATCAAAAACTCTTTTATATTTATTTTAATATTATTTTTATTGTCATGGTATAGCTATGTGAAACAATAAAATAAACTACGGTTTTTGTCATTACAGTACTCTAATACATCATAATATCGTAAAGAGGAAAGGTTCCTATGCTTGTATGTTTTTATCGAATTAACTCTAAAACTAATCGAGTGTTTTCAAAAATTTATATCTAGTAAACTGGAGAGGGCCACCCCTACCAGTCCTACCACTTAAGGGTGGGAAATAGTTTCCATCCTATTCTCAAACTTACTGAATATGCACACCATATTTCTTATGAATAAACCAAGCAATAATATTGTACCAATATTATAATACCATTTTTTAAAGAGTACCCTATGGACTTTCTTGCCGGTTCTTCTCCTTGGGAAGGACACTTTGGAACCGTTCACCTAGAATCATTAGATTAGTATTTAACGTTTCTTGAGCGCCTTCTTGAGGCTTATAAGAAATAAAAACTTGCATCTCGGAGGAGTTTTGTTACTAACACTGTGACACGATAATTTTATACTTTTATTAGAAATATCTTCTCTTATACCTATGCGCGAGCAAAACTGTGGGCAATAGCTTAATATAATTTCGTATATTAGGTACTTGAACTATGTATTAACGTCCTAATAAAAATAAAATTACTATTATTTGGTTACACTATATAATGTGGGATTATTCTATCACTCATTTTATGGCAAGCAGAACTATTCTAATTGTCTTGTTTAAACATTTTAAATCCAACTAATTACAATTTTATGTACATTCCTAATTATTTTATAGCAAACCCTTTTAAGATATTTTTATTAGATTATCTTAGTTTAAACTATGATGAATATTTTTTTCATACCGAGAAAGAACGGATATCGTCAACACGCATCATTGTAGGCTGGCAATATCATTGCGTTTAATATAAATGTTTGTGTATAGAATTCGGAAAGAAAATCATTGGAGTCATGTCTTTTTTTTAATAATATGTTCTAGCACTTACTACTCAGTAAAAATATTTGTAATGATTCAAGAAAGTTAGATCACATTTTTATTAGACCTCGTTGGAGCAGAGAATTCCGTTCGTTCTGCAAAAGATAGCAGCCAAACAACTGTGCGTCCTATTATTGTGGTGAGTAGAATATCCAAGCTCCTCAGAAAGGAAGGGGACAGGTTGACAACGCGATTGTAGCTCTGATGCTATAAGAGTTTTTTTTCCCTGTCATTACTGATCTGATACTGCCATCTCTAGACCATAACCGTTCAAAGGTTACAGTAACCTCTGACCATCAGGTGGATCGCATAAACGCAGTTTTCGTAGGATAAAAAATTATGAACAAAAATTTTTATTTAACCTTTCATCTGCCGAGCCTTTTTTCCCAAGATATGTTGGGGATTTAGGATTTAGCTGCGCTGGTTAATACAGTATCCCATAGCAAGACTGGTTGCCAGAATTGTAATGACTTAACGACTTTCAAAGATTACTGTATGACAGTCGGGCACGGGCACTTTTCGAGGCACGGAGGGGCCTCAGTTATTTACAAATGGTCACCCACCCACGGACCAACCGCGGCGAGCGCGGCTTTTCCTTTATTATTGGTCAAACCTTACACTTAGCCACGACCTCCTCAGTTCTATTTAAGCTATACAAAATGAAGTAAATTATTTTTTGTTCCAGATTTGGCTACCAGGGTCGACGATGATTTAAATATTTGCAATTTTTACTCCTAAACTTGTGGGACGCAATAAATATTGAGTATTGAGTATCATCTAAAGTGTTCAACAGTTTGACTACCGTAATCTGAATGTCAGCAAGGTACAGCCTACAAGTACATTTGAACTAACATAAATACTTAATACCACAAAGCAATAACTTAATATTACTTAAACAATACCAACTAAAAAAAGTCGTCACGATCTGACGGGGAAGCACGAATATGATTGTTTTGATTTCTAAAAACAAACGTGTGAAGAATAAGATGTGTGTATGTGATTGAAGTGGGCTGTTACTATGTCATACAATGTCTATTGTAAGTGTTTTGTCCTTTTGTTGTCTTTTTAAGTAAAGTTTTTAATTAAAGAACTAGCTTTAGCCCGCGGCTCTGCTCGCGTGGGAGTTGGTTACCGTAACAAAAAGAAGACTTTGCCGCCTATTTAGTCTGAGTACGATGATAAAGATCCAGAAGTTGATTTATCTGAGATCTAACTAATGAAGGTTATGACCTCATATTACACTTACCTCATTAAGGGGAAACGTAATTAAGGATGTCAGCTGTGCCTCAAAAAACATGTAAGAAAAGAAAACTTGAAACTGTGGACAGTTTGAACTAAAAACAAATGAAGAGACGGATTTATTGAAATTTAAGCAACTCCATGTGTCTCATCCGTCTCTGATGACTCTTCTCTGAGGTCATGTGAAATAAATAATATGTATTTAAATAAATAAAATAAATTTCAATTTAAAATAAAAATGAAAAAATCGTAAAAGAAAATATTAGCAGTCTGCACTCCTTCTCTTTTATAAGCTTTAAGTGTGTGAAATTTCATTCTCCTCCGTCCGTGGAATTTTCGTAAAAAGGGGTACAAAGTTATTGCTTCAAGTATTAATATAAAGAAGAAGATTTATTTCAATGCTTTTTTTTCTTACTCGCCTTTCAAATGAGAGCGTATGAGACTGGTTGTAGCAAATCATCTTCACATTCCACTGAAGAAAAGCATTACACTGTAAGTAACTCATACAAAAACGAATGTTGTTGACATTCTCTCATCAGGAAACTGTAAACATTGATGGTTCTGTTGGCAATCATTGACTTAATCAGGTCACGTGACAAAATATCCGGAATTATTTGGGCTAGGATTTACACACGTTGCGACTTCAAAAATACTTACCCCGCACAATGGGTTGTGGAGGTCAGATAGGCAGTCGCTTTTGTTGAAAATAGTTTTCAGTGAATTCAATAAGACTGGTATCTGATTCCAACGTTGCTTGACTGGCCTGTTGGTCTAGTGGTTAGGTACCCTGACTGCTAAGCCGGAGGTCGTGGGTTCGATTCCCACCCAGGACAAATCGTTGTGTGATGAGCACGATCAATTTTTCTGTGTCTGGATGTAATTTATGTATAATATGTATGTATTTAGAAATATGTAAGTATGTTTATCAGTTGTCAGGTTACCATAGTAAAGGCTCTGCCTAGTTTGTGTGAGTTGTCCCAATATATTATAATTATAGCTTGAGAAAAGGCTATGCAGAAGAGGAAAGTTGTATAACAAAGACAATACTGATGCATAATTGCATATTATGGACATCCCTAAAACTAGAGGTCGTACAATTATAGTTTAAAACTGTGCTAGCACATAGTTATCATTATATTTCTGCGCTTCATTAAAACAAATTAAAATGTAATTAAGTATGTAGGTTAAGAAAATAAATGATACATGAGTTCAACGAATACACAGCGCGTAAAGATAGCCTCGCTTGTTTGTTATTCGGACTTTATTTTTCGTCCACTTTAGGGGTGCACTAGGTTTAAAAGGTAAAATTCTATTAACACCGTAAGTAGGATAATTAAAAACTATTAGAAACCTAAGTAATTTTTCTTTTTTCAAATCAATAAAGATTAGGCGCGACAAGTTTAGGAGTGGCGGTTTGTGATGTCAGAACTTAGCGAAAATTATAGCTACAGGTGACGTGGCGAGCCCCTACTCCTTAACTAAAATTCGCTGTATCTAATAAAATGTTCTTTATTTCGAAAAAGTAATAGAAACGTCTCAATTGTTTTTATAAAATACTATATACGCATGTCTATTAAGTATTAAGATAAATAGACATCGACCAGATACTGCATAGCATAAGATAGTAAAGTATTTTTTTTTTAGTTTTTTCATTTATCTAAACAAGGCAAAAATAAATAAAATAAAAAGAACTTTGTCGCTGAGCGACAATACCGTTCCATAACACAACAAATATATACAGTACACGAAAAAAAATAAACATCAACAATAAGGTAAATGAATGAATTTAAAACATCTTTCAACACAGTTAAACCTCCTTGGAATGTTTGTGTACCTTATCTGTAGTACTCTAGACATGAATCAGCAGGAGTTCCCAGGAAACGTGCACTAGTATGTTATGTCTACACTTGACTGGTCAATATTTGCTAGGAATACATTCGTTACAAAGTATAAAGGATGCCAAGAATGTAATCAAAAGGAATTCCCGATTAGGGAGAGTCAAATGATATCAAACACGTGTAACCCAGGCGCGCAAACTATGGCACGAAATACGAAAGTTCGTATAAGAGGCATGCCGACGTCATTCGAATAGTTAGTACAGTCAACAGCAAAGTAAATGAATTGAGTTTATAACTGTTGGAGTCAAAACTGATCACGAATATGGCAACTGTACTAGTAGTAAATGTTTGGTATAATTTACTATTACATACTTTTGAATCACTTCGACGTCACGTAGTTCTGACGCGAACTCCGTTCATTAGTATTGAATTTCTGATTTTGATCATCTATTTTTGCTGTTGGCTGTACCATAGGATTTCGCATAACTTTGAGAATGTCTTCCCACAAGTGGAACGAAATACGGTGACGTATGACGTTCGTCTACGTGTACGTACTAATTACTTGCTGTCCCCCGCGGCTTCGTTCGTGTGATTTAATTTCATGGGATTTCGCAGAACCCGCATTGTTTTTCTAAAATATTATACTTGCTTATAATTTCCTTATTTTTTATTACAAATGAATCATACAAAGATTTTATTTATCTAACTGGTAAACAAACAATATATCCTTTCCGCTTTATTACATTGGTTTAGATAATGTAGTACGAGGTAAAGTATAAGGTTTTTTCGCCCATTTGGAGTGGTGGAAAGGGGGAAAATTCTCGTGATTACGAGTACTTCATCCGATTAATTTTATTGTTCCACCTAAATCAATCAATCGTTTGCCAGGGATTTGCCGAGCTTAGGTGTCTCAGTGGTATTTTTCGTTAATTGTTGTAGATTACATATCCTTAAAGGAATACTTGATATAAAAATATTTTAGATTTTGATTTTTAAAGTATAAGTTATGCGACTCCGCCTTGTTTTGGTTACCGACTAACGATATTTTTTTAGCGACCCCAAGTCAATCAACAGCAAGCTATGCAGCTTGGCAGCGTTGCGACCCCAACGCCGATGCATTGCGACGCCATACGCTGAGCAGCGTCGTAAAGCCATAGTCGAGCGGCGTCGCGACACGATAGTTGCGAAAATTCGCGACGCCACAATTTAATAACCTCGCGACGCCATAGTTGAGGACCGTCGCGACGCCACATTTGAGAAGCGTCGCGACGCTACATTTGAAAGGCGTCGCAACGCCAAAGTTAAGCGTCGTCGCGACACCATCATTGAGAAACGTCGCGACGCCACTTTTGGGGGTAGGGTACAGACGACTTAATTGAGAAGCGTCGCGACGCCATAGTTTAGCGTCGTTATCGCGACGTCATAATTGAGGGACGTCGCGACACCATCATTTGAAAAGCGTCGCGACCACGTTTGGGACCCGTCACTACGCCACATTTGAGAAGCGTCGTAAAGCCATAGTTGAGATGCGTCTCAACGCCATAGTTGGGCGACGACACGACGCCACTTTTGAGAAGAATCCCGACGCTTAATTGAGTAGCGTCGCGACGCCGTAGTAGAGAAGCGTCGCGACGCTATATTTTAGCGCTGTCGACGCGATCCCGTGTTGAGAAGAGTCCCGCCGCCTTAATTGAGAAGCGTCGCGACGCTGTAGTTGAGATGCGTCGCGACGCTATAGTTTAGCGTCGTCGTCGCGACCCTTGTTGAGAAGCGCCGTGACGACATAGTTGAAAAGCGTCACGACGCCACAGTTGAGAAAAGTTACGACGCAAGGGTTAAGAAGCGTCGCGACGCAACATTTGAGAAGCGTCGCGGCGCTAAATTTGAAAGTCGTCGCAACGCCAAAGTTAAGCGTCGTCGCGATGCCACTTTTGAGAAGAATCTCGACGCCTAAATTGAGTAGCGTCGCGACGCTGTAGTTGAGAAGCGTCGCGACGCTATAGTTTAGCGCTGTGGTCGCGACCCCGTGTTGAGAAGCGTCGTGACGCCATAGTTGAGAAAAATCGCGACGCCACGTTTGAGAAGAGTCCCGACGCCTTAATTGAGAAGCGTCGCGACGCTGTAGTTGAGAAGCGTCGCGACGCTATAGTTTACCGTCGTCGTCTCGACCCTTGTTGAGAAGCGTCGTGACTACATAGTTGAAAAGCGTCACGACGCCACAGTTGAGAAAAGTCGCGACGCAAGGGTTGAGAAGCGTCGCGACGCCACATTTGGGACGCGTCGCGACGCCACATTTGAGAAGCGTCGCGGCGCTACATTTGAAAGTCGTTGTAACGCCAAAGTTAAGCGTCGTCGCAACACCATCATTGAGAAACGTCGCGACGCTTTAGTTTAGCGCCGTCGTCACGACCCCGTGTTGAGAAGCGTCGTGACGCCATAGTTGAGAAAAATCGCGACGCCACGGTTGAGAAGAGTCCTGACGCCTTAATTGAGAAGCGTCGCGACGCTGTAGTTGAGATGCGTCGCGACGCTATAGTTTACCGTCGTCGTCTCGACCCTTATTGAGAGGCGTCGTGACGAAATAGTTGAAAAGCGTCACGACGCCACAGTTGAGAAAAGTCGCGACGCAAGGGTTGAGAAGCGTCGCGACGCCACATTTGGGACGCGTCGCGACGCCACATTTGAGAAGCGTCGCGGCGCTACATTTGAAAGTCGTCGTAACGCCAAAGTTAAGCGTCGTCGCGACACCATCATTGAGAAAAATCGCGACGCCACGTTTGAGAAGAGTCCCGACGCCTTAATTGAGAAGCGTCGCGACGCTGAAGTTGAGAAGAGTCGCGACGCTATAGTTTAGCGCTGTCGTCGCGACCCCGTGATGAGAAGCGTCGTGACGCCATAGTTGAAAAGCGTCACGTCGCCACAGTTGAGAAAAGTCGCGACGCAACGGTTGAGAAGCGTCGCGACGCTATAGTTCAGCGTCGTCGTCGCGACCCCGTGTTGAGAAGCGTCGTGACGCCATAGCTGAGAAGCGTCGTGACGCCATAGCTGAGAAGCGTCGTGAAGCCATAGTTTAGGAGCGTCCCGACGTCATATTAGAGCGGTGTCGCCACGTTATAGTTGAGGGGCGACGTGACGCCATATTTGAGTTAACTCTCTAAGTTTTGTTCTTCTAAGTAGGTAAATTTAAGGATATACGTAAGAAGTACCTAGTACTTAAATATACATATAGCTATGAAGAGTTAATCCTAATTATCAAATAACTGCCTGCCAAACTGTTCTTCCGTTGCGCCAATTCCAGAGGTGTTGCAAGTTACAGAATAAGTATATTTTTTAGTATTTCAAAGTTAGTCTTTAGCGACATATTGCATGGTTAGGAATAAGTATCTTCCGTCAATAACACAACGTACTTCCGTCCTCCTAGTTTACTGCTTTTTCTACTTTTAAATAAATAAGCTAAGTTTTGATGGTTTCCTTTTCAATAACAACGCATTGCAAATTATTGCAAATAGAAATAATTATTTAAATACTGTAAATGCTAGTCTAATAAATAGACCTTAAGTCTCTCGTAATAAGGTCTACCAATATACATAGTAACTGATATATTTCGACGTATTTTAACTTCCTTATCCTACCCGTATTTGTGGTCTGTCTGGTAACGGCAGGGGCCACAAATATTAGTCTTGGCCACAGAAGTATATCTTAATAGAAAGGGTAAGTCCCCCGTGTAGTGTCCAAACTGTAAATACGCCTGCTCCCTGGTAAAGATAAGAAAAGAGTTTTCTTGTGGTTTTACCAGTTAGAGTCCGACACGACATCCGCCTTCAGCATAGCAATGAAATGAAATGAAATGAAATGAAATAAATAAATGAAAAAGCAGAGAAAATTGACGAAATTTTTACTGAAAAAAATGCACCCATCGTATTTTTTTTTAATCTACTGTGAGACGCGATTAGTGATTTTCCGTTCGCAGGATATGTTTCAATGAGAAAGAATTTTTAACATAATTTTAGGTTGAATTCGTAAAATATTTCAGTGCCAAATTTTAGTTTTTTTCTTGTATATTACTTAAAATATACAAGAATGCTATCCTCACTAACTGAATTTTATTGTATTCGAGATTCAAGTTCACTGGACTGAGATTTTTCTTCCCTATGATGCTCAGAATCGCTAAAATCGCGACATCTAGTATCTATTATATCTATGGTCCAGTCTGAAGGGCTGCTTCACTTTAGAACTCAAACATTTGAGCTCACTCTAATCGGATCTCTTGTTTCTCTTCCCTCTTGTGGGGTTTACATTTTGTTGAATTAAGCTTCCGTGTAAATATAGAATGTCCGTCCGTTTTTTTGGACTTAGGACAAGAAGCTGAAGTATAAAGTAAACGTTAAAGTATTAAAAAAAACTCGGAAGAGAAAACTGGATTTTTGACAGACCTGTTGGTCTAGTGGTTAGAAACCCCGACTCCAAACCCGGAGGTCGTGGTTTCGAATCTTTCCCAGGACAAATCTTTGGGTGAAGAGCTTAATCATTTTTTTTTTTTTTTTTTTTTTTTTTATATCTTGGGACAATCTCACACACGGTCATCTGATCCCAAACTAGGCAGAGCCTGTGCTATGGTAACCAGACAACTGATAAACATACTTATATGTTTCTCATTTGTTCTGTGTCTGCTCACAGATTATTTAATAGTTGCCTACTACGTGGTCAGATGTACATCACTAGGCTATCTGATCCCAAACTAGGCTGACCCTGTATTATGGCAACCAGATAATTGGTAAATTAACATTTTCTTTTAAGTACTTACAGATGACATTCATGATTCATTAAACAAATAACTTTTTTGAGACACCAGTATACAGACAGGGTGGGATTTTTAAATGCCACGGGGAGGAAAAGTTCTCTAAATATGGGAGATAGAAAATTATGCTCAAAGGAAACATTCCTTTATTTTTTTTAAGAAATAAACTCCATTCATTGATTTTAAAAAATACGCTTTTATACCCGGGACTCGAACCGGCTAAAATGCGATAAAAACACCCTGTACTTTCATGACATCAATCGATAGGGACAATCATACGGGTCAAAGCTGTCTAACAAACATGGTTTTATAATTAAATGAAAGGAAAACGGAAAAATTGCACCCTGTGTACAGTCACGAGCATAAATATGTACCTATACACAATTTTGCGAATCTCATAGCGAAATTGTAACTTATATAAAAACTTAAAATATATACATGATTCAAGAACTATTATAATTTTATGTTGCTAAATTATTAAAAATTGAATTGATGGTGAGTTCCTGTTTAATTATTTTTTTACAATTTCGCTATGTGTATAAATATTTATGCTCGTTACTGTATACCTACCTAACTATTATACTAATAATATAAAGCTGAAGAGTTTGTTTGTTTGGTTGAACACGCTAATCCGATTAAAAATATCTTTCAGTATACCTATTTATCGAGGAAGGTTTTAGGCTAGTTTTGGCTATGCGGGTGGAGCCATGAGCAGATGGTAGTATGAATTAAATGTAGTTCCATATTACAAAATAAATGTAATCATCCACTTGACTGCAAGGCTAAAGTAATTCGCTCGGCAATCACTCCGGAAGTCAGATCAAGTTGCACGGTTATCGATTACTCATCCTCTGACTCATGTGATTCAATCGATCGACTGTGCGTTTCACATCCCTACCGCTTTGAGTCAAGGAGATTATAATATCACCTAGCAAGTAGCTCGTGGTGGTATACCATCTATCTAAGACTACTAGCTGACCCGGCGAACTTTGTTCCACCTCCGCCTTAGAGGTCTTGGTCGCGGCATGGTATTGTTATTAATGATAATATCGGCACAGCAGCATAAGCTTTAAACAAATGCATGAAATGTCAGTTGCTTTTTGCTATACCATTTTTAACAAATGAACCGCTGACTTATATTTTGACTGAGTTGTGTTTTGTTGTTCTATGTCAGTTGCGTTTTGTTATACCACGTTTTACCTATGTTACGTCCCACGGGAACGACGTGAACGGGATAAAAAGTATCCTATGTCCTTCTCCTGGTTCTTAGCTACCTCCCTACCAATTTTCAGCTAAATCGCTTCAGCTATTCTTGAGTTATAAATAGTGTAATTACCACGACTTTCTTTTATATACATATATAGATAATCTATTTTATCAGCGCTACACCTACTATTACCTACGTTTTAAATTCAAATAATTAAGTTGTAGAACAAATTTGGGATTTTTATGCAAAGAAGAGAACTTTTAACGTACCTATCTTCAACTTAGAATCGATCGATTTTATCTGGTCACGCATTACATTACGCAAAAACGTGATGAACACGTAAATAAATATCTGCTGAATACGATATAGGCATGAATCACATGCCTAAAGTTATTTAATAAGCAAATTGTTGATTAGTCTTTTAATAAGTAAACAATAATAAAGTAAACATTCGAATTAGCAGTACTAACGAACTTTGTACACTAATTAATATTATACCTACGTTATTCGTGTATACATAATATATTACAGATAGTAATTTCGTAATAATGACACTTTGAGTTTTTTTAACATGTCATATAAATTGAAAGCGGCGGTAGGTAGCCTAATGGTTACGGCAATGGACTTGCGATTATGTCGACATGGGTTCGAATCCCACCCCACCTACCGACGTGAATCCACTCGTAACACAAGCATTAAGCTTACCACGAGGGGTTAACAAGAATACCAGTAATGAGCGAACCACATTGCTAGTTAGCTTTTTATTTAAATAAAAAAAAAAGGTTGTTTCACTTCAAAGAAAAAAGACAACTCATGGAACAAATCTTCTCATTAATGTGAGTATAATATAAGATTGACCGAATCACAGTAATATTATAAAGGCAATACTGTCAAACAGCTAGCAAATTTTTTTTATTCGGCATGGTGGTAACTTCAGGTCTTAGTGCATGTGATTTGAGTTTTTAACCCCTGGCAACACGCCAGTGGTATTATTTAAGAAAAAATAGATTTATTCACTTAGTAATAAGCACATGTATACAGGATTAATTTAAAAGTAGTGCGTATATTCAACGAGGTAATCAGGTGCATAAAACTGAACAACTTTCTCCAAGGAACATAGTCGACATCTTAAAAATTAAATAGAAAATGAACTTTTCATACGAAGTGACAGGTCACGTGATTTATGTTTGTATGAAAAGATGATTTTAAGATTTCGACCTATGTTTCTTCGGAAAAGTTGTTCAGTTTTATGCACCTGATTACCTCGTTGAATATACGCACTCCTTTTAAATTATTCCTGTATAAGAATAGACTTCAAAAATCGTTATGATTGAAGTATGCTGCTACGCTAAATGAAAATAAGGTGAAAACGAGTGAACCCATAACCCCTTACTTCAAAATAGGTAACTACTGAACATACCCTTATCTCTCATTATTCGGTGAGGAAGCATAAACTGTACCTAAATTATTTGATAAGGCGCTTCAGTATTACACAATGACCTACATAAATTGATACCTGCAATTCAGCAACTTAACGATATTTTTATCACATTTCTTTACATTAGCGTACTTTGAGGGGTCAAGTCAAACTAGATTGTTAAAACAGCTAAATACTTGATAAAAGAGTACAACTTTGTTTGTGTAGCTGGTCAAGGGAGATTTGTCCTTAGCATGTAGTAATAAGGATTGTTTTCATTGTAAATGTAAGTTGGTCGTTTTGTTAGCTGTTTATTGCAAGCGATCGAGTTGTCAACCACAGAGTAAATAATTTGGAGCATTTATTGTTTTGTATAGTTTATTTTTTATTTTTACTTTTTCCATAATTAAGTACTAAAAGTTCGTAGGAGGTTACAATAAAAAATGCCAGTCGATATAAATATAACATTTTTCGACTATTCAAAACCAACTACACTACCGGAATATAGGGGCAATAACCTATAATTAGCAAACAGGCTGCTAAATTTATATTTACGTTTATTAAAATATATTTTATAAATATACAATAAAGATTTTTTACCAACGACTTTTTTTTTATTTAAACTACTTAGATTAAATAACTTGCCGATATAGCGGAAAAGATAATACATAACAAACACCGTATTAGGAAGGTGGGGGTGGGGGGGGGGGTGGTATTAGGAAGAACCGACGTTAATACAATGACATAGTACCTATACGGAAACTGAATAATTAAGATAAACCATGTTTCTTCAACTTATAAGGCTTGATACTTAAAAGTGGTTTACCTTGGCCTTTCTAGGATTTGAAAACATTAAAAATAGTAATAAAGAAAATTACTTAACTATTTCATTTTAAGGTCCAGTTTTTTTTTATCCCTAATTGGTTCAACCAACCCAAAAATTCTGATCCCTAGTTAACCTAACCAATGGTTAAAATTTAACATGTTTATTCATAACGTTTTATTAATAAATTCTTCGACTTATTTGACCCTTTCAAGCGAACAAAATGCGTTTTACCGAAATATGAAACCATTAGTTAGCATATTTAACCATTTTTTTGAGTTAGCTCAGGATAAAAAAACTGGGCCTGACAAACGGAGAAGGCAAACATCGTGAGGGAACCTGGATTCCCAAAAATGGAATCTGAAATCGCCATCGCAATGAGCAAGTGTGGTGGTCAATGCTCGTTCCTTCTCTATATGAGAAGAGGCCTGTGCCCAGCAGTGGGACATTTAAAGATTGGCTATTATAATACACAGCCAATTAGCTTAAAAAAATATAGTGGGCCAAGAACAATGGTGTCTGAAGCTAAGCGCTGTGATTGGTCTATCTAGTCTAGTTTTTTGATCTGGATTTTATTCTTCGTACTTGGTAACCATTCATAATATATCTTACAAACGAATCAATCTATTTTGATGAAAATTGAACTCTTTTGTAGTTGAATAATGAAAATGTACTTAATCCTGTAAAATAAAGCTTCTGATTTTAATAAAAGTAAGTATATGATCTTTTATTAAAAAATCGGTCATAAATATTGTTGTCCTAATGCGTTTCAACTATACTGTGTAGGTATGTGCGCGTTATGCTCATCGCTGTAACAATTGTAATAGCTTTATCTATTACGATAGTGCTTTTATGCAATGATACAGTTGGTATTCAGGACAGTAAATAATGGAGTAATAATTAGTCCTAGTAACCAGAATTTGTCTGATTGGTTTGTAGTCGCGAATATTACCTATCTGTATATTATATTTCATCAAAGTCTGTATAGTTATTTCTGTGGTGTAAGGACACAGAATAAAATTTTAAGCGTTATAAGAACGAAAAATTTGAACAGACTTAAAGAAAGAAAACAAAAGAAAATCTGCAGATATTCTCGTTGCAACACAAGTCATTGGCCTTTACTCATTTGCTGTTAAAGGTCGCAAGTTCGATTCTACGTCAAATAAATATTTGCGTGATCGACTCATATTTATTTTTTCAGGCATCGATGTTTGAATAAAATACTGAAACTTATTTATATCAATCAGTTTGTCGATGATTTGTATATTTTCAAATATACTTTTTCTTTGTGTGATGGTGAAACACTTACCAGATTGATTATATTTGACTGCACGGATAGCCGAGTGGTATAGGTCACCACGCTAATTACCACTGTGCGCAAAGTGCTGCGGGCTCGATCCCCGCATGGGACAAGCATTTGTGTGATCCACAAATGCTTGTTCCAAGTCTGGGTGTTCTTTGTGCATGTGATTTGAATATTTGTGAAAACCCCGCGACACAAGGAATAAAATCCTTAGTGCGGGCGTCGTTTTTTTAAAAATATTTTTTTTTGTAACCTAATTATAGTCCCATTGCTGGGCAAAGGTCTCCCCCGCTAGTCTCCAGACCTTTCGGTCTTGAGCCACTTGACGCCAATCACTTAAGAAGCGATCGATGTCATCCCGCCACCGTCTCCTCGGCCTGCCTCGTTTGCGAGCTCCGACATCAGGAACCCACTCAGTGGCTATTTTAGCCCACCTATCTGGATTCATGCGGCTAACGTGACCAGCCCAGCTCCATTTATTTATTTTTTCCAGCAAAATAAAATAAATAAAAAAATAAAATAAATATGACCTGTGGCTTTCCTAACGCAAGGCAGAGTTCTTGTCAAGCAAAAAGGATAATGTTGAATCAAATATGAATGCTTGATCATTTTGAAGCGGCGGTAGCTATCCGCTGGGGCGTCGGTTGTGATCGTGTGGTTGCCGGTTCGAATCCCACCCATTGCACTACCGACGTGAACCCGATCGTAACACAAACATTCTAAGAATATTAGTAATGTGCGACCCATATTCCTATACAGCTTTAAATAAATGTAAAATAGCATATTGGTGTGTGGGAACATAGGTTCGAACCTGCAACCATGTGACGCTTCCATGCAAAATTGCTAGACGCTCATGACAAAAGCTTTTCAACATACGATAACGGACAAAATTAAAAAAAAAATTGAATATCATATCTGTCTCCCACGGACTTCAATATCTCCATATGGTATTAATAAACCTAATTATTTCAAATATTTACGCATAAATAACTTAACATAAAAGAGCAAAGTTTAGAAAAAAAACGGCGCAGGCGCCGGGGTCGATGACCTTTGACACAACAGATGTTGTTATATAAATATTATTAAAACACGCACATAACTGTTTCGGTGTGTTTATAAGGATTCTTAAAGACAACAAACGTGGATACGGTAAAAATGTGATTTATTTTGATATTAATATTTTGTTTATTGAGGAAAATAATAAAAGTATTAATAAATTTAACTTAAATTTTATTATGTATCTGTTCAAACTACTTTTATCATTCATGTAGATGTTTTTAAATGACGATGTCCACGCTCTCTGTAGGACCTGCTAAGTATATAAAAAAATATATCGCCAACTTTCAATCGACAATCTATGGTATATCGAAAATGTTATAATTTGGGCAATAATTAATGCTGTCATGAATTTCAGTATTCATTTTATTTCATAAGACTAGAACAATATAACTTATATTTTAACATAATTTCTGGTTATTTATTTCGTTTAAGTTACTTATAAATTTAAAAACGGTTTAATTACAAATTAAAAATATATTTATTAATATAATCTACTTAGGGCAAATTATTCCATCGTCAGATAACCTTATTCAAGGAATACATTTGAAATTTTGACAGTAGTTTCATACAAAAACTGTCAATTGTCAATTTTATTTGTCGAATAAACTTTATCTGGCGATTGAAAAATCAGCCCTAAGAACTATGCTATACAATGTTACAAAGTTTGGGTTATAGGTCGATTTAAACTTGTGAACATGAGGCGAGTCGCTGCCCAGTAACAAATTCCTGCACCTACGAGGGTGCGGGGAATGTACTAACTTCACAGTCGCCATTAAGTTGGAATCGATCGATAAAATTAATCCACAGAGCATCGAAATGGGTTACTTGCATCTTTGACCTTTGACGACCTCCGTGTCGAGTGGCGAACACACCGGTTTTCAAGGTGTCTCCAGCTCTGAGGTCCCGGGCTCTATCCCCGGACGGGTCAATGTAGAAAAAAATACTTTTCTACATGTCTCGGGTCTGGGTGTTTGTGGTACCTTTTTTTCTCTGATTCCATATCACAAGTGCTTTAGCTACTTACTTTGGATTTGGAGCAATGTATGTGAACTTGTGAAGCTGTCCACATTTATTTATTTGAGCAATATTCCACCATTACACACACTTTCACTGATATAAATGACGTGCATACATATTTAGGATGTTACGTCAAAAATAGTAAAAATAACTACCGAAAGATTTTTTTCATAACTCTATCTAGACTAGAACTATATGTGACATGTAATCTTAAATCTTTTGTAAACTATTAAAAGTCTCTCTTCTCAATATTCGGAACGTACTTCTCCGGCCTAAACCTTTTGAAGTTCCATCCAAAACTCCTCTGTGTAGCATTCCTACTAAATGTAGGAGAAGAAGGCAACGAATCTCCTACTTTCGACAGGGTGGAGGAATCTTCTTGTAAAGAGAGATCGGTGGGAGAAACAGAGATGTTGGGAGTTGACAGGAGTTGGGTGGAGGTCTTGAGATCCTCTTCAAACTCCTTCATGTCTCTTGCGCTGCAGAGCGGCGTCTCCACTTGTTCCACGCTGTTCAGGTTTTCCAGGTCAATGCTGTAAGCTTCTTCTGTTTTGTTGTAACTGTAAGCAGATAATTAAGGAACATAGTCAGCTTTTACAGGGTGTTTTTGATGAAGAAAAGCGGCTGAAACGGACTGTGGACGTGTTTTTCTCAAAAACTTCAAAGTTGCGTAGCGCTGATAGAGGCAAATTAAAACTTAAAATATTGACGCTGCAATCGAATGATAAATTTGAAGTGTAGGTATTGCAGGATGATTGCTAGAGATATATTTCTGTTGCAGATTTTTTTATAATTTTTTTAAGTGATTTTTTTTTGGAATGTTCTTACTAAGAACAATCAAAACTTTATTTCTGAAGTAGAAGTTGAAATACTTCTGAAAATCTATACCTTTGGGTGTTTTGGGTGCCATAATTATGGTCAAGAAAAAATCATAGCTAACTGCCTTAATGTAGTATAATAAAATATAAATGATAGTACTTACCGGACAACATTTTTGAACCTATGCCCCCAGATAATTTCCTTAGACAAATAGGAAGTTCTGCTCTGTGTCGTGGTGCCCATGCTCTTTGAGGCGCCCGTCAGGCAGACCACGATCTCGAATCTGTAATAATGATTAATTGAAATCTTAATTATTGAAATGGAAAATTAAATAAATTGCAAAAGGGCGGAAATATACACGTACGTATCAGAAAATTCCAAATGTCCATGACAATCAAAAACAAAAGTTTATAAAAAAAATATCATAATTTAAAGCAAACAATATAGCCTTATAACGAAAGCTTAACGCTATTATATCCTAATAAGTAAATTTTTGTTGCTGACTGTCCCTATAGAAAAACTTGACCAAATATGGAGGATAAACCGAATTAGGTTTTGCTCGTCTTTGGAAAATGTATTGAACAATAACCTAACGACAGTTATCGTAGAAATACATTTGGTCGCTGATAGCCGGCACTGACCACTCGATTTTAGGACATGCACAAGAGAGTGTGAAAGCGTGGTCATACCTATAATCCATCATGTCCTGAGCGGAGAAGTCGTAGAGCGGGCTCTCAGCATCAATAACGTGCACCACGGTGATGGGCCACAGCAGGAACGCGCGCGACTCCTTCAGCTGCAGCTGGTGGATGTAGTTGTGCACCAATTCGCCTTCCAGAGTCCTGAGGAAATATCATAAAAAATTTAAAACCATAAATTTATGCTTTCTAAGGTTTACGCAAATGTAAGGCCAAAAAAAAATACTTTTAAAGCTAATTCTATTTTTTTTATTATGAATTTAGTTCCCGACGTTTCATGTTCGACGAAAGTTCCTTAAGGAAACTACTGAAAAAAATGATAATGATAATTGATAGATTTCAAGGACCTGAACACAGAGAAAGTCAATCTAAATCAGTTCATTTTTTAAGGATTCGATACCACAGACCGACCCACAATTATGCATGTTAAATTTGTAACACATCCAACCATCGTTTTCTATATGAATTTTAATCTGGATATTTATAATATACATACTTGAGGACTTTTTAAGTATGGCTGTTATTGTATGGGTGTGTAATATCGAAGTATTGATGGTTTGACGTAGTTTTTCAATGTTGGAATAACCCTATTGTGCCTTAGTGATCGATGTATGAGTGACAATTGTTTGGTATCGCTGAGGCAATGGTTTTGTTCTCTTGTCTCGTCTGTAGATAATAATGTATGGGTAGGAAGATGGAAATTGTGACATTTCCGTAGTACACTCCATTCTTGCGCGCTACGTCGTTTGCAATCATGGTAATTCTTCTATAAGGTAGGTAATACAAATAGAATAAATGAAGCTTAGTTTATTCGCATTGATATTAGAACGAAACTTTTTTTAGTACTTCACTCACCTGATTGGTTTGAGCATGTAAGCAGTGATGGTGCTGCCAATAATATGCACATTTAACAGATCCCACACCCTGAACTGGAGGCACAGCTCGCCGTCTCGACGACATACCTGTAACATTATTTTAAAACCATACAAGCCCAAGTGACTGAATGTATATTCACGTATAGTTTTATGCCAATAAAACAAGGTGTAAGGGACAACCCTTCATAAATTAACTGGGTTCATTCAGTTCATTGTTTTGAATTATATTCCACCGGTAATTTTGTCCTGTGTATTTTCATATTTTTCGCCTTTTTTTAAATTTTAATGTTACTTTCTCTGTAAGCGGCACTCAATGTACGTATAACATAAATAAAACAGCAGTGGCTGTTGCAATACTCCAACAAATGACGGATGGAATCAGCGATTTACTTTCAGCCACACATTGTTCATCAAACTCACTGAATACTCTCGACCAAAATAACAGGCAGTTTCTTCAATTGCTTTCCCTTTCGATTTCTGCAATTGCTTCTTTTCGGTTGGATCATGTTTATTGGATTCCCATAACATTCCTGACATTATCTCATGTAGACTATAAGTCTGAGGAAGGCTGAACATTACCCTGTATGTGAACTTCTCAAATTATATCCCTTTCTCATGTCTTAACCTTAGTTGGGTTAAAAACTTTGATGAAGGAAGTAAACGAATTACTGAAGTGTGACCCCAGTCAAAATTAATAACATAATGTATAGTTCGCTACTTACCGCAGCTTTCTTACTGAATCCTACAGAAGTAACGTGTCGGTTTGGTCGGATCAATTTAGTGAATAACAAACTGGAGAGACCGCCGGAGAGAGCCGTGCCCGTTACTATCTGAAATTATAATTAATTAAAGATGAAAATTATTTTCATTATTCCAAACTTTATAGGGCACAAAATGCAGGAAGCAAAAAGTAGGTCTCTGATTGGTTAAGAGCTTGGAAAAAGTCAATCGGAGCGTTATTGACAGTGTGTGTAAATGCAACTTACCTCTAGAACCATAATGATGATCGCTTCGGGACATTCTTCGCTAGGATATCGAGTGCCGTATCCTATGGTCATCTGTAAATTTAATTACATTTTAATTAAATTACATTTTATATGATTTATAACACAATCTGTATCAGACTCCCTCACCTGAGTCTCCACCGACATCATGAGTAGTCCCGCGAAGGAGGTGGTCCCGGTAACGCAGTGCTCCTTCCCGTCACCGATATCGTCCTGGTACGAGGAGGCCACGGCGTACCAGATGCCGGCGAACAGCAGCCAGAACGCGAAGTGTGCCACCACCATCATGAGAAGAATGAAGCGCCATTTGCTGTTGATCTGGATATTGAGAAATATTAGAAAGATTGGGAAAGGAACTGAAATAACCTATGGAGTTCCTTGCCAGTTCTTTTCTATAGGAATAAAGTTTTGGAGCCGCTCAACTAGTCATTTAACGTTTTGGAGGTACCTGAAAATCTGATATTTGAAAGAAAAATATTTTCATTTTTGGTTGTGGTTTTATGATGCCTCTTCTTCTGCCTAATCTTTTCCCAAGCTATGTTGGGTTCGGCTTCCAATCCTATCGGTTTCAGCTGAATACCGTATTTAACTTTCTCTCTTTGACTTTCTCAACCCATTTTACTGGTTAACACAGAGTGGTGCCTCTTAAATAATTTAAAGTTTTATTTTGCCATACTTAAAAAACGGTAACAGAGGAACTACGTTGCTCCTTTTAAATATAAGTCGTGTGCTCGTAGGCCCCGTGCTTCATAACAATATTTGATAGGTACATAATTTTCTTATTAGGCAAACAGTAGTGATACTTTTCCCAAGATATGTTGGGGTCGACTCCCAGTCTAAGGTAACAAAAACTAAAAAAACATTATGTTGTTCGGTAGTACGTTACTTTTTTTTTTAAAGTTTACTAGCAATGTAGATCACTTACTAGTGTTCTTGTTAACCCCTTGTAGTAAGCTAAATATTTTTTTAAAGTTTACTAGCAATGTAGATCACTTACTAGTGTTCTTGTTAACCCCTTGTAGTAAGCTAAATATATGCTTGTGTTACGAGTGGGTTCACGTCGGTAGTTTAATGGGTGGGATTCGAAACTGCGACCACATTATCGCAAGTCCAATGCCCTAGCCATTAGGCTACCGCCGCTTACTATACTTTATTCTTTTCCTTAAGCTCGTGCACTAAGGGTGACTGTCGAAGAAGTTTCTCTACAAAAAATCCAACTTTTTATTTATGTATTAAGAAACAAACAACGACAAACAAATGCTATAAACTAGCCCCTTATTCTAAAAGACACTAGACAAATTAAAATGGTCATAATTATGTGCTTAGATTTCTTTACACGTTACGTTACCTACTTGAGGGCACGGATTTGTTTTATTTGACGAACTCAATCAAGTAAAAGTCAGTGAAAGCTGGCAGGTGTGAGAGGAATGCGTTAGGCCCAGATAACTGTTGCTGACTCATTGTTTAGCCTTCAAACAATCGATTCGGACGCGAGAATATTTATGTGATCGCATGTATTCGTTGACAGTCTGGAGTTCTAGACAGCGTGCATTTTAGACAGGTAGAGAGAATAACCAAACCATTGTTTGTTGGAACAAATGCTACACTTGACGTGCTTAGATTTAAGTAATTACGTTGTTACTTTAAGTCTTGAAATAATTTATTAGTTTTTAGAGATTTTGATTTATCCGCTTCACGATATGTTTTTTTTAATTATTATTATTTAAAAATGAAGCGACGCCCGCACTAAGGAATTTAATCCTTGTGTCGCGGGCGTTTCACAAGCATTCAAATCTCATACACTAAGAACACCCAGACTTGGAACAAGCATTTGAGTATCACACAAATGGCTATCCGTGCAGTCATTATAAAAAGAGTATGACATGAGTTATGACAGTTACTATCTAATTCAAGTAGAACGACTAGTTTTGTTACGACTGTCTGATAGATTGTCTAAAATATTTTACTCATTTTTCTAGACCTTTTTTTTAGTCTACGACAGTAAAGTTCTTCTTCTAAGAACTTAGGTATACTTACAATCGTAGTGATAATGTCTCGCATATATTTGATGCTCTTTGCTGATATCTTGCTTCTGACTGGCACGTTCTCTTCACCATTCTTGAATACCACACGTCTCGAACGGTTTGGTCTTCCATGCCGCAGCCTGTAATGGAAATTTAATGACACTCCCTGAAGCTTTATAGTGCCTAAGTTCTGCTTGATGTTTTGATGCATCAAAAATATTATTGCTCATAAACGTAGTATGATAGTCCTTGTGAGTTCAAGCGGAACCTGCATTTTTGAATAATTTAAAACCATCAAAATATATATGGGGTCCGACTTACAGATTGGAATTATTGACTTTGTTAACACCCTTATGTTTTTATTACCTAGAAAATCTTCTTACAAGCAATTGTGAATAAACTTAAAATCACAACAAAAGTGTGGATGTATTACACAATAACCTAGCCAACAATGACAAATAAAAAATGTGTTTAAATTGGATAAAATCAGAACTACCCATGTGTTAAAGTATTTGCTCTATCATTTGCATTTTTCGATAATTTTCTATATCTTTATCTTTATACTATCTTATCCAAATTCATAGTTCGCAGTAACATATGTATTCGAGATATGATTCAGAGTTAAGCTTTAAAAATGACTAAAATAAATACTAAAATACTATTTATCATGTATATAATATATCCTGTTTCAAAACGGTTTGACTGTATGGTCTTGAATTATATTTGTTTACCTACATGGGTACTTACCGATGAGTTCTCTTTTTCTTCCTTCGACTATAAGGAGTAGAATATCCAAACGTAGCTTCTCTCCTATCATAAAGACTGTCAGTACCACCAAAAGTTTCAATCGTGTCATAAATATCATTCGTATTAGTTTCAACACTGGAACTGGCTATTGGTACAGTTGATGCATCAGACATATTCTTAGTAATATCAGAACTCTTCGGCGTATCTTCGACATCAATAGTCATGTACAGCCCATTATCCGTTTGTTCGTCTTCACTCGAATAATGCGAGGATTCCTGAGAGCCCTCATCTATTGGAACTCGGAGAAAGTTTTTCGTATCCACATTAGTCACTACCGATGGAAAAGCGATTTCTTTTCCTTCGACGTATGTTTGGGATATTCTGTAATGTTTCTTTAGTTCTTCATTGATGTAAACTTCATTGTTTACGATGGTGGGGATTTCTATAGAGGATCTGCCTGATGCATTCCCGATAGCTTCGGAGTAGCTGAGGGATCGTTCGAGAGCTCGGCTTCGACTACCACGTCTTGGTACTTCTTGTTCGTAGTTCATTTTGAGTAAGATCAGAAATTGCTATCAAATTGGTTTTTAGACTTAAGGTGATTGATTTCGAAGGTCCTTACGTTTCTACTGTTAAGATAAAAGATGATGATTTGTACAAGAGTTTATTTTACAATAGGCTTGGCAATGGAGCAAGGACGTATAAATAACGTAATTTTTGCTTTGATAATAATATCTACATTTTTAAATCTTCTATCACAACGGCTGAGTAGTTTGGAATTTAGGATTCCTATTTACTTTTCTGAAAGAAACTCAGTTCTGATTTCAGAGAAGCTCAGAATAATTAATTTCCCTGTATTTACCACTCAGGCCCTCATAAAACCTTACTTGCAGAATGTATTGGTGTAAATAATATCGTCGTCGTCTTAACTATTTTTTTTGTCAATAGAGTTTCCTCGTGGAAGCACGCTGAATTTATTAATTGCGTATCAATAATCACTTATTATCTTCTCCAATCACATCGTTACTTGAACTTCATTTACATTATTTTCAGTAAACATTTCTTCATCTATATCACTTTTAAACAATATATTATTATAATATCACTTATATATTGTTTTATTTTCCAGTTGTTCACTTGTTTCACATTTAGGAGATGGTACGGTACTGGCGCTATCTTGAGATAAGGAACACACCTTTATCCGAAGATAAGAAACAAATATATTTGTACTTGATGTTTTGATCTGATGTGGCCTACTTCGTAGTGCGTTGACTTGAAATACTATTTACTTACGTTTTCTATTAATTTGCGATCAATTCATTATGAAGCTTGATACCGTCGAGTCGACCTGCGATATGAGCCTCTTATTTCATATTATTTTTTATGAATGCCTTAGTAAGTGACGATTAATATTCAGATGATGATTTTGAATAGGCCTTGTGAAGAGACCTGTTTAAAACTATATTTATATTGTAGTCACTATGGCTTTGTTAAAACAGGTAAAGGCTAAATATTGTCCACGCAGCCGTTCGAACGATAGCTCCGAGTTGTTTTTTTTTATAATTTATCAAAAAAGGACGGGGTGGGAATTTTAATGCCACTTAGAGAGAGGGAAATACTGAAAATAGCAATTTTTTTTAATAGTAAGTACCTAGATACATTAATAGATACACTTTAATAGATTTTTGGAAATACGCTTTATAATCTAAAATCCGAAAAAATAACATGAATTGCTATACTTTGATGTTTGTTATCATACGCATCAAATCTGTAAAACATGGTTAATTAAATGAAGAGAGAACCGGTAAACCTTAACTTTTAAATTAAGTAGATCACTTACATAACTTTGTTAGTGTCACTTTAATAAGTATGTAGGTACGTTCAGCCGTTGAGTAGGTAATAAGAATAACTTTGAACATTTTTTACCATAATGTTAGAGGATTCAGAACAAAAACTTCAAAATTTTTATAACTACTGGAATCTTCACCTTCGGATTTATTTGCGATCACTGAATACGGCTGTAATGAATTGAAAATGATATTACCAGGATACCGAATATTACGATGAGATCGAAGAACGAACAGATGGACGCTTTCAAGGTGGCGTGCTTCACGTGGCCACACTGAGGTTTGAACTGCGACAGGTAACAACAACACAAACTTAGTATTGATATAAGCAAATATCAATTCCAATTAGTGATATTTTTATGGTAATATAAGCACAAACTAATGAGGACGAGTACCTTATTAATATGTATATAATAATTGTGAAGTGATTCAATGTAACGGTGTACCTTTTTTTTTTTGTGTTTGCGGGGGAAACCTTCAAAAGGCGCCCGGCCTTATGGGGGATTTATAAGACCAGGGAGGGATGGGTGGGATTTTTAGTAACGGTGTTCCTACCTTATTGTAATAGCTGTCAGTTAGACTTAGTTTTGAGCGGGTGCTGTCGTGTAAAGGTTTGTGCAGAGCAAGAAGGCTTGCAACCAGTGGATGCGTATCACCCGCCGCTCGCCTACGCCGTCGATCCGAATCTAGGCAGAGCCTGCACTATGGCAACCAGACCACTGATAAACATACTTGTATATATTTTTATAAACATGCTATAGATAATTACACCCAGACACAGTACAAATGATCGTGCTCATCACACAAAGATTTGTCCTGGGTGGGTATCGAACCCACGACCTCTGGCTTAGCAGTCGAATTTTCATCTCTATTGCATTAAGATAAGCTCCTGATGGGATAGATGTTAGTGAGAATAAATAAATTACCTTTACAAATTAAAACAACCAACAATATTTACAAAATATATTTACTAATTGACTCAATAATAATACTGGGAATTACTCTTCGAAATAATACAGTAACATTACATGATATAGTCCTTAATACTCATTATAAACAATATTTAATTTCATACAGGATAATAATTTATTTTAAAATAACAGTTCTTACATACGAATTGTAAATTCTTATGTTTTACTACACATCTTAAAACTAATAATCTCTGTTTTTTTTCTATAAGATTACCTTTATGGTATTAACAATCACTGTGCTTTGACCATCCAATAATAACGTTAAAATGTTTACTCACTTATCGGTAACACCACCGTCTATTTTGAAATAACTTTCGATTTGGTAGACATTCTTCAGAAAGGTTATAAGAATAGGCTACGAACATATCATGCATTTTTTTTTTCAAATAATTTAAGTAGTAAAAACTGGCATCTGATGAGTATTTTTTATAAAGAAAACACAATCGCCTTTAAGACTATATTGATTACAGTTTAGTATTGAATATGCTTTTAAATAAACAGATCAGGTTATTTTGGTCCACTGCTCGACACAGGCCTCTCCCAACCACCGGACCAGTAGTATTAGGCTTTCCACCTCCAGTCTCACCAGGTTAGTTTCTTATTGGTCCATCAGACTGGGGAGTCCTATATCTTAGTATCTTGGGACTACTCACATATGGCCATCTGACCTGATAAACCTGTTTTATGATAACCAGACAACTGATAATTTTAATATATTTCTAAATACATAAAATTTTAGATAATTTAAACCCAGACACAGAAAAAGTTAAGAACATGAGAAGGTGAGAATCGAACCCACTGACTTCGGCTTAGCAGTCTGACTAACCAATAGACCAGAAGGTCCATCATAATCTCTATGCAATATTACGTTTGTCAAAGTTTTTAAATAACTATGCTTTATTAGACTTCTTTCTGAAGGAAGATGATCTCTCGAGATGGAGGGAGGAGACTCTCTCGCTGAAGTTGCCCGGCGTGTGAGGAGTGCCTGGTGTCGCCGGTGGCTCTGACTTCTCTGGAGTCGTACTGGAACAGTGGTAAAAGTATGTAAATTAATCCAGTAACAAGATATTTAATGATATTAATAATATAAATAATAATATCTTGGGACACAGCTCACACACGGCCATCTGATCCCAAACTAGGCAGAGCCTGTACTATGGTAACCAGACAACTGATATACATACTTATATATTTCTAAATACATACATATCGCTGGCCCCGGGCAACATAGCGGTAAACGCCGGTTACGCCCTTTTTAATGTTATTTGATTTTTGGCTTCTCTGAGTATCAGTCTATCACTCTTATTTTTTTCAGATTTTTTCAATTAATATTTCTTTAGAATACTTGACAATAACAGCTTTATTGCATGGAAAATTCTCTTACGACTAAAAATGTTTTATTGCATTACTCTATGAAACATAACACATAAAACCGGTGAACATCCTTACACTACATTTCTAAACAAAGAGTAACAGTAATAAATTTAACCGCGTTTTTGGAAATAAATGTATTATATCAAAAAACTGTAAACATTGAATACGAAGTAATCACAAGATGTTTTATTCTGTACAAGCTATTACGCCTTTCTTCCCGGAAATTTATTGTGACCCCTGCGCCGTACTGTCGTAACAAATTGACTTTATAATGTGATTTATTTTAATTTTTAACCATTTTAGACAGTCTTCTTCTTCTTCCTGCCCTCATCCCATTTATATGGGGTCGGCGCAATGCGTATTTTCCTTCCATTCCTCTCTATTACTCGTCATCGCGGCATCCAGTCCTTTCTTTCTCATATTATCTTTCACACAATCCATCCATCTCTTTTTCGGTCTCCCTCTGCTTATATAGCCATCCACAGTCATACTTATAACTTGTTTTGTTATGTGACTTTCATCCCTCCTCATAACATGTCCATACCACGACAAACGCTTACCTCTTATCTTTTCATTCACTGGCGCTACTTTCAAGCTTCCTCCAATATACTCATTCCTTATCCTATCTAATCTCGTCACTCCAGTCTTCCATCGAAGCATTCTCATTTCCGCTGCATGCAATCGTCTTTCATCAGTCCCTTTCACTGCCCAGCATTCTGAACCATAAGTACATCAATACAGGTCTTATAGCCGATTTATACATTTTAACTTTCAGCTTTACGGGCATGTTAGGATCACATATCATCCCAGTCATCTGTCGCCATTTAAGCCAACCTGATCTGATTCTGTGCTTAATATCTCGGTCAATCTCTCCATCATTTAGACAGTATTCTATGAAATTAATATTTTTTTAGTGTTACTACTACCTAATTTTTGTTTACTAAAATTACGAATCACATATTATTATTTATTAAATATTAAACTTTGGAAAACAATACGAAAACACTGAAAAAAAGAAAAAATACTATTCTACCTTAATTTGAATAAAATCACAATGTTAATTAGCTGTTATACTTTGGAAACAAAAATAAAATGGTCAAAACCTTAAAAAAAATACTACTTTAATTTGAATCATCGCTTTCTATATCGATTTCTTCTTCAGGGTTTCCAACACAATGTAAATTGTTTATATCTAATATTATAGTATCTTTAAAGTATATAATTATAACTTTACGATTTACAACACGAAATCAAGATTACTCGAGCACATCCAGATGTTATTTATTTAAAGTATAACTTTGATGATGAATATATTCCTTTAAATACTGCATCAAACACCAGATCTTCAAGAGGAAGAGCCAAAAAGATGCTAGTGACTGATGTTTCAGAAGATGAACTGAGAAATCTGTATAGAGAGCCAATCGTCTTAGCAAAACCACTTTACGACGATTTGATGAGTCTTTGCAAAACTGAAGCAATCCCGAAACATTATCATACATTTTATAACAATTTACATTGTGTTGGGAACTCTGAAGAAGAAATCGATATTCTTCTTCTTCTTCTTTTCGAGTCGATGGTACACTATTCTAAAAAGTATTTAAATTTGATGCGCCCAGTAGTTGGCCACATTAACTGCGGCGTCATTGGCCTGATTCAAATCTTCCAAAGTGCAGGTGTCCGGACACTTTGGGCACTCCAGTAAGTGCGGCATTGTCTGGTCGGGAACGCCGCACTCGCACTGGGTATCCAAAGGGTCTATGATCCCCCATTTTGCCAAATTGTGTCTGCAGCGACCTACCTGGCTTCGCAATCGGTTGAGAGCTTTCCATATAGGCCACTGCAGATTCCCTCCGGGCGGCAGATGTTCCTGAGGTTGAATGTAGTTAGCTGGTGGTGGGTGCTGTTCTTCCCGGATCTTGCACCGTGCTTTAGGCGGCGAATCTTTGGTGGATTGCGTACTGCGAATAAAACTCTTTCGGCTCCTAAGTCTTCCTGGGGTATTATTGTAGTCGTAGAGAGGGTGTCGGGCATCTGATTCCAGAGCAAGCTTTTCAGCCGCGCACGCGACCTCCCTTCTCACGATAGGTGGAGCTATACCAACCAGCGGGTATAGTTTGTTTAGCGGTGTTGGCTTTAGGCAGCCCGATATTATTCTACAATCGATATTGAAAGCGATGATTCAAATTAAAGTAGTATTATATATTTTTTTTTAAGGTTTTGACCAATTTTATTTATGTTTCCATAGTATAACAGCTAATTAAAATTGTGATTTTATTCAAATTAAGGTAGAATAGTACTTTTTCTTTTTTTAAGTGTTTTCGTATTGTTTTCCAAAGTTTAATATTTAATAAATAATATGTGATTCGTAACTCTTTTTTTTAAAAGGTCATTATTATTTAAAAAAATTATTAAACAAAAATTAGGCAGTAGTAACACTAAAAAAATATTAATTTCATAGAATACTGTCTAAAATGGTTAAAAATAAAAATAAATCACATTATAAAGTCAATTTGTTACGATGGTTACATAAAAAAATGACTCATTGATAGGATTCTAAAATAGCGATTAGTGGATGATACAGCTAGCTTTGGCTATAAAATTTCCCTGAAGAAGGTGGTAATCGGCTGGTACGCTCGAGACCTAAAGCGGAAAATATGTCGTATTATATTGTTATGGGCCTGAGTCTAAGTGGTCGGTGTGTTTATAAAGTCATTAATGATGTTACAATTGAATCAATAGCGTCTATAATTTGTATTATACATTTTTTCAATTATTTAATTAAATAGTTATACCAATAGAATTATTTTTTAAAGGTTAGGTTGGTAAAAAAATAATCTTCCATTAGACATTTTGACCGCCTGTTTTGGATCACTATACGCTGCACTATATGAAAATTAGCTTCTTTTATTTCTCCTGTAAAAATCGAATTTTGATATTACCGCTTTATTGCCCGGGGACAGCGATATTATAGATAAATAACACCCAGACACAGAACAAATGATCGTGCTCATCACACAAAGATTTGTCCTGGGTGGGAATCGAACCCACGACCTCTGGCTTAGCAGTCAGGGTCACTAACCACTAGACCAACAGGCCCGTCAAATATCGCGAGGGTTTTACTATAATTCAATTAATTTGCGTAAAGACCACCCAAGAATCAGAACGGACGTTTGTGGATTCCACGAATATTTTGTCCTATGCGGGATCGAGCCCGCAACTCCTCGCGCAATCGTAGTTGGCGTGGCCATCTATACCACACGGCTACCCCTGTAGTTCACTATACAAGTAGCTTTGGTTAAGGAATTAGAAGATTGTAAAATAAATCTTAAACTCCAGTTGTCAACCCGTTCCAGCTGGTATCGACACATAAAAATTCGGAAAAGTAACAGAATAAGAAATGTTGCACCGTAGGCGAAAATGTCTTCACTTTTCCTCCCCATTGACAAGTGACATTACTACAATCGTTAACGCTAATAGTATCGCCCAAATGTATGAGTGACGAATCATAGTCACGTGGCTTATCGCAACGAAATATCATTACTATACATTTAATGTAATTTAAGCGATTTCTATCATCGTTAAAACGCTTGTCCGAATGTCACTAGAGAAGGTATATAACTCACGTTCTCTCCAGCTCCATAGCACTACAGTAGGGAGTATCCACAGGCTCCAGAAGATCGAGCTTCTTGTGGTCGATGACATACTTCTGCTTGTGTACGTCGTACCTGCAAATTCTTTACGTATACTGTTTACGAAATTTCTGGTCAGGGTAGCTTACCCTGAGGATATGGATAGTATTATTAGATCCCATTATAGTAAAATCTGAAATTTTCCAGGGTGTGAAGAAGTTTCGTGCGTTTTAGGCTTGACCCAGTAGAGAAATGTTTTACACGTTTTTATCTTCTTCTGTTCCTCTCCAATTATGATGATGATGCCCACGCATTTGCTTTAACTTAACTATAATATTCAGTAAGTCCAAAACAAAAATTCTGATTTCGCAAATCCGAACTTCTTGTTTCCTCCTATAATAAGGGAGACTTGAATACAGTCAGTTATAATTTTAGGCATTATTGCTCTTACATGCACGTATTACGTGTAATTACAATGATACTATCTAAATTATTGTGATTTAAGAATTTCTTCGCTACCGTATATCAACTCACTTCACGACAGCAGGAAAGCGGTACCCCCAGGCGATCTCCTTCGGTAGGTACGAGGTCTGACTCTGCGTGAACGTGCCCATCGAGGCTGACGCACCCTTCAGGCTCACCGTGATCTCATAGCTGAAACATAACCCTGATATGGAGAACTGGGAAGATAGTTTAATTTCATGAACGGACGAACGTATTAAAATTTTTAGGTCTGAACGACTAGCTCTGATAAGAAATTTAATATAATAGTTGAAGTCTCAATAAAATAACTCAATAATTATATAGGTACCGGGGTTCAGAATTTCAGATTGGTAAACTTTGTTTACAAAGGTAATTATGCATAACTAATTAAAACAAAATTTTATGCTGAAATCCCCAGCATCAAATTAAATATTGAAAAGCAAAAGAACTCCACTATCCTCACCTATTATGAGCGATCAGTTCAGGAGTATATCCAAACAGCGGGCTGGTCTCATCAATGACGTGCACCAGCGTAACTGGCCACAGCAGGAACTGTCGCTGCTGCAGAAATAGGCTGCGCGCATAGTACCGGACCACTTCGCCTTCCTTCGATCTTAAGCAGCAATTTTATTGGAACATTTTATTTAAATCCAAAAGTAACGGATAAAGCTTTTAAATTGAAAATTGTAAGTCACCAAGAAGTTAAAGGACATTGAAAAAAAATTGGATACAAAAAGCTGAGTCAGATAAAGATGCTTGCTTTTCTGCTATCCCTCATCGTTTCAAAGAATCAACCCCTCTGAAGACTAACATTTTCTGGGATACGAGTATCTAGTAAAGTCATAGAAAAGCAACAAACAAATTAAAAGGAAATAGTTGTTGAAGATACTTCACCTATAAGTGTTAACAAAATGCGCTGTGAACTCAGAGCTGATGATGTGGTCGTAGTTGAGGTCCCACGCGCGGATCATCAGACACAGTCGTCCGTCGCGCATGCTGATCTGAAAGCATATAAAGAAGTATTACAAACGATATAAGGCAAAATGATATGTGATGCGGAGGAATGAGGATCATGTTGTAAGGAAGGTTTTGAGCATGAATGTGGATGGGTATAGGGGAAGGGGACGACCAAAGAAACGATGGATGGATTGTGTGAAAGTCGATATGGCAAGAAAGAATGTTACTTGTGAGATGACGGCAGATAGAAGAGTATGGAAGGAGAAAACATGCTGCGCCGACCCCAAATAAATTGGGATAAGGGCAGGAGGATGATGATGATGATGATGATAAGGCAAAATAAAGTAGTCATGATACCTATGACGAAAGGGCAAGAAAAAAATAATAAATGGAAAGTATTTTTTTTTTCATTTTTTATTATCTCTCCGCTTCAGCATGTCAGTACTGTAGGTAGCTCACGCCTTTGTTTTCGGGAGTGTTCCCGTTAAATCCTGTATATTTTTCACAATTTTTTACATCACTTGCAATAACAAGTGTATAACACGTGTTTGACAATAACTTTCCTTCCTTAGAAATCATACGTGATCGCTTCAACCAACTCATGACCAATCAGGAGTCCAATGCTGGTGAAAATAAACGTAGCGAGAGCAAAATAATTTTTTGCTCGCGCTGGACAACTTCTCATTGCTTTAAAAAAAAACTAATGTCAAAAGTATTTTTTATTGCAAAAAAAAAAGTTCGTCAAATTACCACTGCCTTTTTGCTGAACCCAACGCCATCTCTTGACAGTTTCTCTGGCCGCGTCAGTTTAGCGTAAACGACGCATGTCAACACGCCTGATAGCCCGGTACCGAGGATTAACTGGAAGAAGGACACATGGCATGTTTAATTGAGCGTAATGTAAGTTACATATTTCTGTTTACTACCAGCGCCACGTAGTGGCAAATTTATACAATTAATTTTCACCGGTTCCCGTATTGGCAAACTAGATGTCGCTACTATCAGTTTATTGAACAACTCAGTTTATTTGTTTACAATTTACAGTGATTTACAAACTATAAAATTGTTACATAATAGCAAGTTTCCATTATTTCAGCGAACAATGGCTCGGCCTTCATTGCAGTAAATAAATATAGGAATGTATGTTAATGTCATGTTTTACCGATGTATGTTTCAAGTAACTTATGTATATTGGTTTAAGGTTCACGCGGAATGTCCGCAGGTATTCGTAAAGTAATGCTCTTACTTATTGAATTGTTTGAACAATTTCTCAGATAAAACTTTTATCTTCTCTACTCGAGTAAGAAGCGGTATGTACCTATACTCTATGTTTCATCAGTATATTTCGGCGACATATCGCTGTCTTAGATAAAAAATAACAGAGTATTTAAGCCAGAAAATAATTCTAACTATACCTAGGCTTATAGGTGAGGACCGGTGAGCTGAAAAAGGTAACCGGGTCGGACTGGATGCGGAAGGCGAAGGACCGGGGGTTGTGGCGCCACTTGTGAGAGGTTTATATCCACTTGTCCAGGAGACCGCGATAGGATGTACTTGAATCTTTGATAGGCTAATTGAAAACGTACCTGCATGATAAATAGGAATATTGATTCTGGACACTCTTCATCTATAGCTCGATCTCCAAACCCAATTGTAGTCTGGAAAAATAAATAAAAAATATTTTCAAGAATAAATACAATACGGTGCATATCCTGGCAAGAGTTTTAAAATCCGACGGGCCTGTTGATTTACTGGTTAGTGACCCTGACTGCTAAGCCGGAGGTCGTGGGTTCGATTCCCACCCAGGACAAACCTTTGTGTGATGAGCACGATCATTTGTTCTGTGTCTGGGTGTTATTTGTCTATAATATGTACCTATATATTTAGAAATATATAAGTATGTTTATCAGTTGTCTGGTTACCATAGCCCAGGCTTTGCCTAGTTTGGGATCAGATGGCCGTGTATGAGCTATCCCAAGATATTTATTATTTATTAATCAATCCACCTAAGGGCGAGATATACTGGCTCTAAAATTCATCGTCTTTTCGATGAATTTCTCTTTTAAACCAACTGGAAATAGTGTCGGTAACGTATGCCTCTTGAGAGCGGCAGTTCAAAACAAGTCCAGTTAAATGTCTGGAACGGAATTTACTGTCGTGTCTCATTAAGCCCAATCTTTTTCCGCCAAAGGCTAAATTGTGGCAATCAAGGACTATTGAGAGCTGGCACTGGCTTCCTGCTTTACTGGAATTAGTCGCGGAGAGCGTTGATAACTAAATTGCTGATGGCTTTGTTGATGTATTGTATGCAGTTGTGAGTGGAGCGTCTCGGTGTCATACATAACAAATTCTAGGACTATATTTTCATTTGAGAAAAATACATTTTTATGATGACTGTATAATGTCCAATAACACATGTACACTGACCGGATTGGCATGCACATGGTTGCAGGTTCGAACCCAGGCAAGTACCAATGTGACTTTTTCAAAGTTATATGTACTTTCTTAATCATTATAAGACATCATTGACAAACGGTGAAGAAAAACATCGTGAGGAAACCTGGATTTCAAAGTATTGGAATCTGAAATCGCCAACCCGTAATGAGCCAGCGTGGTGATCAATGCTCATCCCTTCTCTATATGGGAAGAGGCCTTAGCCCAGCAGTGGGACGTAGATAGGCCGGTATTATTATTTTATTATAATGTACAATAAAAATTGTAACATGATGTCGATAGACGTAGCATCCTCAATTTTTGAAACCTTTGAATTATTATAAAGTTGGAAACAATTGAATTTAGTTACGTACGTTTTGAGGTTTAACGATATCAATTCAAAGAAACACCCAACTTTGAATTTTGAATCACAAAATTTGAAACAAAAGTTACAATTGCTAAAGACCTTCGTTGACTCAGTATCGAAATGGAAAACTTAAATCACTATACAAGAATGAGTGGCAAAACAACGAATCTCTAAATATAGGATGTATCTTTCTTTACAGACTTTCCACACTCCCACGATAGAAAGGTATGGTTCAGCCGTGACCAGAGTCCAACCTCCTTGAGACAATCATGATGACCACAAGCATCCTTTTTCTATTTCGGGTCCTGTAGTAACTAATGACCAATCTATTCGTGTGATGGCATGCTGTAGTTAGCGCCCACGTGAAATGGTACCTACAAGTTGAGATGAGAGCGGTTTCATGGATGCTTTAGAATTCGAGCTTTTGGAACAAATAATTGAAAACAATTTTATAGAAGGTACAAGTAATCAGGGCATTAATTGATGATGGAAGATTTTTAGGTACTCTATACTTCTGTAGTCTGCAAATATTGAGCCATACTTCAAAACTTCATGTTTTTTACCTATATTACCTGGTACATATTGTTTATTTACAAGTTATCTATCAATTCCACGTGTAATCACGTGTAGCCCAATGACTAGGGCGTTGGACTTGCGATCATGTGGTTGCGTGTACACTATCCCGGAATCCTACCCATTACATTACCGACGTGAACACACTCGTAACACAAGCAATCTAGCTTAGGATAAGGGGTTAACAAGAATACTAGTAATGTGTGAGCCACCACCCACCGACTGCAAGTAATCGTTAAAAAAATGTTCAAAAGCAATTTCGATTTAAAAATATTGAGTAATAAAGCAAACTACATGTTCCGGTGCAGACAGATTGTGTGAGTGAAAGTATTTTCTTTGTTAGTCAAATTATTTTAACCAAAAAGATAATCGCCAATTTCTGTAACTTGTGCCTGATTGTACACTAGGGACTGGGGACCTTATAATGCAATATAAATGAGTGGCGTCAGTGGGCGATCCAAGTAAATCCAGCTAACACAATAACCAGCAATCTGATTGTATATATCCGTTTGTTTGTCGTAAACGTCGCGGGAATTGAGGGCAATGCTTTATGCCTCTTGTGAATATCATTGTCGGTTTAACAAATGACTACATTCCTTGCAGTTATTATTATTTACATCAAAAGGTGTTGTTAGATATTTCCCAGAGCTGTGGAGCTCGGAGCGTAAAATCTTATTACAGTAAAATCTAATGATATCGTTGACGAAGATCTTGAGTATACTGTAAGAAGTTGTAGTTAGGATAAAGAATTTTAGATACGATTTTAAAGGGGTTGAACTGTGGCGAGGATTGGCAGCCGGACATAAACAGGACAACACGTAACTAAAAAAAGATCTAAATGTAGAATGAAACATTTTATGATACCTTTGTCTCGTCTAGTTATTGTCATTTTATTTTACTAAAAACCAAATCAATAAATCTTATTTTGTGATTTGTAAATTAACATTGAAATAATACTACTTTAAACAGATTCAATCGCGCTTTATTTTTATTTTAGTTCACGATGTAGTAAATTAACTTCAAAAACTCACCTGAGCCTCAACGGACGCCAAGAAAATAGTAACAAAGTCCTTTCCCCCTGTAACACAGGTCCTCTTGGGAGGGTCTGGCTCGAAGTCGTAGTGCGCCATAGCCGTGATATACCAGAAGACTGCAAAGACCAACCAGATCGCGAAGTGGACCACAATGGTGCCAATCACGATCCATCTCCAACGCAAATTGATCTGGAAATAGAGATGCCACAAAATGCAATTTCTATAATTGGCTGAAAATTGACAGATAGAAGTACCACAAGCGATATTTGTAGAAGACCTTAGAAAAAAGAGCTGCTTATCCTGCTAAGAAGACAGGGAGAATAGGTTACAAAAAACTATAGTAGAAAGATAACTTGATCTTACATAGAAAAACAAATTATTATTATTTATTAACAGTTTGGTTCCTCAACAGACGAAGACCACGTGAAGACCCAGGTGGAGATGGACGGACGAACTGGATGCCTTTAACAAGGAGTGGCCTCAATTAGCCCTTCAGAGAGAAAAATGGAAGGAAGAAAGGAAGGCCTTTGCCCTGCAGTGGGACAGTTCAGGCTCAAAATAAAATAAATAATTATTAAATACCTTTATATCAGCTTACCAATGTATGGAATGTGTCATTCAGCAGCCGAATCTTCTCAAAGGGCACATTTGATATCAGGGCCACATTCTCCATACCGGTCTTGGTGACCAATCGCTTTGGATGGTTGCCGTAGCCCGGTCGAGAGCGCGTCGGAGATGGGTGTCTGAAACCACTACGAAACAATATTATAAGCATCCGTAACTTAAAACTGAGAATTAAATTCCATTACAATGCCAATGTTACAATGTTATTCATTTAGCAGATACGTGAATCAGTTCGCTTGGAAAAAAAATGTTCATGAATATAATTTTATACCAGTTAGTTACCGGTTAGTTCTTCCTATTAACAGGTTTTTTTTCCAATTAGGTAACTAAATAAATGTTACTTTTTTTCTAATTAGGTAACTAAATAACGAAGCGGCGGTAGCCTAATGGCTAGGGCATCGGACTTGCGATCATGTGGTTGCGGGTTCGAATCCCACCCATTACACTACCGACAGGAACCCACTCGTAACACAAGCCTTTAAGCTTAGCCCGAGGGGTTAACGAGATTACTGGTAATGTACGACCCACATTGCTACTAATCTTTAAAAAAAAAGAAATTGTACATTCTGTGTGGTTGTTTTGGTAACGAAAAGAATTTAGAGGATTCACACCATTAATTAGTAACGTAAGAGTTGGTGGTGATGTCAATTTTCTGTACCATAAATGAAAACCGACGCGAGTAATTCTGCAGTCAAGAAAACATGAAATACCTAGTGACATCGACCTTAATATAAATCCGTTGATTATAAGATTACCTATAAACCTTGATCATGATAAACTTTGTCAACAAAGTAGTGAACATTTCGTGTTATATTACACATGTTCAGGATATTTTTAGATGATACTTAAACATTATGCAATTCAAAATTCTTAGGCAGGAATTTTTTGTAACTTTTTTATTCATGCGGATTTCTCGCTTTTCTAGAGACCTTCGAAACGGACTCCAGCATCGAAGCAAAGAACAGCTGAGCGTGGAAAAGAGAGAGGAACGTTTTAACCCTGTAGCGAGACAACGTGGACTTAGATTAGATGAGCACTTTAAACCCACTGAAAGGGTTTAGATGTTTTTTTGTTTGAGCCTGTATCTTGTCCAACTAGTAACAGTAACGAATGCGTCATGGCCGTGATTGAAGAAATAACAACTCAAATTATTTACATTCTCGTAATAAGACTGCAGGCTTAAAAGACTTTCTAAAGAGCGTCATTACACATACACTAATTAATCATAAATCAAACTTCATATTTACTGCGCGTAACTCTTACTAGTTATGAAAGATAGCAGCATTAAACAATCTTACCATTGTTATTCAATTTATTAAGAGCCTTAGCTATTGCTATTGTTGGATCTCTCATCAAAGGCGGAGCATCAGCGTCACGATACTGATGCTCATACGAAGAAAGACTAACTAATATACTGGTTTAAACTTCACATATTGCATTATTATCATTAGAACATTAAGTGGACCCGATATTTCAAGTTTTCTTTGAAGTACTCTTCCGTTGTATCGCATCGTTTTTACTTTTATTGTTTTGTTTAAAAGGGTCTGTTGGGGGGGGGGGGGCAACTAAACATGATATCAGGAAATCTCGAAAATAATTCTAATACTTGACAATCAACGCTCTTGATTGCACATATCACGACAAATACACACGTATTAATGCGTCATCATCATGAATTCAATATTTGCATAAGTCACCTTCCAACATCCGATGGAATATTATATATGCGAAAGGTGACATTTCATTTAAGGAAAAAAACGTCAAAATTATAATGGTCATTTGGTACGAATTCTTCTGCTTTAATTTATACCTATATTCATTTTAAGGATATTGGTTTAAATATGGGATTGCATCATTTCAGTCAGTTCCTAATGAAACGTATATAAAAACATCCAAAGACGCTCCACATTAGAAAACACGTAAATTCTAGACTAGGTAGAAATTATTATAGAAGAGTCATAAGACAGGAAATGATCTATTAAAGGGTCTATTATAATATTACCACAAATTTTAAAGTATATGGTCAAATTATAATAGCATAAGCAAAGGTTAAAAAATACTTACTTATTAATAATCACAGGTTTCTTTTGCGGAGGGGCATGGTTGAATGGTTTCATTACCACCGGCGTCCTGCGATCCATTGTCGTCATACTTCCTTCCATTTTAGGTTCAAAATCAATTTTGGGAACACTTCTATTACTCGTTATCCTTCGATTAATTTTAGGTAAATGATGATCACTTTTTGATTTGACATTACGCATCGGTACCATTTTCATATTTTCCTTCTTAATATCTAAACTTGTGGTACTCTGTGTTATTATTATCTTTGGAAGCTGTTTCGATAATTTTCTCAATCTTTCCGATTTTGGATCTGATATCACTGAGTCTAGACTTTCGTTGGATTTTTCATTTTCTAGTTTATACACTGTTTTGGTTTGCATTTCTTCAATTTTCTCTTTAATTGTTTCATAATCTGGTTCTTCTTTGTTATTTAAAATAATATCGTCAGTAAATTGTTTGCTTTCTTCCAAATATTTCAGACATTCGTCGTACAGTTGATCAATTTGTTCGTATTCCATATCTTTTAATTTATATTCCATTTTGTGTGATGTGCAAAAACAATTGAACAAACAATATTTTATGTAACGCTTTTCTCGAGTTTAAAAAACTAACACCATTCCACTAAATCGTTTTAAAAATCACAGACACATTTTAAAATCCGAACACCGTTTAAACGATCACAGCTTGGTAAATTTTCTAAATTATTTAAATTAGGAAATTGCGGAAAGTAACGGCTTTCACGTAATTTTTCTTTTGAAGTTGTTCATGGCTTGGTTGTGTCCTGCCTGTTATCTCGCTGTTATCTCGTTATCTGTCGCTAATTGTGATGTGAGTGCTCTAAGCCCGAGATCCGCAGTGACCTTGCCGAGACTGTAGGTGGGTGAATCTGAAAACGAAGCTAGTAGTCGCGTTAATTTTCTTCACATGCGTTATAGCATAGTAAAATAGGTACTACCCATTTTTTTAGAACCCGGTTATCTACTCGTATTTGAGATCCATGAATATAAAAACTCGTACTTCTTGGAAATCAATTAAAAAAGCATGAAGCTCTCAATTCAGTAGATTTTTTTATTTGTTAGTGTTCATTAAAAAAAAATGTTTTTCTCCATTTTCTGAACTGTTTATAAATATGTTTTATTTCTTGATATGATTAAGCTAGGTACGCATAAAATAAATAGTTTCACAAAAAAATATTTGTTAAAAAAGAGAATCACCCAATACGGCAACAATACAAGAATCTTCAAATTCAGCGGCGACACTCGCACAGTCGTACCTCACTTACGTATGTTATTTACATAGCAATATAGTGTACTAAGTAGCTATGTTAAGTAGCAACCAAATAAAAGTATTAGGGTACATGTAAATAGTATTAAATATTGTCGTTAGTGGATAATATATTATGTCAAAACATTAATTCTATAGATATTGGTCACCTATAATTCAAGACGTTTAAAAAGTAAGAAAAAAATATAAGATTTTTATTTTTTACCAAAAAAAAATCTATTTGATATACTCATACTACCCCGTCTCACTTTCAAAGTTAAGACGTACCTAATCTTTGAAGCTACCATCCATCAAGTCATTTCGGCAACAGAGTTTGGTAAAAAAATAAGTACCAACATACATGCACTCGAATACAGATCTCTTTCTGGCACAGTTGGGTAAATGTCATGGGACTGGTTGAGGTGTCTTTCTTCGGGTATAATAAAAAGAAGAACAAAATGATATTTTTCAGGAGATAAATAAAATAAACATTTAAGTATATTAGGCAAGACATTATTGTTGCCTGTTTATTTTACATTTACACATAAATACATAATAATGGTGTTCTTTGCCAAACTCCACGCTTGCGTATAACACATTAATATCCATAGCTTACATTTATACAATTATGTAGCATTAAAAACAAAAATAATATTATAAATTGCATTTCATAATTTTAATAACTTTGTAAATAAATATTTATTTATTTATTTTTACAATGATAACGCATTTCAAGATGAAAAGCACTTTTATATTACTTTGGCTAGTTAAGTTTTTGTAAATAGAATTTATTTGAATTAATTTTAATAAATATTTTTATTTAACAATAATTATCGTTATTTAATCGGAGAAAGACGTTAATGAATTTTACTCTCTCTCTTTTAGTTTTTATTTAGGTAAGAATAAGAAGATTAGAATAATATATTTTAAACATAAGTAAATAAAAGATGGATGAACCTTTAATATAAAATAACATATAATACAAGTTATATAACATACATACAAGTTATATAAAGCTTTATATATTTGAAATATTTTGATAATAAGTAAAATATTTATAATCACCTTGTTTAAAAACCTAAATAAAACGAACGAAATGAAATTTTATTCCCAATAACGCCGAAATTCATTAATTTTAGAAGATAAATATTAAAGGTATAGTCTAGTAATGATAAGAAATATATAATTATAGGACAATAGTTAAAATGTATTACAATTTATGTTATAATGATTTGGCATTCGAAATTGACATCAACTTATTATTTGGCAAATGATTTTATTCGTCGCATATGAGAAAAAATATTCCCATTTCAAACATTGGATTGGGAATTAGCAATAAGAATAGATTTTTTTTATAACTCTTTTCAAACCTATTAAATTGTGTAACGTATGTTGCAGGTATTATGATGCACATATATATTATACTTGCATAGTTATGCTATTTTTCGTCATACTTTACTTGAAATCATGGTAATCAGCAGTTCTTAAAGAGTTACGGGAGTAATCCCAGCATCAACAACAGGCTAACAATGAAGTAATTCATTATTTTAGTAGATATCAAATGATCCAGTTTTATCAAGGAATAAAAATTACCTAGTAAGTAGGTAAATATGAGTTGTGGAGATTCAGCTGAATCCGTTGAGACTCGAAGCCAACTCCAAGATAGCTTAGGAAATGGCTAGGCAAGGATCCATCTACTATTGGTATCATTTACAAGATATTGTAAAAGTTTTGTTTTGTGTAAATTTTCCCAATTATAGTACCAAACTGCAGAAGGGGAAAATGAAATATTAATCTCAGCCAAGAATGATATTTTGGACTACTTATGCACAATTCGGTCGACAAATATTTTATTATTTGATTCTGGGATTCTCACATACTCACACTTTATTCAATAGACACATCTATTTTCTATATGTCTAAGGAACTATGTTTATTTCAGGTAACAAGGTGACCACATTTAACTATAATTTAATATGTTTATTAATGTTACACATTGATACGACTATTTATAATAGAGCTACATATTTTTCTTTTATATTACATACATATTAATTTATTAGATAGAAGATAGCAGAAGCAAGATTTAGCGAATTGTGGAAAAGATACCTTTGGCCAATGACCGAACCAGAAAACAATTATTCCCTTTGCCAATACCATTAAATAAGCTACAATAAATATGATTTACAATCAATTAAAGGTAAAAATGAAAAGTAAACTATCGAATATCCTTATTTTTTCAAATGCGAAGGGACCTGTGTCCAGCCCGGCGCGGTAGGTACGATTTCTTAGGCGATTATTGTTATACTATCAACAAATAAACAAACAAATAAATGTGGGCAACATCACATACATTACTCCGAATCCAAAGTAAGTAGCTAAAGCACTTGTGTTATGGAATCAGAGACAACGAAGGTACCACAAACACCCAGACCCACCCGTCCGGGGATCGACCCCGAGGATACAGAGCTAGCGACACCTTGAAAACCGGTGTATCTGCCACTCGATCACGGAAGTCGTCATATAACTGAGAACAGTAAATATGTACCTACCTCTCAGTTAACACCAAATGCCGGTTGTCGTTTTAGGAATTTACTGCAATTTTCCATGCTTAATATCATTACACTCAATTTCAATGTAATTTTAGTCTTATTTAAGTGTATTGGCAATGGGCAACTAACACCTAACGCAAAGCGTGTTTCAAAAGCTTTAGCATTCGACTTGCGGAGGAGACATTCCAGGACTGCACTAATATGTTGAAGATAGGTAGTAAGTTAGCTACAGTTGGGCCGAGCCTGTTTTTTATCACGGTATTTTATTTAGGTAATTTTCAGAGCAAATAGAACAAGATTTAGTACTAGGCTATCTTTAACCAGGCACGTTTCGATAAATCTTGAGGCACATAATACTGTTGGATATCATTGGATATATTCTAATAACATTTTGAAGCAATAACATCGGTATTGTAATCGCAAAATCATATCAATATTTAAAAACATTATAATATGTATATCAATAATATTATTTGAAATAAACATTGATACCTACACAAATTGAAATTATAATAATTATGTTATCTTATTATCTTGCAGATTTAATGAAAATAAGTATTATTAATCCACGTTGAAACTTAATTCTTTCTTACACTTACTTGCCACTTAAAATTTGGCTGGAGATAAGATTTAAATATTGTATTCGTATAGTTATTTCAGTACGTCGTAACATACTTTTAACACTAAAGGGATAAAATCGTTTAAAATTCTGTAGACAAGAGAACATGTCTCAGGAATGGCAATCTGTCACAACCCTATTTTAAACTCTGAAAACACAACCCTAGGGAAATAAAATCCTGTTTTTTTTAATACATCATAATATTATTTTCTTTACCCCCAACATTTGAGGTCCCTTTAAAATTTCTAATAGTTTTATTTAATTATCAACTTACAATATATTAACTTTTCCCCCAACTCATCCGTTTCCCATTAATCCCGATTTTCCCAATCGTTACCACAATATGGGAATAGATATTTCAAATCAAAATATAAAATAAAAATAAACAAAATAAAAAATAACCATTTATTCATGAATAAAATTGAAAACAAAACATATAAAATAGAAAATAATTTACAACAGAGGTTAAAGATTTGTTTCTATAAAAAAAAAACTAAAATCACAACATTTTGATATAATGTACTTCACAATAGCTAGCTAATATAATTCTGTATATATCTATTAAGTATACAACGGTATAATATCTATTTTTACATTATTTTGTGAATACTTTCATTAACTTATTATACTGGTAAACTAACATACAAATATAAATGCAATTTTTTGGATGTTTCGTTCATATTTAATAACGATAGATATATAACATACAGTAGGAACATAATTCTTAATACCCAAATATACAATGCTTGACTACACTAGTGGGGTTTTTTTTTTCATTTATTTTACAAATGACAATAATATTCAATGTATAAAACAGAGTTAGATACAGGTTAAAGATATTCGATATTTAGACATTTTGTTTTTTGAGTGTTAAGATACGTTTTTATTTTAATTTAAAGACCACCATCTCTTTTTTATAGCCTATTCATTAACGACAGTATTCACAAACTATATTAAAATTTAATTAAAATCACAAAACAGTTAATTCTTACCATACACTACGTAATTTGAAATTAATCGTACTTAATTTATCTATATCGACATGCCGACAAACAACGCATTGGATTCTAGTTAAAATACGTCAGACTTACAAAAAAATTGTCTATATCATTTTATCGATATGTCGACATCGATAAAATTGGAATAACTTTACATACGCTTCACACGTCATAGAAGTCTCGGGGACTCACGGCGCTTTTCCTGAAAACATAAAAAAAATATATATAAACATAATTATTATTAATTACACAAAATATACAAAATTACTACATTAAAAAACATGCACAAACACAAAGACTGCACCATTACTGTAAGTTTCGTACCATTGTGCGCATGCGCTAGATGTTATAGTGACGGCTACACGTTTGTAGTGTACCTGTAATGTGGTTGTAAGCAGAGTTAGAGGTTGATTGAAGTAAGAGTTAGGTTTATAGACACAAACGCATGCAATAAACAAAAAAGGAAGCATGAAAAAAAAAAACTAGGCTTTCAAATTGCAACACAAGTGAATAATAAGTCGTGTGATCTTGTAATGAATGATTCAAAAACTTTTAATTAATTGTTAGTATGCGAGTTAATCTTGAATTAATAATTATGGATTATAAATGCTTACACCATAGAACTACAACGCCTAGAAATAGAGTATACGCACGAAATAGTGGAGCCCTTTAAACTGTGTTATATCACAGTTGGTATGGCTGAATGTGTGATGAGATTATGATGTGATGTTACGTACATATCTCCTAATTTTAAGTTTAATGGCGGTTTATAAGTGATTGAGTATCACAATACAATAAATAATATAAATATGTAGACGAGGACGAAAGTATATACATAATGCTCGATGCACACATTAATATTTTTGCTTCACTATTAGCTATGCGCTTCTAAGCAGATTATGTATCTAAGAGTTATTAGTCTATGGTTCATACCAAAAACACTAAATTGAACGGCATGGCATGGAAATTATATGAGTGTAGTTCACCAGTCAAAGATAATTAAAAAAGTAGAGTAAAAAAACACGGTTTTTTTTTCATATTGCATATGAAAATGTTGTCATTTTCATAAGCAATGTGAAAAAAAAGTAGAAAGTAAATATATTTTGCAAGCGACTGTATAAAATAAAACTGTACAAACAAGCAAGAGTAGTAATGAATACCCGAAAAGAACATAGTAATGATAAGCGGAAACAAGCGATTTTGAACCTTAAATAATTAGAATAAGTACCTGTCGCGTGAGGTGATCACTTCGTCGTCCGAATCTAGGTCAAACAGGTCATCCCGTATATAACTCTTGTTGGAAAAGCCTCCCAGGTCCACTGGAAATGAAGAAAAATGGAATATTAACACCCTTTCAAAAACTGCATCACTCAACACGAGAACATAGCCTGTCCACCTGCAGAGCTTAATCACGCTCTGATTGAAAACCTCGGGACTCAAGAATATAAAAAACAAGTGTCCATTATAGTTAAGACCACACGACTGAAGTATTTAACTTCTTAAACTCTAACCTTTTTGCTCGCACCTCTCTCAATTGCCTCTACAATAAACGGTTACGCTCTCTCTCTATCTTCACTAACTTATATCTCCCTCTTAAATTCGGCTCGCCTCGCCCGATCACACTTTTCGTAACGTTTTCGTCACGCGTTCACTAGCTTGCTCTCCGTGCGTAAAAAAGTTTTTCCAAGACTAGTATTTATTTACCTCTGGTGGAGTCGTCGTACTTGTCGTCGGCCCACTTGTAGGCGTTCTCGGTGTAGAGCGGCGGGAGCGTCTGGTGCGGCGTGGGGTACAGGTCCAGCGTGCGCTTCTCGTTCTGCAGGCTGTCCGTGTCGCTGAACGAGCGCATCCTGCAACATAACATGGTGTGTCAGACAATGGACGACAATGTTGCGCGCCATCTATTGACCCTTTATGTAAACCACTAAGGCACTAATCGATAAGCACGTCAATGTGCCGTTTTACGGCAAGCAGCATCTTCAACCCATAGTTTACAATAAAAATGTAGATGACGTTTTCTTAGCTTGTAATTGACAGTTACCCATAATCGCCATTTTTGTTCACTCTCTCGAAAATACATTCAACACGGCAGCATACGTTCTTTTTATTTCTCCCTAATTCAAGTCCAGTCGAAGCGTAGACAGACAATTTGTGTAAAGGAAGCTTAAACTAGAACTAGGTTATAAACCCAGAGTTGCTGATAAATACTTAATGTAGTAATAACGAGATCTGCCAAAAGGTTTATCTATGACAATTGATTTCTTTCTTATTTCATGAGTCCCTAATTCAATCCTCATTACCATATCAACCATAGCCCTTGTTGTCGTAATGCTAGGCCCCTTTTCTTTCATGCCATTATTCCCGGTCCCATGCCGTTTACTCAAGCATTTGGCCAGTAACTTTTGCTTTATCATAGATCCATCTAGCTCCAAGACGGTCGACGTTATTCAATACATCTTTAAGGTAATTTCTTCTTCGATCCATCCTTTTGCAAATTTTTAATTTCCCTGGATTTATCTTGCCCATAATATTCACCTGGTGTAGTCCTCAAAGCAGCTGAACCTCCAGAGTGCAAAGGCGAGCATTGCCATGGACAGCACCACGCCCGCCGCGATCACCAGCCACACCATCAGCACGGTGCGGTCGTTGGGAATCGCGTACTCCTGAAATATTAAAAAAAAACGTTACATTCAACCACTTTATGTTTAAAAACCATTTACATCTGAAAACCCTACACACCCTGACTTGAATAAATACACACCCTGTTTTGCGAGAAAAACGAGGCTACACGACGACGTGAGTGTTTTCAGAATTGGGTATTTGATTACTATCAAAAAAAATATTTCTGGCAAATTTTTCTAAAAAAGTCGTAATTTGAAGCAAAATTGCGAAAAAATAACAAAAATATATACACGATTATATAAGTTATAAGCTAGTTAGTTGATGTCGCATGCTCTATCTCTCTCTCTTTTTCGCAAAACGACGACTTGTACGGGGCAGCCCCAGACTAGTATGGGGAACTGAATATTGACGTCACAAAACATTATCGCTATCTCTGTCAAATTAGCAATATTGGAATGCTTCTAACTAGCTCAATATAAAATTAATTAGTGTGTCGTTTTTAGAATTCATTATAGTTTGAAGTATTTTTTTGATTTAATAAATAAAAAAGAAATTGACAAATACCCAATTGCGACGACATGGGGCAACATTCATATAGCAAGAACCCAAGTACAACAAAAATGTACAGCTATTATTTGTCATCCCGGGGTTTGTATAAGTTCCCTTTCAAAATGATTTTTATTCCACTTACAGTGATGCCTAACGCCCTCAGCCTGCTGGCGTACTTCTCCTGCGCGATGTAAGTCGTCCACATGGTGTCCAGGTCCTCGCCCGTCAGCCTGGGTTCCAGCTCATCATCATCGTACTGCAGCGGCACGCCGAAGACCACCTCGACGCACGTCTCGTAGTTCGGCCAGTGGATGTTGCATACGGCAGTCTTCGTGATCTGAGTAACTTCCAATCTGGAAAAAGGTAAAAAAAAAATAAGTTTATGATCCAAGAAGTTTCAGGACAAAATAATTTACAATAATGTAATAAACCGGAAGGGTTTTTTGTTTGTTTCAACGCACCAATCTCTGGAATTACCTGTCGGATTGGTAAAAGAAATGTTTATGTTAGCCTGATTGATGAGAAAACAATACAATATAGGCTAGTTTGATTTTAGACAAAGTCTTCGCCTCTACGCAAATAATACCAATAAACCCATGAAATTAAAACGTCGTCGTGGTCAGATGGTTAGTAATATAAGCCTAGAAGCTATGGTTTTAATTTAAATAGACAAGAAAGTCAAAGAAAATCTAACAGAATTATGCTCTCGTAAACCGAACAGTCATATAAAGTCAACAACTTTTTTATTACTGTGGCTTTTTCCCTGAAATTAAACAAAAAATTTGGCTTCGAAGGTTAAGAATACATACAGACTTTAATTTATTTATAAGCTAAACTTTCGACGGTATAAAAATGTGAAGCGTGCGATTTTCCCGCCCTCAGCCACCACTGCGGTCGTCGCAATGCGTATTTTATTCGACAAATCATCCTTTTATATATTCTTCATCTTTTTCTTTTATGTAACCATAATTTTATTTATTTTTCCTATAAGAAATTTTCGTACAATTTTTTTTGGTTTTTTGTTTAATAAAAAAAAAAAATGTGGACAACATCACATACATTGCTCCGAATCCAAAGTAAGTAGCTAAAGCACTTGTGTTATGGAATCCAGAGACAACGATGTAGAAAAGTATTTTTCTATATTGACCCGTCCGGGGATCGAACCCGGGACCTCAGAGCTGACGACACCTTGAAAACCGGTGTGTACGCCACTCGACCACGGAGGTCGTCAAAATTATTAATTATTATTTAGTTTACTTTAAGCGCTCTTACGCACTAGCGGCTAACCGCGGGGGCGGCTAACCGCGCGGCTAGCCGCTTTTCCAGTTTAATATGCAACCGCTTGAAATTTTGTTGCGGTTTAGTGCGTACAATCATAAGCGGTTGCATATTAAACTGGAAAAGCGGCTAGCCGCTAGTGCGTAAGAGCGCTTAGGTTTGAATATAATACTTACGTAATACTAAATACGTACTGTAATACGTAAATACGTAATTACTTATTACGGACTGATTTTTCAATCGCCTGATAAAATTTAATCGAGGAATAAAATTGATGTTTGTCAGTTATTGTATGAGATAACTGTCAAAATTTAAAGAAAAATATAATTATTGTTTAAAAAAAATACCCCTTTAACTCATTTAATTTGTGATTTGTACCTTAATTGCTCAGAACAAGTCTTCGACCAAAATCAATTAGTGGCTATGTTTTGATTTGTTGTATAATTGCATTAACAATATAAGTGATTAGGGCAGACGTTAAAAAAAGTAGCCATTAAATTATACGTCATATCGACGGCAGAATAAGAAAAAATCTATAAATGATAATGTTTTTTGTTTTTTTTTTAATCTTTATTTATTAAAGAGGGTTTAGTCACAAGGTGATTACGTCACCCTCATTAAGAACTTAAATAATAAACTATCTGCCTACAAATAATATACTATCTACTTACAAATGCAGCTCTAGCTAAACTGTACAACATCTTGGCCACGGTAATATTATCATACAGTATTCCAACTTCATACAAACGGACGAAACGCGAGCTATACCTACGGGCCTCGATCTCGGGGTGCGCTTGCGGCGCAGACAGTCACGACTGTACCGCAGTGTCGAACGGACGGTGTGTTGTTTTTTTAACAATAACCGCGCGATTTTTTCTCTAAAAATCAGTTAATGACGAGTAGGAAATATTGTGCTGTATTTGGTTGTATGAATTCGTCAATAACGCATCCAGAAATAAGTTTTTTTAAATTACCTGGAAACTCTGAAAGATAAGACTATAAAATAATTTTACTTACTAGTAGGTAGGTACATAATGTGTGTCTTTTTAATGGATAAGTATTTCCTTTTATCTCACAAAAAAAAGGTGTTTGGATTAATAAATAAAGCGAATAGAGTAACGGAAAGTTATTGAGACGAGTGAAATAGGTAGTTATTAACGGAAATTTATAAGCCCGATATGTTTTTCAAACAAAAACATGTTTTTTTAATTAAATCTACCAATCAAAAAACAAAACACATTTTTATTGAACACTTCCTATTCAATATAAAAAGTATTTTATTTATTTATATAAAAAGGATATTTACAATCACAAAACTAAATAGAAACAGAAAGTAGGCAAATGTAATTAAAATGCTGGAGACGGGCAGCCCTAACGCATGCTTACGTACCTCGCGGCTGTAGGCATTTATTTCTATCATGCGGCCGAGTTATAATACTGTATTATAACATTACCGTGTCTTGGCTTCCTCCGAGTAGGGCAAAGCCAAAATGCTGTTGCATTTTCCTACATCATAATTTCTTAAAAATAATTGCTCCCTTTGCCTCTTATTCCGTGTGCATTCCATTAGAACATGCTGTACATCCTCGACCATATTACATACTGAGCAATGAGGGGATTTGACTTTACCCATTAAGTAAGCAAAACTGTTCAATGGAACGTGCCCAGAACGTAGTCTCAAAGCCATGATTGTGTCAGCTCTGCTCATAAATGATAATGTTACTGGAACTAGTCAATTAAGCAGTAATTAAATCTTTTTAATAATAACATAGTCTGTCTCAACTTCCTTAAAAATTTCCTTATATCAGTATAATTTATCAAGTTCTTTGAAATACCATAAAATTGTAAGAGGCTAATGCCCGGATACTGAAACGTCAATTAGTTTGAGAGTGCCGTTAAGTCTCATGCTGTCTCTGTTACTTTGAGGCGTAAAGTAGCGATAGAAATTTAAGAACGTGTCAAAGTTAATTAGCGTTTCAGTATGCGGGTGTAACTCATATACTCGTAATATTTTGTTACGTTTTTTAGGTTGGGTGATAATATTGAATGTTATTTAAAAAGATTTATGTATTTGCATAGGTACGCGAATAAAATATCAGTACGATCTAATAAAAGTTATAAATAAAGCCACTGATAAAAAACCAATATATATTCGCGTATACACGTCCACCAGTGGTGGACGTGTATACGCGAATATATATTTATGACTATAAGGATGAGAACACATGTAAAGTCGCGCGTCAAACGCATAAGTACATTAAAGCCGACGAGTCTTGGCGAACCTGAAACGAGATACTAGACAGTTTGTGTGCGATGCAAGTTCACATAATCGGTGGGTGAGAAAGAGATGACAATATCTTGTATCGCTTTTCAGGTCCGCCAAGATACAGCGGCCGAAGTGTAACGCACACAAGATCGCGTTTAACCTCTTAAGACCCCCGGTAAAAATAATGTCTTTTAATTCTTTTATTTTCCAATAATTATCAAACGACTAATATAGTTTATGTAGATTTTTTTTTTTTTTTTTAATAATAAATAATAATAATAATAAATATCTTGGGACAATCTCACACACGGTCATCTGATCCCAAACTAGGCAGAGCCTGTACTATGGTAACCAGACAACTGATAAACATACTTATATATTTCTAAATACATACATATTATAGATAAATAACACCCGTCCGAGTGTCACAATACAACCAAACTTAACCTTAGACGACATACCAAAGTTTTCAATACGTAAATAAATAACAAACTTAAACGTTGTTTTTTTTATAATTATCATCTCTTTTGATAAAATTTGAATTTATGCCAGGAGTTTCTGGTTTCTCTTTATTTATCACCGAGACTCCAAGTAACAATGTGCATGTCGCGAATAGGCGCGACAAAAGCCACGAGCAGTAAACAGATGTGTGCAAACCTTAACTCGCTAAACGTGATCATCCGATCCTACAATAGATCAGTGTCAAAGTTTACGATCTGTATGCATTGAAGGCCGACGCCATTGATAATAATCTGCGCACAAAACTACGTAAGAGGCGAATACATAATATAATATAACTATTGGAACACATATTTCTACTTCCTGGAACCAGGTAGTTAGCCAAGAATCTCCTGATAAAGACTGGTGTTTTAAATGATTATGATTCGTTTTATTTTTGGTAATTTGTTTTAAAAAGTACGTGTCCTATTGTGGGATAGCTTAAGCCTTTCATTCAAACCATGAAACATAGTACACAGAACCATAAAAAATAGTTCAGGATCTAAAAATAATTTGTATTCCAAATTAATTTTGGAGCTTCCCAACACAGTTCGCATACTTTTGAAAGGTAGTCCCTGTATAGAATTATTTTTTTATTTAATTCTTATCACACTAGTATTCAATGACGGATTCTTATGCACATGGTTGCAGGTTCGGACCCAGGCTAGTACCAATGTGACTTTTTCAGTTATATGTTCTTTCTTAATCATTCTAAGACATCATTGACAAACGGTGAAGGAAAACATCGTGAAGAAACCAAAAATGGGAATGTGTGAATGTTTTTTACCTCATCATGCTAAAACGACAACACCAATTTCGATAAAATTTGGTGCAGAGGCAGCTAAGACCCTGGATTAATTTATAGACCGCGGGTAACGCCACCCCATTCACACCCAAGACAAATCTTTGTGTGACAAGCATGACTAATTGTTCTGGCTGTGTACAATGTATCATAAATAAATATGTATTTAAAATTAATACCTTTAATTATCCCTATTGCGTACTAAATACATCGTTGCCATAAAATAGGCGCTACCGACTTTGGGATCAAATAGTCGTGCGTAAGTCCGAGATATTATTATTTACCCTGCTCGACCAAGAAGTATACAAGCGTCATAATACTCCTTATTCATAACATACAACATTTCTCTATTTCTATTGTTTATCGTGACATTTATCAATAAACTCTTATCAGACGACATTATCAACTCAATGACACGAATACAAATTCTAAATGATAATATTTTCCAGTCATATGAGCATTCAATAGATATATGTTTAAACGGGTAATACCTGTTATCTATATCCATTTTAATGGAGACAAAGAAACTAAATAACTAGCACGTTTTTAAGTTATACTTCTTTTTATTTTGTTTTATATAAAAAAAAAACTTTAGTCGCTTATAAAAAAAATATGGGAGTGGAATTTGAAAATGCGCGCGCATCGCTGTTAAGTATAACTTCTCACGCGCGTACATAAATACTATTTCTCAGGTTCTAGTCTATCTCTGTACCAAATTTCATTTAAATCGGTTCAGTAGTTTAGGCATGACTGTGTAACACACAGACAGAGTTGCTTTGGCATTATTAATAGGTATTAGCAATGATAAGGATATGGGCAACACATATTTTTGGCAATCCTATGTAATAAAGCTTTTGTAAACCCATATTAAGAAATAAATAATAGTATTGAGTTAATTATAAAATGGTGACATACGTCAGTACTACAGTAAGATTTAAATTTAGACGAAATAATAATGTGGTTTACCTAAACATTCTCAGAAATAAATTAATAATAATTTCCCAATAAATATCAATGTGCTTCTCCTTCTGCCCGGAGAAAACCCGAATAATAAATTCTAGAAAAACAACCTCATGCAAAATTGAGAACTTACCCATAATATTTTCTTCCATCCATAATACGTATTCAATATCTTATTAAATCTAATATTACATCCTATGTGACACGGATTCCTTCTTACATACGGGGTTATATACATAATATAAATAATATTATTATACTGTCTCATTTGTCTAACATTTCCAGTCTTTACATCAATCGCGATATGTCTTTGGCTTTGTGCTTCCATTCTAACACTAAAATGTACCAAGAAAAACGACTCCCAATCTCATACAAGCTTTTCTTCAGTGAATTTAACTGGCTGGTTAATTACTTCTATCGTTTTATCAGTAATTTCTTGTACTCTGTCATTATTATTGTAACTATCCTTTCTAATATCAACAACTTCTTCGGGTGTTGTTGCATTGTTGTTATCTACTGTAGGTTCCTGCAGATTCAAGTCGGATTTCTTCTTAGCAACTTTAGTATTTGGTTTCAGTTCGTTATTAGCCACTTGGGGATAGTGATGTAGTATCGCAGTCGTGTTAAAAGTTATCTTACCATATTTAACTATCTCTGTGGGCCTCTTAGCGTAACTAGTGCTAGGTATAGCTAAATCTATATTTTGTTCTATATCAGGTGAGTTTGCAGCGCTGTTAGTATAGTCCTTCGTCTCCTCTATAAGTCCTAATGCTATTCGCTTACTTTTTTTAAAGTTTTCCATATAACTATTGTGAAGGTTCATATCTACAGTGTTGTTTTGTTTGAGTGGCAACGAGTTTGGCAGCCGGTGAGCTCTGTCCTCGGCTGTGTATCACAATTGTTTCTGGTTGGGGTTCTTGATGATCTGGTCGTTGGCCGCCGCGAGGTCGCGCGCGGCATTTGTTAGCTATGTCTGGGACTGTACCATGGAGATGCTGGTCGTCTCTGTGACGATCGTCGGTGCTGGGAACTCCTCACTCGTCGAGTCGTATATCGGGAATTCACAGCACATGACGAACTTTAAGAACCTTGGCACTTCCACGTATATAGCGGGTGGGATCGGTATCAGGGGCGACGTTGACGCCTTATAATACAAATAATCTGGGTTATCTCTGTATTTTTCGTCGGCGGATCGTTCGAGCAGCGGAATACCAGATAAGAATAAAATGATCGCCGTCGTAAACAGTGGTGATAGTATCGCTACCCATTCGACGCCATTGATCACGTTCAAAGATATAATGAATATGCCCCACCATAGCACTACCTCGCCGAAATAGTTAGGATGTCTAGATAGCCCCCAGAGACCGTCATTGCACCATTTCCCTTGGTTTTCGGGCTCTTGTCTAAACGCGAACTTTTGTAGATCAGCATACGTTTCTATCAACAGTCCAATCACAAACACACCAGCACCAGCTGAGTCTAAGGTAGTCATCGTTTTCGGGGACTTAGGGAACGAATGGTGCGGCGAATTTATTATGATAACCGGCAGACTTACTACATACACCCACACCGCTTGGAACGTGTAAAACACTGCAAACCTCAACGTGTTACTTTTACGATCTTCGAACTGTTTGTCTCTACCTATGTGGTAGATTCTATAGATGAGGTAGCCAGACAGTCTGACGCCCCAGAGGCACACGAAGGCCGTCACCATCAGCTGTCTGCTATCATAGCTCTTGAGGTGAGAGCCTCCCTGTCCGAGAAAGAAGGTCAACAACGCTATTATAATGAAGTTCGCCCCGCCAGTGAAGTCCGTGACTTTATCATTTTGGAATAGCGACGCTATAGTAAAGAACAATATCTGCATAGCAACTGTCACCATTGCGCTGATAGCGAAGTTGTTCCTATCTATGAGAGGCTCCATTCTGTATATTTGACACTAGATTCTGTATTTGGCATCAGGGAACGTTCGAATCGATTCTGTGGCGCAATGCTGCATTTTGGAATATCACTCTTATATTAAACATGTTAAAGTCTCAAATTTTGCGCACATCATTACTAGTTTTTTCACTTACACGCACTAATATGTGTTTTATGTATTTACAGTTCGTTTTTGTATATTATTTGGTTTAAAAGCGGTTTTATAAGCTCGTCGCGTAAGCTTTACTGAAATAGATTTTGACGTTTGCAGTGCGCATGAAGCTTTGTAGCGCGCATGCGCGGGGCCGTGAACCACAGACCGACGGTGTCGAAAGTCACGTCGTGAATTTTCTATAGATTAACTCACGAATAATTTCTTAGCGACTTCAATTGTTTTTGACATGGTAGGTACTAAGTATTTAGCTCGATATTTTTGAGTAGATCATGTTGAATGCTTTTGTTATTCAAATCGATTCGTAAGTAGGTCAGTGACGTAGTCGGCGCGACAAGAATAGATGTTCTGCGTATATGTCTATACATACGTAGTAAGATGTATGCGACAATGTAACAAGTTCCGCATGTTGTATAATTAGTCTGCTCTGATTAGAGTGGGTAGACAGATACCTAAGCTATTTCTACTAATGTATAATCCCGTCTTTGCCCTCAAAACACGGAAATTCACTAATCAATAGACGATTAGAAAAAAATATTCATTTGTTTTTTATCTAAGATATAACATTAATAAAACCTTTTATTTTTATGTTTCTTTTATTGAATAAACATGTTATGATTTTTATCTTTTTATCAATACAATAATGTGACAAACATTTTAGTGGGTATTTATTATTACGGTTATTAACGCAAGGGGGTGGTAGAGTCTGAGTTATGTAGGTCCTGCTCGCCGCATTTTCCGTGTTGAAATTTTCCTATATTCATAACATATCTTAAAACACTCAGCTATAACGAAAATATTTCAAAGAAAGATTTTCAAGATTACGAAATATCAGTGTGCCGATTTTTGTTAGCGTATTATATATTTATCCACTAACACTGATGGTACTTGGTCTCTAAATCCCTAGTAATTGCATGTACCTACCTACTTATATTAGGCCATTGATTTTTATTAACTTGTTTCTGTAGTGTTACTGGGAATCCTAACCAATGAATACTTAGAATAAGTTTTTCAACCTAAGAATTGATTTTCAAATTTTAACAGACCACAAAACCGAAAAATAATAATGAAACTGAACTAAATATAATTAAAATAAATATTTTCTGGTTAATTTTATTTTTGGGACTTAAAAACATTTTGAAGAAGTAATATTTCAAATATAATTACGTCATGATAATTAACGCGAACATGCAACATTGTATGTTTAGTAACAAGTAGGGTAGGTGGAATATCGTGGGTAGATGAAGAATTATCTACTTTACGCCAGGAGCAATGAATCACTGCATCTCCAGCCTGCTTACGACTCAAGCCTTATAAGGTAAATTCATTCGCATGTTAATTCCCGTGACATAATTTTAATTACTATTGAAGCGGCGGTAGCTAGGGTATCTGACTTGCGATCATGTGGGCGCGGGTTTGAGTCCCACCCATTGCACTAACGACGTGAACCCACTCGTAACAAGCATTTAGCTTAGCACGAGAGGTTGACAAGAATCCTAGTAGTACTCGTTCCTTACTACAAGGAAGTTAAAAAAAAATTAACGCTAAAATTAACCCTAAAATTTAGTACCTACTGCAAAATAATACTTGGAATAATTTCTGTAGTTCTAATTAAATAGCTGAATCGAAATTGATTGTTTTTGATAACTTATTTCCCTAAATTATTTGAATGGCAGTCAAAATTGTATAGGATGTATAATATTAGATTGATATTCGATGTTGGCGTTTAACAAGGGAGCAATCATAAACCCCTGATTTGATCAATTTTTATATTGGAAATGTCATTAATTTACGATTACATCTAGAACTGTATATTCAGTTATTTCGTATCAATTAGGATCTTTTAGATTACAAAGCATTTTTATAGATTAAATGGTTTAATTATGAATAATAATGTTATCGTATTTAAATTGTCGTTGAAAATCGGTGTTTTTATATCCCTTCAAGAAGTAGTTGGTAACAATTATTGCAATGCGAATTGCAATAATTATTTTTACATTTCGAATGTATAATACTGGGTATAAAATACTAGCTTTTGCTCGCGGCACTACCCGCGTGATCATCGGTTAGCTTCCTCAATAATTTCTATTTTATTTAAATATCTCAATTATTGTACCTCATAATAATTAGTTCCATACCCTACCACAGGTAATTTAGGCAATGAAAAGAACTTTGGTCGTTTGAAATCTTTTTAAAAACTTTTTTTCTTGTACGGAACCAGACGGACATTTTACCCTTCGGGTTCGAAACCCTAAAGATGTCACACTCGACGCTACAGAAGCGTATTGAACATTCTAGTCAGTTCTATACAATGAACCTAATAAAGATAATACTTCCAATAATACCAGGACCATAACGTAATAGCCAGTATTTGTCGCGCCAGGTCTTCAGTGATTGGTTACTTTAGGAATGACTTAAGTATTCGTTATCGGCAAAAAATATAATATTTATGGTTTTATCGTATTTCGTCTACGAGGGCTTTGTTTCGTAATCCTGTGATAATGTCTATTAATACATCGTGTACAAAAATGTAGTTTTCCTATAGCATCATTATTTTAATTGATGATCTATACCTTACTCATAAATACGATGACTCAGATGATGATAAACAGTAAAAATTTAGAGATTAATGAATATATGTGCGAAGAAACGGATATTCACCAGCAGATGTATTTTGTTTGATTGCATAATTGTCAAAAATTAAAAATGTTCCTACATTATTCACCTTTTCACATTATTGCCGCCAGAATACATCTTCATCTTCATCTACATCATCTATATCTACATCTTCATCTTCGCCTGTTTACATAATAAATCAATCTTAATACCCCTAAAGCAGTCATCTCACAGAGAGATCCTGACAGAGAAACGTTACATTCATAACAATATTTCGTCCCGAGAATTGACACGATCACATGCAACCTTTTGAGTCTTGACGTTTTGACTAGATTGCACCGGCTGGTCGCAAGCAAACATAAGTCTGAATCAGAATAAGTTTGCTGGTGACCACCGCGATACTTTAAAAGTTAACTTTCAATCTCAAAAAAACAAACTATTCCATCAAAAACACAACTCAATAATCCAGACTGTTGGATCTCCCATTCATCCGCAAATAAGTTTTATCTACTCACGTGCTATTCAATCCCGGATCAATGTCGTTATCCCTGATGTATTCAGCTGCCATGTCTGCTACCAGCTGCTTGAACTCTCCATGTACTTCGTGGAACTGCGGCATGCTGACTCCAGCGAGATTGAGGACCAGCGTCTCGTTGGGCGGCAGAATAATAGGCTCAGGAATTGGTCCTAATTCATCGGATACGGTGGGTAAAGGCCCTGGAATGTGGTTGTTGGTATTGAGACGTTTGGCTCAAAATGAGATATGATGGACAATTATTTACTTGAAAGTTTTGGTATACACAAGACATTTGATAAGTTTAAAACCATTAAAATAGAGTATTATACATATTTTCATTTCCGAAAATTGCGAGAGTAGTCTAGTAGTAGTATTTTTTTTTATAAGAAATGGTCTTTTAGAACCGTAACTAATGACAATCAGCCAAAGTAAATGACGTTTGGAGGCTACCATGTAAAACAATAGTTTTTCCCCGACTGCAGCGAAGCTAAAAAAGAGGGGTCTTAAAACTGAGAGATACTCTGAGCTTTATACACTGAAATATAATTTGATATATGTACTTACAAATAAGTTTGACAGTAAACTGGAATCCCTTGAGCATGGCGAACCCGGCCTTGGACTCAAACCTGACAAACATTCTGTTCACGCTGACAAATCTGTACCTTCGCTCCGAGGTCAATTGATAAGAGAAGATCAGACCATCAGAGCCACTCTCATCTAGACCACCTGGGAAGAAAATTATCAATTTAAACCTAAGTTGCTCAAGCAAAAAGTTGGATTTCGCAAAAAAAACTACCACCTACACAAATAAATAACCAGTTGTCAAATTATAAATGATAAATTAATAAATTATATTACTTCCTGTCTTTATGAGAAAAAGAAACATTAATTACTTTTATATAGTTCATGGTCGTTATTTATTCTACCGAATGTGAGCGCTTCGAATAATTTGTTTCTCAGGATATAAAAACTGATTGTAGTATCATTCTATCTTGTGTATTACCTGGCTTAACAAGAAGATAGTCTCCTCTACCACCGTTAATGTTAAACTCTGTGATGTTCATCTCGATACCACTTCCAGGACCCTCGAATATCCAGTCAACAATATTGTTACTAGGATAGTTGCCCGGCCAATTTGGTGAGGTAATGACCACTGGTTCATCAGGGGACAAAGTTATATGAATCGGTGCAATATGCTTTGCAAAGGCTTCAGAATTGACGTCCAAATCCTCGCTGTGCTCAGCAGCGAACTTTGTCATTAAATCACTTAGTTCTGCACTAGATAATTTTTCTGAATTCTCTGTTGTTTGTGCATCAGTTTCATCACTCAGCGTGGTACTCGCTTCCGTAGTATCAATTTCTTCAGCGTCTTCATTCTTAGGTTGCTTATCATCAACTAAAGCATCGTTGCCGTAGGATTGAGGTTCTTTGATGTCATCGGAGAATACCTGTCTGATGATAGTGTCGATATCTTCATCAGCGCTAGGCTCACGGTCGATTGGCTCACCAAAATTGTCAATATAGTCAAATATTTCTTGAGCATCACTTTCTTTAGTAGTCGTTTCCGAAGGTTCATTTTGGATGCCTCCCTCAGCATTGTCTTCAGCAGCTTGTTCAGATTGTCCAACTGGATCAGCTTGTTCTTGGCTGTTATCATTGTTTAGATCTTGTAGTTCGTCCATCGTTTGGTTTGCGATTGCAGCAAAAATAGCTGATAAATTACTATCGTCGATAACTTCATAGTCGTCTGAGTCTGCGTTTTCGTCTAAATTTTCATCATTTTCAGCCGATTTTTGTTCACTACTAAACTCGTTCAAAAGATTTCGCTTAGCTCCTTCAGCCTCATCTTTTCGTAATGATAAAACATGGTCTTCTCTATAAGGTTTCTGATACTTTTCCTCATAATCTTGAATATTGTCAACATATTGGTCATCATCGTCGTCTCCATCATCCTCGTCTGAGTTATCGTCGGTCAATTTGTCAAGAGTTTCAAATAATTTGTCTAAGTCAGCATTAAGATCCGCGTAAATTTTTTGAGGAGTATCCTCTTCAACCTCATCTACGTTTTCGTTGAATAGATCCTCTTCACTCTTTTCTTCATTCTGCTCATCGAAATTATCATAATCTTCAAATGCATCATCATCTTCTTGTAAAAGTCTGTTGGTCTCTTCAATCAAACTTTGAGGTGGTTCATCAATTGGATCAGCTTCCTCGTTTACTGATTCTTCATCTTGTGGGTCTTCAAAGTTTCCACTATCTTCATTCAACATATTTCTAGTCTCCTCCAAAATTTCTTTAGTGTCTTCTGCGGATGGCACTGGAAGGGGTGCTACGTCATCTGCTACATCTTCTCCCCAATTAGCGCTCTCATCTTTAACATTTTCTTTAGGGGCGCCAGTTTGTTCAACGTCCTCTAGGGGTATGACCGCCAGATCCTTCTCGTTTTCTGGAGCATCAACAAGTACATCCTCATTTTCTCCTGCATTATCACCAGCTTCTTGTTTTTCATTGGATCTATTGTCCTCAATCTGGTAATCCTCTAGGACATCAAAGTTTTTGTCTTCTTGTCCATTCTGTGTCTCAGTTACTGCTTGTGTACTTAAATCAGGATTGCCTGACTTATTTTCTTCGTTTTTGTCTACATCATCTTCATTGTAGAATTCATCGTAAGCACTGTCAAAGTCATTCTGCCAGTAGTCTGGGAATGCGTCTCCGTCTTCCTTTTGCGCTGAAACAAAAACAAAAGTTGGGTTACTAGGTCACGCATCCAAATTACCTAAACTAATATTAAACAGTAATGTACATTTTTTATCAATTTATGATGATAAGTTATCATTGATATCTAGGTCTTGAACTCTTTTAATTTTTAAACTTCATTGTACTTTTTAAGTGACATGGATAAGAAATCCATGTGGCTTACAATGTTATATTAGTTTAATTATGTACACCAACTTCAATAACAAAGGCGTAATTGTACACATACAACAAAAATGTTTTCAGGAAATTCCATTCTTCTTTACAAGTGACATTATCATAAAAAACGATTGCAACGAACAATACAACTTGACATTGAAAATATAAACTGCGATCTAGTTTCATTACAAATGTTATATGTGCGTACTCATAAAAAATACTGATAGTATATGCCTATAGGATTTTAGTACTAACACCCTTTTCTTGTTACATCTTTGCATCGATCAGATGGATGCAATCGATAAGAAGTCTAGAACCTATTTTAGTGTTGGCTCTTTCACTCCATAGGGTGGAAAACTATCGATAAAATTTTAAATAAGCCGCTTCATTATCTTTTGTTTTATTTTGTTTCTTTTGTACTCTATGTCGATGTTATTATTATATTACAAACTTGTAATGAACGAAATAACTGTTTTGAATACGGCGAGTCATCGGTGTGCTTACAGTGACTCATTTATTACACTGACAGTTAAACTTAAAAACAACCTATTATTCATGACATTAAAATAAACCTAGCTACCTTTGACCCATGGATTCTCATATACAAGTATAATAAAAAAGCTTTTTTAACCGACTTCCAAAAGGAGGAGGTTCTATGTTCGACGGGTTTTTTTTTAATTATTTGTAACTTCAGGAAAAGTCAAGTTTGCTTTCATAGAGGGTTATCATACAATTTCACTTATCATACATTTTATCATTTCAATGATTCATTGAAATGTAAAAAACATGTTTATTTTGCGAGTGCGACTAACGCAAAAGATCGTTGTCTGGCTTCCAAAAACGTACAGTTTTGCTTTTTTATTGGTTGAACTTCAATTCCTATAATTAATGGGGGTTAAACGCCAACTACTGGGCGCATCAAATTTAAATACTTACTCAGTTCTTGAAATAGTGTACCATCGACTCGAAAATAAGAAGAATTCCTAATTCCTATAGACCTAGAAATCAAAGGACACGAGATGTTTATATTTTTCCGTTTCTTAAATTGATCGGAATAATTTTTCAACCTTTTTTTTTAATTTCTATTAAGTATGCACTGACTAAAAAGTAAAAAATAATTGGAATATGGAAGGAATATAAACCGCGATAGAATCCGTTTAAATATTTCAATGTCTAACATTCGCGTACACCTCAGAAAACCATATGGAATATGAAAGTTTTATCAAATATATAAAATTTTCGTGTCACGCTGTTTGTAATTAAACTCCTCCGAAATGGCTCTATTAGATCTGCGAATTGGGAACATCTTTTTCACACCCCTAAGTTACAGGGGTGGCCCTCTCTAGATTTTTTTAATATGGTAGTACGTTTGCCGGATCAGCTAGTATTTTATGTTTCATAACATTGCTTCAATACATCTTATCAATTGTTATCAGACAACGATACTTTATCACACGTATATGATAAAGCAAATAAAACGGACGGAATTAATTTGGTACCCTATCGAAATGATATTGACTGATCGTGAATCTTAAGCTAGATAATGTCAAGTGATGAAAAGGGTCCAAATTCATCAAGATACTATATACTTTTCTGCGAGTATCTTCTCAAACTATGCTGGGGTTGGCTTCCAGTCTCAACAAATTCAGTTGAATCTGGAGAAGAACCAGCAAGAAACTCCATAGGTAACTCTTTTAAAAATGGTTAGGTTAGGTGTATACAATTTAAATAATATTGGATAAATAAATGCAGGGTCTTTCCTGGACTGGCCTTTTTAAGAAAGAACCAGATCGACCTGCGCAATCCTGTGCCGGTAGTGTGTGCAGGTAGGTTACTGAAACACATTTTGGCAAAATGGGGGATCATAGTCCCTTCCCAACCAAACCATGCTGCACTTATTGACGCCCCAAAGTTCATAGTATGACAGCCAGGACCAACGGCTTATCTTGTTTATAGTTATTTATTAATTAGACTTTTATACAATGAGTTCACTGTTTTTTGTTACTGTTGCCCGGACAGACTTCGTTCTACCAAAAGTTAATAGTAAAAATTTATTAATAAAATGTAAAGTTTTTCTAGTGATCACGTATTATTTTTATTTCGAACCTTCTGTGGACCTTAGGGAACATACAAAAAAAGAAATTATCCGAATTGGTCCAGCCATTCTTGAGTTATGCGCCTACGAACATTCATATTTAGTTACATAATACTAAAGAATGAAAATACATTATTAATTTAAGTCTAAACGTCTCACTACAAAATGCTCGATTAATAATTGCTTCGATTAATACTCTTTTCAGAGCTGGTACAGAAGCATACAAATCAATATCTAGGTATAAATCTTTGTAGGTATCCTACATTCTTCTAGGAATGTAGGAGTCTCGTCGGTATATTACTGAACTAGCTTCTGCCCGCGACTTCCTCTGCATGGACTTCAGAATTGTGTCCAAAAAGAAATAAAAAATGTGAAAGTAATGAAAAATGGAATAAATTTTCATCTGTGTAGATAATAGCTTGCGCTATTATAGAGAAAAATACCAAATTTATAAGTTGTCTGCCCACGGCTTAGCTCGTAAACAATTTTCAATTTTCCCTCAGGAACTACTTAAGGAATCGGGATAAAAGGTAGTCTATGTTCTGTTCCATGTCAAAGGCTACATGCATGCCAAATTTCATCCAAATCTGTTCAGCCGTTTTTGCGTAATTGAATAACAAACATCCAAACATCCACACTTTCATATTTATTATATTAGTAGGATAAAGGGTAAGCCATCCACGGAACGACCATGTTTACCACAGGGATCATCCATCCATCTTTCTACTCGACCACGCAATATTTTTGCAAAATATTTTCATCTATTTGGTACAATGGGTGCAGTTTATCGCCTAATGACCGTTCGATCTTCGAGTTACATACCTACTTCAAATTATATTTATGTTATTGTAATTAATCTCCTAGAACGTGGCTGATAAGAACAATGCTATACATAAATAAGGATAATTTGTAGAGTATTCGGCGTCAAATAAATTCAGTTCAAAACAACAGAGCTACCACAGATATTCAAAACTTGCTAAAAAGGCCCCTCCTAGACAAAGTACGTTTCTACAATTGTTATCGATAATCAAATCGCTAAAATGCATGAAAGTGAAGTCGTAGTCTAAGTCACGATGACATTTCTCTTCGATAAGTCAATCGAAGAGAAATGTCATTTCTATAAATTTTATTTGTCATCTAAGCGATTTCTATCATCGTTAACGCTTGTCGAAATGTACATTGTTTAGGCTATATCTCAAATGATACTTGACTTAAAACGCTCTTAAAGTCATCTACGCGGCTTCATATTTTAAAGTGACAGCATAAGTCCTAATGACGTCTTATAACGAATTGCGTTCGAGTATTCTGAGCTTAAACTAGAACAATAGTTCTGAAACTTTATGTCTGCATTATGTATGGCTAAGTATACTTTAGAATCTATATTAGTATATACTGTGAGAGGCTCTCAATTTGGACCAAAACCGAGACGGTATTAACCCACAATGTCGGCTTATCTTGTTCCGTTATCAGAGTGCAGTTATGTCAACTACTTGTGCTTCCGTTTATTTGTTTAGTGTCTGAGTGATTAGGTACCTATCATCTTCTCAAACACGCTTTGATGTCTATGAGTAGACCGTATGTCAGTGAGACATTCAATTATGTACCCTACCACTCCACAAATAAGGTATATCAATGTGAAAGTTAAAAAGAGCCTGAACGGAAGTTCTCCAGACAAGTCCGGTTTTTTGGTTTGGATCTTTAGGCGAAAAATTATGCGATTGTTTTAAGAATTTTACTCTCTTCTGCAATGGGTTTTTCGTCATATTTCTTCTGGTATACAAATCTGAGGGCACAGTAGTGGTCTCGCCAAGACAAACCAAGCGAAGCGTAAGGGCGTACCAACATTTTCACGAATCCCTTCAACATTTTTCGTTTCGTTCAATCGTGCAGATATACAGGTGTATTATAAAAAAAAATCGCCAGAAAAATATTCTAATACTTATTTAGCAGACATAGTCAGAGTCGAAAGCTATCACAATCTGTGTTTGTTAGTATGCTATCATTAAACAGGATCGTCTCGTTATCTTAACTGCTTATTTATTTTGATAGGATGGGAAAACACAGATGCGTCGTGGGTGTCTTAATGTACACTGTATTTTGCTTGTATTATAACGCCTGTTTCATTATGAGTGGTAAGCAGATGTGTATGATCTTGGCAATCACCATCTTGTCAAGGGCAATATATAACATAGACATGGAGATGTACTAACCTTAGGAATTCAGGGTTCTTAGAAAAACTTATCTAAGTAATCAGATTCTTTTTATAAGGAGAAAGAAAACTTAGCAGCAGCCAATAGCCGCTTCGCAATACTAAACAACTTGCTGGTACGCTGCGGCGGTAACATTTTCCTCGCCAACGTTAGCTGCATGTGTCTGTTGTGTTTTATGCGTAGCGTGTGCGTGGGTTGCAGTGGATGCTCTCTCTACCATTACCCTTGCTTATACTTTCTCTATGGCTTCTAGCTCCTCGCACGGGTTTACCTCTAAGCCTGTTTCTTTGCAAAACCCGGTCAACAAAACATCTATGCAAGCAGAGAAGTAGAGAGAAGTAGGGTATTCACGAAATTTCCCTCAATAAGCTTCTTAATCCGAATGACTCAATCATGGATCGGGCAAGTACCAACGGGCAAGTACCAATGTGACTTGTCAAAGTTATAGTATCATGTACTTTCTTAATAAAATTATACTAAGATATCATTGACAAACGGTGAAGGAAAACATCGTGAGGAAACCTGGATTTCAAAAATTAGAATCTGAAATTGCCAACCCGCAATAGCAAGCATGGTGATCAATGCTCATTCTTTCTCCATATGGAAAGAGGGCTGTGGGAAATTTATAGGCCGGTATTATTATATTATAACCATCTTAATTCCCATTCAATTGAACAGTATGGAAAATTTGTTTGTACTCTCGTTGAGAATAGTCTTTATTAATCTATAGCCACAGATAACGAGGATTAACAAGCAAGCGAGGGGTCACGGGGTCACAGGGTTCAAACTGCAGCTCGCTGGCTAATTGAGAGAACGTTGATTAATTGAGGAAAGTTCTGATGATAAATGTATGCAAACTATTTAATATATAATATATTTGAAGCGGCGGTAGCCTAATGGCTAGGGCGTCGGACTTGCGATTAAGTGGTTGCGGGTTCGGATCCCACCCACTACACTACCGACGTGAACCCACTCGTAACACAAGCATCTTAGCTTAGCACGAGGGGTTAACGGGATTACTAGTAATGTGCGACCCACATTGCTAGTAACCTTTAAAAAAAAAAAAAAATATATATATTATATATCGCTGATTTTATTGTCACATATATCATTGCAATCCTAAATGTGTATTTTAAAGGAAAGTGTCCACTAGCATTAAAATTTGCGCAAGTTGACTTGGGCAAGCGACTGGCGCAGTGTTAACGCTCTTTAGTGGTTTTCGGCAAACCACATTGGTGCCTACTTGCCTGTAATGGACCGAACCTGCAATCTTGTGCACCCAAATCCGTTCATTTAACCGCTAGGTTACCACGATATGAACATTTTACAATAATAACAATAAATAAATGTGGACAACATCACATACATTGCTCCGAATCCAAAGTAAGTAGTTAAAGCACTTGTGTTATGGAATCAGAGACGGCGAAGAGGCCCTAGACAATGTAGAAATGTGTTATTTTCTACATTGACCCGTCCGGGGATCAAATCCGGGACCTCAGAGCTGGCGACAGCTTCAAAACCGGTGTGTATGCCACTCGACCGTGGAGGTTGTCATTGGTAAGGAACCGTTCGCGATTCGCAATTAGCCGGTTTTTTAAAAGGTTTTACTACAATTTAACTTGAGTCTTATTGAAGGTAGGACTTATGAGTGTACATACATATTATTGATATATTAGTTTCTAAATATACTTAATAGACATCTGTTGAATGATTCATTTTATGCTTTTAAAAGTTTTATGGTTTGGTGACTAACGTAAATCACAAATCTATTTATAAAGTCATAACATAAAATATTGCGAATTATACTAAGTTACCTACTTACCATTGTTACGAAAAGTATCAATAACAAGTTATAATTAATTCGTTAGGTATCCGAATCTATCCTGTTACGTTCTGTGTAGCTTAAATACTAGGAATTGTGTCACATTCAACGTCGAATACTGCACTGTCCTTCTTCTAGCACAACTTTTGCCAGCCCAGAAGTCGAATCCGAGACCTTGTGCACATCTTGGATCATCTGTTGGTCTAGTGGTTAGTAAACCCTGACTGCTAAATCGGAGGTCGTGGGTTCGATTCCCACCCAGGACAAATCTTTGTGTGATGAACACGATCATTTATTCTGTGTCTGGGTGTTATTTATCTGTAATATGTATGTATTTAGATATATATAAGTATGTTTGCGAGTAGGCTCTGCCTAGTTTGGGATCATATGGCCGTGTGTGAGTTTTCCCAAGATATTATTATTATATTATCTAATATTTTTATGTTTTGTCAGTTGATCGTTTATTGCTGAATGCTCTGTGTTAAATTCGGTTTGTAGATTAATCTGGTAAGACTGGAAACTAGACCCAACATAGCTTGGGAAAACGCTAACAAGAAGAACAGGTTGATCAGAGTTTTATTTATCTTATACCCATACCAACTAGAAAAATCCGTATCATCACAATCGAACTCCAACTTGATACCTGACAATATAAGTTTTATCTTCCAAATCTATCAGCAACTGCTGATAAAATATCTTAGAACTTATTTACTAAAATGTGATGCTGACGTCACAATAAAAATACATTGATATTACATGTTATTGTGCACAATGTCCGACTATCAGATTGCTATGTTTTATGTTTCGTTAAATTATTATCATGATCATTAGTCCTTGCGTCTACTATAAGCGATTAATGAAAAGGCCTCATCTCAACTTCAAAAGAAACACAAAAGACTCTACCAGCTTTACAATATAAAGCCTGCCTAATGGCTAGGGCATCGGACTTGCGATCATGCGGTCGCGGGTTCGAATCCCACCCATTGCACTACCGTCGTGAACCCACTCGTAACACAAGCATTAGCTTACCACGACGGGTTAACAAGAATACTAGTAATTTACGACCCATACTGCTAGTAAGATATTTAAGAGAAAAAAAAAACTCTGTACTTAATAATAACATGTTTGACGAATACTGAATTAAGGTATATCCAACCGCATGTAAGCTTAGATTCGTGCGGTTAACTTATGTAAATGAAACATCTTCTAGACGCAGTAACTGTTATTACTTGATTCAAAGAGGAGTCAGAAATCTCTGGTCCTTCACTGACCACGACCAATCTAAGAACGAGACGTTGATCAACTGGCCGAGCCAGGATTCGACCAGAGAAGACTGAGTTTATTGACTGTTTTTAGGATAGGAAAAAATGCAAAGCGAATATTTGTTATTAAATATAAATAGTGGAGATAAAACAGTTAAACCTCAGGCAGGATTCGAACCCACGACTACTGGTTACGAAAGAGAATCGTCAATAACAGTGCTAAACTTCTTCTCTTTGGACTATCTTAGCCATTGTTGATCACCAATTTCTGATGATAAAACTAAAAAAACAAACAAAGCTGTTTTAAAATTCTTTCCGAATCTACATTCCATATTAAAGCAACAAGACTAGGTATACAAGGCTTAGTGGGGATTAGAATATAGTTTCGTTTGAGAATATGCGACGAGCAAACGGTCCATAATACATTCATCTTCTTCCAAGTCTGGTCTGAACATCCCTACCATACTTCGTCAAGTTTTGTTCTTCTTGTCTTGGACAAACCGACACTTATAACTTCTTTGCCTTTTCTCAAGCTGTGTTGAGTTGGGTTCTATTCCGATGAGACCACAAAGACATTCAGCTAGTTACTATATTTAAAAGACCTCCGGATTCAGTAGCTGAATATCGTGTTTTGAAGAGTCTCATCCTATCTGATCTCCACAACCAACTCGGCACCAAAAATATTCAAAAACTAACAATTAATACGTAATATTCTGATTATTATTACCTGTAACTGCGGCGCAAATTGCAACCAACACAACACACCACAATAATTTCATTTTAATCACTAGAACATAACTTTTGTATATATTTGAACGGTGTAGAGGCGTGCGGTCGCCTCGTCATGTACTCGCTTACTGACGATGACAACTGACAAATGTATTAGTGTAAACATGTTGATAAAGGTAAGCGCACGCGCACATTGAGGTGTAACAGAAAACGGTGCGCTCCTGAAACATGTGGAAGGTATTTTATTTAACCGGAAATTAAATATAGACCAACTTATGACCGAATGCTTACTCAAACGCGAAAGTAATGAAGCAGTTTTATTTTAGTTCAAATATTTGTTCATTGGAATTCAGGTTTGAGATAGAATTCCAGATAGTTTTCTAACAGTTGCAATAGCAGCAATGATTTTATGTGGACTGCAGCTGAATATTTACCAACTTCTGATTTCATCGTCATTTTCAGAGCTTTCACTACTTGTATTTCATAATATTTTTGTTTAGAGGTTTACGACAGCAACAGATAGAAAATTTTAACAAGTTATGGTCGGTAGTTTTATTTATCTCGACCAATAACTTTTTTTCAATCAACCGATCATATCGCGGTCCACTGCTGGACCCCGGCGTCTCCCGTGTTGCGCCACGATACCCGGTCCTCAATTTGGTGGCTGTGAGTGGTGGCGCGCCATCATTAAGGTGTTTCCCCTCATCACCACGCTGAGCAAGCGGTTGGTGACCGCAGTCTTCTTTCAGTTCTTTAGGAGAACTTTGCTGCCTATTCTCCTTGTTTCTGTATCCGTTAATAGCCTCTTACGATACCCACGGGAAGATATGGGGATGTTCTATTCTATGCCGAAACCACACGGCAATAAATGGCTGAAGTTTAAAAATAATAGTTTCCCTTTTTTTTTTAAATTTGAGTCGTTGTCTGAACCGTCCCCAAAACCAGTCCAAAAAATGCCATAAGACCTTTATGAAATAGCCAATATCCATCAACCACTCAAGTGCTAAAGTACACCAAAAAAATTGTAACTGATTCTATAAAACTATTTACTTCCATCGGCGCATGCGCACCAGTGGTACACTATCACTATCCGGCCACGTGTGTTGGCAGGGAACCGTGTTTGCATCTAAACGTGTAAATAAATATAAATAGCTGACATTTATAATATCGGGATCGACGGTACTGAATGATAGTGCGTTTATAATTATGTACACTAGTTCTATCCCGCGGCTTCGGCATACAAATTATCTATTTAACACAAACAAAAATTATTATGTATTGTGTACCGAATATGTGTGTACAAAACTGATTAGAAATACTTAAATTAATAATTAAAAAAAAAAATTGTTTTGTTCTTTGGGGCTTACCCTTGCCCGCACGGCTAGGCCATAATAATATAAATAATTTGAGTAAAAGTAGTAAATAAATAATAAGACAAGCCGTGCTCACCGTGGATGGGTTTATAAACATTCCGAGAAGGGCTCTCCAAATCTTTTTACTTATTTATGTGCCGTGTCTTAATTGGAAAGAGCTTTAAGCCGTTGATCCCGACTGTCATATTATTATGTTGAACTAAGGCAGTTGTTAGCTATTCTGACAGCCAGGTTCACTATGGGATACTGTGTTATGCAGTAAAATGGGTTGTGGAATGTCAGATAGGCAGTAACTCACGAACATTTTTTTCGGCTATTGACAAGATTATTGGAATTCGTAAACATGAGGTAACGCGGTTTGGTAAATTACTCCTACACAATATTAAATTGTAAACGGTGTTTTAAGATTTTTGTGGTAAAACACAAGAAAAATCCCTTAAATCTCTTACGCTTGTATGTCTGTCTAATTACATGTGGTAAGACGGATATAATCTATAAATAAAAAATACTATTACATCCCTTCCTGTTTAAGTTACGTCCATAAAAACTATTTCCATCTGATAATCGTTGAACATGTGGAGTCTGTCTCTTTGCGGCTGAAATGCTTAATACATTATATACCTATATATAACATGTAACAAAACACCTGACCAATCCAATAAAGGCGTATTCGTGGTACAGTTCATGAACCGTCTCGCATAGGCGACTTCTTTGACACAAAGCTGTAGGTAGTACCTAAGTACGTGAACTTTAAGGAGCGATCAGTATTGCTGTTACCTTGGATCAGTTTTTATTTTGATTTAATTATTTTCACTGGGGAAAAATAATAATCTCCAATCCATTTATTAATGGCTACGTATATGCGTTCGCAGTACGATACCGAATAATAATCTCAGGGATCGGACAGGGTTTTTTATACACGCTGTATATGCACGAGAAGTTACTTGTTAATACGATAGCATGTAAGTAGAGGAAAGATGTCAAGTCTGCAAAACTGCCGAGTGGTATAGACACTAATTAGAATTACTGTGCCCGATGAGCTACGGGTTATTACCCCGCTCGCCCCGTATAGGAATAACATTTGTAAGATTCACAAATGCTTGTTTCAATTCAAAGTGTTCTTAGGGCATGGAATGTATTAATGGTCGTCAAAGCACTCCGCGAGACAAAGATATAAATTCTTAGTGAGGGAGTCGTATTAAAAGAAGACGGAAAGACAACTGATTTTTAACTTCACACATAGTGGAATGGTGGTCACCACTTTAAGTCTAGGAGTTTGATGGCTTACTTGGCTCGACGTACTACACGTTCGATTCCCCCAAACCTGTTGTATGTAACCATTTATCTTCACTAGATTTCGTTGATATAATCCTCTGCAAGGATCGAACAATTTTATTATAATTTTCCGTTCTTAAGATGTCTTACAATTTCCCTTTTATGGTTAATCCAATGATCTATTGCAGGTGTATCTAGTTAACTAAAAAAAATTTTTATTTGGAGAGGGTTATGCGAATGTTAGACATTGAAATTAAACTATCTTTGAACGGATTCTTTTGATTATAGTGGTTTATTTCGATTTTTTTTCAGGGGAAAATGATATTCTTATAATAGTTTGGGAGGACTGATGACCTGTAGTGGATATCAATATTGTTAAGTTGGGTATTACTGTTGTTGTTGTACATTCAGCCGAAGTGACCTATGTTTCTGCCCATAGATAAGTAACACAAAAACATTTTTTTAGGGCTGTCTTGAAGCCCTAGCTACCTTTAGCTGTTCACATTTTTTATATACCCAACGTTATTGTACAATTCAGGTACTTAAGCACATTGATACTCTCTTTTGTTGGTTACACTTTAGTGGAAATCTACCTTTACTTGTTGGATATCGGCGAATGTTATCGCTTTCTATGAAAATGTGTCTTTATCGATGTACAGTCGTTATCAATATTCGTTGACGAATTTTACATAAATACATACATAAGTACTTACACAATTTTCTTACTTAAATCAAAAATATTAAAAGATTTTAAAAAGACGCAATCAGCTATTTTCAGCTTTACCTATTGATAATTTTTATTATAATTCGTGCAGTAGTTTTTGCGATATCAAGTTACAAAAATATAGATACATCTTTACGCTTTTATTGGTAGCCGGATGTAAATAAGTATATTCAGTTGTTTTATTGGATTTAATAATAATAATAATAATAATAATTAGGTACTCAACCAAACCACGGTATGTGATTTCAAGTTAATTATTTTCGCAGCAACAAAGTAATCGCCAACTTCCTGTCATGTGACATCTAATCTCATCGTTTTAACAATTCATCAGATTCTGACATTGAGCACATAAACATAGTACCTACGTCTCGTAACTCAATGTAACATTTTCGACCAACTCTTCAGGGATCTTTTACTTTCGGGCTCTTCTCCTGGGATTACCTGAAGTAAAGGAAAGGCGGTGGGAAAATGTATTTTTCTTCTTCATCGTATCGTTGGCAATCATATTGTGTCGGTCAACAATCTGCAACGAGAACTGCATTATCAGTCGTCCAGCAGCAGTCAAAAATGACAAGATAATAGGTGTTCTTATTTGGGAGGAAGATACCACATCTACCTACACATAAGGTCAGATGTGTCGTATCTTAGGCAGATTATCTAAGCTTCGGTCAACTTGAGTCCGAAGACGGTTCAGTGACTTCCAGTTTGGCAGAGGCAGTCTGATATAGGCTGCTTTTCCGAAACCCCGAGTACCTACTCCGTTCCCTACTAGGGTCCAGCCGTAAACGCATAAGAATTTGCCTGAATTACAAATATTACCTATCTACCTACCTAAATTAGTATCGGACAACGAAAATCAATGTTCTGGATATTTAATTTTTTAGAACCTATCCTATGTAGCTAAAATTTATGAGAACGAAAATTAATTTTATTAGTCTTTGTAGAATTATTGTATGTGAACAATGGGTCGTAACGTAACTTTAATTCACTTGCCTACTTACATGTAAATTATTAACAGTATTCAATGAGGTATAAAAATATTTAGATATCAATCAATTATATTTAGCAATAAACAATCCTTATCTCATGACTTATCACCAAAATATGCGATCAACAACAGCTTTATATATTGCGCCAGAACATTCAAATATGACGGTGCGTAAAATTAGTACTAACTTATTGTGGACAGCGTCATCTAGTGTAATTTATGTGCACTGTCAGCACAATTGTTTGTAAGCAGCGAAATAACAGGTTTTTATATATTTTACAACAGATGTCGCTTTACAGGCTAAATATTTTTAAATCCGCCAAAATTAAAGACTATTGATACTTACTAATATCAAATTTAAAATTTTAGATTTTAGCACATTAATTAACAGAACGTCACTTCACTATCTAAATTATTAAAAATATTCACAAAATCAAAAATGACCTTGTGACGTCACTGCAACCTTGATACAAGGTCGCAAAATTGCAATTTTTTTTTCTTTACGTCGCTTCCAAATATTCTAATTTAGTCTGTAAAAATCATATCGCTGTTTCAATGTTGCCAAAAGCCAAGTTTTCGCGAATAACCTCACTGAAGGTTGCGTCCTTGCGCCAAGGCTGGTTGTCCTCGCTCCAAGGTTTGAGCAAGGTCGACCTTCGCAGGATTGACATTGACCTTAGACTGGAAACCTTGGATCGAAGGTCGGTGACGCTTCCGCGAATATATTTAGTACTACAGTCGTTATCATCAGCACATGTGTACCTACGTAACCTCAACAGGTACGTATTCAGTGCGATTGCTCGCAAATGTGTGACGTGGTACGCGTCACAAGTGTCGATCAATGTGTAATAATTATAGTGATATGGAAAATAATAATAAGCGTTGTTTGTTGTCGGGTCTTCCGTGTAGGAATCTTAATTTTATTCGATGTGCAATGAGTGTTGGTACTTAGTGTTTCTACCTATGTAGGTATATATTTCTACATAGATCGAGTAGTGTGTTTCAATACATTTAATATTGTATTAATACATATAGGTAGCCTAAGCAGGTACTACAGAAATAAAAATAACAGGCACCTATAATAATATCAGCAATTACAAGGGATGATATTTCTGAAAAATAAGAAATAAATATGTATGTGAAGGACAAAAGTGGTGCGTTAAACCATTAGTCGTGGGTTCGAGTCCTGTCGGAGTTTCAAATATTTTCTAATTTGAATTTGATTTACAAGTAATCGCTCCGCATGCGTAATAAATAAGAGCAGTCATACAGGAAACATTTAAAATAAAATTATTTATTTTCGTAGTAAACTTTATTTCAAATAATAACAAAAAAAAATGGTAAATTTTCTCAAAAACAATGACTATAATTTGATCGGTAACTATATGTAAAGATCAAAGTTCTTAATTTTGATTTATTAAATTGAGCATAATATGAATTGTTTTGTGCCATATCGCTATTTTTAATATTACAAAAAGAGGTATTTTCTAAATTCCTTTTTTCTGACATAAAATAATCATTACTTAAATAAACCCTAAATAAATTAATCACAATTTTTTATTTTCCATTCTATAATAATAATTAGAAGCTATTCAATTTAAACTTAACTAGAATAACCTATATACAAACAATTATCACGAAATTAAAGAAAACAACATAGTAGTCATCACAATCATGTTTAACAATTTAAATAAAAAAAAACTTATTTAACTAGGCAGTGTTCTAAAAATGATTTCATTTTTTTCAATTCAATTATCTTAACACTAAATTTAATTAATTAATTGATCATTGATTTATTTTCTAATTTGTCCAGAGCACTGCGCGTCATATAAAATCAAAACAAAAAAAATACCTAGATGTTGTATAATTTGTCAAATAACAAGCTGGTAACAAATCTGGTCTAAGGAAGGATTACCTATACTCTAAGCCAAGTAACTTAACACACATTATACTACACTAGCTCGTGGTACAAGACAAATCTTTAGCGAATTTCCGATGCTATTTTCTCTAATAATTTCGATGTATTTTAGCATACCGTAATAGCATACAAGTACCGTTTACAATGGTAAACGGATGGTAAACAAGGAATGCCTTGTAGTTTTCAGCAGAAAACCGCCCAAAATTCGCTAAACATCAATATCGTTGATCTTCAAAATCAAAAGTGTATAAATAGCCAAGTTCAAATGACATTAGAAGACCTCCTTTCTGAAGGCAAATCCAAATTGATCGCATTTGACGCGTAATATTTTGGCGAGCTGAGGAGGACCGCAGTAGAAGACTGTCACCTTCCCTTTGTTCTGTTCCTGCAGTTGTTTGAACACCTTGTCCCAGTTCGGACGACCCGCGTTCGTTCTGGTCTTTAGGCCGGTTATTAGGTCCCGTTTTTCCTGCAAATTGAAGTTTTAAGGATTAGTTTCCTGGTTCTTCAAAAAGTTAGGCTGTGTCACGAAGAAATCTTAACATTTCTAAATTTTTAAAAACTTGAAAGTAGGTATCATAAGAAATATCCTAAGCACGTCTACCGATACAGAATAGGCGGTATCTTAATTACGTTACCGTAAAAATAAAAGTAACCTAGGACAAATTACAAAGGTACAGTTTACTGTCAATCTTAAACCAACTTTTTAAAGCCTTTCCCTTATGTTGGGCAGCTGAGTACCTAGTACTAATATTTTATATTGACCGACTGTCTCTTACATCTTTTTTTTACAGGAATCAGTACCACCACGGTAGCACCAGCACCAACACCAAATATGGCAGCTGTTCATACCTTCTCATGCAGCAGGTCGAGAGCCAGCTGCAGGCCAACAGCCTTCATGTCGGACTTCTGCAGCGCACTCGTGATGTACATGTGCATCTCCAGGAACCGCTCCATGGCACCGCCCAGCTCCGCTTGCTCGATTTCCAGCTGGGACAGCAGCGACACGAACCACTCGAACGAACGCTGCTCCCGGTTTATCCAGAAGAAGTCCACCTGAAAATTAAAAATATATTTTACCTTTTCTCGTCTCAAAAGCGTCTAGTTTCTTCAAATGAAACACCTCACACGGTGGCCAACGTGTCATCCTTTATCTTTTTATCCTGGTGTCGTTGCCCACCTTCTTGAGGTTCATGTTGTGCGTGGGCATGTCGGCGGCCCAGGAGTGCCCGCAGCTGGGGCAGTCGCGGCGCGCGCTCCAGTAGCGGTACATGACGGCCTGCAGGATGGACGCGAAGGGCGTCACGCCGATGCCGGCCGCCACCAGCGCCGCGTGCTGCGCCACGAAGATGTGCGACGACGCCGCGCCGTACGGGCCGTCCAGGTAGATCTGACGGGAGGTAAATATATCATTCTGGATATTTTGTGCGGGCTATATGGCGTAGTAGGATATTTTTTTTAATTGAATATTTTTTACTAGCTGTTGCCCGCGGCTTCGCTCGCGCGTAAAGTAAATATTATTATAGAAACGTCTTGCCGGAAACATTGATTGAATCATAACAAAACTTAATACTTTTCTTCAGTCATTGACGTTTCGCGAAAATATTGTTTTTGAAACTTTTTTATGATAAACTCTTTGTTATGTGTTCTTTCTTTAAAAATTATCATAGTGTGCGAGCGTTCCAGAATCAGTGAGTCAGTGAGTCAGTGAGTGACGTGGGCTTTTATAATAGAGATAGGAAAATATTACGTCTAGTGGGAAATTTTGTACAGTGACATTTTTCATGGAGAATATTATCTGATTATTAGATGAACTATACTAGGACAGTGACTCAATAACGTTTTCGCCTTTACCTTCCAGTATCAGAAAACAATGAAATAAAAAAAAATGGTTGAAGTAACTTTGCCATGATTACTTCCAGCTAAAGGAAATAATCTTTAAGTTAGTTTTCCTGAAGGTTTTAAGATACTGGTGCTGGTCAACTTTTTCTCATTTTGCATTCTTTAAGTTATCAACTCTAACAATTAAAAAAGTACCTCCAAGGGCTTTCCGACAGGGTAGTTCTCGAATTCATCCGTAGCCACTGAACCATCGTTTTCGTCTGACTTATCTGGCTGAGACTCCACATCTCTGTCGGGCGAGAGACTCTTCGATAGACGCCGACGAGCTGAAAGCAGAATCATACATATCATGCTAATTCTATACAAAACTAGCTGTTTCCCGCAGCTCCGCCCGCGGTCTTTTTTTTTTAATATAATTCTATAAACCTCACGGAGCCCGAGACCTTTCCAACGAATGCAAAACCATGGAAATCGGTTCTGGAGTTATAGCGTCAGGAAGGAAAACCCGACTTATTTTTATTCTATACAAAACTATATTATTGTTTGATGAGTTGCTGTTGAAGAAAATATCATAGTTAGGCTTGTGACGAAAAACAACTAATGTATTTTTTTGCCAGGCTAGATAATTATCCAAGAAAAAATTACTGTTATGCAATAATCTATTTTAGACCTAAGAAAACACAGTCCTAATTTCAGTGCCTGGGGTTACGAATCAATTTGTATACGAAATACTTTCACCTACTCTCACGTCATGGTATTTTTAACACTTACCGAGAGTCAGTATGCTATCATTGCTCCTCCTCCTGTCATCGAAGCTGGGCGTCTTGAAGGCGATGATGGTGGGCTTGGTGCGCATGTAGCGGAAACTGTGCACCAGCGACTTGTTCTGCGGCGCGCGGCTGGCGAGCCCGAAGCTCTTGCGGGCGCTGCGGAGGGACTCTTCGTCTAGCTTGCTCTCCGATTCTGAACGCATGAAATCACGGAGACTGAAAGAAAGCAAAAATGTTTAAATATTAGTCTTGTTTTTGTTTTATTCTGAAGCGATGCAACGCTAGGATTCTAAGGGTTGCTTTTTGAGGCTCTTTCTTTTAACATTATGCTAAATTGCGAAAATCAAATACAAGGACGGACTTAAAGCATTAAAGAATTCTCTATCAGTCAACCAGGGGTGGTGTAAAGACAAGAATGGTAGGTGCAGTGACACCTAGTGCGATTGAAATGAAAGGAATAAATTTACTTTTCTTCCCAACAATTTAATCGTGATCTCCAAAAGCATATTAGGAGGTTTTTAGTTATTAAATATTTTAGAGATCTGTAGACGGAAAGACCACAGTTTGTAAGAAAGTTTTCTCTGACGTATTTATCTAATTTAATTAATACTTACGCCATCAGTCGCTGTCGCTTCTTTATGTTCTTCTGCACGTCCGGCATGGAGCGAGACTTCTCCAGTGTCCTGGAGGGCGCTATCAGTGAAGGGTGGTACGACACCTTTGTGGGCGATGGCACTGTAATATACACATATACGTCATTCTCGTCATTCGGGCACCGGCATTAGTAAGAACATAGTTCTATTCTATAACCATGGAGTGTCTTTATAATAACTTCCGTGAGACGAATTCATAATTATTTAAACAATCAACGGCTTACTCACGCGCATTCTCGGGATCGAGAAAGAGCGCGGGGGCGGTCACGAGTCGAACTCAGAGTTCGACTTCGTTCTGACACCGCCGCCGCCGAGTCAGCTCATGATTAAGGACTCCTATTGAGTCTGAAACTAGTCGGGCGATCAACCAATGAATTTGTCAGTTTAATTAGTTATTGCAAAAAAAAATATTTAGTACTAGATGAGCACTTCATTAATCAATTAACTGTTCCTTCAGTATTTCGTTCTAAGTATTTTGCAGTTCCGTCTTGTAGTATTGGTGAGCTTACGTTCAATAGGTTTCTGATCCTGACACAGTGTGTCGTCACCAACAAAGGCGTGGTTGGTGAAGCTGGTCGGAGAGAAGTCCACGGATTTCTTCTTGACGCTGTTGATGGAACCCTTCCTGCTTTTCTTGCTCTGGCTGGAGATTGAACGGGCTAGTTTCCTAGAAACATGGCACAGTGTACTATTTAGACAACGTATGTTCTTCTTTTTCTTTTTGTGTCTTTCCCTTTCCCTTTCCCCAAGCTACCAGTCTTACCGGATTAAGCTGAATACCGTATTTTACATCGAGCAACTGCCTGTCTGACCTCCACAATTTAACTGGGTAAAATATGAGTTATAAAACATTGACCCAGTAAGTTGCGACATTAATGGCGGCATTATTAGCGAGCATCACATGGTATGGTACCTACAAAGTATGATTGGTAGTTATAAAATAAGTCGTTCGCTTTTTATAAACGACGAGTTTTGTTTATGAAAGGCCGACGAGTCGTTTATAATAATATTAATTTAATCCCCGACAGGCGAAGTCCAGTCAAGCCCGGTCGTTATTGACGTGGTGAACTACCACTTGGTTATCTGTGCAGTCAAGCTTTATACCTAACTATTCTTTTATCAAACAAGGCAGAAGAATTAGAATTTTACTCGTGTCCATTCTCGATAGCTGGCAAGTCTCCTCCCTGCAACCTCGCCTGCTCGCGCTCGAAGTACGAGTACAGCCGGTTGGTCCACTGGCCTACTCCGCGGATGTGGAGCCACAGGTATCCTGCAATTATTTAAAATTAAAGTATATTATCATACATTGAATCATTTAAAATGAGTCAACATTTTATAGGAGAATGTTAGTTTTTTAGCTGCATTAGGGTCTCGTTAAGTTACGCATCTACGAAATGATACGCTTTAGGTAAGGTAACAGGTTATTTTTTTGTTTTTTTTTATAAACGACGCCCGCACTAAGGAATTTATTCCTTGTGTCGCGGGGGTTTCACAAACATTCAAATCACATGCACAAAGAACACCCAGACTTGGAACAAGCATTTGTGGATCACACAAATACTTGTCCCATGCGGGGATCGAACCCGCAGCACGTCGCGCACGGTCGTAATTGGCGTGGTGACCTATACCACTCGGCCATCCGTGCAGTTAAGTTAGAACAAGTCTATCAAGCTAAACGGGTAACCCTCGGTTTTATAAAGGCTGATAAATTTCATCTGTTGTCAAACCCAGTGATCACGCCTGTGATTGCAAGACCAAAAGTTTTTTTTATCAGTCTTTGAGGACCTGGGGTAAGCATACCTTCTAGTTCAGGAGCACTGCTGATGGTAAAAGGATGCCACTCATAAGTAGCTATTGCTGGTATATTGACGAACACATAGTCTCCGGCGTGGAAGTCGAAGAGCGGAGGCCTCTTCACGACGAGATGCGTCACGCGGGAGGGGAGCAGGATGCCTGAGGAGATGTAGGTCTTTCCACGTTCGGACCTGGAAGTTACACAAAGGAGAACTTAATAACTTTGATGCAAATGTTTCTTTTTTTTGCAAAGGTATTCTATTCTTTCACTCTGTACGGTCTATTAATTTTTCTGATCATGAAGGTCATGCACAGAACAAGTTGGATATGGTCAGCTCCCTCTAGAGTCGTTATTAATTGATATTGTCGGGGGCCTAGAGTTACAATGCAAGGGTTGTTATCTGAACTGTGTTAGTGCCGATACTCAACAGTGAGACACTCCTACTTATTAAATTAAAGACTTGAGCGTATGCTTTCTATTTACATTTCCCTTTCTTTGAATTGGTAGACTTTAAATATAACTACATAATTTATTTAATTTTATTTCAGAAATTTATTATTTATTTATTAGTATCTCGCCTGCCTTATTCCTTATCTTCATCGTACATCGTACATCGTTCATCGTCAGCTATATTCAAATATTTATCCGCATCTCTCTCGAGTACGAGAGAAGATAACTAGAGCACACTCACCTCATCCACACAAGCCTCATAATCCTCTCGGAGACGTACACGGTGCCGGGCACCACGAACCACTTCCAGAAGTTGGGTCCGTGGAACAGCAGCAGCAGCCAAAAAGGCACATACAGAAGATGCGACCAGTAGAATATCTAAAAGACATACGAATATTAATTATGATTATAGAATACAGGGTGTGTCGTTACTGATCAATTATTTAATTAACTAATTTTGAGCTTGTATTTTGTAAACCAACTACAGACGTATGCATGCATGCAGGCATGGTTCAAAATCTAGTAATTGTTTGTGGTTTTAAACTTTGGAGCGTTAATTCAACGGTATGAAACCGATACCTTTTACCTGTCTTTTGTCGCCGTAGTCATAAAAATAAAAAAAACTGTTAATTACAGCAGATTTACGACGTATTCGTAAGAAAGCAAAAATCATTATTTTTGCGCAAATAACAATAAATAATTTGCTTTTCAGCATGTAACGATATCATAAAGTAGTAATTAGAGAAGTAAAATAGGAAGGATAACTTTCAAATTAAATACACATTACAACCAAAGTACATACTTCAAAGCTCCCCCCTCGTCTGATGAAAGGCTGGCTGCACACGAACATGACAAGCAGGATGACAGCTAAGGCCACACCAGTGGGGTTCGCGCAACCGCCAATCAGTCCAAACAATCCTGGCTTCTGTGTAAGGAGCCATTCTGATAGTGTGAAGTTGGCCTTATTTAGTTCAGGGTCGTTCACTACTACCATACCTGGAAAGACAAAAAATAATCGAATTATTTTGATTTGATTAATTACAAAAAACATAACAGCTGGTAGACGTATTGAAGGGCAACTAAAGTGGCTAATGGTTTAAAAATTCTCCAATCTTAAACGCTATTCCCAATCTTAAGTTTTTGGTGGATTTTCTGCCATTTTTCGTATCAAGTGATGTGAACAATTATCAAGGCAGCTAAACGCGGTCCTCTGCTGCACTAGGCCTTGGCATGTCCCATTTGCGCCACACAACACCCAGTCCTCATTTTGAGGCTGTATGTCGTGGTGCGCCATTATTAAGGTGTTTGCCCTAGTCACCACGCTGGGCAAGCGGGTTGGTAACCGCACTCTACTGTCAGCTGTTAAGAGAACGTTGTTGCCCATTCTCCTTGCTTCTATATCCCTAAGCTGCCACTTACGACACCCATATGACAAGATGGGCAGGCTCTATTATATGCCGGAGTTCCACGATTCTGCATAATTAGACAAACTTGACAATAACAATAACAATCCTACTAATATTATAAATGTGAAAGTGTGGATGTTTAGATGTTTGTTACTCAATCACGCAAAAACGGCTGAACGGATTTGGATAAAATTTGGCATGCATGAGCCTTTGACATGGAAAAGAACATAGGCTACCTTTCATCTCGATTCCGTAAGTAGTTCCCGAGGGAAAATTGAAAATTGTTTACGAGCTAAGACAGCTTTGAAATATGGTATCTTTCTCTATTACAGCGCAAGCTATAACACGAGTGAAAATTGTATTCTATTTTTTTAGTTCATGCAGACGAAGTCGTTGGCAGAAGCTAGTTTCAATATAATAAACTTACTAAAATTACAGAGGTGCATTACAGTATGCACGGCACTATAGAGGGTGAGGAGCACGCCGGTGAGCTTGTGCAGGTAGATGTGGTGGTCCAGCGGCAGGAACGCGCTGCACCCGCGCACGCGCAGCTGGGTGAGGCAACTGCGGAGCATCAGGACCAGCACCCACGCACAGTTGAAGTTGAGGCACTGACCTAAGAGATGGAACCAGTTTATATAGGTATAATTAAATGCCACTGATTTCTTAAAATGACAGAAAGTAAGCAAAACGGAAGCCCTATTCGAAATAAATTGACTAGGAGGCAATAACTATTAATATTACACAGTAAAAACATAATAATAATAGTTTATTAGACCAAAAACAGATTTACACAATTTTGTTTGTAAAAAAAAAAGAATATTTAATTTGGAGATAGCACAGAGACACAAAATTAACAAAAAACAACCAAAACTAGCTTAAAAAAATTATGTAAAACAAAATGTAACAAATGCCAATAAAATCTTGAATTTTTTACTGAGCAAGTTTCGGTTCCACTTATAAGCATGGACCCGTACAAAAATGATATAAACACAGAGAACGGTAAAAGTTACAGAAATAACTCCTTTCAATCTAAAGTTCAATTAAAATATATATATTTTTCATTATCTTGATCATGTAACATCAATATACCAAAGGATCTCAAAACTCACCACACGCTCTAGCCAGTATAACAAATCCATTAGCAGACCTATACTCGACACAACGAGCCACGAACAGCACGAGGTTAACCGTGAAGAAGATGGCCAGGTACGTGAGGTACACGTAGTTGTTTCTGAAGTAGGGTCGGGACAGCTGGTACGGCTTGAGGTTATAGAGGCGCTGGAGGAACGAAACCGGCTTCTTTGGTTCCTCTTTTGGAGGGACCAGCCATCGATCGATACTGGAAAGATAAAGATGGTAGATACATTAAATTACAGTGTGTCTAAATAAATACTATGTGTATTTTTATATTTATTGCTGTTTTGTGTCATTTTAGTTGAGAAAAGAAGCTCTTTAACCGACTTTCAAAAAAAGGACTTTCTATATCTGACTGTATTTTTTTAACGACTAAAAAAGGATGAGGTTCTCAATTCGATTGAATTTTTTTGGGTAGTAATAAAAGCTCCGACAAAAAAATAAGAATTCTTACTGCCTAAAATACTTACTTTCCGACTACTTTCATCCGAATAAAAATGACGAAACGACCGAATCAGATACTAAAATCTTCGAAAAATAAACATAGCTGTTTATTGCTATAATACTTTTCTACCAGCTTAAATTACGTTCTACTGAAAATTATGTTTTGGCATTTTTATCTTTACTTGCCGACTATTAATTCATAAATTACCTTTCACATTTCATAGATGTGGTGCTAATTTAACTACAACGTTATAATGAAAATACTATTCAGAGTGGTTACACAGAAACTAATAAAAAATATAATAATGTACTTGTAATAATACCTTTTTATGGTATAAATCCAAATAGTTGAAGTAAAGATGAATGATTGTAAACCCCCTTACCTATCTGTAATGGACAAGTAAAAACATAGCAAGTCGCTTCTGGCACTCGCCGGCCGCTGCCGCGGCACGCTCGCTTCGCTCGCTCGGCTTGTGCGGGGGGTCGCAGTTCTAACCTAACCTAACCTACTGAGTCGAATTTGACACTTAGACCTATCTGCAATGGGCAAGTAGGACAATAATATATCGACCCGAAAACCCCTGTGGGTATACCAAATTTCATAAAAATCGTTTCAACCGTTTCCGAGATTCCAATTATAAAAAAATTCAGGAAATTGAGAGCATGGAAAATATATTTTATAACCAACAATAGAAATTAAAATTGTTCATGCAAGTCGTAAAAATGTGAAAATTTTGACTAAAGCTCTGTTGTCGGTAACTTAGTAATTTTGTCGGAGGTTCAGTATTTTATTCAGAAGTTTAGTTTTGTATTTCGAAGTTCAATTTTATTTTAGGAGATATGTAATTTTAACGTGCTCTTATTTGTTTGTTAAATATAATTTTTCTTTTCGGTATGTTTTGGGTTTTTTTGTCGGTAATTCATTATAACGCTAGTTAATTAGAATAATAGTCGGCCACAGATCGCTGGAGATTAATTTTGTTTTTCGGAACCATTATTATTTCCCAATTTTTTTTATGTACGTACACCGACGTCTCTGTCAATAAAATTGTAGACCGATTTTTTTTTTTTGCACTTCTTTTACAGAGGGTATTTAACTGTACTACTGGGTCAGACTATGCTCCCGATCTTTTTTACTATACAATCTCCATGCATCTTCATTATCAAAGTTAATTTTATAAGCATACAAAGCTTTATTAAATATCGCTTATAAACATCAGTCTTGCCTTTTAATCATCAAATCTTTTTTTTACATTAATTAAAATATCTTTTGAGACGTTACTAATGGCTCCAGTTACAATACTTTCCTTTCCAAAAGATTTTAAAGAATCTTCATAACTTGCCTAATAGAAAGATTCTCCAGCAGCCCGTCATGGTTACTGAGCTGCTTCTTCAGCGCCTCATAGGTGATGGCCCCGCGGTGTTCCGTGTCGGCGTCCTCGAACATGGCCGTGGTGAGCTCCAGCAGCTGGTCGTCGCTGAACTGCATGCCGTTCTCCTCCATGCAGGCGCGCATCACATGTTGCAGCTCGCGGTGTTGGATAAGTCCATCCCCTGGATATGGGATCATTAGTCTTTGGATCTTTGATCATGTCATACATTTCTTTACCGCCGACGCAAATAATAGCGGTACGGCTGGATCAATGATATGATTATGTTGGGACTTATATATGCTATTTTGACTGGCTTTTGGGCCGATATTAGCTAGAGACGGGGGGACAACGTTATCCTTACTGTTAGCGGCGATGAAAGGCACGGTAGTGTTGAGTGAAGACAAATAATGGCCACAACAATGTGAATACTGTTGTGTCTATTATTTGCCTTGAATATACTCAGTGAAATACAAAGGGTTGTTGTCTATTGTATCGAACGAAATTTCTTCGCATCCTTAGTTTCAGAATAATCACAAAAATAAATTTAATAAATATCGCCAAAAAATAATCTAATGTTTTTGCTATTTGTGACAGGGTTCGTATTTTGAATTTTTAAGGACTCAAATTGTATTTTATAGAATGCAATAAACTTATGGAGTTTATTGCCGGTTCCTCTACATAGGAATGGACATTTTGGAACCGCGCAACTACCGTCGTTTAAGTTTCGAAATTGCCTGGAAAGGCCTACTTGAAATAAAAAAATTTGATTTTGATTTATTGAGTATTGAGCTATTCATAAATAGTTTATCTACTAAGGAGCCAAACTGTCTCTAGTAATGATTAGCATGGTATTACGCTTGCAGACTGTTCAGATTGTTTCTATTGTTTACTGTCATTGATAGTCTCATGTCACGTATGTTTTACTTTTAATATGTTGGTGAATCGTTTGTTTAAAAAGCGATATGATAAGTGCAATTGCCGTGTGCTGATATGTCATTGTTTTATGTTCATCGAAGTAGCTAAGGAAAGGTATATCACGGATCTTACAAATCAATATATCACCAACCAGGATAAGATACCCAATGGTAGACAATCTATGGAATTTTAATAATTATTTATATACATTTTTTTTTTTTTTTAAAGATTACTAGCAAAGTGGGTCGCACATTAGGTACTAGTAATCTCGTTAACCCCTCGTGCTAAGCTAAGATGCTCTTGCTCTTGTCGGTAGTGTAATGGGTGGGATTCGAACCTGCAACCACATGATCGCAAGTCCGACGTGCTAGCCATTAGGCTACCGCCACTTCTATCTTTCTTTAATTAGATTGGTGCTGGGGAGTTTGTTGATTCAATTCTACTCAACGGCACTCCGTTTCAGGGTTATCTAGTTTGATCGACGTTCAAAAAGCTGGTATTTAGTAGCCTAATTTAAATGGAGGAAATTTGATTTTTATTTGGGCTATGGACAATCGTCCAATCCATTTAGAATTCAGATTTTTTTACAGTGAAACGAAACTCAAGTGTAACGTACCATCTAAGTCATAGACCTTGAAGAGAAACCGTATCTTGTCTTCTGGCGTCTGGCCCGCGAACCGATGCACAGCCGCGATGAACTCCTGCAGCGAGATGGCACCCGAGTCATCTTCGTCAAAGATCTGGAAAACCCGCTCCGTGAAGAATGGCTGTGAACAAAGTCGATATATAGAATTTATAATTTATTCTATAATTATAGGGAAATAAATTGCACAGATATTGTCGCATTTATCTAGATTCGGGGTTGGGTGCAAGTTGATATTCTAGTTATGAGAGAGATTCTATAAGATAATTTTTTTGTTAATGTTGAAATATTACCCAACGACTTTAGTCGCCAAAAGTCTTGCCATTTATTACCAACACTTTCCCCAAGTTTTTTAAAATCCTCCATAAAACTTTCATGTACAACCCCTTCATTTAGTACCCAATAGCTCAAGTTGTTCGTAAATCATACAATAAAACTTTTCGTTCGTAACCCAGACAAACAAGATTCAATTTTTTTTATTTATTTAACTAATTGTAGTTATTGAATTCTCCCCTGAAAATCCAAATTTTAGCACGCCTTCTCCCTAAATTTAGGCGGTAACCACTAACAGTTAGCATCACTGGTCCCCCACGACGATTGATTATTTTCGAATCTCTGTACTAAGTTTATTTAGCTGTTGAGTATCGGAGACTTGCGTCGCTTTATGTACAAAACAGCCAAGGCGTACTTTACACTTACATTCTTAGACACGACTATCTTCTGGAACTGTTCCCTGGTGATCTCCTTCTCATCCCCGACGGTCGCTCGGAATAGCTTCTCTAGACGATCTACGCTGTGTTTGTCAAAGCCCACGCGAGGCCTGGAAAGAAAATACACATTTTCCTGCAAATCACTGACATTATTATGATGAGATTGTATATAGTAACTAGATCGATGATTGAGTTAATGGTCTCTATCTAGGTATGTCAGATGGACCGATGAACTGACAAAGGTAGCTGGGTCGGATTGGATGCGGAAGGTGAAGGTCCGGGTGTTGTGGCGCAACTTGGGAGAGGCCTAGGTCCAGCCGAGGATCGCGATAGGCGATTGTTTGATTGATTTCTTAAAGCATGACGTGTTCAAAAAAATGCGTGACGCGTTTTATTTTCTCCGCAAAGTTCCCTTAACAGGAGTCAGACAGTAATTGGATTTTATAATCATCATCATCCACAACCCTTGTCATCCCACTGCTGCATCCCACGTGCCATTATCTCCGGTCTTGTACCAGTCTCTCCCAGACTCGACCCGAAATTTATACAATGTCATCGACCCGTTCAAGAAGACAAGAGGCAAGAAGTCTTTAGTCAATCATAATGACAATCGTTGTAAGTCTTTAGTATTGAAAATATCCTCTTCAATTCAAAAGCCTATGGCGGTCAACTGGGTATTGGTCTATACCCAATTAACATATTTTTTTTCAAACTGCTCATAATTTTTAAATTCAACATACCTGCTGCTGGTAACAGTTGATAAAAACTCCATTATTTCGTCAGCTGTCGCATACCCGTCACCATCAGTGTCCACAACTCTAAATAATTTGTTCGTCACCTAAAATTACTAATTTTTTGAACAACAGGAAAATTATGCACTCAAGAATATCTTGTTATTTGAACCTTATATTTGACTTATCAATATACCCTACATTTAAAATTCATGAAGTGTGGGTAGGTACACACATAGGTTGTGCCTACTAGAATAAATGGTTACTACTTAATGGTTAATGTTTTAGCTTGATATATAAAGGTAATTCAATGTTTTATTACGTTACAGACAAGTCAATTTACAGATATCGATGCGAATTTGTCAATTTTACTGAAACACTTAAATAAAAACTTAGCACAGCGCCATCTCTAAGATTTTTATAAAACTACGTAGTTCAAAATTCGCCGTTACCGATTATAAGAGGCGCTATATACTTACGACTTTGTTTTTTAGGATTAGTTGAAAAGTATCTAACTTTATAACTCCATTTCCACATAAGACGTATGCGACGCTTTCTACTTGTTCCACGAAGTCTATTTGTTTGTCCTCCCTGAAAAAAATATGTAACAATAATTTTAGTTTTTCTACTTGTCACTAGATGGTGCTGTTTTCAATAGCAAAAACATCTTACGTTAGCCTTTCTTTCAAGTATTCGAGCCATTCGTTCTGCACTAAATGTTCTGTCGTGTCGGCGTCAAACAGCCGAAATATTCGCTCCAACAGATCCTAAAATAATACAAACAAACAATTATTAACTTTCCTTGATGTAAGTAAGTTATCTCAATCGGTAAGTATAGCTTGAGACCAATAGGTAATAAAGGGACATAGGATACTTGAATACCGGTAAAAAACTACTTAACTATGAAAATTGTCATGAATATATCCAAAAAAAATCACAGAAACAGAGTAAAATTTATTGAATCTCCCGAGTGGTTGAAATATTTCACATTATATCAAGCTTTCCAGTAACGATGGGGCTAACACATTACTTCGTAATAAAAGCCTCTAAATTAAAACTATTAAAAAAAAATCTTAGCAAAGGGTCACTTTCAAGTAGTTTTATCATTGCAGTCCAGCCAAATTTTTAGGATTCTGTATAAAAAACGTGTAATTTTAAGAAAAGTAAAAGTAGAAGAATAGTTAACATGAAGATACAATAAATAAACATAGCAAATTATGTATCTGTGCACAGCACACACACCAATCCGGTCGTCAATTAATTCAAGATTCAGGTTTCGTCGAATCAACGGCTCAATCGAGTTTTTCGATGATTGCGATCGATTCGAATCGATAATATAATGTGACGTGTTTGTGTCACACGTCAAATAACTCGATTTCGTTTCGATCGAATCGAGTATACATTAGTGTCGGAGTATTTAATTTATTTTATGTAAGTAAATGTAAGTGAGGTTTGAAATTATCAAGTTAATTTGATTGCGGAGTGTCTTGCTTTTAACATGTCCCTAATAAGGCAAATAACCCTGTTGGGTTTCCAGTCAAAGGTTCATGAATATGTGATTTGATGTCTTCTGCAAAGGCTTTTCGGAGTTTACGTTGGGGTCGGCTATCAATCAACTCAGCCTATCGCGGTTCACTGCTGGACATAGGCCTCGCTCAAGTTGCGGAATGGGGGCCATGTGTTGTTATGCGCCCTCAAGAGTGTTTATATCCCTTGTCACCACGCTGGGCAAGTGGGTTGGTGACCGCAGTTTACTTTCAGTTCTTTAGAAGAACACTGCACCCATTCTCCTTGCTTATATTTCCTCGGTCGCCTTTTACGATACCCACGGGTAGAAAGAGGAGTGTTTATTCTTGGCGGCATCCCCACGGCGCGCGGCGCGGCGGCGCGCGGCGATTGGCTTCCTGTCTCAATGGTATCAGCTGAAAACCTTATTTGACCATCACAATCTAAATTACTGCGTAAAATTATCCCTTAGGAAAAAAAAGTAAAGTATCCCTTAGGAAGACTTGAAGGGATGTAATGACTTAACGACTGATAAAACAACTAAAAACGTATGGCAGCCGAGATAAACGGCATAACATTCTTTCGAGGGGGAGACAAATATATATATGGTGACGTGTACCTACAATAAACTGTTAATACTCCAAATATCTGCAATAAGCACTACGTATAATCAATGTACTTGATAACAGTGGTTATGTAACCTTCCCCTATGTATTATACTCTTTGAAGTAACCTACAATTGTCAATGTCATAGAACGTTTAATTAGCGTTTCTATTCATTAGCAGAATTTACGTTTCTCATCGTGTATGAAGAGACGGTTCCCTTCACCGATACAATAAAGGTATATTATAAAAAATTAAGTTTACTTTAAAGCTAAGTACGTTGTAATTAAGTTAGCTTAATATTGTTACTAATACTGGAATGGTATTTTTGCATGTTTTCGTGATTCATTGATCGACAATGGACAATGCATTTTTTTTTGTTTGCTTACTTATAGATTTCTTCACGAAAGTTTGTTGTTTTATTTGATACCATTATAACTACTTACGCCTACTTTTACATTTCCAAAGACACTTAAGTGGTAGTGGGCAAAAAAAAAACAAAATTAGAACGATATAGAGTCAGATTTTTAAAGAATCTACACCAAAGTTAAAATGAAATACTGAAAGGAAAAACCTAAGTAGCCAAACATTCTAAATTAAAATAAAATACAAGTTACTTATAGTTACCTGAGGTTTACGCGAATGTTAGACATTAAAATACAGTTTCTTTTAAACGGATTCTATCGCGTTTTATTTATTTTGATTAACGTCGGGAACTAAAATCAAAATAAACTGCGACCTTTTTCTTCTTTAAGTGTCACTCCAATTCATGAAAGTCGGCTACCAGCTGCTGGAATCTATCTCTATCTTTTGCAAGGCGGAACAATAAACTGCGATAGAATCCGTTTAAAAGTAGTTTTATTAAAATTTCATATGAATTCTTCTAATGTGTTGCTACAAGGCGTTCCTACATCACATTAGGTACATCAAGATAACTAAGTGCCGTCGTCATCGAGGGGCGTTGGTATCGACTGTCTCTCACTGTTGACTGTTTGACAGCTAGCCAGTAAGACAGCATTTTAACGTCGGCAGTCTCCCGCTAATTAGCGTCGATGTATCGATTGTTGATAAACTTGTCAATAATGTGGTAATTAAGACAATAGTGGAACCAAAAAAAAACTTCTGCTACAAGAATCTTTATAAAAACGCGTTTTTTTTACTATTATTTGGTGTCGTGTAAATAACTGTGTGTACATGAATTGCTAACGATAAATAGGTTCATTCGTTGTTTTCAGATGATTGTTCATAAATTGAGATATTATTTCCTTGTTTTTTTTTTTAATAACGACTTTGGCACTGGCTTGATTTAATGTCTGTATCGTTGGGAGTTAAAAAAACATTCAATAAATTGATATACTTACTCAAAGAACACCCAGGCTTGGAAGAAGCATTTATCTTACAAATACTTGTAACATACGGGGATGGAACCCGCGACACGATGCCCAATGATAGCGGCGATGTGGTGAGCCATAACACTCGGTTTATCCGTGTAGTCTTTAGTTCAAAAACTTAAAGCCATTTAACAAAATGTCGCAGCCCTGGGTTACACGGCATCACATGTCGTGACTGAGCTAGGTGTGTTGCTGTCGTACACAGCGGTGTACAATCTTGTACACGAGTCCTTTATATTTATCACTCGATTGTGATAGCTACAAGCTATTTACAGTTTCAATGAGGCTTTATTTGGTAGATAAGTAAGGATATTGATTGAAATGTTATATTATTTATTGCATTTTTAATGCATTATTATTTATTTTGTTTAAAAGGAAAGGCAGGTGGAGAGAAGGCAGGTTTTGTATTTACTTCAAATACCAAATTTTCAAAAGTCTACTATCGCTGTCGCGGTGTCTACATGTGTATGTGATTAGGACAACTATATATTCGACTATTGACCACTGTCAATATCCCAAGTAAAATCGCCGTTTGACTCTCGACTATTTATTTTTGAATATGGGACCAAATTAAAAGATTTTTTATATAATTCGAAACAGAGTACTTACTTATTAGCCAATTAATCAATACACTATTAGTATGTGTCCATAAATATTTCTGATTATTTTTCAAAATCAGATCAGAATCAGAACAATTAAATGAGTAAGAGTAAATACATAAAAATGCCCTACTGCTGGGCACAGGCTTCTTTCCATGTAGAGAAAGAATGAGCATTGATCACCACGTTTGCTCACAGTTTATCAATGGTGACTTAGAATAATTAAGAACGTACATATAACTTTGAAAAAGTCACATTGTACTACGGTGGGTCGAACCTTCAACCATGTGCAATCGAATCCGGTCATTGAACCGCTAGGCCACCAGCCCATTTTCATAACAATTTTAGAGCAATAAAATATCTCGCGCCAATTATTCCACCTTTACTTTAATAAAAAAATCCTATTTAATGTCCTAAAAATTCCCTTGTTCTTATTAAAATCGATTATAATATTGAGAGTAGGATACATAACAGAGTCTGTGATAATAATCAGCAACACGTGGCTACCCTGTCGTGACCATTTAGCCTAGAACAGGCGATAAACATGTTGTTATGTATGACCTAATACAACTTAGATTAGATGGATCTAATATGCCTGTTGTACCAACGAATAACTAGGTTGACATTAGCTTGAAGTTCTTAGGAAAGATATTGGACTGACACAAAAATTACAATGGATCCCATAAGGAAGCCGTGAAAGTCCATCAACATTTTTAACTAAGTTTTATTATAACCTTATATTTAATTTCCCGCAGCTCCGCCCGCGGTCTATTTTTTTTTTTATGTAATTGAGAATTTTCTTTACTATGTATAAACCTCACGGAGCCCGAGACCTTTCCAACGAATGCAAAACCGTGGAAATCGGTTCGTGCGTTCTGGAGTTATAGCGTCAGGAAGGAAAACCCGACTTATTTTTATATAGTAGATTACTCAATCGTATTATAAGTGCACAGAAAAATGAAAAGAAAATTTTATTGATACATTTAATACATCACGCGCGGGAATTTTGGCGATCGCCTGGTCATTGCCCCGATAGTCAGCTGATTTTGGTTGATATTGCTGGTATTTTTTCTTCTTTTTTAATATATTTTAAAGATTACTAGCAATGTGGGTCGCACATTACAAGTAATCTCGCTAACCGCTCTTGCTAAGCTAAGATACTTGTGTTACGATTGGTTCATGTCGGTAGTATAATGAGTGGGATTCGAACCCACACATAATTGCAAGTCCGACGCCCTAGCCATTAGACTACCGCCACTTCAAATTAACAAACAAGGTATTGTTTTTCAAATGTATGGTTTATTTTATTTCCGTTTAATTTTGCCGTATTTATAAGATAATAAGCGAATAAGTGTCAAGTTTAAACAACGTGTTCAACGTCTATGCCTTTCAGAAATCGAGGGTTTAGTGGATGCGTTGAACTTACAGCAACATAATTTAATCATTTAATTTGAATAGCCCACAATCCGAGAACACCTCACTGAATCATAACGCCTGCCTACTCTGATCCTTCAAAACAAGCGTAATGGTTGCGATGTGTTTACACTGTGCCGCTATCAAGTCCCAATTACGTATCGTTACACATTAAAGAAATAGATGCTATTACCATAATCGCTATTAAATGTGACGCTTACGAAAGCTGCCTTAGGGTACGTGACACACAGACGTTAAGACCGACGAGAATGTGTGTAGCTTAATATAGTTAAAAAAAATAGTTTAATAATGAAAACAGACTTTGGCCACACAATATTGGCCCAATTCTTATAAACTCGCATTAAACTTATTTTAGTCCACAGGTATCTTTTTAATTGTACATAATTAGAAAAGGACAGACGAAAATTAAAGCTGTTAAATTTAGTTCCGATTATAATTCTCAATACAAATTCGACGAAGGCAAAAACGTGAGCCCTAAACACAGCGATATTCAACGATATTCACATTTTTAAACACAGCGATATTCACATTTTTAAATTAGTTGTTTTACAGGATTATTTTTTATGGAGTGCGTATAATCAACTTTTCATACAAATAAGTCACGTGACCTGTCACTTTTCATGAAAATTTCATTTTCAATTTTAAGATTTCGACCCACGTTCCTTGGGAAAGTGATTCAGTTTTATGTACCTGATCACCTCGTTGAATAAACGCACTCCATAAAAAATAATGCTGTATGTTGCCGTCCTTTTCTCTCGCTGTATATTGGTAGAAGATAGCAATGGTTTAAATTTGTTTAGTTTGCGTACAAAGGAATCATCACCAGTAATTTAGTAACGTTATAATGCTTATGTTTTATTTTGTACCCCGAAAAGTTTTACTTACAGCTTGACGCTCTCAGCGCCAGTGTGTCTCATGGTAATACACATAATATTATAATTGCACAAGTTACGTGGGGCGTGAGAATTTAACGAGTACTTCGTCTAATATACATACGTAATTAAACCTTTTACGTCGAGGAGTAAGCAGATATCTATGCTCTATGGGCTCTAAGGTGACCCTGTTTAATTTATTGTCCTTCGACATTTGTTTTTTTAGGTTTACGGAAATGTTAGACATTCAAATAAAATTCTATTATTTTATCAAGAAATACTATTTCGTTCGAAAACCATGTATTGTTATCGTTATCGATGATGGGTTGATCAACCTAGCCTTTTTTTTTAAATTATACGGATCCCTCGGTGGGCGAGTCCGACTCGCACTTGTCCGGTTTTTCAAAGTAGATATAGGATGTTTTGTTTTTTGACACTTTAATACCTCCTGATAACCGTGACCGAAATTGTATATCATATTTTTAAGCATGATTTATTTCAAGATACTTCTAGCACCTATTACGCCATTCGTTAATTCGATATTTGTAAGTCATCGTAAATTATTCTTAAGTGATACAGTAATTAATTTGCGAGCTATATCGCCGGATGTTTTGTATAACATGTCAGTTTACCGCGACATATAGAGTAGAAAGTGTTGTAGGTATGTACCGATGTCAATTAGTATTAGTTCATTTGATTATTACATAGCATGATTGTCAAATTAATTAAACAGGCGTATCCGGGCAATCGGCTTAGTTCGGCAGCTTCCATAAATTTCCATTTTATAAATGTGTGCTGATTTTGTTCATGATGACTGCTAAAACAAACAAATTCTAGTAGTTTGCCGTGAAAACTAGTAATCTATTAAATTCTCTCATAAACAACAAGAGAAGATAATTTGATAATTCAAAACCTAATTTGAAGAATAATTTAAATGTAGTCGTTCTCATCTTGTTCTTTTTCAGTTGTATTCTGTACGTATCATAACCTGAAAATGTAGATATTTCGGTGATCTAAACAAATTAAAAATTTGAACATTAGTTATTAAAATTATTCAATTTATTTAAATCATAATTTAATGTATCAAACAATCGAGTTGGTAACAACACTTGTAACTCGAGAACGGGTTAACAAATTTTAATGATTCTTGATTTTTTGGATTTGTCTGTTCATTTCCATGAATTCCAAAATTAATGTTCATGGGATCGGGGATAACTTACGCGGGGGTGACACCGCAGGGCACAGCTAGTAGTAATAATTATCGATCTCAATATATTTAAAGGTGTTATCAATCACATCAATTGACCTTCACTTATCTTAGATACAGCTACCATCTACACATGAGGCGTGAATCATAACGACCTCACGCAGACGATTGCGACACGATCGCGACTTTAATGCGACAATCGTGACGCACAGATTATGAACACGTATAACAGAGATTTTGTTTCTAACACGTGTTCGTATTGTTCTTGTTTTTCCCACAGAATGTTATTAGGTGTTTTATCAGAGTAATAATAGTGATAAATCTTAAGCAGACATGGTCATCTGATCCCAAACTAGGCAGAGCCTGTACTATGGCCACCAGACAACTGATAAACATACTTCATATTTGTAAATACATACGTATTATAGATAAATTACACCCCAACACTGAACAAATGATCGTGCTCATCACACAATGATTTGTCCTGGATGGCAATCGAACCCACGATCTCCGGCTTAGTAGTCAGAGTCACTAACCACTACACCAACAGGCCTGTAATTTACCGACCGACCGAACGCCTAGCGAATGAGATAACATGTGACATTCAGCACGAGCTTCACAAGATTTTATTATTGTCAGATTTCATCGAATAAAAAAAAATCTCTTTCTCTTTATTATAGTAAAAGAGATATTACTATTTGGCAGGGTAAATGTAGATTTTATTGATTCCGTACTTTGGCCCAGTTTTTTTCCCGAGTTAACCAATGGTTAAATATGCTAACTAATAGTTTCAAATTTCGGTAGAACACGTTTTGTTTATCCGCCAAAGTGTCAAATAAGTCGAAGAGTTAATTAGTTAACCATTTAATTTTGTTAGAATAAAAATTCATGAATAAACGCGTTCTACTGAAGTTTGAAACTAATATTTGAACATTGGTTGAGTTAACTCGGAATCAAAAAACTAGGCCACATAAGGAACCATTATAACAGAATCAAGTACAATGCAATCACACAATACTCTCATGGACCTGTTATCTGCATCTATGAGACATAATAATAGTGTCTAATATATTGTATTGAAATCGAGAGCGTGTTTCTCTGTTACTGACCTAAATGTAAGGTTGTGAATGGGTAAAATTTGTTAAATATTACGCTGGCATACACAGGGGGGTTAAGCAGAGATCTAGCTTCAACTTTTTTCCTATTATTATGATTCACATTTCATGACTTTTTAATTGATTTGTCGGCTTTTTCAAAGTAGATTCAAGTTTGATTGGAAGGATTATCAATTAGAATAGGGGCTCGTATCTGTTTTAAGTCATATCTAATATACTTAAAAATTTTACTGCGAACGCGTCAACCTCTGAAACTACCAGTTTGATTATTTTAATCTTTAGCGTTTGATAGCCTAATTCTTGAGAAAGGTTATAGGCTCTTTTACAGTACGTTACTCTCTGTGCCACAAAAGCAAAGCGAGTGAAACCGCAGGGCACAGCTAGTCGATTATATGTATATTCTTTCGTACTTTTATCACGTTACGTTGTTTAGGTCATAATGTAGGCATTAGTCATTAATTAAATATGGTATCAAATCTAGGTTGATGAATGTACAGTACCGGAAATAGATTGTTTAATACATAAAAAAAATGTCCACTTTATTTTACTAGGTAATACCTACTTAACTGAGGTTTACGCGAATGTTAGACATAGAAATAAAACTACTTTTTAAAATCTGCCCGTGACTATGACACCTGCAAAGGCGTTGAAACGTCGGCAACTAAAAACAAACAACGAAAGTGCCTGGAAAAGACTACTGGAAATAAAAAAAAATTGATGACCTACTGCCTAACTTCTGTTTTGTAATAACTTGATATTACATTGTAGGCGTGTACAATGTACACACAACCTACCTTTATTACTTGTCCCTTTTTATGTTTGTACACCCACGTCAAGAGAAATCATATCGAGGTAGTTTAGTAAACTGGAAAAAAATATTTTATAGGATGTTAAACTTATTTTCTTGACGTGGTAACGTCTTCTTAACGATGAAAGCCGGCTGCAGGAAGTGTCACGTTCTGCCTGATCCGAGCGTGCAAGCGAGAGCACGGAATAAGCGATGGAGAGGCGGTCAGCCTAAGCTTTCGGCTTGTGACGCATATCTCTCTTCCACTCTATCGGCGATGCGTCCGAGTGGAAGAGAGACAGTATGTAATTTTACATCAATGTTTTTTTATGACATTGCCACATAAAATTTTCGTCCGTAAACCGACTACAGACAACCAATTTTTTTAATGCTCTTTCTTGAGACTTATCTCATACCTACCTATAGAAATAAACGGTATTAGACACGTCGTTATAGCATCGAAACTATATTAAATAGTCAGACATAAGGCCAAGCGGAAAATAATATCAAATTGAGGCAATACCATTTGTAACAAAATCCGATGCGAATTAAATAAGCGACGGGTCAAACCATGAGGCACATCTAGTTTATTAATAGTATAATAAATCTCGGCCAATCGCTCAGCGATTCCAGACAATACATTCAATTATCCAATCAGATTATAACGTATCATTACCTCGTTGGTAACGCTGTACATGACGCCTCAGGTCCTGTTGTCGAGGTTAGGGTAAGTGTTTTTTGATTTTTTTTTTATATAATTATTGGTAACCAATGTTTAAGAAGCCCGCAGGCTGCGGTGTAGTACTGAAGTATGTTGAAATAATACCTGCATAAAACCAACATCACATACCTTTTTAACAACAAAACGATTCGAGTTTGCTTAAGACAACACGACTGAAGTAAACCTTCTTTGTTTTATTTGTGTCGTAGATATTATACGTAACGTAATTGGACAAGAGAGAAAGAGAGAAAGAAAATATGTACTCGCACCTCTCTCTCTACCCTAAAATAATATACGAAACGTAGAAAGAGAGGGAGACGTTTCGTATCTTCACTGACTTATATCTTCCTCTCAACTTTCGTTCGCCTCGCCCGATCACACTTTTCGTAACGCTCTCGTCACGCATTCACCAGCTTACTCCCCAAGTGTAGCGGGCGTAAATCATTTTTACTCCAAAAAATATTAAAAATACTAGTTTTGATTAATTGTCAACAAAGCCAAGAAAAATTCAGCATTTTTAATTGTGTTCCTATGTTTAGTGTTAAGGATTTATATAAAGTTAGGTCGGACGTGGGGATAGGAATGCGAGGCTAGCACTTCAATCACAACCAAAACAGAAGGCGGGCGACAGCGAGCCCGGCCATACGTGTCCGAGAATGTTGCATTATAGTGGTACGGTGACCATGGTGAGGGATAGGACAATATCAACTTAATAATGACGTTGATTTTGCTTTAAAAAGAGACCTGTCGAGGCCTAAGCAAAGGGGTAAATTGGCTGTTACAACAGCGATTATATAATTTAATCAGTCATAAAAAAAGTAGGTATACTTATGTTAATTTTAAATTGATAACATATTATTTTGAAAAGTATTAGATACTTTACTTTCGGCAGTGAGACGATAATTACGAGTCCAATACCAATTTTTAACAAAATGACAATGTGTTAGAAAATGATTAATTTTTAACATTTAAGACTGAAGTCAGAGAACTTTTAAATGTTTTTTTTTAACATCGTCTTCATCTCACTGAAAGCCTTCATCTCACTGAAAGCCAGGACCCTGTACAACCATCATAAAAAATAACATTCAACAAAAACCGCAACAAAATAAAATGCGATAAATATTAAAATCCCATAAATCCATGGTCACCGCACAATCTCACACTATAGATCATTGATCGATAGTAGATCATTAGGGCGGCGTGATCGATACCCGCGCATGCGCACGCATGCATTATGCATGACTGCCATGACTTATACGACTCGTGCGCGTTAGACCGAAACAAAAAATAATTCAATTGAGTAGTGTAGCGTTGATCGACTGACGGCTCGCAAAAAGTGTTCGAAGAAAAACTGTAGTGATCATTAAAATAGTTCGTTAATTAAATATTGTGGGGTGCAATGGCCGAGGTAGCTATAAGAAGTATTTTTATAGATTACTTATCAAATCAAGAGTGACTGACTGTGTCGGGAACTCGGGATATATTTGTTTTTAAATATGGCTTAGTTATTCTAATATAGTTATATTATTATAGTTATTCTAATAGCAATAGTTATTCTTCAAAATTCTTCGAGGTTGGCTTCGAGCGGATTCAGATGAATATTAGAACTAGGTATCATTATTATTATTATTATAGATATTATTATATTATATTATATTATATTATATTAAAAAACCTTTCAAGTTACAGGTCCCTTTCACCCTTCAGTTTTTGCGGATTATGCAGATTGTCGGTCTGTATTAGAAATTCACGAACTGCTTGTACACATTTTAATTAGAACACCAACACCTGAAGCCTGAGGCTATGACGTAAGCCTTCCAACTAATAAATAAGTCTACACAAGTAATAATGTTTATTGAAAATAATGTTACTTTAGGTATGTTGATTAATCTGGGTCATTGAGACGGCTTGTCATTGGCCAATGTCTGTCTCATGACGACCAATCGTAAGTGCGGCCATGTCGCTCGTTAGATCTCCTGTTAACAGTCATCTAGATTCTAGGTATTACATGTGTAAGTATAAATGATGCATAGTTAAATCTACCTATAAATGTGAAGCTTTAATAATTCTTACAAAGATCGGAAGCAAAGGAAATCTCAAAAGACCCTGCGCTTTATCCTTGTAAAGCGTCTATGGCGAACAGGAATATCGGATGAAAGAATTAAAAAAATATATTTCTTTGCTAAGGCCCCAAACGTCCTTTATCGCTTTTCAAGAAACAATATCAAAAGATACACTTGGATGTATAATACTATAGATATGTTTGATAATTAGAATGTACCGCTTTTAAGTGGGATTAAAAAAAATAGAAATTGCACAATAACCTTACATCGTGGTATAGTTATTTACTGTTACAGTAAACAAACTTATAAAATTTATGAGAGGAAGTTTATCTGTTTAAGGAAACGAGAGCATGTTACCTGCCAACCAGCTCACTCCGACACACGTGTGTTGGAGCGACAGCACAGTGGTGTGTCGCTGACGTTAATTATGTGAGCGAACATGCCGCTGCTAGGTATGCGAGCTTAGAAGTCGATCCCATCGGGCTTATTAGAGCAGTTACAATTAAATATGTTTTTGTTGGGTCTAGGTTGAGATTCTAAGAAAAAGCGGTGGTACGACAAAAATCCAAGGAAGATTCAAAATCGAAAATTATTTTATTAATGTCCTTAGATATACTTATAAGATGTGAGATGCTGACGAAATTATCAGGCAGACTAAAGAAATACTTAAATCTTGCGGTTAGCATTGTCTATTTATAGGGCTAATTAGATAGTAAGTAAGTAAGTAACTAAGTAAGTAAGTAATTTATTTGTTTGATACTATAATGTTATAAATAGCCAATGCTATAATTTTAAATGATATTTATAGCTCTAATTACTTGTATCATTTCGGCTTTTCTCTATTAAAAAACGGTTTCTATAATCTGTGTTTTTTTCATATTGCACTTTTATGACTGCATTCTTTCGTGAACCGATGATTCAATATAGCAATGCAAATACCTCATTTAAGCCTTACGTGTAACAACTTTACCTTACATAGCTAGGCCGTCTTCGGAATCAAACATTAAAACCCACGTCTGGTGTCGTAAGTATGCATAAAAAGCTAGAAATAGTTGTTCCTGTGAAAAACGCAATCACGTCCAGCTGTCAGGAATGGGAGCCGGTGTGTGGAAACCAATTTCCTGGCAATTAGGACTGTTAAGGATCGAGATGCGACAGGCCGATGAAAATGTTGAGGGTTTGTAATTATCTTACATTATACAGAACTGTTTAAGCAGTCCTATTATACTTTTAAATTCAGTAGAATAGCTTTGACCTGTTTCACTCACAATTTTATTAGATTTAACATAGGCTTTCGATAGAGTGAACCAAAAGTTTCATTTCATTCATAAACGATATATAATTTGTTACAAAGTTTGAAAAATAATCGGCTCTGAAAGAAAACGATTGAGTACGTAAAAGCTTTGTCGTTTTAATTATTACATTTCAAGTAAATGATTAATTTCTATGTAAAATGCCCCAGGGTAACATATTTGGACCATATCGATTTTGGAGGTTTTTTAGGACTTTTGGATGCGATAACGCATTAATTTTATAAATAAAATTATGATGTCACCCATAACATACTTTCAAAGATATTAATTATATCGAAAATCATACTCCACTTCTACAAATTAGACAGGAAGATTTCAATATTCGAAACGTGTAAGAATAGCACTTCTACTTTTTGTCTGTGTGCACAAATTGTTTAAGGAACTTGCTATTATAATTTGTATTCAAGTTAATACCTTATTACTAGTCTGATAAAAGCCATATTCACACTAACGGTAAACTGACTGTCATTGAGGAATCGGTAATGCTTTGGTACAATACCAGCTACAGAGTAATTTGTTTAACAGAGAACATAATGCATTTTTTATATTACGTATTTTTATTGAACTGTAGCCTGACTACTAATAACGTAATTACTAAAATAGCTTCATTGTAGGTTTTTACTCCTCCAAGTTTCTAGTTTGTTCTCTGTGTTGAATTCTAGTTCAGCACGATTATTTATATAATATATTTTGATATTTTGTATAAGCCACTCGAAGGCTTAGTTACCAAATATAGGGGATAATAACCATTCGACGACAATCAGTTTTTCTAAGATTATATTTTTTATGAATCTATAGCATTAAGACGGTAGTCATAATTGGTATATAGATATACAAATTAATATTTGCATGATTAACATTATACCTTTATTGGTTTATATTCAAAGTTGCACTATCTACTTTAACACGACATTCTAATTAATATTGACAGAGAAATAATCAGTCTAGATGTACTTATGAGCTTGCAGAAATTTCTAATCGATAATTTAATCGATTAACTATTTTTACAACTGCTATAAAATGTGCTACGTCCTGTCTTACACATCGTGTGTTCAGAAATGTTGTTCTAGCTATCATTATTTTTTTCACTTGATAGATAACTTCAAATGTTACCCAGGACTAGAATTATCTCGTAGATAATGGGTTTGTTTACAACAATTTGAAATAGTAAAAAAGAGTTGATTTTTCTAAATGTTATGACACGTATTTTACGAAACTGAACATAAGGAAATGTCAATTTTTATACCTTTATCAATCTATCTGAAAACACGGGCATATTAATTAAGGTAAACGAGCCTCTTCCCTTTCTTGATTAAAACCTTCTTGAATAAAAACACAGAATAGGTTGGTGGCATTAAAAATACAAGATTCTAGAATGGAATTCAAAAATTGAAAGTATTCTTCCGCTGATTAACAGCTGTATGACGAACTTGCCATACATTTGATATTAATATGAAGAAGAAACAAATGAAAAAATGTGTTGCTAACGGCATACCAAGACGTTCGATATATTAGTGAGGTAACATCTGATTCTGTAATTCGGTACACATGTTCCGCAATGAAGATATTCATTAGTCCATGTAGGTGCGCTGCTCTGTGCTTGGATCACTACGTGACAGTTTTGCTAAGACGCCCGCTTTACTTGCTGTTCCTTAGGGTTGGCACCATAGTATGAAGTATTAAATTTTTGACGTTGTTTTAATTTTAATAATCATACTTTAGATGTTGATTTAAATTTATCTGTATCCGAAATCCCATGTAAGAAAATAATATAATTTGTGTGAGTTAATGTGGAAAGGTAAATGAAAGTGTGTTAAGACAGTATGTATTTTGCATCGTTAGTTGATTTGCTTTAGATATGATAATATACGGTGATCAATGGAATCTAATTACTGCGACTGGATGCGTATGTGTTCAGACGTAATGCTTGAATTTATACTTAACAAAAGTTACTCTAAAAAGAAAATATTGGAGCTAGCCCCAGTGAGACAGCCCTGCTAACCCTGCGCAGGATCAGCAGCGCGTTTGCGCGACGCATCGCGTTTTGCGCACACCTCCCCGACTTTTTTGTCGCGAGCCCAACATGCCTGCTGTCTAGCCGGAAACCATAATTAGTGCCTTTTTAGACGAGCGACAAAAAAGTCGCTCACGTTTTGTATATGGACGCGTAATTGGCATCCATTTTATATGAAAAACTTGTCGGTAGCTGTGGTATGTGTGGGGGACACTTAGCTAGTGAGTGGGTGGGATGAGCTCGGTGCTAAATGACTACATACTGATAAACGAAAAGATCTTTGAGCTTTTGGAGTCGTGTGTGTAAAACAAGAGTCTGGTGTGTCTGAAAAAGAACATTAACGAAGAAACCTGCCTAGACAAAAACATGTACCATTTCTACAAACTGATGGAATAACTCAAATTTCATTTTTATGTGTATTTTTAAGGAAATTTAAGTTTTTTTCATGATTTGATTGGTTTAGACAATTAATAACACTTTACCCTCCACACATCTACCCATAAAAAATAAAAATTTTGTTAGTTTTCGTTTTCGATGATAAAAACCAAGTGGGCCCTATTTTGTTTTGACCAGTTTATTATGGTGACTTATCGAAAGTACATTTAATTTCTATTTGGCCGATTTCTATAACGTCAGCGTTAAAAAAATATCACTTGCCTATAGACGGCTGGTTATTTGATCAGTTCCAAATGCAATATTCACATTTCACTTGGTGCTAAGCAGTTATAAGACAAATTGAGGAAGATTTTTTCCGTCTTTATTCTTTTTTCCAATGGTAAAATGACCCTGCTCATATCACACGATATCCAGTAGCTATACACATCGTGACATAGAAAAATCACCTCGATCGGCGGTCTTACCATCACTCGACAGTCATTCATCATATCTAAGCATTCTGCGCCCCGAGTGATATAATTATCTGCATCAGTCACGAGTCGTGATCGATCGCTACTCGATACTAATGCTCAACTCTAATCGATTCGATCGCAATCGAATAATTGAGTATTTATTTGTTTGAAGGTTCGTTTTTAATGGTTGTTTTTTGAAACTTCTTTGGTGATCTCTAAGCGTGAGCTTAGAATAGACCTCTTCCATTCCTATTTGCCCGGCGGTCAGATATTATCTGTAAGTCTCATATTCATCCCCTGGACCAATTACTTCTAGATCAGATTATTTCGACCAGCTTGGTTGCCATTTATTTTTAACATTATACATAATTATCATTCAATTCATATTTTTTTATTTTACATCTGAGTCTTCCCTTTATCAACCTTCTTAGGTACATATCCATATAATAACTGTCGTCTTAGTCCTCTAAAAAACAATTAAATTTGATAGAAAAGGATCTATATGTATAACACTGACTCGAGCTTGACCGCTTTATTAATTGCTCCCCATTAAAAGCCATCTATGACTTGAATGCGTTTACAAATATGAATGTGACGTGAACAAATTTTAACGAACCTTTGACGAATACCTGTGCGACAAATCAAAGTTTTTCTTTTAACGAAATGCAATAATGACAATTAAAATAATACTCGATAATTAGCCACCATTGTTTCTTCTCTCTTCTGCTTCGTGATTGTATGACCTACTAGCTCTTATGGCAGTGATTAAGTAGTCAAAAATAATAATAGCTTGAGAAGATGCCTATCGAACTTCAGATAGATAGGTACTTATGTAATGTAACTTGAGAAGGCTCTATACAGGATTATTAGATATTAAAAGGAGTGCGCATATCCTACCAGGCAATCACTAATCAGGTGCATAAAACTGAACAACTTGCATGCAACATGCATATCAATATACAATACGGTACATAAACCAAAACAACATTTTTTTTCGTCTGTCTGTTTGTTCCCGCTGATCTCTAAAATGGCTGGACCGTTTTTGACGGGACTTTCACTGGCAGGTAGCTGATGTAATAAGGAGTAAGTAACTTAGGCTACTTTTATTTTATAAAAATCTCGAAAAAAAAACACGCGGACGAAGTCGCGGGCACAGCTAATAATAAATATATTTTAAATCCAATGTCAAGTGTTGTCTGTCGGTAGAACATGAACTACCGTATCAGTGACAAGCTGTTCGGGTGTCAGGTAACACAGGTGACACCACATTCATTATGTACTCTATAATGAGGCGGTGACTTAGAAATTGTGATCAGATCTTGCGGGTGACACGAACTCTTTGACTTTTATTAAGTTTGAGGTGTGGTCCTCAATTTATATGTATAGCTTTTTTGTTAGGTATGTGTAAATAAATTTCAAAATCTTAACTCATTGGAATTAATTTGGTATTTAATAAATTTGTATCTATAATTTCAAAACACTGCTAGTCATGTTAAGTCAAAGTCAAGCCCCCCCCCCCCAAGTCCTTACGTAGCTCCTTACCCTGCGCCACCATGAAAAACCCTTAAGCAATACGAGCAAATAATTTGTATTAATAATAATAAATATTAATAAATGTGGACAACATCACATACATTGCTCCGATTCCAAAGTAAGTAGCTAAAGCACTTGTGTTATGGAATCAGAGACAACGAAGGTACCACAAACACCCAGACCCAAGACAATGTAGAAAAGTGTTTTTCTACACTGACCCGTCCGGGGATCGAACCCGGGACCTCAGAGCTGGCGACACCTTGAAAACCGGTGTGTACGCCACTCGACCACGGAGGTCGAGGTTGTAATAATGTATGTTCCGAACACGTAATTTTTTTAGACACCCTTATATAGGAAATACATTATATTATTTTTTTATTCTATTTCAATTAACAAATCCATTCCCATCGCATCAGAATCATCAACAGCATTTTAAGTCATGTTTCCATACCAGTAATTAGTTATAATTATATTATTCCTATTAAAACTGTTTGAATATGGAAAGCTATTAATTCTGTGAAAGCTATAACATTATGCCATGTTTAGGCAGTTATGTACCATGGCAACTCCTCAGGGCGGCGCGTGCGCACACAAGGGTACTTGGTAATAATTAGCTCAGGTTACTGTTAACTAATTATTATGACAGTAATTATTGGAGATAATTGTTCAGTGTACACCTCGCTACCATTCTTGTGAAGCCGATCTAGTTTTATGAGGTAATTAGCTAATGCCAACACGAAGATTAAATAGTAAGGAGTACCTTATACAAACGGCAAATCGTTAACAAACTTTAATTTAAGGTATTTTTTATTAGATTGCGAATGTAATGATACCGAGTCTGGGGATGGCATAGAGTCCATTTACACAAATATCAGCTTACAAATTCACAAAAAAAAAATATCCCAATTTCATTTTTTTTTAAACGACGCCCGCACTAAGGAACTTGTGTCGCGGGGGTTTCACAAACATTAAAATCATAAGAACACCCAGACTTGGAACAAGCATCTGTGGATCACACAAATACTTGTCCCATGCGGGGATCGAACCCGCAGCACGTCGCGCACAGTGGTAATAAGCGTGGTGACCTATAATACCACTCGGCTATCCGTGCAATCATATTCGACACATAAAAACATAACAGACTGCTGAAGCAGTCCACCCCTTCTGTATTATGGCCGCATACTGAAACGTCAATCAGTTTGAAGCTGCCTTTATGTCTCATGCTGTCTCTGTCACTTTAAGGTGTGTAATAGCGACAGATAGACATTTAAGAACTTCTTAAAGTTAATTTGCGTTTCTGTATTCAGGGATTATTCACTTTCGGTAACACTTTATACTAATACATTTTTAAAGTATTTTTTTTAGCGGGTTGAAACGCTAATGCTTTCAACCCACGCTGAGGGCACAGCTTGGGGATATGTCGGACTTGCACCGACTAAAAACACCCCCGGTCTCGTCCTTGCCTTTGCTACCCAAATAGCTTTTTCTTAATTTACTGTTACCAATCAGCTAGATGACAATAACGTGTATTATTCTAACATTTCCAACTGATTCGGTAAATATCTTAATTCTAAACAGATTATATATTAAGGTCCGCAGTTAACTCTGCCCACATCGTCATGTAAGCAGCTCTAACGCGCCGCATTAACATAAGCCGGTGAGTTTATGTTGTAATGCTGTGGTTGAGTACACCATACAGGTGAGACTCAGAAGTACCAGTCCGCAGTACCAAGCAAAGATACGGTAAATAACTTTATAAATTATTTCCACGTTACTTGCAAAGTGGAACTTTTTTTTAATATGCCATCAGTTGTGGTGATATTCGTTCCTTCTCTATATGGGAAGAGGCTTGCGACAAATTCTAGCTACAGCTTATATTTGTATAGTTCTACTAATTATTAATATTTAATTAAATTTTTCAATACGGACTGTTATCGATTGACATAAAACTATGTTTTAAAACGGATTCTATCGCGGTTTATTTGATTTTAGTTCCCGACGCTGCAGCACTTTTGCAGGTGTCATGGTCACGGGCAGACTGAGATGGTATTCGGTTTGACAGGAGATGTTGCTCGTTCTACATGGCGTAGATCAGAAAACAAAATTCGTCGGGGACTAAAATGAAATAAACCGCGAGGGAATCCGTTTTAAAAAGTAGTTTTATTGCAATGTCTAACATTCGCATATACATTTCTTTTATTTATTTAAAAGCTTACTGGCAATATGGGTCTATTCTAGTTTGCTCCTTGTCATAAACTAATGCTTGTGCTACGAGTGGATTCACGTCGGTAGTGCAATGGGTGGGATTCGAACTCGCAACCACATGATCGCTAGTCCAATGCCTTAGCCATTAGGCTATTGCCGCTTCCTTCAGAAAACAATATGACTATCATCGATGTTCAAACAAAGTGTGACTTCTGAACACCACCTGCTACATGTCACTCATTACTTATTATAAATTACATATCGATATGTTTTCTAATTAAACCAATCGTATAGTAATGGACGGGAGATCAGCGGGGCTTTAATGTTAAGGTGCGGTTCCGATGTACACGTAATTACATTTAAATTACTCACGTATTATGTAATGCGATGGATAATTTATGTGCAATGATTTATCATGACATGTAATTATATTAGTGTATTTAGAAACTTGTATTGGATTAAGGGACGGAGGGACCGTGTCTCAGTTGTAATGACGTCAAAATAAATCTAGTGCATTATTCATTTTCATACTAGATTTATTTATGTGATGGAATAAGGCCTGTTTTCATGCAAGAGAAGAAACGCGTTCAATACTGGCAGGTTTTTTTTCATAATCCAATTTTTGGAATCCAACTTTCCTCACGGTGTTTTCCTTCACCGATTGTAATTCAATGGTTTTTAGGAAGTAATTAAGGTGCATAAAACTTTTAAAAAGCCACATTTATACTTTCCCGTAGTGAGTTGAGTTCGAATCTGCATTCATTTAAACTCAATCTGATTATTAAAATTAAAGGTATTCAGGAGTTGGTAGTACTATGTATGCTACGCAGAGATTGTTTAGAGATGCTAAAGTCAGCAGTTTACATTACCACGTCGAACCACTTCTCTGCTTTCCAAATACACTAAAAACAAAAAAAACACGTCCATTTTGAATAGTTTTAAGAGTGGCGTTATAGTTATTAAATACAGATCAAAACTGAAAGCAATTTATTCTAGTAACGTGTTTCATGTTAACAAGACCACACCTTAACCTGTCACTAGAGTCAAAATTACCGAATGTGTGCGTCAAATCGATGCCGCTTTATCGATCTACTTTCGATTGCTATCGATTATTTTGGAGGCCGGTCACAACGTCACACGTAACGCGATATGAAGTGTTTAATATCGGTTACCTACACGTCATCACTATGGTTATTTTTGTATGATCTCATGGACGGCCAAGCGAAACTGTGGTGGATCATACAGGTGTTTCTTCTAGCTGTTTCTTCTCCACAGCTAGAGCACTTAGGAAGCGGTGAGGGGTGGGTGAATGAGTGTGCTGTCCTTATGTAATAGGTACACGATGAAAAGTGCTACTTTCTACTATAATTTTAACAAATGAATTTTGAATTTTGGTGGATATAATTTTTCGTGTTCATTTTCAGAGCCAAAGGTTATGAATATGAAATAGAGGTAAGTATGTATTTTCAGGACATAAGTTAGACACAAGTTAGTCAGATATGCGAACCTATTGTTCACATAACTGACTAACTTGAAATAAAACTATTTCAGACGGATTGTATAGTAATATTCCGGACGTTTTTGACTGTTTTACTAATTACCAAGAAACTGGGATAAAATCTATATTTAGTGGTCTCTCGCTTCATGTCGACAACAAAATAACATGTTTTTATTTTTATAAATTCTTTTTATAGATAGGTTCTGAGTGATGTCTGAGCTTACATCATCTCCATTCGCTGAAGTCTGTGCAGTCACGACTCGAAGCTAAGAGTAATTAGGTTGAGACACTAATTAGTATTGATTACACAATGTACGACTATCATTTATTATGTTATCTAAATAAGATGTTATTAAAATTAGGAGATTCTCATACAGTACCTACATATTTTATAAGAAAATACCTCTTTGCAAAAACTTGTTGAGAACTTAACTACACAACATACTTTAGAAGGAAAGTGAAAAAGAAAACATATGATAAGCACTTAAAACATATTCATTAACACCATTTTAAGAGTGCTTTCTGCAAAATAAATAATTTGATCTATATTAAAAAAAAAAGGATATAGGAATTTTAATAAAATTATTATATGAGTTAGCGTTAATTCCCGTGACGTAATTTTATTAAAATCATGGAAAGCGATAGTTTAAAGGTTAGGATATGGGAAAGCGTTCCTTTACATTTTCTCAGTTTTCTAATATAAACAGTTCTTCCCATATTTTTTTACTAAGCGTAAAAAATTACCTTAAAGCTTGGACACTATCAAAAAAGCATTCCGAGTAACGAAGCGTCATATTTTTTTATGGAGGATGGTGTTCTAGCATCGACATCTTCATACTACATAATTCTAAATTATTGTTTATTTTACGAATAGTTTGACAGAAGTATTCGCGCTGTGGCCTTAGTAGTCAGTACTTCATGCTTAACCGTAGGTAGCTCCGATGCTTCGTAACTAAAAATTACAGAATCCTTAAGCCTAGAAGCTTACAGTTAATTGGCTATTATGATGTATAAGATCAGAGATCGCTATAACGATCTCGACCGATAAGAACCAGCTAACAAGCGCAGGTTGCCATAAAAAGTATAATAAGTTCAACTATAAATCACCCCGCAGTCAGCTGTTCTACTGTGTTTGATCTTGTTAGCCTTGTAGGGTGGCTAGAGATACCTACGTCACTATCGTTATTGTTGCTATGACTGGATTATGGTAATGTCGAGAGCATTATTATAATCCAGTCATAGCAGAAGGATTTTATTTTGTCGGAGAGACACTGCGTGGGGATATGTCGGCTTCCAGCGACTAAAAACACCCCGGTCCCGTCCCTGCCTTGAGCTGATGAATTCTCTGCTCGACTCCCGTAGGCAAGTCGTGGAGGACTCCTTCTCTAAGAATGGTAGTAAAAACCGCACCCATCACTCCACCCATACATCCATCTCCTTCTTGGCCTATTAGCTGAACGGGTGCAGGCCCAACCTTATGGGGGTCGCTGGTTCCTATTTTCTCCCGAAACTTGGCTTTCTTATCGAGATTTCCAGCTTACCCCACGGTGCTCGCGAGGCCCTGCCCAACGCTACTGATAAACCATATGGTTTCAATGACAATATACAACACTTTAAGATCCACAAAATTTGTATGTATTCTAGACTTTCACCCTCACTTCTAAATACGGCAACTCCGTCCTGTCCAAATGTTGCCACACTTCATATAGACAATTTTAGAACCACCATGTATAAAATGCAAATGTACTCAATTTGGCTGTCATTGCAAAATCTAATATACTGCTGTCTTATTCAGAATTTACATTAAATAATACGTAACGAGTTATGTCCCCGCGTATGTAGTTAATAGGTTTGGTTATCCACACGACATGCTTTGAGTGGGTAGTCAGTTTAAGTGGAGGTACCAATGGTTCTCGATTAAGTATTCTCACTGATTTGTCGCTTTTGTGATGTGTGATCTACACGTTCTCCTAAAGTGCTCGTAATAGCCGACCAGTTGTAGGTTATAATGTTTAGTATGATGTACTCGTATATAGTTTGAAAATACAATAAACATACACGATATTGACAAGTTTTGACATCAGAAAAAAGTACACAGTTACTTTGTAATAGCAGCGATTGAAAACTTAGTCTCATTTTGATATAGTTTCTTAGCTGTGTTAACTACTACTAAAAGCAACATAACATGAAACAGCCTTGCCGGTTTACTTACTAAATAGCGCTTATAAAAATATTAATTGACGACTCTATGTTGTACATACTTTTAGATATCAACAATAAGAATAAAAAAAGTTCTGGACATTTCTCATTATCACTTTGTAAAGAATGCAATATCCTATACTACTTCATACTCATTCGATTTCAAATTAGTATTTACTCATGTTGAATGTTGTACTAATAATACTTTTTCTGCTGTACTCTAGCTTTTCCATCACTTGTAAGCGACAAATTAGTGAGAGCCCATAGTAGTCCCCTACCTCAGCTACAGTAATCTAGACTGATGCAGCTTGACAGTTTGAGATTACCAAACAATTTCGCTGTGTAAACACATTACTGGGTTTTATCATAATTTTGCCAGGTGGCATATATCTGCCTGATTTATGTTACTTGTTCACTGCAACGACGTGAAACTTGTTAGTTTTAGGTTGATCGTAGGTGTATAATTGCTTAACTTCGATTTTATAATTTAAATATGTTTATTTATAGTTATAATATTATGTCGTAATGGCATAAGTACCAATGTGACTTTTTTTAAGTTATATGTACTTTTTAATAAATGAGCCAGCGTGGTGATCAATGGTCGTTACTTCTCTAATTTTGTTCTTTATATTATGTGTAATTTTTTTTTCATTTAAAGATAATTATCCCTGTGTGTCGTGGGGATTTCACAAACATTCCTTGGAACAAGCATTTGTTGTAAAACGTAAACTAAGTACAACAGCAAAAGTAGTTGAAGAATTGAGTTCATAACTTTTGGAGTCAAAACGGATCACGAATCAGCGGCATCTGTACTAGTAGTAAATGTTTGGTATAATTTATAATCACATACTTTTGAATCACTTCGACGCCACACAGTTCTAACGCGAACTCCGTTCATTAGTATTGAATTTCTGATTTTGATCATTTACTTTTGCTGTTGACTGTACATAAAACGTTTTAGGTTCGATGAAAAATTGTCTTAAAATAGATATTAAAATGTATGCCAATACAATTCGTATATATTAATTATAAGATAATATTATACGTCATGGTGGCCTAGCGGTTCAATGGCCGGATTCCCATGCGCATGGTTACAGGTTCGAACGGCGGCAAGTGCCAATGTGACATTTCAAAAATGTACTTTCTTGCTTAATCTAAGACACCATTAACAAACGGTGAAGGAAAACATCGTGAGGAAACCTGGACTCCAAGAAATTGGAATCTGAAATCGCCATCCCGCAATGAGCTAACGTGGTGATCAATGCTGTATGTGAAGAGGCCTGTGCCCCGCAGTGGGACGTCTAAAGGCTGGCAATATTATTATATTATACTTTTAAATAGGAACCTAAAATAACTGTTACCGTATATTGTTAGCTGACAATCAATCTAATCTAGACACATAATATTTTATTCAATAAAACTATCAAATCATACTTATTAATAGATTAATCTTCTTCAATTATCTTTCACAAAACTAGTTAAAATATTCCACAAAACAATTCATCAAAAATCGATTCCATTCCTTTCGACACAATTCTTAGAAAAAAAATCCTGTGATCTGATTGGTTGTTGCGAATTTAGCTCGATACACCACACACAACTTGACCAATCATAATATGAGCAGTGAATGCAAGGTTATATCATATGTGAGGCGAAGGGATAGTAATTGTCTTTGGTAATTGTGGTATATGACGTCATAGTCCACGATCTAGGCTCAGTCAAGGCGAGGATCATATGTAGATCGTGTTGTACTGGAAGACAAGGTTAGATTGTTCCTAGGTATTAGCTGTAAGTCTAAAGGCTTTATTTGAAACGGGTTTCAATGTTATTTACTATGTAACTTTTTCGTTTTATTTTTCGATTTAATTTTGTTGAATATGGCTCTGTCGGGGTTTCGACGATTCTGCCAATGTCAGGGTTGGGAAAACAAGTGTTTTTAATTGACTTCATAAATTTGGACGTTTTTAAAATGTATCTTTAAAACTCTGTATGTATGTTTTAAAAACGTTGTAATTGAAACTTCGCCATCATTAAGATGTTTGCCCTAGTCACCACGCTGGGCAAGCGGGATGGTGACCGCAGTCTACTTTTAGTTCTTTAGGGAATGCTTCTGCCCATTCTACTTTTTTTTATATCCCTCAATCGCCTTTTACGATACCCAAGGGAAGAAAAGGAGAGGTTCTACTCTATGCCGAAGCCCCACGCCAAATACACCTGGGTGATAAGGGAAAATTCTCCAAGGTGACGCCAGATTATAGCAAAACGTGGTAGCCGGGTCAGCTAAAACACTATAAAAAAAAATATGTTTGTATGGTACAAGTAAAGTTGGAAGCGGCGGTAGCCTAATGGCTCGAGCGTCGGAATTTCAATCATGTGGTTGCGGGTTTGAATCTCACCCATTACAGTACCGATGTGAACCCACTCGTAACAAAAGCATCTTAGCTTAGCACGAGGGGTTAACAAGAATACTAGTAATGTGCGACCCACATTGTTGGTCTAGTGGTTAGTGCCTGACTGCCAAGCCGGAGGTCGTGAGTTCGATTCCCGCCTAGGACAAATGATTGTGTGATGAGCACGATCATTTGTCCTGTGTCTGGGTGTAATATATTATGTACGTATTTATAAGTATATAAGTATGTTTATCAGTTGTCTGGTTGCCATAGTACAGGCGCCTAGTTTGGGATCAGATGGTCGTGTATGAGTTGTCCCAGGATATTATTATCATAATTATCATTTTAATATTGGTCATGAAAATATATGGAGGTACGTTGGTAGGTACCTATATGAAAACCTGCCCCAGTGTCTAACCTTTCATGATATAATAGCAAGTGCCAAGGTAAGCCTGACATTGTACAACTCGTACAATGCCGTTATTGATAATTGAATACTTATTATTTATGATATCAATTTTATAAGTAGAGCAAGATTAACGATTACTATGGACATTATGATACTGATGACTGAAATTAATACGATTATTATATTAGTTAAGGACTAGGAGATAATTTTACGGAATTTGTAGGCTAAGGGTAGGGGTACAAAACAGGTCTGTACACAAGCTTATTTTTAGAATAAAAGAACGGCACGTGTCAAATATTTTCAAGAGAAGAAACCCGTTCAAAATTTCAAGATCACTACATGACACTGGCAGTACTTAGTTGTTCTTTTTTTTTAGAAAGTCAAGTTCAGTAGTTGAATCCTTAAATAATTATGAATTCGTCTCACGGGAGTTATTATAATAATATAATCACTACATTGCTCCGAATCCAAAGTCGCTAAACCACTTATGTTAAGGAATCAGAGACAACGAAGATACCACAAACACCAGACCCGAGATACTGTAGAAATGTGATATTTTCTACATTGACCTGTCCGGGGATCGAACCCGGGACCTCAGAGCTAGCGACACCTTGAAAACCGATGTATACGCCACTTTACAACGAAGGTTGTCTTGCAACTTTGAACGTCAAACTGATATTTTTAACCCTTTTCTATGACTTTAGAATGAAAGTTAGGTATCATAGATATTGATGTCCATTTAAAAATGATTCCAAGTTAGTCAAGTACAATTAATGTAATTACACTGTGACAACTGCAGTGGTAGTTGTCCTAGCTTGTCAACAGTCGTTCTGTGATTGGTCAATTAATTATAAGGAGTTATTTGATTGGCTGATGTGAATGTGCGTTAGCCAGTAGCCATCAATCTGTACGTGAAGGTTGATCGTAAAGACGTCTGTGTACTACTCTAAACATTTATACTTTATATTTTAATTTAGGTAGGCAAGTATTATGTTTTAAATGCCCAGTACCTACGTTCCATTGAAAGATAACTATTCCAATTGTCAAGTTACTTTAACACATCGGAAAGTAAAGCCCCCTTATACAAGGTACATTTCTACAGACATTGCTTAAATGAAATTAAATGTATGTTAATGACATTTCTCTTCGATATGTCACGTGACTTAGACCTGTCACTTTCATGCATTTGATTCGATCAGCGATAATGATTGTAGAAATGTACCTTGTCTAAGGGGGAAGCTGTAGTTTCTAAGTATCATCTCTCTGGTCCTGAATAATTTAGGATGATGGAATAGTGAATGCAACTGTTTGGGCATTACAATTCTGTCAGGAGTACATTGCCTCTTGTATGAACCATTACCTACTTCGGCGCAGAAAAAGTTGCCTAAAGGGATAGGATTCGTTCTTAAAAGCCGTTCAAAACCGTCATTGGACGTCATTGGATTGGAAAGCCCTTATCCAGCATTGGAACGAACGGGCCAGGCCCAATTAGGCCCAGAATAGATGCCGAAAGGGATTAATTGTTCAAAAAAGTCCGAAAATCATAGGACCTTATTGGATTGAATAATACTTTCTCCCTGCATTAAAACATCTACTTCTACTCTCACTAGACGCCGCAATCATACTAATATTATAAATGTGAATGCAAGTTTGTTTGTTACGTTTTCACGCAAAAACTACTTAACCGATCATCATGAAACTTTGTACACATATTCTTGGAGAAGTAACATAAGATAGTTTTATTAAAAAAAATATTGAGGCTAGGTGCCATTTTGTGATTAGATCCTATTAATTATTTTAGATCTTACATCCACGCGGGCGATGCCGCGGGAAACAGTTAGTCATTTAATAATTGCGAAAAAATGGTTCTCGATGTAGACATAACAATTACAATGTATATCTTCATCAGTTACGTATTTAATCATTATAGATCAACCGCACTTAACTACAGTTTCCAGTTAAAGTAGAGTCCTACGTAAATTACAGTCTAGTTAGAATGCCCTAATGTTTGTAGTTAACTGCGAGAGATATTGCTAACTGTGTCCGTGTTACTGAATAATTAATGACTTAATTTATGTAGCTGGTTATATCAATAGGAACAAAATTGCAATACTGCCTTTGCGTGTATTTCGGCTTCAATTTATTGAGAACTAGCTGTTCCCCGCGATTCCGCCCGCGGTACCTAACTTTTTAGTAAAAAGTATTATAGTCTATGTTACTCAGGGTGAATGTAGAATTCTAATGGTGAAAGAATTTTTGAAATCGGCGCTGTTGTTTTTGAGATTATTTATTACAAACTTATACACAAATACAAATCTTTCCTCTTTATAATATTAGTGTAGGTATACTTTCTACGACATGATGATAATTATGTATCTTATGTTGTCTGAGGTTTACGTGAATTTTAAACAATGTAATAAAACTACTTTTAAACGGATTCTATCGCGGTTATTTTGATTTTAGTTTCCGACGTTTCGACGTCTTTGTAGGAGTCAAGGGTCACGGGCAGATTGACCTGCAAAGGAGTCGAAATGTCGGGAACTAAAATCAAAATAAACCGCGATAGATATGTATCTTTTTTTTTACATATAGCAAGGTTTTTACCATTCCAGGAAACAGACAAAAAACTTTGAACCCACAGAACTACGACGCCTAGAAACAGTACGCGCAAAAATAGTGAAGCAATTCAAATTGTGTCATAGGTATCAACACAGTTGTTCTATGTAAATAGTTTGCGTGATGAACTATGTAGGCTAACCGTACTACTACGTTTAGCGTTATCAATCCAAAACCATTATCATTGCCCTACAGCCAAATAAAACGCTTGCCCAACACGAACTGGATCAGTTGCACCACATAATCAATCACCACAAGTCATTACCATATGAATGGTTATTTTGACAAATAGTCGCCGCGCCCAGTATCGCTTATAATTATTGTGTGATGGTATCACGTGTAATATTTCACCGGGTAACACGACGCTGGTGGCTAAACGACTGCTGATCGATCGAATTCCAGTATTGGGTAACGATACAGGAGATAGAATGATAAAGGTACAAGTTGGAAGCGGGCGACATGAGGCAGCAGCAGACGACGTGTCGTCGCTTCATGTCGCTGCAGTCATGATTTCGAACCCGACTGGTTGTCCAGTTGGTTTCAAAATTCATTTTGAAAAGAAACACGCCAGAAATGTCGTTGCTCCGCGGCGTCAGCGGCACTACTGATCCGCGGTCGGGACTCGGGCGACACTGGCGTCTGCCGCTCGACGACGCGTCGCTAGCTTCGTGTCGCTAACTACGGAGGTAATTTCATAGAAATACATAGAAACCAGTAGTGTCGCTTAGCGATGGGTCGTTGAAGGTTTTTCCGTCAACGAAACGTTAACGTTGATTTGCGTTTGTCAACTAGTTGATCAACTAGTTAATTTCGTCAACGAGTTAACGTGTTACGAACGTCAACTTGCATGAACGATAAACGCCTAAACGCTTTTAATAACTTATGCTCTTGTAATGTTAGTTTACGAACAATTTGATGCAGTTTACCTAATGAAATTGGATAACATTTTATGATGACTTTACCTACTACCTACCTAGGGTTCTAGATGATTTTCAATTTTAAGAAATAATGTCATCCTTTACTTTCTTTTAAAAATAATGACATTGATCATATTACTAAATAAACATCAAATCTTGTATTCGTTATTTAGAGTTCAAATTATTGTCACTAACTAATTATTGTGACTACCGCGTCGTTGCGGGAGTTTTATTGTTAAAGAAATACAATTTACGTACGTTGAAAATAACAAAACGTTGTGTTCAGTTTCTCGTTTCGTCAAACGAGTTGAATTCGTAAACGTCATTGTCTCGCCACTCGTTGACACGTTGACAGTCGTTGACGAATTCAACGAGTTGATTTGTACACGGTCAACGTTAATCCCGTTGAAGAGACATCAACGTTGATTCAACTAGTTCGTTGATTCAACGCCCACTACTAGTGTCGCTGCGACACGTCGTCTGCTGCTGCCTCCTGTCGCCCGCTTCCAACTTGCACCTTTAACCCTTCGTTGTAGAGTTACCAGAAAAATACGGGTTGCACTCCGAGAGTGCCGGCAGAAGTGAGAACTCACATTAACGTTGTGCATTTTTGATATTTTGTAAAATACACCTTAATAAATTTTTAATAGCAATTGTTAAAAACCTACAACGCAGTGCGTATTGTAATGATAGAAAATAAAGGTTAATTCTATAAAGTATAACCATATAAAAATATTACATACATCTATTAGATAATGTGTAGGTACACATGTATCTATTTAATATGCGCCGTTTCTTTTACCCATCCAAAAAAGTGCACAATGCTCTGAAAGAAGTTTTCAGTTCAAAAAATGATATTCACACCGCTAATAGACATATTTTTTCTATGCTGACTACAGTATATCTTCGAGATATCTTCATAAGCGCGTACATAAATACATGCAGCCATTTTTTTGCATTGTAAAGAGTTATCACAACCTGATATAATTGATACATAACCTCCATGGAGGATAGTAAATCGTACTTCAAAATAACGAAATTTGGTCGTCATGGCAACTACCTACTTACCAATTATACCCTGGTAACTGCATAAACAAAGGTGTTACTTTTGTGTTATAGTGATGCGCGCGCATCTTAAAATTTCGCTCGCATAATTTTTTTCATAACGCGCCTAAAGATTTATAACTTTAAAAACAAATGTCGCTAAGCTTGTTCTGTTTTGATTAGGTTTACTTATTTTGTATTTGCAAAAGTGCGTCTGACTGGTAGCACAATACGTAATAGATACGAATTAGCAATTCGAAATTTTGCCATTTCTTTTTTGCAATATACTTTTTCTATCGCCAGAAGCATTCGGCAAAGGAAGTGTATGTCATGAGAGAAACATGTCTTACCAAGTAGCTCATTCAATACATCATTTTTCAAATTAAATTACAAATGATAACGAATTAGACGTAAAAGATATAAATATTTATAGTTATTGCAAACAATTATTTTAAGATGAAGACATAAATACTAACATAACTGTTTATGTAATGGCGTCCTTATCAAAGTTCTTAAATAACGAGGCCCAAGTAAGCGGAACTGGGGCCCAAAACTAGTTTTAATTAGGTCAAATCATTACTTGAATCAATAAATAAGTGACTGTTGCCAAATATTTAAAATTAAAAAGTTATCATCATAACAAATATCTACCAATACAATTTTATGAAAAGCCAGAAATCTCATACCAATTTAGAAACAAAATACCAACTAATCTTTTCATTTCACTAATTAAATAAATACTCTTATTACAATACGTAAAGGTCGAAATTTGCATAAAAAACACTTTAACAAACGCAATCGAACAATTCTTTGATTGAAAAATGAATAATGTCATTACGAAAATTGTAAACAGATCTTATTGATAAGGAATAAAGGATAGAGTCGTGTGAATATATATTGAGTAACAGCAAAATGAAGTTGGTTTATTAAAAGCACAGAATTGCGAAAAAACCAGATAGTGCTATTGAAATAATTTTTTATGGCTCTTGTGTGTAACGAGTATGTGGGAATTGTATCTGTGTGAGTATGGGGCCAGGAGATAGGCGAGCTTTGAAGAGATTCTTATAAAGATCGTAATTTTTATAGCATTAAAATATTAAACGTAACCTTATACTTAGGTTAGATATTTTATTCCATTTTTTTATTACACTTAATAATGAGAGGCTCTTAAAACATTCGCAACATTACACCCTCATAATCCTTACAGATGCTAAATTATACATCAAAGTGATACGGATAATTAGGTAGACAACGGCGACTTTGTATTAGAGACTTTTGAGTGTTCAGCCGTAAATAAACTTCATTAATAAATATACGACGAAAAAAAATTTAGCCGTAAATTAATTTTCATTCATGTTTCTTAACTCTTCAAAATAATTTGAATAAGTTCATCAATAGTACTTTAAATATTATAATTATGTAATTGTTTTATCCCCACATTGGCATCCGTTACGCAGACTTTGTGGCCCCACTATAGATCCTCAAGCATCTTGCGCAGAGCTTTTAAAGTCTTTACGGTAAGGTCACGACTTACCCGTGTGCGTGCAAAATCTGCACATTTCGTACTTAACGACGTTTTAATTTGTGTGTAATGATGTTCAGGCCTCATCCAAAACAGTTGCAGAAGATTCAGTCGAATCAAGACTCGACAAACTGGTCTAGCAAGAAGAAAAATGCTTCCAAAAATATCTGCAAACTGCGAGGTTATAAGTGTTATTATTGTTATTTGGGCATTCAGTCAAGCGTTCAAGCTTATTATTCCTCTTAAATTGTTATTCATTGTGGCTATTTTGCCCATTTCATTTGAACTCTTGTTTGAGGCCAGGAGTTTTATGTCAGTGCTAAATATTCGAAGGATCAGGAGACAAATTATGGAGTCGTACTATAGTAAATGTGGACATACATTGCTCCGAATCCAAAGTAGCTTATGCACTTAGACAGAATCAGAGGCAAGGAAGGTACCACAAACACCCAGACCCGAGACTATTTAGAAAAGTGTCTCTTATTTTATATTGACCGTCGGGGATCGAACACGGGGACCTCAGAGCAGGCGACACCTTGAAAACCGGTGTGTACTCTCAACCACAGAGGTCGTCAAATAGAAAACGAGATACATCTTGTCTTATTTCTTTAATTGGTTATATTTATTTTGAGCATAATAAAAAGTGCTATTCATTGATCAATTTGAAACATGTAACGGAGCATCTACATACAATATATCAATTCAAACAATTGCTTAACACTGACATTATAATTTCCTTTTATTTCAATGTCTGACGGCTTTCATTCATCATAAATCATTGTTCACTCAAAGAAATATTATGTTCAGTGATTCTTAAGGTGCACTTACACAGGTAACCGAAATAGCGGCGTTTTTGCCATTGTCAAAGAATCAATTTTGACATCACAAGCACATGAAGCAATTAATTCAATTTTAATACATCGCATTTATTGATGGAGCAATATATTAAAACAAAGAGTCCATAAATATTTTTTTTTTTTTCACATCTATTAGCTAACAAGCAATATCTATATTATACTAAACTAGCCTTTGCTCGCGGCTCTACCCTTAGGAGCGTCAATTATCGCGGCAAAAAGTAGCATATAACCTTCCTCAATAAAAGGACTAACACAGAAATATTTTATCTAATCGGACCAGTAGTTCCTGAGATTATCGCGTTCAACCAAGCAAACAAGCTCTTCTGCTTTATAACATTAGCATAGAGATAAAGGAATATTGGCAAAAAATATTCAATGCATTAAAATCGGTCCTGTTTGCTCTGTATTAATTTATTGCCAGTGTAAGCACACCATTAGGAAATGAAGTTGTTAAAGTTTTTTTTAAGTTCTGAGTAATTGGCCTTCTTTATTTGATAGTGATGTGACCTTGCGCGACATACGATGAGCAAAGCGAAGGTTAAATAGTGTTGTAAACTTAATGATGCCAGTACACTTTAACTTATCTAATGTGGTTTGGTTTAACTTTATTATAGAAGTGGTATTAAAAGGTGTTTCAACTTTTATTTTTTATGATTAGCCGTCCTGCCTACTGTAACTGTTTGGGCCTGTTGGTCTAGTTGTCAGTGACCCTGACTGCTAGGCCGGAGGTCGTGGGTTTGATTCCCACCCAGTACAAATCTTTGTGTGATGAGCACGATCATTTGTTCTGTGTCTGGCCTCTGGGTGTTATTATAATATCTATAACATGTATGTATTTAGAAATATATAAGTATCTATCAGTTTATCAGTTGTCTAGTTGCATTATTACAGGCTCTGCGTAGTTTGGGATCCCAAGATATTATTATTATTTCTGTCACAGTGACCTATCTCAGCTTAAATATTAATTTTTTCATATTTTTTTAAATTTCATCTTCATTAATATATTGGATAATGTATTGGAATTTGAATGTAATGTAGTCGGAGTCTAACAAATATTATTTGCAGCTGAATTTTGAGCTAACACAATCGTAATTAATATATCGGAGCACGGTATTAGTGACATGCATAAAATATATTAAGCTCACCTCGTCCTGAAACGTCCTGTGCAGAGTTTCCTTCGTGTATCTCTGGTCTCCTTGCTTGAAGATCGCAGAGCACTGCTTCAGCAAGGCCAGTCTCATCCGTTCCTTGGCACATTCAACTTCCATGATGGATGGTCTATGTCCGGTCCGGGGCACTCCCAGGCAGTTCGCGTCCAGCCCACATAGTGATAAACTACCATTGGTACCATTAGTACCGTTTTCATTAACTTTCTTGTCTAAGTCGACAGTTTCGAAATGTGTGACAATTTCGGGTGTTTTTCCGTTAGACGCCATGTCTATGCGTTGTTAGGTCTATGGCATTTTATGTAGTTCTTTTCACTGTTTTTTGTTTTTCACATTATAATCACCGTTTAATAGTTTTTATAAGCACTGAATTAACTATCATTAATTATGATAACACTTTAAAGAAACATTTAATGTTCGGATGAGGAAAATCAGTTATAATGGTTTTAATACTTTTAATAGTTTGAAACATAATTCGGGGATGTTGGTAAATAAGAACGCAATCATATTTATTATAAGTAGGCAACATTTAGTTTTTGATGTATTTCCTTCTTCCGGTTGTAACCTTTCTGTCAACAATACACGTTCTTTGCATTTTCTTATTTCGTTTATTTATTTCCACCTAAATATCAACATGGTAGCAGAGCGTGGTTGATCAATACTTGTGGAAATAAAATATAAAGTAAACGCAGTGATAAATAAGAAAACCGGCCGGCGTGTTTTGTCCGTTATACATATTGAGGTTAACCGGGGCGGCGTGTTGGTCAGAATTCACGTAAAAAGTATAATCATAAAATATACGCATAGAGATGTCAAATTCAAGTCACAATCCATTTCATATTGACAGACTCGTTGGGAGAGATAATTATGCCAGTTGGAAATTTGCAATCCAAGCATATTTCGAACTCGACGATTTATGGAGTTGTGTCACCGGTACCAATACTGATAAAAGTAAGGAAACCAAGGCGAAATCTAAGTTAATTTTATTACTGGACCCTATCATTTACGTACATGTTCAGAATGCAAATACATGTAAAGAAGTCTGGGAGAGCTTGGAACAGGCTTTTGATGACAGCGGGTTGTACAGGAGAGTAGCCTTGTTGAGAGACTTGATTACAACTACATTGGATTCTTCTCGAAGCGTAGAGGATTATGTGAATAAAATAATGTCAACTGCGCACAAGCTCAGGAATATTAAGTTTGACGTTAATGATGAATGGCTCGGAACACTGATGTTAGCCGGCCTCCCTGAAGTTTATAAGCCCATGATCATGGGACTGGAGAGCTCTGGCATCAAGATAAGTGCAGATTCGATTAAATCTAAACTCCTGCAGGAAGTTCAATGCTCTGATAATTCAGCATTCTTCACTAGGAAAAAGGTCATTCAAAGAAGTCAACTTGATTCAGCAAAGGTCTACAGAGGACCCCGATGTTACAATTGTAACAAGCATGGACATTTTGCCAAGAATTGTCGTGCTCCGAATAAGAAGAATGTAGAAAATACAGAAGAAAATAAAGGTTTTGTTGCAGCTTTTTCAGCAACTCCTCAGACAATGAATCCGGACCTGTGGTATGTGGACTCGGGTGCATCAATGCATATGACTAATAGACGTGACTGGATGTATGATGTTACAAGTCCACCGATACCTACAATAACTGTCGCCAGTAAGACACCGCTACCTGTGGAAAGTATGGGAAAGGTCAATTTATTGTTGAATGGTAATAAAGAAAATAAAGTACAGGTAAAACAAGTTTTATACATACCTAAACTTGCTGCAAACCTCCTGTCAGTCAGTGCTATGGTGAAAAATGGCTGTAATGTAAATTTTAGAGATGAAGGTTGTGATATCCAAGATAAAAATGGCAAGCTCCTATGTTCAGCTACATTAGTAAACAATTTATATGTATTAAACACACACAGAGAGGTATTTTCTAACTTGTCTTGTTCAGATAACTTAAATTATTTTGTCCTGTGGCATAGACGCATGGGACACTTGAATTTTTCAGATCTTAACAAGCTGCCGGAGTGTGCCGAAGGAGTTCAGCCATTTTCAGACAAAAATAAAGGATCTATCACATGTACTACATGTCTCTCAGGGAAACAGACCAGATTGCCTTTTAACAACAAAGGCTCAAGATCTTTACAACCACTGCAATTGATCCACACTGATTTATGTGGACCAATGGAGCAAGAATCATTGGGAGGTATGAAATATTTTATTACTTTTATAGATGATTATACAAGATTAGTTCATGTCTATTTTCTGAAAAACAAATTGAATATTCTGGAAGTTTTCAAAGATTACAAAAATAAAGTAGAGAATGAACTAGAGAGAAAAATAAAAGTAATTCGTTCTGATAATGGAAAAGAATACTGCAATAGAGAATTTGATAACTTCTTGAACAAACATGGGATAGAACATCAAACAAGTACTCCGTACTCACCCCAGCAGAATGGTCTTGCAGAGCGAATGAACAGGACCCTGGTGGAAAGAGCTAAATGTATGTTGTTTGATGCTAAGCTTGCAAAAGAGTTCTGGGCTGAGTCACTTGCAACAGCTGCTTATATAATTAACCGATCACCAACAAATTCAATTAATGGTAAAACTCCTATGGAGATGTGGACTGGTAAGAAACCCGACTTGTCTAATTTAAAAATATTTGGCTGTGAAGTAATGACACAAGTTCCAAAGGAAAAGCGCCAAAAATGGGACTCGAAATCCAGAAAGCTATTATTTGTTGGGTATTGTGAATCTACTAAAGGATACCGAATACTTGATCCGAAAACCAATCAAGTCATAAAAAGTAGAGATGTAGTATTTATGGAAAACGTCGAAAAATATGATAATAATATATACTTACCTTGTACATCCAACAGCAGCGGTCAGGAGATACAGTCGCTCGAAGAAACCTGCAAGGAAGAATTAGAGGAAAGCACAGACAGTTTTACTGGTGAGTCAAGCGACTACCTGTCTGGTGAGAATGACGATCCATCCTACATACCAGAGCAATTGATTGATTTCGAGTCACCAATAAGAAACATAAATCTACGTCCACGGAAAGCTGTTCAGTATGCAGAAACAGATGATCATGATATTAGTTACTTCTGTCCAATACTTAATTTAAATGATCCGCAAACAACAGAAGAAGCATTATCATCGTCTCATGCTGACCAATGGAAAACGGCTATGCAAGAAGAGTATGACTCTCTGATCAAGAATAAAACTTGGTCACTGGTTGATGCACCGTCCGGGAAAAGAGTTTTACCATGTAAATGGTTTTATAAAAGGAAAACGAATGAAAAAGGTGAGGTTATCCGTTTTAAAGCAAGATTGGTCATAAAAGGGTATGCTCAGAGAAAAGGAAGTGACTATGATGAGACTTATGCTCCTGTTGTGAGATATACTTCTGTTCGATACTTATTTTCACTGGCTGCTAAGTATGATTTAGAAATACTTCAGATGGATGCCATAAGTGCTTTTCTTCAGGGTGACATAGATACCGAGATATATATGTCACAACCAGAACATTATAAAGAAATGTTATGTTGTTTATCTTGGAATTCGTGTAAACAGCAAACAGTGGCACTCTCTACGGCGGCGGCCGAATACAGTCATGGCGATGGCGGCGGCGACCCAAGAGGCCCTGTGGCTGCGGCTGCTACTTTAGAAAAATATTTATTAAGTTTAAATAAAATGGGTTTGCGTTCTGTGGGGAGTGTTGGTAAATAAGAACGCAATCATATTTATTATAAGTAGGCAACATTTAGTTTTTGATGTATTTCCTTCTTCCGGTTGTAACCTTTCTGTCAACAATACACGTTCTTTGCATTTTCTTATTTCGTTTATTTATTTCCACCTAAATATCAACAGGGGATTTAAAATTTTAAAGCTAATTTCGACTATTCAATTATTCATGCTTATAATTATTATGGATTTATTTCTTAAGATTAAAATAAAATAAAATAACTATTTTTTAAACAAATATTCATTAATCCTGTATTTAATAATAACGAAATAAATTTCTTGCAATAAATTAATGCTGTTGTTATGTCTATATTATGATAAAAAGTTGTACAGAATTTGATACATATTATTATATTCTTACATCATAAAAATCTTGTTTGTTTATTTTGATTATAACATTCATATTACATAAGTGATTTATAGTCATTTTGTTTATTTCCTTAAAATTTAATTAGAAACATCCACTGAACGTCAGTTGTGGTTACGGATTACGGAAATTGAAGTTATTTGCTCTGAAATAAAGGTTATGTCAATGACAAGTATTTTTTTATGAGTTTAAATGAATGTTATAAACTTTCTAAATATCTTTACAAAATTGTGGATGTGGAAGACGGACCGACAGTCGACAGCCAACTACAACATAGTTTTAGAAATGGCTAAGGATGAAAGATCTTTTTTACATATTAAGTGTACAGTAAACAGCAAAAGTAGATGATCAAAATCAGAAATTTTATTCTCATGATCGGAATTCGCGTCAGAACTGTGTGGCGTCGAAGTGATTCAAAAGTATTTATTATATCTTGTATTTCATGGAGGAGAAGCTTTCTTTGTACATAATACGAACCCTAAAAATAGCTTGTATAGAAGGACTTACTAAATGAACTGCAATTATTTTTCTGTCAAGTAGTATTTATTAAACCTTGCCGTACGCATCATGAAAATGTTTTTCGCGAGTGACGCAAAATAAGTGAAACTTTTTGAAGGCTTTCTTTTCATGAATAATATTTGATATCTATGGTTTTATTATTATAGACTTCACGGATAGCCGAATGGGGTCACCACGCTAATTAAAAGTGCGTGACGTGCTGCGGGTTCGATCCCCGCATGGGACAAGCATTTGTGTGATCCACAGATACTTGTTCCAAGTCTGGGTGTTCTTTTTGCTTGAATGTTTGTGAAAACTCTGCTACACAAGAATTTAAATTGCTAAGCGCGGGCGTCGTTTTTTAAAAAATATATATAACCTAAAAATAAGTTATATATCTACATAATCAATCAATGAATATATACCATTACTTCATATACATAATGTAGAACATATAATTCGCGAGTGAGCCCATTAATCTTGGGTTGGTATCGAATTTAAATAAATACTCCTTTGATAATGATACGCTCCGAACACAGATTGATACGATATTGTGTGGGAGTCGACACTAATTGAATTGTTTAACTTTCATTGTTTTAAAGGTTCCGTATACTAAATATGTACTATTTATGCGATATTAAGGTATTATTTCACGATTTACTTTAAAAAAACGAGAGCTGATTCGATTATTTAACGCAGTTAAGATTCATTTGTTGATCGCGTAGTTCTGCTAATCGATCCATGAGCATTTTTTTTATTTAGGAAAGGGTATAATTTAATTATAAATTATTACATTATTTTATGTAATTAATACAATGAGTACTCGATAGTAGAAGAATAATAATGTAAGTAAGAATAATTTTAGTTTATAAAAATTGAACTTTGTCAAACAGTTTTACTATTTTGTGGGACACTGCCTTTTTGTGAGATCACCTTAAAACTTCTATAAAAAATAAATTAAAACAAATTTGAACGTTCATATGCATTCCCAAAATCGGCCCTTAGAAATTTGAACGCACGAATCATCTGATTTTCTTTTTGAAAGTTAGCAACGTGGGTTGCAAATGTCTAGTAGGTATTCTTGTTAACCCCTCGTATTAAGTTAAGTAAATTCTTTTATTCCGAGTGGGTTCTCGTGGGTTACGGACGAGTAATGGAGAAGAATGGAAGGATAAAACGCATTGCAACGACCCCATATAGATGTGATAAGGTCAGGGAGATGATGATGACGAGTGGGTTCATGTCGGTAGTGCAATGGGTAGGATCGAACTACAAATGAAGTCTTTTTTAAACATATTTAGTCGCCGATAAAAGTAAGAAGAAAAGCGCTACGGTTTAATCAAATCAAACTTAGACGGGCCTGTTGGTCTAGTGGTTAATGACCCTGACTGCTAAGCTGGAGGTCGTGGGTCTGATGCCCACCCAGGACAAATCTTTCTGTGATGAACACGATCATTTGTTCTGAATCTGGGTGTAATTTATCTCTAATAAGTATGTATTTAGAAATATATAAGTATGTTTATCAGTTGTCTAGTTGTCAAAGTACAGGCTCTGCCTAGTTTGGGATCAGATGGCCGTGAGAGAATTGTCCCAAGATATTAAGAAAACGAGTACGGTACACTCGACCGTCTTCCTCAAGGCGGAGAAACTGCAAAAGGATTTTCCCGATAAAAATAACAGGTCCAATGTTGTTAACAAAGTTTGATTTATTCTGTAGTCGTAACTGTCAAGCCAAGGTTTGTCTGCCCCTAAGGCTATTGACGTATCATTATTTCTCAGCGGACCCCCAATAGTCAAGGAGCCAGCAATAAATTTAAATTAATCAAGTTTGCGAATTCGGTGAAAGTCGCCGCTCCTATATTGTGATTACTATGTGTCATATAGATATATGTGACGTGTATGTATGTGTTATGTGTACTAGATCTTGTTTTGAGATCCGTTTGGTAATCATGTTGGTAGCACTATTTGGAGTCCTGTTAAGCGCCTGAAAGCTCAACTAATTTGATTATGCTCGGTTGCTTAATTAAATTATGTAACGAAAACTTTACGGTCTCTTCTTCCACATATTACAAGAATGGAACAAAGAGAAAAAAATATCACATTTTATACCGGCCTATGAATGTCTCACTGCTGGGCACATACCTCTTACCATATAGAAAAGGCATGAGCTTTGATCACCACCCTTGCTCAATGCGGGTTGGCGATTTTAGATTCTAATTTTTGAAATCCAGGTTCCCGATGTTTTCCTTCACCGTTTATCAATGGTGTCTTAGAATAACTTTTATAATAGTCACATTGGAACTAGCATGGGTTCGAACCTACAACCATGTGCAGACGTATCTGGCCATTGAACTGCTAGACCACCACGACGAAATCACATTTTATGATTGCAAAATATTTTAACTCGAAAGCTAATTAGTATTTGGACAACTTTTTTATCGATAGCAGACTCATTCACTAATATAATCTAATTAAATAAATGATTGAAAGTGACAGTTCAATTTTGACGTTTCTTTGCGCAGGAGTTTGTGAACGTAATATACCTATCTATTATTTCTGTGATTTACCTATGCAAGATTAACTTTTAACCTTTTAGGTCAAGAGATTGATAAATTAAATTAAATTTAGTAGTTCTTGTGGTTCCAACAATAATGGCTTAAAAATAATGCTAATTTTGTATATCTTTTTAATGAAACAGCTTTTTTATGAGGTCAGGTGAGGATTTTTCATGAATTGAATTACGTACAACGTATCAACAAAATAACAATAAGTACGACATTTATGTTTGATTTTTATTGATTAGTCATATCCAGCTCTTTCCACAACAAGACTTTATCATCTCATCTATCAATTTTTAACTGCCTCAGTGAACTTTGAACTCTATACCTCCCGAATCGAAGACATTTAATAAATCATCGATTGATTTATCGATACTCGTCGCAGCACTAGTGACATTTGCGCAGCACTCGACGCGAGCTTTGCCGCGTAATTTGTCAGTGGCTGTCATGGCGGGCTAGCGGCAGAATTAATTATGTTTATCTTTTCACTTGGTTAGAGTAATGCGATGAGCAGTGAGACGACTGACAGCTAGCCGTGAGTATTGTTTGGTAATTGCTAATGAATGTAAAGGAAAGTTACTAGCGCTACAGTAAAGAGATAGCTGAGTCTATACAGAGACATAGACAAGGTGTTGTTGATGGTCAAAATTTTGAAAAAGTATTTATGTTGTAGGTATGTAGCTTAAAGGAAAATTGTACAATAAATTTAAAAAAAAACGCAAAAGCATAGTCTTCTGTCTAGCCTTTTCTCACGCTAAGTTTGAGGTCGGCTTCCACTACCCGATTCAGCTGAATACCAAATTTTATATGAAGCGACTGCTTCTGATCTGACCTCCACAACCTATTGTGAGGAGTATCCAAAGTCAGGCTGCTTATCAAGATAATAAGTAAGTTACTTTCCGAGGAACAGAGTGGTGCCGGTAAGTTTACAAATGTTCACCCATCCACGGACCTACCGCGGCGAGTGCGACTTAACCTTTATTAACGGTTCAACCGTGCGGGCACACCCTTCCAACAGTAAGTATCACGGAGGTTTTATAAGAAAAACACTTCAATAGATCCCATTTAATATAAGGGATTTATCGTATCTAATACCTAAATGAAATTGCTTTGGCTCACGGTAATTATGTTATCTAACGCACAGATTTTTCCAATTTGTACCAGTAGTTCCTGAGATATGCGCGTTCAACTAACTAAACAAACAAACTCTTCAGCTTTATTATATTAGTACGGATGGTTATCATAATAAGAATCATCGACATTTTATGAGTCTCATTTCTAGTTATGTTAATTTATAGTTTATATTACTATGAATGTTAATTTGTATCGATGGATGGCACCGTATTAACGGCAGCTTTGAGAATTCGTTACATAAACTTCCGTTTAAGCTTAACAAGGTTCATAAAAAGTACCAACTTGATCTGATGGTTGTCTTCTTATAGATATTTTCATCATTATCTGCCTAGCCTTTGTTAAAACTATGCTAGCTTCTAGTCTTACCGGATTTAGTTGAAAACGCGATCAAAATGAACCGCTATAGAATTGATTTTAAAAGTATTTGTATTTCAACATGAACAACAATTGAAAAAAAAAACAGAAATAAATCATTTAAGATAATCTCAGTTAACCATATCTCACGTTAACTCCGATCAATTGAAAAAACAGTGTGATCTGCCTCCAGCTGACAGCTACCGCGAAAACATGCGTAAAGTAAATAATAGAGGCTTCCTAATGGATTACTACATAAACGAGTTTTATTTTTAAGTCAAATATTATCACGTGGTTTAAAAGTAGGTACCTACCTATATACCGCAGCCTAACTTATTCGTACTGTTGGCAACTAGCAATAACAGTCTGTGTGTGTATATGGTAAAATAAAATAATATTTATTTGAATTTATATTTATCATATAATGATCTATTCAATGTAATATGTAGTGCTGAGAAGTGAAGTTTATTGAAGCAGCGGTACACTAATGGCTAGGGCATCGGGCTTGTAATCATGTATGTGGTCGCGGGTTCCAATAATAATAAGTATCTAATAATAATATCTTGGGACAATCTCACACACGGCCATTTGATCCCCAACTAGGCAGAGCCTGTACTATGGCAACCAGACAACTGATAAACATACAAGACATATACATTTCTAAATACATACATATTAAAGATAAATAGCACCTAGACACAGAACAAATGATCGTGTGCATCACACAAAGATTATTCCTGAGTGGGAATCGAACCCACGACCTCCAGCTTAGCAGTCAGGTTCACTAACACTAACCACTAGACTAACAGGCCCGTCAAATCCCACCCATTGCACTTGCGACGTGTACTCGTAATAAAAGGATTTAGCTTACCACGAGGGGTTAACTCGAATACAAGTAATTTGCGAATCACATTGCTAGTAAGCTTAAAAAAGCCATCTTTTGTTTTAAACCAACTTCAAAAGGAGGTTTTTATTCGACTTGTTGTTTTTTATCAGGCTGGTTGTACACCAGTGGTATAGTAGTCAGCTGTTATATCAACTATTGCTCGCTTAGAGTTAAATTTAGGTTCAAAAACAATTTATGTAACTGCCTTCGTTAAATCTAAGATTGTGAGCTTTCATACACATTGCACTATTCAGTAGAAAATAATAATTATATCATACTAAAAATCTGCTGGAAATCTAGAGGATTATGTAAAACCGAATTATGGAGAATGTCTCAATTTAATTTCACTTTCTTCATAAATACTCATAAAAGATTATTTTTTCTCGAATTATAATAATGGCTTCTTTTTTAAGTCGATAACCTGTCCTAACCAAGTTGGTAGACAAATTAACAAAGAAAATTTCTCGCACTTGGAAGATAAGTTAAGGTTTTTGTTAAAATATTGATTATATTATGAAATCGGGAATCGAATCTACGACCTACCACTACAAATAGCTTCCCTGGAACTTATGACTTATAAATACATATTTTTTTGCCTCATTATATTCCCTAAAATACCCAACAACAATATGTAAAAATAAAAAAGTAACTAATTACCAAAATAACTGACTATCCTCAAAATAACACGCCACAAATTTCACAAAAAAAAAAAAAAAACAAAACACAATTTAATCAATCAAGAAGTTCTCAAACACTGACCACTTAATTTTCCCAATATACAACTGTTCCCATAACTGGGAATAATTTTGTTCACTGTCACTTTCTGATCTAACGTTATGTTGCGCGCGCGCAGCCGCCGTCACCTGCTCCGTCACACTACCGGGGAAGGGTTAGAGCACATCTAAGCGTACAACTTGAAAGTTTAAGCTCAAGTTAGCACTTAACCTTACAAAAAATAAAATAAAATTGTAGAGGAAAATGTACCAGATATTTAAAAAAAAAGGTAAGTTTTGTCATGTTTTTGTTAAATTCTCAGTTTTTTTTGGTTTGGGGCAACTAGGCTATGATATAACAGTGTAGACACATATTTATTTTTCTAATATTATTTTAGTTCAACCATTGTCGCCCAAAGCTGCATTGATTTATTCATTAGTAACTTAGTAAGTTTAAATTTAGGCTTTCCCATAAAGAGAAAGGAGGATATAGGTATGCCTTCTTATTTCGAACCATCTTTAATATTGAAAAGCTGTAATTAATTTCTGACTAGGTTGTCCATGTTATACTGGCTGGTTTTCAATATAGTTATAAGCCTTCAGGCTGACCTTTCAAAAGCTAAAAAGATTGCTTCATTCAACTATATCCTAGATTACTAATAAAAAATAATGTTAATTAATTAAATTGAGAAGAAAAAAAATCATAAATCCTTTTACTTTGGACCGTGTTCATGTTTGTTTCCATTTCAAATATCGAACGTTTATTTTAGCGACTGTGTTTTCCAAAACAGAACAATCGCGTTCGAATTTCAAACCGGTGACATGTGGCGTTTGCTCGATTTATTGATTTAGTGGTCGCATGCGCAGGTGTGTGGGCTAAGTTTGATAGCCTTTTGTAGTTGTAAATCATATTCAAACTTTGATGTTTAGCTTTGTTACATACTGGACTTTACTGGTACCTATGTGGTTTTTTAAATGTATCTCAAAGATCACTTGTGGTCGATTGGTATACTTACAGCTTCTTGATGGATTCAATATTATTTTTATCGTCAATACAATTGTCAACATATCAGTACAATCTTCATCTCAACCAAAACACTAAAGATGTACATATCCTCACACTGCTCTCCAAATAAACTTTCTCTTTCATTATGTTTGTACATGTCGACGAGTTAAGCCCACGGATTGCGGTGATCGGGTCCACTTCAAAAACCAGTAAAACAAGTTAATTTGGATTGACTGATGCTTTTCATCAACTTGATTCGCAGTTATCTACAATCTTAAAAACATCTGAACATCACACACAGGGAACATATCAATTCAAAAGTCATGGTTTTTTTTATAGCGCATTGTGTTTTTTACAGTGCTTTATTGTCATAGTAACATATAGGTAGCCAGTCTAAAAGCCAAACTAGTTCTAGTACTTGTTTGATTAAGTAATTTTCTAAGGGCATATTTCACCATCGTCAGATAACTTTTATTCAACGAATAATATTGACGTTTGACAGTTTTTGTATGTAACAACTGTCAAAATTTCAAAATTATTCCTCGAATAAAGTTATCTGACGATGGTGAAATAGGCCCTAAGTATTTCAAAACCCTTTTGAGTAAAGCTGGTGAAAAAGTATCATCAGCTTGGGGAACGAACCTGGATTCTAAATTGTTGTACGAACTACTCAAGCCATTAGTGATAATATTGCGAAGACACAGCATTTTCTTACTCAATATTATATAATTATTTGTCTGGACTTTAAAAGAGTCTATGACCCCAGTTAAGTATTGTCGCCTACAGCGGGCTCAAAAAAAGTGTTATGTAATTTTTTTTTTTTTAAATCCTTATTGAAAAATAAATCATTTGAATTTGAATCACCGTCCCCAGCCTGCGCGAGCTGCCGTCCGCCCTTCCACGTTTCGTTCGCCTCCAGACCGCTTGCTTTTTGTTTTGGCATCCGCTTCAAGCAGACGAATACTTCCAGCAGCCCGTGTGCATGCAGCCATGGAGGTCGCAGCTTGAAGCTGTCGATACCGACTGCAGCGCCAACCTAAGCGCCATGTCCACGAATGCGTCCACAACGAATGCAGGTAATAAAAAAGAAGGTGGCTACGCTGTGATTAATCCTAGTTTATTCTTCATTGAGTTATTATTTGTATAACATCGAATCGATTTTACTGGTAAATGAAAAATATTTTAGGTCAACATCTGTACCGTTTTAAAAGACGAGGCCATCTACACTTAATCTTCCAAAGCCCTTTATTACGGCCTTAGATTACGCACATACAACTCACAGCCCGCGGCGCTGCCCATAATAACTGCTTTACGATGATAATTGTAAGAATTAATTAAGACGTTGTACGCCACACGCCTGTCAAACTTGACACTTGAAAAGATTATAATAATTATAGGCTAAACTCTTAAATTACGACATAATTATTTGTAGGTATTTGTAACATAAAAATATCAAAGGAATTAAGAAAATGTTACATAGTACAACATAAAGAGACCAACGCTCTTGAAATCGAATAACTATGTTCCTTTTTCAAATCTAACAAAATGGCAAACGTCAATTTTAAATTATGAACGTTCAGATAATTGTTTTGTTGTCAGCGTGGATTGGATTATGCAATGAATTCTAGCCAGCCCTGCGCAGCTCTTAAACATTTTTGGTAATCGAGAGGTGAGTTCAAATCACAAGAGTTAGCTTATTCATTTTATGATAATGTGACGTCATATCAAAAACAATTATGAATATGAATGAATAAATGATGTTTGTGATTACCGAATTGGAGCTGGGTAGGTCTACTGGCCAGACGAAAAGACGGCTGGTGGAGTAAGGCAGTAACAGAATGGTGGCCAAGGCAATGTAAAAATGTCCGGGAGCTGGTTCCATGATATCGTCATTCAGTTTCGGGTAGAATCTGGGAGTCACTGGCACAAGTCCCGGAGAGAATGGAAGGTAAAAAGAGAAACCCAGCAGTGGTACCTATGCCAAGGGCTGTGGACTATGATGATATGTAATAAAAGGCGGCGTTGGACTTGTGGTTCGACCGATCATGAAGTTGCCGGTACGAACCTCATTGCACTACCGACGTAACACAAGTATTTAGCTTAGTATGAGGGGTTAACAAGAATACTATCGCACTTTTTGACGCAAATAAATGATTTTTCTTTCTTTCTTCTTTCTTTCTTTCTTTTACTAGTAATGTGCGACTCACATTGCTATTAAGCTTAAAGAATGTAAAAAAAGCCAATATCAACGTAATACAACAATTTACCTCATCTGGATAACATTGTTTGAACCTGTTTAATCATTAATATTTTTACGATTACTTTAAACCATTGACTGAATTGATTCTTTCGAGAATATCATAAAAAAGGTATTCAGTGTAACTGTGAAAGTCGATGCTAAATATAAACTCCGTAGGTAAGTGACTTCTTTATAAAAAGTATGAATGAAAATTATGAGGTGATTATAACGGAGTGTGATGATAATTTCAATGGTTTTAATTAAAATTGTCTGTCGTTCTTTCATGATAAACCTATTATTTAGATATTAAGAACATGAAGAAGGAAGAAGAATTGTAATATGTAACACTCTTATATATCATAAATCAAACCCATTCTTTTAAGATTGTAACCTCTTTGCCAAGCATTTCAGCGCAGGGTTAGGAACATTGATATTTATCGTAATATATCGATAGTTAACATGGCTTCGCAACATCCGGGAGTGGACGAGGATCGCAAACGCAAGTGAACTGTTCCGCCTTGCAAAATATAGAGATAGATTCCAGCAGCTGGTAGCCGACCTTCATTAAGCACTTAAAGAAGAAGATCGATAGTTACGAATTAAATGTGATTTCGCACGAGTGAAGTCGCAGGCTCTACTAGTCAATAGCAGCACTAATTACACAATCAACAGTGATCAGATAATTAAAATTACTTTATAGCGAGCTCGACCCCGTTTTACGAACAAATTGTTTTTTGACCATATTCGTTTGTTATTTACTACCAATCCCTTGTAAAAGTTTTATTTATTATAATAACAATAAAATAAATATATCAATTTTATTTTCTGTTATCGTTTTAAGATAAACGTGGTTTTAAATCACTTTTGTCCTAGAGTTTTTTACTAGATGTAATTATTTTTATTTGTAATTATTCATATTTATGAAATAAACGATTTGATCTACAAGTAATCTATATATATAAAAATGAAACCCGTTTTCCGTTGTCACGACATAGCATGAAAACGGCTTGACCGATTTGGCTGATTTTGATCTTGAAATGTTTGTGGAAGTCCAGGGAAGGTTTAAAAGGTAAATAAATAAGTAAAAAAAAAAAACTGTTCCTAAACTCGGGAATTACCTTAATTAATTTACTTTTGACAGAACGAAGTCTGTCCGGGCAGCTAGTTTATAATAAAAAACGTTTATTCTAGTATATCCTGACAAAAATTTTTACTTGCCTGATGGCATAGTGGTTAGTGAAATAGTGACTAATGTTAAACCGGAAGTCGAGGGTTCGATTCCCACCCAGGATAATTATTTGTGTGATGAGCGTGATTATTTAATTTTATTCTGTGTCTAATTGATCTATATTTTTATCTATGTGTTTTTCCGTTGTCTGGTTACGATAGTAGTTTGTATATCAAGAACATCCAGACTTGGAACAAGCATTAATTTATGGATCACACAATTTGCTTGTCTCATGCGGGGATCGAACCCGCAGCACGTCGCGCACAGTGGTAATTAGCGTGGTGACCTTATACCACTCGGCTATCCGTGCAGTCAAATTCGTTCTACTGAAGGATAGTTATCTAAATAGAAATAACCGTAATCAATGAAATAATTAATTTAAATAAAATACATATTTATAACGTTACTTGAGCTCTGTAATTGATCAAATTAAAAAGATAGATTAAATAAATTTAAATGTCACACTAGCGCTGTGACTGTCAAGTTACGTGTTAAATTCACGTCGTTGAGCTTTGACAACATCACTAAATCGTAGTGTTGGGACGGTACAGATCGATAAACCAATAATAAAATACCAACAAAAAATGTAACAGTACATTAAGATATAAGATAAACTGAAAAGACAATTTAAATAAAACTACTTTAAAACGAATTCTATTGCGGTTGATTTTAAAATCTAACCTAACCGCGATAGAATCCGTTTAAAAGTAGTTTTATTTCAATGTCTAACATTCGCGTAAAACTAAGAAAACAATATGAAAAGACAATGTAAGAACTTCATCTTAAACTATAGAGTATAAGCAATTCAGGAATTATTTTAATATTCAGCAGGAGCTTAAAATGCTTTGCTTTTTATGAATGGTAACGATAACACCGTGCCACAGTGGAGCAGCGCTTTTTCTATTAAATAATAAGTATTACGTATAGTATTTACATACCGTAAAACAAAATATTTTTTAAACTGAAATAAATAAATATCATTTCGATACGAATACCTTTTCCATCACTAATATTCCATACAATTTCAACTGCGGCACCTTTGATCCAAATACGGTAGTGATGTGACAGTATCGGTAATCTTAATCCTTGCCGCGAAGATTTAATTTAAATAGTATAAGATTAATCTTTCTTTACGATGACAGCCTAGAATCCTGATTAAAATTAAATGTAAACTTGTATGTTAGTAAATGTTATTATGTATTGCCCACATTTAAATAATCTAGGTCAGATGTTGCTACACTTTTAAAATTGATTTTATTTGCTAGATAATTACTCAAGGTTTACATTTTTAATGTTTATAATATGAACTTGCTTATTCAATGATGATATTTTGAAATAATTCAATCACCCTCTAGAAAACGTATTCTGATATCTAAGTAACCCTTGTCTAGGTTAGTGGCGTACATTGGTTTTCGGCCCTGATAGGAACCTTCCTATCAGGGCCGAAAACCAATGTACGCCTACCTACTTGGATGGAGCATCTTGACATTTACACAAGTACATACATTTTTCATCCTGTTCTCCTGTGTATGTGAGTGATTCATTAAAACAAAAGTATTTTGTTAATATTACAAATTATTGTTTTATTATGTGACTAGCTGTTGCTCGCGGCTTCGCACGCGCGTAAAGTTAAGAGTAGTAAGTAGTAAAGGATAGATGGATGTATTCTGTGATTTTCAAAGTAAGGGTCATGAATTATATTTTTCATAAAATATTATAATAATTGATAATAATAAGATAATGTGGGAAAACATCACATACATTGAGTTTGGATAAACTTTTAAAATGGTGGCAACTTTTAGGTCAAATAAAACTTGAAAATCATTGACACGAAAAGATGAAGAAGAATCACATACATTGCTCCGAATTCAAAGAAAGTAAGCTCTTGTGTTATGGAATCAGAAACAACGAAGGTACCACTAACACCCAGACTCGACATAATGTAGAAAAGTGATTTTCTACATCGACCCGTCCGGGGATCGAACCCGGGACCTCGGAGCTGGCGATACCTTGAAAACCGTTGTGGACGCCACTCGAACACGGATGTCATCGTAAAGATATGTTTTAGATGGTCATTTATTTGTATCGAACCAGAAACCCGTATATGAAAGGCATGGCCTTATCTTTAAAAATAAAGTCAACAATATAATACCTTGCAACCCCTATTTAACCATCTCAAGGCGTAGATTTCTAAAATCGCTAAAATATGTATTCATTTATTTCTAACCAAAAACCCTTATACCAAATCTCATGAAACCAAATATCATCTCTCTCTTTGAAAATGACGAACTTCCTAAAAAAACTTCCAACTACTATTGCACCCCCTTAGAGGGTAGATTTCTAAAATCTCGGAAATACGTCTTATTTATTTCTAACTCATAATCCTATGAAAATTAATGTGCCTATCTATGAAAACTACACAATTCATATACCTACAAACTTCCATCCCCTATTTTACCCTCTTAGGGGGTAGATTTTCAAAATCGCTGAAATACGTCTTTATTTATTTCTATCGAGAAACCCGTGTACGAAATTTCATGTGTCTATCTTTAAAAATACTGAACTTCCCCTACAAACTTTCACCCCCTATTTAACTCCCTTAGGGGTTGAATTTCGAAAAATACTGAAACACGTGGTTTTTAATTTTTTACCAGAATAGTAACCACGAATTTTTATGGTTTAAACTACAAAAATAACGTTTTTCCATACAAACTTTCATCCCCTATTTTACCCTCTTAGGGGGTAGATTTTCAAAATCGCTGAAATACGTCTTTATTTATTTCTATCGAGAAACCCGTATACGAAATTTCATGTGTCTATCTTTAAAAATACTGAACTTCCCCTACAAACTTTCACCCCCTATTTAACTCCCTTAGGGGTTGAATTTCGAAAAATACTGAAACACGTGGTTTTTAATTTTTTACCAGAATGGTAACCATGAATTTTTGTGGTTTAAACTACAAAAATAACGTTTTTCCATACAAACTTTCATCCCCTATTTAACACCTTTAGGGGTTGAATTTCGAAAAATCCTTCCTTATTCCTTGCCTACATTATAAAGGAAACCTCTGTGCAAAATTTCAGCTTTCTAGGTCCAAGGGTTTGGGCTGGGCGTTGATGAGTCAGTCAGTCAGTCAGTCAGTCAGTCAGTCAGTCAGTCAGTCAGTCAGGCCTTGTCTTTTTATTTATATAGATTAAACCGTTTGGATAATTATTTCCCATGTGTTTAAATAAACTCAAACCCACATTTTGAAGTACTAAAATCATTGTTTATTTAATTATGCACATACAGACGAATTTTAACCCACAGAATACTATGAAATGGTTCGTTTCAAAGCACAGTACTGATAAAGAACATAGTTGTACCTGGCAGTAGTGCCTTGAATTACTTGAAAACAAATAATAAAATGTATAATAATATATTTAACCAAACCAGATCTTCTTAAAATATATTATTACTCTACTTCATACAAAGTTTAAAAGGGCGCTCAATAGATGGCGCAACACGTCGAATTAGAAGTCGCAATGGTTTCGTTCACAAAAGGAGTGACTACCCCTGGAGGCTATTGATCGCGTCACTGGGAAGGGAAAACCGTAAAACCAAAACATTTTGACGATGTCACCGATCGTCAAAATGTTTAGCATTAGGTACACTTACTATTACTAGCTCTTCAATGTAACTATTGAAATATTTTTTGGCTGAGTCGAGCATTCGTGCTTCGGCTTTGATAAACCCTTGGAAAATTTACGACGTGACATCATGTCGATGAACTTAATGAAATTTTCTAGTTACATGAATATTTATGTCACTTTAAAATTAATTATTGGTGATCTCTTTAAATTAGTTTGCTATAATTTAAGGACAAATTTATTATAATACATGTACAAACACATTTATTCGGTACTAGACCCCTACTCTATGATTTTAGGTGATTTATTGTGGAGTTGATTTCATGTTGTTTAGTGATTATATTTTGGTGACAAATCTACTATTTTGCGGGCAAACCCTATTATTTAAGAAACACAAAACTAATTAAATCGGTGATAGCTTAAATTATACCTAATCATTTAAATTAAGTTAATTAGATAAAGTTTAGGCAAAAGGCTTATTATTATCATAGACATGTATACTAATAAATATGGCGCGCAACGGAAATATGTGACTCAAAAATAAAGATGGGGCGTAACATAAAAACAATACAATTATAATTTCTCCCATAATTCGATAAAGTTTTCACTCCAAAAATAGTCTTTGAACGAGACCCTCGGCGGATAAGTCCGACTCGCAAATGTCCGGTTTTTACCTGCTCACACGATTTGAGTCCTAATTCATATTGAACTTTTTTTAATAAGCTTCAAATATAATTATATATTCTCTTTCTGCGACAAAAATCTACAAGAAGAATTCTAAAGTACATTAAAAGTGACGGCAAATGTGAGTTCTCCTCAAATGGCTAAGGCCTGAGAATTGTATATGGTCAAAATGAGCAGAGTATAATGTACGGACAGATTCCTGAGAATATATTTAAAGGTCTAATAGTATTAGTATTACCTGTCATAGTATCCGTGTATTTGTTTGTACATTATTTTACATTGACATTATTTTTCCAAAAGAACCCACCCTCCCTCCGAGTCTCCGAAAGCACAAGGCCGTTGGTCCCGACTGTCAGACAAAATCTTTGGGATACTGTATTTTCCAGGAAAATGGGTTGTGGAGGTCAGATAGGTAGTACTCGATGTAAATACGGTATTCAGCTCAATCCGGTAACACTGAAAGCCGTTGGGGTCAGCTGTAATTTTTTTTTAGTTTTGCAATACGATATATAAGCAGACGATGGGCTCGATGATATAATCTACAAAAATGCCAAACTTAACTTTAATGAGGGCCAACCTTTACACCTATGGGTATAAAAAATAGTTTACAACCTACTGAATAAATCACGAAAAATTTCATAAGAATCGGTCAAGCCGTTTCGGAGAAACATCGCGACACGAGAATTTTATATATTAGATATATAGGTAGATTAGATTGGAGGCAAACCTAGTGGCGTTGCTATACCATTCTAATAATGAGCTTTTATCCGTTTTGGACAAGTGTGTCGGCACCCAGCAGGTGGCGTCGGCGTCGTGCCGTGGCCTGATGTAAACTGAGCATGTAGTAGCTATAGAACTATAACGTAGAAATATAAGCGAGTACATGCACGAATAGGGAAGCTGTTCAAACTGTGTCATCATAACACTATTATCTTCTTAATTTTAAGTTTAATGCAGTTTAAGTAGTGAATGAGTGTCAATGCAATAAATATGTACGACGACGAAAGTAGCTACATAATGCTCGATGCACACACTTTTTTCTTCACTATTAGTTACGAAGTAACTATTTATTAATCTGTGCTATTAGTAACGCGCTTGTATGAAGATTTTATATCTAGGTTATTTATTAATGTATGGCAGTAGCTAAATAAATTTTTATATTGAGTTTTTAACCGACTTCGAAAAAGGAGAAGGCCCTCTATTTTTTTTTATTTGAAAGCTGGTGCTTGTTGTTTGGTTCCATTGTCACTATGTCAGGATTTGATGATGGGATCCCAGGAAAATCGAGGGAAGCCCTCGAATTTTATAGGCACGCATTACGTGTTTCATGTTTTTTTTTAAGCTATTTACGTATTTGCATCTGGGGGACTAGTTATTCAAAGCAAATTAGAAAGTGATTTCTCAAACCACCAACTAAATAAATGTTATATAGCGCACCTACTAATTATGTATAATTATACTATGTTAAAATAGCAACATAACTAATGATTAATTACACAAGCATCTCTTAACTTTGACAGGCAAGAATCACGATTCATGACATCACACTGCGTTTGATATTTTTTTAATTAGTTGTCTTGACATCTTTTGGCATGACCTAATGTCACAAATATACCTTCATTGTAAAGACGTGTGTGTCGTTGTGGCCTAGCGATTCAATGACCGGTTTCGCATGCACATGGTTGCAGGTTCGAACCCAGGCAAATACCAATGTGACTTTTTCAAAGTCACATATACTTCCTTAATCATTCAAAGACAGCATTGACAAACGATGAAGAAAAAAATTGTGAGGAATCCTGGAATCCAAATAATTGGAATCTGAAATCGCCAGACCGCAATGAGCAAGACGTCTGTTGATCAATGCTCTTTCCTTCTCTATATGGGAAGAAGCCTATGCTCAGTAGTGGGAAGTTTATAAGCTGGTATTTTGAAGAGATGGGATGCTCAACTTTTTGCATAATTTAATCTCGCTCAAGGAAGCTTTGTTTTTGAGACAAAATAAGCCTGATATTGGTTAAGCATGGACCGAAATGATGAGAGGCAAAAGGGCGAAGAGGGCTTACTACGTTAGAAATCATCACAAGTTCAGACTACAACTAACGTTCCCGCCTGGTCCCAAACAAAGCAAAGAGAGTCCGGGTTTCCAGTACTTAAGTTTAGCCGGTAAGAGTCCAAGTCTCTCCGCCTTTCTTACGGCAGGGAATGATATGAATGTTTGTTTATGAGGTCTCGTAGATTTCATTTCTTTATGTTTTATTGTTGCAATAATTGCGATTGCAAGCCGCAATAGTACTAGTACCTATTCCCAAGAAATCTAGGTTATTTTTGTACCTACACTCTGTAAAAATATCAAAGCACATAATTTTATTCCATTCAACATTTGTACACCATATAAGTTCCAAGTTAATCAGCTAAATAATTACTTCCAATTTAATTAGGGTTTTTAAGCATTTCATATTAGACTTCGCTCGCCGCTTGCATAATAAAACTTCTTATGCAGAGTCAATAAAAACTTACTTATTCCGAGCTCAATTAATTGTAATTAGTAGCTTCTTCTTATTTTTTAATTATAATGGAATATTTTGAATTGTATTGGCTCCGTACTAGGAAAGGAATCTTATGAAGATGAGGACGTCTCAAATTTATTGATGTCATTATAATTATTTTTACGAGATTTCTTGTAAGGTAATTACAATTACTGTTCTTGTTTCGTTTATTTGGGTATATTGAGTCTTTGATGTGTTTTGGGAAAGGTAGAGATCACAATTAGTAATAAGATCGCCCTTTGTACCAACTGTTTACAATGTCACATTTTACATATCCTATGTTGGTGAATGTACAATAAAGAGTAAATAAATAAAGGTAAAAAATATAATATCGTCTTCGTGTGTATATTTATTATATTCATTGGAACTTTTTAAAACTTTTGGGGTACCGATTTGTGTCTTAGGGTTAGGAATCAACGAGGAAAATGCAGTGTAATCTCCACCTTTGTAGAAATTATTATTTTTTTGAGTAGGTACAAACTTACGTTTTGCCAAAAATCAGGTACATACATTATACTTACATACAACATTTTATGTTTTAAAAACCTTAAGACTCAGATCTACATAGTTTATTTTACAAAAGGCAGTATCTTTACCACCAGTTTAAAGACTCATAAAATAAATACAAAACAGAACAAAATCACAAACATTTTCTTCAACAGAAACTGTTTTCCTTTGTTCCTGCCGCCACAGCTTCTTATCTCTATCATCGGCCACTCACAAACGCATCGAGATCGATCAGAGAATACGAATTAACTTATTATTATTTATTTTGACGAGAAGGCCCGATAACATAAAGATTGACGGGAGCCTGCCTCTGGAGCCGTAAACCTGTACGATATGATCTTAACTTATGACTGTAATTGGTGAATGTTTGTACGACTTGCGGTAAATGATTTGATTTGGAATCCATCAATGTCACATTTTTACTATCAATGTTAGAGTTAGTATTTTTAGCTATAAAAATACCGGACAAGTGCGAGCCTGACTCGCGTTCCGAGGGTTCCGTACATCTTGCTGATCGTCTCGGTTAATTTAACCAAAACTTAGTATAACTTTGCTATACGGATAATCTATAAGGAGTCCCTTTTAATAATAATAATAATTCGGGTCACCTCTCACTCGGTTATCTGATCCCAAACTAGGCAGAGCCTGTACTGTGGTGAACAGACAACTGAAAAACATACTTATATAATTCTTAATACATACAAAATATAGTCTATAAATTACACCCAGACACTCAAGTCAAGTCGCGGGCAGAAGCTAGTCTAATATATAATTGAAGTTTTTTTCTTATCTACTATTCGCCTTTTAAATAATCAGAAACCAAAGTTTAAGTGACAGTTGTGTCTAAATGTAATGCAGACGGCTAATGCCCATCTTTGCTTAGCCTCCTAAGCGTATTGGGTTAGGTTGTATCTTCTGCTAATTTTGTTATTGTGAAAAGGAAGCTTACTGTGTTTATAGTTTTATATGTACGGGATGTTGTGACGAGGTCCCCATCAATAATGAGCACTCATCATACAAAGATTTGTCCTGGGTGGGAATCGAGCCCACGACCTCCGGCCTAGCAGTCAGGGTCACTAACCACTAGACCAACAGGCCAATTCTTTTAGTGAAAAAATCCTTAAAATAAAAGAGCATACCACTCTATGCAATAGTTGGCTACAATTTTTCTGTTTTGTATTACGTAATCAAACTGAATTTAAAAAGAAGAGATGTTTATTCACAAGTTTTATAATCATCACGATATGTAGATTTATATAATTTATAATGCCCAGTTTTTTAATCGTGTAATAAATAAAACATCGTTTTACAAGCAGTCTTTAATTAATACTACTCTTATAATTATTATTTTATTAACACCTATAAAAACATCTCTAATGTAATACGTTTATAGATATGTCGCTTCTTATAATACACAATAACAGATATAAATATTACAATAATACTTTATTATTTTTATCTACCTACTTAGCGTTTTTTTTTCATAAAACTTTTAAATCTACATAATACACGTTTTATTTAATATATCTACATAAAATACTAATAATATTCAGGTTTATATACTTAAAAAAATGGTATAACTCATAGTATGTTTTTTTGTTAAAAATGGGTTCATTAAACCTTTGACAGACACAGCAGTCAAATGCGATTTATACTGAAAGAAAATACTTATACGTATAAAGGCATTATTTTCTTTTTCAGACAAGAAACAATAAATCAACTTTTGAGCCTAAAATTGCAATATTTACTCACCCATATGAGAAAAAAATTAATGTTATTTCAATTTGCATTCAAAAATTTAAAAACTAAATAGCGCAAGCTTTAAAAAGAAATCTTTTGAATACAAAACCAAACGGTGGAGAAACCCTCAGAATGTTTTTAAACTTCAATAAAGACATTTTAAAGTTAGCTCCTCGTAAGATATTCATTTGCAATTTCCTTCCAATCAGTGGGGTCGCCGTGCTCTGTGGGCTTCGACTTGCGGATCTGCTTGAGCAGTTCCCAGCCGTTGGCCTTCTCTGTGGAGGTCACGTACGTGTTGTTGGGATCCTGCTCTAAGGTGTAGGCGCCTAGGATGAGGCTCTGGACCAGGCGGGAGGAGATCAGTGTCTGGAGATTAAAGTAGAAATTTATGAACAATAATTGGTAAACCTACCCATAAACAAAGAATAACGTAGGTATACTATTTTTTAGTAGTATGATACTACCTTTTAATCATAATCTTAGAGGCTCTGTCTCAAGGTATATATATCTCAAGATATCATCATGAGACAGAGCGTCTAAGATTATGATTAAAAATGCGTGTTATTGTGGATGTTAGGGCCATCTATCGGCAAGTAGTAAAACTGGTGCGGTTATTTTTACTTCATAGGTAACACAACAGTGACTTAACTGAAGGATTAGTTTTTTATGTTTTTGTACCTATATTTTTATATTTCTTATACATATGTTCTGTGTAAATTCAAAATGTAATAAACCTAAAAAGTTGATATGATAATGCCATCTGTTGACAAATAGCTGAACCTCATCGTTAAGCATGTAACTAAAAATAAGTGCTGCCATCTATTATCGAACCAACAAAACACTTACCTTCAACAGCCTGTACTCGTCGTCGGGCAAGCGCCTGTTGACAGTGTACCCTGCGAGGACGTAGCCTCCAGCCTTGAGGTCCCCAGTTACGAGCATCATGTAGGTCATAGTGATGGCCAGCTCGAATACGTAGTAAGAGTATTGGATGTCACCGAAGTCAATGATTCCTGTGATGCGGTAGTCGGTGTTGCTGTAATAAATGAAATTGGTTTCTTGTTTTATCCACAGGCTCTTGAGGGAATAAGCAGAGGTGTGTTCCTGTAGTAGCGTTAGATTTTCAGGACTCGCATTTTTAAGCATGTAAGTTAAGTTTTTGGTTTTTTTATTTACCAATAATGAGTAGTTTGAACTAAGAAATAATAAGAGGCATATGACAATTTTATAAAATAACTTATAACAGCGCCATCTGTTGAGTTTTATATCAATCAATATCTTGTGAGAATACAGAAATATTTTTGCTGTTTTAAAAAATTATGTTTGTACCAAGTTAAGCAAGCCTCGAAGCCAGTTTAACCACTAGGTACACATACATGCTCTGCTTACCTCAAAAGTATGCCGTTAAGGATGTTGGTACAAACGATATTATTTAAATTGTATACTCATAACCAATTTTAAAAGAGTAACCTATGGAGTTTCTTGCCGGTTCTTCTCCATAGGAATGACACCTTGGAACCGCGCAACTAGCGTCATTAACGTTTTGAAAGTGCCTGTAAAGGTCTACTCGAAAAAAATAAATATTTCATTTCATTTCATTTCATTTCACTCTTAGGACCGATGACTTCATTGGCCTACGTTAACGATCACATATGAAATAAATATTTTAAGAAAAAAGCGGATAAGGTTAAATGGAAGGAGTTTCGGGAGGCCTTTGTCTAGCAGTGAGACAGGTCTAAATAAAAAAAAAGTCCTAGATATGAACTCCAAATACAAAAAATATCAGCTCTATTTCTAAGCATCAACGTGCACCTCTACCTTTGCTGTCGATACCAAAGCGGTACATGCTTGTCAGTTGTTTTTTTTTAACGCATTAAGGTAATTGACACCTTACCATCGAGTGCCTTAGGTATCTTTTCTAGGTCAGGTTAGCCATTGGCGTAAATTCATAAATAGCACTTGCGTATAAATTGAGAAACTACTTAACTTATACCTGGACATACGGAGCAATAGGAGTGGATGAAAAATACAAATAATAATTAACTCAAGCCTGAAAACAACCTGCCTAAAATTATCCACTTATACTACCTAAAAATGGAAAATGAGCTTTTCATACAAAGTGACAGATTTAATTATGTTTGTATGAAAAGATAATTTTCAATTTTAACATTACGACCTATATATCTTGGGAAAAATTGTTCAGTTTTATGCACCTGATGACCTCGTTGAGTATACGCACTACTTTTAAAATAATCCTGTATGTAAAATATGTTCATGAATAATGTAATAACCGTTCCCCAGTTACTAAGCCGTTATCAAAACATAGTCATCACATTACGATAAGATATTACGGAAACTCGACAACACCTACTATCTAACTAATAATGGAGGTAAGCACTAAACAAACAATCACCACTTAGTAAAAAAGTATTATAACACAGATTACAATATTATAAATTCTGTAATAGCTTCAGCATTCGTAAAGAGAATTTCAGAGCTTATGAGGCTCTGATCAACCCTTGTAGCTGCAATTTCCCCATATGCATTTTAGTATGCCTATCTTTCAGACGCCGAAATGCTAAGAATAATAGAACGCACCACAAAATCGTCTTGGACTGTTAAAACTTCGGTTTGGCGGTACTTCCGCAGACAAGGTATCAAAGAGACCGTAATATCCTACAGCACTTTGGAAAAGTGGTTATTATTAGCTAAACCCCACAATACTAGCTACAAATGTCTTCCAAAGCTAGGAAGAACTCAGTGAATACAAAGGGATTAACTGAGGAAGAATATCCTGGGTCTATATATATTCTGGTCCTACCTTCACAATGATCAAAGGAATTTTATTGATTGACGAGAACTTGATATACTCGTATCATGGCTGACAAAAATTAAACGAAGCCAAGAAGAAGTCTGCGGATAGAGACTTTCTAACTGGCTTTTTCTAATGACATCCTGATTGAAGTATTATTTTGAGACTGACTTAATAATTAAGTAGGTCCCATTACACTTAAGGCAATTTATAGGCTCTCATTTCCGTCAAAGTCGGGTAATGGGCTTTGCACTAGGTCTAGGAGGATAGTTAGAGGCCAATATATTTGTAAAATGTGTCAGTGTTCTCCCACCTGCCTCCAGGCTTAAGCCCCACCAACACGTTCATCTCGTTGACATCTCCGTGGATGACTCCCTTCTCCAGCTCGTCCAGGCGCGGCACTATCGCGTACTTGAACTCCTCTATTACCTACAGTAAAAGTAGGTAATTATTCATGATGTAGAACAAAGCAGCAGTCAAATGTCATAAGAGCAGTAGCACCTTTTGTAGATATTCGCTGTCACAGTGTTTTTCGCGGACATCAACTAATAAACAATTATTCAAGATAGTTATCTTCTCGTAATGTAAATCGTAGTTCTATCAACCCTAGCAGATGTTTCGCTAAAGGTAGCCCTCATTGCATATCTATAGGAATGTTCCAAAAATATCTAACTAACAATAATAATAATATATATCTAACTCAATAACATTGATTATGATCTCACCTCCTCAGCCAGGTCTAGTTTCTCTGCGTCCTTGATGACGTACTTTAGCTTATCCAGCACCGGCACCTGCGTCAACATCCACATGTGCTCGCGCCCCGCCAGCCCGGAGTGGTTGAAGTGCTGTCGGGGAACAACACAATGCACTCAAGTTATGTCCATTCCATAACTACAAAAGGGTCATTCAAAAGGGACTTATTTGTAAATATTATTATGCTGCCATTGGTTCTACATTTCCTATAGCTTGGCAAATTCCTACGTGATACTTTCATGGTGGAACATAAGGCAGTAGCAATGGCAAAACATGCGTGCGGGTTGATTCGATTCGACTGATTCGGGCGCGGTAATTGAGTAGTATCGCCACCCTAGCGGATGTCAAGAACGAATTTGCCAGGCTATAATATCTGAAGCTTACGACTTGCGTGTGCCATCCCTGATATTGTGGATGACGTTTGAAAGATATCGCGTGTCCTTTCAGGTTCAAGCTTACTCTGTACTGATCTTATCAATATACGTATCGTTAAGAATTACTACACGAAACTGAACCAAATTTGAAGCATCCTGACTTCTTCTTCTGCCTGACTTGTTTAGTCCTACAGGATTCTTCTGAATTTTACATTGAGCGTCTGCGTTTCTGATATTCACAACCCATATAGCAGGGTAACACAGTATTTGCATTAACATTGATGTGTCGTGACTTCCAAGAATATAATCTTTACAAGAATATCACTTTGATCCCTGTAGCGAAATAGGTTTATTTCGAGGACATGAAATTATTGATAGGTACATAACTAATTACATACATCATGTGAAATGGCATGGCAAATACAATTACCCATAAAATTGTAGTGACATGCGCACAAAGCGAACAGCAAAATCCTTGAGGTTAATGTGTCAGTAGGTACTGCAGTACTACGGCCATTGTAGTGGAATCAACTGTGACTGAGATCAACAATGAGTGATACTGAACTCAGTTTAGTTGAATGAAGTATCTAAATGCTCATATACTTACGAGATAAAAGCGGGTGTTTTTTTTATACAGATTATTAAATGCAGACTGATGATCATTTAGAAGATGGTAGACAGCTGATGAAGAATAACCATGAAATTCGTCGTTATGTTGCTAGGTACGTACACAACCAATCTAAAGAAGATCTACCGTAAAACTTTCCTAAAAATATAATCACTTCATCGCCACTTGTGAGAAAAGAACTGACGCAAAAGACACCATGCAAAGACCACATTTCACACACTAAAGTACAAAGAACTCGAAGTTGTGAAAACTTATGTCTGATATCATACTTTTAAAATTCATAACATGACACACACCTGCAGCTTAGTATCCAGGTTGGCCACAAACTCGCCGAGCTGGTACAGCAGCGCCTCTGACTTAGGCACGGTCTTGAGCAGGTCCCCGGGAACGTACTCCAGCAGGCGCACGGCGTGCGGCTTGCCGCCCAGCGTCTCCACGGAGTGCAGGTGCCCGTACACGTTGCGTACAGGCTTCGGGCAGGCTACGGAGCGGGTGGCTAGGGAAACGAGGTGAAGAGATTTTAGAGATCATGTTTTCTACGATTGATATCTTTAACATTCCTCGTATCTAGGTTCTTAAGAAAATTTTCGGGTGCCCGGCAAATGTAGTTGCTGGTAAATTGACAATCTATATCTATACATCATTACTTCGTCTGAACGCAATAAATTACAAAACTACCGAACAGATTTTCATTCGGTTATTACCAAAGAATATACATTTCGACCAATGTTCCTTGGGGACAGTTGTTCAGTTTTATGCACCTGATTACCTCGTTAAATAAACGCACTCCATAAAAAAAACCTATTTAGGGATTAAAAACGAAGTTTTTTTGTGTAACTAATACCTACCGGCGCAAAGTCGAGGCTTGTCCTACTTGATACTAATGTGATGGACTGATGGAATGGAAATAATGGACTAATACTATCTCTCCAGACCGAATTTCGGCCTCAACGGCCAATCTCATTTGAGATGAGTCACGAACCCAGGAGATATTATAGTGTACAAGTATGTGCGCAGACACAGATGCACTCTCTGTTCCTTCACCCCTAAAGTCCGATGGGACGGCAGACTGACACAACCGTAGAGAGCTAAGGCGCATGATCAACGGATTTATTACCGGGAGTGTAAAAGCCACCACACTTCCTGACTTCGAGTGTTACTGAATATTTCTAACCCAGAAAACCCAGGAACATTATTTCTTAATCTTAATGGACTATGTAGTTTAGCTACAAAAAAGTCACATCATGGCATACTTAAACAAGACCTAAACCTATTGTGTATTTGTCAATAGATTTTGTTTAACACTATTTGTCTATAGGTCTTCTGTAATATTTTATAGTAACCCCTGCGATAGAAAACTAAAACAACGTTTATGTTTATTTTCTACGACGACGGTCTGTTTAGTTAAGTCTTCTCTCCTATATGTATATTAAACTTCTTGTAAATAAAACTTATCAGAAATAATTAAGCCACTTACTTAAAAAGTTCATAATTTCATTCTGTGCCTCAACAACAGCCACATTCTGCGAGTCCAAAGAGTTCATGATCTTCAGAACATATCCGTTCTCGCTGTGGGAGGTGATCAGCGGGTTCTTCACGTTTGGATCCTCTATGATCTTGTAGTTCTTGTCATCGTAACCATTAAGTTCTGTCAACTCTAAAACTGAGATGCCGTACAGACGCTCCACGAGGAGTTTAACGCCGTCATGGTCAATGACCGGCCTGATGACCGTACCTGGTTCGAATGTGTTCGCCATCTTAATTCTAGGAAGAAAAGACAAGTTAAAAAGTTAAGCTCTTGGTAGCTGAAGGGAATTGAGAAAGGCCTTTGCCCGGGTGCGGGACCATATAATTAAAAATGTATTTAAATACTAAACTCAAGTTTCTAAAAAGTTTTTTGTTTGTTTTAGTTTAATCTCTTGTCAAATTAAACTCGAATTTAATTTATAGAATGATAACCATTTAGCAGCATCTAACATAGAATTTGACAGATTATTAACAATTATTTCCAGCCAGTTCGGGCATCGCTCCTACGCCGCATGTATAAACCTACTTGTTATACCTGCAGAAAATACTGTACGCAGCTCTTAAATCATGTTTGATTTATAGCTTGAGTTCAAAGCTAAAGTCAATAAACATAGCTAATTAATCAGAAGGACTAAATATCCATACGTCCTGTCGGTCCTGGGCCTGCTATTAATACTTCGCGACGGTGGCGCCGCTCGCGGCCGCGTGCCAGAACTAACGTCACATGATTGTGTCTCGCGGCTTGGAAGATTACAAGATGAATTCTGATAGTAATTTCTAGGTGCAAATAATGCAGTTATTTCAAGTCATGTTTACAGATTACATACTACATACATTATCTTATTGCCACTATGCAAAACGAATATTTCATTTGCCTAGCATTTACCGCATTTAGCTGAAAACCGACAAAAAGCGATTTTACAAAGAATAAATATTTGTAATGATTTTTTAAGTCATATTATATTTTATCGAACATATTTCAATTTGAAAGTAAGGAATAATATATTAATTAATATCCATTGTTACATAAATAAAACATACAAATAAAGAAACGGTAAAAATCTTTCTATGATTCCTTATTACGTAAAGTTGTAGAATATATCCTATCGTAAAACTCACCTGATTATATTTACACTTTAAAATAACTACATTATTTAAAGCTAGAAAAAATACTTTGTTGGAAATCTACATACAACTTAGAATCATAATAACCGCTCTACACTATTGAAATAACATCCCTAACTTACAAATCAAAACGAAATGTCATAGGTACCTGTTTAAAAATTATCACTGTTACAATAATATTTCCTGAATATGAGAATATCCTCACCTCGCAAGTGCTCAGCGCTGTCAACAGTCAACAACTGGCTCCGAGATGAGTACTACACAATCACACTGATAACAGGAGATGAGGCGATATTATGTATGACACTTGCTATTGCTATTGTGAGAGCTACCAACTCAAAGATGAGAGATAAGTAAAAATGTTCGATTGTTGCTGCACATTCTTTTGTTAACCTATCGTGCTAAGTTTATATGCTTGTGTTACAAGTGGAATCACGTTTGATGTATTTACACGATGGCTTACCATCAGAGGAGTCACTTTGTCCCTTTATATAGTAACATTTGCTTTTGTAACCATGAAGGCGTTAAACAAATCAAAGATTCGATTTATTCGCATTAAAATAATTTATGTTCCCTATGTTGGATGATGAGAAAATATTATTTTTAATTTAGGAAAAAAATACTTCCAGCTTCTTAATACAGTAAGTTATAAATATATTTAGTTGTTAGTGTTACTTAAATTTGTAAACTTACGACGTTATTAAATGGTAACAGTTTCTTTTATTATAATCAAGTACTTCACGCTAAATTTAACTGCCACATTGTCTATAGAAGATAAAAGGAATCATAGAAACGTAAGTATTTGAAATGTAATTTTTCTGTCTTATTATATAATATTGGTAAATAAATTAAAGGATTGAAAACTCAATTCCATAATTACATCGATTAAACATTATTTACAGTATTACCTTAGTATTATATCTTCTTAATATTATCTCTACATTTATTTTGTATCTATTGCTATCACTAATGTCTATCGCCACACGTAATAGGCGCGGTCTCGATCGCTACTTGTCTAGTTCGTGACTCTTCGTTTGACAGATTACAGCTCTGCACATACTATATTTATTTATATGTTGTTTATCTTACTGTTACGTAGGTATGTTGTGCCTTGTTTTTCTATAATGGTTAGTTTCTATAGGTATAGTGATAAAAAAGGTAATTATAAACTACGAGTGCATTAATTTGCAGTCCATTTTGCTTTTTTCCTACTTGATATCAATTTTTTGTATGTCTTTTACCATTTTTAATAATATTTTGAGCTACCCCTACCATAAAACGATTACATTTCAGAGGTTAAATGATCTCTACATGCTTAGTCGTGTTTAATTTACCTATGGACAAGTCATATAAGACCTGCCCACTCTTCCCAGACCAGACTTCAGGCTATTAGCTTTGTTCATCATTAGTCACAGCATCACTCGTCTAAGATAACCAACTTATTGTTTGTTATCGAGCGTATCTGATATGTTAACGACCTGACGACATTTTGAGGCGTTATATATTTAGAACAAGGTAGAGCCGATCTTAAAGTATCGTAGGTTTTACTTTATACACGAAATTGACAAAGGAGTATAAGCACGAGAACACAGGAGTAACACTTATAACTCCAGGGGAGCACAAGCGCTTTGCTAACCTGTCCCCTTCCCCCCCAAAGGAGCCTGGAGTTGCTTGGCTCCGATTTTCTGCAGGACGGAGGTATCTCATCTGTCGGGCTGGTCGAGAGGAATCTAAGGTTCTAAATATTATAAATGTTCTCTACAGATACGGTTAATAATAATGGTGTGAGTTGATCTGCGCTTTTCTCTTCCTATCGATGACTGCTCAGTGACGATGGCAACCATATTGTGTCGGTCCAGAAATCTGCAACAAGAACTGCTTTATCAGTAGAAGGGCACGAAGAACAAGATAACAAGTATTCCATAATTTGGTGAGTGATAATACATCTACTCTTAAGGGTTGCGATCCCCACTTAGACAAAATATCTTTACTTCGGCCAATCTGAGTCCGAAGTACTCCGAAGCTGGTTTAGGAGTTCCAGATTGGTCAATTGAGGTAGCTCATATCCTGAAGGGAGATTCTCTTGTGGCGGGACAAAGGGATGAGGTAAGGTGGTGTTGTTGTGCCACAGTCTGGGTCTGTGAGCTTTCGGAAGGTGTGAGGTTTCGTTCCTGACGAAGTTCCTGCGGTTTTTCAGCCTTTGTGGCACAGTTTTGTTGTGGGTGTATTCTCTTGCTTCCACAGTGGCAACAGGCGTACTTTAAAACTCATGCTACAGGCACTGCATAGGATATACGAGGGCTGAACGCAGGTGGCATGAGAAAGCGCAGGACTTTTGGTAGTTTTTTAGCCGGTATGTTTACAATAGAGTATTTCTTCCTATAAGATACTAAGTGGCGCTGAAGTTTCTAATACTATACTTGTACTCAAAAAGCTACTGAATTGTAAGAACTAATGGTATCAGAAGGGGAAGGTCTTGTATCACTGTTCAGGATATTATTAATGTAAGTAATGTGTCGGCACTGTCGGCCCCTTTTAGATGGAGTGACCCGTCTCTCTCAATTGACCGCTAAAACTGAGCCGTTGAAGATGATATACGTGTGTATACTTATTACATTATGAAGGGGTCTCGTGAGTACATTGTTCGCCCGCTCATACACGAGGCGACGCAAGTCTCCGGTAACCGACTATGTAGTATCCAAGCGACTACCGCTAGGCAAACTAAAAGAGTATATACACGCGTAGGACACTAAAAACTCGGCAATCGGAGATTTCGGTCACTTCGTGTGTGTATGGGTATAAAATAGAGAGTATAATAAAGAAGAATATGTTTTGTATCGGGCCATTAGAATTAAAATTAGACAGAAAATAGATAATACCCACCTACACAATTCTCATACGAATTCGACTGCAGCATTGGATTGTCTTCACTAAGGCTCACTCTCTTAAAACATTTATGTGTTTAAGATAAAATTTGATTGCGTTTTAAAAAAAAAATATGAACTGAAAAATGCCCTGTAATGGGTCATCTATCACATCATAATCATGTGCCAAATACGAGCACAAATGTCATGTACTCGGTTCCAGAACGTTCTTCGTGACATTCAGTTGTTTTTGTTTATATTTGTTAGCATCTTTATCGGAAAATTTGGTGATCCGTCATGATACGGTGATGCTGTAGATGTTATCTCGTGTTCTCGGGGTGAACGACACTGTGTTCGTGATTTATTTGACGCTAAACATGGAGCTGGTGAGAAGGTACTTAGTGTAAGACTGTTGTGTGGAGACTGGACCTTATTGGACGTCTCTTCGATTGTAGAGTTGCTTTCCTTAGTGTTAATCGTCAAGTCTAGTCCAGAATTACTAGTGTGGTTCTAACCTAGTAACTCTCAGACAAGCCCCGATTCGGAACTCAGTAGATTGTCGAATAGAATAAAATAATATCTCTATTTAAGATATGGTACATATAGAAAAGGTATTTTATAAAAAATAAAGCTCTTTACACACCTCGCCTTGGATGGATGTTTTAAAATAAATTACTTTTTATATTTACGAAATGTAATAAAATATTGTTTTCAAAAACACACGTACACAAGTTTTAATAGTTTTAATTTCACTATGTTATAAAGAGTCGATGACTTAATGAGACATAAAAGAATTGAAAAATTGTTTACAGAATGAATTGTTCTTCCAGGATTTTTTTATGTAGATAATACAGATCCTGTGAGATACTAAAAGTGCGTTAAATTGTCAATATAATATAAATAAAATTACTATCTATATTATAAATAAAATGATTTTACTGAAATAAATAATTAAAAAATTATTTTATGTTTCCTCTACGCCTAGGTACCTACCTATACCTTCACGTAAGAAACATTACAGTCCTGTTTTTAGGGTGTTATTTTTTTGTGGAGTCGTGATTTTAACTCAACGCCGTAGCAGTATGATTTATAAAATATGTTACTATTTTAACATTGAAAAAAACCCCATATCAATGTTACTAATTTGTTGTTAGTAATTTGATTGACACGATTTGACAAGTGTATGCCAAGATTATTTATTTTAACGAGATTATTAATTTAGTATAACGTTATTTTAAAGTTCATAAAAACTACTGAAATTTTCATTTTTATCTTTATTATATACCTATCGGTGTTTCGCAGTGGCATCCACCTTTTTACCCGGGTAATAAGCTCCACACCTAATGTTGTAATTAACTCTAAGTTATTGCCCGCGCGGCTTTGCAGACATAAAGACATGTTTTTTTATTTTTTAATATTATTATTTAGCTACACCTCGATAGCCTCAATTGATTTAGATAATAATACTGGCCTATAAATGTCCTACTGAACAAGAGAGCAAGTGCCCAGCACTTGCTCTCTTGTTCTTTCTTGTCATGTAGAAAATGAATGAACATTGCACGCTTGCTTACTTGCGGACGATTTTAGTTTCTGAGTTTCGGAATCCAGGTTTCAAACTTGTACAATTAACTCCTTTTTAAATACTTAGTTCTGAAGTAGAATCACGAGAAAAGAATAGTCCAGAATAGTCCCATGCAATGCACAATTTTAGACTATACTCGTTAAAATTTCTTCATACACTGCCATCTACCGTGCAACATGTCGAATTCTCAACCAACTCTCATGACTCTTGTTGAGTTTCTATCTATTCGTCAATAGATGACGCTACTACATGGCTGTTTAAGTAATCTATTCAACAATAGATGGCAGTAACTTTGATTAATTTGTAAACTATTTTAGGGTTAAAAAATATTACTCATAGTGATTATCGAAATGTTTTATTAAGGTTAACTAGTGTTTTACGAAGAAATATTATTTACGTGGGCTCTAAGTAGGTAACTACTTACACGATAAGAATGAGAATAACGTGAATAAAAATCATGTAGTTTGAGTATTTTTTTTTGTTGATTACGTATGTATAAGTACAATGTATGAATCAGTTCATTCACATACCAATAAATACATAAACTTAAAAAAATAGAATAAACCAATTATTCTTAAATTATCAACCCTTTTAACTAACCCTCGCGCCCACAATCACATCTAAACAGATTTTCACACCGAGATCAGCATCAGTACCATGCACGAATTAAAAACAAATTAAAAATATTTCACACTCAATCGCCTTCGACCGCCCCCTGCGCACCCACTAATTGGCTTGCTGTAATCCGCGCCACGCGACTCTGTTGAGAAACTAATTTACATGGTATATGTACTGTTAACTCATCAGAGGTGATATTATGATATTGACAGTGACGTTATTAAAGTAGACGGCGGTAGCCTAATGGCTAGGGCGTCGGACTTGCGATGATGTGGTTACGGGTTCGAGTCCCACCCATTACTTACACTACCGACGTGAACCCTCTCGTAACATAAGCATCTCAGCTTAGCACGAGGGGTTAACGAGATTACTAGTAATGTGCGACCCACATTGCTAGTAATCTTTAAAACAAAACAAAAAAAGTTCTGCCTTGTAACCAAAACCGTTGAAGACAGCTTCCAGTCTACCTTGATTAAGATTTTTTCTGACCTCTCCTGGCGGTCGCGCACTTATACGGTTTTTCCGTTTTGCGTTCGTTTTTGAGAAGTGAAAATAAGCCTGGCTAAAATACCAGGGAGAAGAACCAAGTCTTTTTAATAAGACATCAGTTAATGAGTGTTTAAAATTAACATCGCTGTTATAATATTATGGGTCACACGGTTAAAATTTAACTAAATCGAACGTTAACTGACTGACAAACAAAACATAATTCCCAATCTAAAACAACCAAAACAATGTCTTTGTTTCTTATTTCATTGAGGCGGACATGAGTATTATTTCAAGAAGTCGGATAAAATTTAATTTTAAAAATTATAATTAGACCTTGTGTCCATCTTGAATTTCAACTAATCGTCAGTTACCATTTAAAAGGACCTATGGATTACGAAGTAACTATTTAGTAATCTGTGCTATGGAGCAGTAATTCAACAATCCGTGCTACGATATGGGACATTACACTACGGTTGATCGAAAAACCATAGATACCGATATAACGAAAATACTGTATTCACTGTTAGTGGCTCGTATTCCAGTGTTAATAGTTATAAGCAATTATAAAGGTTTTTCCACTACTGGACTGATTTTAGACGCTTTTGTAACTTTTATTAATGAAATGATAAAGGTATTTTAGATAGAGGACTTATCTATCTCTGACTACGTATGAAGGTACATAAATAAAACAGCCGACCTAGTTTCAGTAAGTCTTCATAAGTTTCTAATAGAAAAACTCTACCTTAAATAAATAAAAAAATAAAATAAAATGCCTAGAAAGTTCTATGTAAGTACCTAGCAGCAATTTTTTTTTAAATAATGCTCTACGTTAATAAATTGTGATTCTTCTTAATTCTTCTGAATTTTACAATACTGCTTACCCCACATTCATAAAATATCTTGAACATGTAATAAACAGTGGCATTTAACTTGAAGATATAAGACAAAGCCGCGCTCACAATTACAACAAAATTATTTCCATATTAAAGTTCATATCAAACGTATGAACCACCACATTAAGTGGACCCCACTTAAAACATACATTGTATTAGTTTAAAGTTCAGCTTATATTGGCAGTTTATTATACTTTGACAAAATCTTGTTTTACGCTAGACGTGGTTTCACAGTCGCTTAGACTTCACCACGTTGTATTTGCCGTTGAAAATAAAACATGCCAAGCCAATTTAAATCGTAGTGCTCTCTGATAAGGTGATTGCGATTATTTTGTTGTGTGATAAGTAAGTTGGTGTCCTCTTCCTAAGGCAAAATGTTCTTGAGATAGAAATCTTATAAAGGAAACGTCTTTTTCAGTTTCCCATTGTCTACAATTACTTGGCTTTGTGATCTCGACTATATGTTTGTCCTTATCTTACATGAACATTATTGTGTAAATCTATCTCTTTTCAACGGTTCTTTGAAAATCCAATTTGAGATTTCCGTTCGCATCTGTGTTTTGTGGTTTCTTTTGTTAATTATTTGTTTTTTTTATGTTGATGTTGTTTTATCAGATTGCGGAGAAAGAGTGTTCCTTGTATTAATGATCTGTATAAAATAGATCTATTAAATGAATGTAACTGTTTTTATGTATGTATAATGAACTTTTCATACAAAGTGACAGGTCGCGTGTCTTATGTTTGCATGAAAAGTTGATTTTCAATTTTAAGATTTCGACCTATGTTTCTTGGGAAATGTTGTTCAGTTTTATGTAAGTTTGGACAAGTGTGGACAACATCACATACATTGCTGCGAATCCAAAGTAAGTAGCTAAAGCACTTGTGTTATGGAATCAGAAACAACGAAGGTACCACAAACACCCAGACCCGAGATAATGTACAAAAGTGTTTTTCTACATTGACCCGTCCGGGGATCGAACCCGGGACCTCAGAGCTGGCGACACCTTGAAACCGGTATGTACGCCACTCGACCACGGAGGTCGTCATGTACCTGATTACCTCGTAGAATTTACGCACTCCTTTTAAATTAATCCTTCATTTTCGTGTACTCGGTAGGTCTAAAAAAAGGTCGTAAACTATTTTTATAACCCAAAGTAATAGAGTTGGTGCTCTCCGGAATAAAGCAAAACAACGTTTGCAAGGTCAGCTAGTAATATTATATTATTATTTAATTTCTCTAACATAATTATCTGATATGATCTCTAAGTCTGCCCGTGACCATGACACCTGCAAAGGTGTTGAAACGTCGGGAACTAAAATCAAAATAAACCGCGATAGAATCCGTTTAAAGTAGTTTTATTTCAATGTCATATGATCTCTTTGCACATTACCTTTTTTATAATTGTTATAGAGAATGCATTTAACATTCAGCCCTGTATTGACCATAAAAATGTAAAGGGTCGTTAAGAAAGAGGACATCGTGACAGTGAAGAGGTCTCGGCAAGAAATATTTAAATAGTGGAGGTATTAGCGAGGGGCGCTGCGTGTTGCTACTGATGGATGACCCCGGCACTAGTGTAGGGTGCAGGGTTGACTACTTCACATTAGATTATTGAAATCTTTGTAATTTAAACTTCTTGTAGATATGCGGATCATCACGGAACAGTGTATTTCTTAAATATCTACAAGTAGGTACCTACTTTAATTGTTTCCTATAAAATTATTTAAGCTTTTGTACAATTGTTTACAATTTGTTGATTATTTTTCATGAAAAGTAGTTGTTTTAATCAATTGATTAGTAGGATTCGTGCTTCTTGTTTTGTTAATTTGTAGAGTATATTATTTAATTTAAGTCTGTATAGTTATATCATCATCACGCAATAGTCTTATTAAATGTATATAGTTCTTCGTTGTGAATTTATACACAAACGTTTATCAATATAGGTTTTCTTAGTTTCTATTCATTTTTACATAACATAACTTTGATAACCTGGTTACTCTCCATGTATACTGCTAAAATAATTTCATAAATGTACTTCCATACTTACCCGTTCTCCGAGAGAATGCTAAAACAGTACCCAGAATCTCTTAAGACACTACCTACCTATTTATAAAAAAACATAAAAGAAATATAAAATAACGCCATTATCATTACACAAACAGCCAAAGTACTCACCATACAAGGAAAAAAACATCAAAAACCACCAAAAAGATCGAATTACAACAAAAAATAAATATAATTGAGCAACCCTAAGCTATATCAATAACTGACCTCCCCGCTGTTAAAAAGAAATAAAAAAGTAATAAAACGCAAGGGGACAATAAAAAGCACAATAATAGCAGAGTTCCGTACCCGCGCCGCCGCCGCGCTGTGTCGCGGAACCCTAATTTTTCTGCGATCTCTTTTCGTCGGGTAAGAAGTGTTTCGTGGCAGGATATCGCTCAAATTAGCATTTTTAGAGTTTTCTTTTGTGTGAATTATGATATGATGATACCTATTTGTATTAAATTTGTAGCATTCGGTAGGTTTAACCTTTTACTCTGCTTTGGGGTGACACAAGAAAAATATAGGAGTGAATAAAGTTATTATTTATATTTGTTTCAAATTTTTTTTTTGTTATCTTTCTTAATTTCTTTTCTTCCTCCTTTTTAAACTGCGTAATTATTCATTTTGTTCTAAATAAACAAGCGTTTCTTTTTCTATTAATTTAAATAAATTTTAACGTACTCACAATAACATGTTTATATAAGTATACTAAAAAGCCTATACCTAATAGTATTTTTTAAGTAATAATAAATATGCCAGTATTACTTTCTAGAATTTGGACAAACACCGATCTTTTTAGCAAAGTCCTTCAAAAACCAGTAACAGATTTCACTAACATTGCGTAATATAGAACATTACCTAACAATTACCAATATATATTTAGCCATTAGGCCTACAGAAATAATTATATATTATATTTAACAATACGACCAAAATTTATTACGAAGAGTTCAAATGTTCTCGGACATTCTAATATTGAGCTTATATGGAATTTACGAAATTACGAAATTAGAGTTTTCAGACTTTTTGTAACTTTATTGCTTTAATTGACAACTGCTAAACTCCCCAACTGGATTCCAATTGCACTCTGGGTTTGCTTCCCTGGTTCGAGTTACTTATTTATATAAGCTAAGGACTCCGCATCAAGCTAACTGTGGTCGCGTTCCAACCCTTTCTTTCTCATCCCATAAACCCTGAAAGTTTTCTCCGAGTGATGGGATCTGCCCTTTTTAAGGATAGGTAAAGTTGCATGCCAGTGGATCCTCACGTTTTATTTAATGTTTTGTAATTGACAATTTTATTTCAATTTTATGTCAATTTCATTTAATTTGTTTTAATTGTAATAAAATATAAATCTTATTGTAATTGTAATTATAACTGTAACTGCAATTGATAATCAAATAAATTTTACTAACACTAGTTATTTAAGAAAATTGTTACTAACTATTTATGAGCTCTGAGCTTGAATTCAAGATTTCTATTTTCTTACATATTCTATTCTATTATAAGATAGCTAGATATCAAACCATGGTCTCTTTATAGGTACACGTACGGTGCGTGGTTGTGTGTGGCGGTCGGCAAGTGTCGCACAAAGCCGATGTGTTCACTGCATAGCTACTAACTGAGTGCGTGATATAAGTGCCAGCTGGGACGGACTTGGAAGAGGCGATCATAGAGTTGCTGACGGGCCTGTTGGTCTAGTGGTGAGCGACCCTGACTGCTACGCCGGAAGACAAATCTTTGTGTCATGAGCACGATCATTTGTGCCGAATCTGGGTGTAATTTATCTATAGTATGTATGTATTTATAAATATAAAAGTATGTTTATCAGTTATCTGGTTGCCATAGTACAGGCTCTACCTAGTTTGGAATTAGATGGCCGTGTGTGATCTGTCCCAAGATATTTAGTATAAATTTTTAGGGTCGTTCTCAAAAAAGTGGCACCGTAACCTGTCGGGCCGTTTTTAGACTATAATTTTTTTTTTTTTAGGTGACTTATATATTTCTTCACATTAATATACAAAAAGAGACTTTTTACATGGAGGCCGAGTAAAATTAAGAAGTTTAATATCATACAGTTACTAAAAAATAATATTGTAATGTCGTTTTCTCAGTAACTTGTCGTGTCCAAACACGACATGTCTGACTTTGAGGTGAAATAAAAAAATAAATACTATAAATAAGCGTTCAAATAAAATCAAATACAGTTCTTTATATCATTGTTATAAGGTGATTTAAACTATAAGCTCTGAATGTTAATAGTTTTAAAGATATCCGTGTTTAAATTGTGTCCAGAGAATTTTTCTCCACAATCTGCCGTTGCACACTACCGTCCATTACCCGATCACTATTATGTTTGCAACACCTCACTCCCGTGCAAATTGAGCCGACACTATCTGGCTAACCACTGTCAAAGAAAGACGCGATGAATATTGCGCAGTTTTCTTAGGAATTATATCGAGATATCACAATCGGATTTTGTAACGGGTATGTTGTCTACAACCTGACCTATTTTTTTATGTTTGTGTGTAAACTGCTTCGTTATGTTTTGTCTTAAAATGTGTCAATAGGTAACTATATATGATTCTGTAAATTATATTTTAAACAGCCTAACCGTTTTGTTGTTATTGAATGTTTACTTAGGTTTTTTCATTAACCAGACTCTCTTTACCCTGTTGAAAATGCACAGGTTAAAGAGATTGTTAACAGGTTAAAGATATTTTAGCTATATATTTTTTGTCAAACGCATTTTTTTTAAGAATAATCGAAATAATTAGGTATGAAATACTTAGTATATCTACTGCATGTTTACGTTAACAGTAAAAAAGTTAAATTAGGTTATATATATTGCTATTTGGATACCTTTTAGCTATTTATTCATTTATAACTTCTACCCGCGACTTCGTATACATGGACTTCAGAATTGGGTCCAAAAAGAAATGATCAATGTGAAAGTAATAAAATATAGAATAACATGTTCACCCGTGTTGCGCTGTAATAGAGAAAAATACAAAATTTCAAAGCTGTCTGCCCAGAGCTTTGCTCGTAAACAATTTTCAATTTTCCCTCGGGAACTAATTAAGGAATCGGGATAAAAGGTAGCTTATATTCTTTTCCATGTCAAAGACTACTTGCATGCCAAATTTCATCCAAATCCGATCAGCCGTTTTTGCGTGATTGAGTTACAAACATCCAAACATCTAAACATTCAAACGTTCACACTTTCACATTTATAATATTAGTAGGAAGTAGGATTATGGTTACGGTTTGACCTATTTTGTAAGTCTGGCAGCCGAAGTCAACAAGGCTTGGGATAAGACTAGAGTGCTAGACAGAAGAAGAAGAAGTAGTAAGTGTTCTAATAGATCTACACCATTTTCAGCTCTGTTTGAAATAGAATTACCTCCGGAACTCCAAAGAAGTACTTCTTGGAAAATATATTAGATGAAGGGCCTGCGATTAATCGCCTCGTTGAATTCATTTCAAATTCATAATCATAATCATTTATTACGATTATTATGTGATTGATTATTTTTGTGTGATTGGCTTAGGAGCTCTATTCATACAAGATCCAAAATATTATTATTATAATTTAGAAGCTGACAATATGTAATAGCAATATAGTAAGTATATTGCTATTACATATTGTCAGCTGATTGTTACAGACTGATTAAAAGTTCATTAATTAGATTTTAAGACGAAGGTTTTCCTTTTTCAATTTTTTGTTTTTTTTTTCGTTATAGAAGCTGTTATTTTCCATCAGAACTGTTATTGTTTGCAGTTAATTAAATAATAAACATTGATTTTGCATGATTACACTGTTTTTTTGTTTCTTTCTCTATAATTTGGTAATGTTTTCTCATAAACCTGTACAATGTTTCTTTAACCTGTGAAGCCATATTTTTGAAAGGCTGTATCTCATTCAATTTTCTGTAAATCTGCTTCCCTTTCATCAATTCAACCTAATACAAACGCTGCCAATAGATTTCTGTAAAAAAAACTCAATATTTGAAACATTTTTAAAAATTGATAAATTAAATCGATCGGTGCCACTTTTTTGAGAACGACCCTTTAGTGGTATTTGTCTTGGAGACCTCTTTAAGAAAATTTGACACTGCAATGTACCAGTATACTTACGTAGGTGCTGCAAGGTAAAACTCTTCTGAAAAGCTTTTGTTATTATTACCTACACCTGTTTAATTACGTATATTTAATACGGTGTATTATTTTATTTATTTATCAAATATCTACCTACAGTACCTACCATAACTTAACTACTGATGAAATCTAATTTCTTTCGACTTACACGAGTATCTTCTGTTTGGTACGTACCTAGCTCCAGACCACCCAATCCGTCCCTGTATTGCCACCATGCTAGTATTTTGTTAGTCGGCAGCTTTGTCGCGAAGTGGCTCGCTGCACCAGCGCTCCTGCATCCCCCTCACTCTGTCACCGTCAGAGCGGGACCGGGCACCCGTCACGGGACACTGCCGTCGCCCGAGTGTGACAATATTTGGTCACTTATTGGCTACACTAGGAGCGAGCGCACACAAAAACTAGATTGTTTAACATTTTACTTCAATATTATTCTGGTTCTTTGGGAAATTTTTAAAGCTAAATTGTGTTGGTTTGTTGGTGATGCTAGCGAGCTTTTTATCATAAGGCTTTCAGACTACTCTATGATATAATAACATACAGTATAAAGCTCATAGTACAACAATATCGCGCACCATACATTGTTATGGACATTTCCACACTGTACTGGGGTCTTATTCTCAAGTCCAAACAAAACGTAACGTGGCATGTCGCAGATTTTGTTCAACTACCCCGGGTCGCAAAATTTTTATGTTCCGAAAGTCACCGGGTAGTGTTAGTTTATACGGTTTTGTCAATTTAAAACATTTTTACCTTAAAGTATAGTAAGTCGACAGAGATAACGACTCTCTTAACCCAACACGTAACAGCACGTTAATTGCTTTGAATGAGGCCTCTGTACCATAAGTTATTAACTGTTCATAACAATATACTTATGTAATGAAATATCTTCATTTTACTGTAAGGCAGAATCTTCAAAATCCTTGTAACGATTAATTTTTTTGTATCTAAAACATTATATTATTTTCGTACTCTAGGATCAACAGAGCCTGAGGAATGTCACAGGTCTTTTAATAGCATGCAAATATACTTAATATCTATATAATAATATAATATCTTGGGACAGCTCACACACGGCCATCTGTTCCCAAACTAGGCAGAGCCTGTACTATGGCAACCAGACAACTGATAAACATACTTACTTATATATTTCTAAATACATACATATTATAGATAAATAACACCCAGACACAGAACAAATGATCGTGCGTATCACACAAAGATTTGTCCTGGGTGGGAATCGCACGCACGACCTTCGGCTTAGCAATCAGGGTCACTAACCACTAGACCAACAGCCCAATCGAATAAAATAAATCTATACCTAATACTTATACTAGGATACTGTGTTCCTCAGTAAATGGGTTATAGAGTTAACATAGGCAGTCGCTCCATGTAAATAACTGTATTCAGCTGAATCTGGTAAGACTGGAAGCCGACAATAACATAACTTGAATAGGCTACGCAGAAGAAGGAGCATAGATACGTATTTTTTAACCGACTTCAAAAAAAGGAGGAGGTTCTCAATGCGATTGTTTTTTTAAGATTGTTACCTCAGAACTGTCGACTGGGTGAACCGATTTGATGATTCTTTTTTTATTTGAAAGCTGGTGCTTGTCGTTTTTATCTTAAATGACATGGTATCACTCCCCGACAATGGAACACCGGTTATCTTGTTACCTACACGCTAGACGATTTAATAAAGCAGTTCTCATAGCAGGCTTCTGTGCTATAATATGATTGCTAGGGACACGATAAGAAAAATACAGGATTATTTTATTGAGTGCGTATATTCATGAGGTTTCATGAGGTTCGCCAAGGAACATAGGTGGAAATCGTAACCCTTTCACTGTCCCGTGAGTCACATATGAATATTTCCATTGTTTAACTATTGCGTCTTCTGACGGGACAAGGAAGGTGTTAAAATTGAAAATCAATTTTTCATACAAACATTAGTCACGTGACCTGTCACTTTGTATGAATAATTCATTTTCAATTTTAAGATTTCGATGTTCTATGTATTGTGGGGAAAGTAATTCAGTTTTATGCACCTGATTACCTCGTTGAATATACGTACTCCATAAAAAATCCTGTATTTGCCATTATACTCATGAAGATTAACCTCAAACGTGTGGATACTTGGATAGGTAATAAGTACCTAGTTTCGGTTGCATCGCTCACCAAACAGTTGAACATCGCACGCGGCGACCTTGCTGTAGGTTCACGGACTCAACGACACAGGTGACGGGTGACAACACCTTTTAATAAATCATACATGAAACTTCATACAGTGTTTTATTTTTGGGAATAATATACAGTCAATAGCAAAAGTAAAGGATGAATTATTTTATAACTTTTGAGTCAAAACTGATCACGAATATATGGCAACTGTACTAGTAGATATAATTTACAATCATATATTTTTGAATCACTTCGACGTCACACAGTTCTGACGCGAACTTCGTTCATTAGTTTTGAATTTCTGATTTTGATCATCTACTTTTCCTGTTGACCTATATAGGTAGGTACTAACAATTATCTTCGGCCTTGTATTACCTTTTGAAAGGTATAGATATAAAATAGTTATATGTTCTTAATGAAGTAGGTATTCAGTCACCAGAAAATTGATACACCTAATATCATAATCTTTATAGTAGGTATGTGATATAAGGATAAATAACAAAAATTGTTTTACATGCTTACAAATGTTTACCAGGTTTCTGAAAGACTAGTCCACCTGTGAGAAATGCAGAAGCCGCCCGAGTAGGTACCTATTGTGATATCTTTCTTACACGCCACTCTAGAATAAGTAATAGGTATGTCATACAATCATTTTCTTTAACAAGAAATAATTGAGTAAGTAGGTATTATTTTTCATTATTTTTTAATAAAAATTGCTAAGTTATGCCAAAAGGCGTACAAATTATGGTCCGATAAGACAGTCACAGAATACAAGGACCCTGAGGTCCTGAGGACCTACTTATGGGTAAAGTTATAATACAATTTATTTGTAGCAACATAGCTTTGAGAAGTACTGTAGTAAATAGTACCTACAAAGAAAATGAAAAATATTAGAGATTTAAATTTAAATGAATTGTTAATTTGACATTGATATCGGTAAACCCCCAGCCACGTAGCTCACCAACACACCAACACACTTACAGTATCGCTTATGTTTTTACAAGCACACACACACGCGTAGTGACGCAACTATTAATCTGTGTGGTTTACTTAATTCCATTGTTTGCTCGCAATTAACCCGCTTCAAAGACACCAATTCGGTACAGTCGGTGACTAAAGTGTTATAGAATGCAGGAGCTGCAAGTTTAAACATTTCTTTGCCTCACATTATAGACTGTGCTACATGGATAATATAGAATAAAAAAAATATATTATATTATAATTAAATTATTTTTTGGAAGTTGTATATTACTCGTTATTTGGGGATACGTTCAGCTATCGGAATTAGGACTCACCTAAAAGCTGATACGAAATTTAACTTTAAGGATGTTCATAAATGTCTATCCGTCGCTACTTCACACCTTAAAGTGACAGAGAGATCGTGAGACTTAATGGCGGTTTCAAACTGCTTGACGTTTCAGTATTCGGCCATTACTCTCTCTAGATCAATCTTGTAAACTATCAAACAATGCCTGTAGTAAGTAGAATGTTAATTTTTTTAATATTTTTTTTCGAAGTCATATTAATAACGTCGAAAAAAAATATTGGTACATTATACGACCCAAAACATAAGCCAAAGCAAGATCGATTGTACTAGTTAATAGAGTGTTTCTTAATATTTGTGACATTAGCCATTTTTTTAAGTACCTACCATATTATCAGTTAGTGGCTGTCAATTGTGTGGGCGACAGTACCCGCAGCAGTAACACGATCGCTGCGCGGTTGATCGCCTCAATACGCAGATATACAGAATGTTTGCCTTCTCTGTTTGACTGTACACCGCTCACACCACTATTTGGACATTTTAGAAACTTGAATTTCCATTTTCTGTGCGCGTATGTACCCCGAAATGTATTTACCACGATTTATTTACCGTTCAAAAACTTTTAATTATTCAATTTTGTACCTTATCTCTCACCTCGTAAGTTAGACATCATTTTTATTAGTTTGGAATCGTATTTGGTAATAAAAGGTATGTGCAAACAAAATAGTTAATAATAACACAATGATTTTAAGTCTTATTTATATAGGAATAAGGTTGAAATGGAATGCAAATACACTTGTCATTGTAATAGGTTTCTTAATAGTATTTGTTAAGTTTTAACACAGATTTACTAAAGACATTTTTTCGGTTCTTAATTCAAATATGTATTTTTAATTATTCATTTGTCAGCCGCTCAAAAGATTTGACTAAGAAAATGTTATGATCAGCCTACAGCCTAGGAGTAATTTGGGGCATTGGACTTGCGATCATGTCATTGTGGTCGCGGGTTCGAATCCCACTCATTGCCTTACCGGCGTGAACCCACTCCTAACACAAGCATATATTTAGCTTACCACGAATGGCAAACCAGAAAACTAGTAATGTATGACCCACATTGCTTTAAAAAATCGAAATAAAAAATAAAGTATCATCCGATGAAACCCAAACTGTAGTTTCATGCATGTTTGAGTAATAACATAAAACTGCTACTAAAATAGTCTTAAAGGACTGAAGAAAGTGTCTTTGTTTTAAGGATAAAAAATAACTTAATTTAGAAGTTACATTAAGTTACTTAAAATTGATCTTTAGAGTTCTAAATTGCTCTGAAACAATATACATATGTCGTACACGGGCCCGACATGGTATCCTAAACATACGAAATTTCTTTATTAACTTTTGGAATAATCAAAGGAAGAAAGCACAATTGTTTGTCCCATAGTACAAATGCATTAGAATGCAATGCATTCAAAGCCACTCTATTAAATTAATACTTTAAAATCACAAAAAAACGCTACCAGTACCTGCCTGCAGACCTATACAATTCTTTCAACCACTAATTCATGTATTTTTTCTAAACCATTCATCGTAAACCACAAAAAATAACGTTTTATGAACAATTGCGTAACTTCGAAGAAACTTAATACTTGAGTGGTGTAAGACGATACACACATTGTTTATTTCTAAGTACTTGCCTACGTTTTGTTGTGTGTAATAATATTTTGCAAATAAGGTATCCGTGTGTGAAACATCTTAATACTTTAATAGGATATTTGTGCATTATTTTGGTATGAATGATATTGGGATTGTAAACAGAACTATTCTTTCAAATAATATAGCATAAAATCTTATTTCGGTAACTGCCGAAAGAATAAATATATTTACTTAATTTTAGAACACAATAAATTAGATATCTCATTCAAAAATTACGAAATCATTCTTTTGTTTTTCTCAGTCTGGAAAATTGTATAGGTAGGTACCTATTCTTCAAAGTAATTCAACAAATTCTGTTAATTAAAACGTAACACAGAAGCTTTGTAACCCATTTTTACGAAAATTGTACCGACGGAAAAGTATGATATTTCGCACACTTATTTTTTATGGAGGAGTGCAGAATGCTTATTATTATTTTATTTTATTTTTATTTTTAACGAATTATGGCACATTAAAATTTACGAACACTGTTGGGTCTCGAGTCTGTTACAATCACTAGTAAGTAGTAGTAGGTACAACAACGGATAAATTCATTGTAGATCGGTTTATTCTGCGTTTACTACGAAAGTAGCTGTTTGAGTCTTTGTAACAACAATAAATTGTTACTGTTCCGTCAAATGCCTTTCAGGCGGCCCGTGTATAATATGGTGTTCAGCTGAATCATCAAATTACTGGAATCTGGAACAAAAAAAATGACTTTTTTTTTCGTAAAATGTAGCCTGTTCCGGCTGTTTCTCAGGCAGAATGTAGCATTCAAATGGTGGAATAAAAGAAAAAAACTTTGAAATCGGTCCAGTTTTTGAGTTTATTCATTACAAACATTAAAATACAAATCATTCCTCTTTATAAAGAGTACATTTAAAAGGAGTGCGTATTGTTTACGGATATTCCTCTCCAGATCAACACGCAGTGGGTTGAGAAGCCATCCTCACACGGGACTGGCTCGTACCACAGCCGCACCATTAAAATATGGAACTCATTACCAGCCCATGTGTTTCCTTCTTCATTTGATCCCGGGTTTTTCAAATTGATCATGAAAAAGTTCTTAGGGCGACAAGATGAGGCTGATCGGCAACGGCGTTGAACTCTCCGATGCCGATAGTCTCATTTCTGGACTTCACTGTTGCTTAATATCAGGCGGAGTGAAGTCATCTTATTCAGGCACAATAGAAAAAAAAGGAGTTAGCGCAAGTTTATTCATACAAAAAAGTAGTAGAGAAAGTTTCCTTATCTTCAGGAAACGGCTCTGTTCTACAATACCACAGGTACACTACAAATGACATTTTATAATTATAACTCTTCCCTTTCATTGAACTTTTAAGAAAACCCACTACATTTACGTCTTTGTTGAACACTCACAGTTGTCTATTGGTTTCCTATTAACAACATATAAAGGGTTTTCGATGTATGGGTAGTTACCTGCCTTTGTGAACATGTGTATCAGACAATTAAATGTGAACAGCTGATAGTAGTCGTATTAAATGACAATATCTTTGTCTAGAGAACGTCTAAAAACATCTTGTTCGGATATAGGCAAAGGAAATTGGTTGTTAGGTGAGGTAAGCGTTTTGATGCGGGGGAAAGCGATTTCACATCAACTTAATATATATAAATTACGCGTCACGTTGTTTATCCGGGATGGTCTCATAAACTACTTAACCGATTTTAATTAAATTTGACATTGAGTGCAGTTTGATCCAACTTGAAAGATATGATAGCTTACATCTCAAATATATAAAATAAAATTGAGACCGCGGGCGTAGCTGCGGGAAACAGCTAGTATCATATAATATTTTTTTCTACCTTGACCTAGCTCTTGGACCTCCGTATACGACATGACTTCTAGCAGAACAGCTCATAACTTTAGAAAAGTAACTTGTATACTCATAGAATTCTATACCAAATAATTATGGTTATTGATACACATGTCAATAAAAAGTATGGATAATACACTCAGTCTTCATTAATTGCTGTAATGTTTTTCTTCAAAATCAAAAAATCAAAATATTTTTATTTCGAGTAGACCCTTTCAGGTACTTTCAAAACGTTAAATGAATCTAGTTGCTCGGTTCCAAAATGTCATTCCTATGGAGAAGAATCCGGCAAGAAACTCCATAGGTTACTCTTTTAAAAATGGTAATATAGAATTATTTAAATACATTACTTTTAAAATATGCGATAACAACGTAAGATAGCAAAAGCATAAGATTATTGCAATATAATTATTATCTCAAAAGAGGAGAAAAAAAAATGAGAAAATACATGCATTTTACTAACATTTCGTTGTCAACACATTTACAAATAAAAGAAAAAAAAAACTGATACACAATGCACGAAGAAATAAAACAATTTACATAATAACATTAATTATGTAGTCCTAATCAAATTCCTAATCGACCCTAACAGGAATGTCAAGGCATGTCAAAAGCCTTCTAAAAATAGAGGCTATGGGGAATCTAATTGCAGTAACAAGGTTAAAACAAAAGTATGCTGGACCGCCAGGGAAGCCACATGTGCAGATGATACTAAACCCAAGCCCGCCTATCTCCTAAATAATCGCTAACCTTATAATACGCTTTCTTTATTAACATTGATTTATAAAAACGAATAGAATTTCCTAGGAAAGATTTAGAGTTAGTTTTAGTGAGTCTAAACCGTGGGACTACTAGTTTATTTTTATTTCTTGTGTAAATTCTTAGGTGTAGGTTCGTAATGGGTACTAAGGTTGAGGTCTTACCTATACGCCTAATGCTAGTCACATCAATAGGTACCTCTATTATAGTCGTAACAAACAATCTAGGCCTTATATAGCTCGGAAACACTAAAAGGATCTGTTACAGGATACATGAATGAGAGAGGTCTCAATCTTAAAAATATAATGTACAGAATTGAAAAACTGATTTCTCATCTTAAATTTAAGTTAGAGATGGCTAGAATAGAATAGAATAGAATAGAATAGAATAGAATAGAATAGAATAGAATAGAATAGAATAGAATAGAATAGAATAGAATAGAATAGTTCTTTATTTGCACAGAAAGTAGGTACAAGATACAGATGTTATGTTATAATGAGACCCTTATACAATCTACCATAGATTAGGCATGCAAAAAACACAAATTTGAAATTCAAGTCGCTTAATAACAATTTTTACACCAGCAACAAAAGAATAACATACTTATAAACATTATAATTTTTCAGAAATTGGTCACAAAATTGAATCATAAATTTAACAATGTCAGCAACATAACAATTTAATAGATGTGTCAAAAAAATAAAGATAGTTGAAATAAATTCAAATACAGTATTAGATTAATTACAACATTAAAATAACAGATTAAATTACAAATAAAATGTCAAAGGATAAATTGAAATATATATGTATGTCAGAATTAGATTAAATTTTATCACTCAAAAATTCGGAAACTGAATAATAACATTTACTAATTAATAACATAGTCAACTTCTTTTTAAAAAGTTTAATAGTCTGATTTTTTATTACATCTGGTATTTTGTTGAATATGATCGGACCCATGCCTAAAACGCTTTTTCTTAACAGTGCAGTTTTATATCCACCAACACGTAACATATTTTTATATTGCCTCCTTATTGGCCCTTTCTACTTTCTGACACTGTATTAAAAAGATGCATATTTAATTTTACAAACACAGCTATTTCTAAAATGTAAAGCGATGGAAACGTTAGTAATTTTAGGGATTTAAATATAGGTTCACAGCTATCCGTGACTTTCATATTGCACATTGACCTTATACAGCGTTTTTGAGCCTTAAAAACCTGTTCCCTTAAGCAACAATTTCCCCAGAATATTATCCCGTATCTCAAAATCGACGCCACCAGACCATGATATGCTAGTAATTTTGTCGGCATGTTAACTTTCCTGGACAAATTAAAAAGTACATACGCAGTAGAACTTAGTTTTTTGCATACTTCTTCTGCTTGTGGCTTCCACGTTAGTTGGCTATCTATGAGTATGCCTTGGAATTTCGCAACTTGTACTTGGTTTACCATTTGACTGTTATAGTGTAGGTTTAAAGCTTGGGGTGGTAAACGTTGATAAAAATGCATTAAGTTTGTCTTTGGTATATTAATTATTAAATTATTTTTGTTAAGCCATTCCACAATGTTATTAAGAGTGTTATTTATATCTTGTTCATAAGTATTTATGTCTGTGCATTTAATAAGAGCAGTGCTATCGTCAGCAAACAAGACCATAGGATGCTCAGTGCATTGTGGCAAGTCATTTATGTACAACAAAAACAGTAAAGGCCCTAGCACGCTGCCTTGCGGTACGCCGTACTTAATAACTCTGTGTTCAGACAAGTGCTTCACCTCGCGCCTTGATTTTATACATATTCTGGATATTTCAGTTAGTTGTTTACGGTTACTAAGGTATGATATTAAGAGATCAAGCACGTTTCCTCTGATGCCCATGATATTTAGTTTACGTATGAGAATTTCATGATCTACACTATCAAAGGCTCTTGTCATGTCAGTAAAAATTGCACAAACTGGTACCCTACCATCAACATTACCCATAATAAAGTTAATCAAATCGTAAACTGCTGAATTTACACCCATATTTTTTCTGAAACCTTTTTGTTTCTCACTTAAGATATTATATTTATGTAAAAAACTACTTATTGCGTCATAAATAAGTTTTTCCATGACTTTAGAAAAAAACTGGTATTAAAGCAATTGGCCTATAGTTTGCTAAATTTTCCTTATTGTTCTTTTTATGCAAAGGCTTAATTATTACAGTTTTTAAATTATCCGGAAATACTCCAGAGCTAATACATAAGTTTAGTATGTGGCTGAGATGCAAAGCAATTACTTTTGATACAAATTTAACGACTTTAGTTGATATGCCATCGAAACCAGTGCTATTTTTATTTTTTAAAGATTGTATCGCTCTCATAATATCTTGTGGTAAGACTGGATTCATGAACATAGATTGACGATTATTTATTAAATTTCTAGTTTCGGGTATTGATGCCATGTTTTTTGAGCTTGATCGATGAAATAATTGTTAAAGGCATTTGCAATCTCTGTAGGATCAGTAATGTCAGTGTCTTGTGTTTTAATTAGAGAAATCGGTTCGGTTATTCTGGCTTTATTATTTATGATCTGCCATGATGCTTTCGATTTATTGCTCGAAGTACTAATGTAATAATTATTTTGCGCTCTTTGTGTTAACTTAATTATTTTTCTAAACCTATGTGAATAGTTCCTAAGATTATTTTTATTGTGATTTGATGGTTCGCGTCTATATTGCCATAATAAGTGCCTTTGCTTTTTACTACACACTCTAATGCCACGTGAAACCCATTTTATATTTTTATTTAACTTAATAGTAACTAATTTATATGGAAAGCAAAGATCATATAACAAGCGGAAATCTTCCAAAAAATAATTATATGCATCATTAGCATTTAAAGTTTTATAAATATGAGAAAACGTCAGACATTGAAGATAGTTTTTAAACTTCATTAAATTTTCAATGGACATGTCTCGTTTTTTGATCCTCCAAGAATTAATTCTGCACGACCTAACTACCTTAACATTTAGTATTTGAGCTGTGTGATCGGACAGCGCAAAATCCACAACTTCTGATTTACATCTTAATTTAAAGTTGCGGGCAAAGTTATCTAAACATGTGTTGCTAATTGACCTAGTGGGCTGTTGTAATTCCAATTTAAGATTATAACCCAAAAGAAAGTGCTCAAAGTCAAGACTCATGCTGTTTCTTTTTAATGTGTCTATATTGAAGTCCCCACGGGTCCCAAGGCTAATACTACGGAAATAATTAGTATGGAAACTTAATCTATTAACCGAAATTTCAACCAAAATTACTATAAATACTGTTATTACTACGGTATTGCTTTTACCTTTTATTAAATTTTCGACCAGTTTTATTATAGCGTAGTTCTATAGTTGTTTTCAAAGCCGCGAGGGGTCCAATTAGTAAAGAATCGCTTATTTATCAAACTATTACTTATCGGTTTAAAGTAGCCACGCCTCAAACAATGTACGAACAATACCAACCATTTACTGAAAACGATTTAACTTTTATACCAATCTACAATTAAATACAAACTCTAATATCTCCGGTTAAAGTTCACTTTTGAATAGGGGTGAGCTTTAAGATTTTATAACAATTAATTTAAGTGCTTTAATTTTTATATAACCTCAATAAATGTATTAACTACTGTACTGCAATAGTAATACGATTGAAAATTGAATAATTATAATTAAACAAAAAACATGAAATTGATTCCCTGTAGTTATAATTCAATAACAATTATTTGAGGGTCTATTATGTATAAAATAATGGAAATAATAAAACAATGTGGAGTGTTCTTGTGAAGGTACTTGCATTGAATGCAGTCAATGGGTGTCGTGTGGCGATATATATTGTTTAGGTCTAATGCGTTGCATTGTTTGGAGTCGGTATTGATTGAGATATATCGGGCAGAAGTAATTGAGATAATTGCTTGAATATCAGTTACGTTATGTTACTGAAGTTTTTTAACGTTTTTGGCTGTACTTAGGTTCCTAGTTAGTATACTAGAACTATACTTAATATTTTCCAACTATTTTTCTGTAGTATACCTATATTATTATATACTTACTTAAAAACCTAATTATATAATTAAACAATAAAAAAAATTCAATATGTTTTTAGTTAGACAAGAGATCTCAAAGATATTTTTATATTTATTTAATCAGAATTACAATTCTAACAACCAGCTTACTATGGAATACTGTATTACCTACCAATGGTTTGTGGAGGTCAGAAAGGCAGGCACTAGGTATATGTAAAATATGGTATTCAGCTAAATCCAGTAAGACTGGTAGCCAACCCCAACATAGCTTGGGAAAAGGCTAGGCAGAAGATGATGATGATGATGATTTATTCATTTATTCATTTATTCATTATTTTTACAGTTCTCATTACAGCTGTTATACTGTAGTAATATTAGTTATTCTTTGCTTTTACCTCATGCTTCTATTGGGTAAAAGTATTAGTAGGTTACTTACAAATTACGTCAAGCTCATTTATTCAAGATATTTTCTTTTCACGCACAGTTCTTAGCTCTTTGACGAATCACAATGTATACAGGATTGATTTAAAAGGAGTGCGTATATTCAACGAGGTAACCAGGTCAAACTTGGGTCGAAATTGCACTTTTGATGAAATGAAAAGTTGATATTCAATTTTAAGATTTCGACCTATGTTCCTTGGGAAAAGTTGTACAGTTTTATGCACCTGATTACCTCATTGAATATACACACTCCATAAGAAATAATCCTATATTACTTAAAAATACTTGCATCTGTTTACAATAACAAACAAACTTTACAATTAAAACACACAACATGTCAACGCCAACCACTGAAGATGAAAAGAAACCCCAATCTGTAGCCTCGAGCGATACCACACCAGTGGGCTTGTGGGAGTTACACGTGGGATCCCACGAGCAAAGGATTGTGGTGGCAGGTGGGAGTCCCACGATTGATGGAGACGGCTTATTGTAGAGATAACATCAATATATTTTGTTAGTTAGATGTCGTTTTTCGGCTGATAAAATGTATTGGTTATTTCCGAATAGTAAGAATACGTTGGTCAAGATCGAATTCAGAAATTCAATACTAATGATCGGAGTTCGCGTCAAAACTGTGTGGCGTCGAAGACATTTAAAAGTATGTGATAAAAAATTATACCAAACATTTACTACTAGTACAGTTGCCATATGTTCGTGATCAGTTTGACTCCATAAGTTATAAACTAATTTCATCATCTACTTTTGCTTTTGACTGTACAAAGACGACCCAGGAGTGGACGTGGAGCCCGAGTGCTTCTGAACTGTTTTGCCTTGCAGAAGTTAGAGATTCTTCTTTATTAATTGTAGTGGCACTTCTAGAAAAAGAAGAAGTATGAATGTATATGTTACAAAATAATTAGCAAATAGCAATAAAATATACCTATTAAATATTACGGGTTTCATACTGGACCTATTATATATTTGAGAACCTATAACTCACGAACGCTAATAGAGGTAAGAATTTGAAAATAACTTTCGCTGATTGGCTTATACTTTTCTTTGATTTTTTTCTTTCCTCTTCGATGTGCTTTTTACTATTTTTAAAAAACTATGCCTAAAACATTATAAGAGACTTCATTCTGGCATACCCCATACAATATCACCTGTATCGATGAATAAACAACACTACATCAAAAGCTTATTGTCTTGTTGTATCAAAACCCTACAAAAATGTAACCAGACCCGCGACAATTGCTAGTATCATTTCAAACCACCAAAACCCAACAAAAGCTCGCTAATAGCGACAGGTTAACAAAAACCGATACAAGTTCAATTCCCAGGCAGATCAATATCTAATCGCCAAAGGGATATCTTTCTAAAAAGACAAAGAAACCGCCCCCAACATTGTAACTAAACCAAAATCCACTTGTAGCACAATGCGTCAATGTTTTTAAAAGATAATAGATAGTGAAACACAATTGCGCTAAACGCTCTCAGATCACCAGATACCAGTACAATGGCTGTAAAAAGGATAAAATGTGTGTTTTTGTGTGTGATCACTGTTATTGTGTCAGTTTGGTTTCTTTAACTTTTTAAGCTATGATTCCTTTATCTTTTTCTCAAAGATTGTTTACCTTTAACATCCATCCAGAATACATTATTAGTAAGTTCGTTGTAGAATATGGTTATATACAGAATGAAAATATATACTAAAAGCTATGGGCACTTTTGAATTTACTTACACGAGCAAAATTATTTACATATATAATTGGAAGTGTTGAAATCAACACATCCAAGTAAATTATTGCAATCTTTCAAGAGTAGGTAACTAGATTGAAAAAATACTGCTGAATATTTTTTTTTGACATATTATACTAAATTATGATATTTAGTTTGTTAGTGTTAGTTGAACTTACTGCTTAGAATAGTTGAATTTGCGTTATCCTCAAATTTTGATAAAAAGCCCAGTGCGAATATTTCATCCTCTATATAATCATAAAAAGAAAGTATTGTGGTATTATTTTAAATGCTCGCTGACAATCCGTTAGCGATTTTAGAACAAACGAATATACAAACAATAACTCTCTACTTGGAACTATATCAATCGAAAAAAAAACAAATAAAAACTTAATACATTTCTCAAAAAATCACTTCCTTATTTAACAATATTAAACCTCTCGTCACTTGATATTCTCAGTAGTAGCAGGGTGTTTGCACAATTTGCGATTATCCGCACGGCCGCACGACCAGTCGCACGTGTGGTTTCGCCCTAATTTGTCTCACACGCCACTGGAGATGAGATTTGTTACAATTTTAATTTATTTGGCAGGGCTTAACGTCCTGAGGTTTGCGACCCCTGGATAGAAACCTTTAACTTATGATTTGTTTGCTGTTGATAGTTACATTCATTTTTCTTAACCTGTTAACTAGATTAATTATTTTGCAAAATATATACTGGGTGTCATAAAATTGCCCGCAAAGCCAAATAATCATTTATGAATGAAAAATAGAAAACCTATTAATTTGTTTTATTTTTATTTCTTTATATTTATTTGCCTTTAACTAGCATGGGTTATCCCTAAATACCTTCTAACCAATACTTATTTAAATCCATCAATTGATATGCCACGAATATATTAAGTTATCAATAGGAAGGTTGCATTGTGCGGTCCAAATAACATACCTACTGTTCCGATTGCCATTCACATGTCAACAATAACAATAAAATTACGACAAAAAATAAACAATAATACAACTCTATCGCATCCCACGCAACAACTGTCAAATACACTTCAATCAGACGACTTTATACCTTATACTATTAACATTAAGTATACACCATGTGTGTAAGCTATGTTGGTGGTTGAACAATGATTTGAAAAAAGGTTGTTATTCATAAATCGATTGTATAATAGTTATCGATAGCACTCGAGTGGTTTCGAATAACGATTATTTGACGTTTTAACTAATCGGAGATCGTTTTGCCTGCGGTTAAGGTAGAATTTAATTGTTGAAGTGGTGATCTTATTTTACACATCCCTTCATATATTTGAGAATCAAGCCTGCCTTCAAATTCGTCTGTAATAATTATCCACTGGCATAATCTGCGTAGCCTTTTTCCAAGCTTTGTTGGGATCGGCTTCCAGTCTTACTGGATTTAGCTAAACACCGTATTCTACAACCCACTTTACTGGGTAATACAGTATGCTAAAGTAAGGACTGGTTTTCAGAATGGTAATGACTTAAAGACTGTCAAAGATGTCACTGTATGATAGTCGGGACCAATGGCTTAACGTGCTTTCCGAGGCATGGAGGTGTCTCGGTATGTTTGCAAATGATCACCCATCCACAGACCGACCACGGCGAGTGCGGCTTACATTTAGCCACGAGTCCAATAATTCACTTTCGTGTCTGTTTTCAGATTATATACCAAACTTTATATGTATATAACAATTTCATGTAGTTTTACAGGTAAACGTAAATACGTTAAAAGTTACAACAACAAAGTAATAAAATTCAACGTATATAATAATATCCTATCCGTATAACCTTTCTACCATTCGCGATGATAGCTAAACATCGCGAATTGTAACTCATACCACGGCATTGTTGTGTTATATGAAAATGAGCTCACGTGAAACTTTATGAAACTAATATTATCTTTTTAATACAAAATTTAATACGCCTATAGTTATTCAGTTAATTATAAAGCCAAACATATAAGTGCATCCACTTTACAAAACTATACAGTTAAGTACACCCGCCCACACAAGTTGGCAACTCAATCTAACGGCGGCCGAACATTTTAATTACTCGACTATGTCCAGTGTCCAGCGCAGACGTAATAAATACGAATTAAAAACAAAAACAAAATGTCCGCGGGTTAGACCACAGAGGGGGTGAGGCAGAGGGGCTGCGGGGACAGCGGGGCGAAGGGAGGGGGAGGTGTTTCAATAATAAAAATAATTACCGAGTCAGTGTTAGTGACAGCAGTGGACCGGCTGCCAAGTATGGAGACAGCTTAATTTTCTTTTTTTCATAAAAAAAAATATTAAATACATCGTTTATTTTGAAAAGGAAAGCAGCTAAATGTAAAATAATAAATAGTGCAAGCCATAAAAACATCGTTTATGTTCTATTCGTTACTAAATGCAACTGATCAATGCTCCTGCCTCTATATATGAAAAGAGGCTATGTCTAGCTGTGGGACATTCCTCACAATCTGAGCTTTTACCACAACTTCTGAAATATTAAAAAGCATACTCATAATAATATCATAATATCGTATCATATCACTGCCAAACTAATTCTACAAATATTTGCAGAATGATCATATTGTCATGATTATGATTCGCCAACCTACTGCTACTACTGCAACCTACTGCTTTCTGTTGTATATAACAGACTATTGCAAAAAATGCTTTTTCTACCAAAATACTAATGAATTAATAAAATAATTAAACCTACTCCACACTCTCACACTCCTTTCGAGAGCGGCGCGAATATAAAATGTGTTGTACGCCACAAGTATTGCGAATTAATCGAAACAGGAATACAATCGGAAGCCCCCGGGAGTACCGGGATCACCCCGTACACCGCACTTCCCCCCTGTAACACCGCTAAGAGAATTGGCCTAACTCTTTGAATGACGACTGATTTGGTAGAAATACTCACGCATTATAATGCGTTAGATTTTAGACTTAGATATTAGACTACGTTTCTACTATATTATCTTTGTTTCTATTAAATGATGGTATCCAAAAGACTTCGCTGTGTTCAGAAGCTAAAAAATACAATAATTGCTCTAGTACTGTCGTAAGGTCTACAAAACTATTACTTAGCTCAAAATTTTTTTTGGCTTATCTTCACCACGCAGTTTCCCTGAATCATGAAATAATAATAATGTAAAGTTTATTTCTCTCAGGTACATTGTTAGTTTTCTTAATACTACTAGCTGTACCCGCGACGTTGTTCCCTTTATTCAGTGTATTTATTGATGTCAATAACTGAAAGTGAAATGTCGTGGTTCCCTAGCGGTACAATGACCAAATTCGTATGTACAGGGTTGCAGGGTTAAAACTAGGGACAGTATTAAAGTGACTTTATCAAAGTTAAATGTATTGTGCACTTTCTTAATTATTTATTATAAGACACCATTGACAAACGGTGAAGGCAAACATAGTGAAGAAACCTGATTTCCAAATTTTTTATATGAAATCGCCAGACCGCAGTGAGCAAGCATGGTGATCAATGCTCGCTGTGCTCAGTGGGTAGGAGAGCGGCGTCGTGACACCATATCTGAGAGGCGTCGTGACGCCATATTAGACCGGCGTTGCGATGCCTCCCAGCTATGGCGTCTCGATGACTCAGCTATGACGTCGCGACACTTCCCAGCTATGGCGTTGCGACGCCTCCCAGCGAAGCGTCGCGACGCCATAGTGGAGAGGGGTCTCGACGCCACCGTGGTGCGGCGTCGCGACGCAATTGTTGAGAAGCGTTGCGACGCTATAGCGTGGAGGCACACCACATACCGAAAGGCGTCGCGACGCTTTACCTGAGAGGCGTCGTGACGCCAGATTAAGGCGGCGTCGCGAAGCCATAGATGACATGGGTCTCGACGCCAGTCCAGTGAGGCGTCGTGACGCCATAGCTGTGAGATGTCGCGAAGCCTTAGCTGAGGCAACGCGACGCCATAGCTGGGAGTTTTCCCAACGCCACCATCGTAGGCATTGCGACGCTGTACCCAAGAGCCAAGAGCCTAAGAGGCGTCTCAAAGCCAAAGCAGGGACGCATCGCAAAACCCGAATAGAGAGGCGTCGCGACGCTATAGCTGAGAGGCGTCGTGACGCCATTTTAGAGCGGCGTTGCGACGCCGTTGCTGAGATGCGTCGCGACACAATAGCTGGGTGGCGTCGCAACGCCACCACCTTAGTGCGGCGTCCCGACGCAATTGAGAAGCGTCGCGAAGCCTTAGATGACTTGGGTCTCAACGCGAGACCAGGGAGGCGTCGCGACACCAAAATAAAGAGGCGCCGCGACGCTGTCGCTGTGTGGCGTCGCGATGCCATAGCCGAGAGTTGTTGTGACGCCTTAGCTGAGGCATCGCGACGCCATAGCTGGCAGGTATCCCAACGCCACCATCGTAGGCGCCGCGACGCTGTACATGAGAGGCGTCGAGACGCCAAAACTGAGAGGCGTCGTGACGCCAGATTAAGGCGGCGTCGCAAAGCCTTAAATGAAATGGGTCTTGACCGCAGACCAGCGAGGCGTCGCTACACCAAAATAAAGAGGCGCCGCAACGCTGTCGCTGGGAGGCGTCGCGGCGCCATAGCCGAGTGGTGTTGCGAGGCCTTAGCTGAGGCATCGCGACGCCATAGCTGGCAGGTATCCTTACGTCACCATCGTAGGCGTCGCGACGCTGTGCATGAAGGGCGTCGAGATGCCAAAACTGAGAGGCGTCGTGATGCCAGATTAAGGCGGCGTCGCAAAGCCTTAGATGAAATGGGTCTTGACCGCAGACCAGCGAGGCGTCGCTACATCAAAATAAGGAGGCGCCGCGACGCTGTCGCTGGAAGGCGTCGCGGCGTCGTAGGCTTCGCGACGCCGTACCTGAGACGTGTCGCGGCGCTGTACCCAAGAGGCGCCCCGACACTGTACCTAAGAGGCGTGGACGCGTCGCGAAACCAGAATAGAGAGGCGTCGCGACGCTATAGCTGAGAGGCGTCGTGACGCGATCTTATAGCGGCGTTGCGACGCCGTTGCTGAGAAGCGTCGCGAGGCTATACCCGAGAGATGTCGCGACGCTGTACCTAATAGGCGTCGCGACCCAAGAGCCGGAATAGCCGGGAGGCGTCGCGACACAATAGCCGGGTGGCGACGAAACGCCACCACCTTAGTGCGGCGTCGCGACGCAATTGTTGAGTAGCGCTGCGAGCCTTAGATGACATGGGTCTCGACGCCAGACCAGGGAGGCGTCGCTACACCAAAATAAAGAGGCCCCGCGACGCTGTCGCTGGGAGGCGTCGCGACGTCTTGCGACGCCTTAGCTGAGGCATCGCGACGCCATAGATGGTAGGTTTCGTAACTACACCATCGTTTGGCGTCGCGACGCCATACCTGACATGGGTCTCGACGCTATAGCTAAGAGGCATCGCGACGCAGTACCTGAGAGGCATCGAGACGTTATAGCTGAGAGGCATCGCGACGCTGTACCTGAGACGTGTCGCGACGCTATAACCGAGAGGCGTCGTGACGCCAATGATGGAAGGTTTCGTAACTACACCATCGTAGGCGTCGCGACTCTATACCTGAGAGGCGTTGCGACGCCATATCTGAGATGGGTCTCGACGCCAAAGAGGGAGGCGTCGCGACACCAAAATAGAAAGGCGTCGCGACACCCAAAATAGAAAGGCGCCGCGACGCTATCGTTGGGAGGCGTCGCGACGCCATAGGTGAGAGATGTCGCGACGCCTAATCTGAGGCAACGCGACGCCATATCGCAGGTATCCCAACGCCACCATCGCGACGTTGTACCTGGGACGCGTCGCGACGCTATACCCGAGAGGCGTTGCGACGCTGTACCTGAGAGGCGCCGCGACGCCATATTATTATCTGAAATGGGTCTCGACGCCAAAGCAGGGAGCCTTCACGACACCAAAATAGAGAGGCGTCGCGACGATATAGCTGAGAGGCATCATGACGCCGTTTTAGAGCGGCGTTGCGACGCCGTTTCTGAGAGGCGTCGCAACGCCACCACCATAGTGCGGCGTCGAGAAACCATAGGTGAGAAGCGTCGCGACGCCATAGTATGGAGGCCCGTCACATACCCTAGAGGCGTCGCGACGCCGTACCTGCGAAGCGTCCAGTCGCCATAACTGAGAGGCGTCGTGACGGCACAGCTGAGATATCGAGACGCCATAGCTGAGACATCGCGACGCCATAGCTGGGAGGCGTCGCAATGCCATCGTAGTACGGCCATCGTAGTACGGCGTCACGACGCTATAGCTTAGTGTCGTCGCGACGCTATTAAATTATATGATTAGAACTTGAGATAAAAATATATAATTTATTATTTCTGTCCAAGAAATATAACAGATTAACAAAATACAACTTAGGTATAATAATAGCATAAGTAGTACAGTCAACAGAAAAAGTAAAAGATGAATTGAGTTTACTTCAGGAGTCAAAACTGATCACGAATATATGGCAACTGCACTAGTAGTAAATGTTTGGTATTAAAATTTACAATCACATACGTTGAATCACTTCGACGCCACACAGTTCGGACGCGAACTCCGTTCATTATTATTGAATTTCTGAAAGTGATCATCCTCTTTTGCTGTTGACTGTACTTAGTATTTTTTGCTTGATTCATTTTGATAGCCGGCAAATAAAATGTTGCAAATTACTATTTTATTAGAAATTATATTATATTATATAGAAAATTCGAAAGCTGTCTGCCCGCGGTTTAGCTCGTAAGCAATTTATTCCCTCGGTAGCTACTTAAGGAATCGGCATAAAGGTAGCTTATGTTCTTTTCCATGTCATAGGCTACATGCTTGCCGATTTTTTTCCAAATCCGTCCAGCCATTTCTGCGTGATTGAGTAACAAACATCCAAAAATCAAAACATCCACACTTTCACATTTATAGTACGTGAAACTTGGTTAAGTGGGACCTGGATAAGTGAGAAACCTCCATAACTGGAACTCATACTGAGGTCCCAACACTTTGGCACTGAAATACCTCTGTTAGTGGGACGAGGTAAGCCTCTATATCTGGGATTTGTTCTTTCGATTTATCATCATAGTTACCTCTATAACTGAGACAGCGAGTAAATTTTATATGCATAAACCTCTGTAACTGAGATAACATTGTTTGTTTACTCATTCTTATTCTACCCACAAATTCCACACGTAATTCCAAGTACGTAACCCTCTGTAAATGAGACAGATATTTATTTATACCTGTATATCTGAGACACCGGGTAAGTGGAATACCTCTATAAGTGAAACGACATTGCAGGTCCTTTGATGTCTCACTTAACCAGGTTTCACTGTAGTAGGATTTTTGCCTTATGCTACTAGAACCTTTTTGAGAGCTGGAGTCTGAACTAGGTTCAGGACCTGAATGACATCTCCAGGCTCACACATAAACCCTTTAAACATAACCTTATTTTACGACACCTTAATTCTGATTACACAATTTGTATGTAATATATGCAAATAATGTGGCAGAGCGTTAAATGTATAAAAAAAGAGAGCGTTAAATGTATAAAAAAAGGATTTTTTTCTATTTGTGAATGGTAATGTAAATTAAAATTATTGTAGGATTGTGTTTAGAGTGTGAATGTGTGGTGTTTTGTGTATGTGAAAATAATTTAAAACGCCCGTATTAAACACATGTTGGCATTGAGTACTTATGCACAATAATAACGTGTCTGAAAGTTGGTTTCTATTTTAATAATAACGTTCAATTCTAGATACATTTCTAAAAAAAGATTGAATATAAGCAGAAGAGAAAGTTTCCACCAACAATTCCTGATTCAATAATTACCACAAATTGCAGTTGATCGTGACTTTTTCACAATTTTCCATCTCTATTCTAAGGGCTGAAACTTTTACAAAGGAGTCTCCATCCCTTTCACTCTCATTACAGTTATATGTCCATCTCTTTCTTTGAGAATTTTTTGATATAATGATAGCGAAGTAATAAGAAAGTATTGAGTTATGATACGACTTACCTAATGGACGGGTTTATGAGAAAGTACTAAAGCAACTAATTTATTTTATTGTTAGTTAAAAAAAGTTTAATTAAATTCTCTGAAGCTTATTACAATCAGTTCTACGATAACGCTACGCGGCTACGAGATTGCGCTCGTAGCATATTGAAAATAAATTGTTGGATATGTTTTATTGACGAACGTCGGTACAAAGATTTGCATGTGTAGTTATGTTATCAGTTGAACTACATAATTTAATCATTTCTGTAATAAATACAAATCGAATAAAATAAAAAAATCAAGAGAAAATATAGAATTTGTTCTGTGAGGGTATACTTACGTATTTTACGCTAGACACTTTGTTTGTTCATCTCTTAGTTTATATCTTGGGACAACTCACATACGGTCATCTCATCCCAAACTAGGTAGAGCCTGTACTATGGCAACCAGACACAGAACAAATGATAGTGCTCATGACACAAAGATATGTCCCGGCCGGGAATCGAACTCACGACCTCCAATTTGGCAGTCAGGGTCACTAACCATTGGATCAACAGGCCAGTTTCTGTCATTTTGCTGCCTTTATTGTTGGGATTACTATACATTAAAATTAGGGAAATGCAATGGCCGGCTTAGGGCCAGAGATATAAAATAGTTTTGTAAAAAATAATATATACATAGTTGTATTTGACCATATTATTGTTTTTATTATTTTAACCGAAAATTAAAAAAAATACGTTCATGATAATAATTCACATCAAACTAATCTCCCATAAATAATCCCGCCTCAAACCAGCCATTCAACAAAACCAAAATAAAATTCTCACGCAATTTAAAATTGGTCTAATTATTTAAAACCACCCCCTTGTATTTAAATTTTAACAAACAATGAATCAAAAATCGTTTAAACTGAAATCACAGTAGAGAGAGGTCGCGTGCCGTCCTTCTAGTTTGACGTAATCAGATCAAATGAGAGAATGAACGAATGAACTACTAACGTATTATGACGTATGCGTTCACATTCTGTTTTTGAGTTTAAGCTGTCAGTTGCAAACTTTTTTTGTATTTCTTTTTAATTGTTAGCGTATTGGTGGTGCATGGTTGCAACTAATTTATTTGTGTTGTGAAAAAGTGTATTTTTAAAATGTTTATCAGATTATTTTGATGATGAATCAAGTTCACGTAAAATGTTTTATTTCTTTATTACAAATTTTTACATTTACTATGACGATTTGACATGGTTTTGACGACCTCCGTGGTCGAGTGGTGTAGACGCCAGTTTTCAAGGTGTCGTCAGCTCTGAGGTCCCGGGTTTGATCCCCGGACGGGTTAATATAGAAAAAACACTTTTCTACATTGCCTCGAGTCTGGGTGTTTGTGGTACCTTCGTTATCTCTGGATTCCTTTGGAATCGGAGCAATGTATGTGATGTTGTCCACATTATTAAAACAAAGAGTCGTGATTTGATCAATATTTTTAAAAGTATTTTTTGTTTAAACGCGCTAGTCTCGGTACTACGAGACAAATCCTGTATATAGAGTAGCCTAATTCTGGAATAGTATCGTCTCCTTTTATTTTAGAAAAAATAATATTATTCTGCGCAAAATAGTAAGAACTCGTGTAAGCTGTACAGGTTCCTCATACTGGTCAGATGGTATTTGAATCCAGTCCATCGACATGATAAGGAAGAACTCGTAAAACGAAATACGTACTCAATGTAGTGAGGAAGAGCTACTCGATAAATAATCTTATCCCAAATACTGAGACGCTAATTAACTTGAAGATGTTCTTAATTGTCGCTATTTCACACCTTAAAGTGACAGCACCTTAACGCAGGCTTCAAACTGAAGGCCTAATACAGTTTCAGGCCTAATGGCCTAATTAAAATCTTAGACCGCTGACTAAAGTCCATACAAACCAAAACACATGCATGACAAGCACAACAATCTTGGTCGTTTGACGTCCAATTTAGTTCAGACAATACATCCCGCAGACGTCGGCCCCTCGAGTGACGATGACGTCATTGTGGTGACGTCACTCGGCCGCTGACCATCGATGTCTCGTCGAGGCTCCACTAGAGCTCGCTCTGTCTGTTGGTGTGACTGACAAGTATCAAGATTAGTTCGAGTTGATAGATGGCATTTGTTTCGATAGCGAATTAGCTAATGCGGCGGTTAGCGACTAGTGAAAGGTAACTGTGAATATCGTAATGCATTTTAAATTCTGCACGGATAGCCGAGTGGTAGGTATAGGTCACCACGCTAATTACCACTGTGCGCGACGTGCTGCGGCTTCGATCCCCGCAAGGGACAAGCATTTGTGTGATCCACAGATACTTGTTCCAAGTCTGGGTGTTCTTTGTGCATGTGATTTGAATGTTTGTGAAACCCCCGCGACACGAGGATTAAATTCCTTAGGGCGAGCGTCGTTTTTTTTTTTAATAAAAAAAATCAAATCAAAATATTTTTATTTCGAGAAGACTTTTTAAGGTACTTACAAAACGTTATACGATGCTAGTTGCGGGGTTCCAAAGTGTCATTCCTATAGAAAGAACCAGCAAGAAATTCCATAGGTTTGATTTTAATACTTTATGTACATTGTTACTACGGTTGAATTTAATTAAAACTTGGCCGATGAAGCATTAACAGCAGAAGGTTTTTTCAATTGAGGTCAACCGCTGACCAAAAATCTATTTGTAATCATATTCTTCCATAACCTGTTTATTTCAAGCTATTTTTTTTTAATATAAGTTACAAGATTTTAAGGAACCTTCCACGACAAAATACATTCAAGCGGTCGGATCCGAACGAGTCACTCGTGTATAAAATAAAAATAATGTTGTAATTCCTTAAAATCTGTTTTTATAATATAATATTATATCTTGTGACAACTCACACACGGCCATCTGCTCCCAAACTAGGCAGAGCTTGTACTACGGTGACCAGACAACTGATAAACATACTAAGTTATAACATTTATTTATGAAATTAACAAAAATATTTAATTAAAAAGACTTAATACTAAACTACATATATTAATTAAACAAAACTAAAACAAAAAAATTGCATAAAAAAAACTCTTCCACATCGCTGTCAACTGGAAGTGTGCCCATAAGGCTGGCAGCATTGCCACGTTGAATGGCAATTTTTAACCGCTGACCAAGGTAAAAACCAGCCCTTGGGTCACATGAGGTGTCAACAAGACGCTTGGATGAATCTTTTAAAAATATAAATATTTGAAAATACATACATATTATAGAAAAATTTAACCCAGCGTAGAACAAATGATCGTGCTGATTTGTCCTGAAAGACAATAGATTTGTCCTGGCTGGGAATCGACCAACAGGCCTGTAACTTTTTAAGAATATACTCTGTTCCAATACTTAGTACTTACACTGCTAACCTAGCCGGTAGCTAATCTGGAACGTATCCCGATGCAAGTCGACGCAGCATCCAGTCAGGCCGGTAATTAGTCTGTGGAGCGGCGCCGTCGATAACGCTTTGTGCTAAGACGCATTGTGTTGCCATGTGGGCCCAGTGTCCACACATATATATGTGTAATGTGATACTGTAGGCTGGAGTTTGTAGTGTTAGTATTGTAGAGAAGGATTCTCTAGAGTCAGATTTCTTTGTAGAATTTTCTTTTAGATTTTTGTTGGAGGTTCACGTTTAATTAAGTATATTAAAATTGTCCTTCAATTCATTAAAAATACATTAACTTGTAACGAGAAGGCAATTTATTGGAATAAAAGGCATCTTTTATTTTTTATATTTATCCCTGATTCTCTTTTCTATACACTCACAACCACAAAAAAAGGAAACAGTACACTACGACCGACGAGTCTTGATGATCCTGAAACGAGAAACAAGACTGTTTGTGTGTGATGCAAGTTCACATAATCGGTGGGTGAGAAAGAGATGACAATATCTACGGTATCGCTTTTCAGGCCCGCCAAGATTGCCCGCTTGCTCATCGCGAGCTGGCGATTTAAGATTCCATTTTTTTTAATCTAGTTTTCTCACCAATCCGTCCATTGAACAGCTATGCCAGAGCATGAAAAGTCCTATGAAACATAAAGTATATTTACCAGGATCATCCAAAATAATACACTTCATTATATTGAGCACGTTTATTAATTATTATTTTACATTACAATAATTATTATCTTCTCTAAACGTTACGGGTAAACATCATAATTATTATCACTATTATTTACAATTAATAACTTCTATTATTATCTAACTATTGAACACTAAATAATAAAGAGTATTTTTATCGAAATATTACAATTGTTACATTTATTTATTATTAAAATGTATTTAATAATAGTTTCTGAATAGTCTCAATAGTTTAATTAAATTGCTAGTGTGTGTAGTCAGTTGTTATTCAAACTGTTCTCTATCTTACGTTCATCGAACTTTTCTGGAAACTACTAAACAATCCATGGATAGTTTTCTAACCAGAGATAGAATTTCGACTTGATCGCTATATAAAGCACGTGAACTGCTTATCCTATAAGCAAAAACAATTTAAAGATTGAGTATACATAAGTTATGAGCCTAATATTTGCGTTCTTGAGTTATATTTACATATCTATAAATATTTTAAAATGCTAGATGGGTTGGTGTACTATTGTGTTAAGGTCTGTGCATATCTAGATACCGAAAAAACAAATTTACATCATAAATTATTTGTTAAATAGACTTGCAATATTGTATACGAACAATTTTTACTTGTAATAAAATTAATTAATGAAACATTCCTTAATTACTTGACTAAAATTAATCTAAATTGTTTTATTTTTAAATGTATTTATAGTACTATTACGTATATATACAATTTTTGTACAGCGTTGTACGCTTATATTAACTGTAGTCAATCTAATTATATTCCCTACTCTACGGGACAATGTACTAGTAACTGGGAATTACAATAAATGTTTATAAATATGTATAATAATACTACAGTCACTTTAATTATTAACTAGAAATAAAGCATTTTATGTACAATTTTTCGCAATATTAATTAAATGTGCAAATTGATTGTATGAAATTATACAAACTCTAATTTATATAACTCTACTTGAATTATTTCAACATCTCCGGGAATTAACGTCATGCTTTAAATTAAGTTCAGATTTAATAAGACTAGACATATATTCATGAAAAAAAACTCATGAATATTTCTATCTTTCAAACTCAAATTTGTTTCAACATAATTTGTTCTTATATCAGTTATTTGATTTACCCAAAACATCTAAGTTAACTGTACACTTTAAAATACCTACTGTCTAACAATATCTTTTAATGACAATAATGAGTATACTAAAGGTATGAACCCCAAACACTAAAGTTTCCTCACTCACGATAAAGTCCACGTTACAGTCCACACACCTTACAGCACTGTCCATCGCTGGTACTAATCAGAAAACCCTTCATTATTCGTATTGTCTGATGTCGGAGAGGTTCCTGGTGATGGTACCTGCAACTGTCTCCCATACATCAGCTCAGTAGGAGGCATGAAAGAAGATAAATACTCCGGTGGGGGTCTGATCACTGTTGGCAAGTACCCTGTACCACTGTACGGTGGTGTTAAAAACCGTCGCGATGGGGAAAATTTAAAGCTCTGGTTCGATAATGGAGAGAACGCAGATTTCGACTGGTACTGCATGTAAGGAGGAGATTCTTGAGTCACTTGGTACTGGGAATGTTCCCCGTTGATCATCATTTCCATTGCGGCTACTACATCCCCTTTGCACCTTGTTAGGATTCCTTCGATTTCCTGCCGACTGCGTCTCGGGAAGACCTTTATGAGGACGTCGACCGGTGATTTCTGGTACGGAGAAGGGTCCTCAGTGACGGTTTCCACTGTTTCTTTACGTTCTCGTCTGAACATTTTGTATTTGAAGTCAGGGTTATCCCATTTGTCCTCCTCTTCCTTTTTGACGGGGATTTCTTCTCTTTGTTCTTTCATGGAGAGATTTTCAGGTGTGAGTGAGGGTTCAGTTTCCTCGAGTTCTTCCTCCACGTTGAGCTCATGGTCGGAGGGCGAGCGCGGGGGCGGGGTGGCGAGTGGTGGGGTGGCGGCGGGGGTCTTGGACTCCTGCTGTGTGTCAGTCGGCGGTGACGGGCTCGAGCATACTTCTGTGATCCGAGCGCGCTTTTGAACTGTTGACAAAGAAGTATAGGTTAGACTTTGTTTAATAGAGGACGAAGCAGATGGGATATGAATGGTTAATTGTATAAGGATTGGACTCTCGATGATGGCACCCAAAAAGTACCTAAATTGAAAGAAATGTAAGTACGATTTAGTTATGTGGTAACGCTACCATCACGCCCTAAGTGCATCGACACCCACATTTATGTAAAAAGAGTTATAATAACATATCCGTGCAGGACAAAACAAAATAAATATTGTACGAAGCCACTTCACCGACAAAAAACGAAAACAAATCAATTTATAAAGCACACACCAAAAATAATAACTGACATTCTTTCTCTGAAACATATTTCGTCGTTTTGTTCGAAATCCAAAAAACATCGTTCAAAGTACACAAGCGTTGAGAAAATAATACAGTCGAGAACAAAAGTTCAAACAATAAGGGAAAACAAAAAGGCGAACCCGCGTGCGTCGCTGAGTGGCGGAGGGTACGCTACAAACAAACATGGAACGATGTTTAACTTAAATGTGGTTTTACTGTAATTGTTCAGAAAAGATAAAAGTTAAAAGTTCCAAGGTGAAGCAAATAAAAGAAGAAAAAAAGCCATGAAACCGAGTGAATCATTACATATTTTAAAACGAAGTCCTACGCCGCGTGTCTGTCTGTTCGCGATAAACTAAAAAAATAAGGAACTTCGTTCCAATTACTGCACCGATTTTTATGCTGTTTTCACCAATGGATATTGTTCTCGAGGAAGGTTTTAGTACCTATATGATTTGTCAAGTTTTGTTTACATTGGCTAACCAACATCCTCACGGGCAAAACCGCAGGTACCAGCTAGAAAAAAATAAAATTAAAACATTTTAAAATTCGGTACTCCAAAATCCGTTACGAGCATTCTTAATTTGATTCCACATACCTTTCGATTACTTTCGAATAACAAAAGACGTTAGCAATTTAGTGTTCTAAATAAAACAAAAGCGTGTTACTATACAGTGACTTTAACTGTTATACAGAGTGATTCGTGAACACAGGTCTAGAGTCATTGTGTCGCCGCAATTAGGAAGCAAGTCTTGTTCACTCGTCTGCACCAATTTAATGGCCGAAGTTATTGTTTTTTTTTAAACGGTGACGTGGGGTATCGAGAGTTTAACACGAGTTCGGCTGCCGTTTTAATAAGGTTTTAATATATTTGGTTTGTTAGTGCACATGTTAGTTCAGATTTGGTACCTGTGGTTTTTATATGTGAAACTGTAGATGTAATTATGTAAAATATATTTTTTTAACATATATAGATACCAGTAAATTATTTTCTAAAATTCATGTGCATTCAACTTGAACTATTTCAGTAGCACAGGATGATAGGTAACGTTAGATAACTGTCAAGGACGATGTTCAAAAAAAGCTTTCAAACCAAAATGGAACAAAATCCGTCAATTTAAAAAACCATAAAAGCATCTCAAGTGTACGCTCATTCAAATAAATCTACCACGACCATTAAAATGTAATCGAAACTCCCGCAAGCGTCCGCAAAAAACGATTACATTGAAAAGACACTGAGTATAAGTGAACCAATTCAAAGAACACAATCATCAATGTAAAACGTTCTTTAAGAAAAAACCGAATGAATAGAAAAAAAATGTGAGTCGTTTTGTATTATAATAAAAGGTACGCCCTCGCACGAATATGCAAAAGAAAAAAGAAAAGATTTCATCAAAATAATACCTACGAACAGTTTTATACAATACAAACAACTTTTATTGAATTACAATAAGTGAATACTGGCCATTTTAAATCTCATTATGTGTGTGCGAGCGAGATGCGGATACGTTTTTCAACGTGTGTGAGGGAGATAAATAGAGCTATAGAATTGTTAGTAGAATTAATATAGACATCTGCTGGTGAATGATGCTGTTGGCCCGTGTTTTAGTTTTTATTATTTTTTATTGTGTATCAACAATGTTTGGCATATGCGGTAATAACGTAGGGGAGGTTTATTTTTAAATTAATATTAGGTATAAAACACACACTGCTAAGTTTAAGTTTAAATGCATCCTATTGGTTGGTTGTAGGCTGTTACAGAGACACTTTCAAATACAGGATTAATTTAAAAGGAGTGCGTATATTCTACGAGATAATCAGCTGCATAAAACTGGACCACTTTCCCCAAAAAACATAGGTCGAAATATTAAAATGGAAAATGAATTTTTCATACAAAGTGACAAGTCACGTGACTTATGTTTATATGAAAAGTTGATTTTCAATTTTAAGATTTCGACCTAAAATAATATGTTTTTTGGGAACAGTAGTTCAGTATTATGCACCTGATTACCTCGTAGAATATACGCACTCCTTTTAAATTATTCCTGTATATTTCATGACAAAGGGTTTTCTTCGTTATTTCTTTTTTACAAAAGCCATTGCTTGAATTGATTATTGATTGTTGTATTTATGATGTTTAATTTGTACAGAATCCATGTAATTATTTAATAACAACTTTTGCAACTAGATGGCGTTAGACGTCAAATTAGATGTCGCTATGGTTACGTTAAGTTAATACTTCACAAATTAACTCTTATTAAAACGGCATTACCCAACAAGCCTACACCCCTACTACTATAGATAACACACAAATCCGTTCAGCGTCCGCGCGCCAATGTTTCGTGTAGATTTATGCGTCTGTTTATAACACTGGCCGCTGGCTCCAACAAAAGCAGCATTGTATTGTGTGCATAATAATGTCACTGCGGCAACTATTGTTGTGTGGTGCTGGTTTACGAGCGGAATCGAAGCTCTTCAATGCAGTGTTTCAGAGCTTTTACATGTATTTGTAAAATATAAGTGATTTGAATTAATCTTAAAGTAGTGTTGTGTTATGTTTGAGTCACGTGTAGTTCATAAATCTGTTATATAACAACTAGTGTTACATCTTGGAAGCAAAAATAAAACATCCCGCAATGGACTCGCTTCATTCAAAATTTATCCGTTGAAAATTAAAACCAAACGTAGTTTATGAAAGCTTTGCAGAAAAAACAATAAGAGTTGTTTGTATAACTCATTTCGCTTATAATTTCACATCGTTATCGTATCATTACCGGCCTATAAACATCCACTGCTGAGCACGGCCTCTTCCCATATAGAGAAGGAATGAGCATTGATCACCACGCTTGCTCGTTGCCGATTGGAGATTTCAGCTTCCTAAGCTATGAAAGCCAGATTTCCTCACGATGTTTTCTTTCACCGTTTGTCAGTAATGTCTTAGACTGATTATGAAAGTACATATAACTTTGAAAAAGTTACATTGAATTGAACCTGCAACCATGTTGCGAAACCGGTCATTTAACCGCTAGGCCAACACAAAATAAGGTTTCTTATCTTTCGAAGCCTATTAGTTATTGGCGACTTTAATAATCATTTTATTAAATAATGCAATTAGACTGTGAACCTTCTCTATAATCAACATAATAATAGTTATGGTACAGGACCAGGAAGACAGGAAGTTATTACTATCAAATTGAATTAAAAAACTGCTATGGATTTTAATAAGAGTACCAAAAACTAATTATAATGAACTCCATATTGCAATACCACACTAACAGTACAGCGCAGTGTTGACACTCGCGTACAGTCGTCGCCATAAATTAGTCGCACAATGGGCCCGCCTCCATTGTGCGCGAGATTTAGTGCGCGCTGCGCGTGACTGTACATTACTATTCATTCATGTTACTTGTTTAGTTGTACTCAACTCTACGTGTAGGTGGGGTATGGAGATTTATTACTCAGATTTTATACTGTTCAATGTTTAGTGATAAATTAATTACTATAATATCTTGGGACAGCTCACACACGGCCATCTGATCCCAAACGAGGCAGAGCCTGTACTATGGCAACCAGACAACTGATAAACATACTTATATATTGGTAAATACATACATATTATAGATAAACAAGACCCAGACACAGAACAAATGATCGTGCTCATCACACAAAGATTTGTCCTGGATTGGAATCGAACCCACGACCTCTGGCTTAGCAGTCAGGGTCACTAACCACTAGACCAACAGGCCTGTCTTTTACTTTTTAATACTCTTTCAGGTCTAGGATAACCTTGCTTGTCTTGTCGGACATTTTCTGAAAAATCCTAGCTAGATTGATTTAACGCCTCCAAACCCCTTGCATACTAAATTTCATGAAAATCGTCGGAGCCTTTTCCGAGATTCAGAATATATAATATAATACAATTGCTCGTTTAAAGATATAAAATTAGGACGTAGAAATGGAAACAAAAAGAGATAATGATGGCAGGCTCTTCCTAGATGGATCGAGGATGACCGTGTGTGTTCCGAAATATTATTATTAGCAATATTATTATTATCAATTAATTTATCATTTATAAAACTATCAAATATAAACGTAGTTTAGGTATATAAACCCCTCTCACACTCAAAATAAACCCTCGGTCCGATTTGTTTTTAAGTTCAATTTAACAAAAACATCCCCTTCAAGTCAGTCCGCTAATTACCAACATTTAACTTAATATAAAGTAATGAGTGGACTGTTTGCTAAATACACTTGTTTTTTTTCTATTTCGGCCTCTTTGTGGGCAACGTCCGTTTTTGTTTTATTTGTTAACGTTTCGTTTGAAAAGCTGTTTTTGAAGCTGCGTTTGAAAATATCGGATATGTTTTTAACTAGCTGTCGTTTTTAATTAATTTTAATGTTGTATCAAAGACTAGAGTTAAAAATAATTTCATGAACAATAGCTTTTATGCAAAAACAAAAAACCTAGACTAGACTTAATCTATTTCTATACATGTAATTAATGGGCCTATCTAGTTTTTTTTAATGTGGCAGAAAAACGTTTGACGGGACAGCTTTGTAGCCCCTGAAACATAACATGAAAGGAAAGAAAATTATGTTTTTGTAAGATCTACTTGTTCGCATAAAAAAACGTATTTTTATTAAATTCAATGAATGTTACGCTGTCTGGTAATAAACCCGCCCACAAATCATGTCAGCTTAATTCAACATTTGTCGATTTCTAATCACGTTCACCAGAACCCTCCTCTCTATATTAATATCCAAATGACTGCAAAATTAATAAAAACACCCCCGTACCGAGTCGCGACCCTTACTGTGACCCCCGAACTAAGTCCATTCTCAAGTGATTAGCTATAACAGAATGAACTCCGAAACCCGCCGCGATTGTTCACGACACCTATTATTTACAACCAAACATAAATCATACCAAATTACTCTTTATCCCCATTAAATAAAGTTTAAAATTGTTCGAAATTTATTGCAGTCTGAACGGAGTAACTTTGAATCGGCGGGCGGTAACAATAAAACCAATTGTTGACGATCTCTATTATTTAGTTTGATGTTTGAATTTGAACTTTACTCGATTAGCTTAAAGTCGTTTTTAGCTCTGATAGTGTGTGGTGTGGTTATACATTCGATTGAGGTATTAGTGTTCTATTGGGATGCAATTATTCGGCAGGGTTGGCGCTGCTGGTGATAATTATATCCTTTATTTAAAATTATTTGTTGCTCGAAGCGAGACACGCCTGTAACTTTCATTTATTATTTAGTTTTCATTATGGATAGCAATCTCTTAAAGAGTTAGAATGAAGTACAATAGTTAGTATAACGCTTCGGGAATCTTTAATTTATAAAAAATGCCACATCATAATGATATCATAGCTATTGTTGCTGAAACTTAGGACGATTGCCATAATAAAAAAAAATCATAGCTATTTATCAGATACAGGCATATTCTAAGAAAATATATGCAATAAAGTACCTATTTAATAGTTATTAACATGACGATATTTTCATCCGTAATATTATATAGCTTTTAAATTTAAATTTAAAAAAATGTTATTAAAATATTATTTTGTAAGCAATACGTGCTTACGTGTCCAACCAACCGTCCAAATTGTATCAAAACACAACGAAAAATAACCCCATAAATAACAACAAAAACATAAATAAAAATACACAACCCTAGCAGTATCCAAATCAAATTACAGTCGAGTATTTAATATGTCGAGAGATGATCCATTGTTGGTCACCCTGTATACGGTCGGCGGCCTAAATGAGCCCGCTGTATAACGCAGCGTACAATATTGTCAGTTTAATAAGATATAGTAATAGTATTAATACTTTTATTTAAAGTGGCTTGGTGTTTGATAGAGGGTGACTTTACTTATTAAATGTGTTGTGTTATACAAGGTAGGAATCCGAGATTATAAGTTTAGTTTTATCTACACTAAAGGGAAAGATTTGTATGTTTGTGCCAACTAAACTCAAAAACTACTGGACCGATTTTAAAAATTCTTTCACCATTATAATTCTACAATATCTCTTAGTAATCTAAGTTGTATTTATTATAGTCAATGCAGGTATTTAATTATATGTGGGCGCGAATTAACGGGCAATAGCTAGTTTTAATATAAGTTGGTATTTTATTAGGTTTAAATAATTAAAACAATGCATTTACGAACCAATTATGGTTAAAAATTTCAACGCTCTCACAAGGTCACATGATCAAAAAAAATACTAAGTACGTAAGAATAATTTCGAGATGGAAATAAAATACTCTTAATTTTTCATTATTTAAGAAACAACGGCTTTTCAAAACCGTTGTATCATGATCAAATTCTTGATAATTCTGTTTCCTAGCATTTAACTGTATAATGGCCGAATACTTAAACCTCAATCAGTTCGAAACCACCGTTAAGTCTCATGCTGTCTCACTTTAAGGTGTAAACTAGTGACAGATAGTCATTTAAGAACGTGTTGAAGTTAAGTAACGTTTTAGAATTCGGGTGTAAATTAAACAAATACATTAAATCTTCGATAATTTTCATAATTGAAACAAAACCTTAACATTAATAATGTCATCAGCACTACCGATCATTGTGTTTGCTTACGTCATAAGGGGTATTATGACGTCATCAGATAAGTGATTGCAACTGTCACTTCAAACGATAGTTAATTAGTATTTGATTGTGTACGTCACCGTGACGTCACCGCACAGATAGCGCGGCAGGGGAAGCAGAAACTGTTGGTAGATATCTTGTATAACATCAAATCACAAAACACTGATATATTTTACCACCGAATTTTTAAATATTTAGTTTTTATGACTTTGTTTGGGTTAAATAATATTTTATTCTGTCTTGAAACCTATGTTATGACACGCTTTATCGCAAATAAGCAGATGTTTCAAAAGAAATTAGAATTTATACCATCTTATATCTTTATTGAATCAAACTACACATCAATCTAACCTAGAAATCACACCAACATTGTCAATAAAAAAATATACGAAAGTTACTGTACGTCTGTTACCTCTTCAAGCTCAAACGGCTGCATCTATTTTAATAATATTTGGTATGAAGGTAGCTGACACTCTGAATGAAGACATAGGCACTATTCCGTAAAAAAAAAATGTTATCTGGTAACTGCGGATAACACCGCGGGGCACATCTAGTCAACTATATATAAAGAAAGATTTATTTGCATTTGTTAACTGGACTTAAAAAAAACAGTTGAATTAATATACAGCAAGTTAACAATACAAACCTTCTATAAAAATCCAGTAATATGCCAACTTTTTAAAAACAGTACAACCCCAAAACAACGTGAAGCTACAAAAACTACAGAATAAAAGTAATCAGAGTATCACGTTACAAACAATTGAAAGCCGGTGAAACACTGTTCACACAAACATATTGCAGTAACTGGATCAGTTTAATCAATCGTATAACATCCCGTCACAGTGTTTAGTGGAAAAATTTAATAAAATTCGGAAGCCTCCGAAATGTGAGGGTTGTGTTACAGGCGAGGTCCTACAGACACATTCCTAGCTTAGCTTCATCCTCGCTCATCTTTATTGGTATCGATAAGAATTTGACAGTATAGTTGTGTACTCTTAAGGCATATCGTAATATGAAATGAACTTGAGTAATTAATAACCTTATGAACTAAATCCAAGCAGTTGTCCAGGTAGTTGAACTATAATCAGCACCACGTTATGTTTTGTTTGGACTTATATAATAACCCCTCTGAACGCGGTTTGCATTCAAAACAAATGCGAACAACGCATTTAGTTTATCCAGTTGTCTTTGTTGTTATAAAAATAGTAAATCCAATCCGAAATCATACTAAGATATAACTGGTATCACTATTTTATAATATTAGGATCTGACTACCGAATTCTGAAACGTCAGTCAGTTTGAAGCCTCCGTTAAGTCTCATGCTGTCTCTCTCACTTTGAGGTGTAAAATAGTGATAGATAGAAGATAAAAACGATTCCGTATTCAGGGGTAAATTCGATAAATGCAAAAGATATTAATAAAAATGTGTTCGAGACGCACGGCTATATGGTTTTGGGGCTTAAAATTGTCAGTATCCTTGAACTAACAATTTAGCGAATATTATTAATACTTTGCAAAATAAACTCTTTAGCCCTCGCTCCGCTCCGCTCCCATCTTCAACTGACCTCTGATAGACAAACAAACATCAATCGTGTACCGTGTATCAGTTACATTCGCAAATAAAAACCGAAAGTATTTTCAACAACTTTTATAAAGTGAGGGTTTGTAAATATATTTATGAAAAAGATTGAAATTCGATAAGGCATGTAGTATATTAAGATTGTATTTTTCTTATATACCTACCTACTTGATTTCGTTTTACTTCTAAGGTAAGGTATTTCTTAAATAAAAGTTGTTTGTCCATCGTGGCCGCCAATGGTACGTCAACGAAAAGATTCGACAATCGTATTCGAAAATTCGAGATCAAGATGACATTACGGGCTTGTGCGGCGGGGTGGACACGCGACCATAGTTTAATGTGTCGCTACCGTCGTTTATTCAATGAGTGTCGGCGGCGGTGTACAATCAGCGTAGGTGCCTAATAATAAAATTAAGTATATTTTAGAATAAAAATAAATTTACCTCCCCTCCCCGCCAAATCTGTCTGTCTGAACCCGATAAACACAAAAACTAACGAACTGATTTTCATATAGCTTTCATAAATAGTTAGAGCAATTTACGAGGTAGGTTTTTGTGTATAAAGGATTAATTTAAAAGGAGAGCGTATATTCAACGAGGTAATCAGGTGCATAAAACTGAACAACTTTTCCCAAGAAACATAGATCGAAATCTTAAAATTGAAAAATCATCTTTTCATACAAACATAAGTCGCGTGACCTGTCACTTTGTATAAAAAGATCATTTTCAAGTTGGTCCGCTAGTAATGAAAAAATAAAATTATCAGAAGACTACAATCATACTCTACATAAATATGTCTAGCAATAATTACCTACCCGCACTTTATGTGATGAAATTATTAAGATAAATAAATTCGTTTATAGGTTAAAAATATCAGAAAAATAACAGTGATAAACAACGTACAAAAACACTTCCAAAATAAATAGTTTCGCGAATCCTAAGTACAAACATATCAAACACACTCTGATCAGATCCAACCCCACGGCTGTCGATTATTCAACCATTAACCTTTCTCTAGCACCACTCCACTCAAATAGACAACACACACACAAACGATACTCGACCTTACACACATCACACAGAATTGATAATCTTCTGCTGAGCAGCGTAACCAGACCAGCGAACTGGAGCATCGATTTGTTATCTTATTGTAAAGATATAAGATTGAAATTGGAATGGTAAATGTCACGAAGATGTTTAGCTTTTTGCTCGTTTAGACACGCAAATGTTAAACCTAATTTAGACTTTATTTTGCTTACATAGGGTTGAGATTACAATACTAAATGCAGTTAAGACGAAAGGATCTAGTAGTGATTCCAATTGAGTTTTTTTTTTCTCGGAATAAAAAGGTTTCAATAACCGGTCAGTGGTTGAAGAGGTTTGTTGAAAAAGATCTCATTATTGAGTTATTCTATACTTTTGGAGAGTTCTTGATAATTTTTGTGGGTCTGATAATATCCTACGATTTTATTGTTAAAGAACTTTTTTTTCGTTTGAGTGGATACTTAAAAATTTTAAATTAATTAGAAGTTATTGGTGGTTTTTATTGGATCTACTATGAGGTAAGTAATCCTAGTAGAATATCAATTACAAATTCAACCTCATAAATAATTTTATAATATTAATGCCTATTATAAATTCCACTGCTGGGCAGACTCTTCCCATATAGAGAAGGAACGAGCATTGATCACCATGCTGGCTTACGGTGGTTTTTTTGGGATCCAGGTGTCCTCACGATTGTTTCCTTCACCGATTGTCAATGACATCCAGACTAATTGAGAAAGTACATGTAACTTTGAAAAAGTCACATTGATGCCACTTGCCTGTAGTGGGTTCGAACCTGCAACCTTATGCACTTAAAGCAATTTATTGAACCGCTATGCCACTACGACACTTCCGCCACCTTAATAATTAATAATTTTTAATTTTTCCGCCGCCTTCATAAATGTCATATTATAAAAATCCTAGAAAGAGACTTAGGACGGTTCAGTCCTGGCCTGAAAAATACATTCCACGAAATATGTGAAAATAAGATTACCTCATTTATTTGAAACTCAAAAATGCAGCGTTTAAATAAAAATAAAACCTCTTGAGGCTAACTTCAGCAGAGTGCACTATATTAAATCCCTAATTCAAAGCGATTAACCATTCCCAGAACATTTAAAAATAAACTCTAACTAAAGCATTTTCCCTTAAACGAATAAAACACAAAATAAATATTCGCATCAAAAGCCAACCCTTTCATTCCCTTACAAATTGAGCTCTCATTATCCCATTTTATACAATGAAAACTCAGGTTTCATCCCACGCTGACCGGAGTGGACGCGAGACAGATATATACAACCCTCATATGAGCGAAAAAGACAGCTATATGTTTCAAGTACCACTTCAAATATAAATGGTATCGGATTGGCGAGGAATGAGATGGAAATAGTAGTTTTGTATACGTGTGAGAGGGAGCGAAGTATCTAGCAATGCGCTTGAGTGGACAGTACTTGTTATCGTATAAAGATGTGTTGAGTGGTTTGTATTAGTTGAAAATGTACTCGGATGTGGTTTGAATGTAAACAAATGTATTGGATTTAATAATGTCTGTTGTGTTACCGTTAACTTGAGGAATTAAATGGTGTGACGGATGGACAGGCTATCGTAACTTCAAGGTTCTTAAGTGCAAGAGCTTTGTACCGTCTATTACACAACTATGTAAGTAATATAAAAAAAACGTGTTCGTCTCGGGACGCTCGATAGAAGTGATAACTTAAACTAATCTAAGTTGAACTATACGGCAGCAGTAGGTAGGCGAGGAGGAGCCTGCCTACTGCTGCAGTATGCGTGAGAGAAAGGGAAGCCAGACAGAGCGGCGCCGTAACGCGTTACGTTACGAAGCAGTTTACCCTCCCATAAGAAGTTATCACTTCAAAACTACTGTAATAATTGATTATGGCCGTACCCCTATAATATTCGCTGTATCGGCACGGACACATTAACAAATACCATAATTTAGTTTATTTGTCATATTACGACTTATTTAATGAGATACTAATTTTTAAATACAAATAAACAATTAAAACATTGTAATGGTGGGTATTATAACCACAATAAATACTACGCAAGAGAAAATAATCTAATTAATTCTGGTAAACGAAAAAAAAACACAACAAAAGTATATTTCTGTAACAAAAACCACCCCTAATTCGTTTCCTATCATTATCGAATCAGTACATTACCACAAAAACATTTGACAGTCACCAACATTTGTGCCAACATATCGTATTACGTCACCATACGCATTCACCGTCCAACATTTGTCACGAAACCCAATACTGAACAAACATTGGGACAAACACTTGGACAATTATTGGATTTTGTTACTCGAACGTTTTGATCTTCATTATTTAGGAAAATTATGAGTTAAATTTACTTTTGCGATTTGTCTAATAAATCATAATTGTATGTGTTTAGACCAACTAATGTTTGTTCTACGAACTCGTAGCAAAACGTCTACGTCGTAGTACCGTAGAACGTAGTTCTACAAACAGTTCGATTTTAAAAGCTAAATTTTTAGTACATTGTAGTCTCATTTTGTTTATGAAATGCCATTATAATAAAAAGCATTATATCATGTTACGTACAAAAATAATCGTATTACACACACAATGCTCTTCCAGTCAATTACACTGATCGGTATTATCGAATCAGTGTTACAGACTCATTGAATCGTTTTCAATCGAACATATTTTAAAGAAATGTTTGCAATAAAATAATTTAGACTTTACAAATCATTTTTTTATTCCACCTGCGCATTTGATGATATAAAAAGCAAGACGTGTGTTTAGACCCAAACTTATTACTTTTATAATATAATTTAGGGGTTTAGTGCTACACAGGCTGTTTTTTTTTGTTCCATTAACGATTTCCACTATCTATTCTTTATTTAAAATATCAAAATATTTTAAGGTAGTCCTATAATTTTATTTTTATTTTATTTAAGACTATATAATCAACACAATCATAATTACTCAAGAGCTAGAGCATAAAAAATAAATCAATATTCTCCAGCTAAACTAATATTAGTACAAATTATAAGAACAAATGATACGACTCGAGAATGCTTCTTATTATTTCGTAAATGTAAAAAGTAAACTAGTTCTGTGTGTGTAGTGATTGCGTTATCGAGACGTCGGTGATTAAGACCAGATTAACTCAAACATTGCTCACAATTAAACCATTAGCAGAAGGTCAATTGGCAAACTTCACGCTTCGGTGATCAGTACAGTTAACTGTCATTTGACGACCTCCGTGGTCGAGTGGCGTACAGTTTTCAAGGTGTTCTGAGGTCCTGGGTTTGATCCGGTCGGGTCAATGTAGTGATGAATAAAATAAATGTGGACTTTAAATTGAGCTAAATTTCTTTTTTAAGGTTTTTCTATATGCTAAATATCATCAAAATTTTTAGGCTGAAATTATTTAACATACAACATTTTCTATTGCTATCCTACCGCGAGCTTATTTCAAGAGTATCATTTATTGTGCCTCAAAACAAAGATATAAAAATAAAGCTCATATAAAATTAATCTAGGTATTCCTATATTGAACCATATGAAAATGAAACGTCAAACAAGATGTGAGAATAATGTAGCCCAAAAAGAAATATACAATATTTTATGCATTCCTTTCCTCCTACGCCTCACAGTACATACACTGTACACACACATACATACAGTATAAAGCCACATAACACATACACAATACAAAGTGTTTGGGCAATAAACCGCGAGCGACCAAGACGCAATATCGCGCCAATGTATAGTAGAGTGTGGCTTAGTGCATAAGAGTTAGCGGGGCGGGTAATTATAAACTTACTTAGAAAAACTGCTATCTTAATTTCTTTGGCAAATGTGTAGGTAGTTGTGTTCGTTAAATTATCGTTACATACAATTTTCACAATGTAAATAATATATTATTATGTCCAAATTTCATTCAAGAGACGAGAGACAGAGTTACTTTCGCATTTAAAATATGTATTAAAAATATATAGTAAAGATAGGTACTGCGAAATTTTTCGAACAGAAACTACACATACTTTCGTAAAGTTATCAAAACACTCAAAACAAAATACATTAATTTCACAATTAATTATTAGGCGTACTTCCAGTAACAATAACCGCCATTTTGAATATAAATATCACCACTATTTAATATGAATGACCATTTACTTCACACCACAAGCTCACAGCGTAGCGATAGATATAATATAGTAAGTATAAAGTATTAATACACTGTGTCAGCACTATATAGCTCGCATTCCGACGCGGACCGCAATATCGTAGCAATGTATTGCCTTTTACTGGACAAGTCATACGCTGGAGCGGTGCGGCAAAATATGTCCGTGACTTTCAGTGATCGTTTCACGGTATACCAAATTATATTAAAATTAATCATTTTACCAGCAAACAAAAACGATAGTGAGAGAGACGAATGACAAAAGCCATTTTTTTTAAATTATACTCAATTTTTCGCATCAACTATGCCATCCCTTCTAGCTTCGGTATATCTACTACCGTTACTGTTTAAGAAATAAAGATATAAGTTAAAAAACCTTTCACTCATCCACTCCATTATTTTCTAAGAAAATGTTCAATAAGAAGTGATTCAACTGTTGTAGCCGAAACAATGTCCCCGCCCCCGCTCATGGCTGGCACCCCGCGCTCACCCCAAGCACGTTGGCACGCGAGTGTTATGCGTCCCCTCGTACAATACTTATATCACTGTAATAAACATTACTCTATATTGCACGTCGTACCTCCGACACTCAATTATTAAATGACTCAATGTTGACTACTCTTGACTTGAAACTAAAAACTGTTATTCATTTTCTTATTGCGAGTTACTCTCGACTTTTTCAGTTTCCGCCCAGATAACATAAAGAATAATGATAATGTCTTGGGAGAACTGACACACGGCCATCTGACCCCAAACTAGGCAGAGCCTTTACTATGCTAACCAGACAACTGATACATACTTTTAAATTTCTAAATTCATCACCAAGATCCTAAACTTAACGTTTCCTAAACAGGTGGAGGTATATCATCATCATCAACAATGTTAACCGTAAGGAGCTGTTCCGGCATCAACCCGTAATTAATAGCTACTTTGATAGTTGATTAAGTTATTTTAGTGTTGATGAACCGCCCATATACTAAGAGTTATCATTAATCCCGACGGGGAAATCGTACCAACAAAAGTATTTGATCTGAGCTATCTCATTGACATAAAACGACTTTAAAACGGATTCTTTCACGGCTTGTTTTGGTTTCGGTTCCCGACGCCTATCAGAGTGTCAGTCTGCCCGTGACCACCTTCAAAGACGTTGAAACGTCGGAAACTAAAATTAAAATAAACCGCGCTAGTATCCGTTTAAAAGTAGTTTTATTTCAATGTCTAGCATTCGCGTAAACCTCAGAAAACCTCTTTATAATATTATTGTTTTTTTTTTCTAGTATTCTTATTAACCCCTCGTGTTGATGCTTGTAATACTGGGATTCGAAGCCGCAACCACATAATCGCAAGTCCGATGCCCTAGCCATTAGGCTACACCCGCTATATTTTAATTATTTGACACAAAACGTAAACTGCGAGCCCCAACGTGTTCTAAAACGTAAAACATAACGTTTCCGCTCGCCTACGTCACACTCGGAGCAGCACACTACAGCAGTTAGTGTGCAGTGTGCAGCTAGTTTCACATTAACTCATAATCCAGTGCCATTCATTTAGAAAGTGTAGAGAAACACAAGTCCGTGGAACGAATTTAATAACCAACTGCCGGTACTAAGCGTAACATACTCACGTCAATGTCGCACGAACTCAATTTCTTAAGCATTGAAGAAGTAAGATTGTAAGAAATGTAGATTTTTGCTGCGATATAATATTAACAAAATTAATATTATGATTATTTTTCATTACAAAGAAACTTGACTTTTTAAACAGTACGCGTAATGTATTAAAAAATAAAGCTGCTAGTAAGCTTTTATTTTTTGTGGGTCGCACATAACTAGTATCCTTGTTAAACCCTTGTGCTACGCTAAATGCTTGTGTTACAACTGGGTTCACGACGGTAGTACAATTGGTGGGATTCAAACCCGCAAGCACAAGATCGCAAGTCTGATGCCCTAGCCATTACGCCGCTTCTTAAATATATTAATGTTAATTATGATATGTTAGAGCATCATCTTCATGTTATTATCTTTGTGTTATTATATCATCTGTATCTATGACAATACAGAAGAAGATTATAACTCATTCGCAAAAAAGGTACTCTATTATACAAAGAATATATGTGAATAAAAAAATAATTCGCAATTATTTACTTTGTAGTATAATGCGTGCTCTGACAATCGCCAACTCGATTTATTAGATAAATGAGTTTTATTACTAACACATTGGTTTAAATAGGTTTTTTTTGCAACAACTAAACTGTCATTTATGAATAAATAATATTATTATATTTATTTATTTAATACTTTATGCACAGTGTATTAGTACATAGGTAGACTTAATGTCAGATGCCAGTCGACTTTAGGGTGATATTACAATTCCCCATAGCGACTCACTCGTGCTAACCCGTAGTAGGGTCCGCACTTTGATGTTGCACAAATGATTCACAAGCAAACGAATTATAAACATTTGTATGAAGAAAGCTGTGAAACGGCGCAATGCCGCAATTAACACGACTGAATCAGAAGTACTTCCATTCACGTCGGAGACTGAAACAAACGCGGACCTAGTTTGAGTAGGTTTTAATGTAAGGGACGCCCAAAAAGAACACGTTTTAGGTGCTTTTACAGATTTAGGGAGTTTGAGACGAAAACGGGAATGGTTATTTTATAGAGCTAGCAATGAAATTTCTCCAAGTCTGCGGCAAGGTTTGTAACTACTTGTAAGCGACTTGTAAAGTTCCCAATTCAACTGTATGTTTGTTACGCGGTTTTAACTATAATTGTGTCCGATAGAGTAGACCCCGCGGTAGTCCATATACTTAATAATCTCTTAAATAATCCCATAAAGATGTTTTTTCATTTATACTGCGGTAATTATGGTGATGTTGAATGGTATAACATATTCATTTTTTTTTGGCGTAAGTATCAATACGAACACAGTCGTTTCTTATAAAACATACTCATAGTTGAAAGAACAGTAAATGGACCGCAAATTAATATAAAACAGTCGTTTTAATTACTTATCATAGTATGTTGATATTAAGGTAGGAACGATGATGGGTGAATGCTGTTAGTCATACAGTGATCTTTGACAGTCGTTATATCATTACAATTCTGACAACCAGCCTTACTATGGGATACTGTATTACCTAGCAATGGGTTGTGGAGGTCAGATAGGCAATCACTCTATGTGAAATACGGTACTCAGCGAAATCCGGTAAGACCGGAAGCCGAGCCCAACATATCTTGGGAATAGGCTAGGCAGATGATGATGATGAGTATGTTGATATTAACCAAAACTGAGCAAAAACATCTCTGGTTATATTGTAAAAAAAAGTCTTTTAACTTGCACCACACATCTTACCAGCGTGTATTCGGTGACAAAAGTGCAAGCGAACGCGTCGCCTCGAGTAATTACGTTTTGAACGCGACTGTATCGAGTGACGCTGACGGCGAGACGTGACGCACTCGTGTGCGTGATTGTACTTGAGAACGGAAAACCTAGGGTTGCAATTGAAATCGGAATAAAATTTCAATTAAATTGGAAATGAGATTGTAAGATGTTTGATCTTGACAGTACCTTTATATTTAACCTTCTTATGCTGGGTTTTTATTCATTTTCCAACAACTAATATATTCTACACTTCCTATTAATTATAGAGAACCGGGAAAATAAACGTGGTTTGATTCCATTTAGCATTTTGATATATTAAACTTATTGCTACACCGGCTACGCTGCCGTAGCAAACGCTACGAAGAAACTCAGTTTTGTTTTTAAATTAGTTACAGTATTTATTATAATACCGGCCTATAAATGTCTCACTACTGGGCACAGGTTTCTTCCCATAGAGAAGGATGAGCATTGATCGCCACACTTGCTCATTGCGAATTGGCGATTACAGATTCCAATTTTTTAGATCCAGGTTTCCTCACGATGTTTTTTTACGTCGCTTGTCAATGGTGTCTTAGAATTATTAAGAAATTACATATAACTTTGAAAAAGTCACAATGGTACTTAACTGGTTTCGAACCAACAAATATGTGCATGCGAATTCGGTCATTGAACAGCTAGGCCACCAGGAGAGTATTTATAATAATTTTAAATTTAAAAGAAGTATAAATGGGTTAAGTAAGTAAACGTTGGTTAATTAAACACGGGTGCAATTGTTACTTTTATGAAAGAAATATATCAAACTATTATTTTAAAAATCGTTCAAACGATTCTCAACCACACCATAAAAAGACTAGCTAAATTAAAACTGGCAACAAGCCTGTGTTCTATCCGTCGCTGCAACAATGCTTCGCGACTTTTTTAACTTTTTTCCCCCACTCTGCGTCGCGCCGAGAGTGGCAACACTTAACACTGTTGTGCCTTAATTGGTACCACTGCGCTTTTTATTTTCTTAAACTGTATTTTTTCCCCGTTTAAGGGGAGTTTTCAGTTCGCTCGGGAAGGTTTTGTAGAATTTGTTTTATCGCGGAGGTTTGTGGGGAGGGTTGCGATCGATTTTGTTGCGCTGAGGTCAAATTGAAAAGAAATAATTAATTCAGTTTTATTTAAAATAAATCCGGGAATGAGTGTACAAATTAGTATTTGCAGCGAATTGAAATTGTAGTCACAAACAGAACATAAAACCAAAATGAAACGCAGTGTACCTATAGTACACAGCGTATTAATATATTATCTACTAAATATTTTGAACCAACAACAACAGTAGATACACTTTTCTTTGACTGTAAGATTATAGTGCTCAATCACAAGTTTCCTAAACTACATTTTTCGGCACACTATATCACCGGATCAATTCTCATATCGTTTATTATGTGCCTGTTGAAGGCGAGATGTGTTAAGAAATAAGTTCTTTTTGTTTAACACTTTTTGTATATACCATGTCTCTAGCGAATAAAGATTCTATTCTATTCTATTCCATTCTATTCTATCATACCTACACTATAATTTTGACATGATACACGTCTAGCGTCTGTCATCATGCTCCAATCTATCGGCCCATCTTTATTGCCACAAACTTCTGGCCTGGTAATGGTGTCGTTGTTGTTAAATTTAGTGTTTCAACTCAATAAACTATTCGTGTTTTTACGGTAAAAATAATGCTCTCGCCCAAGTGCATCGGGAGGAAATCAAATCTTAATTTCCGAATATTTTAAATTATATTTAAACTATACAAAATGAAATTAGTTCTTATTGAACTAATTTCCTACCTATTACCTACTGCCACCACCGAGTCTGATAAAATTGTGGCGTGTACAATTTCATTTTGTATAGTTTAAATAATCGGAAATTAAGATAATAGATATTACTAAGCATCAACAATCACACTGCGTCACAACTTTACAACATGTAACAACTGTTGTCACTGACACTGACAAGGGTGCTATAACCTACATGTATGTATGTGTGTGTCTGTAGCCCCGGGACAAGTAAGATAAGGTTCTTGGCGACAGTCTGGTCGTGAGGCGGCCCCGGGCAATGTCGGGCAGAGGCCCGGCTGTGCGACGTACAAAGCTAAGAATGGACTAATAACTTTGACACATACAACTCACTCCATAGAACTGGACATCTTTCTAATTCTTAGCTCACAATTTAAACAAGCAATAGAATTACTATCGAACAAACAACAATAATTTACTAGCTAGACGATTTCACTATTAATCAGTCATAATTTCTAAGCAACTAGCGCAATCCCGTGGTTTCACCACGTACATTATCGCCGTTCCCGTGGACATCCGTTTTTTGTAGTCAATTTTCAAATAAATCAAGGATGGATGGATGGATGAATGGTCTGGATTCTTTCTCGTGTTATAGCAGACCTGACTTTGCTTTATTTATTTATTTTATAATAGATAAGTCGGCCTTTTCTTATACCCTTCAATAAATTTAAGTAAGTTTGCTAATTTGCTAACATTCATTTGTTTTATTTTACCGTTGGTAAATATTTTTAACCCAAATAGTTAACTACGTCTCCAAGGAAATAATGGTTTGGTATAGGTAGAAGTCCTTTTAGGTAACGAGATATAGTATTGAATCAGATTTTGTAATACATATAGATTTAAAGTGTTATAGAGAGTGCCGAAAAATATTCTTCTAACGAACTTTCCGACTCACCGCATTTTGTCTCGATATAAAACAATTTAGAATAATACAAACAAATTTGTACCGTGATTCGAATAAAATGTATTCCATTCTTTCTTATGCAATAAGCCAACTTATAAAAGATGATTAATAATATAAGTGAAATGCGACAGTTTAAAACTATGTGATTTGATCGTTTATAATACCCACCGCGACACAAGGATTAAATTCCTTGCAGCTAGAGGCATTAGATAGTATAACCTTTATTTTTAGTTATAAGAAATAAAAAAAATGATTGAGTGAGAGTTACTCTTGTAAAAATAATATAGATCATACCTGGAGCATCATCAGGCATGTCGTAGTGGTGCGGCGCGGGGGTCTGGCTCGCGTACAGCAGGTTCAGCTCCCGCGCCTCGTTCTCCTCCTGCGCCTGCTGCCGCCGCAGCGCCACCTGCACACAGCCCGGCTGTAGGAACTATGCAAGGCATAGCACTATATCAAACTTTAGTTATTGGGGGCTATACACTAATGTACCGGTTTGGAAGAACTAAATATTGTAAGATTCAGATAATAAAATAATTGAAATTGGATAAGGAGGTTTTCAGAATATAGTTTGGCAAAAGAAAAAAAAATCTTTGGAGAGCAACAGTCACCGTTAACCGATCAATAGACATTTTATTGTTTTGTTAGTATTATTAAGTAATGTTAGAGCCATCATGGTTGCATTGTAAGGAGATGTAGTTTACATCCTATTGACTTCCATTTTAAGGTATTTCAAGTTTACACATAGAAAGAAAGAAAGAAAATATTTGACGCAACGCTGCACTCCAGACGAAACTTAGTCTACTTAAAATTAAACCACCAAACTAAAAACCATAAAAGTAAAATCAATTACAAATTAAAATAGACTAAACTGTGTACCCTACGGTGGCGCCAAGAAGGCCCCAGTTCAGCATGAATGACAGACAACAAATGCCTAGCGCTGGTTTGAAAATATGATGGTTCTATGCGAGACTCGAACCCGCAGCGCACGCGTGCAGTAGCAGGTCACTCTGTGGCAGTTGGTGACCTATGCCGCGAAAATAGTTGTCAATTTCTTTGACACATTTCCTTAATGGTAACAAATGAACTATGAAGTTTGTTGTTATCCTCATCTCACGCTGCTGCTCAGCGCTAAGCGTGCGCTAAGTGTAGACGGACCAGCAGCAACAGCGCTTGTGTTGTAACGTGTTCATAAAGCTCTCCTGTGTACTTAACTAGTATGTGGGTCTTACCTGAGCAGTCATTAATCGCTGTCACTCAACGATACACGTGCATTTAGCGGAGACGCACCAACTGCAGAATAGCTTACGTGGTGTCCCTTGAACAGCGTCACTACGCATCTATAATATAAAACTCCCTACATTGTAGCAGGGTTTCACCTGAGCAGTCATGACCCACTGCTCTCTGCGTCATCGCAGCACTTAGTTCAGACAGTCTCGGAAGCGGCACAAGCGCTTGTACCCCTTGAGCGTCAAAACCTCGCATCAACAAAGCTCTAATATTTTAGCAGTAGGTAAATGGGTCTCACCTGGACAGCTATGACCGCCACTGTCACCCAGCGATCAGCGCACAGTCAGCGCTTGAAACCCTTGACTGTCAAAACCTCGCATCTTTGGAACTCGCTGCTATTTTCAGTAAGTGTGTCTCACCTGAGCAGTCATGACCCACTGCTCTCTGCGTCATCGCAGCATTTAGTGCAGACACAGTCTCGGAAGCACAAGCGCTTGTATCCCTTGAACGTCCAAAAAAATGCTCTATATATTCTAGCAGTAAATGGGTCTCACCTGGACATCCATGACCGCCACTGTCGCTCAGCGATCAGCGCACAGTCAGCGCTTGCATTCCGTCAGTGTCAAAACCTCGTATCGTTATAACTCTCTACAATTTAGCAGTTGGTGTGTCTCACCTGTGCAGCCATGACCCGCTGTCTCTCGGCGATGAGCGTGCACTTAGCGCAGACGCAGTCCCGCCAGCGGCAGTAGCGCTTGTGCCCCTTCAGCGCGGACACGACGCCGTGGTTGCGGCAGCGCGCGCACTTCGGCGTCCGCTGGTGGGGCAAGCCCGACTGGTTATTATGTAGCAACTTCTTTGGATTATTGTAGGTAATATTAGATATGAATGACCCAAAGACCAGAAAAATTACTGACGGAACTCCTGCTCTCGATTTCAATCGAGGTGTTTAAATTTCATGTCAGTTTCTAATTGGAAGCTACTTAAATTTTTCGTGTGAATACATTCCTTTTAATATTTTTTCTGGTCTAAGGTACAATCAAATAAACAATCAACAACAATTTTAAATTTGGTTATTTGTGAAGTAGCATACTGCATTACCACAGCCATAAATCCTACTTCCATTAACTTTAATAACGCATAGACAAGACGATTGAAAAAAAAAGCAAATCTATATCTATAAATATATCTGCATGAACATATTGCTGAATAATTTATTGAAAAACAAACTTTATATCTACAAAACCGAAGACGGACCAAGTCAAATTAAACAAAATACTAGTAATACTGGTAAACTGACGATATCTTTATTCGCTAGAGACATGGTATACAAAAGATGTAAAAATATATAGCTCTTGGCTCATCTCGCCTTCAGCAGGCATACGGATTCTTTCAAGTATGGTACATTGCAAAATTACCTTTAATTTAACGAAACAATTACTTTTTGAAATAACGAAACTATAAATATATCTAAATGATATCTTGAATAGGTTATGACCAAAATCATACTCTTTCCACTTTTTTTACCTCCAAATGTGTTTCTAAAAGAGTTGTTACACATTCTAATATAATTCGCAGTCCAATGCAATTTGGTTGCACCTTTAATCTACCAATATCTAACCTCACAAGTTTCAACCCACAATTACCACACTTTTAACCCGGAAACGAACCCTATATTTTTGCCACACAGACGAAACATTCACTAAAAGTATTCATAATCCAATAAACATTACAAAGTATCGCGTTACAGTAACTCCATTACATTTATAACATGATGGTTACACTAATAGTGTTATATTACATTGTTACATGGTTCAACAGTAGGGGAGAACTTGACACATTATAATTTGCGTAATTATAAGCTAGTTTGATGTAATTTTGAACGTATTTGTTACAGGAAGTCTTTGTTATTAATATTGTTGTATTATAATGCAATAATAAGTTTTACGTTTTATTAGCTTATACGTTCCGTGCGTTTGTAACAAAGATTAAAGTGAAATAAATGAACTTTAAAAACACATTTATAAAAAATTACAGTCGCAAAACATAATATTAAATTACGACATATTTTTATGCATATTTTTTCGAAGTTATTGCATTATTTCGCAGTTTTTTTTTGTAATTACTAACAAAATTAGAACAGCAACTATCGCAAGAGAGGGAGACTCAATAGGTCACTTTAGGCACCGTTAGTGGAATGCGTTGAAAATCGATATTTTCTGGTACATCAAACCAGCGAAGGAGACACAACCAAAGAAAGAGCTTTTCATTAAAATTATCTCTCCTATCAAAGACAAATTTTGGACTCATTTCACGCGTTTCAACGTGAATTACATTTTCAATAAGAATATCCTTATTGAAATTAAATAAGAATGGCCTATTTTCTTGACCAATGTAGAGAAGTTTTTTCAGTTCTTTTAGAAGTACCTTATACAAAAGTAAAAAGTAACGATGGTGGCTAGACATACGCTACAGATAAATGTTCATTACTCACTCGATAGCCTGGCTGCAACTGTTGATGGAAAACAACGGTTACAATACATATCAATATGATTTAAAATGACAAAACATACAAAGACTTATGTCAAGTGCCCATCAATACGGTGTCCGAAGCTGGGCGTAACAAACAGAGTCTAAAGAAATGGATGGATAGCTCGAAATTCAAGGGTACATAAATCACAGGCCTATAGTTGAAAATGATAACACTCTACCTATATTAGACAAATGAAAAACAAAACTTAAAATTAGACCATAAAAACAACCTCTACAATCTTCGTAAGAGCCTAAAGAGCGGCAAAAGCTTAATTAATAAAGCTTTAAAAACCCTACAACAATCTGTCTCTCAATCTGTAATCTGAACCTAAGTTCTAAGACATTCGGGCGACGCTACCTCCGACCGACGGTAATACAAGTCTATCTTATCGCTATTACTTAACAGGAGTTTATTCTGCTGCTTGTTGGAATTAATGTCACACTGAACAATTATCTAACACAATATTTAATTTATAAACTACCGTCATGTAATCTTATAGTCACTTTTAATACATATATACCTACTACATGTTTCTTCTGAATAGATGAAAATCATCAAAAGTTTTGTTACCTTGTTACATGCGCTTGAAATTCAAATTGGTACAATCCAATTATTTATTAGAAGCAACAGTTAAAAATAAATCTACGTCTCAATTAATTTAGAAGTCTTGTTGACACTAAAATTTAAAAACTGTTTTGTAGAGTCCGCTCCTAATTAGACCAGACAACAGTGTAATGAACCTTACAATGATTTATTGTTTTTGACGTTCACAAACTGTGAAATCAATATAAATTAAATAGATATTACGACTTTAAGAATATACTGAAGTGTATCATCAAAGTTAATCAAGTCATTCAATTGAATTGTTAATAAATGCAACGTCGCAACTGTTATTTTTCGTGAAAAAAGAAAGAAGTCATTTGAATATCATCATTTCTGAAAACGGTTTCGATATTTGACCCACAAAATTCAAATCACAAGGGAGTATTTAGTCTACTATTATGTAAATTAGTTGTGTATCTACCTGATATCTCTCGGAGGCTCTGAGGAAGAAGGGCGGCAGCGCGGCCAGCACGGGGTGCTGCACCAGCTGTGACACGTCTACTCCGTTGGGCAGAGACATCTCCATCAACAACACTCAAAGACAAACTATAACAAACAGCAACTGTCCCAACCCTAACAACACAACACTAACATTCTTTAAAAAGATACACCCAAATTTAAAATCCAATCCAAATTCAAAATTTCAAAAAAAGCTCTGCTCGAATTTCGAACGCGAACGTTACAGTTAAGGCGACGCACTCCACCGAGTTGTTTCGAACACTGTTGATTCATTTTCAACCGAACAGTTGCTGCCGCGACGCGCGACAGAGATGGAACGAGAGCGAAACGACACACTGTATTCAAACGTATATCTCCGTCCCTCTCACACTGTAGTGTTAACTGTATATGTTGTATCATCCGGTTATATAAAATGTTGTAAGATGAGAGGCTCGGATCCGCCAATGAGAAAGCTCCGAGACCCCGCCTCTGGAAATTGATTGGTTAGAGAATGCTGAAACTTAATTTATAAAGGTGACTTTTTTGAGAACCAGTTTTTTTATACGAACAAAGAGTGTATTGAATGAAGCACAAAAAACACAATTATGTTTGTTATTCGCGTCGTGGATTCCGTTTCGTTTTTATTTCTTTATTGTTCTGAAGTTTTTTTGTTTAATTGTTTAGTTATTGTGGTTGTAATGCTCGGAATATGGTCGCTGTAATGAGATGGCTGAGATTACTTTGTTGGCCACATTACACTCGCTCGCCGTGTGATGCGTTCTGACGCACTTCCATGGAATCATTTGTTTAGTGCAATATCTTGTCATCAAAATTATGTTCCACTTACATTATTTGAGCATAATAATTTGAATATTTGATCCTCGTTTACATTTGTATTGTAAAGGATAATGCACAACAGATGGGTATATTTACTATTAGAGTATTTACTTTAAAATTTTAAACTCCATCGTCCAGGTTGGGTTCTTAAAAGATAATCAATGATTAAGTTCTATGAGCCCAAAAAGTAGCTTGTTGGCTGGATTTACGAACGTTAAAAAGGTGTCTAAACGGGTAACTAAAAATAATTTCGTTCAAGTAACATTTCGAGAAGTAATAAATGTAGAGCAATCTCTACTTTCATATAGTATCTGGGGCTTCTTGAAGAGTTTCTTCTAGGATTCGTAATTTGAATAATTTCGTTTAACTGTACTGAAAATAAGAAACTCTGAATCCACATCGGTAACATTTTCCAGGAAAATATTGTTATTTAATTGAGAGGCATTCCTTAACGTGATGAACAATACTTTGGTCCCAATAAATAACTTACTAAGATGAACATGAACAAAAACTTAATTAAAGAAAATTCCAAGAGGACTTAAATAAATTCAAACGCAACGGTAACCGTCGCCATCTTAATTCTAATTTCAAATATCGAACGTCAGAGCGGAAGGTGCGTTCAAATTGAAATATTTCAATTTACTTGTCGGCGGGAATTCGATTTAAATTACAATGAGAGGGCCGGGGGTGGGGGTGTCGCGGGGGGAGGGCGAGAGGGCGAGAGAAGTAATTATCAATGTATAACTGAATATCTGCGCGTTTTGTGTTTAAAGCCGATCGGGAATTTTTATACGGGATGTTGTAGGTACTTGTTTCCGTTCCAGGGGACGGTTGAGATAAGTTAGAAGAATGAAAATGGTCTACGTGCGTGTCAAATCAACTATAGTCTTTTAGTATAAGTGTGTGGAGTTATCGTGATAAAATATAATCTGTCCAATATTTTTAAACTAGATAATACTAGAAGAAACTTCCAATAAATTTCTCTCTTCCAATAGTTTGACTTACCCAGGACATGAACTTTTCTTTATCTCAAACTTTTAAAAGAGGAACATCTAATAATATCCCCATAACGCTGTCTCCTTATTGTACCTACTACATCATATTCACAAATCCTAATATCAAATATTATTTTCGACATACGAATAGTTAAAGTATTTCACTTTGTAGTAAACGTCCCTCATTCCTATACTAAAGTGGTTCTGAAGCGAGCTCATCCTCTATAGCGAACAGATACAGGTGTGGCCGTGCGGGCCCGCGGGGGGGTGAGGTGTTCGCGGGTACAGGGGCCGGGGGAGGGGGGCACAACGAGGCGCAAATGAGAATTCCGCAGAGCAACGATCAATTCGCGAAATGTGAACATTTCGCAAACGTCTCAAGTTGGGATAGGGATGGGTAAGTGTCGACTTTTAATGCATGGCATGAAAAGACTGCATTTACGTCTTAAAGATTGCAACGCATACGTAATACTGCATTCCAAGTAAGTACAACTAACTATATAGTTGTACTTACTAGAATGCTGTAATCTAAATTCGAATTATTATTGTTATTCGGATTGGATACAAAAAGTGGATAGTCTGTTGTTATGGCGCTCCTTGGGACATAGTTGTATCCAATAGAGGATCAACGTAGGCTAAGTTAATTGATTTCTTTAAGTGTCAATATTAGTACGGTATTAATAAAATATTGACACATTTTTTTTCAGAAATAACATATTTATAACCTATATTAATCAAAATCATTTTTCAAAGTTAAAAACTATCGATATTACATTCACGGCCCCATCCCTACGCAAGCGTGGGAGCGCGTGAATATCTTCGCAAGCGTTAAAATGAAATGTTCGCAATTTGAATATCCTTCTGTCGCACCCTCCCCCTCCCACCGCTCCCGCTGAACACCTCCCCCCTGCGACACCCGGAAGATATTACATGAGTTCTATTTTAAATTGGTTTTACTTTGTATATGGTTATGGAGTGTTTGTACATTATTTATGAGTTGCCAGCTATGTGAGGTTTCACATTAGTAGGGGGAGATAAATACAAGTATGTAGTGAAATATAACAAGGGAATCAGGACGGCTTGGGCTTATGTTAGTTGAAATTTAAAACGGGCACAATATGTTTTCTTTTGTCGTTTCAGACAGTTTGCACATGTGTAGTCTCAAGAAGTATTGAACGAAATCAGTTTCTTAATAATCATATTTCAGGATAGGTACCTACAATACAACATCTTTGTTTTAATGACTGTAATAACTGGTTGACTGTGATACGTCTTGCAAACTGCCACATTCTGCACGTTCTTATTTCGGACAGTCCCATAGTGGTCAAGTCTTAAATTAAAAGATTTAAATGAAAAGTATTAAAATCTTAGCCCCGTTCTGAAAAACCTGTCACGAATGTCAAGCGCTCTGATTGGTTATTATTCTTTAAAGCCCGAATTAATTAACGTTAACATGTTATTAAGTATCATGTGACAGAGACGCAAGAGACTTAACGGCGGCTTCAAACTGATTGACGTTTGAGTATTCTGCCATTATAAGTCAGCCAATTACAATCGTGATCTTGATGATTTGATAACATAATCTGATCATCCAGATTCAGAAACTGAAGCTAATAGTTACGTAGCATATATCACACGACAAAAGCTCCTTCCTTATGTTATTTAATATGTTAAATAACATAAGGAAGGAGCTTTCACTTTTCAAGTCACATCAAACTAAAATGATTAGGTTGTTACATCGTCACGCTCAAACAGCTGGACAATTGTTTTTAAAATTTCGTATTAAGGTAGATATTACCCTGGATTAACACTTTTTATCACGACAAACCGCGGCTAGTGTCGTGGGACGCAGATTTTAAGACATAATTTCAAGACAACAAAATATATATGTTTTCTGAGGTTTACGCTGTTAGAAAGTTAGAGAATGTAAAAGTAATTTATTTGTACACATTAATTTTATCAGAAGTAAAATTATAAATGGAATGTTGTACACACAAGACATATAAAGTAGCGAACTGATGTCTCCTAAACTAGGCTAGGAGCCTGTGTTTTAATATTACTCAATAGTTTATTTGCTGTCCACAATGTATAAAGATCTTATTAATATACTTAATGTGTAACAATTGGAACAATTGTGGACCCTGTCGGGCATGGTAATGTATGAATAAGTATTGTATGATGTTTCACAAACATCATACAATATTATGTACATCTGTGTGCCTCAGTAATACTGTACCTACATGTGGTGGTACGACTGGTGCCGGTCTCCGGATATTGTGTTGAGCAAGTAATTTAGCGTCTCGAGAGCGTCTTGATATATTGTGTAGGTTGCTTTATCTCGGCTCTCCTTCTGTACCATTTGTGTATGTCACCACCTACGTCTATAATTGTATGCTCTGTGGAGATGTATTATTATTTAAACTACTTATATTTAAAATATTAGGTAGGTAATGTTTTGTGTAGGTAGTTACCTACTTATGCTTATTTCTTGAATGGGATGATACAGATGTAAGAGTAAAATTATAATTAGCTGTAAAATGCAGAGTTTTTTTTTAAAGCTTACTTGTGCAATTTGGATCGCATATGACTACTTAGTTGTGTTACGAGTGGGCTCACGTTGAAAGTGCAATGGGTGGGATTCGAACCCGCGACCACATGGACTTGCGATTAGTCTACCGCAGCGCACCGCTTCAAAAAATGTATTTTACTTATTCCTGTCAGGTATAATTCAAAAGTCGAGTTTTCGATATTTATAGTCATTTGGTGAAACTATCAATCATATTCGAGGTCAATTAAACTGTTCAACGTGTATGTAAATTAAAACCTCTTTAGAGAAGTAAGTATACAGTGCTCTCTATAAAAGTAGAATGCTCTATTCTGTGCTGGAGTAAAGCAGTCTTCCATTTAAAATTCTTAACTGTAACTCTTGCTATTACATTCTCATTAATAACTATAAAGAAAGCGCTTATTCAATGTAGAGTTCCTGGCCTATCATAACTGTCTAAGGCTCTAAGTTACTAACAATCTTCGCTCCCTCTCGCACACACTAAACCAGAAAAAACCTAACATTTGCGACATTCGCCTTAATGAAGTGCGGCCCGCCCGCGCGCCCCCGCGGCCAATCGTAGCGCTTGAAACTGTTGCGAACACTCCCATTGGTCGAAACTGTAGCGATACTGTTACGACACCAGTCGCGTTTGAATTTAGAAAGTCTATCCAATGGAGGTTTTACCTACGGAGGTTGTTATTTACCCTCCTATGGGAGTGTTGTGAATTTCAGCTGTACTGTATTCTACTATGTCTACCTTACGTGGAATATCGCCATTGAACTGTATCAAAAAAGTAGTTCTATGTAAAGAAAAAGATTGAAATCATTCTGTTAACAACACATCTTAAACCTTCTGCCTAGCGTTTTCCCAAGCTATGTTGGGTTCGGCCAGTTTTACCGGATTTGGCTGAATACCGTATTTTACATGAAGCGACTTCCTATCTGACCTCCACAACCTACAGTATTCCATAGTAAGACTGGTTGTCAGAATTGTAATGACTTAACGACTGTCAAAGATCACTGTATGACAGTCGGGACCTCGCCTAGAGTATTAAAGTTCTGTGGTCGGGACGAGGCACGGAGCGCTCGCGGTATGTTTGCAAAAGATCACCCCTCCACTGATCAACCGATCAACTCTTCAAACCGTACGGCGTACACGTAGCCACCGCCTCGTCGTCTCGAACCACACATCTAAAATGACTGTGAATATATTTTTTACAATATTTAGATTGTAAGTAGTTATATAATATATTAAGTAGATTATAAGTAGTAATAGTTGACATATTGAAGTCAGCGGAGCAGGAGGCGAGACCATCTGGATCTCTCCTAAAAATTTGTTACGCGCTACTCTTAAGAAGTAAAATGGGAAGGCGTTTGCCCAATAGTGGGACAACATACACTAAGTACTAAGACATAGTTACTAAGATCAATTCGTTGACCATTACTTACGCACCAGTCACATTTCTGTACATTGCAACAATATTTCGTGCCTAAACGTACAAGGGGTCTTCAAGCGGTCCTCATATTTTAAAAACGATTGACTTATAAACCAATAACCAGAATGATAGGGGTTGAGTCGGCGATAACCAGGCAATATATCGCAAGCAGGAAGACATTACCCTCGACCGGCCGTCTGCACAACTGGACCGACGTTTGTAACCTACACACGTGCGCACTCTACAGTGTATATGTACACACACACAGAGGCAGGTCAGCCACAAATGACGGCGCTGTGTCACCGAGCTGACGCGGCCCAAACTACTGCGAGAGAAAGAATAGGGAGGATGTTATTTGTAGTTTTTTGTTTTTAATAGAAGATATTTGTGGAGGTATCATACTAATATTATAAATGTGAAAGTGTGAATGTTTGGATGGATACTCAATCACACAAAAAGGGCTGAACGGATTTGGATGAAATTTGGCATGCATGTAGCCTTTGATATGGAAAAGAACATAGGCTACCTTTTATCCCGATTCCTTAAGAATTTTCCGAGGGAAAATTGAAAATTGCTTCCGAGCTAAGCGGTGTGCAGACAAATTTACTTCATTCAGTTCCTGAGACTAGAGTGGCTTTAGTTAATAATAATTGGCCCTGCAATATTATTAATGTTTAACAAATATCAGTAATAAAATGTATACGCTGTCAATGTTTAGAACTAGAACTAGAACTAAACTTAGTTTAGAAGTTCGTAATTGTATCACTTACCTTTAGCTCTAAATATGTATAAGCAATAGAATATAATATATTTTTTTACACCAACATTTTACCTATACAGCTTAATTCTCAAAAAAAATAATTATTGACTACTATTATAGTTTTTTTTAAATAAACAACAACTTCTACAATCTTACAGATTTAACAAAGAACATGGAAAAAGTGTCGAAGATATAGAAAAGAGACTTTGAAGATATGTCCCCAGTAATCTTTCGCCTCCAAGCAAGCTGACCAACAAAAGCAGAAAGCTCTCGCTCAGCGTCCGCGCTGGGCCCACCGCCGCGCCGGCCGCCACCAGCCACCACTCTCCTCGTATTTTTTCCCCGTCTGTAAGTGAGTTTGATCGAGAGCCTACGGACGAAACGTTTTTCAACCCTTGCCCGTTTCGTTAAGTAGGTCTTTTTGTGGCGGTAAAGTGTAGTCGCGTGCCGGACAACTCTAATGCCGGGAAGTTAACCTCAAACGCTTTGTTTGACTTTTGATTTGGTACGCTAACTTTATTCCTCTACATTTAGCGAGTTGAATAAATTTTATACCTATGAATTATTTTACAAACTGTGTATTTCCTGTTTTTTTTTTCTGTCCCAATGCAGGGCAAAGGTCTACCTACTACCTATCCTTTCATATCACTCTCTCTCTGCTCAGAGTTGCGGTTTTTTAAATTTTTGTCGAAAGAATCAGATTGTCATGTTCATCTCACCATCTTGGGTCTTATTCACTAAGTCCGCGCGGTTAACATGCGTGCAGTATTAATACACGTTACGTGTAGATCGGTTAAGAGAGGCTTCATCTCTTTCGACTTAAATTACTACATTTTTGATTTTGTTAAATGGCCTGAAACGTATACCTATACACTAAGTGCCCTGTGACTCTCAAAATACAAAAAATATTTGGCGATTTGGGATTCTTGAACTATAATTAATTGCGTTATGCCGGCTTGTTTTGTTTGCGCTGATGAGAATAACTATTTAGTTAATAATTAGTTTACATAATTGTTAGTACTTTTGGTCAGCTGACGGCAAGTTAGCGCCGTAGTCCAAGAGCAAGAGAGATATGCTACCGGCCTATAAAAAAGTTTAAACCTAATTTGAACGGTCTTCTCCCGTACGAGTATGATGAATTTCACCTTTCAGTGGTCTCCAGTAATACACTGCCTTTTTTTAAAGGTGATGGTGCGTTTTGGAGTCACCATTAATTACCCACTATTTTAGAAATAAACATCAGCATCCAACTGAAAATGTAATACGCGCCTTTCTAATTTACACCTAGCGCCATCTGTTATCGACTAGCAGAGCTAATTGAAATCATTGTAAGTTTAGTGGTTGCTTGTTATGCTATATGATACTAGATGTCAGTGTGTTGTTGTTTACAAAATAATGTTTGGTTTACTAAATTCCATCTAGGTATTATTTATTCTTTAGGATTGCTAACAAATAACACCTCATTTTATAATAATCTATATGAATCAAGACTTTAAATCGACACTTCATGCGTATTCAATTATACATTAATTCATTTTAGGTAAGTAAGCCTTCTTATAAATATTACTATTTATACCTATAAGTAGATTTATCAAAAACAAAATAATGTTAGGTACCTTAATCGGTATATTGTATCATGATATTGGAAATTTTTGACTAAAGTTAAATACGACAGTCCTTGCATTTCAAATTCGCCAACAATAGGAATATTAAAAAATAACGGTTTTTAGATAATGAAAAATAATTGTATGTTTACTTTCGGCTCGTAAACTACGTCCCACAATTTTTGCTACCGTGGTGACGTTACAAGTTTGACCACAGATTTAAAAGAGGAGGTTATCAATTCGGTGTTAAGATTTCTCCTGATATACCTATTACCTATAATCAAAGGATTTCTCATCGTTTTTGTTTTTATGTAACTGACGGATTCAATACCTTTTTTAGTTTTGTTAAATATTTTGAATTAATGAAACATAATTTTCTTACGTGTATATTTTCGAATAATTTAGCAGCCTCAAGACTGTAGTCACTCTTATATCGCTCTAAGTTTAAACAATCCAGTACATTCATCATCCAGCCATCTGGCATAAACATTGTTAAAAAACGAAGATGTCTCATGCAAATTCCATTACCTATTTCAATGCACTTTTTTTTTGTAACCAATTTGATTATCGAACAATAAGCAGTCACAATAGCCAGTAACGACTATACACTAATTCCACATTCTAGCAAAGAGTTGTCACGTGTTAAAAGTTAAATATTTATTAAACACAGGACGCGTGCGCACAACACACTCAGGTTTACAAACATTCACCTTTTTGCTACATCCTGTGATTACAAACTAACAAAACTCTCATTACGACTTGTGCCGCGGATCAGAGATCTCTGTAGGCTAGGGAGCTGTTCAAAGTAAGTGAAATTTTTATAAATATTTTTAATTAGCAAGAAACAAGTTGAGTTTAAGAAATCAGAGCCTCCGATTTAATAAAATAGCACCAAAAGCGGTTGTACCAACTCTAAATATTCGGGAACGGAATTCAAACCAAAATCGTTCAAATGTAATGTGTAAGTCAATAAAGCAAGCAATATTTTTTTTAGTATTCACAGAGAAATTTATATAGGTAGGTACCTACTTATTGTAAAAAATAAGCAAAAGAAGTTAAATATTTGGGCTATGGTAGATACCTAGTTACCATTTTTTAAATATTTTTTTGGATTTTTAACTTTTTTTCCATTTAAGTAACTATTTAAATTGATAAGTAAATAAATTACACGGAGAAAAGGAAAGACCCCTTCTTATTTTATTTGATAAACAAAATGTTTAAAATCTAAGCCCCTAATTCAATTGATGTTCGAAATGTTAGTAGACTATAATACAATTTCAATTTAGGAATTCTATGAAAATAAGTAAAGGAAACTACAGTAACCAATCATAAAAAATAATGTGATATGAACTTAATTTTGAAGGATATGTTAATGCGCAGGTACCTACCGTCCTAACATTGATTCATGCTTTTTCACTGCCTGTTCGTAGATATTTCCACCATTGGAATCTGTGGTGTCGCCTCGTAGCCTTCAGAGAGATTTTAAAACTCCTAAACATCTTACAATATGCATGAGATTCAGTAATAAGTGTCTACGTAAGTAGTAACACCATCACAGCCATTGAACACGTCAGTATACAGTAGAACCACAATATCTTGCCCACGCACTTGTGTAGAAAAGATATCACAGCACTGTTTTACATCTTAGAAAAGATCTTAAATTCTTGAATAGTCACTAAAATACATAGTTTATCGAACAGACAAATGGAACAAGAATCAAAGTAACCAGTTGATTATTTACAGATACATCAAAATGTCACGACTATTCTACCAACTCCTGTTTCTTACATTCTACTTGAGCCGCTCCCACTCGATGATGATCAGAAATGATGCGCTTATATCTAAGATGGTGTCAGACTTCCAAAAGGACAACACGTTGGCGTCCAACACCGCACGTACCGAGAGCAGAGCGGCGGCAGCAGAACCGACGCAACCCAAGAACGTCCTCAACCTCATGCAGAACGTTCTATGCAAGAACTTCCCCTCCATTCCCTGCGACATGATCGTGGAAGACGAAACACTCAAAAAACTAATCGAGAGGTCCATTCAGCAGCTCAAGTACAAGAAACTATCCATGGAGAAAACCACACCCTTACCAGGATACCACCTCACGTTATTCCCCAGCATAAACAGCGAGGATCTGTCGAATTTTCTTCAAGTTAGCGACACCGGGTACTACAGTAAAAATAAGCCAGACAAGGCCAGAGTCAGAAAACAAAAGAAAAGGCTCGCGAAGATTAACATGGAGCCACAGGACGGAGAAGGGAAGAAGAAAGGAAAAGGAAAGAAAGAAAGCACCCGAACAACATTATACAACGGACGGAAGAAAATAAGAAAGTTTTATCCTCACAAGATAAAGTACAAAGATAAGGTGAAAGGAAGAAAAGACTTCGGCGACTATTCAGAAGAAAAGCTTTCGATGTCTGTGGAGGTGCCCGACTTGAACATGGGTGGGAGGAAGAGGTTGAACTACAAGGTAGAGCCCGCGGACCCGCCCGTGTGGCGGATAGACTACATGAAGCACGGCGAGCCCAGCCTCAACATGTTCGGCGGCTACGAGGCGGACCGCCTCAAGGAGAAGCTGGTCAAGACGGGCCCCAACGTGATCGTCTCCGAGAACATTTTAGAACAAGCGTCGAGGAAAGACGTCCTGCACCCCGACGTCTACATCAAAAAGAACTTCATCAGGAAAAACGCTCTGGAAATGAATTCCGGCGCCATTGACTAGGTAACTAATGTTGATATGTTAAGACTTTGAATAAACGTTTTAGTTCTATGATGTTTCTTTTCTATCTCATCTTGATCTTATAAAATAGAGGTAGGTTTACTCGTAGGTACCTACAACTGTATAACATTAGTATATATTATTTTTCGAAATACATGCAACCGCGAAGTGATACATCTACCACTTCCTTTGTCGATGGGGGACTGTCCTAATTGTGGCTAATACCTATTTGATGATTGATTCAACACTAGATACCTACTTACATTGCAACTTTTGTATCCCGTGTTTCCGACACGGGACACCTATATAATATGATCTATCACACACATAGGTAAAATCTATCCTACCAGAGTAAACCTGATGCTTCTCTCCTGTCTGGGGCATTATACTGTAGATAAGCAAGGCGCTAGACCACTTATTTCTTACATAAGTAGCACTAGAAGAAATTTTAGAACGATGTTCACAATACTGTCACACACAATATAATAATATAGTTTTTTAAGTACCTCCTTATAAAGGTATCTCTTATTTGGTATAATAGTGAGACGAGCTACTGAAAGACAAAAGCAGACCAGAATAATTAATAGTAAGCGCATCAATAAACAACTTACAGGTACTTTTACTCTATGATTTTTTTAATAACCTTATTCTTCTACTGAACTAGGCATTTTTATTTATATTAAATTTAAGAAAAACACCCAGGTGGTCGTTATCTCGCTACTATCTTTGTTATCAGTTATAAAATACAACATGACACGCAATAAAATGACTACCAATACTTAATTGATAGCCAAATATTTTACAACAGGCTTACAAAGTTCATTATCTAAACAAAACTTATCTATCTAGGTAGGTACTATATTAAATTTCTACTTACAACGATTAGAATTGAACTATGTTATATAATTAGACCTTACTGATGAGAGCACATCTTTATCGCGGTTTGTTAACTAGGTACATACTATTATGTAGTATTTATATATTGTTTGGTGCGAACAAACAAACAGTTGTGAGTCAACAGTTGCGGAGAAAGCACGTCAAGAATGTCGCGGCCAGTTTTATCGACGCACGTATTAGATACGTCGACTGGAAAGCCCGCGGCTGGAGTCTTCGTCGAATTGTTTAAGCTAAAGGATAATACATGGAGATCATGGCACAACTCTATGACGACTAGTGATGGGAGAATACAGTTTCCATTCACAAAAGAATCGATGGCGGAAGGAACATACAAACTGCAGTTCAGAGTCGGAGATTATTATAAAATGCATGATAAGGAGACTCTGTATCCGTATGTTGAGGTATGTGTACAGTCACTTGTTTAATAATAAGTGTTTAATAACATTTCGCTTGTAAGTTATCCTCCGATGTTGTTTATGACAGAACAAACAATCTTTTTTTATGTAGATCCTGCCATACTTTAGGTTCATTTAATTATCTGAGGCGACCTAACTTTCAAGGGATAAGAGACAGTAACTATCTTCATTTCAAGTAGAGTTACAGTTCGCTGCACAGTAACAAATTCGTCCACCAGCGGGGTGGGGCGAGGTACTGCAGTGTGTAACCAACTTCACAGTCGCCATTATGTTTGAATCGACCTGTACCTACCTATACAATGTGTCATGTTCTTGAATGCCAAATTAAAGATACCCACTACCTAGGTATTTAAGTCTAGGGCTTTGAAGGTTAGCCGAAGCACCTACATGTAAACCCGTGGTTTCAAAAAAAATTAGGTACAGAGTCATGATAGGGACCAGCTTAAGTATAATAATTTTACTGGCAAATGTCCCATTGCTGGGCACAGGCCTCTTAGATTCTAAATTAATATTTTTTGTCAATAATTTGAGCTACGAATTAGGTACTAATTAGGTACCTGTACAAGTATCTTTACAGCATTTTCATTAAAAACAAGACAGCTGTCTGATACAATACAGTTTCTTTATATATGTATTGATGGAATACTACCTAGCTAACATTCTGAGATTCCATTTCAAATAAATTCCTGTTTACGTAAATATGTAGATAGAACAGTCATCCGTCGAACGAACGGGTCAAAGGTCGTTGACCTAATCTACCACAATATCTCGGACGCGCAATAATTATGCGTAAATTAATTGAATCATCTGAATTATTATTTGGTTATGTAAAAAGATACATTTCTACTATACGTACCTACTTTTAATATCAGCCTACATTGTCATAATATTAACAAGAATAATGGTAATTTGGCAACAAGAATAATATTAAAGTTGATAACAGCGCTATCTGTCGATTAGCATAAGGAAACTAAGTCAAGACGTCAAGAGACTAGATGGCGCTATGGTTCCTAATTATCATGGCAGCGACCAGTGACACATTGCTCTTGAAAGTTGAAGTTCTTAATCTGAAGCTCTCTTTAATTACCTACCTATTTATAGGTATCTTTAATCTAAGAGGTTATAACCTCTTTTTTTTTAATTTTATGTACTGATATGTATTTTAGTTTGAAGAACATAGTATGTTTACGATGCCATGTCTTGACGGTGCTTTATGCACATATTTATATATGTCCATATGAAAAATAAAATTGACCAACTGCTTGTAAATAAATGCGATTCAATATCATTCAAAACTTGATTTCCAGATCGTATTCAACACCAAAGACGGCGAGCACTACCACATCCCCTTGTTACTAACGCCCTACGGATACTCAACATACAGAGGAAGCTAAATAATAATTGATACCTTGGATAATAAATAAGTCAAATAATAACCAAATCACTTTAGCAATAATCTTAAGAAATAATTAAATGTAGACATCGCATACATTGCTCTGGATCCCAATGTCAGTAGCTAAATCATTTGCGTTATGGAATCGGAGAACGAACTGGGTGACCTGAGATAATGTAGGAAAGTATTTTTTGACCCGTCCGGGGTTCGAACCCGGGACCTCAGAAAAGCTAGCTACAATTTCAATACCAGTGCGTTCTGGGTAAGCTACTCGACCACGGAGGTCGTTAAATCTACTTTTTAATCTACAAATAAATAAAACAACAATTCACTTTATACAATTTATTTCAATGTTCAATAACAACTATGACACCTGCAAAATTATGTCTAATTATAGAATTTAACGGTCGTTCATTAGTTACCCTACATGATTGACATATTTAGATAATACAATTACATTACGTTCCGCTGGTTAGAGATTTGTTCTAGAGAAAGTCGATGCAAACTCGGCCACTATAATAATTATGCACTATGTATTGCGCTTATTAATGGACTGCAGTGTAAGTGACGCTTACATAACAAGGACTTAAAACAAAGCGAGTAATTGATTACTCCCACATTACAAGTTTTTCTTCATAATAATGCACGAGCTAACTTGTGCCGCTCAACCATAAAATTGGAACACCGTTTCATAATTAATGAGATTGTTAAATGAAAATCGGCAAATAGGAAACAAGAGTCAGAAAACACTATTTATAACTATTGTAAATAACTGTATAACAGCCTATTATGGTAAACTATGATATGGGGGTATGTACATCTATGACTTGACACAATGAAATCACTAAATGGTTTATGGAGTTGTTTTAAACGTTGGAAGTCTTTGTAACAATACAATAATATAATTGATAAAAATAAATGAATTTTCTATTGGGTCTTAAAATGTATAGTGAAATATTAAACAATATATTAAATATTTATAATTAATATTAAATAGAATTCGTACATCTAAATATGGAAATTTCTTAATCTATTTCTATAAGAAAAATAAACATATTTATGGATCAGGCAAACTGAACTATTTTATAATATGAAGGTTCTAACTACTAATATTATTGCGTTCTATCGTTGATCATTACAATGTTATCTACAATACCTAATTTCTTTTTATTGAAACCAGTGAAAAATATACACTTTTACATAATTTATGTAACTGAATAACAAATGTTAATGTCTCCTATCCTAAACAAAAATTTCTATCTCCTATGAGTAACCTAAACATAAATTTCTCCTATACTTTAATATTTATACGAATAATTAAAAGTGAATAATTAATTTACCAAAACCCTGCCATAACTATATGAATGCCAAAATATAAGATTGATACACAACAAAAATAAATGCAATGCAAGTTTCATTGTCTTTATAAATGTGAGATAATATACTTATGTACTTCACATCTTCACAATTCGACTATCTACGAACACCACGTAACAGCTACTCTCAATTATTATAAAATTAAATTATAAAAATAGTAATATTGAGCTATCATCTAGACTAAGACCTAAGTTGGAACACTCTTCACTACAATAAATTGCTTTAGTTTTATAATCTCACGATGTGTTCTAGGGTTGTCTTATATACGAGTACCTATAGAGGGTTTTGTAACAATGTTTGGCAACGCGCAGCGGCATCAGGCATGTAGACTCTGTAAGGTAAATGGTCACATTCATCAGTAAGCGGCCGAGGCTTGTCTACACACCGTTTCTTCTCAACACACATCACTACAGTCTCAGTCTATCACATTTCTGTCCACATGTCCAGTTTTCTTCATTGCTTCGACTTGTACATGCCTATGTCGTTTTGGCGTTAACATTTTTAGCAAATTATTATTACTGTAACTGGTTATTGTTGCAGAAACAGATAAACAAGCCTTCTTTAATGTAGAAACTAATAAATGTTAAACCTTCAACTCTCTATTGTTATAATATTCCTTAGAAACAGAACAAGTAACGATAACTGGTTTCCTATTCAAGGCAAGTCACGTTATAACAAAATAATTTTTTATCTTTATGGCTTTGACCTAATTATTGTTTTCGAATATACTGCACATTCACAAACAAAATACAATTTTTTTTGACAATCCATCACGACTAGCCTACACTACATACCTGTATAAAATTCGAAAAAAAAAAACAATAAGATTCTAAAAATGTTAACATTATGCCAAAAGAAATTTGCTGAAACTGAGCTTTGTCAGGGAAACCAAACCTTTTGAGCACTAAGAGCGGAAAATATATTAAAAATGTTAAAAAACTTTTCCTGCTTGCTTGATCAGTAATACGTTTACCTGTTAGAGCCTGTGAAAAAATAGCATTAGGGTGCAGATTTAATCTGATTCAGTCTGAATCAATACTTACCAGGATGGACATCGAGATTTCTGAGTGGCGACCCTCAGAAGAAGCATTGTACCGCCAACATCTAGTGTAGTAAAATCAGAATCAAACCATTAGAATCAAGTTATTTATTTAATGTTTACCACAACCTTGGACCTTTATACGGACACAGATAACGTTTTCGCATGCCTTCTTGATAAATTCACAGTGAGACAATATATTATTGCTCTTAGTTCATAGTATTGTAAAACAATATACCACTTGGCTCTCACAATCTTGTCGTTTTCATGAAGTAGGAATTCGTATGTTTATAACAATAACTCTAAATCAGCCTTATATAAAGAAATGCATTTAAACCTATAAACTTGATCACACTAGACAGATATTGTGTACTTTCAAACATTTTGATTCAGTTTTAACTGACCTGAAATCCAATCTGTGAAAGGAAAGATATTAGTTACAAAGTTTATAGTAATAAAATGTGTACCCACCTATTTTCCTTCCTCCTGGCCAACTACCTCTTTGTATCTAGCAATCATGAGCTTCTTGACAGTGTCTCTGTAAGTTTCCCCAGGGGTTGGTGTGTAAATGCCTCTCTTTTGACCTAGGCCAGCTAAACTTGGGCGTTGTTCGGCTTCTATGGGCGCGATTCTTCCCTGCTCTTCTTTACCCAGGCCCCTACCTTCAGACCAACCCATCTTTTGCAGCATTTTCCCGCCTATTGTATCTACGACTGAAGGCGGTGGGTGCGGCGCGATTGGCGGCGGCATGGCGTCAGGAGGGTCATAACGCTTTCTAACTGGTATTTCATCTTCACCAAACTTCATTCGCCTTTCAGCTGCCCTGTCTCTGTACCCATTTGTTTGGGGAATCAGTTCATTCTTTTTGCGGAAATCAGCCAAGTTTTGTTTATGCAAATCTGATAATGACTTGTGTTTGTTCAACACTTCAGCAGACGGGAAGCGTCGTTTACAAATGAGGCAGGTCAGTTTTGACCAATCTATAATGCCCTCATCATTATCAAAGGCATTTTCAGTCTCAGCCACCCGCTTCATTAGGAAGTCATCACCAGTGGTAGGCGGTGGAGATAATTCCCTGACATGTGTTAAGGATGGCCCAGAACCTAACACAGAGAACCCAATGTCAGCAGAGCCCTTACTTGCTCCCATATCCAAGGGCTGCTCCATTACAATATTGCTTCTTGCATTTTCTTTCTTTTGGTTCAAAGTTCGTGCCCAGCGTTCCATGTCTTTGGCTATCTTTTTAGCAACTTTTACTTTGTCTTCTTTATCTCTTTTCTTTTTTTCCTCAGGCTCTTTCACTATAGTATTTTCAGTTGTGGCGGTCGGTGGGTTTGGCAATTTAGGTTGCTCAGTATTCTGATGTGACTGCGTAGCTGCTCTATAGGTAGAGTTAGTGGCATCCCAATACATGTACTGGTTAGTCTGACTGTTATAAAAGTATTGACTGGTGCCATCATAGTACAGTCCCGTGCTGGGATCATAATAGTACCCAGATGTTTCATCATACATAAAAGTCCTAACATCAGGAGCAGAGTAGACAGTTTTACCATCACCTATTGGTGCCTTGATTGTAGGGGTTGCTTGAGCAGTGGAAGACACAAATACCGGTACACTCACGGGGGTCCAGGCCATGTGACGAGCGTGGGCGGCCGATATAGCTGACTGCGCCACAGCGGCAGCAGCATTGACCCGGTCAGCCTCTGACATGGCCTGCGATGAAGCAGTATAACTAGACATTTGAGCATAATAGGAAGAATAGTCTGTACTAGGGGGTTTTTGAATTTTTTTAGGTTCATTGTAGAAACTAATAAGAACTTCTCGCCCATCAATTTCTAAAGGCGGTTGTAAAGACGCCAATTCAGAGTGAGCTGCCGTTGAATCAGCAATTGAGTTGAAATTTATATAGGCTAAGCATTTTGATGCACCAGTCAAAGTTTCTCTGCCAATAGTGATACCAGCAATGGAGTCTAGAATTGTTTTTGAGCATCGTTCTTTAATTGCCTCTAATATTTTCTCTTCAGTAGTCAAAGCATCGAGTCTCCTGAACAACAAGCGTTTTGTGATGCCAGCATTTTCTGACAAGCTGTTCCTCTCATTTTCACCACCATAGACGATGCCTTCTGACCTCTTACCCTGGCAGTTCCGTCTGTAGCACACCTGGCGTCGTTTGAAGTTGTACAGGCCACACTTACAGAACCAATCCCCTGGGGAAGCGTTGATGGTCTGGTTGTCATCATGCTTGTCCCTGTTATCGTACTTGTTCTCGTACTCTACGTCCATTCGCTCGCGACTGCCTGACCGACTGCTAGACCTAGAACTCGGCTTGCGGTCCAATTCGCTGATGTTGGGCGGCGAAGGTGGAGCGGGCACGTCGCGCTCACGATCGTCGTAGCGCTTAGGCGAGCGCCGGCGGTCGCGGTCGCGCGGGCGGTCGTAGCGCTCGCGGCGGTAGCGGTCTCGGCGGTCACGGTCGTCGTCCCTATCGCGGTCGTAGCGCTCGCGCTCGCGGTCGAACCGTTCGTGGTGGTGGCGCTCGACGCGGCGATCGGGACTGGCGCTCCGGCGCGGCTCCCACACGGGAGTGCGCGGCCGGCCCTCCGCCCACCTGTCGTCCTCGCCCCACCTCGTGTTCCTCTCGTCACGGCCTCGCCACGACATCGCACACGCCTGTGAACATCACCCGTACGAATAAAGCGACTGTACTCACAAACCGTTCGACGCCGTAGTCCAGAGTCCTCCATGTTTGTTGGCCTATAATCGCCGTTCAATAACCTTTCTCCTCGCCGTTCTATTGTTTACCTGCTGTAGCAGTCACAGGGAAGATAATATAAGCCTTTAATAATACACGTCTAACACTTCACATGAGACTTTACTTATAAATAAACAAATGCAACACAATTTTATTTGTTACAAAAAATCACTCTACGACTATGCGTTTGACGCCATGTTTTTATCGATATAGAGAATATTAGAGAAGAGAAGTAGTAATGGAAATAATTTTATTTGAGAACTCTAGTGATGTCATTAAATTGACAACCATCTGACCAGAGAGAATTAAAGATTAAAATACAGACGGTAATCAATACGATTGATCAGCTGTTTTCAAACTCGACTAAATGCTTTGTTCTTTTTTTAATATTTATTGGATTCTTTTTTGAATTTCAATTTTATTACTAAAAGTTATATTATAAATAGAAGGTCATTCAAATCAAATTTATTTCTGTACCAAAAAGATTTACGTTAAGTTGTGATTGAAGCCTCCTGTTATGCAAATAATAACTAAAAGTTATAATAAAATCGAAGTTAATTAAAACATCAATATTAACTTTAAAACTATCGCGTTGCATGATTTTAATAAAATTACGTCTGCTTGCGACCACGGCCAGTGAAACCCGGCCGAAACGTCAAGCCTTAAAAGGTAAATGCATGAGTTTGCGTTAATTCCCGTGACGTAATTTTATTAAAGTTTTTGATTGGAGCCTCCTGGCAAGTAGTAATAATAAATTTATTTTCACCAAGCCTGAAAAACATTTACATAATGAAAATATTGAAAATAATAACAGAGAAGAGGGTTATAATAGTATCTTACTAAACATGGCAAACCCTAAACTAGCATTAACTAAAATAGCTAACATTAAACAAAACGAAAAAATAAAAATAAAGCCGTTTACAGATATGCACATAAATAAAGTACTTAAGTTTTTAAATTAAATAGAGAAGTGATAAATCGACTAAAGACCGTTCACCTGCCGTGATGTTAAGTACTTCAAAAGCAGGGGTCAACTTATGGTGAACGGTCTGTAACTTTTCGTCTTTCTGCCGTTATGTTGGCTGCAATGTATTCAACTCAAAGACATTGCAATGTATTCAAGATTCAAGTGTTCCACAGACTACTTAGAGATGCTACGGCTACGCATTTGAGACACTGACATTTGAGTCTGTGATTTGAGTTCATAACCTGAGTACCGTACGGTACGCATCGGTACGCATCAAGTACGCATAGATCCCATAGATCTCACTACGCTGAGTTATTTTTAAAAAGTACTCTGTGGTTATTCATGACGTAGCAATACCTATTTATACCTTCATGAGCAATACGCACACCTAGGACATCTAGGTACGCGAACGTCAATAAATAATTAATAGAAATCTATTCTCTGTCTACGATAGGAATAGAAATCTAAGAAAACGACAGATGTTTTTTTTTAATTTTCACCTTTATCGAGTTTTGATTCAAGGTTTTTAAACTATTTCTTATTTCAGTTTCAGTCTTTTTAGCTTTGCAATTCATTTTACGATCTAATCAATGCTAATTGATTGTCCAACTACTGTTGGATTATTTTGGTAAGGTAAATGTTTTTTAAAAGATGCTTTTTTTAAAGAATACCGCTTGTCATCGAAATCCGTACAGACCATTGGATAATAATATACATCGATACGAGGACGATCTTTTACGAGTCTTTTACACAGAAAGAAATCTTCTCTTGATCGATACGCTTTTGAAACAAGGATGAAACGCACTCTAGTATTATTACTATTGGCATAGACAATCATAAGTGGAAGCAGTGTTGCCAGGTCAAGGTTTTAATTTACCCTAGGTTTGATCTCAATTTACCCTAGAATCAGTATTATTAAAAAAAAATACCCTAAAAATATATCTTTGTCTTTTCCATCTTTACAAATAAAACAACTACAATATTTATTCTTATTATTATATTATTGGCACATTAAAATAAAAGTATCCTCTGCATCACTATCTTTTTTGTCATACATGCTATTATTAAATTTGTCCAACATTGCTTTTGAAGGAGTAAAGTAAACACAAGATTTGTGAAATATGTTTAAACTGTATCTTACAGCATTATACTCTGTATCATAGGCAGAGATAGCCTATTTCTAAGCTTGGTTTTGACGACTGAGTATACAGAAAAGGCCCTTTCTACGGCTGCATTAGATATAGGCGCCGACAAAAGAGACAACGCTAATTTAGAAACGTTAGGGAATCTTTTATTACCCCCAGCATCTGTGTCCCCCTGAACCTCAGCCCAAAAATCAGTACAACGCGTCGTATTTTCTTTACCCCAAAAAATACCCTAGGAAAATTCTTACCCTAAAAATTACCCTCCTTGATTACTTTTACTCTAAATATAGGGTAAATTACCCTAAGTTGGTACCACTGAGTGGAAGGTAAGTCAAAGGCAGGTAACCTGTTAGTCAAAGGAATAAGTATTTTGCAAAATAAAAACAATGTTACATTAATTTAAAAGTATTTATTTCATGACCATGTCAATTGTATATTTTATTCATACATTAAATAAGCAGGGGCACTTACTATTTACATTAACTACTTTTATTGCGCAAAACATAAGTTACTATCTACAGCTGTACATTTACAAAATTTAGCGATTGCAATAAACTGACGGCCAGGAGATTCTCTTTCTAGCGCTTAGTTGGCACATAGCGTCATCTCGCTCAGATAATGAAAGTAATAGTTGCCATCGCTAAATATTTAGTGACATCTAGCTAGCTTACTAAATTCATAGACTTATTAATAAACAGAAGGGACAAGTTACAATAATAGTTACAATAAACTAATGAAGACATTCAGTCATACGGTATACACCAATATATAATTTCCCTTTTTAAAATCGAATCGCATACTACTACTTAATTTATATCGTTTGCAATGTTGACCAACATTTCATGTTATAATTTAAGTTCATGTTGTAAGATTAAATGGCGTAGAGCTTTTTCGAATGCGTATATGACACTAGGTTGTGCTATACCGTAATATTAAGGCATCCATATAAACTAACTATAAATACATAGATTTTCACAGATAGATAAGTTACAGTTTTTATTAAATTACATGACTAAAAGTTTAAAGGAAACTTTAAAATTATATCTATTCACTAATTTCAATAAACACTATAATAACGCTTTAATGGAAGTGTCCTTTGTGTTATTACAATCACTGATTGTAATATGCAAGTCTTACAGATGAGAGAACCTCTCAAGTGTCATGAACATTACGTTAAGCATGATACGTGCGGATGTAAGCATAACACAGGATAAATTCAAGCACCTTCTAGACTTGCCAGGAAAATGACGTTCACGAACAAGTGAAGCCAGAACTGATTTGTAGTACCAATATAGGTTTACTCAATTATTTATAACATTACCTCGTAAAATTTTCACTTTTTACTTAAATGCGCTTTTATCAATTTTAAGCTATGTGACTACTATTGCCAAAGTCAAGCCCGGAGCCTTCATTATCATTTACATCGCTCCGAATTTGGATAGTTTGGATATTTGGTGTTTTGGATAGTTCAAATGCGCGGCATGGTAATATTATAAATTAATGTGAGTAACCGTTTAATTGGCCTCCTCATCAGTACTGTCTTCATAAGATTGTCCAGGAACGTCAAGTTCCCGGTAGGCGTAATACTAGTCTATATCCCCGTTGAGTATGTGTTCCTGCAGCGAGCCGATCTCTCGCTCAATGTTCTCGCGCGCCGCGGACTCCAAGCACTCAAACTCAGGCGTGTGGTAAAGCTTTGGGATTTTAGCAAATTGGTTCAGCACCTGAAAAAGATAGGGATTCTTTAAAAGCATACATACATACATAATTCACTTATCAATAACAAGCAGGCGCCGCGTCGTATTCGTCCGTCATGGTTTCCTGTTCTACGCTAAACAATAATTATTCTTTAATGAATTGGTCCTTGTGAACCAACTGTGAGTTTCAGTAGCACTAGTTTAAATAAACGCAAAACGCTTTCAGAATAAACTAGCTGTGCCCTGCGGATTATTACCTTTGTTTTTTTTCTATTACAACTGACTTGATGTTTAATCGCCTTCGACTTTCATCGATAATGAAGCTATCAAAGGCAAAAACCTGACTGGCAATTTCAGAGATTAGCACATTCAAACAAAATACCTTTATTATTGTAAGTTTAGATGATTATTCAAAACTAGTTATTAGGTGTATCTAAAGACAAAACTTGACTGCACGGATAGCCGAGTGGTATAAGTCACTACGCTAATTACCACTATGCGCGACGTGCTGCGGGTTCGATCCCCGCATGGGACAAGCATTTGTGTGATCCATAGATACTTGTTCCAAGTCTGGGTGTTCTTTGTGCATGTGATTTGAATGTTTGTGAAACCCCCGCGACAAAAGGATTAAATTCCTTAGTGCGGGCGTTGTTTTTTTAAACGAAAATTAGAAAACTTAATAGTCCCCCATCCTAAATAGACCCGATGACACCCGATGACACCCGATGGTACCTTTATTCTCAAATCAATGTAGTTTTCGTTGGTAAGCCTGGAGTACTCAGCCCGGACGAGCCTGGCATGCGTGTCGTACTCCTCGCGGGAGGCGGCGAGCACGGCCAGCTCGCAGTCGCCGAACAGCTGCAGGTCGCGCAGCGGCGCCGGGCCGGCCGGCGTGCAGGGCGCCGCGCCCACCGCCGCCATGGCCTCGCCCAGCGCCTCCCCGAGCGCCTCGCCCAGCGCCTCGCCCAGCTCCTCACCCAGCGCCTCGCCCAGCTCCTCGCCGCCGAACGCCAGCTCCAGGTCGGAAGTGGCTTCCGTGCTGTCCGCAACCCCCTCCGCCTCCGCAGCCTCCGCAGCCGCTGCAGCTGCCGCGGCCGCTGCAGCTTCGGCGGCGGCCTTGCCCTCCGTAACTTCCCCGACGGCGACCTCTCTACAGTCCATCGTCACAGTGCTGCTTGCGATTGCCTCATTGTCTGGGCCCGTCGTACTATCGGCTCCCGTCGTGCTATCAGGAACCATCGTGCTGTCAGGGAGATCATCTCTTCTATCGTCTACCGTTACGGCAGGTTTAATCACCACTTCTATGCTAGCCTCTGCGCCCTCCACGCTGTCAGCGCCGTCAACACTGTCTGCACTATCCCCGCTGTCCCCACTATCTTCACTGCCTCCACTGTCCCCACTTTCCCCACCGTCTGCGCTATCCCCGCCCTCGCCGCTTTCTCCACCATCCGCACTGTCCCCTCCCTCCCCGCTAGTGGCACTGATCCCGCTAGCGGTCGGGGACGGCGATATGGATGAACTGCTTGCACCACACCAGATCGCCTCATCATCAGTCAGCAGTGCCACGATATAAGATGTCAGGTCTTGCTGAAGAGAGATAAAAAGTGTTATTAAGTTAAGCATAATATAAAATTTTGATCCTCAAATATAAAAAACATCGAAAGAGCACTAAAATTAGCTCCAAATGTGTGAATGCGTTGACTCTAATTTACCGGTTACATTTTTATGAGAACATGATTTGTTATATTTTTTTTAAAACTGGGTTGTCGCGATTTTTCTTAAATTTTCAATTTTGTGGTATATCAAAGGCGATGTTCTGTGGTTTTTCAATGTGTTAGTTTGTTATCGCGCATAATTGTTGTAAATACTTCTGGTTGTACTTACAGCCTGCGGATGATGACGTAGCAAGTCTCCCAGGAGTTTGACGGTGACATCGGTCGGGGTGTGCCTCAAGACGATCGCTAATTTGAACGCTGCCGGTTGTATCACATCGTCGATCCCTTTATTTAACAAGCTCTGCCAAACGCCCGCCTGAAACCAGGTACAGGCCCAAACAAGTTATATTCGAGCTGAGCTAGTTTATTTCTTTTGTGCGCTGTATTGATGCTAGGGAAGACAGAGAATTGAGCTGTGTAAGTGTTGCAAGTGTATTATTTGTAGAATCATGTTTCTTGATAGGTACCAACACAGCTATATAAGATGTATAATAATAATTCAGAATGTGGGCCATAAAGTAAAGATCTGTAGAAATCGCAAAGATTTATGGAGATATCGGAACTAAATTCATACTTTCTCAGTCTCGTATGCGCTTCATTTAATTCCGATATAAACATACACGACGTAAGACTACCGCTTATTTGCGGATAAAACGAATTCAATAGGAACAAAAAGTAGAATGCAAAACTTCATTATATACTGGTTTAGAGGTTCGTTTGTGAATGTGGAGGTAATAAAATTATAGAGTCTAGGCACATTACAGACAAGTAAAACAGGACAGACCATAGCTGTGTACAATAGTGTACCTGGTAGGCAATGCAGTTCCTGAGCGAGTGCCACATGCTGTTGGACACCGAGTTGTCGAGCACGTGCTGCCAGGCCTCGTCCGCGTCGGGCGCCGCCAGCGTGCCGCACGCGTTGCGCCACATACGCCGCGCCGCGCAGCCCGGCTCGCGCAGCCCGCCCGGCGGCAGTGGCCACGCCATCGCTGCGCACAACCAACACTGTGGGTACCAGCTGTGATCACACGCACATGCGTTCGAACCAGATTGCTGATTATACACAGACACAACTGGCTCGAATCCGACTGGTAATCATTCACACACGCACGAAGGTTGAACCAGTCGGTAATCTTAATTAAATAAGGTTGTCCAAACTAATAACTACTATTAACATATAAAAACAAATTCTTTAAGAACTGACATTTAGCTAATGACCAAAACATACTAACCAAATATGGAGCAAATAAACGCTTTATCAACGGATACACTAAACAAATAATGTCCTAAAGTGTGTAATCAGACCATGTCGTAGGTATCAACGTGTGTTCATTAAATTGAGTACGAATAAAGTAGGCTCAAGATACATAATTAATAATCTTTGCATAGTATAAAACTAAGTCATTCCCACTGTTTGTACGCTTAGATTTTAGATTAATGCAGTTTGCAGCAATAGATGATGAGAGATTTAAGAAGAATCTTTTTGTGTACTAACTATTGACATCGAATACCCATGTGAAGCGTGGCGGGTCCGCTAGTTACAAATAAGTTAGATTGAATTCGATACCAATAATACGATTGACCTGGTTTCTGAATTACTTATTATGCAGTAAATAAATACTTTATTCAGATATAGGTATAATAAGTTATATGTATAGGACTTAAGTTCGTCCGATTACCATCCTATAACTTAGTTCTACCTGATTCCACAGATGTAATAATATTATGTAGAACTGAGTGAACTAAAACACACTTTAATTGATCAATGACTGTAAGAGTACATAAGAAGTAACTATTCAAACTATATAAATAAATACCACGTGCAGTGCGTTCATTCTTACGGTCTACGTGGCACGCTAGTCTAGTTTACTGACTGACAGATTATTTTCAAATTATCCTACCCACAGTTATGAATCTGAATCTGTCAGATTATTATCACAACGTTTATGTTATGCTGCGTACAGACCGGCCAAACGAACGCCAATGAACGGGTTTCGTTGACCTTCGTTGCTGCAATCTGGACGGCTTAGCGAATGCCAACGATCGCTCGTTGGCATGTGCCGGCGATCCGAAGCATGGCGGTAACATCAAAGAAATCGAGCTATTTGAACGAACTCTGTTTGGACGGTCGCCGAAGGCCAACGAACAAACGCTCAGTTGAAGCAAGAGAGCGTAGCGTGTAGACGTGGTAATATGTGGTTGTCCACCATCTTCGCTTACGTTTATTTTTTCTTGTTCTTGCTAACTCGTTTTGGTATATAAAACTAGCAATTAAAATGATGTCGTCGTCGTCCATGATTAAATTGCGAATGAAAGAGAAAAGAACCGGAATCAAGTGCCAACGAACGTTCGTTCGAGCCCTAAATGTATTTGGATGTATTAACGAACTCCAACGAGCGTGCGGAAGCCAACGCTAGCGAACGATAAATATCCATCGTTGGGCGTTCGTTGGGCCGGTCTGTACGCACCTTTAAACCAACGTACTCCATGAACTTGTTACTTCAAAAAAATTTGGTTTGGTAATAAATGGAAATTATAGTAGGCGTAATGGCCTTGTATATAATAAAAAAACATTGGTAAATACGGATTACTCAATAGCGTAGTCTCAGCAATGTTTTTAGCATGCGTATCAACGATTCTGCGATCGTTTTCTCGCGTGTTAATCCGTTTAACAGAACAATGAAACATAAAATTTGTAGTTACTTACCGCTCAAGTCGGGATCTTTCCACCAATGCGCCAGTTTGCCGGTTGATAGGCCGCGGGGCCTACACTATCACTGGAAAAATTTAAATTTATTAATGTCAAAAAATTTAAAGGCTGCCGCCTCTTTAAGATTACTTATTCTATGGCAGAAATTTTAGGTCTCATATTTCGACTTAAAAGGACATAAATAGTAAGTATGAATTTTAAATAAAATTGAATTATTATTTCTGTACTTAAAAGTTTTTTATTTTAATTTGTTTACGATTCCAAGATTTAACATATTAATTATTCTATTACACATAAGAGAAGAAAAAAATATATTTACGTTATCTGTATCTCAGTGCAATACAATTTTTACCGCTGACCGTCTAAGGAAAACAATAACTTTGTAAATTAATATGAAGCTGTTTACTCCATAACCTCCCTGAATACAATACAACTAAAGCAGGCTGCATGCAGTTTGGCCGCCGTTTATAATACCTACACATAAAAAATAAAAATCCCAAATCCATGAAATGTTGTTAATCAATAGTGATGTCAATAGTGATGTTACAAAGCAAAAATGTATTAATAAATCGACTTACAGGGAAAATACTGGAGATACCCTCTCCGGAATATTAAAACTTAAAAATCGCACGTTCTATTTCGGTACGTGTAGCTTGCGCGTAGGGCGAGCTCGCGATGTGTCATGGCGGACAGAGAGGGAGGCACCGCGCAGCCGGCTCAACACATCGACATCGATGGTGTCTGCCCGACACACTGCGTGTTGATATGCGCGATTGTATTCTCTGCGCACGCGATATTGTTTCATTCATTCATGTTCAGTTCGATGACCGATTTATAATGTGAAATTGCTTCGATGATTGTTTGATTCTCTAGTTCTTGTGAGTTTCATTTTAGTAATGGTAATTTACATATTTCATCATCAGATAAGAGCAAAACAATTTTCTGCAATTTCTTTACATAAAAACAAGTAAATGTTATGTGAGTGTTAACTTTAAACCCTTCACTAAGGTACGGTTATTTATTTTCAAATGGCTAAAAAATTCCTTTAACGAAATACAGTTTGCTTATTTTCGACATTTTATGTTTTATACCATTCCCAACACTATTGGCCAGGGGTAGAGAATGAGACCAGGCAAAACGCATGCGCGAGGGCTCTGGAAGGCCTCTCTCTTTAACCTTTAACTTTTTACCATGAAACCAGACCTTATGTTTTACGCCATAAGTTTAACTTTAGATTGTTTCTATAGATAAATGACAAGACAATCAATAAAGAGTTCTGTCGCGAACCACTAAGGTTTAAATTGGCGGCGTTCAATAATATGAGTCATTTTTTACATGTGAACTTGAATAAATTGTTAGTTGTATATCATTGCTATGTTATAATGCTGTAGGCGTCTGGCACGATATTAGGGCGCGGGTCATTATTCCCACTGACACATTCCCGTTAACGAATTGCTAATAAAAACTAATTGGTAACTAATTACCGTTTCAGTATTTGTCCATTAAAGACCTAGTGACATAATAGAGATGCATACTGGTTAAATTCGCTGTATCTAAGTAGTTTTACGCTATTTCAAAAAAGCAAAAATACATGGCTAATATTTTTTGTATTAAGTACTCATAATTATATACATTTTAAAATGTCGTCGGTTCAATTACCGGATTCACATGCACATGGGTTGCAGGTTCGAACCCAGGCTAGTACAAAAGTGACTTTTTCAAAGTTATATATACTTTCTTAATCATTTTAAGACATCATTGACAAACGGTGAAGGAAAACATCGTAAGGAAACCTGGATTCCAAAATATTTGAATCTGAAATCGCCAACCCGCAATGAGCAAGCGTGGTGATCAATGCTCATGCCTTCTCTATATGGGAAGAGGCCTGTGCGCAGCAGTGAGACGTTTATTAATAGGCCGGTATATTTTTATACTTATACCATACAGTCTACATCCCTAATGTTATGATTATGATAAATGAATAAAGATAAACGTGATTTTGAGGCATATTCGTTTTTATAAGTCATTATTAAAGGTCGATTTTTCCGTAATACATCATTATAATTGTACATGTAGTAGGTCAGTAGGTAGTACACAAACAATCTCGTCGACATAACTTTAAAGGTAATGTTGGCCAGAAACTGAAATTAAACCAAGATGTTCTACTCATTTTTTTGCCATAAAATAAAAGGTTTCATTCGAAAAAAAAAAGTTGTTATCCATTTTGAAACAACTTTACTCATTATTTCACATTACAGATTATAATTATTATTGTAATCAATACTGTATCGGATAGAGGTCGTCCCACAGTTTGTACCGGTCCTCGAACATTTTCTGTTTGACAGACATCTCGTTGGCGACTCGCAGGTAGTTCCTTTGGTCCGGCTTCATCGCTGGCCAGGACAGTGAGGAGAGTTCCGGAGTGTCATCCCGAGGGTTCGGGTCCCTGGATAAACATAAACATGTTATGATGTTTTGCTACATGTAATTCGCAAATTTCACAACCAGTCCTACCGTTGGACACTGTGTTACTCAATAAAATGGGTTGTAGAGATTAGATGGCAGTCATTTCATGTAAAATACAGTAATCAGCTATATTGAGTAAGTCTGATAGCCGACCCCCAACATAGCTTGGAAAAAGGCCAGGCAGAGGGGTGTTTTGCAATACCTTGCTGTAACTTTTAATACAGGCGTTCCTACATTTTTCCCAAAGGGTTTAAATTACTTTTTGTACTAAATTCTATAATCCAAGTATAACTGTCCAGTTACCAATATATGGAGGCACGTTTAATCTGGATATCTTTTCCGTTAGTCTAAAATTTGAGTTTTGCCAAATAACGTGAGCGCGCTTAACCTCTTCTGACCTCATTCGGTAATTTATAGGCTGTAGATTATATACAGAGTGTGACTGAAAAATCTATAATGGTAGGTCGATTGGGACCTTGACAGACATTCCCCTTGTTTTTTCCCATGCAAAGACTTTATTAGCGCCATCTTTTATCATGCAAAAGAGACTTTGTAATCTAACTTAAATACAAACGCTGTGTGTGCAAAAGGTGTTGTGATATTAGATGGTTTTATTTATAAGCTCGTTGTGTTTTTAATAATATTATCTTACCCGTATCTTGCAAAGTTATACCAAAGAGCGGTCATTTTGTCGACCATTTTGGAGTCGTGTGTGTCAGCGACATCTATCATTGGGAAACGGTAACTCAATGAGAACAAGTAGATGAGGTCGTCGTGGTGAGCTGGATCTAAAAAATAATTGTAGTAGATTAAAAATAAGTTTAATTAAACATGTAAGTTTGTAAACAATGAGCGCTTGTAGCTTACATAGTGGTTTCTTGGTGGTAGAGTTTTCATAGTGGCTGTGGTTTCCGACATACGCGAACTCGTAGTAATACACGGGATGTTTAGAGTGACGACACATTAAGTTAGCCATCCTGTAAGGAATACAAAAATGAAAACAAGAATTAGGTAGGTACCTACATTACTTCGTTGTTTTTACAAGTCCTAAGCCTTTTAATCTTCAGGTAAACTATACCAACTTATAAATGTTCCAATGCTGGGCACAGTCCTCTTCTCATATAAAGAAGGATGACTGGATGAGCATTGATCACCACGCTTGCTCATAGTGGTTTGGCGTTTTCAGATTCTAATTTAAGGAACCCACGTTTCTTAACGATGTTTTCCTTCACTGTTTGTCAATGGTGTCTTAGAATAATTAAGAAAGTACAACATATGACTTTGAAAAAGTCACATTGGTTCTTACCTGGGTTTGAACCAGCAACTATGCGCACATGAATCCGCACATGAAGGCAACCACAATACAAGGTAAATTATACATTTACGAAACTAATTTAGATTGTAAATACATACCTGTGCACAGGGAACCCTGTAATAGAGTCTCCATACAACTTCCCCAGTCTGTGTGCGCTAGCCTCATCGTCTACCAAAGGCTTAATTGTCTCCAAGGTACTCCTGCTTTAATCTTGATAAATTCTCGCTTGAATCGTTGTGCGGAAGGATAAACGCGATCGGAGCCACTCGCTCCCATTCGGCATTCATCGTGTTTAGTAGTGTTTTGTTTTTGAGGATTGCTACACATAAAGAACTAAGTATGAAAAGGTGGCATGGTAGTGAAGATTGCTGAGGATTCGATCCCATAAGAGGTTAAGACGGATTGCAAAATATTTGTGTATTATTTAGCCTTAATCATTAGGAACTGTTTATGGCACTTTTACTTTGGAATCGAACTATAGTTTCGCGATAAAAAAAATACGGGACACAGCTTTTTATGAAACATAATATGTTACCGACATGTGGTTGTATTAAATGTATATTCTATATTTTTATTATAACTTACATAATATTATTTAGGTTAACTTACTAAAAGCTTTCCAGAAGAATTCGTCACTAGTCTGACTGACCATAAAGGGTACTGTGTGTGTCCTACCCTGGCGGACGGAATCCATCGGTTCCTCCACTAGAAGCCGTTCCTGGCCGAAGTCTGGCTCTATCACTGGGCGCCAAAGGCTTAGCGGATCAAAGCCAAATTCCTTAAAAAGTGTAATAATTAATAAGTATAGAAAGATGTTTGCGAACTTTTTGATAAAATTATATTGAAATGAAACTGGAGCAAAGAGAGCGAAAGTCGGATTATATGAATGGTGGAAAAACCTTGTGTTTAAACAAACACCAACACAGAAAGAGAAGTCAGTAATGAGCTTTCTTGATTAATAGACCAGGGCCGATAATTGTTAAAACCAAAAAAAATAATAGTAGGATGGAACTAATTAGAAAAGGAAGGGAATATGATAAAAATTGAAGAAAAAATAAATTACGGTCGATCCGAGATCGAGACATTTTTTTGATGAAATTGTACATAGTGATTATGCATTTTCTGAGAACATTTACTATAGTAATGTATATTTTTTTTACACCATCAGAAAGTAGAGATTTCAACGAACAAAAAACCCCCATACTTTTTGAAAAAAGCTGATATTTTGACGGGTGAATTTTCGATTGAAAATTAGGGTGTTTTTTTTATATTAATTCAAAATAAGGTGAAAAAATAAATATTTTTAATCAAATAAATTACAGCGTATTTGGGACATAAAAAGGTAAGTTTTCACCAAATTTCGTGAAAAAAAAAAAAATTTGAAAAAGATAAAAATAAAAAACCAAAAACTTGGTTTTTTGGATTTTTCACATACATTTTGAGGTTATGTGAAAAAAGTGTAAATACAAAAGTTGTAGATCTTTTTATTACCTACAACTTTGCCATTTGACTTTTTTCCATAGGACTTGTAGTTTTGCTGGAAATCAAGATAAACCATTTTTTACCCTTAAAACCCCCCCCTCCCCCCCTTCCCGAACTCGGATCGACCGTAATTTATTTTTTCTTTAATTTTTATCATATTCCCTTCCTTTTCTAATTGGTTTCATCCTACTGTAATTTTTTTTCACTTTTTACAAATTTTGAAGGCTTCGGCCCTGGTCTATAATTATATCTTGGGTTTGATCTGGGTATTGAAAATCTTAACACCATGGCATACCAACGTAAATATCGTTCTTATACCATACATAAAAGGAAACAAAATCTTTCAACTACTTCGAAACTCACAAAGAATCCAAGGAGCGATCCCGACACTTCCTTCCAGGGTTTACTCTTGAGGCAGTCATAGAGCGCGGTCGTGTCGTTCTCCGGGCAGTGTGAGACACGCGCCTGCTTCACGGTTAGGTCTGGGCGCGCGCGCGGACTGCCTCGCTTAGACATCAGGGAGCCGCTCATTGATATTCCGCGGTGGAACAAACCTGGGTTAAAAGGGGATTTCAGATGGAACGGTAAAAGGAGGAAAATAATCGACTGAACTGTTCCGCCTTGCAAAAGATAGACATAGATTCCAGCAGCTGGTAGCCGACTTATTCTTTACGCTTCATTAACTTGAGTGTAGTGTATGTATGTTCCTTTATAGTATCTAATAAGTCACTCCTTTATAATAGTACCTATCATATTTGTGATGACTTGGCTTGATGGGAACCGAGCAGAAGTCTTTTATTTAAATAATTCCATCAAAGTTGATTGCACGGATAGCCGAGTGGTATACCTAGGTCACCGCGCTAATTACCACTGTGCGCGACGTGTTGCGGTTTCGATCCCCGCATGGGCTTGTTCCAAGTCTGGGTGTTCTTTGTGCATGTGATTTGAATATTTGTGAAACCCTCGCGACACAGGGATTAAATTCCTTAGTGTGGGCGTCGTTTTAAAAAAAAAATAAAAAAAGTAACCTTCAACATTTCAAGAGTGGCACTCGACATGTCTGAAAAGTCATGCAGAGTCACGTATAGTCTTTCTAATAGGTTACTTCTACTAACATATATAGGTCAATCTATTTTCAGTATGAGGTGTTAATTAATATTTAAATAAATATTTTTTAGGATGTAATAATACACTATCTAAAATAGTTTATCTTCTTCGAGATATTTGTCATTTTAGGTTACCTACTTGGTAATCAAGGAGGCTTTCTATCTAAAAGGAGTATAAGTGCTGTGTATATGTAATTGATTTAAATTACTAGTTTAACAAAAGAACAATAATAAAATGTTATTGATATAAAATAACGTAGTTAGTGTTGTTTAACAAAACACATTTTTTTATAACAATGACAAAAAAGACATTGTGTGTCTGTGTACACAATCTATATATATAAAACTCTTCCGTTACTGACTGACTGACTGACTGACTGACAGACAACGCACAGCCGAAACTACTCATCGTAAAGAGCTGAAATTTGGCATGTGTGTTTGTTGGGAGGAGTAGGCTACCACTAAGAGAGGATTTTTGGAAATTCCCCCCCAAAGGGGAGAAAAGGGTGGTAAATGACAGACAACGCACAGCCGAAACTACTGATCGTAAAGAGCTGAAATTTGGCATGTGTGTTTGTTGGGAGGAGTAGGCTACCACTAAGAGAGGATTTTTGGAAATTCCCCCCCAAAGGGGAGAAAAGGGTGGTAAATGACAGACAACGCACAGCCGAAACTACTGATCGTAAAGAGCTGAAATTTGGCATGTGTGTTTGTTGGGAGGAGTAGGCTACCACTAAGAGAGGATTTTTGGAAATTCCCCCCCAAAGGGGAGAAAAGGGTGGTAAATGACAGACAACGCACAGCCGAAATTACTGATCGTAAAGAGCTGAAATTTGGCATGTGTGTTTGTTGGGAGGAGTAGGCTACCACTAAGAGAGGATTTTTGGAAATTCCCCCCCAAAGGGGAGAAAAGGGTGGTAAATTGAAAATACTACTCCACGCGGACGAAGTCGCGAGCAAAAGCTAGTTTTCTATAAAAGTACATCTATATAATATATACTTATACTACTTATACTTATAATGAATGTACTTATGTCTTTATGTCCTTTATAAGTAGAATCGTAAACGATGCATTTGATAATGTTATGATCTTTAGCAAAGTTGTTGTGCATGAGACCGAATGTGCCCACAAAGGTTTCTGAGTTGTTACGACCTTTTTTCGACAGATGGCGCGCGTGGTATGACTGATCCTTGGACTGATCAATGCGAACAACGTCGCGGGTACAGCTAATTGTTAATAAAAAACTTGTTATTAAGTTAAGCGAATAAGCATGTTACATCTCGCCTTTATCTATACAAATAGGATCTCAATAATTTCACCTTTCGACATAGGAGAGATCATGTGCGCCATGACGCTGAGGGCGCCAGCACTGCAGCCGGCGATAGTGACCAGGCCGGGGTCTCCCCCGAAAGCCGCGATGTTCCTCTGGACCCAGCGCAGCGCCACCACCTGGTCCTTAAGGCCGTTGTTACCAGGAGCTAGCTTGTCGCCTAAGGACAGGAAACCTAAGGCAAAAAGAAGGAGAATCTTTTAATGTTGACTTTGTTCAGAAATCAGTATCCCTAAGGAGGGCTACAACCTTGCATTACTGCTTCGTAATTCTTAATTTGACTACATTGAGTAGGTAATTCAAATTGTCTAACTTGATTTCTTGATTTGAAAAGTAAGATAAAATTTAGTCACTGAAAATCTGAATTTCATGTTAGAAATAAACTTGAACAAAATTGTTCTGAACGAATGAGGATTATAAAACGAAGTTATAAAAAAAAAATCTATCTCTACGTTTATCCACCTGTGGTAAGGCATCTATACCTACTAATATTTTATAGAGGGAAATATTTGATTGTTTCTTGCATTGAATAGGCTCCGAAACTACTAGGCTTATTTGAAAAATCTTATACTTACTGTTGGCAAACTACACTATCCCCGGGTGAAATAGGCAATATTGTATTTTCAAAAAAATTAAAAAATAAGTGCCGCGGGTGGAACTGTTGCAAAAATATAAAATAAAAACAAATAAAAAAAAATTTTGGCACCACAACACACACCGGTCACTTCGGTATAATAATTGTTAACTTACCAGTCCGTCGCCGCTACCTAATTCAGAAACATAATAAATTACTTCGAACACAATGATATTTCGGCTAAGTGTAACTTCGGTAAAAGTTTTTCAATGTTTAATTTAGTTGAGAAACTTTAGAACGAGAAAAATCTAATTGATAATTATAGGTCAACTTCAACCGATACAGTGGCGAACCTGACTTTGATGTATTAAAAAAGACGAAATCATCAGCGAAAAGTTTCAGGTGAATTTAAAATCGGTCAAATATTTTTCGAACTTATGATAAGTAACCCCATATTTACCAAGTGAAGCCAGTCTGTAGTTAATGGTGACCAGCACTATGTCCCTATCAAGCAAGTAGTGAGGTCCAGCGAGATCACTGCGCCCCGACATAGAGTAGAACCCGCCCGCGTGGATGAAGAAGATCACTGGCAGGGGCTGCGAGCTGCAGACAAGAACATTATATGGTGATTAAGCAAATAAAATACCACCAAGGGAACTTTCTTGTTGTTAAGTTCAGAGTCCTTAGTCTATTCCCATTCCTACAGACTTTTTATTTCCCCCGTATGCTGTATAGGTACCTATTGTTGTCTGGAGTATAAACGTTGATAGTGAGGCAGTCCTCATCTACGGGGTACCCTTTCGGCGCGGGCTGCGTGCACGCCGGCCCGTCCGCCGTGGCATCCACTTCGCGAGGATACGTCTGGATCGGCTTCGGAGGCTGAAACAACAGACGATTATGAACCTTATGTCGATCATAAAAGTTCGTAAATAGAAATCATATCCCAACATAATTTAGCCAAATGGAAGTAGAAAGCTTAATCATAGTGATAGCTGAATGACCCCTCGGTTCCTAAAAGGCTGATCAATGTAATATGTTGTCCAATCAACTGAATACTGTGATTGACTGACCAAATGACTAACACCAATCGAAACGCTTAACATGAGGACAGGCCATTTACAAATTTTTAGGGATCCGTATCTACCTCAAAAGCGAAAACGGAACCTCATAGGATTACTTTGTTGTCCGTCTGTCTACCAAGAACATTTGTCTCGAGAACGCGTGAGGTATTAATTTGAAATTCAACCATTAGTAAATTTTATAGTACCTTGAACTTTGAAGCTGTGAAAAAAAACGAGGGTTCACGTAGGTAGCACAACGGGTAGGATTCGAACTTGCAGCCACATGATCGCAACCTAACTAACGGTCAGGCTACCGCCGTTAAACTACATCCATTAATAACCTATCAGTGGGGATTCTTACCTGGAACCGCAACGCCCCCACGGGCGGCTCCGCGTACCGTATCCCGCGGTACGCCTGGAAGCGACGCCCGCGCCGCGACTCCATCCACGAGCCGCGGAACACGCCCGAAGTGCTGCGGACCACAGGACCTGCCTCACTAGCCCCATCTGGACCTGCAAGTAATTTAATGCTTGGTCTTTGTTTTTTGCGTTAATGATAAATAGTTATGCCTTATAATATTATTATCTATTTCATGATTAGCTCGTCGTTGATAAAATATATTCAGAGACATCTATGAAATGATAATTATTAAAGTTGTCACTCAAGCCCTCAAGGTAGTAAAAACTTTTAGCACAGAAGTTGTTAGTATGAATGTAATGTCAGTGGTTTAAGGTAAATGATTCATTAAGCATTATTCATTTACAATGTAAATAAAAAAACATTTCAATGAACTGTATCTAGACAAATTCTCTAACTCTTTATGCACCTATGGTTTTTTACCGTAGCTTTAAACACACAATATCTCTCATTCTCGAATAGCTGGATTTCCTTTTAAATTATAATTTAGCACTTATCGCTTCGTAAAAAGAATATTTTTTTCCTCATCACTGACCTGCACCGACCGCAGTCCCCCACACCACACACATACTTCCAAGGAGCACCGCTGTCAACATTGTTGAGGAACTGGAAGCCACTAACAGACTTTTGATTGAACTTGCTACTTATATACAGCTTTGCATACTTATACGTAGGTAAGTATGAATACGATGGGGTATTCTGTAAATATATTATTTATTTCATAAAGTGAATTAGAGGGCTCGTGGTTTACCGTAAGGTTTAAAAGATAAAGGTTAGGCAGGCACGCCGCGGTTGGTACGTGGATGGGTGATCATTAGTAAACATAGCGAGACCCCTTCGTGCTTCGGAAAGCACGTTAAGCCGTTGGTCGCGACCGTCATACAGTGATGTTCGATGGTCGTTATGTCATTACTATTCTGATAACTAGCTTTACTTCTTCTTCTGCCTAGCCTTTTCCCAAGCTATGTTGGGGTCGGCTTACTATTCTGATAACTAGCTTTACTATGGTATACTTTTTCTTAGCGTGTCGATCAAAATCGCAAGATATTATAATTTGTCAGACCAGTACTCGGCCACGGAGATAGCATTGTCGGTAGCGTTGTTAAGGTCTCGCGTGTGCAGGTGCAATTTTCTTTGCACCGGCAAACCTGGGTCTGGAGTCTATTAATGGACTTCCACGTCGGCCATGGTAAGCTGTTGGCAGGAGAGAGTTTTTGCTTAGTGTAGAGGGGGATGGATTCCAGATGGCTCCTAACAAAAGTGCAGAATAAATTCTTGAATTTTTGGGGATCTTTTCTTTAATTGTTTAAAGGACTTTGACGATAGCATTATAAAGGCCAGTGATCTGGAGGCCTTGGCTACGACTGCATCAAAGTGAGTCCCAAACAGCAATTTGGAATTATGTTAAATCGCATCTTGGTAAAGCTTGACCACCCATCCAGGGTTTATGTTGTGGTTAGGATATCACGCCTACTAGTGTAGGTAATAACGGAAAACTTTGTTGAGGATTGAGATTAATGAAATGAATGCTCTATCAGAACTCTGTATTCCAAAGATTTCATATTGAATGACCAAGCTATCATTTTATTCCGAAATCACACCCATGTATATACTGAAGTAGGTAAGTGTTGTTTTCTGTTGTTCTGTATCTATCTACACTTGCTAAGCTATATGTCGACAAAAAGTGACATCATACTTGATCATACCCACATCAATATTGTTTACATCCACAACAGTAGGTAAACGGACGACGATCAGCATTCTATCCGCGCATGCGTCTAGCTCATTTATGATCTCAATAATAAGGAAAAGAGATCCAATAACAGTATTACTCCTAGGGAAAGCCGCCGACCGCATCTACTATTCCTAGACTATGAGTGTCTTGTATCTACGTAGGTATGTCATTGACAAAATCATGCTACAAGATTTATAAATTACATGTTAACTTTTGAACTCCTTATCATAGTGAATGTTTATCTTACTGCAACAGCCGTTCGAGTTTTGTAGGAAAACGGTATCTACATAAGAAGGTTACTAATACTTACTTAATAGGATTTTTTGCAAGTAACTAGTTGTTTGGGTTGCAGCTCGTAAAAACAGGTTCAATAAAGGCGACAAACGAGGCAGGCTGCTCCTTGCATGTCCACTAACTGAGCATGCGTCTACACTAAACAGGTTTTAAGAAAAAATAGTCAAATAATTTTTAATTATCATTTTATTTCTAACAAAATATTACAAAACAATTTAACTTCATTTAAATATGACATACACCCATTCATAGTCATACGTGCAGTTTTTCGCAGCAAAGAAATTAATTACAATAATCAACCTTAAAAGTTTATAATAAATTCCAATTTATCTATGACCACAAAATATTAGCCTCAGTACTGTATGGGGTACAGTTCGTCCCACACTTGGAACCGGTCCTCGAACATGTTCTGGTGTATGGTGAGCGCGTCTCCGCGGCGGAGATAGTTCCTCTGCTGCGGCGTCATGGCGGGCCAGGCGAGCGAGGACAGCTCCGGGGTGTCGCCGCGAGGGTTCGGGTCACTGGGAGAATGAGAAGTTATCAATATGCTGCGGTGGATTAGTGTTCTGCTGACCTTAGCCTTTGTTATTATAAATTCGTAGGCGTATCGACCTCAAACAATATAATTATTATGGAAGTTGTTGCCTCATTTGTTCACCATAGCCAGAGCACCTAGGAAGCGGTGAAGGGTGGGCGAATCAGGTTGCTGTGTTATTACATTCCAAAAGAACTAAATAGTAAGATAGTTTGAAATGATGCAGGGAGTGCAACAGACGGTCTTTAAAGTAGAATAGTCATCAGTTGTTTCTGGAGCGTTTCTCACCCGTATCGCGCGAAGTTATACCACATGGCGGTCATCTCGTCGACGACGTGCGAGTCCTTGCTGGTGACCGGGATAGTCGGGAACTGATAGCTCAGCGTGAACACGTAGATCAAGTCGTCGTGGTGAGCCGCGCCTGGTGATTTAATGTGATGAGAACATTTGTGGCGCAATTTGGGCGAAGCCTATTCAACAGTTAACTGTGTTCACATATTGCGAGTGGACAGATTCCACAATTAAAATACTCCTAAGTACTTAACGTACACCAAAGACTGCAAGACTGCAAAGAGCATAAATTCAAGTTTTATCTGAACTGGAATGAAAAGAAATAATGATAGCAGTCTCGACTATTTACAAGTGAGTAAAGCATAGTGACGTACCTCGGGGTTTTCCATTAGGGTCTTGGTAATGGGAGTTGTTGCCAATATACGCAAACTCGTAGTACCACACCGGGTGCTTCGAATGGCGGCACATAAGGTTAGCTAGCCTGGAAACAAAATCATCATAATATCATTAAAAAAGCTCCCAATGCTTTAAAACCAAAATAGACAAAAAATAGTTTGAAGTTACTAAAGCAAGATGAATATCGAAAGTCCATGATAAATTACACAGTTAAATTTTGATAATATAATTATGAGTCAGGAGTTTTCTGAACTACGTAGAAAATGCGACAGACATCTCTCATTACTAGCAATGTCATTGTCATAAACTCCTCTTTAGCAATGGAAAATTTAATATTGTCGTTCCTTCACCTGTGTACTCCAAACCCAATGACTGAGTCTCCATAAAGCCTGCCAAGCGCCTTTTCGTTCTCCTTATTATTAACCAGCGGCTTGCCCTGGAAGTAGACCTCTCGCAGCCGCCGCACCGCCGCGCTGCGGTTCTCCGGCGGCAGCATGAACGAGATCGGCGCGATGCGCTCCCACTCCTCGTTCATAGTCTTGAGGAGAGTCGCGTTCTGTAGGACGGCTGGAATATTTTCAGTAGATTAATTTTATAATTCAATAAATGAAATAAATTAACAGTACACGCTTGCGACCTACGATAGTACTACAAGTACAACATACTTTACCATTTTATCACTGAAAATTTAGGAACTAACGCGAATGTCTAGAACTACTATTTTCATTTGTAGAAACATTTACTCATAATACTCACGGAAGGCTTTCCAGAAGAACTCGTCGGTGGTCTGGCTTATGATGTAGGGCACAGTGTGCATCCTGCCGTTCTTAATGGAGTTCAGCGGGTCCTCTGTGAGGTACCGCTCCTGACCGAAGTCCGGCTCCACTACCGGGCCCCACAGACCGATTGGGTCACCAGTTCCAAATGACTGGAAAAAAGTAAACATATTAATGTGGATTCTTATATGCTCCTGTTTATTATTAATGCTCAACTTATTATTGTTTTCATTAAAAACTTGAAAAGAACAACTTTTTCTGTAAATTGTAGTCTTTCAAGAACATACCCAGAACTGAGGCAGCGAGTCTCCGATCTCCCTCCAGGGCTTGGTCATTAGGCAGTCGACGATGATGGAGCTGTTGTCTGTAGGGCACTTGAGAATCTCGGCCTGACGAACCGCTAGGTGGCGCTGATGCGTCACCATCGGACCCTTGTTGATGGGAGACGCACTCATCGATATAGCTCGGTGGAATAAACCTGGAAATAAAGAAAATCTAAAATCTTCCTCTTTCATAAAAACAATAGTCAAAAGTTTTCTTTGGAGGCAACTAACTGGTCTTTCTCTTTCTTTCTGGACTTTTCACCCACCTTTTGCCATCGGCGAGATCATATGCAGCATAACACTGATGGATCCAGCACTGCAGCCCGTGATCGTCACCAGGTTGGGGTCGCCGCCAAACGCTGCAATGTTACGCTGAACCCACTTTAGGGCTGCTACCTGATCCTTCATTCCATTGTTACCGGGGGCGTAAGCGTCGCCAGTGCTCATGAAACCTGAAACAACACTATGATAAATACCAAAGCCTATCTTTTTTGTAAGTAGGTACCTATTATAAGCGAATGATAATATATTGCAAGTCGTTTAGCATCAACGATGGATGACTGAGTTACAGATTGTTGGAAAATTTCTGAGTAAAATTGCACCAGCTAAGACATAGACCTAATTGTTATGTTTACCTAAGGATCCTATCCTGTAGTTAATGGTAACGAGCACAATATCCCTGTCGAGGAGGTAGTGAGGTCCGGCGAGGTCGCTGCGGCCCGTCATCGAGTAGAACCCGCCCGCGTGGATGAAGAAGATCACAGGCAGTGGCTTCGAGCTGGGGATACATAGGAACTATTAGTACTGGTATAATATACAAAAGGTACATTGAGCTGCTCAAGGAGACTAGTCATAATTATATGTTCTGCTAAACCACTTCTTATTATTTTATTTAAGCTAACAAATAAGAAATTAATATTAGGTACCCTATACAATAAGGCTCCGTCCACAAATACATAAAGCTTTCATTTTACTTTAACTAAGAAGGTATGAAAGATCACGTATTATATAAAATTGGAGGCAATTGGAAAGTTACCGCCACAGATAGACTTTAATAGCAGTATTTAGGTGGAATAGTGTCTGACGCTAAGAAACATTGTGTATAGAGATATATGTATGTAATTATTGTACTATACTAGCAATTGCATGGAGCCCCTTACCTATTACTATTAGGCGTGTACACATTGACAGTGAGGCAGTCCTCATCCACGTAGTAAGTAGGTGGCACGGGCAGCGGACACGCGGGGCCTTCCTCACTCGCGTCCACCTCGCCCGAGTACTGGAGCTTCAGCTTCGGAGGCTAGAACAAAAAATATCAAATACTAGGTACACAGAAATTTAGCTTCTTTACAATAGTTTGTTAAAATGACCGAAACGTCAAGCGTTAAAAGGTAAATGCATGAGTTCGCGTTAATTCCCATGACGTAATTTTATTAAAATCATGCAACGCGAGCATGCAGAAAACTTCAGTTAAAAGGCAAAATTAAGTAGATTTGCCAAATTGCGAAATAATCTTGCATGTAGAAATACTTTACTTACCTACTATGAAAGGTATCTTAGAATAGTTTAGAGTAAAAAAACAAACCGCTTTAGAGGAAAAGGGTTGGTGTTGGTACATAGTTTATTTCATTTTATCGCAATTGGACGCTTCTTGAGATCTTCGTTCTCATTTAACATCTAGTAAGGTTGTTCTTACCTGAAACCGCAGCGCCCCCACGGGCGGCTCCGCGTACCGTATCCCGCGATAGGCCTGGAAGCGACGTCCGCGCCGCGACTCCATCCACGAGCCGCGGAACACGCCCGAAGTGCTGCGGACCACAGGACCATCTGCATATGATGAGGATGCCAGGGTCGAAGGATCTTTGGCTTTTGCTATAAAAAGGTAGAGAATTGTCACCGGGGGCTGAGAAGTCAAGTGTTAAGTGCGGTTTTAAATCTAATGTTCTAGAATTAATCTAAAACCTAGGTATTTTACCCACTATACTTACTTTATATTAAAAAAAGAAAGAGAAATTTAAAAAGCCGACACTGATTTGTACGTAAGTTATTATACAATGGACAAAAAATCAATATACCTACCTACAAACAAATAAAGGAGCGCTTACATATAATATTACAAAAATTATAATAATTTCTCATCTTATTATTATATATTCTATCAAACAAAAAAATAATATAAACTACATGACAACATATGAAACACTGTTTACAAACAAACAAACCTGTTGTGTGTTGATGCGCGGGCTTGTGTGCGTGCACGCACACGGCAGCGCACAGCGCGAGCAGTGCGCATGAGCGGGACAACATGGCGGCCGACATAAGGGACGCGACTGTCTCGCCACAAGGAAAATACAGCTTTTATATGAATACCGCTGGACTATTCTGCAAGGAAGTTGATTATATTATTAATAACGCCCAACAAAAGAAAAAGTGTATCCATCTGTGGCATCATATCATAATTATGTCAAACGGATGGATCGATTTTGATGAAATTAGTTTTGTGTGAAACCTGGGCGTTACAGTTTGCGGGTCGTTTAACATATATCGATGGGTAAATACACATACAAAGTTATGAAACTCCGAATAATGGTATTATTTTCAAAGTTGGTTAAAAAATAAATAAAACCTGTGACAACTAAAATAAAAACCAACAACGCCTCTATCATAAATACCTTGAACTTTCTAGTTTATCTATCACCTCTCGTTACGATTATTTAAGTAGGTATATAGTGTACCTAGTTAAGTAACTAGTATAAATTCTATACAATTCTTGATGGAACAAATTAATTGATAAATTAATCTAATATTCGCGTAAACCTCAGAAAACAATATGATAAATTAATGTTTTTATAACAACTTAGTGTTCAGGTTAATCTGGAATAGAAAAACATCTTTTCATACAAGCATAAGTCACGTGACCTGACGCTTTGTATGAAAAGTACTATTTTTAAGATTTCTACCTATATTTCTTGGGAAAAATTGTTTAGTTTTATGCACCTGATTACCTTGTAGAATATACGCACTCCTTCTATTAAATTATTCATCCTGTTAAGTAACTAATCACAGCGACCGTAGAACATGCGTATAAGTGAATCATCGCGAATTCGTAATTCTTTTGCTTTGTAAGATGTCAAATAACAACTATATATGTATATTTGCAATACCCAGGTAATTGTCATAATGTACGAGGATAAGTTTCAAGTGTCGCGGTTTAGGCACGAGCAACGACGCGCTGTCTGGGAAAACTACTCTCTACAATCAACCACAAGTAGTTACAATGAGGAGATCTGTATTTTTGTCTTCCTTGTTTTACATATACCTAGGATGACTGAGAAACCCGCAAGTAATCCTTCTCAGAATTGAAGCACGGACAGTTCTACGGTATAGGACTCACACCGGCTACCATTGCATGACGTCTCCGTGAAGGCATGAGTCACTGTAAAAGTAATGTCATATAATATTATGAATATATGCTGTCAGTGTAGTTGAGGTATGATGTTGAAGGTTAATGTCTTGCCATTGTGATAAATAGGTCGTGTTGATATTTAGCTTACAACTCAGGAAGTTGAAATGTCTGAAAAGAATCACTGTAACGTCGTATTAATACCGGGTGTAAACTAGTAACAGCGAGCGTTTAGAATTATTAATATAATCGGTAGGTAGTAGTTAATTCAATATACTTTGACAGCTATATACCTACATTTTAACCACCTAGGTAATGTAGTTAAAGGGTAACTCTGTTAACTTTTAACTTTTCTTTCTACGGTTATCCTTACCGTCAAATTAGTCCTTTAGTATCGACATCAACAAGAACATTTTGCTGTTTTTGTCTCTTGTGTCCGATAAAAAAAATGAAAAGGAAGAAATCCTTAATTCTTTATTGTGCACTATAAAATATAGAAAAAAATACAGAAAAAGTATAACACAGGCAAATTTAATCGAGAATTGAGTTTCCGTACAGCAAATTTATATTTAAGCGGTCCTTTTTATTCTTTTTATTTTTACCTCCTTCCTAAAAACATACACTTCAAGCATCAATATTGTGGTGCAAGTAAAACAATCATAAGCTTTTGATTTTTTATTACTTAATCTAAACATTACTAAAACTAAATTTTATTAAGACAATTATAATTATTACCTACATGAAAGTGAAAAGAGAGCGATTATTTTTGTGACAAAACGTAGGTACATTGAATCTCATTGTAGCACACATAGACACAATAGTTCGCGTCAACGTTAATTCTTGTCTGCAGAGCTGTGTTGACTTGATGTGCACTTCTGATAGTCGAGCGGGAAGAGTTCCTCCCACACCTTGAAGCGGTCTTCGAAGAGTTTCTGTTGGATGGAGAAGGGCTGGTCGATGCGCAGGTACTTCCTCTCGTCCGGCTTATACTGAGGCCACGAGAGGCCTGAGAGCTCAGGGGTGTCGCTGCGAGGGTTCGGGTCACTGTAAATTGGAAGGGCCATAAGACGTGGAACCAGGCTTTGGCAATATGTTCAGCAAGCGAAAATATTATCACATGAGAGGATATTTTCGTCAGGAGCGTAATTAAGTAAGTATTCAGAGTTTAGACAACAAATGGGTGATTAACAAAGATTGTTTTTGTTGTTTCGCTTTCTTTATTTATTTAGTTAGGATTTTGTTTCAGATACCACACTGGTCTTATTACTATTAAATTAACGTCATACATTGCTTGTTCTGGAGATAGGCAACATAGACCAAATCGTCACTACTGTCGTTTCACAGCAATTTACGTTAATTTAATGACACATTTCGTGTTTAAGGAAGGATATTTGTTTAATTTCTTACCCGTATCTGGCAAAGTTGTATACAAAAGCGGTCATCTTGTCGACCATATGCGAGTCGGCGGTGTCTGCGACTGGGATGCTCGGGAAGCGAGCGCTCACGTTGAACAGGTACAGCAGGTCGTCGTGGTGTGCCGCCGCTGGAGACAAGGTGACGTCATGAGAATGGATACCATCACTAGTCTAGTCTATGCAGGGATTTCTCGAATGACAATACATAAATACCTACTGCCACCAACCACATGAAGTACTTACTGGTTTAGATTTTGTCAATATGCAGAAACTGCGTTCGCAGTGACTACGGTCCGTGGCAAAGAGCGTGTAGGTCACACCACGATAGTGTTCTTTTACCAAGACAATACATAGACAAGATGATGTTCATTTCATTAGTTTTGTGTTCCTTTACCTGTAGGCTTGTTGGTAACAGGGTCGACGTAGTGGCTACTGTTGCCGATGTACCCGAACTCATAGTAGTAGACCGGCTGCTCCGAGTGACGAGACAATAGGTTCACCAGCCTGCATACAACATAACGACCAAGATAATTAACAAGGCATTAGAACTTTGAATATCTACTACAGGTTTACATAAGACGTATACTGACACAAGTAACTCCAGCTCTGCCATACCATAAAAGTCTTGGATCATCGATCATTCATTATATTTCTATGGAAGATTGGCACAGGACCATAGAGGCATAGAGCATGGCATAAAAAGAGGGACCTGTGCCTCGCAATGGGATGATAAGAGCTGTGAATGATGAGGATGAGCTCGTTAAACCCACCTGTGCGCTCCAAACCCAATCACAGCATCAGAGTAGAGTTTCCCGAGAGCATCAGCGGTGGCGCTGTCGTTAAGCAGCTTGGATTGCTCAGGCGGGAAGTACGCTTTCTTTAGGCGGTTGGCGAGCGCACCCGAGTTGTCCTCGCCGAGGTAGAATGCGACGTTTGCGAAGCTCGGAAAGTCAATATTCCACCCATGTAATGCACCGTCGTTATTGAGGACACCTGGAAATTAAATGGTTTAATGCGCTGTTTCGTCCTTTGCGCTAAGACTTCTTGCAAATAATTGAATGTTTTTTTTTAGAATGTTATTTGTCTTTCGAAAAAGTCTCAATAATAATAACAAATAATATTTCCATTTAAATAATGGACCAAAATAATATGAAGAATCAATATTTCCTAATAAACAGCAAAGTTGCCGGAGCTGCGGTAGCACTGCCCAAGTAATTCTGCGGCTCCGGTTAAGGCAAGGAAGATATCGGGAAGTTTAGTCGGTGAAAGTCCAACATATCCCCAAGGTGTACGGTCGTTATAAAGGGTTATTTTTTTAATAAGGGTACTGACTGTATGCCTTCCAGAAGAACTCGTCCTGCGTCTGGCTCACAATGTACGGCACCGGCTGCAGGTCGCCGTGGCAGAGCGCGTCCAGCGGCTGGCGCGGCAGGAACCGCTCCTGCCCGACGTCATTCTCCTGCACCGGCACCCACAGCAGGACGGGGTCGTAGTTGAACTCCTGCACACAACTATGTTTTAAAACCCAAAAGAAGTAAGGTATTCACCAATTGTTTTATTGAAATGTATGCAAAACTAGCTGTACCCGCGACGTTGTTCGCTGAACAGTGTACCTACTCGTATTTATTGACGGCAATAACTGAACGCGGAATTACGTAGAGTCGACTGTTCTTCTTATATTATCTTTTCTATCTCTGAAAATTATGTGAACCAATTCAATGAAAAATAATTAATAGTCGACGGGCAGAGTTTTCACAAGACAGATAGCTTTGTACCGATTTGCTTTGAAATATATTTTTTATTGTTAGGCTGTTGTGAGGACGTAAATAAATAAATAAATAGTGCTCAAGATTAGAAATTTTAGCGGCTCTTACACCCCGGGTCTTGGAAAATTCATAAATCCATTCTTTCTGCATTATTCTGTCACCAGTCGCGTCTCCTCGGTGTCTGATGGGAGAACACTGAAGATCGATCAGCAAGACATTAGGTTGATAATTAGTACTTACAAACATGTTTTCCAACGAGTCTCCAATTTCCTTAGCGGTCTTGGTCCTGAGGCAGTCTATGATGGCTTGCGAGCTGGTGGTGGTGCAGTTGAGTAGCTCGGCTTGTCTGTCCGCGAGATGGCGCTGGTGGCGAGGGATCTCGATCTGGGAGATTGGGGACCCACTCATGGAGATCGCGCGGTGGAAGAGGCCTGGATTTAGGGGGTTTTACTGTTAAAATAATTTTAAGTTCATCATCAATATCTACCTGATAGAAATCTAAGATATGCACCTTTTGCCTATTTTTAAAACGTTAAAAGAAAGGTAAAACGACTAAGCCATTTATTTCAGTTTATTTAAACTTAATTAATTTCTTGTACACGTGAAACAAGCTCTTATACAGGAATAATTTAAAAGGAGTGCGGATATTCAATGAGGTAATCAGGTGCATAAAACTGAACAATTTTCTCCAAGGAACATAGCTCGAAATCTTAAAATAATATCATCTTTTCATACAAACATAAGTCACGTGACCACACGTTGTATGAAAAGTTCATTTTCCATGCCATTGTATTTTTTTGTTTACTTGTGAGAATTGTTGAGAACAATAAACGAGTAACCCCATACCTTTATTATCACTTATAATTGTGTTACTGTACTATTTGGTCCGTAATTTCGAACCTCTCGATATATCTTCGGTAGTATAGTGGTAAGTATCCCCGCCTGTCACGCGGGAGACCGGGGTTCGATTCCCCGCCGGAGAGAATCTTTTTGCAAGTTTTTTATTTTGATCTTACAGCTACATCATAAAACTGAATTGAATGTAACGTATGATCCATCCATTTATTATTTCTTTACTCCATTAATAATTAAATGATTATAGTAATTTACCTTTCTGCGTACCTACCTTTGGACATGGGTGAGATGGTATGCAGCATGACGCTGAAGGAGCCGGCGCTGTAGCCTGTGATGGTGACCAGGTCGGGGTCCCCCCCGAAGGCGGCGATATTCCTCTTCACCCAGCGCAGCGCCATCACTTGGTCCTTGAAGCCGTTGTTGCCAGGAGCGTATTTGTCGCCAGTGCTTAGGAAACCTAATGAAAAAATATTGAGTCAATTGATACATTAATTTTAGTCCACAGCCTTACACAATATAATTTTAGAAGTTTCTCGAGTTTATTTTCTTTGATTGCATTTCATATTCTATGAAATTTATTGACTTTTATGATAGTTGACATGGTAATACACTGGCCAGGTAATAAGAGTATTTCCTAAGTGTTTTCCTAATAGTTTAGTTACCTTCCTATCCATCGCTTGTTAGCATAATTAACGGTTCCTTGTCGTAATTTTTAGTCTAGATGCTTTATCAGAGTGCTTAAGTTAGTTTATTTTTGTTTTACTCGTTCGAGGCGTTCGCCGCGTTGATTCTCTGATTAGTCAGCAGGGCTAATCGGAGCGCCGCGCCGTCGCGTCATAAACGTATCGATCGCGTTAACGTAAAATACGCACCCGGCACTCTGATGACAAACGTGGATGTCTACGTCGTAAAGGGAACCACAAGGTATTACTTGCGACAGTTTACTCTGGTACGCGTCAGTGTATGGCATTCGGCTGGAAGTCAGCTCAGAGCACGGTACGTGATTCCGTATCAATCGCATAATCGCAGTGAGGTGCTATTCTTGATCGTTGAGGTTTGATAAATTGTGTGGTAGTATCTCACGTATCCCAGAGTTTGTTATTGCGAGTGGTTTACCGAGAGATCCGAGGCGGTAGTTGATGGTGACGAGCACGATGTCTCTGTCCAGCAGGTAGTGCGGGCCGGCCACGTCGCTGCGCCCCGACACCGCGTAGAACCCGCCCGCGTGCATGAACACCACCACCGGCAGCTTCTTCACACTACATCACCCGGATGAAAATGTTGTTATACAATTGGAGACAGAAGAGCCAAGTATATTCAAGGGTGCGTGAAAACCGCTGGCGTTAGTAATATCAACAACAGTTTTTACGAGTCGAATTATAACAAGAGCAAGTAGAACGATCGCAAATAAAGATAACTAAACTTTGAATATTTAAGGACCTGTTTCTGATATAATCGGTTTTTTATTAAAACCAACTCTTTTAATTTACATTATTCTCGTCTGCTTTGGCTTTAGCAAGCTAGTCATATTCAAAACAAATTGCAAAATATCTAAGACTAAGCGTGCACTATGAAATTTATTCGTTGCGGTTATTACTTGTTTGTAATTCGGAGTTCGGTACCGCTTCTAAGGTACAAAATAAATGCAAGATTTTGCATCTGCTACTTTCAATCGCAAACGTTTTTTTCGTAGTGCGTGCTTAGCCTTAGATAGCAATATCGCTGTGTTCCAACCGTTAACAAAAATACTAGTAATATGAGACCCACAAAGTTAGTAATCTTATTAAGCAGTAATATAATAATAAATGTGGATCACATTCATTGCTCCGAATCAAAGTAAGTAGGTTAAGCACTTGTGTTATGGAATCAGAGACAACGAAGGTATCACAAACACCCAGACCCGAGACATCTTTTTCTACATTGACCGGTCCGGGGATCGAACCCGGGACCTCACAGCGACACCTTGAAAACCGGTGTGTACGCCACTCGACCACGGAGGTCGTCAACAAATGTGACATAATGTAAAAGTTTATATACTTCTTTCCATCAGGTCGGTACACGTTGAGCCTGAGACAGTCCTCGTGCACAGGATAGTCGTCGACCACGGACTGCGGGCAGGCGGGCCCGTCCTGCGTGGCGTCCACCTCGCTTTTGTAGCTCATGATCATCTGCGGTGGCTGGTGGCAAACAGTTGAAGTCAGAGTGAGATGTTTAAAAGGCATAATTATATTATGAATGAGGTTCTTATTATTTTTCTTTCATACATACGTTTGATTGGCGCGACAACTATAAAGAAAGTAACTATTTGGATGATTAAAAATATGTCATTGATGTTTTCAATAACAAATTTACAAGAACATAACAATATTATGCAGCTAAAGTAAAAAATATATGTATGGCAAACTATGCTATTTTTAGCAGACGCGGTCCAAAAGACCAGTTATTCTTGTTTCGTGATCAATATCGCTATTCAAAGGGCTATTTACCTGGAACCGCAGCGCCCCCACGGGCGGCTCCGCGTACCGTATCCCGCGGTACGCCTGGAAGCGACGCCCGCGCCGCGACTCCATCCACGAGCCGCGGAACTGCCCGGATGGACTCACTGTCAGCGGGTCTGAAGACAGACCACTGGAGGGCTCTAATAAAGCAATAATAATATTATTTAAAGGAAGGCTTTGAAACGTCGGGAATTAAAACCAAAATAAACCGAGTTGGAAAAGTAGTTTTATTTTAAAGCCTAACATTCGCGTAAACCTCAGAAAACAATATGTCTATATGTTATTAAATTAGTATTTTAATTTATTATCAATGACTAAATGCTGTTCTATTTGTTTTTATAAATTAACAGATTACTACAATTAATTTATTATATTTAAACTAGCTTTTGCTCGCGACTTCGTCCGCGTGGAGTAATGACTTCCGTCAGAATTTGGTTTTTCACTTAGTTATCGCCTGTTCCATGATCTATCGATTACATGTGTAAACAAACATTAAAAAAATCAACCTACATACAAAGTTTTAAGTGAATCCATTGAGAAATAAACATTTTCAATTTACCACCCTTTTCTCCCCTTTGGGGGGGAATTTCCAAAAATCCTCTCTTAGTGGTAGCCTACTCCTCCCAACAAACACACATGCCAAATTTCAGCTCTTTACGATCAGTAGTTTCGGCTGTGCGTTGTCTGTCAGTCAGTCAGTCAGTCAGTCAGTAACGGAAGAGTTTTATATATATAGATTAGTGTAAATGTCTGGATTCCTTTCGTGAAATAAACAAGGTAAGTAGTTATAACAAAACGTTTATGAATTTACTAATTTATCTTATACATAGTACTTAGCTACAATAAAAAAAAAAAACTTGTATTGAATAAAGCACTCAATAAAGTTTTTGTTTTTAAGCTCATAATAAACGATATTTTACACAAAGTTAACCTTTTTACAAAAAGGTAAGCAGGTTTATTATTAAAAATGCCAGTGCTCTAAGAAATTTGAAGCCCTTACCTGTATCAGCATGGCTATGACCATGATGATCCTTGTGATGGTGGGCGGCCACCCCCGCGGCCCCCGCTACCACGACACACAGCAACACAAACAACTTCATCCTAGGAACAACGTCGCAACACTAGCGCGTCCACCCGGTGAACCTAGCTTATATGGAATTCATATGCCAGAGGGTTATTCTCCTGTTCTGTGAGGAAATATTATAAATATTATTCAGCACTACAAAGTATAAAACATAGTCGCTTCCCGCTGTCTGTCCATAAGTAAGTATGCTTGGATCTTATAATAAAAAAATGCGATTTTTCTATAGTAATTTGTGTATTATGATAGTTAATTAAATACGGTAGTTTTCGGATAAGTTATTTTTTATTTCGGTCAGTCATAATCTCGTGAGAGAAGAAATAAAACGTGTGTTGATGCTACCTCCTTTTTATTGGATACACAGCAGTGAAACTTATTGATATGTTTCAGGTAAATAAGGAAAAGTACAAAAATAAAGATGTTCTCGTCACTGTTATCTCTCCCGGCTGTTGTTTACCTATATTTTACATGTAGAACGACACCAATTATTATTATCTGTTTTAGCTTAGAGTGTGTCACAAAACAACAAAGGACTCCGTTTTAAGGTAACAGACACACAAAACCTTTACTTCTGAAGACTAAACACATTAGTTGGAGAATATTCAGTCTAATTTGAAGCGGCAGTAGCTTAATGGTTAGGGCGGATCAAGTGGTTGGTTGGTGGGTTCAAATCTTACCCATTACACTACCGACTTGAACCCACGCGTAACATAAGCAATTTAGCTAAGTACGAGGGGTAACAAGAATAGTAGTAATGTGCGAACCGACTTTCTAAATATCTTTAAAAAAAATCATACAGCACCTTTATTTCTGAGGAGTAAATAAATTAGTTGGAGAATAATTATTCAGTCTAGTCTAGGTGATAACAAATAATTATATCTAGTACCTACATAGCTAGCGTTTATCTTTGAATTATATCTAGTTCATATTATTACACATAGCCAGATATTAGTCGAAGATAAACACCATCAAAATAAACTACTTAAGTACGTATTTAATACGTGGCTACACTTTTCATTGCGTGTCAATTATTCTTAAAATCTTGTTTATAAATGTTAATGTGACACAAAAATTGCGAATAATGAAATAATATTCGTTTAAGGAAAATGTAGACAAGTGTGAAGCGTCATCGGGTATTCCCAGTGATCTTGTATGAGCGGTATGTAGATGCCCAGTTCAGGTACGTATGAGTACCTATGTATAAGATTTTCTCAAGGATGACTCGTTTGTTGTTGTACGCGATGTTTATTATATTGCAAGTTTTATATTGGAATCATGACCGCGACCTATCTATAATATCCTACTAATATTATAAATGTGAAAGTGTGGATGTTTGAATTTTATTATAATAACTTCCGTGAGACGAATTCATAATTATTTAAGGATTCAACGGTTTACTCACGCGCATTCTCGGGAACGCCCGACTAGTTTCAGACTCAATAGGAGTCCTTAATCATGAGCTGACGCGGCGGCGGCGGTGTCGCGAGTCGAACTGTTTTCGAGTAGTTCCCGAAGGAAAATTGAAAATTGTTTCGAGCTAAGCCGCGGGCAGACAGCTTTCAAATTTGGTATGCATGTTACCTTTGCTATGAAAAAGGACATGTGCTTTCTATACCGATCTCTCAAATAGTTCCCGTGGGAAGATTAAAATTTTTTAAACGAGCGAAGCTTTAGACCCAATTCTGAAGTCGACGCAGACGAAGTCGCGGGTAGAAGCCAGAACTATAATAAAATAGTAAATTACAACATTACATTACTACTGCCGTAAAAATTGAGTGATCTTTTTCAAAATTATCGAAAATGGTAATAGGCTATTTTTAAACCCAGTATATTACGAGGAGAGGATCCAAGTGATAAATATAACTTTTCGCTGTGATCAATTCAATTAATTATCATTTATATCTTATATAAATGAGTTTCAACGTAGTAACTTATTGGTCGGATTATAAATAATAAATTGTATATTTTTATATCAAGTTCTATATATAATTATAATTTAAGTAACCTCACGTAAGAGGCGTCGTTACGCCGTAGACGTTAGACGCCGCGACGCTATGGCGTCGAATCTCCGCTCTAATGGCGTCACGACGCCTCTAAGCCACGGCATCGCGACGCCTCTCATGTATAAGTCGTGCCTCGTTGCCATGGCGTAGCGATGCCTCTTGGCTATGGCGTCGCGTCGCCGCTTAAGCTTGGCATCCCGGGACTTCTCAACTACAGCGTTGCGACGCCGCGCATCGAGGCGTCGCGACGGCTCACATCTACGGCGTAACGACGCCTCTTAGTCACGGCGTCGCGACACCTCTCATGTACATGACGTGCCACCTTGCTATGGCGTAGCGATGCCTCTCAGCTATGGCGTCGCGTCGCCCCTTTAACTTGGCATCCCGGCGCCTCTCAGCTACAGCGTTGCGACGCCTCTCTATTTTGGCTTCGCAACGCCTACCTTCCTTTGTATCGCGACATCTCTCCGCTATGGCGTCGCGACGCGTCTACGAAATTGCGTCGCGACGCCTCTACGAAATGGCGTCGCGACGCTTCTCAGCTGTGGATTTGCGACGCCTCCTAGCTATGGCGTTGAGATGTCTCAGCTACGGCGTCGCCACGACGCACTACGATGGTAGTGTTGCGACGCCTCCCAGCTATAGCGTTGCGGTGCCTCAGCTATGGCGTTGCGACACCTCGCAGTTATGATGTCGCGACGCCTCTCGGCTATGGCGTAGTGACGCCTCCTAGCCATGGTGTGGCAACGCCGCTCTCATATGGCGTCAAGACGCTTTTCAGCTATAGCGTCCCGACGCTGCGCAACCGAGGCGTCGCGGCGTCTCACGTAAGAGGCGTCGTTACGCCGTAGACGTTAGACGCCGCGACGCTATGGCGTCGAACTTCCGCTCTAATGGCGTCACGACGCCTCTAAGCCACGGCATCGCGACGCCTCTAATGTATAAGTCGTGCCTCGTTGCCATGGCGTAGCGATACCTCTTGGCTATGGCGTCGCGTCGCCGCTTAAGCTTGGCATCCCGGCGCCTCTCAGCTACAGCGTTGCGACGCCTCTCTATTTTGGCTTCGCAACGCCTACCTTCCTTTGTATCGCGACATCTCTCCGCTATGGCGTCGCGACGCCACTACGAAATGGCGTCGCGACGCTTCTCAGCTGTGGAGTTGCGACGCCTCCCAGCTATGGCGTCGAGATGTCTCAGCTACGGCGTCGCCACAACGCACTACGATGGTAGTGTTGCGACGCCTCCCAGCTTTAGCGTTGCGAGGACTCAGATATAGCGTCACGACGCTTATCCAGTACAATGGCGTCGCGACGCCACTTAGCTACAAACTAGCGACGCCGTTCAATTATAGCCTCGCGTCACATCTCATCTATGGCTCTTCCCAAACCAAAAATAGAGATTGCGTCGGGCCCCCTCTTCGCTATGGCCTCGCGACGCCTCTCAGCTACGGCGTAGCGACGCCTCTTAGCTATGGCGTCGCAACGCCGCTATAATATGGCGTCACGATGCCTTTCAGATATGGTGCCGCTCTCCTACCCACTGGGCACAAGCCTCTAACTTGAAGGCTTGACATTCCTGTTAGGGTTGATTTATTGACTAGGTACATATTATAGTATTAGTATGTAACAAAAAAAAAAATTTTTTTTCTTTCGTATTGTTTTTTTTTTCGTTATAGTTTTAATAATTATGATTATTAAATTTTTTGTGAATGCGTCAACAGCGTAAAGAACATATTGAATAGAATTGCTTTTGCTTTCTCCCGTTACTAGGAAAGATTTAATTGTTATAATTAATAAGTATCTTTTTTATGTTCCTAGCGTTATTGACGCATATATTTTATGATCTATTGTAAACAATATATTTTTTTAAAAGAGTAACTTATGGAGTTTCTTGCCGGTTCTTCTCCATAGGAATGACACTTTGGAACCGCGCCCCTAGAGTCAGTAGTTTTTAAAGTTAACGTTTCTAAAGCGCCTATTTTAGGTTTACTAGAAATAAAAACATTTTGATTTTGATTTTGAACTATATAGAGAAGGAATGAGCATTGATCACCATGTTTGCTCATTGCGGGTGGGCATGTGGCACGTGGGCAATCTGGGATTGGATGTTTTCCTTCACCGTTTGTCAATGGTGTCTTAGAGACTTAGAATAATTAAAAAAGTTCACAATACATAACGTTGAAAAAGTCGCATTAATACTGTCCCGAGTTTGAACCCGCAACCCATACGAATTCGGTCATTGAACCGCTAGGGCACCATGACATTTCACTTTCAGGTCACGGGTACAGCTAGTTAATGATAAGAATCACCTGACCGAATTTCGGCTTCGGCGGGTTATCTCAAGTGAGATGAGCCATTTATGCAATAAATTGCATATTATTGTGATATTATAGTGGTATAGTCATACTACACGTGTGCGTAAAGCCGCAAACACAAGTGCACTCTCTGTTCCTACACTCTCACGGGCCGATGGGACGGCAGCGGGCAGACCGACACGACTGGACATCACAAGCAGAACCCTTGGCATGAAGCACGGTGTAAACACTGCCACACTTTCTGCGGCTGAGCACTACTAAGTATTTCTTCAGAAAACTCAGTCACTAGGTACTTTTAACCCGACGCGGATACCGAACCCGGGGCCACGTGCACGGCAGACCCACGACGCAATAATTTGCAATTATTCATTAATCGAAATGCTTTGTAGGAATGTATAGAAATCCTTGACCCGTGCTTACCCAGCCGTACTTTTTATATAAGTAGGCAATTGCAGGATGGTAAGAAAATTATCAAACGATATTAAATCAATATCAACTGATATTAAAATATACAGTAGGAGGTACACGAGTTGTTGCTATTGAACTGTACAAAGGCGCACAAGTAGGTATGCTTTGTCTAGACCTGCAGGCGCTAATTGTTCGTACATGAGCTTATCTGTTATGTTCGCTTAAATGACCTAAAGAACAACAATATATAGTATTTAGTATAAACACAGTAAATAGCCCTGGTCCTGTAATCCAATTTCTTTATTTTTCAATCTACCAGTTTCAAGCTTAAATTTTATCCCCAAGGAGCATAGATCATTTTCAATTTAAGATTTCGACCTTAGCTCCTTGGGGAAAATTGTTCAGTCTTATGTACCAGGTTACCTCGTTGAATATACGTACACCTTTTAAATTAATTCTGTATACAACATATATAACAAAACCCCTGTCCGATCCAATAAACGCGTATTCGTGGTAGTTCATGAACCGTCTCGCATAGGCGGCTTCTTTGACACAAAACTGTAGGAAGTAAGTACGTGACCTTTGAGGTGCGGTCAGTTGTTCAGCTGTTGTCTTGGATCAGATTTTATTTGTATTTAATTATTCTGACTGGGGAGAAATTATAATCTCCAATCCATTAAATGGCTTCGTATAATTATGTGTTCGCAGTACGATACCGAATAATACTCTCAGGGATCGGACAGGGTGTTATACAACCTCAGACTACAAACCTTATTTAAAATATTAGTTTCTACATTGTGTCCTATTGCTAGATAGTTAAATATGATTAATCTTCGTTTCATTAAATATCTATTTATTAAAACTCCGTAAGCAATTAGCACCAGAGCATGTCATTCAGTTTTGAAGCTTTCATTGGCTGGGAACATGTTTTTACGCATTTTGTTGGAGCATTGAGAATTTGTAACGAGTTGGGCCTTTCATCTGTAGTACAGGTAATGCTCAGTCCGAGGCATAGAGCGACATTTATGGAACACACGCAACGGATAGATCCAAATAGAGCTGTAAGCACAATAATAAAAAAACCGGCTGTAAGTCTTATACGTAGCGTGGGTTACTATTGAATAAATATATGTCCTTTACTGTCGTAAAAATAAATGTCCTTTACCTATCGATAATCTATATACAATACGTTTTCCACTCACTTTTAAATATATTTAGTTAGGTAGATCACTGAGAAAGAAGCAAACTTAAGAGAACATTTCGTATACCTGAATCTTAAATGTACGTCGTGAATTGTAGCTTGATCTAAAGTCTGCAATTCTATGTCACAAACAATTTGAAACCATGATGTGTAGTTCATACACGCCGCTCTTCATTCAATGCATCAAGATACAAAAGGGCTACTGAACTGATAATACTACGGTACTGAGTTCTTGAATTGAGTACGGTACCTATAACCATACCATGTGAAGAGCATACCAACACACGCAACGTCTAATGGCATCCACAGCTCTATATGAGGTCCTCTCTCCAGGCAGTTTCAATGTCCCGTTCTCTCGATAGCGTCCCGCTACGAGAGTGCCGCATACAGCCAGTGCCAGTGTAACATCACTTCCGAACGCGCCCGAACGCATCCGCGCCTACGCCAAAAGAAAAAATAAATATTAAAAGTTAAGCCGCGCACGCGAGCGCGCCAATTCGAAAGTTGTTCAATATTTTTAAGATAATAAACTCTTTCTGTCATTATTTTTAGTAAAGATCGAACTTTAGTACTTATTATAAATGTCCAGGTGAACTGTGCCGCTTTCATCTTGTGTTGTGATTTATTTCAAAGGTTCCCTCGATCAGAAAATGACGCGACATTTGCTCATATTATTGGTAAGTGTATCCTTTAACTAAATTTTCCAAAACAATTTTATTGATAAACAGGATGTTAGATGTTATAATATGAATTCTTAGTTTTTATTTTGCCCATTTCCGAATACAACATTTTTATCCGGATGTCCGCAGTTTGAATTGTTGAATAAATGCGCGAACATCGGCACATGATTGCAACGGAATCTATCTTAGTAACAATTCCTAGAATGAAACTCACTCGATATGAAAATGCTCGCATAAATAAGTGGAAGGCATTACGTGAAAGCGACCGTTTACAAGATACGATTGAGGAGAAATTGTGCGATCACAAAAGAAGTAATATAAATAAAAATTGCTCCACATCTCGGCGCGAGCAAGCGCTGAACATAGTGCTCTACGCTCCGCTGATGCTGCGATGATTTAGGAGCTTTTGTGGTTTGTCAGTAGAATTACCGGCTCGTTTTTTTCCTCTATTTTTACAATCATATTTTCAGGTATCTGGTGGACACTGCACCAAATCTATTTTAGAGTTTTTTCAACTGTGTGATAAATAATGTTAACTATACTATCACGAACGATTTTAGCAAGTATTTACATACTTAATGTTAAAGTTCCTCTCCGACTTTATAAGCAATTTCTATGCAACCAAACAAAATTTCATTCAAAACTTTATACATTTCACATCAAAGCTGTGATCATTCAGGTGATTGAGCTCGCTTTTATATAACGCCATGGTCAGGTTTACGACACACGAAGGGAGCGTATCTGAGCCCATCTGATCACAACATAACTGGCACCAGCTGATTACATAAACAGGAATTTCGTAACTGTAAAACATGTGTGTCATCCCACTCACATACATTAAGGACCCGTTATGGAAATCAATAATTACCTTATTGGCCTATTTGTGATCGGTGGTGCTTCTGGTTTTACATTGAAATCGTCTGAAGTTGACGCTTTCACCTCAATCTACTTTTATTTTATGGTAAAGCTATAAATTTATAATTTACCTCATGAAGATAGCAAGATAATAAAAATTACCATTCTAATCACCTTCATAGCTGTCTATAGATGGCTTTTCTTGTAGAGTTAGAAATTTGACTTGCCTTACAAATTACATGTCGATCTGAGTGAGGATACCAACTACATAAGGATAGATATCGGGCATTTGGCGAATTTGATTGGAAGCCCAGCAATACATGTCCTAACCAATATTTCCGGATTCTGGTACCTAGTTACAAATAAAAACAAGTTACATGTAATAAGTTACATTGATACATGTCAGTACAGAATCCACAACCTTATAAGTAATATGATCGGCAGTTCCCCTCCACTGAGGAATCACGAATAAACACAGAAAAAAGGCAAGCCAACCAAAAACCTACAAAATAAAACTTGCAGAAAAAAACTCAACCTCTTTTCTTGAGTATAAAAAGTGGAAGTGAAAACTAAGATGCGCTTTTTGGTGTATGCGCTGACGACTGGACCAATAGTCAGAGAGAGAAAGTTTTGTTTATGTGGAGTTGTATGGAGACAGCTGATTTATATTCTTAAGAGAATGCAGTACCGTTGACGACGGACCTGCATTTGTGACATGGTCATGTGAAACTAGGTCCCTACGCCTCTGTTTAGTCCTGTTTATTCAGGACTAAACATACTTAGACAAAATGTAACAATTAACGATGTAACAAAGTCGGGTTTGTTACAACACTTACAACTCGAGAACAGGTGGACCGATTTTCATGCTCCTTGATGTGTTAGATTTGTATCCGTCCCGAATAACAGAATAAATATTGAAAACAATTTATTTAAAACCCAAATTAAATTATGCTAACGGGAATGAGGACAACTTATGAGGGCAGCGCTAGTTTTGTATAAGATTCGTTACTGTATTGTACTTACCGACGTATTAAAGACAATATACATCTTGTACTCCAGTTTATTTCAGTATGGAGGGCACCCTTTACGGGTCTGACTGATATTGTAAACTGAACCTTTCAATGGGTTTTTGTTGGGTTGCGTCGGGATCCTACCAAAACGTACTCGATAGAGCATCTAAATATCAATGTCGGCGAAATTGGTTGTCTTTAATTTTGCTAAATTTGTACAATAATCTATACTGATACCACAGTAATATTCTAAAATGGCAGCAGCAATAAAACCCTACTCCCAAACAAGTACAATAATAACAGTTCGTTCCAGCGCGTCACTCGCGTGGCTCGTAACAATAATACGGTAGTCCCTGTCACTAACTAACAAGATTGACGATAGTATACGATGTTCTAAATAAAGGGATTTCTCAATCCCAGTATATTTGTTCTGTTATGGTTCCATTGCCTTAAGTACTTCATGTGTTTGACATACCATAGAGCACGCAGCACAACTACAAACTATACATTGTCTATTGTTTCTGGCAGCCATTGCTCCATAAACCTAGTAAAATTGAGACGATCTTATTATTCACATTTAGAATTCTCTCCGCTTTGTAAGTTTTGATTGTATGCGCCAATCTGTCACGCACGCATACCTACAGGAGCCTAATTTTGAGCAATTCCTTTATATCTACGAATTTACAGAAATTATTTATAAACGTGATCGTTTGAAATAAATTCGTTCAATGACAGAGATAGATGTATGGCGCCAATAACTGTATTTTTTTTTGTTTTTTCTTAATAACTTCTATTAATGTATGTGTGTCATCAAATGGCATAACGCTCCACATATCGGTAAGTCTGTCCACACGTTTGTGGCCTCAGAGGATACCACAGGTCCCGTTAAGCTTTCTCGCGACACGTATGGACGATTCCTAAACCGTCTTCGAGAATTAAGGCCATTCTTAAACCGAGATTAATGAGGAAAAAGTTTGGGTTATACCGCCCAAAAAACAAATGTGTTTGTTGGTTTTTTTTTGTACCAGTTATTAAGGGCAATGTTTAAATAAGGAAGGAATATGCGTTCACTGAACGTTCTTTCTAACAGTTAAGACAACTATTATGAGTTAAGTGTGATAAATGAAACGTCACAATCAGTTAGCGCTGTTTATTTTCGAAGCTAGCAGAGGTCGATAGCCTGGGAGGCTGGTATTTGATAGACAGCAATACTTGAATCGATATTATAGTAACCATACTCCAAATCTGCTACATTGTGAAAGATATGAATGATAGAATAAATTGAACGTATGACAATAATAATTAGACTATGTTTTAGATTTTTCATGCCCATCGTAGTGCATTCTTAGGGTTTCTTTTGCTAACTAGTTTCAGAATCTAAGGAAGTTTTTACTTTGCCTTGAGTAAGTTCTTAGAGAATGCGAGTAAACAGTCCACTCTCATTAACTTTAAAAAGTATTTTATTCAGCTTTAGAATCCAATTCTTAGATTAGAAATTCAACTACTTACTTTTGACTTGATCACCCTACTGTCCGAATTTCTTTAATGGGCTCAAAGATCTCTGAGAGAAGAGTGCTAGTTGGGAGACTTCGATCAAGTTAATCTATGCATCACGAACTACCTATCAAATCGCTGCAATAGATATCCGTGGTCTCTTAGGGTGACATTGATTTGAGCATAATTATAGACTGGTACTGTGGAGAAAACGAACATTTATTGTTTTTTTTACAACAAATCTATAACTTGACAATAAGGTGTAAAACTCAAATAAATTAAATCAGATACATAAATTACATCCTCAATATTTAATAATATTGGGCTATCAAGTAGGTTTTTGCACCACGTTTTCACCTGGTTGACGGGAAAAGCACGATTCGATTGTTTTATGCAATTAGAATTCGACGCCCATAAAGGCAAATTCTTTCACCATAACCGTGTCGGAGGAATTTCATGACGATGTACTTCCAATATAAGTATATGTAGAAATATTTAGCGACACAACTCTTACGAATGTAGCTGTTAACGCACAATTAATATCGTTAGCTTTTTCTGTTGTCATAGATGTTTTTTATTTTATTTGTTAAACGATGTTAGTGACAGCTGCAGGTTTCGCCTGTCGTAAGGAACATTACTATGTTAGGCATGTAATTAATATATCATGACGTCACATTCCGTTAGCGGGCATGACCTTCACCTAGCGATCAGTGGGTCAACGATCGCGGCGCCGGGTCAAAGTCGGCCGCCGCGCCGGTCGGTGTGCGCATTCCTTAACATTAAGAATGTTGAGCTATTCGGTGGTTCATAACAAACGCGATTACGGTATTTATCCACATATTAAGGCTAGAACATGTTGTGTTCGTCAAAACAACTAATATTACTTGAATGTCTTATCAACATAAAACAGCCAACAGTAGGTAATACAGCCGCATATTCCTGGATATTTCCGATTATAACGCCATTCTTAACTTAAGGACCTGCTTATTTTCTACTCATAATACCAGCCCAAAAATATTGCCCACGGCTGGGCACAGGCCTCCTCCCATTAGAAATGGAACGAGCATAGATTACCACACTTATTCATTGCGGATTGGCGATTTCAGATCAAATACTTTGGAATTCTGATTTCCTTCGCGTGTTGTCAATTGAATCTTAGAATAATTAAGAAAGTACCTACATTTATCATTGAATAACTCAGATTGGTACTTGCCTGGATATGCATACGAGTAGGACATTAAACCGCTAGGCTACCACGGCACTATATTTTCTACTCGTCTCTACATAATTGTATTTACAATCTTCAGAGAGCAAAACTTTATCCCACTATTCCAACCTGTTCGACGTGTATATAGGTCTCGTGACGTCACTACAAGTACAGTTACAAGCGTGACCTTCACCCAGATGAGAGCTGCGGTCGATGACCACAAACTGACCGACCACTCGAAAAATATATCAGAAGGGACACCCGAAAACTCGCTTGAAATAAGTTCTACGTGACAGTCAACTGTTAACTTCTAATTAGTTTGTTTTGCGACTTGTATGGAGTTGAACTTCTTGAATACTGTTTTTGGTTGACTGAGAAAATACGGCCCAGCTCCTATTAGTTGATATAGTTTCTTTTTTAGTGAAAAGTAGGTACTTACACAGGGCTATCTGATTCCATACTAGGCAGAGCCTGTATTATGACAACCAATCAACTGATAAATTTACATAAGTATTTCTAAATTCATACATAGGTATTATTGATAAAATACACCTTTATAAACCCAGAAACAGAACAAAATGATCATAACTATCACACGAACATTGGTCATGGGCACATACCTATTACTAAATAGTTACTCATGGGTGAGAATCGTACTCACGACCTCCGGTTTAGCAGGTAGGTTCACTAACTACTAGATAACAAGACCAACAGGCCAGTTAAAGTAAGTAGAGCTGGAATAGATTGATTAAAATTTGCATGAGTTTATTATAGAGTCTTCGTAATGATTATGATCACTATTTTTAACACTTTTACTCGCGATTACTAAAATCTAGTGTGTAGAGTAGAATACAGAATATAATTTTATTAGCTCGAAATATAGCTGCTTATTTATAACAAAGCTTGAGTAAATAAATGTGAACATGACTAGAATACGTTATTTAGTATAGAACTAGCTTTTGCTCGCGACTTCGTCCGCGTGGAGTAGTATTTTCAACTTACCACCCTTTTCTCCCCTTTGGGGGGGAATTTCCAAAAATCCTCTCTTAGTGGTAGCCTACTCCTCCCAACAAACACACATGACAAATTTCAGCTCTTTACGATCAGTAGTTTCGGCTGTGCGTTGTCTGTCAGTCAGTCAGTAACGGAAGAGTTTTATATAGGTACTAGCTTTTGCTCGCGACTTCGTCCGCGTGGAGTAGTTATCGCCTGTTCCATGGTCTATCGATTACATGTGTAAACAAACATTTAAAAAATCAAATTGTCTCCCTTTACAATTATATTAGAAATATGTCTCTATGAAATCATGGTTTAAAAAATGCTATGTTCAGTTATACATATGCTATGCTCTTGCTTCACTGATGGAACCTACATACAAAGTTTTAAGTGAATCCATTGAGAAATAAACATTTTCAATTTACCACCCTTTTCTCCCCTTTGGGGGGGAATTTCCAAAAATCCTCTCTTAGTGGTAGCCTACTCCTCCCAACAAACACACATGCCAAATTTCAGCTCTTTACGATCAGTAGTTTCGGCTGTGCGTTGTCTGTCAGTCAGTCAGTCAGTCAGTCAGTCAGTCAGTAACGGAAGAGTTTTATATATATAGATACAGATAGATTGTTGAGTGTATGTTATCATCGTATTACTATCTCCTTCATAATACAACATAACTGTCGGGTAATTATGTAGTAACTTCATGTGAAGCACACATTGTCATGATGATATTACAGACAACTATTGTATAGAAATAATAAAAAAAGCGGTTTTAGTAATAATTTTGAAGCTAATAAAAATTTATTTTCTGTCACTTTTACTGAATTGTATTTGAAACAAACAAGAGAAATAAGTTGAGTACCTACCCTGCCTTCGATATTTGTCTTTTAATTTATGTAAGACAAAATTTTTTGAAATATGGAATTATCATCAAACGAATTACAACGTTAAGAAATATTAGGGTAAAAGATCCGGTAGTTGTTCGCCGCACACGCGCGGTCGTGCTCTGTTTCCACCGCTCGCTGTACTGTAGTAACGGCATCGCTTGTATCGTGGTTAGAGCACACTTCGCGTGTCTGCTAATGCTGTGGAATCGTCACGATGCTAATGTGGAGACAAACATTACCCCACAGAACACTAATACTCTAGGCATTACCCTGACGAGGTTCGGTCAGTAATAAGATAGGTGGAAATCTTAACCTTTTTCATTTTAGTTTTGGCTCACCATTTTATGTACTTAAAGAGATGCGTTACTTAGTACGTATACGTAGGGTTTTAACCTCTTGTAATATGATATGTATGTTTTCCGGTTCTAAAAATGATTTCACTGCACAGATTTTGTTCGCCTTTTGCAAAAATAAAATATAATAATTGAACACCAAACATCGATAAAGCTTTTTATAGTAACTAGTTTCTATATAAAATATAATACCTACTTAGTTACAGGCGTTAACAATGTCCAGACCTGCGTAATAATAACTAAGTAGGTACAGGACCGAAATTGCTAAAGAAAGTTGTAAATTGACAAGATAACGTTATGTCGGAAAAAAGTAGGTACATAACAATAAAACAATTGAAAAAAAAAAAACAATTGAACACAATTTCGAATGTTTTTTAGTTCAGTTTATTAACGTTAAGTAAGTAGGTAATAACCGGCTCAAAATTACACACGCGTACACAAATAATTTGTTCGTAAATCGTACCGCATGAAAGTGCAATTTGTAGGCAGCGAGCAAAAAATGTGGGTCACTATAATATCTTGCGGCGACTGCGGGTGATGTGATGACGAAACGAAAGGGAATCGCGTGCCGTGGGACGAGCGCAGATGATACACGACGCCTGGCGCTGATTACAGCGCTGTTGAGATCCGAAATGTCCGATTAAAATAGGCTTCTATTATGATAATAACAATACCAGCCTATAAATGACCCACTACTGGGCACAGGCCTCTTTCCACATAGAGAAGAAATGAGTATTGATCACCACCCCTGCTCATTGCGGGTTAACGATTTCAGATTCCAAATTTTGGGATCCAGGTTTCATCAGTCCACATGGTTGCAGGTTCAAACCCACGCAAGTACCAATGTGACTTTTTCAAAGTTAAACGTATGTACTTTCTCATTTATTCTAAGACACTATTGGTAGACGGTGAAGGAAAACATCGTGATTCTTCTATATAAACAATTAAATTAAAATTTTGGAGTTTACGTGTAGACATTATTGTGATGGGTCACATGGGAGGAAGGAAAGGGCCATGGAGCAGCACTCATTTACAACTTAAACCGCCATTAAACTTAAAAACATGTAACCAGTCGGCAGTCATCTACAAAAACTACCTGCACTAATGACGGTGTTCGTCCAAATTTTAATGTCCAACAAGAGCAACGTTACACAAACCGTGTTTGGCAAATCTCACTAATAATACTTATGAAGATGACACATATATTTATGTATCAAACCAATATGAACCTTATTACGTGGTAGATAAGGGTTTAAAAAGTCAAAGTGACAGTGGTTGGTGTAATTATGTGGTCGTCTCGGCAACCGCGGGCACCTGCGTGTGACAGTTATGTGGCAACGCTGGGCGCGGGGCGTCTCACCCTGCTGCAACTAACGTCTTTACAGTTACTGCCTAAGTAGGTCTAATGACAATAACTTTAGGCCGTAGTCTCCCATCTGTGATTGCTCATTTTCTACGGATGTCTATAATATATGTATTGTTTAATTGCGACAAGATAGAGATCGATCTGCTTTTGTCAAGCCATGTGTGCCTTGCACTCTCTGACTGATTTTAATTACCTAAATTTTAACACACTACTTCGTGGTATGCCCTTTCATATTTGGATAACGTAAATTATAATACCGGCCTATAAATGTCCCACTGCTGGGCACAGGCCTCTCTTATAGAGAAGGAACGAGCATTGATCACCATACTGGCTCACTGCGGGTTAGCAATTTCAGGTTAAAATTTTTAGAATCCACTTTTCCTCACACGTATACACAACGTAAATTACCTTAATAATAAATACTTGAGTAGTAATTATAAATATGGAATTATAAGAAACGAACGTTGGTATAAAGTAGTTCTACAAACTAACCACTTCAAGTCGCTCAAGTTTCTCTTAGAAATTAACGAGTTTTACTTCAAGTTTCGCGTTCTACAGCTCTCTGAATATCATTACTTCTCAAGTGCTTAAATCCTCATTAATAAATGTGCACATAATTTAACGTGTCTCGGAGAAGTATGCTGAAGCACTTAAAGATAAATATTTTGCTTCTTAAAATGGTTTAATTCACTTAATTTTAAATGATAATAACTTTAAAACTGTCAGCTTTTCGCTCCAGTTTTCTTAATTAATACATGTCGGAACTAGGTGATTTCGTTTTGTGAAACTGCTATCAACTACAAAATAAACTAACAAGAGTCCCTTCATTGCAAGAGTGTATTATAATTGTATAACAATTCTAATTGTTTACGTCTCTATGGTCACATAATGGCGTGTAACATAATTAATAATTATAGATAAGCTTTAACTTAACATAATAGTCTTCAATAATTGTTTTTCTCTTAGTTTATAAAAGTAGGATTTTTATAATTATAGGCTCGAATATTTAGGTACCTTATCTATAGCATAGGAAAACTTGAAGAAACAATTTCGAATTATGTACTATATTGAATTTGGTAACATTTTTTAATTTAGTATGTTATGTCTTAAAATATGTCAGTTTTAATATCTTACACATTCCATACTGACCTCCACAATAACAATATAATTCACTCTGTGCATGTGGATAGGTGCACGACGTTTGCAGTTCACGTGATCTGCACCAGTGTCTTTAGGTGCTTAGGTCTATCTGTAGGTGCGCGATTATGTAGCTAGTTCGATGCTTTTATAAATCATCTTATTCATAGCTTTAGTATAAAACCTACAACTGTTTCAATTTAACTTGTGTGTAAATATGTCCATGTCTCGGAAATGTCCAGATTATTTCTTACTAGAGGACCGACACTTCGCACAGATAGCACAGTAATAAATGAATATAGATTTACACAAGCTGTTATGTCTATTGCTAAAATCTGCATTAAAATCCGTTGCGTAGCTTAAAGATGTAAGCGTGGAAACAGCAGCCCCTTAAGTGACATTTCTACAAACGTTAACGATAATAGAAATCGCTAAAATGACATTAAATGTATAGAAATGACTTTTGTTTTAGTTATGTCACGTGACTAAGACTTGTCATTTCCATACATTTAATGACTTTGAAGCGATATCTATCATCGTTAACGCTTGTAGAAATGTCACTTGGCTAGGGCCTAGGGGGGTGGAGCGACTCTTTAATACTATGTAAAGATGTATATTTTCTACATTAATTAGTTGGTAAACGATATTCAAATGTTGACAAGCTCCCTAGTCCCTAGTGGCTGCTCTAACATGCAAGTGTAACGCTCCGGCGGTGGTGGCGCGGTGGCGCGGGTATGCGGGTCAGCGCGCTAACGGTGCGCGCCGGACGGCGGACCGCGGACGGTGGACGCACTCCCTACGCACGCGACCACATTCATGACGAAAGTAGCACGAGTGGCCGGGCTCGCGGCTAAACTTTATTACGTATCTTCATTTGAACATACATCTATTAGTGAATCGCAAAAAAAAACCATTTTTGGGGTATTTTTTTCCGTCTAAACTACTTTCAAAAGAATAGATAATAGAGATGGATGGATTGTGTGAAACATGATATGAGAAGGAAGGAGTGGATGCCGCGATGAAGAGTAATAGAGATGAATGGACGAAAAATACGCATTGCGTCGTCCACGTAATTATGAATGGGATTAGGGCACGAAGAAGAAGGAGATAATATTTATGACTTATGATTAAAGTTCTAAATATCACGGATATTAAATATAATAATCTTGGGACAGCTCACACACGGTCGTCTGATCCCAAACTATGCAGAGCCTGTACTTTGGCAACCAGACAACTGATAAACATACTTATGTATTTGTAAATAGATACAATATTATTGATATTATAGACTGATTGAAGGTACCTACTTTTACCTACCGATACGCGTTCTAAAGACATCCAAATGAAACGTTTCTTTTTCGAATTACAATTGTCATTTAATTCTTGTAATTTAGACAGTAATAACAAGAAAGTAGAAGACGATTTATTATTATCTAGTTATTAGCAGCCTCAATCACACATAATAGCCGGGTTTAATGACGGACAATAGTAGTGAGGTCCCCCTGTGGTGCGCGTTCGGCAGTAAAAGTGGAGCGCTACCGAGGAATGTGACCGCTGACATTGTTGCCGAGCTGTCGAGCTGTTAGACGCTCCGACACGCTCGCACTCACAAATTGATCTAGAACGAAAGATTTAATCAATTTCATCGCTCCGTATATCAGTGACACTACTGTAAATACAGTTGGTCGAAAGTAGTATCGAAATATACTTTGTGGTTTTAACAATTGCAGCCTACTTGTTAGTTCTAGGTTGTACAAAACAAGCAACTTTGACTGCACGGATAGCAGAGTGGTAGGTATATGTCACTACGCTAATTATCACCGTGTGCGACGTGCTGCGGGTTCGATCCCCGCATGGGACAAGCATTTCTGTGATCCACAAGTGCTTGTTCCAAGTCTGGATGTTCTTTGTGCATGTGATTTGTATGTTTGTGAAACCCCCGCGACACAAGGATTTAACTCATTAGTGCGTCGTTTTTAAAAAATAAATACAATAAGTAAGACAGAAAATATTTTTATTGGAGACAAAGTTACAATTACATAACTCGAACTCTTTCGGCTCAATTTCATATAAGTTCTATGACTTCTATGTGTATTGGCAAAAATCCAAAGCTAACAAAAACCATGGATAATTTATTTTTAATCACCATCAGATGACATTAATATTCCTTAAGAACTGCGCAACTAGAGTCATCTAACATTTTGAAAGTACCTGAAAAGATCTACAAAAAAAGTTAAGTAAAAGTAATTTGATTTTAAGAAGAGAGAAAGGACACATTTTAGGCTCCTTACTTGCTACTCTCTATTTCATTCTGATGTAAAGTCCTTACCTTATCGACTATCACAATGCGCGCTAGTGACAGTGCATCAGTAATTCGGCGAGCGCACGCGCCACCTGCGATAATCTAGAGCTCGTGCGCGCGCGCCGGTGTGCTAGTGCCCCTGTTCCGACGCGCGGCACACTTCACCTCGCCGCGCGCCGCCGCCCGGTGCACTTGTTGTGACTATGTGCTTTGTTTGTCTTACTGCCATACTAATTACTGGGAATAAGACATTAAACCCCGAATACTGAACCGCTAATTAACTTTAAGATGTTCTTAAATGTCTATCTGTCGCTACTTCACACCTTAAAGTGACACTGACAGCATGAGGCTTAACGGAGCTTCAAATTGATTGAAGTTTCAGTATTCGGCGGATAAGTTAGTAACAACTGTTTGCAGGTGGTTGGTTTGAGTAGGCTTGACTCCGCTGACGGAATATTTTAGCAAATGAAACCCTTACAAACGAACCATAACATCGATGTTTTGGTTTGTTTGTAAAATCTTTGCCCCATCTGACCGGATTCCTCTGTAAGGGTAATCTATCTCCCGAGCTACTCTTAATATTACATTTGTGACACACTTAGTAAAAAGCTGTGAACGATGCGAGCTGATCCCGTTACCGCGGCGTATGGCGTGACGGCAGCACATTAATAATGTTTCACTGTATTTACTGTAGAGCTTCTCATTGTGAAGTAGGAGCAGTTATGTGTCCCATGTTGAAGGCATGGAGCGTTATGCGACCGTATTACTTCGGTGTCTCTATGGAAATCTCCCATATAAGACAAAACATAACTTAGTATGTTCTTAGCAACCTTGACAGGTACATGGTTAAATTTTTTGCCATCACACACACAAACATTATTATGTTTATTAGAAGACCTCTCCTCCTCGTCCTGTATTTGCTTATCTCATTTTCCACGATCTATCAAAAACATGGACCCCTTATCTGATGACTACGTTCTCCTGCGAATCTTTTTTTTTAAACATACTTACTAGCAGTGTCTGGGTTACATATTACTAGCATTCTTGACCCCTTTTTGAGAAACTAAAAAAGTGTATTTACGTCGGTAAAGTAATGTGTGGATTTTGAACCAGCAACCACATGATCGGAAGTCCACAGCCCAAGCAATTAGAATACCGCCGCTTCGAATGCTCTTAGTTATGTTATATGTAGGTATTTATTTGAGAACTATATTCAAACAATATTTAATAAGCCCCTTTGTTTTTGTTATAGATACTATGTATATCAACACGGTTCGTGCTCCCGGAGCCGACTCTGGCCACGCCAACAGACGCGCCGGCCGAGCCGCGCGACGAGACTCCCGCGGAGGAAGAGCCCCCTGAGGGGTACTACGCCTTCGTCGAGTCACCTAACGCTACACCCCCCAGGTACCTGCACTTAAAACACTACAACACTGCCGACCTTGTCCATAGAACGATTACAACTACTTACTTACTTGAGGCTGACAAAATGTCTTCTTTTATCCCTCTGATCGCTATAATTTTCATTTAGCTGAAATCTAAATGTAGTACAAACAGGTCAATTAACAAGCTTCCTAAAATAACGTCTATCAAGTCAAAGCACATTCAACACAAGTCACAACAAGGTTAATTACGTAATAACTATGTAAGAAAGCATCCACATTTGACACTGATGGCGCTGATGAAGGAAAATTATCCGTCATTTTCCGTATTACTAGTGGTGATCGTAGGTACAAGGATCATTGTCTCATAATTATATTCTTAAAACGCCCTCGTCTCTATTCTTAAATACTACAAAGCTATTAGTAATGTATATGTAGGTATATTCAGTAAATGAAGGTTCTAAACAAAGTCAGTATTCTAAAAGCATTCAGCCGTCGAACGCAAAGTAGGTTCCATATTAATGCGGTCTGAATGCATACATAAATTGTGAAACATAATGATCTCTGCAATATGTGGGCGTCACTTGTAGGGCGATGAAAGTTCTAGCTTAAATACTTGGAGCCTAGGCAACCTAGTAAGGCGGCTGGTATTTTAACCAGTAATGAGGTCATATTAGAGGCCTCTTTAAACATTGCAGTTTGGTCTGTAGTTAAAAGATAATTTTAAAGGTATGCATTCTGTATCTTCCCATTCATATCTGCACGATTGTAATGTTGATTATATGTATTTATTTTTCTTTCGTTTCGACAAATCCGACGATGGAGAGCTTTAGCTTCGGAATTATAAATATAATTACCTACTTCTGTTAAACGACTAGGATTTCCTGTAAGTCTTCATAAATATAAACATTACGAAACGTAGTCATAATTCATATTTTATGTTTTTTGATGGTATATTATACGATCAGCCTTACCTACAGCTTACATAAACTACAGACAAAATAATACAATAGAGTTTCAACTTTCAACTTGTACCTTGTACGCGGAATACTAGGTAATTCCATGAGGACATTACAAGCTTACAACTTCCGCTAAATCGAGGCCTTTCTCTAACAAATGCCTCTCGGTAACGATGTTACAAACTTATAATTATTGTGACGTCACATCTGCCTGGAGTCGGCGCTACAGAACATCGTTTTGGTGATTACAAAACCTCAAGTTTGTGACAGCCTTTGATTAACGACCTATAGAGCTTTCCTTCAGTGAGCATTTTTTCTTCGTTTCAAGCTGTACCTTATAGATTGATATGTTACTGTTAATGTTATGTTTACGCTTTCGTGAAACGTAACAACCGTCATCAACTCACTGAGCTGTTGGTGAGGTGACGGCTGGTTTTGTAGAACATCGCACTGAACATGTACATATGTCTCATTTTGAGGTAATTTAGTTTATTTGTTTTTTTTTGTAAACAAAATCATTGCATATTTATTATAGCAAGACACGGTTGACAAGATCCACGTGCCTACTACCATCATATTGTTTGCTCGTAAGTCATAAGTGCAGAAGCTCTACGCAATCTCGAGATAACTCTCGAATATCCGCGAGGCGACGTGAATTCACACTTTCACTGACAACCGCGATGTGCGACTCTATGCTATACGCGGAGGCTGTCTTTAAATACAAGGCGTGTTGATTATCAATATGGTTGATCAATAGTTGAACTTTGGATTGATTGACAGCTTGTGAGAATACAAAAGTTGATTTGACGAATGTGTTCAATATGATTGTTGCAGGCAAGTTAATATCGATCACTCATAGCCATCTGGAATTTATACAGACAATCATATTTTATATCGCTGGCGATATTTTGCACGCTATTATAATAGTAGGCTATAAGCTATGTAGTTTGTAACGAGTGTGTGTTGTCAACAGAGTGCGGCCGCCGCCGTACCGGCAGGTGTCGTCGCCGTGCCCCGAGGCGGAGGCGTCGCGCCCGCACGTGTCGGCCGCCAACCTGTGCGGGGACCTCAACCGCGGCCTCATCCCGCGCAACCCCATGGGGCAGAACCCCAACGGGGAGCCCTACCCCTTGTGAGTATAACATAATGCATAGCCAGTATTCACACAAGTAGGATGTTGTCTTCACCCCTATACCTACTGGTTCAGTTATTAAAGATGCGACTGCTAGCGCCATCTTTTGATACAAATTATAAATTGTTCAGAAACAAATGTGGATGATTTTCCAATCACAATCATAATTAATAAATGAATTGTTGTCAACTTTGCAGCGAAGTAATCCGCAACCAGACGCTGCGGTTCCTGTCCCGCACGCTGCCCGTGTTGCGCGCGGACGACACTCTCCCGCGCGTGGCGCACCTGCCGCCGCAGCACTACGAGCAAGACGCGCCCGAGCTGCAGCACAACCGGTGACTACACTCCCCTCCCGTACAGTACTGCAGCCAGCTGCGGCTCCTGTCCTCTTGCGGAACAGTTTTCTCAGCTATAATTGCTCATTGCGCCCCCCCCCCCCTCGCCAGGTTGGAGGAGCGCAGCAAGCGCTCGCTGCAGGAGGCGAGCGGCGAGGAGGATGACGTCACGGACGTAGCCGCCAGCCAGCTGCGCGCGCAGCACCGCGCCGCGCCCGAGCCCGCACGAGACTCGCGCAAGTTCTGCGACAACGGCGGAGTGTGAGTAGCCCTACTTATATACTTACCACTCTAAAAACCTCAGGTCACTGCATACCATGGCATTGTCCAGACAGATTCTCAACTCAGCCTATCGCGGGCTACTGCTGAGGCCTTTCCCAAGTTTCGCCGGAACCCCTTCCGCCTTCCACATCCAGTCCGACCCAGCTACCTTTTCAGGTCATCTGTCCATCTGGCTGGAGGGCGTCCTACTCTACGTTTGCAATTCGCGGTCTCCACTCAAGGACTCGTCCGCTCCAACGGCCTTCAGTCCTTCGACAGACATGACCAGCCCACTGCCACTTCAGCTTACTAATTCTGCAAGCTATATCGGTCACTACGGTTAATCTCTAGACAGGTTGCCGTGACCATATCAAGCGCGGTAACCAATGGCACAACTACTTACGCACCAATTATGGATTTTTTTAACGTAACAGTTGTATCCAGGCATCATCGAACGCAAAACATTCCATATTCATTATGTTATTTTGATTTGATTTCATGGCTTGGGTTTTGGTTGCGCCAAGTCGTCGTTTTGTCTCCAGGATAAAAAATCGGACTTTATGTTATAGAAATAGAAACAATGAAACATCATCGCTGCGACTGTATTTCGTGTTCATATTGTTACAATGTTGTACTGAGCAGAGGATGGATAAATGGTCAGAGGACAAAATTGACCGCTCATGGTTTTGGTTGCCGCAAACAGTGACACACGAGTGAAAAAGTAAAATTCATCGTTATAGATCAAAATTTATTTATAGTAAATATCTTAACAATACTTATAAACATAGGTCCGTTGACGATAGCGTCGTGATTATTGATTCACGTACTCAGGATTGTGATACATTACTCTCACAGATTTTGTCATTCGATTTTGAATCTTAAGTTTAAACAGAGTAATAATTTAACGATGTAGGAAAGAGAAAAAGCCCTCAATTTGTGTGACATGTCTTTAAAATCTGTAGCTCTCCTAACAATAATAGCATAACATATTTAATTAACTATATTTTTATAGTTGCACAAAATCTGCACTAAAATTATTATAAAAATGTTTAAGGCACTGCATAATAGACGGCGCTGTATATTCCACGCCTAAATTACATTGATCTAAAACTTTACCGACTTATTATTACTTTTTAATAATATACGTCGTCGAACATAAGCTGTTAGGTATAAATATAATAGAAACAACAAATACAAAAACAGACCATAAGAATTTTATATAGTGTTACCAATACTAGTGATGTGTGGTTTACTTACTGTACAGTGTTTTGCTGTTTAATACAAAAGCAACTTTATTTGAAAGCCATAAAGTTGGTTCTAATAACTTTTTGTCAGTTTTGTGATGGCACAGAACTTGAAAACATTGTTTCGAGCTGCTAATAGTAATACGATATCGAAATTGTTACACTATTTGTTCAGATTTTTTTTTATTTTGATTTACAATTTATAGATAGTTTATAATATTCCGAGGCAGATTGTAAACCAACAGAGTAGTCGATGGTCCGGCAGCGTGTCACTGTAGTGCGAGCGCTCGCAGGTCGGCGAGCACGACGTCCAGCGAGTCCTGACGCGTGCCGTCCAACATCCGCACGCGAGGGTCGCCCTCCAGCTGCGGACACGGGCACTACTGTTATACACGACACTTTTTTAACGGAATTTTCGGGGAAAGTACTGGAGATTGAAAAAAATAACTCAAAGGAAAATTTCATTCGTTGAAAAAAAAAACGAAAAGACTTCTAAGAGCCGGTTCTAAAACAAAAAAATATCTTTAAATACTTTTATATCAGTTTTATACAGACAAGGCAAATGATTTTTCCACAAGCCGCAGACCTTAGCGGTTAAAGGTTACTCTTAACTTAAGATCAATAGCGAGAAAATTGTTGATAAAATTATTACTCGTCTTACTTATGTGACCGTGCTAGACACCCATGAAATAATTTATCACATCAAGCATAATCTATCTAATATATTATAAAAGTCTCGTGTCAGTGTTTGTTACAAAGCTCCCCTGAAACTGCTTGACCAATTCTTATAAAATTTTGTGTGTCTATTCAGTAGGTCTGAGAATATGAGGTAAATTATTTTCAGACCACATTACTAATTGATAGGGGTGGCTTTTCCAGATTGTTTTAGAATCATTTTCAGCTCGGAAACAATTAACGGATTTGATTCATGATTTGCCACTTTATTGACTGGAATCTGATAAGATTGGCTGTTCTATAATTTTGAAGTGATAACTTATGGGAGGGTAAATCGCTTCGTATGGTAATGCGTTACGGCGACTGTCTGACTTCCTTTTCTTTCACGCATACGGCAGCAGTAGGCAGGCTTGGACGCCTGCCTGCCTAAAGTATTGTTCAACTTAGATTAGTTTATAATTTATCACTTTTTAATTGACTGTTGACGATCGTCGCATAGCTGACTTAATCTGTTGTTGGCCAGATATACGCTCTATATTTTTAGAATTTCAAACTGGAATATCTTGAATTCCTGACTTCCCACTAAAGCATAACTAAAGACAAAACTATTCAGAAATTTAAAAGCTATATTTATACATATTTTCCACCAGCCGAAGAAAAATAATTAAAAGCAAATTTTTTTGATAGATCGCCATTGTTTTTTCAGCCTGGCGCTGTTGACAATTTAACTATGACGTCATTGGCAAAGTTAAAGACTTCCAAATAGTGGACACATACACTTATGAAGGCCACTTGAGTGATGAGTGTGTATGTTACCTGCGCCTTGTACTTGAGATGCTCGGGCCACACGCACTGGTCGAAGTACCCGTCCACATCGGGCGGGTCGTACAGCCGGTAGATGCGGCGGTTCAGGCACTCGCTGTACTCCAGCGTGAAGTAGTACCTGCACAACACATGCTGTAGGGAGCAAGGGGAATGACACCAATGTGTCTAGTGACAAATTGATGACGATCGGTGCTCGGAATTATCCGCTCCAAGTTCCTAAACAATTAGGGGTGATACGCAATGAACCATTCTGCTGCATTAAGTAAGCATTGGTGTGAGTTTGTAATGTAAACCAGAATAGAACAGTAAAAACTTCCGTACCATTTGTGGTTTTTCAAATAAACACAAACTGAAATCATATTTCTTGATTAATGAGAGAAAGGTTGAAAATGACACCCATGATGAAAAAAATGATTATTTTTCTCGGCGCCATCTTGGATTCCAATTTCGACCCCATAATCGTTTTTAGCGACCTCGGGTACCATGAAAATGACACCCATGATGAAAAAAATGTATATTTTTCTCGGCGCCATCTTGGATTCCAATTTCGACCCCATAATCGTTTTTAGCGACCTCGGGTACCATGAAAATGACACCCATGATGAAAAAAATGTATATTTTTCTCGGCGCCATCTTGGATTCCAATTTCGACCCCATAATCGTTTTTAGCGACCTCGGGTACCATGAAAATGACACCCATGATGAAAAAAATGTATATTTTTCTCGGCGCCATCTTGGATTCCAATTTCGACCCCATAATCGTTTTTAGCGACCTCGGGTACCATGAAAATGACACCCATGATGAAAAAAATGTATATTTTTCTCGGCGCCATCTTGGATTCCAATTTCGACCCCATAATCGTTTTTAGCGACCTCGGGTACCATGAAAATGACACACATGATGAAAAAAATGTATATTTTTCTCGGCGCCATCTTGGATTCCAATTTCGACCCCATAATCGTTTTTAGCGACCTCGGGTACCATGAAAATGACACCCATGATGAAAAAAATGTATATTTTTCTCGGCGCCATCTTGGATTCTAATTTCGACACCATAATCGTTTTTAGCGACCTCGGGTACCATGAAAATGATACACATGATGAAAAATTTGCAAATTGTCGTCGACGCCAACTTGGTTTCTTGGCACCCATTTTAATAAAATTACTAGATGAAAACCCGGCTCCGCTCGATTGAAATGTGACTCATGATACACAATGCGACGGTCCCTACGTACAATCCCCAAAGTGGTAGATACGTGATTTGCATGTTTTGTTACCATGACCTTCAGAACCATCTATACTATCGTTTAGTAAAATAAAAACCAGTATAAGTTGTCAAATTGAACCTTAAATCCACACACGAAATTTCCCATAACTACAATATTTACTATAATTTCCATCGTAGAACAACAATAGTGGCAGTTCGGTAAGTTTACGTTGAACATTCTATCGTATCCCCCCGCGCCTCCCCCGCAACTGCCACTTGCGGGGCATACGCTCGCACCGGTGTCAAAAACGGTCATGTTTTGTTTTGCTGCGTGAATATCAAACAAATTTAAGTAACTAAGTATGCCTCGGAAGGTAAATAATACATATTATCGCAATGGGCAACCGTGTAAAACAAAGAAAACAGTTTCAAGTATAAAAAAGAAAAGTGATTTGACCAGAACTCATACAGGTAAGAGAATTTTAATGCTCTGTTATTTAAATGTGCCTTTAATTAAGTTTATTTTACTTTTTTTATACTTTAAATAGATATTTACTTAGATTTTCTGGTTTTTATATGAATCAAATGTGTTTTTTTAGAATTCCAACGTAATTTTGTGTATTTGGTAGTTACGTTGTTTTACATTGGATAAATTAAAAGTAAAATGCAGTAAGTGGTAAACAGGTGATTTTACGCCGGCACAAAAAAATAGATTTTATTCATAACTACTACTTAGGTATGTTTACATCGGAATGTTACTTTGATTCCGTCAGTTACGAGATTCGACTAGTGAATTAACGATAATTAAATAAATCATGTTTTCTTTTTTAGCTCCGCATCGAAGGGATTCTTCTGACGATGAACCCCTTGATCATAACAAACAAAATACGATTGAATTTGTTGCTCAAATGCACACAAAAGATGCTTCTGTAACGGATTTATCTCACGAAGAAACTATTTTCCGGTCGAATATTAATCTCTCCGATTCAAAAGTCACAGCTTTATTAGAATCTTCGCAGCCAGAATTAGATTCTACCTATATACAACAACAACCTAAAATTTTATCTTCTAAATTATGCTCGAATCCAACTTCTCGATCTAAAATAGACGACAAGGTTGAAGCTTATACAGAACTACTTACCCGTTCTGATCAGTCTACGCGCCCATGTTTAGCCACTGAAGTTACTGAATCAGACTTAACTCCTGCAAAGTTAAATAACACTCATCCCAATGGTGCCGTTTTTTCTGACCCTGGAATTATAACTGAGGAGCTTATTACTTTTTATTCCGAACCGGAGCCAGTAGCTGATATTCATTATACTCAGGAAATTATTGTCAGAACATCACATGATCCAGAAAGAAACATAATGATAGAAGAAATTAATGTCTTGTCCGATGCAGAGCAACCTTTAGACACAAGTACACCCTTAGGGTCTCCTTCTTTATTAACTATAATGCAAAATGTTGGATCAGAAACTTTAAGTTTATTTGAAATTGACACCCCAACTTCATCTATGTGTATCACTACACCTATTAATGACGAGATTGATGAGACAACAGATAAGGACGTTACCAATATCTCACATTCAGAAGAAAGACGAACAAAAAACAAAAGGAGAGTGAAGAAAAGAACTGACTTAGGAAGAATACGCAAACTGAACAAAGCTGAATGGATAGATAGCAAGAGAAAACAGTTAAAAAATCAGGGCCTAAGTTACGTAAGTCGAAATGGAAAAGTACGATCCAAAAAGTCTATACTACCTGCTTGCGGTGATGAGTGCCGATTAAAGTGCGAAGAAAAAATAGAAGAAGAAGTTAGAAAACAGATTTTCAAGCAATACTGGTCTCTAGGTGATCGATTGCGACAGTGGGATTTCTTGGTTTGCTGGTGTAAAAGAATTGGTAAGAGAAGGATTACAACAGAGGGCCCGTCAAAAAGATTATATTCTGTCAAGTACTATCTACCAAAAAGTCTAGGAGACGGCAGAGACGAACGAGTTACTGTGTGTAAAAAGATGTTTTTGCACACCTTTGCTATTGGGGAAGGCGTCGTACGAACAGCTTTGAATAAGTTTAATGAAACTGATGGACTTGCAATAGGTCGTGATGAGAGAGGACGTCATCCCAATCATCCTAAAGTAAAGAATGATGAAATGATTAAAAACGTTTGTGACCATGTTAAATTATTCACCCCGGTGGAGTCGCATTATACTCGAAAAGAATCCTCAAAGTTATATCTAGATAGTGAATTGAACATGACTAAGATGTTCAAACTCTACAAAGATTGGCTACCACAGGCAGAAACGAACATGGCTAAAACATTGAGACAATACAACGATATTGTCAACGAAAACTTCAAAATTGAGTTTCATCGTCCGAAAAAAGATCAATGCGACGTGTGCATTGCCTATAAAAACCAACCTAAGCCAGTTAATGAAGATATTCAATCACAATTTAATGAACATTTACAAAATAAGGACATGGCACGAAAACTGAAAAATGAAGATAAACTGTCTGCTATTAACTCGCCTAGCACAATCGTTACTGCGGCATTCGACTTTCAAAAAGTACTTTCGTCTCCTCATGCAGAAACCAGCATGTTATATTACAAAAGAAAACTAAATGTTTATAACTTCACGATTTTCGAGTTGGGTCAGAAAGTTGGGAAATGTTATATGTGGCATGAAGGCACTGCCAAACGAGGGGCTAATGAGGTTGCTAGCTGTGTTTACGATTTTATCAAGGATCAATCTTCAAGAGGTATACAAACCATAAACTTGTATTCAGATAATTGTGGAGGGCAGAATAGGAACAGAATTGTATTTATGATGTATCTCATTGCTGCCAAAGAATTTAATGTAAACATAACTCACCGATTTCTCGAAAAAGGCCACACACAAAATGAAAACGACAGCATGCATGCTCTCATAGAGCGTTGTTCGAAAAACAAGGAAATCTACACCCCTGATCAATGGTTTGCCTTAGTCAGGTGGGCCAAAGAGACTGGAAATCCGTATGCTGTCAAAGAAGTTTTAACGGAGGACATATTAGATTTTAAAAAAATACTTACAGGTAAAAACTGGACTAAAGATGAAAGAAACTTAAAAATAATGTGGTCCAAGATTAGGGAAATTCACGTGTCCTCTTCTGAACCAGATGTGCTTTACTACAAAAATACATTTGATGAAACATATCATGGCATATTTGTCCGAAGAACTCAAAACAGGAGGCGTCAAAACCAATCAGACGATGAAGTGAGCCAGGCTTACACAGGCTCTTTACCAATCCCTAAAGAAAAATTGGTAGATCTCAAATATCTTTGCGAACACAACATAATTCCTAGACAGTATCATGGATTTTATGGGTCTCTTGCCTCCGGTGATTTAATTGTTTCAAATTCCGATGAAGAGGAGTAGTTTCTCAATTTTAAGTAATAGATTTAAGTCTGGTGAAAAAATATAAGTATATTTTTTAATAATTCTGTTGACTTAGAAGTTGTTTTGGTTTTATAATGGATGTTTATTACTAGAAAAAAAAAGGTTTTTGATTTATTTTATTTTATAAAAGATTTAGATTTTGTTAGACAAAGTTTAATTAGTCATTCCACTAAGGAAAATGTGATTTTGTTACTTTTAAGTTTGAAGTGTATACCCACTACTAATCCTGATAATTTATCTATTTTTATTTTCTTTAATTGACGTGTATTAAGTCCTATTAGTATAAATATTATACTTGTCGTACTGACAAAAAAGACTGAATAATTAATAAAACATAAAATACCGTCTCAAACTGTTGATTAGTAATAAAAATTATATTTTGTAAAACAATTGTTTATTTTACCTGTTTTAAAATCCCCTTAATATAGACTTATATATTACGTTTACTAACTACGTAAACAACTTAAATACTGCTTTAAATATTTTTTAAATTATATAACCCACGTATAATTCCATAAATGGCAATTAAAACTCTAAATCATTAAAATACTACCACGTAAAATATAATAAGTACCACTTAATCTATTAGTTATAGGGATGATTCCGATGTATAAGTAAGTAAGTGATAATTAATACACTAAAAAGGACATTTACATCTTACTTTAACATTTTTTATAAAATATATATTACAATAAAGCGCCATACAAAATTTCAAGACTCTACGTTAAGTAGAACTCATTACACACGCGTTTGAAACTTAAAAACGCTCTCCTGTAAAATTCGTCATTTGTAGTTAAGGGTTTATTCGTAGGGACCGTCGATTATGTAGGTAAATATTTCTGTAGTCATCGGTTTTCAAGGAATATTAAAGGTAAGCAAGCCATAGATTCGTATAGCTTCGATGTGTTTAATAAATATAGTAAATAAAAACTGCAATAGTTTTCACACACATAATTTTTATTTTTTACACACGAATAATATTTTAATATTTTCGCGAAACGACAACGACTGAAGAAAAGTTTTGTTAAGATTCACTCAATGTTTCCGGCAAGACGTTTCGTTTTACACAGTCAAATGAGCCACAGTTCTTTGTGATGGATACTTCTTTGGCGCGATGCACGCGACGTGTTGATTGGCGAGGCGTATATAAGAGCTAGTATGCAACGGAACGTGAAAAAAGCGAAATAAATATTTTTTTTATAAATATTTTATTTCAAACGCGTTCCGAAACGATTCTGGACCCAACTGTTAAGTAATCGTGAGGCCTAGCTTTTTATGTGAAATAACACCATCTTGTACCAATAATAAGTAAATATATTTTCATCAGAGCAAATGTTTTCTTACATCATTGACACACAACAAAGAAAAACAATTAAATTTTAAAATTAGAGAACAAATTAACTTAGCAGTGAAGGAGGTTTTTATACGAAACTCATACCTCTTTCATTTAACACCAACTATCATTCAACTGTCATACGCCTTGTCAGCACTGTAATCACTACTCAAGATGGCGACTGCGGTTTGTTTGTCAGTGCCATTAGAATTTAACGAAATTCTCCATAATACGAATTTTGCGGATATATGTTGTCGACTCGAAATCAATATTTTTCTATGTATTGTTATTCATATTAGGTTTCGATCGAGTCTACCGTAGCCCTGAACGAAATTATTAATATAGATTTTATATTTATTAAAACAAAAAGAACTAAACTAACACCAGATAGCCCTGAAAGTTAGCTCCCGAGCTACTAACACGGTAATGTATGCAGCTCGGGAGCGCCCTTCCCCCGTCTCGCCCCTCGCACCCCGCACGATTGCCCTGTCTAGACGTCTTCGTCGAACGACTGCATGATGTAAAGACTGTGGTATCATGAATTGCAATAAAAAATGTACCTAATTGAAAGTACCTGAGGTCACAGAGCTCCATTAGAGGCGGGTAATTGAGGACAGTGAAGCCCTCGATGATGAGGAAGCTCTTGCCGGGCACCTGCAGGCGCGTGGGCTCTGGGCGCGTGACGCTCTCGTGCGCGCGGGAGTGGCCGGCCAGCGTGGCGCGCGCGTCGGCCAGCATGGCGGCCATGTCCAGCGCGCCCAGCACGTCGTAGTTGTTGTGCGGCTGGCGCAGGCCCGGCACGCGCACGTGCTGCGGCGCGTCGTCGGGCAGGAAGTAGTGGTCCTGGTGCAGCACGAACACCGGGCACAGCCGCTCGCGCAGGCGCGCCGCCAGCGTGCTCTTGCCGCCGCACGTCACGCCCGAGATGCCCACCACCAGCCACTGGCACATCACGCGCGCAGCCGCCGCAGCGTGAACAGCATCAGCCCGCCCACGAACGTCAGGCCCCACGCGCCGCCCGCCGCCAGCGCCCGCTGCGGGTCCCACACCCAGCCACGCGCACGCCACTCTGCAACGTGCGCCGAGTTACACACCTCTACAGCTGATCACGTCATGCTATGCTAACTACATACAACACACGAACTTGTGGATCAATATTTCAATTTAGGAACCACAGATACAATGGGGGCAATCGCGTGTCGAAATTCCGCTAGGATTGCTAGTGTCGCATGAGGTCTGTCATTCTCCACCAATGAGAGTCAAGCTACTACACCCCCATGCCCTCTTACATACTCTAACCCATTCTTACACACATTCATTCACACACATTACAAGCATGTAGGTATAATCTGTTAAGTTTATCTTATTATATGTTACTTCTGTAACTTGTAATAAAGAAGGCACTGGCACCTGTGATATAACGAAATTCTCATTAGTACAGGTGCAATCATTACTCTTTTTCCGTTTTTTTCGTCATTCTGAAAATAAACTTATTATTATTATGTATCTCTCGTTTTGATCTCAGGATATGATAATACTTGGTGCTTAGAAAGGCTCATGTGGGGACACAGGTCCAACACACAGGGGCCTTGTTGAGAACTTTACTTTTATGTGGGTTGGGTTGGTTCACCTCTGCTCTATATAAGAACAGACACGAAAGGTTTAAAGTAGATGCAGTGCCGATTTAACTTATGGTTTGAAAAGAGAGTTTGGTCTATGGATAGGGTATTTATGTTAGTGGATTGGTTATTTGGAACTTAATTTGAAAACTATGACATCTGCCTTCTAAAACATAATAGAAATAAATCTTACCTTCGTCAATAAAAGGATAAGTGTTGATCCAGACAGCTAACAACACACAAACTGCACTGGTGGTCACCAGGATCAGTTTGCCAAGTACTGCATCGGGTATTTCCATATATTTGCAACACTGCATTAAACAAAAGACCTTATTCACTTATCAATATGCCATATATTTAGCTGCAGAACAGTTCTCTCTCAAACTCTTCGAATGACTCGCCCTCGGGGAACAGGATGGACTTGTGATCGTCTGTTTTGACCTCTCTTTTGTCCGCCAGAGGTTTGCGCTTCACCGCACGCTCTACAATCTGGAAGAACACATGATTGTTAATGGGTATTGAGACACCATACACCATACAATGTTGTATTCAATAATTACTGCTTAGCAAGGATACAGAAGATATCTATTGCTTACTATTACTGTTAAAACTGACTCATTTTATATGTCGTACGATTTTTTTAAATCTAGCTTAATACCAAAGTTTACTTGAATGATTGCCAGTAACAGTTATATTGAACAGTATACACCTGCTATACAATCCACAACGTTTCTCAGTATGCTACACAATGGCACTAATGTCCCACATAGCAAGCTTCACTGACACTCAACTCTCTTCTTACTTGTCCAAATTGTAATAATATCGTCATGATGATGAAACATCAATATTTTAGATGTTATCACAATGTAAAGAAACCGTAATAACTCCTTATCACGTAACAAACAATGATTTGAGAATTACTCTGTACAAACTAAATGTTAAGTTACTGATAATGTGTTTTATTTATAGGTTAAAATCTAACATACCTACACATATTTCTAATACTACAAAAATATGTGTAAGAACCTATTTTTAATCAATTTACTTATTGAATTAATATTTCTTACAATTATTGTTTACTATAGATACTATAGACCAATGTTCAAGACTAAGTCTGCAGCATGAAATAGATTAATGTAGATTTTTATATCAACTAAAATTTACGTAGCATTGTTTCCTAATAAACAAATAGCGCAGAATGCTTCCTGTTTTTTTTTATTCTATTTTACTTTGATGTACCATACTGATTCCATAACTGACATGACAATAAAGGTATGGAACTACTATTGAAGCAATAAACTATTGAGTATTAATTCCAATTTATATTTTCTAGACTCACAGTGAGTTATCTAAATTACACCAAAATAATAAGGTTTGAGTTTGAAGAGTAGTTTTCACAATTACTGCACAAAATTAAATATTCTTTGTAAGGCACACACACACATATGCTGATACCCTATTATTGCACTGTTACGCATCAGGTTACACAATGAAGTGAAATAATCTTGCTAACAATACACACACAAGTACATGTGACTCCTCAAGTATACACATACACACTGGACAGTTAGAGTGCCTATAGCTTGCTCATTACATATCTTGAATATGTACAAGGTAATGCTGAATAAAGTAACCTTGACCTAATCCTAATTAATATTTAGGTGTGTCCAAATGTCAACAGCTTAGCAACAACAAAAAAACTTAACTAACACTTTGTGCAAAGTGATATTTGAATATCAGACTTGTACCTTTTTAGCAACAGCCTTGTCCACCGTCTGTGTGGACAGTGCAAGCAGCTTCTTGACGTTCTCTTCTGCTACTGCCGCTTTAGACTTAATCGGCTCTTTTGTTTTCTTGTTCTTACTCTTGAATTGATGCCTGTGATCTATTAACAATTCCTTACATATATATTGAACACGGTTACTATGCAAAGACGTGTGTTTAGGTGCATATTATGTAAGTTAAAGAACTGAATATGAATATTGCTGCGTATCGTAGCAATAACATGGCCAATAAAACCAGCGAGTCTAATCCAGTGATATGAGCAATAAAAACTCGTGTTTGCCGCTACATACAGTGACGTAACGCTAGCTAATAAATAATTATCAATAGTTCGCGGTGCAACAGTGACCTACCTTGACCCGCCTGCCGCTGCCGAGCTCTACGGCCACCGCGCTTAGCACCCACGTTGTCTGTAACCACACAACACGAACTTAGCAAGATACTTAAAAATATCATTAGAAGTTTGTTTCCCACCGCTTATGACGTACCTTCCGGATCAACGAGTTCAAGAGCCTGTCGGACTAATGCTGAAGACATTTTAATACAAGAATTCTTTGAGAAAACATGTGTAATTTTATACACGCTAACACCAATTTAGCCTTAACAAATGTCAAATTCAAATGTCAATATGCCAAACGCCAATGTCAAATATTGAATCTTGAGCGATACGTTTCGTTTCATACAGCAGCGTCGATACGTCTAGAAGTAATTTGAAAAATATGTGAAGTGCAATTTATTTTATTCACAGGTTTTGCATGTTGTACCGTGCCATTAATGGTGACAGCGAGTCGAGTGCCAGTGTAGAGAGACGTGAAGATCCCGGCCCGCAAGCTCACGCCGCACCGAATACACCTCATCACAGATACGAGGTAAGTTCCAGCCAGTGAAAGAAGCCTGCGTATCCTATGACTCGAAATTAACTTCTTGACTAAGTCCTTAGTCTTGAAAGTTATATTTACCCTTTAGTCCATGGTTTATGTATTGTGATACTCTCTGTAAGGGCCCGCCGACGCCGTGTCCAGCGCGCGTGGAGTATGCGACACCAGTGTTCGCGCGCAACTACCAGGGCGTGTGGCGCTACGTCGTGCAGATACCCTACGAGGGCTACTTTACGCAGACCGTTGAGGTCACCAGGTCAGCGCTCTTTATATTAACTTTTGTCATAAATAAGAAAACGACTTAAGTATTATGAAATCATTCAAATTCCATATCGTCATCTAACTGGCGTAAACTGTCTTTCCAACCACCATCGGCTATTCGTATTACATCTGGTGAAACAGCTATTTATAAAACAGGAGCCTAACGAGTGTAAATATGTGCAGATGTATGCAGTCTCGCTGTCACTACCTGGACGGCGGCTGCCTGAGCTCGCCGCGCTGGGTGTCGCTGCTGGTGGCCGAGCTGCACTACCCGCCGCGACAGAACAAGCACACGCAGGTACCACTGATACACAACCACCATTAATATCACCCCAGGCCTCCCAATGCTAAAAGCTTAAAAAATCCCAAACTGCTGTCATAAGCTCAAGTCTCATATACATGTCACAAAAACATTGTTCAACACACATTTTCATTCAGAAAATGCTAATAATTATACAAAATGCGATGGTGCCTAATTCATGTGTCAGGCAGTTATTGCCTCGAAATAACTTAGGAATGGATCAGAACCTAATAGTTGTTGTAATATCCAGGAGTACGAACAGTACGGGGCGAGCCACGCGGGGCCAGAGCCGGAGCCCAGCACGGACAAGCCGCTGCACTGCGACGGACACGACGAGATGGGCTGCTACCAGGTATTACCTTCCAACCGGCCCTCGATCAGCTAACAATAACCAATCAAAAATTGTCCCGATGCCCAATTAAAGTTTAGATCCGTTAGGCGAAACCTTAAGGGCCTATAGCCAGAGCTATAATAGAAAACTAACTACGTTAGCAATATTCATTGTGGGCACTACTTTATTACTAAATAGTTACTTCGGTCGTACCTCGACCGAAGTAACTATTTAGTAATCTGTGCCTCGACATATATGCTTTGCTGTCTTAATAATAAGGCAATCAGCAAGAGAGGGCTCGGGGGGGGGGGGGGGTAGCTTGATCTAGGGACGATGAAACAGTATCGCACCCTGTACCTTTCTACTTACCATTATAATTTTATCTTTATTCTGGTTCGTCTCTACCTCTATTGTCATTAATTACTCGTTTATATAAATTTGACGCATCTTCGTAACATGTATAGACACTAGTGTATAGGTACTTGTTCGCTAAATTTGTTGCACGAATTTGATATCTTTTTACAATGTTATTAATTTTATTCCCTGTAGGTATATATATATTCTGTGGGCCTATGAATTCAGTGTTGACGTCATAAAGTTATACTTAACACGTGTGTGCAGGTGCGCCTGTACTACGACTGGTTCCTGGTGCCAGGCTCGTGCAAGTGTTGGCGCCCCGACTACTTCGCGCGCTACGTGCGTCGCCGCCAGAACACCGAGCTGTAACCCTCACAATACCATGTAAACCTGCTGGTCTAGTGGGTCACCGTGTACACATGTAGGATCTACATTATTTTGTGGAATTCTCTAACGTCTCATTTCCTAACAGCTGGTTCCTCATTCACACATCTAAGACCACGTCATAAGCTCTAGTGTGGCCTTCTTAATTTGATCCATAGTCCGAAGTAACGTAGTTTCAGGAAATTGTGGAAAGCGAACACCAGGATTCCCATTCGTATTTATACTACAATCACACATTACAATTATCGTTTTTAATCTTATTACAGTACAATCTTGTTTTAATACTCAAAGTATTAAAACAAGATTGTACTGTAAAAAGACCTGAAGACCTGAAGACCTAGGGTAAATCCGATGAAAGTTGACGACAAAATCTAAATATTCTGAACAAAAATAATACTTATTGATATGTATTATTATGACGTATATATTCCTATTGCTTCTAAGTTTGGTGCTACTGCTACTAATCGTTGTGACATTAAGACTGTATCATAATAATAAAGTAAGTACTTAGGTAAAATCGCACCAAAATATATTGAACGGAGGCGGGATCTCTTTACGAGTTAGACTTTATTATCATAAGTTAAGAATCCATTTAGAACAAAATGTAACAGGTTTTTTACACATGGCAACCTAAAGAAATGCTGAAAACCTCCACTTTTTCGCATAGCAACCTCGAAATATATCGGTTTCCCTCCAATTTTCCATTATGTGTAGGAATATATTTTGTTAAGTGTGAGCTAAGCAATTTGTTTGTAGAAATACTCGTTACATATAAAGTTACTTTAGTGATAGAACCGTTGTATTAAAGCTCAATTTGCATTTATATTTGTAACTATGTAAAAATGTACACAACCATGCTTTCTTTGACTCGTGTCTGCAGTTATTTAAACATCGGATTTAGAAATGTTTCTTGAATTCCGATTGTACTGGGAACTCTACAACTAATTTGCGGAAACAAGGCAAGTTGAGTTTCAGAGATCATGGTTTTCTGTAAGTACTATTTAATAAGTTAGTTTAACTTATTTATATATTAGATTAAGCATTGTTTTAGTTGTATCAATAAAGCACTTGAATAAAAACTATTTTTTATTCCTACTTCACCCGTCTTTGAGGAGAAGGAAATAACAAACGTTCATAATTAAATATTTTTTTATTATAAAGTTATTGATTGAGAGACTACTGCATTAGCCTACGTATCTACGTGTTGTCTACGTAGTAGGTACACTACGAGGTGCACCAGTGAGCGTGTCTCCGGCGCTACAAAATTACAAAATATCTTACAACTACTGACACATAGACCTACGAAAAGATAGACAGAGCATTTTTGCACAATATATTTTCTAAAATGAAAAAAAACCACTACCCTCTTTTAATTTTGTAGGATACCTACTACTTTCTACTTTATTTTGAAAACGCGCGGCCCTGTCTGCCTTTTATATTAGGTCTGTGCATCTAGTCTGAAATCCAGGTTTCTTTGGTAAGCTCCAGATATGGAGGGTAAGCACATCGTAATGATAGGACAATTATATATTCAAAGGATAGAAATATACAACTTACACATAATTATTTGGATAGGATAGGAGGTACTTACAAATTGATTGATCGATGCAATTTTACAATGCTTCCTATTATCTACGTTTAGTATTTAAAGAAACAATGATATTTTTATCGTTTGAAGTACTTATATAAGCAACGAATTGTTTTTGTATTTAGGAAATATTATCTCATAATTATATCGTAGATAAATCGTAGAGTCGAAAGATGTAACTTTCTGTTTAAACCGATTATTTAAAAGTGGCCTACAATTAAACTATAATTATTTTGTTTCATCGAATACGGATATTGATAAAGATCAATACAAGTTATACGCATTATAATGTATCGTTTATGAAAAGAGTCGACATTTAACATATTATCATCTAATGAGATCCTAAAAATTACAAGCGTCTTTACTAATATCAAAAAATATGTCTATGATTACTCCTTTTAGCGATTTGATTAATCAAACCCAGATATAATCTTGATTGTCGTTCTTACTCTCGACATCCTAGTTCCTAACTTGTTTCGGGTACAATATCATACAAAAATAATTACAGTCTATCTTACAGCCGCATCTCAATCAATTCACACGAGCAACGCTCTCGCGGTCGCATCAGTTGTGATCGTCTCGTCTATGTACACTACATGGTCTTTGCCTGCGTCACCTGTATCACCTGTGTGTGTAATATCTCGTACATCGTCAATGTTTTCATCATCAGTACTATTAATATCGAGAGACACCCTCTCAATGATTCGTCCATTATCGAAAACCAATTCGGTCCGCATTGCCGGATCGACTTCTAGATCGATGGAATTGGATGTGATCGGTATAGATCGCTGCCCGCTTTCGATGAGATCGTTCCGCGCATTATCGATATCGACGTTGGTGTGCGCGGCGAGCTTGCAGCAGGCGGAGTAGGGCGGCGGCGGCTCCTCGCGCGAGCTGCGCGCGCACTCGGCGTACGGCGGCGGCGGGTCCGCGCCCGCCTGTTGTACTGACAATACAAAGCATCTCTTTATAGCTTTCGGTTGGCAAGAGGATGGTTTCACAAGCAAATTAACAAGTTCATTTTATTTGGTCCAAAATCAAAGGCAAAGTGATTCTCTAGAGAGACTACATAAACAACAATAATAGTGACACATACGACTGGTTGCTGTAACGTTAGGCGTCGACCACTCATCCGACTCCTGTCTCCTCACTGGAAAACAGTAAAAAAACGTTTATCGCGAATATTTATGATATCTTGTAATTAGTTTCATTATAGCGCATACATTTTTACTTCTTCTTCATTCATCATTTGTGATAATAGAAAAATCTTTTCAATGTGCCACTATGTAAGTATTATTTTTTAGAACTGCTTCATAATCATACCTCCGTTCGCGGTGTATATGTACTGTCCCTGCATCGTCTCCTGTTGGTGCACACCGGCACCCACGTCTGAACATAGAAGTCATTGTTTTAAGTTCATGAGTAAGATTTGTACTTAGACACCTAAAAATTAGTTCTAAATTACTACAAGACTACTCTTGTAGTAATTTAGAACTAATTATTTTATAAACAGTCTAAATATTTAAACAATTTCTTATGCACTTTTACTTTTTTGACAAAATGTAGAGAACTCACGTTTAGTTTCGAGATCTACCTGCGGAGTATTTTAAGAATCTACTAAATAGGAAAACTGTGTGATATACGAGTGATCAATGTATTAGATAGAAGTGCATATATGCTGGCGCTACTTACTAGTGTGCATATAGATGGCTTTGAAGAGTCTCTTGTGCAGGCAGTTCTCGGCGGCGCGCACCAGCAGCACCAGCAGCGCCAGCAGCAGCGCGCCCCCCCCCCAGCCGCGCGCCGCCGCCGCCCAGCCCGCGCCCCCCGCGCCCCCGCCCGCCGCGCCCCCGCCGCCCGCGGCTCCGGCCACACCCGCGCCCCCGCTCGCTCCCACCGCCCCGCTCGCCGGCAGCACTATCGACACCGGTTCGTACGGCCGGTAGCTCTGGAGAGAGCACACAATAATCAGTAGTGACCGAATTTCGATCACGGCGACTTCGGCGGAAATTTCAGTGCGCGCGAACAAGTTGCACTGTCCTATTTTTCAACTAGATTCCTAGGATCTCATCGGAATACGGTCAACGTCGGCCATCGCTGAAGTCCAGCGCTCGGTTTCCGAAATGATGACGCATATTTCCCATAACATTTTAGAAAATAAGTTTTTCTTCCTTATTATAATATGTATTTGTGGCATATAGAGCTTCTTTCTTACTAGAATTTTTGTGAAGCAACTGTGAAATAAAGAAGATTTTCAAGACCCAGCGATTAAGCAGAAGTATGTGGAAGAGAGAGGCCTTTGCCCTGCATAAATACAGGATGGGATTATTAGGCAAGAAATACCTTTTAGTAAATTCAAGAGCCCTAGTAGATCCCCGCGAAAACCATTGAGACAGCGAATACAAAAATTGAGGTTAAAAAGCACGTATGACCCGCGACTGTACAGCTTTAACAATAGCGACGCTACCTTGACGTCGTGCCCCCGCCAGGCGTCGGCGTCGCGGTAGTGGTCGACGCGCCACGTCACCGGCGCGCTGCTCGCCGCCCACGGACGGTTCAGCAGGAAGCTTTTGCCCAGGGAGTCCAGCCTGCAACGGCAAAACGCTACTATTAGAAAAATGAGGTCAGGTTAGTTTCTTGAGATATAAATAGTTTCGAACCCTCCCTACACGATACTTCTGACACATCCTTAGGTTAGAAGACAATTAAACAATCGTTTGGCTGAGTGATTTGTGAAGAAACCAATATTACATGAACAAAAAATCTAGCAATATCTAAGTGTTCAGCTAAATCCAGTTAAGATTATGACTTACAAGCGGTTTTGGTAAGTATGGAAGATGTGTGACCTGATGAAGTGCCTGCTGTCCTTCCGCAGGCCGTAGAAGGAGAACTTGTCGTCATGCGCGCGCGGCAGCAGGCGCACGTGGCTGCGGTAGTCGGGCGGGGATGCGCGCGCGCGGCCGCGCCGCTCCCACGTCACCCACGCCCACGGCGGCACCGTCGGCTGCATGCCGCGCGAACACACGCCCACCTTTGCTGGAACAAGAAGAAAAGGCTATCACTCTCTACTTAACTTACCTTACCTCTTAACATTTTTTAATCTTTATTTTTCTCTCTCTAGGTAGTATATGCTGCCCTACAATGTGGCAGCACACATCACACTGGTTCCAAGCAGAAAGGTCGATTGCGAATTATGACAAGAACGTTGCATTTCCAGATATCTTAAGCATATTCCAAGACTGCCGAAATTGCCTACTCGTTCGTGAATGACCCCAAAACGAAATCCTGTATTAGACCCCTAATGACATAGTCACATTACTTAGTTAGTTTGACAAATCATTTTTAATTCGTTTTGCATATAATTGTTCCAGTTTAGTGATTAAAATTGAACATTAGAATGCCGCCTCAGTAAATTCCTAATAGCAATCGAGTTAAAACAGTGGAGGTTCGCAGCAGCCAATCCTAGTACAACTTTAACGTTCATGCTTAAGATATATAGGCCAGATGTAATCTCATTACTACCTGCCCTTCAAACACGCCTCTGCGTGTTACATTCAAGCAACGTATTAACCAAACTAAAACAAACTCCAGCTGTGTCCTCAAATAAACAGAAATATTCCACGCATATTGGCCATTTATCGACTGTAAATTTCGGAGTGAGATCCATTCAGCGTTTTTCTGTTTGATTAGTTCTGTTCGGGCTCTCATATTATTGAAGTCTAAATTCAATTATACCCTATGTTATCGTTCCTGATACTGACGTACTGCAGAACTACTTGAGCGACACATGGCTCGCGGAGCATACGGCCGCGATGTTCCGCGTGAGTGGTGTTACATATTGGTTCATTTGGTTCACTTCACCATTACGCGGTGTTACAGCGGCAACAGGACACGCTCGATGACTTAGTGTGTCAGACAGTAGGTACAATATTCAGGAATTTATATTAGTTTAACGTTTTTCTACGAGAAAAAAATTGGTATGGATACAAAGAAAGGATCACTTGATAATCAGAGAAACTGCCTACAGCTTCAGAACATCGGCCATGACTGTCAGCACGTGTAAATTTGTCATATCGTCACTGGAAAGGCAAAATTACTTAACCGCCAAATTGGGCATATTGAGTTATATACATATTCGGAATCAGCGATTTTTTCTGCATCGATCTGTCTAGGTAGCATTGCAATCGAAGCACATTTATGGCGCTTCAGTAACCTGTAAAAAGGCCGGTATTTTTTTTTTCAATTACTGATGCGACACACTTTTTGGTCTTTTTTATTAGAGTGTCGTATCAGTAGTTGTACTCTTCTTGAAATGTAAGAATAACTTAGTTTAAGTAATTTTGATTCACGTAAATTTGAATGAGGCATGCGTATAAGAAAAAAAGCCTTATTATTCTAATCGAGTTAATGGCGTTTAAGTAATTTAAGCTGACTGTTATTCAGCACTTTGCAGGATATCAGTAAAAAGTTTTGTAGTTAAAATTCTGAAAAAGTCACAAAAGCATTTAATCCTTTCCGTCGAATTATATACTACATCTCTTAAGTAAAATTACTAATCGTAATAAATTATTATTATTGTTGAATAAGTATCGACTTGATAGTACATAATTGTTCGATGCAGGCGGTTAAGTTAGTCGGCTGGACAGAGCTATAACGAAAGAACGTGTATTTTGCCGCTACCGCAAACAAATATAATAGTGTGAATATTATAATATATTAATAATTTATATATTATTAATAATAATCTATTATTATCATATTGATGTTATATAATATATAAATTATGATTATTCTCTTTATACAATTAAAATACTTATAAAATACATTTTTGAATATACACTAGATAAAAACAATATACATTTAGAAATATAAAATACAGTCTTCAACCGGCATCGGGAGCAAGGTTCAAGCTGCCGGTGGTTAGGGTTCCAGAGAGAAAAACCTCCTCACAATACGCGCCGTGTCGAGAAGTGCCGCTTTCTGAAACAAACCCTTGACCTAGGTGCCTAACGAGAGCCTCCTGAGGTGTAGGTCGAGGCTGTTGGCTATTAAGCCGTTAGCTGTGACGACTATCGGGACAATTATTGCTGAGTCCACATCCTTCATGTCGACGAGCTCGTGCGCCAAGTCCAAATATTTAATCTGTTTTTCTTTTTCGGCTTTCATGAGGTATTCGTCATGAGGGATAGTGATATCAACAATCATTGCACGGCGGTCCGATCGATCCATCACCACTATATTAGGCTTATTGGATACAATAATCCTGTCAGTGATGATAGTTTGATCCTAGTAAAATGTGACACGACCGTTTTCGAGAACTGGGTCGGTGACATACCTGTACGGCACCCCAGATTCCCCAAGCTTGTATTTCAAAGCAAGCTGCTGGTGGATAATCCTGGCCACTTGGTTGTGCCTGTGCAAGTATTCGCCGTTAGCAAGACGAGAACAACCCAAAACTATATGTCTTAAGGACTTACCCGGACAGTGACATGCCCGACATATGTCAACTGTACCATCGTTCACGATATATTTTCGGTAGTTATTCGTCATGATAACTTCGTCCACAGTTGCACATATAAACCCTTCGGTTTCTCCAAAAAGATCACCGAATCGTAGCCAGGTCACGGTCGCTAGGAGATCGACATCGGGCCTATGAAGGGTCCGATAGTAGCGTCCGTGTAGCTCAATGCTTTGCCATACAACTTTGCGATCTTTGATGCTTATTCTCCTTGTCACAGAGCGGAGTGAGATCCTTATCCACTACCACCACATCTCGATGTATCACCCCGTGAACTTGGAGGAAGTACTCCCTGAGGTTACATACCTCGCGATAATGGAAGGTCGCGACCCCACATTTTCGCGCGATATATAACCTCATCACCGATGACCGTGGGTGATGCATTCGATTTCTCTGAAATACCCAAGTATTTGTAGGTCTCTGTTGCAGAGAGTGTCCTTAGTTTTATAGAATCCGAGAGCTGTATGCCCTGGGATTCCATAATCCCACCTCATTTTGCATGACTGCACATTTGTCAACACCAAATTCCATTCTGATAGAATTACTAAAGCTTTCAGTGATCTTCAGTAACTTCATCATTTGCAATTTATTGGAAGCAAACAGTTTAAGGTCATCCATGTACAACATGGGAGATTACCTGGCTTCCTCTCCGCAACGAATAGCCTAGCCTTAAATTCTCTAGCAGCGTGCTAAGAGGATTCAAGGCCAAACAGAACCACAGGGCACTCAGACTGTCGCCTTGAAATATCCTGGCCAACATCCTGGATAGTGAAGTACCATGTTCCATTGCCGCACACATGCCAACAAGAAAGTGCGTAGAGTTGTATTAATGTTATACAACTCCAGCACCCTCATGAGCCATGCATGCGGTACCGAATCGTACGTAGGCCTTCTTATAATCTATTCAACATGTCGACAGATCTTTTTTAGAGCGGCGAAAGGAGTATAATATTATTATTAATAATAATAAATTATTATTACTTCAAAGTCCCCTTGAAGTTATAATTTATTATAGTTGAAGTAAACATTTAAAAAACATGAGTTTTTACCGTAGGATTTATTTATTTTAACGTTAAAGTTATTATTTTTTACCTTTTGAAGACGGATAGAAAACATTGATTCTCAAAATACGAGCTTAGTCAATAGAATAGTTGTTTGTTTTTACCCTAGAAGTATGCTTCTTTTTAAAATTATTCGTAAGTTTGTGAAATAATTGAGATTTGTTATTGTGATTATAAGTGTTACAAGCAAAAGTTTACCTTTTTCGTTTAAATTATAGATTACTTTGATAATGTCTGTACTTTATTAAATACCTACTTACAACTCAGTACGTTGTACATAATATGGTACTTGCTGGACGCATGTGGTAGGTGCGTGGTGTTTCATATTACACCTGCATTGGGATTATTAAGTTTCAGAAAAAAATGGTTGATTAATACATTGGTGACAGTTGTTATGTAATTTTCAAGTATAGTTTCGACACTCCATTTTAAAAGATATCTCCATTATAGAAGTATCAATAATATCCAACGTCGTTTATTACATGCAATGATTACGGCAAACTTACTTTAAAGTAATTTTGGTAAACTTAGTAAATTATCTGATCACCTTTAAGTCATGTGCTAGACGTGTGAAAATAGAAAATGAGTCCTTAACGTAATACTGCTTCACCAGCAAAGCATTATATTTATATTAAAAGAAATTTTATCTTACTTTAATTTTATATGTTATGTGTTATCAGTACGTTTAAATTGCAAAGTAAACTTTACTTGACGGCGCATAAGTAAATCTGACTTACTCTAAAATGAGGTCATTTTACTTATCCACCACTTATTTCCTAAAATAGCCGTATGAGTGTTATACAACATATACATAAAGATAAAGAAAAAAAAAAGGTTTGCATATCAAGTTATTTGATTAAAATCGGTTGATTAATTAATAAGATACGAATTTTTTTGTTAAAAAAAAAACTTTAAATGGCTTTTTCTCGAAATGGCCTTTTGGCGCTCCAGTAATTTTGCCTTTCCAGTGACGTATAGTTTTCAGAAATATTCGAGCAAAAATACGTGTATTATTAAAAAAAACAAATTCTGTTTGAATAAAAGTAGACAGCTTATTGAAAAACGAAAATTGGAATTTAGTTGCTGTAGGGGTCAAAGTACATAGCAGAAAATAAAGAACAGTGCCAGATATTTCAGCGAAAAAAATTAAATTTGATAAAAGTAATTACTTATGAGGTTTTAGATATAACGCTCCTTTGTATGTACTCGTACTATCTACTAAGTTCTATGTTATTATTGTATTCCGACAGGATAACTGCTGTTATAAGACCTTCAGTAGTGTAGAGAAACCGTTCCGGCGCCCGCGCTGGTGATATCTAAGTATTGACTAGTTATTACGATTACATCACACCAATTTCACATAGTTGTACTGCAGGCTAGAGTACTCTATTGTCTGTACCTAAGCTTACGCTGATTGACCTAATTGACCGAATTCGAAACTGTTATTGAAGACTGAGATCAATTGAAAACATTTAAATTTTAACCATTGACTAATTAAAGGCAACGGTTATGACAAGGCCCGGATTATGTTGTTTTGTAGGTAAAGCGTGTACTTGTTCAAGTCAAGTTTTTGTCCCAAAAAAACTTCAGATTATATTGCCTGAAGGCTTACTTGCCCTTAACTTTAAACAACACCTCTTGTGTGTGTTTACAATTGATATAGGCTGCCAAGTAGGCTTACCTTTTCTCGACCAACAATCCTGGTCCTAAAAATTTCTTACACTCAAATGTAGACACATGCACTGAACAACTGAACTTATGATGCAGCTCGAAGTATGTTTGAACCAACAGGATCACAAGCTATTTCCCTCCACACAGTGATTCTCCGTGCACCGCACGCATCGCTGATTTGCTTCGCGTCCATTAACTACTTCGAAGTAAGAAAAGTTCGACATAGACCAACAACTCGTCTGACACTCTATTAGGTAAATAAGACAACTGATAAACCACTGAAATTGACGTCATTAACTTGACAGAAGTACTTAATGAAGTCACTGGCCTTATGAAATGCCTATTCATCTAATTAAACAAATTATGCCTCTTACCAGTAAATAAAATAAAGAGATCTAATGGTTTTGTAATTATGATAATATTAGATATTTGGAGAGCATTAAACAAATGCAGAAGTCGACTGTTTATTATAATGAGTAGTAATTAGTTAAATAACTTCACCGAGAAGTGTCGGTCTCGAAACGAATGGAATTGTTACTTCTAAATTGTTTGCATTACTTTTTTGTATCTTGTATATAATTTAGCAAACGAGTGAGGGATTTCACGGAATTTAAAAGTATTTCAAATATTACAATATAATATGTTTCACATGCAAACATAATATAAAAAACTAAACATCATAATACTTCCCTTAAATTTTATTAAATTAACAATATTTTCAATCTGTCCAACTGTCTTGGTGGCCTAGCGATTCAAAGACCGGATTCGTATGCACATGGTTGCAGTTTCGAACCCGGGCAGGTACGAATGTGACTTTTTCAAAGTTATATGTACTTTGACAAACGATGAAGGAAACATCGTGAGGAAACCTGGATTCCAAACATTGGAATCTGAAATTGCCAAACCGCAATATGCAAGCGTGGTGATCAATGTTCATTCCTTCTCTTTATGGGAAGAGACCTGTGCCCAACAGTGGGACATTTATAGGCCGGTATTATAATATTTTCAATACGGAATTTTATTGAAGCATTTGGCCTGTTTTGTTTCGATTAGAGTAGCATTTTTTGTTCAACACTTCGAACCACTCAGTCAGTAGCCCGGAAATAAAATATTGGTTTAGTACTATTAACATTAGTAAATATTATTATAGATCGCTTTTCATATAACACGGTGTATTTTTGTATTGTAATAATGTGGGTACTCGGTTAGGAGTGCTTAATAATATAAGTGCTACTGACGATTGCAAATGCAAGAACAATAGACTTAGAAGACCAAACATGATTTGATATATATATACGTTTGCACTGAATGTCTCCATTATTGCTACTGAATAAGTATTTTATTCTTATTTTTTTATTTTATTTTTATTATATAAGTATGTAATAAGTAGCGGAATCATAGCAAAGGATTCCGTACTTCTCCTACACATCATGTTTGGCCTTGCCGTAGTCGGGTAATAAAAGAAAGTTGAATCGCTAATCGAAATATACGGACAGTGGCATATCGTAGCTGAGCTGTCATTCAACCAAACTAATCCTCTTAAATGCAAAATGACAAAACATGCGACTATAAAACATGCGACAGACGATGGGACTATAGGTGACCATGGAAACCGCAATGCAAATACTAGACAGGAGGGTGAGGCGACGCGCGACGTGGCGAGGGTTAATTGGGGAGCATAATGCAAGCCTCCCGCGACACGGTAGGTACCTGGGCCTTTAATGACTGTCTGTACCAAGTGTATAGATTTTTACCTACTTGTACTATAAACGTCCTCTCTTTAACTCCATTACAGTTTTCAACACAGTAATATTCACACAGCGTGTCGAATGTTTTAAATTGTTTGCGGTTTATTGCCTGTTTGTGAATCCCGCCTCACAAGAATTGTACTGGTTGATGTATTGATATCGGACACAGCACAGTAGTGCAGTCATTCAGTGAGTTGGCTGGCTAGACAGGCGTAAGAACTGGTTGTATTGGCGTGCTGCAGTAACAGTTAGCAAGCACTGGTCGCGGCGCGCGGCGTGCGGCGCGTGGCAACGACGACAACCTACATCGCGGCACCCGCGTGCGCGCCGCCGCACTATGTGGAGATTGAGTCGGTTTCGGGTCATAAATCCATAACTTCTATGTTTGTACAGATTTGCTGCTGATTTTTTTTTTGTGTGTTCTTAAATAAGTGTACTTTTAAATAATATACTATTAATGGATATAAACATGTCTTTATTGTCTAAAAAAAAAAGTAAACTTGAAATGTTGAAAAATGTTCAGAAATGTCCGACTATATTTACGTAATTTGACCTTAAATGATAAAATTAACACAAATTAAACTCTTAAAATTACTTCTGCTATTATTAAGTAATTTTAACTAAAAAAAAACCACTGTATTATTCAACTAGCTCTAAAGCTTCATCTATAAGTTCCATAGACTTTTTATTAGATGGTTTTCTTAAACTTGTTATTTAAGGGTCCGAAGTATACAAAAGTGTATGTAGAACATCTTCATTTGTAGCTATTCTAGAGCATTTTCTAGCATGATGAAGTCTAAATCGTTTATAGTCTTTGTTCCTTGAATCCTGGGCATCTTCAAAAAGTTGTCTTAGGGGTAACACTGAATAATGCCGAATTACGCTTTCCCCGTGAATTAGGACTTTATGGACAGATGATGGCATATAATACCACATATATTTATTAACATATCTTTGTGCTGTATCCAAAGCATACTGACCGAATTTTGTAGCATTAATAACTTTTGCACTTGGCATTACTTGAAGTAAAACATAAAATCGTTTTATTAATTCCTCGTCCACACCAGTAATTTCTGCACTGCACTGATAATTTTGAAAACATCTTTCGAAGGGCGTCCTCGCTTTCCTGTCGATGTCGAAGGTTCAGATTCACAAGAAGCATCTTCCAGATTCTCAGTAAATATGACGTCCAACCACGCGCTTTCTTGTTTAAAAATATTTGCTTATTTTTGCCAGATTTCGTGTAACGTTGACGAAAGTTTGTAATAAGATTTTTTTGTACACTTGCTACAATCTTAGCGATGTTTTCCTGGGAAAAGTTCGTAAAATTATCCCGTATATAACTTGTCAAAGCAACAACATAATTCCCGTCACTTTCAATAAAACAAGACATAAGTCACGTCTGGTACAGTTGAATTCACTCATTGTTGCGAGAAGGTAGATGGTTAGGTTACACTTTAAGTAACGACAATGACGAACGAAAAGCAGTATATAATTATTGAGTATTCAGAATCCCTATTTTATATAAAAATATTGATTTGAAACGTGTGCAAAATTGTGTTAGAAAGAACTTATTATCATTATGTGGTTATGCGATTTACGATAAGTATAATAAATAATTGATTATGTATGTGAACTAAAAATGGTGGGAAACATGCGATACATCATCTTAACGTAAACCGCAATTAATAAAATATCACAAATAAGACCTATAATAAGCATGAAGTCAACTAGCATCACCTACGTATTTGTGGGATTTTTTACTGTTTTATGCTATAATAGATAAACATATGTAGTGCAACGAAATTGCAACTTTTTTTTTCTTCTTTCATTATAATAGTAAATTTCCCATCAAATAACATAATTTACAGACCTTCGGCAAATTTCGGCAACTGTCAAAACTCTAATTGAAAGTATCATGTATGCAAAAATGAAATGTCACGAGATAAATATTTCTAGTAAATATATTTACAAATATATAGTATTTTTATTCATACCAGTCAAAAGTACATAGTATAAGCTTTCTGTAAAGGTATAATACTTGTATAGTTTACATTGCTAGCTGCCTAGAAAATAATCTTGAAAATAATACAAATTCAGATTGTTTTGTGATAGTTTAGGAATGATCGTGTTTAGATGATCTTTTTTATAAACCAGTACCAACCACATGCATAATATATGTATAATATAGTAGATTAACTTCTTAGCTACAGTTTGAGGTATAATACGAGTACCTACGCCGATTTTTACAAAATGTATTTATGGCCAGCCTCTCTTAGGCACCTCCACATAGTGCGCCGCCGCGCCGCCCGCCAGCTCGCGTGTTGCATAAGTTCATGATTCATTACTAAACGAGATTATTGTACGCTCGTTACTCTCTCATGTTTTGTTATAGTATACGTAAACAACGAAATATGTATATGCAAACTATTGTCGTTAGTAAATTTTTTGGCTAACATAACGCGTGGATTAGCAGAACTAACATATGGGTAAATTTTATAAAGTTTAATTGCGCTGCCTGAAGGATAAAGTACCCGTTAATAATTAGAGACCAGAATATATTTTATACTTCTTTATGTATGATCTAACGAAGACACGATAGTAACTGTGTGTAATGTGTAAAGTAAGTGACTGATGTATCAACGCTGAAATTTTGACAGTTGATGAATTTGATGATGTAAACATCCACTAAGAAGGGATTTTTGAAATTCTATTCCTAAAGGGGTGAAATAAGGGTTGAAAGTTTCTATGAGAAGTTCGTTATTTTTAAAGATAGACACATGGAAATTTTAAACTGGTCTCTGGTTTGATATAAATAAACACGTATTTCACCGATTTTAAAACCTTCCCTCTAAGAGGGTGAAATAGGGGTTGGAATTTGTATGTGGAGTTTCGAACAGATTTTCAAATGGATTTCACCAATGGGTAGAGTTTTTTAGATAGGTTTTTACGTATAATTCAACACCCAATATTTGGTACAGATGTTCGCTACCCGTGCGAAGCTGGGGAGATCTGCTAGTTTTGGTATTAAATAGTCGAATTTCAAAATCCGAACGTTGTCATATACGTAAGTACACTATAAATAGTATAATCAAGTAGAACTTAACAAGATGTATTTTGGTAAATATACTGTTTCTATTAACATGCTCTCACCATAATACCCAGTAAGATAGGTTCTGAACTTCTTGGTCAGTGCAGTTGCTCAATTGAATCGATGAGACTGGATGCCGGCCCGATCATAACACGGTCAAGGCTAGACTGAGGACCAGTTCTCATCATGCTGAAGCATAGCAATACTTATGCTATGCTTCCATTACAGGTTCAGGTTAAAGGTGCGGCATCATAGTCTAGTTACTTACCATAAGACTTGAATGGTTACCAACATAATAGAATATCATAGGGTTTCAGGACTGAAACTGTTTCATTCATCTTTAGCTTGATCTAATTTCAGCGATATAATTATCCAATATACCTAGGTGCAGTCATACCTTAGCCCTGCACTAACTGTTTCTCGATCAGCGGTATCGATAGTGAGCGATATTCGTAACTTTAGAGGGCTTTCCCTAACGCCGTTAAGCCTGATAAGGTCAAATATATCGAACCTATTGATTGGTATCTCAAAGAACCGAATCGTAATTTTAAGCATTTATCGGCCTGCGATAAGGTAGGTACCTCGTTCATAGTTAAAGAATACCTCTATCGTTATCCTTATCCATGTGGAGACTGACAGCCCTGCGCTTTTTGTGAACACGAATATCGCTATGCGTTGCTTCAGTGAATCGATCCCAGCAAGGTAGCGACTGTCGCATCTCGTATAAAGATAACTCCAATGTTGTGATACCAACGATATCCGCACACCAGTCTGTCATGTCAAGGTCATCCAATCAATTCTCATTAATAAGCCATTGCATAGCTTACAGAGCACTTACCACCGGTAGATGACGACACACGGGAATCGAGCACAACAGCTCACGACACGGACAGCCGACTGTTTACATCACTTATCTGCACTGCACTGCAATCACAGGAGAATATCGCGTGCTAACATCGAGCTAGATATTATTATAATAATATGACAGTACGAGTGTCGGCACGGCGCGGCAGCGACTGGCGGCGGATAAATAAACAGCGCGGAGGGTGTGTCAGACGCATGCGCGGCGCGGATCGCGACACTAGCGCCGCCGCGCCTCCCACCGTGGCCGACGCTGGAACTAGCGGGGAAAGTGGACCACATCTCAGTTTTATGAGATGCTGTGTGCTGTAGCGAGGGCTCGGCTGCTCTCTTAACTGCGACCTGTGAATGGCCATGGGATGACAGTCGACATAATGGATACAGTAGGTCAAGTGCATGTCAGCACGTCCGAATTGCAAGTAGGATCTACTGGCAGTATGCTTGCTGATTAGGTGCACAAGCTTCTTTAAGTAACGTATCTATTAATGAGTTGAGGCGCTGCTGCACTTAGTAGTAAGCTTGATACATCTGTATGTATCAAGCTTCCCTTTGTATCAAATTGGTAGTGACATTATCTACTGCACATGAAACAACAAGCGCTAACAAGTGGACACATGCACCAACGTGGCGAGGACGCGTGCACCGCGAGCGCCGCACTGGAGCAGCGGCTTTATGGTCTACCTGTGGCCTATGACGTGCTACGTTATCCTCAGACTGTCACATATCATGGCCCATAAGGCCACCTTCAAGGTCACCAACGATACACTTTATTCACATTTATTAAATTAATTCACTAATAAATAACCAAATGCAAACAATTATACAAGGTACTCCAGATTTTGATTATTTCTACATGACCTGACATTGTCAACAATTTTGACGCGATACATTACAATGTCTTTGGACGCGACCTGAGGACGCGACAGAATGATACATCAAGCAGAAAAACTCGTGTTCAAAACAAACACACGAACTTTGATTAAAAACTTAATCTGAGATTAAAAACAATTATAAACCCATGGACTGACACGAACCTCATATTGTCAGGCTCAACTACAAAGAAAGTAAAAACACAGATGTATCCTAGATATTAAATTAATACTTGAACATATCATCTTATTTATTACATTTACGAAACAGAAACATAAACGGATAGGGCAACATCAAACAAAGCTGAACATAACTACAAAAGATCATCAATCACAGTCCAAACGGTCACGTAGCCACAAACTATGGTAACAGCATCAAAATATATTAGTAATGCGGAGATCATCCAATGAACATACTGGAATGCTGAGCTAGAGCTGCGGGTTCGATCCCAGATGCTAAGCATCTATGCTTATACCGACCGCGTGCTATTGAAGCACTCAGTCGTATTTCAAATACTGCTTCACCCCATAGGGGTAAATAACTTTCGAAAGATAAATAATTTCCAATAAAAAAATAGCCTTAGAAAAGATAACTATCATCATCATCAGCTAATCAAAACGAGTGCGGACGATTATAACCGAATTCTCAACCTTTATAGAACCTAAAGAGACCTATTGAGAAAAATAAATTTAAGAGAAAGAATTTCATGCTGACTCTGTCACTTTAAGGTAAAAAATAGAGACAGATAGACCCATTTGAGTAGAGTTCATATTCAGAGGTTAAATTGGTTTAGATAATACAACAAAATTTCCTCTTTCTACCCTCCCCCCACCCCTCATTCTAGTCGTCGACGTGGAGCCGCTGATGTGGGACATTCCGCGCATCGATTGCCGGCTGATGTCATCCCTGCAGCCGAACACCACATAATGACACTAATATATGGAAGATGAAGATAGTATGAACTACAATATGCCAAGACTTTCTGAGATCTGGTAACTGGTGTCAGATTACCACACAGGCACACACACACCAGTACCTGTAACCCTTAAAGGGTTACAGGTTGAAAAGCTACGAAATTAAGGTGATCGTAGCATACGTAGCCCTTTGTCATCATTAGCTACGACAGCGCTACGGTAATGCTACGATTTCGATCATGTTGTTATACAATCAATGAGATGAATTTTCCAGATAAATAATATTATTATATCATGAAACAAATATATAGATATGTAACTTAGTTGTCTATCGCGTGATTATAAGAAAATCTGTGTTCAGATGAAGGTCACTTTTCTTAAATATAACCATTAAGTAGCAGGTTTTTCCAGGTGACTGATCTTACAGGTCATCAACAAGCATCAACGAATGCCAGTGTTCTCTCAATAGTCACCTCAGTAGTGCGGGGATGCTGAGCTCCTGCCGGTGTGATCAGATGTGCGGCGTGTCGGTGGGCAATCGATGAGGCGCGGGATCGATGCCGCGCGACACTCCGGCGCCACCGCCCGCGCGGCTGAGGCGCACCGGGCGCGGTTGACATAATAATATATTATTATGATGTATTATTATTTTCATTGTATATAAATAAATATCCAATACGGGTAGATTGTTGTAAATGCCTAAATTACATTATGTTTCACAGTTGAGCAACAAAATATATCTGCATCCGGTAAGTAAACTGAATTGGTTATCACGTCACTAAAAAAACCAGTGTGTCAATACAAAAACTTTACACTTTAACTTTACTACATTACATGAGGGTTTTTTTTACATTTTTTTTTATTTTTTTCTTACTGATATCCCGAAAATTCCAAAGTCTCGCGAGATATCGAATTTGCGATCTCGAGTCGCGATTGCATTTCCTACTTACGTATAGAAACAAAGTTAGTGCGGGTGATGTACACAGCTGGCCAGGCTTTCCTATTCACGGTTAGGTTTTTTCTTTCCATTTGTATTTAAATACATTTTTTATAAATTAACCCTTGTTCAATATAGTATTTTAAGTCTTATAGTTGACGACGGACTCTACAAATACCTTATATGTATAACTAAGAGGAAGTTAGGAGCACCATCCAGGCATCCTACCGAGCCACACAAGTCCACCTCACCCCAGTTATCCTCGGTGTGTCGCTGGCGTAAGGTTTACTCTCGTCCGCGTCGCAGCGAGAGTTTGGCATCTCGCTGTCGCCGCTCGGCTGTCAACAGCCCGCGCTCAGACTCCGCCAGTCCGCCAGTCCTCTCACGCACACGCCACACGCCACACAACATCACAAAACATCATACAAGACACGGAACATAGCTATTAAACGATATCAAATCACGGGCTCTCTCTAGAACAACCACAGAACATTTTCGGATTTTTTTGTTACTGGAAGATATAGACAAAGTTTCAGAAAGCCGTCGGAAGCCAGGAGTGATCAACATCAGCTGATGTGGTAAATAATGAAAATTACTTCGTAGACTTCCACTTCAGTTAGATCAGGTATGTGTGTATTATACCTACTTGTAATATGCCTCGTTTTTTACCATTGAGTAATATCATTATATTATCAGCAAGTGTAGTTTAGTTTGGATGAAACTGGTAGCGTTCCAAACTTAAATGAAAACATTTACAAACAATTCAGTTTATGATTTAAAAATATGTCACATTCTGTGTTGATAATTATCTAAATACTTAATTAAATAAATACTAAACACTTTATTAACGCTAATTAATCACTATGGAAGGATACCTTCATTAAATATTGGACGTAAATTTCTATATGAGGGAACGCACCAGTACGATTTGGACCATTTATTGGCACCCAAGTGTGGCTAAAAATTATATTCCGTTAATACTAAACCCCACCTAACGAACTTACCGTATATACATAAGGAACTTAGCACAGCGTATACATATTGAATGGACACTAAACGTTTTGACTAAATCTAAGTTAAATGACGTATTAAGACATGATAGAACCACGACTTGGGACCAATTCCTGGCTACTGAGGTAGTGTACCACAGATCTCATGGACCCCTACACTATAGACACATCGGCATGGCTGGCGCGGGCGGTGGCGTGGCGGCGGGCGGCGTGCTGGCGGCCGAGCTGTGCGCGCCGCTGCTGCTGCTGTGCTGGCTCTGCTGCTGGAACGACGAGGCCAGCTCAGGTCAGTCCACATGCGCGATACACGCACACCACTTACTGTCCCACTCACAGTACAGTTGACAGTCTGGGCCCCCAACGTATCTCGCGAAACTAAACGTGTACATTTTACGTTAAATAGACAGGATCTTATTCCAAATAGTTTTTTTAGGGTTTCTTACCTCAAAAGGAAAAACGAAACCTTTTTATGATCACTCAGTTTTTTGTCAGTCGGTCTGTCCGGCCGTCCTTCAGTGTGTCAAGACCGTTTATCTCGGGAACGCGTGGAAGTATCAAGTTGAAATGAAAACCGTACGTTTAGATCTCCAATCCCTTAATGCTGAAAGAAAATTAAAAATCAAAGTTTTAAGTTAACGTAAGAGCCTTGTAATGTTTACATACGGCTGTAATATATACGTTAGGTATTAACTTCAATCTTGGTCCGCGCTTGCATGTGTGTGTTTGGTTGCAGACAGCACGTCCGGGAGGCACCCGCAGCGTCCCGTGCTCGCTCACGTCCACGGTCAGTACAAGTCACCAGTACATAGCTAACTCGTATGCGAGATGGTACCACATAACAATAATGATGGCTGGCCATTTAGCGGGAATACTTGGCAAGCTTCCTTGAGTGGTTGTCAATAGAATAATAACTAAACCTTTTCAAGGCCAAAGAAAAATTAACACTATATTAAATTAGTGACAATGTACAATGATATTGAATGGTTGCTAGTAGGTCAATACTCACCCAACTTGAGACTTAAACGATAAAAACTGCATAGGTACATATTATTTTAAATGTTAGTGCAACATTGCATATGTAGGACAGAGAAAGTTAAGTATATATGTAAAGGGGATCGTGGCTAAGTGTAAGCCGTACGGTTCGACCGATAATAAAGGTTAAGCCGCGCTCTTACAATTCTGACCACCAGTCTTACTATGGGATACTGTATTGCCTAGCAATGAGTTGTGGAGGTCAGATAGGTAGTCGCTCTATGTAAAATACGTTATTCAGCTAAATCCGGTAAGACTGGAAGCCGAACCCAACATAGCTTGGGAAAAAGCTAGGCGGAAGAAGTGAAAATTAAATATACTCGTAAATATGCGTTCCAGAGTCAGGATCGCGGCGGCGCTCCAGCGACATGTTCGGGCGACGCATCGGCAGCAGCGCAGTCTCGCTGCACCTGCCCAGCACCTCCGGTACGATGCTGCTTTATGTTAACCTCTCATATCAGTACTGTTTTTTTGTGTCTATTATATTAGATAAGTTTGTACAGATTTTCAGATATGAATGCTGTGATCTCCTGTGAGTGAGTGAGCACAACACAAATTAACCTTTTTCTATTTATGTATCTTGTGTATTCTTGGTTGGCTATCCAAAATTAATAAATAAAGTGAATGTTATGATGTATACTTTGATTACTAATTGTATTCTATACAATAATTCTGTTCTTTTTAAATGGTTCTATGAAACATTTCATGACGCTGTTAGGCTTCGTCCATAAAATTAAGAAATTGGTTATAGTGGTGCATGACTCCTACAGCTTGGCAGTCATCGAGGTGAATGACCCGCCTAGCATCGAGGATGAAAACCATGGCTTGACCCACTTCACTCGTCACCTTGAACCACTGCCAAAATTTTACCATAGGTAGTTACTATACTATACTGTCGCGATGAGTGTTTTCTTGTTCTTCATTTATTATTGCCCTATATATATGGGCCATTAACCCCCAAACCTTGCCATAAGAAGATATAAAAAAAACTGACATCATAGACGTATTTTTCTGTGGGCCCCTTAGGTTACAAGAAGCCTCTGTCAGCTCACCGCAGCCACGAAGAGATAGGGCGACGCAAATCCAACCACGATACAAGCGAGCTGGACGCGCGCTACCACTCTGCGCCCAGCGTCATCGACGAGGTCATCCACCGCCGCGACTGGGAGCGCTCCAGCAAAGACCTCTACATCCCGCTCAAGCCGGAGGGCGAGCGCCGCTCCCTCTCCAGCGAGAGCCCTGAAGCCCCGCACGCCACGCCCGAGTCCTCCTCCATCGAAGAGAAAAGCGACGAGAACTTCGCGAGGCCCTGCAAGAAGCACCACACCAACATCAAGTCGTCTCGAGGGAAAAAGGAGAAGGAGTCTACCGACATCAAAGACGACGACGCCACGGAGACTTCCAACTTCTACATCGGCGAGGGTCACGAGGAGGAGGATAAGGAAAACGACCTTCACGCCAAGTCCATTTACAAGGCCAAAGGCGACAAGCAGAGCTTTAACGAGTCCATCCGAAGCCGCGAGGCGCCGCGGCCGTCCTTGTTGGACGAGCCGCACCCGCACGGGCTCGGCTTCTCCCTCGACGACGTCATAGAGCAGCTGGACCGGCTGGAGTCCTCGGACCGCTCCGGAGCCACGCACCACACCATAGAGTCCCGCATCAGCCTCTCCAACCGAAACGTGTTCCCGCCGCCCTCCGTCGGTGAGGACACAAATATTATGTTGATTTGTTTATAATGTCTCATCGTTTTTGGCTCTACATAATATATAATTATTTATTTCAAAAAAGCATGCAAAATTTAAAAACTTATTGAAATTATCGCATTTCAAATGATGCGTTATACATATATCTATATATGTTACCGGTCAAACCCGATTTCAGACACTAGTTTAGCCTAGGATAAACTAGTTCTTCCTACACGCGATAGGATTAACTAGTAGGTATAGTCTAGTCCAAACTAATTTGTCCTAAGCCCGATAAGACAAACAAGTAGATCCTGATATAAATACGCACACTCTAGGAGAAAATAGTAAGGCCTAGTCTAAACATTATAGTATAGTATATCTATAACATCAAAATAAATAGATAAACTGAATAAAATACTCCGTAATTGGAAAAAAAAATTTTCAAAACGATCATTATTCTTCGTTAAAAGTTATGGATAATTGGTAATACAAATAATCATAGTATAACGTATACGTAGGAACGTATTTATATCAGGATCAACTAGTTTGTCCTATCGGGCTTAGGACAAATTAGATTGGACTACACTATATTAGTTAATCCTATCGAGTATAGGAATAACTAGTTTAGACTAGGCAAAAGTAGTTTGAAAAAAACAGGTTTGGCCGGTAACATACATATGTATGTATGTGTATCTTAGAAATAACCATAAACAAACGCTGTTACTGCAAAGCTTTTTGGAATTTGTATTAAACAAATATTCCGCAGCTTTTTAACAGGAAGCTTTCCAAAAGAGTCATGTTGGAGCATGCTTGCTGCTGCTGTGTATATATGTTGTCATGTGTGTGTGCGTGTAGAGCCAGTGGGCTACGACGGCGGTGCATGCTATCTGGCCGAGGAGGGCACGCTGGCCGAGCTCCGCTCGCACGCGGGGACCGAGGGCAGGGGCCGCGGGCCGCCGGGGCCCGCGCTGGCGGGGCCCGGCCGCCCGCGCTTCGCCAGCGATGGTGACATACTGGCGCCCACGCTCAGGCCCGAGTCTGGCGCCTTCTCAGGTGAGCTCCGGCTGTTGCTAGACTTGACAGCACGAAGTACATACCACTCATCCTCACCAGCTTACCACATTGACACGTTATGAGGTCAACATCTACACTTCATTCTTTCATGTTCGCCTTCTATGTGCAATCTGTGATAACGTTATCTATGTTCCAGAGAGCGACCTGGACTTAGAGCTGGAGGAGGCAGAGGAGCGCCCTCCTCCTTACGAGGAGGTGCAGCACTACCCCACACACGACCGCAAGGAGACCGCCATATAAACACCAGAAATCAAATCGTCTAGATCCTGCGTATACAAAAGAGTGACGATAGAATCACGACACACAATAAAATTGTTTGATATTGTCATTTGGTAGTTTACAAATGTCACAAAATTACCGCCGACATCTAATCGGCACGCAAATTAAGGGAGTCAAACAATCAACAGGTTTTCTGGTATCGAGTGTATACACATAAATACAACGGTGTGTATACATTAATAAAACGTAGGCGAGTGCCTTACAATAATACCTACAACCAAATCAGAATAAATGAGTTTAATGACTTAAATACTGGGACTTGTCTCAGTCTCCAGCCTTCCTAATTTAAAACTCCCATAATCTTTAAACTAGGTACTTCCGAAAGGCGTGGGTAATACGAGAACGTAAAAGTAGTCGAGTGTGAAAGATGTCAGTCCATAAAATTGATGAATCATTATTGGCAAGTTGACTAGTTGTAAACAGTTTAACAGACTTGCTGCATTACTTGGTATGTGAATATACTTATGTAGGTAGGTACCTACTTCATATAAACGTATATTTTGTGACGCTTGTCTGTTTAAAGCTATGCTACAAGTTAAGCTTACGGTTAAGAATCGTTGAAATTAATATTAAAATCAATTACTTCCTAACTACTTAGGATAACATATTAATATGATAATACACTCTATCTTCGGTTCCGTGAAAATACACGTTAACCTGTCTCTTCTTGTGAAGGAATTGTTTGCCATATAAGTAAAGTAAATAAGAAAAAATGTATTTTTCTCCCTACAGAAGTACGGAAACTATTGACTTGATGCAGTACAAAAAAATTAAATAATTATTATTTATAACAGAATTATATTTTGTATAAGTGACGTGAAGTGAGAGTAATTATAGAAAAATGTATCTTTGATGTAGGTGCAGGCAAACTGCTAAGTTTGCGCCCTCTGGCCTGAGTAGGGCCTTGTGGTAGGCTACACACATACGTCAAATAAATCATAAACAAATAGCGAAAAAAGGGTTTACGTGTACATATATATTACTGTAATACCTGTGGCCCGCAACTCCGCCGTGGGTTCCGGTTACCGTGACAAAAAGGACCCTATGTCCTTTCTCAGGCTTTAGTCTTTCTTTGTACCAAATTTCATTTAAATCGGTTCAGTAGTTTAGTTGTGATTGCGTAACACACAGACAGACATATTTACTTTCACATTAAAGTATTAGTGAGTATGTTTAGATGCGTCTGTGTTAGCCTACCAAAGCAGTATCACCTCTATTAGTTATTGTCAATTAGCTGTATTTAAGTAAACTACAAAACATGTCTGCTATACATTATGAATATAACTTGTTGAATCAGTGTCGCAGTGAAACGCTTTTTGAGTATATAATATACACTACAGACTATGTAGGTACTTCCTAATATTGTTAATTAATAATTAAATGATCTCTAGTCAATCGTTTCGTGTTAATAAACTTTTGTGTTACGAACTCGAATGGTTTATATTTATTTTTCACCTCCATTCCTTACAGCTTCTTCTTTTATAAAGTCTATAAAATCTAAATAAATTTTGTGTAAAATGTAGTACCGATTTACTATAAGCTTTTCATAATTATTGACTCTGTACCTTGTGACATTGGATAAGTAGGTACCTACTTTTCGAATATATTATATAGTATAGGTAGTCGTAAAGCCTTATTTTTTAAATGGAAAAGCACAAACGCGGAGTAACACCATTGAAAGATTAAAACGAAATATATTTAGTTTTTATTTATTAACAAGAGTACAAATAGATATAAACACAAAGCTCATTCAAAAGCGATATCCAATACAAACTCTTGGCACATATCATTGTTAACGGCTAGTGAAGTACAGTACACCCAGATTAGGTATGTTACACATATATATCTCAAATTGATCGCTATCCAACGACCAATAATCTGAAATTTACAATTATAAAATTCAGATTTCATTCAAGGCATACAAATGTATAAAAATATTAAATGCGTGCATATTACTAATACAAACTTTATAAAATGTATCATATATTAATAACATTGTATGTAGGAAATATTCAATAACATAGTTACAGCTAGTTGTTACACATTGATATAGACGAGGCGCCATGATATAGACACATATAAGCTGCTATATTACAAGTATTACTCTCTAATAACAAATATAACAATAACAAACGTAACTATAACGATCAGATCACAACAACGCAACAAGAGTGGACGGTCACCGCTCCGGCACGCGGCATCGGCAGAGGTGCACAGCTAAACCCAAATCTACACATACTAATAATTTACTAAAATTTAAAAAAAACGAAGAAAATATATACTCATACATAAAGTACATAATATGGAAACTTTCATTATGTACAGGGCGGAGAGGACAATAAAATCTTGAGTGTTTTTTAATTATAAAAACTCACAAATGTCCAGCTCGAAAAGTTAGCGAGTAAACAACCATAAAACTAAACAGCTAAACGTGCTGCCAACTCTTCACTTGCGGATAACAATAAAATATAGTATACACATATGTATGTATATAACTTAGTATATATTCGGGATATAGTGTTGATTTTCTATTATTTTATTATATTTTCGTATTGAAATCGTTTGATCATTTATCATTATTTATCAAATCATCTTTTAATAGTAAACCCAATTCATTCGCCGCCCTGTATAACACTAATTTTAGTATTTTAATTAATATTTAATAAAAATTTAAATTTACTTAAACCTGAATAAAGAATTATAAAACTCTAACTTGTCACTTAGGTACGTAGGTACAGATACCTATTTTCCATGTCTTTATTACTAAGTACAGTATATTTTTGATTAATATAAAAATTAAGAACATTTTTGTACACAATAATTCTTATAAAACGGGAATAGATCGTATATTATAAAACGAGAAATTGATATAAGTACAATGCTTTGGGAATTGATATTACTTACAAGTAATTATTAAAATTTTTATAGACGTTGGCACACCATAATGAGCGTTTATATTTTTTATATATTATATTTATTGAGGTAGTATCTATAGACGACGCGGCTGTCAACATTACATGTAGAGGTAACATTTATTTATTAATTATACAGGATGCTACCGAAAGGGTATATAAATCCAAGTAGGGTGAAGAGTACTTCTTGTATAAAGTCAATTTACTAAATCTCAGCTTGAAATGAGTTTAAAATATATATATTTCCATTTTTTTGAATAATTTTTTCACCACCAAAATAATAACCAAGTATCTTAGCATTTTGCGAGTGCAGTCGCAATGCAGATTTACAAAATTGCAGCGTACAGTGAGTTAGTAAAGAAATTAATACTTACCCCATATTTCTATACCAGATGTACTCTTCACCCGTTTTGGATTCATATAGCCTTTTGATAACACCCTAATGATACTTACAATATTAGTGTCGGTATTAATATTAAGAATATTTAGGATACGGACGAAGAAAAATATAAATTTGATATTCTAAATAAGTGCTGGCCCAAATATGTATTGGCCCGCTGATCAAGAATGCACCCGCTACAGACGTGCCTGAGTGTATCTCTAATCTTACTATGCCGTAATTATTACTTGGTCATCTCGATAATTATTTTTATAACGAATACTTACTGGAATTGGTACGTGTATAGATAAGTACTTATAAAATATTCAAATTCTAAAAACGAAAATGAGTTTTATAAACCATCACGTTTAACTTTCGTCATAATTATACCTACTCTTAAACAATCTCTGTTGGAACGAAAAGTCAAAATACTGATTACAATTCAGATAAACTCAGATGAATCGACAGCCAACTATAGGCCACACGTGGATAGTTACTGTTGGCAGCAGGTCTACCGCGCGGCGACGTCTGCCGGCACAGCGGCCGGCACGGCGGCCGGCACGGGCGGAGCGGGCGGCGGCTTGTTGGGCCGCACCGGCTCCGGCGCCGGCTCCGGCGGCCCGGCAGCAGGCCCGCCCGGCCCGGCAGCAGGCCCACCCGGCCCGGCAGCAGGCCCGCCCGGCCCGGCAGCAGGCCCGCCCGGCCCGGCAGCAGGCCCACCCGGCCCGGCAGCAGGCCCGCCCGGCCCGGTGTCGGTGCGCAGCGCGGCCGGCGACGTGGACGTGGGGAACACGGTGTCGCCCTTGCCGCCCGCCGGCACTTGCCTGCACAGCTTCGCCATCGCCGTCGCACTGTCGCGGACCACTGCAAGAACACAAACCGACTCAACACTATTCTACAAGTTACTGCTGCTTGCTTTGATGCTCCGGGCCTTAAAAGTTTGCTGCATTCGAATCAACCAATTGAATTACTTTGTGCAATCTCTCATGCTCGTTAGATCATAAATATCAAGGTATGTACATAGTACAGCAGTGCGCGTACCTGGTTGCACGGGATAGGCGGTGGCGGCGGCCGGCGGACGACACGACGCTCCCGGCAGCGATAGTGACTCCGCAGAACTCAACTCTGGGAAAATACGGAACAGCTACAGGTACAGCGAACAATAAGCAAAGATACGGGAGTTGTTTGGATACTGTATTTGTAGATTAATATCTCAGCAAATGCAAGTATATTACATAGGTATATTAAACGAACCACGAGACCAGTTATCAAGTCATATAGAAAGTGGATCCATGTAAAATATAGATAGTATCTATATCCAGACAGATATATCTTAGAGCCCACTTATACATAGTTTAAAAAACCAAGGCCTCATTGATCAATGAGGTAAGTTTAACTATGAATGAACAGATTATACCTTTGACCTTCTTAATAAAGTAGTAGAAGAAGTAGAGGCAGAGCAGCAGCAGCAGCGCCAGCACGCCCACCAGCGCCACGTAGTAGGCGGCGTGGCTCGGCCGCCGCACGCCCTTCGGCGGGCCCGCCGGCACGCCCATCGCAACCTGCCACACACCACATTCAGAGGACAGATGATGGAAACTACAACACTAGCTATCTTTACAGATCCTACTATGTTTATGGTAAAGTTAATTTCAGTGCGTTCGTTTCACGATTCTTTGTGACGAAGCATCGAAACCAAATGAGATGCGTGATAGTTGATACAGAGCACGATTCTATATATCTATAGGAAATTTGGAGTGTGGAAACTAAGTTCGTGACATCTTCTACGCTCTGCACATGACAATAATTTAATTATGTATGTGTTGCTTTGTGCTGACGGGCTGCTTACAGTTGATCTAATACCAGCTCTGAGTAATCCACTCTAACGGATTTACCGCGCGTTGTCCCGGAGGCTATCCTTACCCTGCGTTCATGTAAGTATAGTGTACAGTGGATCACAAGCGCTATTTAGGTACAGGTTCGGTAGATTGTTGTCATCAATTCTACCGATTTACGCTTCAACAATCAGAAATCTCGCAACAAAATGGTAGGCATATGGTATTTCAAGGAATTACTATTACAATACTTAGTATTGGGTACTAAACTCCGTAAAGTCGAAATTGGAAGATCGGAATTTTTGGACGAAAAAAAATAATATCGACTTACCAAAAGCAACAAGCGAGCACACCCCACTACGTGAGCTCTCAGCTCTCAGCCACGACACCCGCGTGAGGCACAGTAGGTACCCGCAACTCCTGCATCACCTACAGTTGTACATCCTGATGTCTGTCAATCACATGTCAACTGCAAGACCACGACAAAAGACAAGTGTTACGATCGGGGACCATGTCTGTCGCGCGGACATCATCCTAATGTGCCGCCGCGCGCCGTCGCCGAGCGCGCCAGTCTGCGCGACACAGTGCGACACAGCAGGCGACACTGTGTCAACGGCCAAGACAGAAGTGCCAGTCCGCGTGTCCAAGAAAAGTGTCTTCTGTCCAGATATCAAAAAACGAGCATTGAAACTTTATGATGTTTCCCTACAACCTATTATATATTTTGTATTACATATAATTATTTTTGATGATCTTTTTCCAATCTGTTGATATCTGCAACAACCAGCAAGCGATCACACCCTTTTTTTTACCCGACTGCGCCAGAAAGAGGGTTATGTTTTTCTGGAGAATGTTTATATTATAAATTGTTTGGCACGTTCGGTAGCCTAATCGCTACCCTAAATGGCTCCATAAATTTTAGCTGGAGATAGAGCTTAACTTATTTCATTATTTTTACGCAGACCGGTTCTGTTTTTATTTTTCATGATAATTTTATATCGTGATGAGTGACGACAGTCTTAGTTATTATCTGTACTATACTAGTATCACCATTACAGATCTTCTCTTGATTACTTTCAAAAACTCGCAGGTGACTCAAAGCGGGGTGTAGTAATTTTCGGCTGTGTGTTTGTTAGTTGGAACACACAAGTAATAGTGTTGGAGATGAGAGGCGCGACGTCGCAACAAGTGCGGCGACACTCCGGCGCCAGCAGACACCCTCCGCGCAGGGCTGGCGCGGACGGCCGATACAAAATATATCTTATCGTCATCGACAGTTATCGACGTCCTATAAGTCTGGCCTGTCTGTTGGTCTAGTGGTTAGTGAACCTGACTGCTAAGCCCGAGGTCGTGGGTTCGATTCCCACCCAAGACAAATCTTTGTATGATGAGCACGATCATTTGTTCTGTGTCTGGGTGTAATATTTACCTATAACATGTAGGTTTAAATAAAACTACTTTTAAACGGATTCTATCGCGGTTTATTTTGATTTTAGTTCCCGACGTTTCAACACTTTTGCAGGTGTCATGGTCACGGACAGACTGAGATGGTATAAATTCGTCTTGACAAGATATGTTGCTCGTTCTCGAAACGTCGTAAACTAAAATCAAAATAAACCGCGATAGAATCAATGATACTACGTAATTGTTTTTTTATCAAGGACTCCTCGTTACGTCTGGAAGGTGCAGGTGATAGTGCAGGAGAGGACTGAAGATGCTCCATATCTTGCGCGCATATGAAAAGTTTTTGTAATAAGTATTCTTTGTGTTTCGTAGCCGTACATACAATCCCACTACTGGACAAACACTTACGTTTTCGTCTAAGAAACTTCTCGATGTATAGCTACTTTTAACTACGAGCAAACCTCATAATTACTTGACTAGTTCAATAGACGACATTCATCAGGTGTCCAGTGGATGATAATCTTTGGGTATGATCTATTATTTTGGAAATATAGTTACGTACTTTAGTTATCTAGGTACTCATAATATATAAGTTTTAGTCAGCCCTGACAGGCGTCGCGGCGGCGGCGGCGAGCTGCGCATGCGCGGCGACCCTCGCTGCCCGACAACACTCGCGTCTCCAACATCAGCATGGGGTGCTGGGATGTGACGTCATCGAGATATTACTAATCTAACTAGATATCTTGGACTTGGCTTGTCCGTCTACACATTGTATAAATAACTTAGAGCCCTACCTACCTATTAAGCTGGGGTCCCACGGCCCATGTTATAACAAGCCAGATCTCGCCAAGCCAGGCAGGCCATGGGAACTTAACATATTTTACTCTTATCACCTTATTTTGATGCGAGTACCTAGTTACCTAGTAAGAGAATTGAAAGTACTGTCTTTGTTTTGGAGTTCTATCAAGTGGAGTGCAAAGTAAGGAGTGTTAAAACATGTTGTTATTACGAGACGTGGTCAGAATCGTGTTTGTCGGTAAGGAAAAACTACTGTGGAGGTCTCTCTACCAAGTATCTCTAGTAAGTATGGTAGGTATTCGTATGTAGGTAAAGATATTCAATAGCATGAATAAAAATAGAAAATATCAAAAACATATTATACATACAGCTAATACTACCTAGGTTTATACGAAATAGGTAAAAAAAAAAAAGATAAAACACTTTTTATATTAAACGTTAAAACATTTTATAATAATAAATAAAATATAAAAGATACCAGCCTATAACAGACCTCTTACCACAAAGAGCAGAAACGAGCATTGATCACCACTCTGCTCACTGCGGGCTGGCGCTTTCGGTTTCCAATTTTTTGAATTCAGATTTCTTCAAGCATTGTTGGTTAATAAAAATATTATGGTGCTTTTGGTCCTTTTCTGTTGGTGATGGAAGTCTTAAGAAAATGTGACAATCCTAAATATTTCTTCACTAGTACTATGGACCTAGATTAATTAGAAGGTTGTGTGATTAAAAAGTAAAAGTATTTTATAGTGTTGTTGCAACCAATATTAGTTTTAGCGACGAGTTGTTGAATTTTTGAGTTAAGGGTTGAATAAAGAAATAAAACCAATACAAATGCGTTACGCACTTTATTTTGTATGAAAATTAAATATAATTGGTGAACACTTATAAACTTAATCAAAAACGTTTACCATGAGGAAATGCACCTTAGCGCTTACAGAATAAAGCTGAAAATTATATTTGGAGTAAATACAGTATTCTTACAATATAATTATTTATCTGTAGTAAATAATAGTAATCTGTTAGAATCTCGATCTTGGAAGATAATATATTTATATATTGTATCTATCTATTACACGGTATAATATAATGTACTTCATCGCTCCGCGCCTCTCGTATCACATTGTATACTTAACACTAACCTCACACACACACATACAAGACAAGTGGTGACGTCACAACAAGTGGAGTGCACGCACACAGCCGCGTTGCACTCACGTTAGGTACATAATAATATGACACACAGCCACACGTGCACATACAGTGTGTGTGTTGCTATAGTATGTACATGATTAACAACAACCACTGTACAGTGCAGGTGGCTCGACTTTCCCAAATTTAAATATGTCTTTGAAACGTTCCTCTCATTTCGATAACCTATTATACTTGAATATTATAGACACTTAGATATAAATTGTTTAAGAAATGCCTCACTCGAGGGCGGTGTAAAGTAGATACAAGTACAACAACACAGTTACACTCTGACGTCAGTGTCAGTACGTTTGTGAGGAGTTTACTTAACACAGGAATATATTAACTCGGAATATTCACGTTGTGAACAGTTATTTGATAAAGGGAAGACGACAGTTTGTGTCCACGCTGAATACATAGGAACAGAGCATGGGTTGTTCTAACTACACTACTTAAGTACAGTTACACTCACTCACTTAGTCATACACTCACACTCTCGGGAAGTCTAAACAAAACTGAGCATGTTTGACAACCTTACAGTAGTAACATGGACACTCTGTGCACCGACATGTCCGACAACAACAACTAACATGAAATCTGTTTAAATCTCAAAATACTGCTAGAGCTATGTATTATGTAGGTAGGTACTTTAAATTACAACTATAAACTAGAGTTGCACCAACTGCGATGCATTTAATCGATTTAATTAAACCTAGTTATATGTATCAGAATGGTTTGACAGCACGTGTTGGGGCATCTCTAGTCACAATAAATCTTTTATTTCTCTAAAAACATGAGTTACATTGTATGTAGGTAAATATTTATGATTACAACAAGTAAGAATTAAAAATTTGAGATCTTTATCACTTACATTCAACGTAGAGATAAAATATCAAAAAAATATAATCTGTTTCGTAAGTCATCAGACGCGGCCCCGCGAAAACAATTCGGAAATACTTTGTATCATAAGCAACTTTATAAATCATAAATTCGTGTAAATGAATAGGAGCACACTCATGGACCCTCCGACAACACTTCTGCCGCCACTCTAGTCTCTGTGCACAGCATAGTCCCGCGGTATGACGTCACGCTTCACCCGGAGGATCCCGACGTGCATACTGTCTTCTCTCTCCAACGTAATAAGTTGGTGATGCGTGCGAGAGAGAGAGGTTACTGCGGCGCGTGCGGGTTGTACGGCGGCTGCTTGTTGCCCATCACCTGCTCGTACGACGGCGGACACGCTGTAACACAACACAAAGCATATTATATACATTAATTCCCTCGAAATAATATTTTCAAACTAGCTCTACAATCACGTCTAATGAGAATATAGGATCAGCACAACTGTGTTTACTCAGGTGGGTATAAAATGTAGGTGAGGGATGGCTAGAGTCTACGGCTCATGCAGGATGCCAGGAGATATGAGGACGGAGGGAACTGCTTTCTACGGTCACTCACAGGTCGTCACACAGCGCGCTTTGTACAACTGTCACCGCACACAGACACAGGGCCGATATATAAAAAGGCCAAGTAATCATTTAATGGAAGATAATTTGTCTTTCATTTTGAATGGAAAGACTTCTCCAAAGGAGGACGGCAATTGAGTCAAGGAGCTTTAAGGTTAAGCGATGTGTCATTGTGAAGGATTTTATAAGCTCTACTAATCTTACGATGGCGGCAAATTTTAAATCGCTGTGGGAAAAAGTTTAAGGCCAAAATAAAATGCAAGTCGTTATGAAAGTTCTTTAACTTTGAATAATATTACAATAATTTGAAATGTGTTAATTATACGTTTGTTAACACATGAACAGAACTTGCATTATGTATTGGCTATAACTCTTTCCCACAGCGATTCGAACTTGTAACCCTTCCTGGGTTGCAAGTTCGTGGTTGTAGAGCTCAAAGACTTATCCAACGAAATATCGCATAACCTTAGTGCTGGATAGACCAGGTTGCAATTATTTATGTCGGTAGTCCTTCAAAAGTTTTTTTTATTTAAATTGTAATGTGTGCTAGGCTAGTGCGCGGGCGGTGTGCGGCGAGCGGCGTCACCCACCTAGCGCGCTCCAGCCGGGCGGCGCGATCCCCAGGAAAGCTTCACACACAAGCAAACCCACGTTACTTATATCTCCAATATACTCATTATATACTGAACACATATATTTAAAAGTATATACAAAATTCGATAGGGCTGTTAAGTGATAGTTTATAAATACATAGTACGTTACAGAATTTAATGGCTTATTTCTGGTCGTGTCGGAATACCCCAGTGTGCCTAGAGCGACTGTAAACGTTTACGCGTTCGACACGTTCGTGACGTTCGGCGTTCATATTGGTCGGCCCATAGCTCTGAACCAATCAGAGCCAACGCTTAAACGTGTCGGTCGCGTTAACGTAAAACAATCTCGGGTAAGGCACTCTGTTCCTAACACAGGTTTGGCGTCTACATCTCTCTTTCCTATACGTGACACATTTGAACGGAATGGGTTGGAGTATATAGGTACTTTATATTCATCTGCTTGCGTGGTTCAGATCATTGTTATCGCGAACTTAAACAGTACACACAGATGATAAGAGCTCTGAGACATAATCCTTACAAACACACGAAGATAAAACACTACTACATGTTGACTTGACTTTGAAAACTGTAATTTCTAACATTCAGTTCTATAGGGACATAACAAGTAGTCGTGTACCATTCTCAGTTGTCAGGAATACCACCTTGTAACGTCTACACCAAATTAAAACAGGTTTTTTAATTACTCACAGGGTAATTAAAGCGGGAATCAATTCCGCTAAACGGTCATTTGATTTGGTCTCTACCGATTAGTTCACAATGAGCCTAATATAATACATAAAGATACTTATTTAAACAAAATATAAAAATATCTCGACTATAGATATAGGTTGTTAGGCATAGGTATCATGGACTCGGAATATTAATAATAATATTAATAAAAAACGAAACGTAAACGTCAACACCTACTTTTTTATCTCCGTTTATTAATTTATTTAAATTTACCAATTTGTAAACCAATAATATTTTGTACAATAGATTTAATCATTTGAAAAATGATTTACTTATTTAAATACTTTTTTATTTTACAACAAATACATAATTATTCTGTACAGTAATTTCTGAGACGATGACATGTGTCATCCAAAGAGCAATTATAGAAAAAACGGAAGATAATGTTGACGAGATCTAAAGCACGCCCACCACCCCCGGACTCGTCGCCGAGCTCCGCCTCGCAGCTGCCGGACCAAGTTCCAGCACCGGCACCTGCAGTCGCGTCGAGCTCCAGCGACGAGTACTACTCCCCGCCGACGTCGCCAACACCTGTGCGTCGGCAGGGGAGACGCCGGCCACCGTGCAGCTTGGCGCCCGCGGGCCAACCGGCCTCGAACAGGGCTCCCGCTCCCGGTGGTGATGTGCGGCGCATGAAGTGGACTCAAAAAATTAACGAGAACGTCATGCGCGCATATTTCGGGGCTACAGAGGGGGGAACTAACCTCACTGCGTACCGTGCGAGGATGCTGTCTATGTTTCAGGTTCTTGAACCAGACGTCAACGTGTCGGCTCAACGACTGTCGGATCAGGTGCGGGTCATCCAACGCAATCACAGGTTGGACGACGCTACACTTGATCGTTTGCGCTCTGAAACGCAGAGTAGCCCTGCTGCCAACTCCCCGCCACCGGCGGTAGTGCCAGTCTATGGTATACCGCCTACCAACCCTGTTGACGGGGTCGTGGATGATAGGGCTATAACTGTAAGTACTCAGTGCAATGAAATTATAAGGAGCACTTTGGAGGATGCGGTTCGGGAGTACCGATTTACACCGCCCGATCTTAGACCTCGATTGCCTCGCTTGCCCATGCACAACCGAAATATGGCCATAATGGGTGCCCTAGACTCACTGCTTGCTAATTATTTCGAAAGCAGTGAAGACCTCGGTGACACACACTCGATCCTGTACTGTGCGGCTTCTGCGGCATGTCGTGTAGCTAATGTTAAAATAAAAAAAAGTAACATAGCTACACGACCAAAGCCAGCCGTGCCAGCTTGGCAGTGCAGGATCGAGCGTCGTGTGGCTGAGGCTAGGGCACTCATAGGAAAATTAATTGCCTTCAAAGGAGGTAACCACCGGCCTAGAGTAATGCGCTTTGTAAGGCGGGCGTTTGCTGGAACTAATATTAATCCTAGTGAATATACCGCCCGCATTACAGAGCGCATTGATTTCTTTAAACAGAAGGTATGTGCATGGGCAAGCCGTATTCGACGTTATAAGTGTCGGGTGGAGCGGTTTAACCAGAATCGCATGTTCCAAAGTGACCAAAGATGGGTATACAGGACGTGGGAGCGACCTGTTCTAGGTGTGGATGATGGGCGTCGACCGGATGATGATGCCACGATTTCTTTTTGGCGAAACATCTGGTCGGTTCCTGTCAACCACTCCGAAGGTGATTGGATGCGAGAGGTTGAGCAATTATGTGAACCAATACAAGAAATGGGGGCAATTACCATCAGCCCCCAAGACGTAGCCAATGCAGTTCGTCCAATGGCGAATTGGAAAGCCCCTGGGCCGGACGGACTGCAGAACTTTTGGCTGAAATGGTTACGGAGTTCACATAGTTGCTTAGCGTCTCAATTCCAATCTGCTATAGAATCAGCGTCGCTTCCCCATTTTTTAACAACAGGGTCTACCCATCTGCTCCATAAAACTGGTAGTACTACGGATCCAAAGAATTATAGGCCGATCACTTGTCTGCCGACGGTTTATAAACTTCTTACATCCATTTTGAGAACAAAAATAAACGAACATATACAGTGAAACCTGGTTAATTGGGATCTGAAGGGACCAAAAATTTTGTACCATTTAAAGAGGTTTTCATTTATCCAGTTTTCCAATTAGACATGTTTAAAATTTAGTTGTCTCATTTACAGAGGCTTTCTTTAATAGGAATAGGAATAAAATAGGAACTTTAATTTTTCAGATGCTGATAATGTGTGCTATTTACGTTTGGACATTCTGTGATATATTTTTATTCACTTGTATGTAGGTCAAAATTTGAGATAACTACTACCTACTGACAAACAAAGCATATAAAATATTTTGTAGAAACTGTCCCAACCTAATAAATTGTCTCACTTATAAAGGGAATTGAGCTCCAGAGTCCCAATTATAGAGGCAAACCTCGAAAAATTTTAGAAATCAAATCTCATTTAACCAGGTTCAAAACGTCCCATTAACAGAGGTAATTCGATGAAAAAGTGCCGGGACCTCAATGTAGATCTCAATAATAGAGGTTTCTCACTTATCCAGGTCCCACTTAACCAGGTTTCACTGTAGATAGCTTTTCTATCATGTCTACTTCTCAAAATGGATGTAGGAATGGATCCCGTGGTACTAAGGAGCTACTCCTTATTGACACGACCATATGCCAACAGGTTCGCCGCTCTAAAAAAGATCTGTCGACATGTTGGATAGATTATAAGAAGGCCTACGATTCGGTACCGCATACATGGCTCATGAGAGTGCTGGAGTTATATAAAATTAATACAACTCTACGCACTTTTATGTTGGCATGTATGCGGCAATGGAACACGGTACTTCACTATCCAGGATGTCGGGATATCCAACAGAGTGGTGAACCAATTAAGGTAGAGCGGGGAATATTTCAAGGCGACAGTCTGAGTCCCCTGTGGTTCTGTTTGGCCTTGAATCCTCTTAGCACTTTGCTTGAGAATTCAAGGTTAGGCTATTCGTTGCGGAGAGGAAGCCAGGTAATCTCCCACTTGTTATACATGGATGACCTTAAGTTATTTGCTTCCAACAAATTGCAACTGATGAAGTTACTAAAGATCACAGAAAGCTTTAGTAATTCCATCAGAATGGAGTTTGGTGTTGACAAATGTGCGGTCATGCATGTAAAACGAGGCGGGATTATGGAATCCCAGGGCATACAGCTCTCGGATTCTATAAACCTAAGGTCACTGTCCGCAACGGAGACCTACAAATACTTGGGTATGTCAGAGGCGTTAGGCATCAACGTTGCTGACATGAAACAATCATTACAGACACGTTTCTTTGGCCGCTTGAACAAAGTACTGAAAAGTGTTTTATCAGGCGGCAACAAGGTGCGTGCCTTTAATGGTTGGGTCATGCCACTGTTGATGTACTCCTTTGGTATACTCAAGTGGACTCAGACTGAACTAGACGCCTTGGATCGGAGAGTCCGCACACTGCTCACTGCAAATCGCATGCACCACCCACGGTCATCGGTAATGAGGTTATATATCCCGCGAAAATGTGGGGGTCGAGGCTTCTTGAATGCTAAGACCCTCCATAATCGCGAGGTATGTAACCTCAGGGAGTACTTTCTCCAAGTTAACGTGGGAGTGCACCGAGATGTGGTAGCAGTGGATAAGGGCTTCACTCCGCTCTCCCTTGGCAAAGAGAACTGGCACAAACCTGTCGTGCTAAGCGTCAAGGATCGCATGGATGTATGGCAAAGCAAGGAGCTACACGGTCGCTACTATCGGGCCCTCCATGGGTCCGATGTAGATCTCATAGCGTCTGTGGCCTGGTTACGCTTCGGTGATCTGTTTGGAGAAACCGAAGGGTTTGTATGTGCAATTATGGACGAAGTTATCATGACGAATAACTACCGAAAATATATCATGAAGGATGGTACAGTTGACATATGTCGGGCATGTCACTGTCCGGGTGAGTCCTTAAGGCATATAGTTTCGGGTTGTTCTCGTCTTGCTAACGGCGAATACTTGCACAGGCACAACCAAGTAGCCAGGATTATCCACCAGCAGCTTGCTTTGAAATACAAGCTTGTGGAATCTGAGGTGCCGTATTACAGGTATGTCCCCGACCCAGTTCTCGAAAATGGTCGTGTCACATTGTACTGGGATCGATCTATCATCACAGACAGGACTATTGTAGCCAATAAGCCTGATATAGTGGTGATAGATCGATCGGAGCGCCGGGCAATGATTGTTGATATCACTATCCCTCATGACGAGAACCTCGTGAAAGCAGAAAAAGATAAACAGATTAAATATTTGGACTTAGCGCACGAGGTTGTCGACATGTGGGAGGTGGACTCGGCAATCATTGTCCCGATAGTCGTGACAGCCAACGGCTTAATAGCCAAGAGCCTCGACCAACACCTCAGGAGGCTCTCGTTAGGCGTCTGGGTCAAGGGTTTGATTCAGAAAGCGGTACTTCTCGACACGGCGCGTATCGTGAGGAGGTTCCTCTCTCTGGAGCCCTAACCACCGGCAGCTTGGACCTTGTTCCCGATGCCGGTTGGGGACTATTTTTTATATTTTTAAATGTATATTTTTTTTAGTACTATATATTTAAAAATGTAATTTATATGTGTATTTTGAAATAAAGGAAATAATAATAATAAATTTATTTATTTCCAATCAATATGATTTACAAAATAACACATACCAGTAAATAAGTAAAACCATACTATCAACTTATGAATACATTGTAAATCACTAAAGTTATAGACCACCGACACCCAAGCTAAGATTAAACTTGTGTTATGGGTGTCGTGGATTCCTCACAATAGTGAATCAAGGAGACATAATAATGGAAATGTAACAGTCTGACAAGTGATATTAAGTATTAGATACTAGATGTGTGAACAATATTGATTTCATATTAATTAACAACATGCCAGTTATAGGTGTAAATAAAAATAAAAGATAACTTTACAATATTCTAAAGCCTCTGGGATTGTGTATAAATGACTGTCTTTGTGTCTTTTTGTTTTTGTGTGTGTGTGAGGGGGATGTGTGTCTGTGTGTGTGTGTGTGTGTAGGGGGAGGGATGTGAGTCTGTGTTTGTGTGTGTGTGTGGGTGTTTGGGTATGTGTGTGTGGATGTTCTTAAGTGTCTATTTATGTACGTATATGTTAATGTTTGCACTTATTTGTAAGTTATTTACGTTTATGTATAATAATACTCTTACATATATTGTTCTGTCTCTTCGTAGCTTAGGTTCATGATAAATTCAAGAATAGTTTTTTTGCATTGAAATTTATTTAATTTATAAATATTACATTCCTTATTGAATTTGTTATATATACGACTACCGAGTACCCTAAAATGCCTTTCTGCCAGTTTAGATCTTCTTCTTTCCACCGGACAGACGTTGAACGGGTTACGTCTTTCTAGATATCTGGGGTCATAACCCAGAGTTGCATGTTTGCGCATTACCGTGTGGAGCAGAAACAGCTGTCTCACAGTCATGACCCGACAGTTTTTATACAATTGCGAGGTACTGTACCGGAAATGCTTAAATGTCATGACCTTGAGAACTGCTCTCTGCGCTCGTTCAAGAGGCAAGATGCAAGATGTTAATATATATTGAAATGTTTAGAATATAGCTGTACTGCTGTATATATAAAGAAGTCACGCGAACTGTGTCACCATTAAAATACTATTAGTACATAATGACGCACTGTGATTAAATTCGTTGCGGTTTCTGTGTTCCGTGAAGTTTATATAGTACGTGGCTGATGAATACCAATCACGCTAATAACTTTATTATAAATGCGACAGTTTTTGAGTGTATGTGTATCTTTGTTACCTCTTCACGCTCAAATGGCTGGATCATTTAAGCTATCACCAATTTAATTAGTTTTGTGTTTCTTAAATAATAGGGTTTGTCCTCAAAATAGTAGATCTGTCACCAAAATGTAGTCACCAAACAATGCAAAATCAGTTCCACAATAAATCACCTAAAATCCTGAGATATAAGGTCTAGTACCAAATAAATGTTGTATGTATTATAATAGGTGTGTCCTAATAAGTATTTAAGCAAACTAATTTAAAGAGATCACCAATAAATCATATTTTGTTACCCCCTAATCTATCTGTAATGGACAAGTAAAAACATAGCAAGTCGCTTCTGGCGGGTCGCAGTTCTAACCTAACCTAACCTATATCTTTACTTGCCTACTATTACGAAATAAAATGTTACTACTGTATTGGTGACAAAATATCAAGTCGCAGTCAGGGATCGATAATCGATTTATTTGGTGACAGATCTACCATTCTGAGCACAGAGCTATTATTTAAGTAACAAAACTGTTATTATAAGAACGAAGTTTATATTCATGTAATGCAATTATGCAATATAATTTTATTGGTTATCGATCTCTTATTTTACACATATATTAACATTAATTTGATAATTCATACCTGGGAACAATTTTTGTTTATCTGAGAACGAAAATATTTCGTGGCGATAGATCTATTTATTAGGTGATACAACTTATAGTTCCCGTTGCATATATTGATAATATTGTAACTTATAACGAAAAATATTAAGAGTAAATTGCTGCATGTAATGTAATTGTATGTAAGATAAAAGTGCTGAGTTCGCCTACTTATGAATACGCAAGGCACGCGGCGTGCTCGTCCGAGGTGCTATGGTACGTGAGGGATTCGGCATATAGGTACCTACCGCACGAATGTTTTGTTTTACATAATTAATCAAGTACCTACTCATTACGTGTGACCTTACGGTTCCATAGTCTCGTAGTAATATTGTCACCTGTTGTTAAATAAGCTATATAAAACAACGACGTTGATGACACGTCTGGCTATTTTTGATCTGTACTATTCACGTGTGATACCTGGCCAGTGGCCACTCATAGCAGGCAACAGGTTAAATGACGTCACTACCTACCAATATAGGATGTCGCGACATGTGCTGAGCTTTTTCCTCAACTGCAGGAGTTACCAATTCAAGTTCGGTGTAGGCACGATCATTTCTGTTTATTATTATTATTAAAATTAGATTTTATCCGTTAGCGACCCAAGTCTTCTGGGTAGCCTTTTTCCCACGCTATGTTGGGGTCGGCTTCCAGTCTTGTAGGATTGAGCTGAATTCCGTATTTTAGATGGAGCGACTGCCTGTCTGACCTCCACAACATATTTTAGTGGGCAACACAGAATTCTATAGTCAGACTGTTTTTCAGAATAACAATGGGAATGATAGCCGAGAGTGCCTGGACCAAAGGCTTATCGTGCTTTCCGAAGCTCAGAGGGGCCTCGGTATATTCACAAATGGTCACCTCACACCACCAACGGCGGCGAGCGTGGAACCTTTAATACCGGTTAAACCTTTGAAAGTAATAGTATATTAAAAACAAACCGTACGCTCTATTACCGGCTTTAAGTAAAACTCGGTATGAGTCCTAAGTATCACTAAAAATTAAATGCTTATTCAATGTTAAGATCTAAAATTCGCATGCAGGCTTTAACCATGAAATTGCTGACGTCAGCATCGCACAAAGCACGTCGCCGCGTCGGTGCTGGTCGAGTCTTGCATTCGCGAACTCGTCATGAGGGCGCCACCCGCGCGCCTCTGTACTAGTGGCGAAGTCCTTATCGTTCGTTACTCACATTGTTCTGTCGGATGTGATAACGCAGACCTACTATGTCACACTACGAGCTATTATCAATCTTCGTGCTATTCTACTAAATGCTTTATATCAAGAAGCATAAGTACCTTTTTACTAAATCAGTATCGTTTTCAGAGCTTAACAAACGGACATTATAATCAAAATTGTGGCATTTGTGGCTTCCTACTATTATTCAAGACTACGTAGGTATATTATATGACCTAAACTATAAAATATTGTTGAGAGAGCTAAATTACAATGTTTTGGACAGGATGTACCTACCGTATTGTCTTTTGAAGAGAGGTTTAAAATAAACAATTATTTAATTTCGATTAGATAGTGTATTATCTGATGATTCATGTTAATAAAGCCCCCGCGCGAGAGCACTGAGTTGCTTACTAGAGAACTGTCCACAAAACATTGTACTTGCCGTTATGACGACATTTACGACAGTATTGTGCAACATACACAGCTGCACTACACAGTTGGGTTTTTGACAATTTCTTTTTAGTTCTATCATCAAAGAATTTTCTAAAAACTAAATCGACTTCTAAAACCGGTACTTTCATAATGAGCGAATTACAAGCATTCAATATTGGTAATTAGACAGAGGTGTTTATAAAAATGTGACGTCATATTTCAAATCTTCGTCTAATACCTACTAATCTGGGGCTGCCCCGTGCATGTCGTCGTTTTGCGAACAAAGAGATGGAACACGCGTCATCAACTACCTTAACTCTAAAAGCTTTTTAACTGTTTTATTCATGTATACATTTATAATATTTATAGAGTTTTTTCGCTGTTTCACTTAAATTAGCTTAAAAAATTAAAATCATAAATCAATATATCAATATTAGTCAAGTAGCCAATTGTCCTTGCTCATGATTCCTGCGCTGCCCGCTAAGTATCAAAGAAAACTGAAGAACTAGCTACCTATACATCAGGTCATTGTCTTGGTACATTGTCGCGCCTTTAAGTTGTACACGCGGAAAACAGAATACATACCGTTAGCATCAGGCGCGCTGGGAGCCGGCGGGTAGGACCCGGCCGTGGGGTAGGGCGCGGCGGTCGGGTAGGGCGACGCTGTCGGGTAGGGCGACGCTGTCGGGTAGGGCGTGCCAGTCGGGTACGGGGCCGTCGTGGGGTACGGTGCCGCGTTCGAGTACGGGGATGAGTTATTCGGGTATGGGGCCGAGTTCGGGTAGGCCGCGGCGGGAGCGGGGTACGCCGCCGTGCCCACAGGATAGACTGTCACCGTTTGCGCTGTACACGAAGAAATATTATTATTATAATAGATTGATGGCACATTACGATGTAATCATAATTACATATTCATCATCCCAAATTAAAGATTTTGGTTATGAATCATACCGGGACATGAGCAAAAGTACGTCAACAAGTTTGAATGTGTCTATGTATTCACTAGCCAGCATATCATATCAACATGACGAGCCGAGCCTGCAGCGTACTGCAGGTCCAATACATGACTGATTTTGGATGAAGTGTCAACAAGTGTGTGTCGTGTGTATGTGCGCTCACCCGGGTAGAGCGTGGCGGTGTACTGCTGCTGCGGGTACGGCACCGAGCCGTCCTCGTTCGGCGGCGGCGCTGCACACACAAACATATCGCCATCTCATTACCATAACTCACGGAACAAACAGACTCTCGCATCGCGCCTCCTAGAGGCTCTCGGAAGTCTTGCTTGGCGAATGGAGGCTGCAAGATAGCTAGCCATCTACACTCGCTTTATTTATTTCATACTTCATGCACTGTTAGGTAGGTACATAAGCGGGCTTCATGCCAGAAGGCATTCCCTACCAGTCGACCTTAAGGTGTTACAACGACAAGAACTTTATTCGGATGCCCGCTACGTCTACTGACTACGTCCTTTGACTCGCTTCAGAAAACCCGACACAAAGCGGAGCGAAAGCGAGGCGAGGCGAGGGAAACCAAGGGGACGCGAACCGTACTCGCCTTCCCTCGTGTAGGGTCTGCATGGGTCATTATGATAAGTAAGGGACTCTTGTATAAGACTATCAATTCTGTCGTTCGTCGGCGTCGGACTTGCGATCATGTAGTTGCTGATGCCAGTTCAGAGCCCACCCACTGCACCACCGACGTCTACCCAGGTATTGTAGGAACCTCCAAAATAATGTATGTACGGAATGTATCTATGGGCATTAGTTTCCCGAGAATAAATGATTCATTATTATATTTATTACTAGCTGTTGCTCGCGGCTCCGCTCGCATGGACATCGGTTACCGCTGCAAATTATAGCCTATAGCCTTCCTCAATAAGTGGGCTATCTAACAGTGAAATAATTTTTCAAATTGGACCAGTCGTTCCTGAGATAAGCGCGTTCAAACAAACAAACTCTTCAGCTTTATAATATAGAAGATAGAAGAAGAAGAAGATATTATTATTATAATGTCGGGACTTATGAAATTTCTGGTCATCATCATAATTAATATTACAGAAGATGACATTATTGTTTCAAGTTTAATAAAATTCATGGTTATGTTTATTATAGTGTGGGACTCACGTGCGATGACTCTGCCGCGCGAGCTGCTCTTGCAGCAGCAGCGGCAGAGGAGCCCGAGCAATAGCAGCCCGCCCACCACCACCACCATCGCCACCACCAGCTCCATGGTCCCGGACAGCCTCGGCCTCACTACAGGAAACACGTGCCCCTGCACACAAACATCATGATAACTGTAACTAATATAATATAATTATACTTATATCACGAGATATAAATCTACAGTAAGTTGTGATGGCCTAATGGATTTGTATGCACAGGGTTACAGGTTCGAACCCATGCAACTATCATTAGACTTTTCCAAATTTACATGATTTATCAATCCACAACTGAGCCATAATTATTTTTTAAAGCCATTAAAAAGAATGATTTGAAAACCATCCCACCACTGGTTACATCTGCGCCTTCCTTACACCTCGCACAAACTGTATCTTTTTACATAAGAATTTAAAAATACCTTCAGGTTCAATCACCTCTAAGCTAAACTTGTATAATACAAACTGACCGGCATTGCATTAATGATAAACCAATACTTATGTGTATTGTTAGTATGTATTTGACTTTCCTGTTGGTTGTTGTAATGTACTAATATTTATTTTTTGCAACAGATTTAAATACTTCTAGCATATAATATAGAATAAAACTTAATATGTAAAGATTAGTACAATTATTATTTGTGTTATCACACACTTACTTAACTTTATAAATAAGCTGTTTGTAATAAATGTACAGTGATAGTAATATGTTAGATAAAAATATAGCATTTTATACTAATGTCATAAACAACATGATTATAATCAGAATCACAATTACTTTATGATGTTATCCAGCAGTTTGAGATACAGGTACTTATATATTTTCTAAGATAACATATTTTATACAAATACTCAGTTCAGTACTTTTAATGTAACAAAATAAATTCATATTGTTGGTTCTAAGCTTTACTAGGTAGAGGAATAGGTGCACATTAATCTGTCTTATAAGTTTGTTATAAAACTGAACACAGGCAACATTAAACAAACTGAAGTCTACATTTACTTGTACTTTAGAGCGGTGCCACACTGATGATCTACAAATACTCTGTTAAACTCTAGGAAACAATTATCATAATTATATTGTCTACCCTTACCCAGCAACCTTCTTGTTTTGCTGATATCTATTAGATGAAACAATAAAGCTTTTTCAATTTTACTTTTTCTCATGTTACTTAAACTGAATGACATTCATTTGTTGGTCAGTCAATGTGTAGCTGCACAACGCTAGTGAATACATGTGCCATGGTCATAACATATCAATATTTAAGTCCTGTGTGTAGTTGCAGTACACTTATTCATTGTATTTGTGATCAAAATGGACACTTTAGCATATAATATGACTAATTGAGATAACCACAATTGTCTCGGGCGGCGACATGACTGTCCGAGTGTGACGCACTGTGACCAACAGGTCGCCTGCACTAAATTCAACGTACCCGAAAGTCGTCGTCATTGAAACCATGCGAGTCGAACATCACTCGATCACTTTAAACATTAATTCACTACGCCGCACTCCTCACTAGAGACACCGCACGACTGAGTCGTCAATCGAAAGACCTCACAGATATTGAAATTCTTATCGGTGATATGAGTCACTACATCCCATCGCACAAACATAGTGCACTGGATTTTCCCAATACTTGTACAAGGAAAACAAAAACATCTGTTGCAACCGTTTTTTATAAGAGATGGACTTTAATAAATAACAATTAATATGTAACATGAAATTTAACGACCATTGCCGTATTTATCATAAGTTTATATGGCGAATCCGATAATCAAATTAATTGTAAAGTTAACATGATAAAAATATTATTTATTGACATACCTATAAACTTCGGAAGTATCGATCACAACACAACACAAAGCAAACTGAAAAAATAATTATGTACTCTGTGATGCAAACCACGCACAGACCACACAAAAATATACAGACGGACGAATATTATCGGAGATGTAAAATGCCATTCTTCACGATAGGTGGCGCATCGTCAATGGAGCCATTGAAAGAAACTCATTGTAACTTAGCATTCAGCAAATTATTTTTTGCTTAAATATGCATCATATATCTGAAATAAAACCCATACGAGGGTATATTTTTTTTTGTCCTAATTGGAAATGAATAATATGTTGAGATGTCTGTATGACGCTGCCACTATGACCGTTCAAGTCCAAAACCAGCAAACTATCCCTCTACAACGAGGAGTGAGACAAGGGGACGTTATTTCCCCCAAATTGGTTTCATGCGCTTTGGAGGATATGTTTTTAAAATATTTTTATAAGTACTTAGTAAATCAAAGATTGAAACAAAAAGTGTCTTTAGTCTAGTGGTTTTAGTCTATATTTAAGAAGATTAATTTTTGACAATACAGGTTTCCGTGTCTGAAATAATAACGAAATGGCTTAAAGTTACTGGATAATAAAATTGGCTACCAACATTATACTCAGAAAACAATATTCCTTTTTATTAAAATCTATTCAATGCTAATATTATTAATTGTCCAACAATACCTAACTGTTGGCTTATTTCGTGTAAGGTACAGTAGAAAAATTAAACAAATGTTCTTTAAAGAAGATTTTATTATGTCTTACATAAGTTAAAAGAATACCGCTAATCATCGAAATCCGTACTAACACTTGCATAATATTCTTACATTGATACGAGGACGATCTCGAGTCTTATACACAGAAAGAAACCTCTTGCTACGCTTTTGGCTCGCGAAATTCGCGATTTCTCACTGATTAAACTGTTATCACAGTACTGCTTGTTTACAAGGCACTATTCCTTTGAAAACTTTTATTTTGACGTCTTCGCTTTTTATCACAAAAAACATTACTGCACCTTTTGCAATTTATACATTGCAAATCATAATACAATATCTGAAGCTGGTTAATTACGGAAATTAATTAAAATAAAACTTAACACGACAAACTTTGAAGCTGTAAATAATAATGATGGCGGTGACTCAAACGTTAACTAACGTAGTGATCACAGAGTACTTTTTATTTATAGGAAAGTGGTGCGGTGACTTTGACACCTTTGACATCTACTAGTTCCAAACTACTAGTTACAAACAAACAAAGACAGCTACTAATTCCAAAGAGAACATAGAAAGCATAAAGCTAAAGGATGCTGTAATTACAGACCCCTTGGAAATAGCCTCTATATTCAATAACCATTACACAAACTTAACTTCTGTACCAACTCAGCAAAGTGCTGACCGAAACTTTAGACGAAATAAATATTACAACTCAATGTTTCTGAAGCCATTGCTAGAAAATGAGGTGCTACAAGAAATAATGTCTTTACGCAATACCAGATCTGAGGGATATGATGAAATTAGCACTAAAATAATAAAAGCCTGCTGTAACGAGCTAACTAAGATCTTAACTCACTTAATCAATATGTCATTTTTACATGGAACTTTTCCTGATAAATTGAAACTATCCATAATAAAACCATTATTCAAAAAGGGAGATAAGGATGATATAAATAATTATCGACCTATAACTTTAATACCGATCTTATCTAAAATTTATGAAAGGTGTATGTATAGAAGACTGATTGACTTTTGCAATAAATTCAGAATTATAAGTAACAAACAATTTGGATTCCAAAAAAGTAAATCTACAACTTTAGCCACATTCTCTCTCATGAAAGCAATACTTTCTAATGTTAACAACAATCAGATGACTACTGGACTATTTTTTGATTTATCAAAAGCTTTCGACCTGGTATCGCATGACATATTGCTAGAAAAGTTGGAAGCTATTGGAATAAGGGGACCCGCTCTACAGTGGATAATGTCCTATCTGAGTAATAGGAAACAATGCGTTACTATAAATAGAATTAACGAAAATAGAGACATGACACCCTACTATTCAGAATATAGACATAATAAATACGGCGTACCACAAGGAAGTGTGCTTGGACCAGTATTATTCCTTATATACATAAATGACATTACAGAAATAACCAAGCATAAATGCATCCTATTTGCTGATGACATATCTATTGTAGTAGCAACTGATAAAAAACAAAATAACATTGGAAATCATGAGTGTGAAATTAATAATACAATCAACACATTAATACATTGGCTTGACATTAACCATTTAAAAATAAACCTAAACAAATCCGTCTATATACAATTTAATCATACAAATAATAATAATAACATTAAACTTAATATAAATAAACTCAATGAAGTAACACATACAAAGTTCTTAGGTATAATAATAGATAAAGATGTTAATTGGAAATTACATGTGGATAATGTTAGCACTAGAATTAATAAATTCGTATACGCACTGAAGCAAGTTAAAAATGTAACCAATATAAAAACTGCTATTATATCATATCACGCCTATGTTGAATCGATATTACGATACGGTGTTATAGTGTGGGGCAATAGCACTGATATGAATAGAGCATTCATTGCTCAAAAAAAGTGCATAAGATCAATTTGTGGACTAAAACCCGACGTTTCATGTCGACCAATGTTTAAAAAACTTGGCTTGTTAACCGTCCCATGCATTTACATCTACGAAATATGCGTATTCGTAGTTAAGCATATACAGCTGTTTAAAACTGCAAATGAAATATGTCCACGGATCAGACGAGATCCTTTTAGATTAGTACAGAGTGATCTACCAAGACTGACCAAATATAATAAAAATTGTCTTGCAACTTGTGTGCGGATATATAACAAGATGCCAAGTCATTTCAAAGTACTAAATATAAGATTATTGAAGATTGCATTATATAAATGGTTAAATGAATGTAATTTTTATACTTTAAAAGAATTTATGGATCATAAATGTTAATGCCTTAAATAGTCTAGTTTACCTTTAATTTTTGCGTGCTATGTTTATCTTAGCTAAACATGCTTGTACCTACTGTATTTTTATTTAACACCTTTGTATACCATGTTTAATGCAAATAAACGATTTATTATTATTTATTATTATTACTGACTTAGAACATTTTTACGAAAAAACGCGGGAACCTTGAAACGAGCAGGGCGCCAAATCTTATTTAATTTGAATTAATTTGTTATATATTGTTGAAGTGCCTCAAAATTGGTTGTAATTACTTGTAATTATGAAATAGTGGTTGTATGTATTTGTGAATGGTGCAGTGAACGGTGGGGGGAAGTGCAATGTATAACAAATTGATTTGGGTTGGATGGGATTTGGCGCCTTGTTCGTTTCAAGAAACTGATGAATTTACCTGGATTTGATTACTTATGGATAAATACCAATGACAACTGGAATTACATAAAAGGATAAATATAAAATGAATGAATTTTATTGGATACCCCTATATTATGGATTTAGAAATTGATGAATTGGACTGGATCTACCCTACTCAAGAAAAAATACCAAAGACTTAAACTGGAATTACTTACAAGGATAAATATAAAACTAATGAATTTTATTGGATTTCCCTATATTATGGATTTAGAAACTGATGAATTGAACTGGATCTACCCTACTCAAGAAAAATGCCAACTGATGACTAGGCAGCATGGTCTCAGACCTTAGCCTGTTCCGTCAGGAACTAATTTAAAAAAAAAAAAAAAAAAAAAGAACATTTTTACAAGTTGACAACTTGACCAATAACGGGCCAATCAGGAACACAGGAACAAGAACTGACAAGAAGAACTGACTATAACATGTCACTCATGTCAGCTCATCAGCTGTCAGCCAGCTGACCAGCCAGGAGCCAGCAGTACTCAGTCAGATAGTCAGACTCGGTTATTCATCAGTTAATTTACACTTGAACACTATAGACACTTAGTACCGGAACTGTAATCCTGAGTCAAAACCCAACCTATAATTCGCTATTTATTAGATAACAACGAAGTTATTTCTAAAAAACATGTTTTTAGGCATTTTAAATCGGGCTTCTTTACAGTTTCGACAAGTATGCGTTGTTCAATCATCACAGTTCCACACGACTGCTGCTGGTTATGCCGTTGTTAGAAGAACTACTTCTGCTGCCGGAGGTAAAACCCGTGTTATTTCTCGTTTATAAATATATTAAGTACCTAATATCAATTGGTGTTATAGTTGCGGCGTTCTAGTTTATTTTTATCATCTCTCGTATTTTTTCTGTGACTAAAGACTGTCCCAAAATGAAATTATTAAATTTAGCCTAGTTATTAAATTTTTCCTTCTCAGGTGTGATGGGTCTTGGTAAGGGCAAGAAGAAGGTGGGCAAGCTGGGCACCATGGAAAAGAAGGAGATGTCGGTGGAGACAGACCCCGAGAAGCTGGTGAACTTTGTGTGCGGCTCCAACATATACACCACCGGGGAAGATGTCAAGGTTGGTGAGTCCATCAAAACACTCAGCCAGTTTGATCCAACTGGAGTGTTTGTTACACTGTTTCTTGTCCACACTCTGAGGACTTAGGAAGTGGTAAAGGAGGGCAGATCAGGTTGCTGTCTATAATATGTAATATATTGATGGTGCAACATCAACCTACCTTTTAACTAGTCCAATATATTATATTCTATTCTTTATAATTATGGACTTTTGAAAACTTAGGTTGCAGAAAAAAGGTTTTGATTTGGTATTGTATAATATCAGCCTATCAATGTCCGACTAAGTCCAGGCCCCTTCTAATGTACAGAAGGCACAAACTTTGATCAACATGCTAGCTTATTATTTTTCGAGGTTGATGTGAATGTTAGACGTTGAAATAAAACTACTTTTTAAATGGACTCTATCATTGTTTATTTTGATTTTAGTTCCCAACATTCAGCCTGCCTGTGACCCTGATACCTTCGCAAGGCTTCCATTCTTATGGCTGGTTGGTGATCAGAGATTAAAAATTTGGAATGCAGATTTTCTCATGATTTTCTTCTTCACCAATTGTAATTGATGTCAATAATTAAGAAGGCAGATATAACTTTAAATATTTACATTAATACTTGTCAAATCAAAAATGCCTTGCCTGTAATGAGTTAAAACTTGCAATGTTATTCACTCAGATGAACTCAGTTCCACCCCTAGGTTTTGTTTATAAAATTACAAACCAACTTTAATTGTTATCTATAACTAGCTAACCAACATACATTGTCGTGTTAAACAACTTTCAGTTTTGATGACCTCCATGTCGAGTGGCTTACACACCGGTTTTCAAGGTGTCGCCAATACTGAGGTCCCAGGTTCGATCCCCGGACGGGTCAATGTAGAAAACCACTTTTCTACATTGTCTCAGGTCTGGGTGTTTGTGGTACCTTCGTTGTCTTTGATTCCATAACACAGATGCTCTAGCTACTTACTTTGGATTCGGAGCAATGTATGTGATACTGTCCACATTTATAGTTATGTCAAATGCTATAGAGGTCACATAAAAAGAAATATATATATGCAATAATGTATATAATTGTTAAATTGATTTCCTTTTTCTCATGTAGAAACTAAATTTTTCGCACCTTTTTCTCATGTACTAACCCTCTCCTGGATAATAACAGACATGACAAAAAAAAAATTGTGTTGCAGTGACCAAGGGAAATAGGGATTCATTTTTATTTTTATAGATTTGTGTTAGCATTTAAGTTTCCTAGCTTGGTGATAAATATTGGGTAATAACTTGCTTCCATTTTATATTTAACGCAAGTATGTATTTTATAACTTACAGATAAAAGAGGACAGTGCATACCCTGAGTGGCTATGGAGCCTGAACACTGGGCGAGCTCCAGCGCTGGAGGAGCTGGACCCAGCCAGCAAGCAGTACTGGCTGCGCGTGCGCGCGGCCGGTATGCGCCGCAACAATAAGCTGCGCTCCATGAAGAAGTTCTAAGCTAGCTCTGTCCCACTACTGACCATTGCACACTCCTTTGTTCTGGATCCTAAGAGATTTGATGGTGTGGTGTCCCCCAAGGATTATTGAATCTAAACAGGATTAGTCAAGCATTGTATAGGTAGTGATACTGAGATACTAGTTTAACTAAATCATGACTGAAGATGAGACATTCTTGATTTTTATTGTATTTATAGTGTAAAGCTTGTCGCACATATTATGTCCGCGCCGCACGCGCGCTTTCGATCGGCAAGGGAATGCGGCGCGTCCGGCGCGGCCTACTGTGCAATCAACATATTAACTAATGTATAAAGTTGTTAGAAAATAAACAAGTTGTCGAAACATTATTTATATTAATTCACAAAAAAAACTACAAATCAAAACTGTTCACAAAACAATTTACAAAGTGAGTTCTGTAGACTGATAAGAATCATTATTTACAGAATTGTAAATAACGTTTATTTCAATATAAAGCAGATTACAAAAACACCTATGTAGTTAAAAAGTAACCGCAATTGATAGAACAGCTCCCGAATTTAAAAGCTCGATTACAAAACATACGATTATAACGGTTTAAGTCTAAACACAAGTAAACAACACGTGTCACTGGACCGTACGATTTTTTTGGCGTTAACGTTCGGACGCACACATTGACATCACTCACAAGTGCAATTGTTGGTTGTGCCGCATCAACCTAGTTGACGCTATAGATCTAGACCACTCCTCGACTTAACTTTTCATAATCGATTGTGTACTGGACAAGAAGCTACGGCAGATGGCAGCACTGGCTTACGATATGACGAACAATTTCACCAAGTTGATGTAAATCATTGTCTACTTAGTAGGTAAGCAAAGACATAGCATAATAGATGGCGCGGCCACCCTACAGACAGTCCATGGTGTCCTCCTTGATGATCATGGGCGGCGCGTAGTCGCCGTGCTTCGTGCCGAAGGAGTACGAGTACGGGTTCTGTAACATTACGTGAACATGTTGCAATTAATAATTCATTTTTATTCAACCAAACATGTATTTAACAGTGTAGGGCGTTTTGAATTAAAATTTATATGAAAGCATCCAGGGGCCCAATTCTCCTATTTTTAAACCGTCCGATGGCAGTGTAATGATCGTAATATCGACGATTTTGTAAAAAAAAATAAAGCCCATTAAGTTTGAAATGTCAGTAAGGGATCACCAAATTATTGGCAATCGTGCTAAGATACTATGACATACACGATTTCACAGATTAAATGCTTAGAAGAATACCAAATGTGCCAAAATCAATCGAAACTACGATCATTACACTGCCATCGGACGGTTTATAAAATAGGAGAATTGGGGCCCTGGGATAATGTCATGAGTAATTCATATGGTGCAGTGGAGTGAAACAGTAGAACACTATTAGTGAGCGTAATTTTAAAGCAAGCAACTGTCTCGTCCTGTCGTATGTTAGGCATAATAAATAATTGAAAATCTTATCGTAATGTAGGTCGCACAGAGTGATAACAATAAACTCCAGTAACTTTGTAAGCAAGGTTCTCGTGGATGAGCAGGCGATTACCTTCTTAGTGTTGTAGAGGTTGGGCGGGTAGGCGGCGGGGCCAGGCGTGCGCGTGGCCTTGCCGGCGCCCTCTAGCCGCGCGCCCAGCGAGAACACCGGCTGTCTGCGGGCATAGAAACACGGTGGGTCACGTGGCAAGAGCGAGGCGGGGCGAGGCCGAGCCGCGTACTTACTTGCACTTGTAGACGTTGGTGTCGCGCTGGAAGTACACGGCGGGCCCGGGCGACTTGGCTTTGGGCATGAAGCCCACGCGCGCGCCCATGGTGTAGGCGGGAGTGCCGGGGCCCAGGCGCAGCGCGTAGGCGTTGGGCGCGGGACCGGCGCGCTTGAGCCCGAAGCCCAGGCGCGCGCCCATGGAGTAAATGGGCGCGCGCGGCTCCCGCATGGGCGGGCAGCGCTCCGGCGCATGCGCGCCCGGGCCCGGCGTGCGCAGCGTGGAGCGCGTGGGGAAGCGCGCGCCGAAGCTCCACGCTGGCGACGACATGAGGCCGTCGCGCGTCACGCGCTCGATGCGGTACGCGGGCCCCGGGCCGAGCCCCTTCACGCGGTAGCCGGCGTTGGTGCCGAACGAATACATGGGGTTCCGGTAGCGCGACGGGTCGTGCTGCGGGAAGCCCACCGTCGTCGGCAGCTGGTAGGCGCCCGGGCCGGGGCCTGCACGCAACATCACATCACTAAGCCTTTTTACACTAGGATTCTGTATTCAGATAATATTTAGAAAATACTAAATTGAAAAGAGGGGACATGTTTTCTCTGACGCTAATAGAATAGGCTGGCTTATATCTCATGGCTGCATGCACACAGTTAACTAGAATCCATTACGCATTTCGTATGCTTGGCTGGGTTGTTCATCTCATTGAAAGAGTTGCATCCGCCTAGAAGGGCGACCTGCTGCCGTGCAGGGCTGTGTAAATGAAGTAAACTATAACAAGGTTAGCTCCTCTCCATCATATCTACATGACGTTTTAACACTGTGCGTCTTCAACTATTTGATAGTCACCTAGGCATTTTTAAGGTACTTATTACAGCTGTTCAAATCAAGTCATTGATCTGAGCTGGCAGCCCGCGCCCTCTGCAGTCCGCAGCAAGTAGCTATGACCAGGTGACAGCTAGTACTGCTCTGTACAACTTACCCAACGGTTTTTTAGACATTGTGTGTGGTTATTTCCTTATTGTTTGAGTATGCAACACTAAAATTTAATCACATTGAATTTGTTGGTTTGCTAAAAAAAAACTAATTACGGTAATTTTGACATGGATCCGTCGGCCATGGCCTGTTGTGTTTTAAACAAATGAACTTTCAAACGTCGAAACATGTGTCAGTCGGACAGAAACGAGGATTATATGTAGCAGAGACAGGCGATGGTGCACTGTATACGTATATCTACGACTCGTATCACGATAGACGGTAGGTATTTATACTGATTGCTAATTGCCCATCGAAATGGATCTGGTTTATGTGGGAATAGGTTGAGTAAATAATAACACAAATAATTTAATCCGTTTTATACAAGTAAAAGCTCAGTGATCTTGGTGGAGATGAAGCTGGAGGTTATCCCGGACGCGTCTACTGCAGCGCGGCGTAGTGTCCGGCGGCAAGTGGTGTGCCCTCCGCATCGCCGTCGTCGCTGTCCGAGTCCTCGGCGCTCGTGGCGCCCCACTGCGACATAAGCGAGCTGTAGGCAACCCCATTACCGAGTCCACTGTGGAAGTCGCAGAACAAACGGGGCGCACCTGTTCCGACAGCGGGTGCGCGGAGAGCGCGCGGTACAGGTGCGCGGCGTACAGCAGGTTGAGCACGCCCAGCGCGCGCATCGCCGTCTCGAAGCCCAGCCACCAGGACACCAGCCCGCCCAGCGCCGGGCCCAACGCGTATGCCGCGCTAGACGCCGCCTGCAGCAGCGCGGCCACGTGCGGCGCGTGCGCCCGCCGCCGCGCCAGCAGCGCCGGCACCAGCGCCGCGTCCGCCGCGCCCAGCCCCACGCCCAGCGCCGCGTGCGGCAGCGCCAGCCCCGCCACCTGCGCCCAGCCCGCTGTAGCCGTGCTGCCCGCGCGCGCCCGCTGCGGTGCGCGGTACTCACGCTGGTGGCGTGCGGCACGGCGAGCGCGGCCAGCGCCACGGTCAGCTGGCCCGCCAGCGCCACGCGCTCGGCGCCCAGCCGCCGCGCCGCTCCGCCCAGCAGGCTGGCCGCCAGCAGGTAGCCCGCGCTGTCCGGGATGAACACCGCGCCCGTCACCCAGCGCTGCACGCACGGTCATATCAAGCATGCAGCTAGGTGGGTGGACGCGTGCTGACGTGGTCGGGGATGCGGCGCATACCTGCGGGTGGAACTTGTGCATGATCCAGAGCGGCAGGCAGGGCTCGAGCGCGGCCATGACGCACGTGGTGAGCAGCACGGCGCCCGCGCATGCGCCCGCCGAGCCGCGCCGCGCCAGCGCCCACACGCCGCGCGCCCCCACCGCGCGCGCCCCGCAGCTCGCCTGCGACCGACACACCGAACAAACACCCGCACTCTAACAAAATTAGTGGCTTGCTACTCTACTCTTACCTCGCATGTGAGTAGCAGAAATATATTTGCATGGCTTTGTAAACATTTCTTTTTTTTATCACTAAATAAACTAGGTATAAGTTTAGAACTAAGATAACAAAATATGCTGTAGGCACGTCTCGATCGATTATTCCATAACATGCGTACTTTCATGCAACGTCAAACTCACTCGGTTGAATTCCTCTTTATCCAGAAAAATGTACTGTAAGGCTAAAGAACAAAGACAATTAGAGTATTCATCAATCCTACTAAAATTGAATGTATCTAGTTGAGTACCTATCTAGTTACCGAGGTTGGCGGCGAGCGCGGCGGCGATGACGAGGAAGGGCGCGCCGCGGCTCCACAGCGCGGACGTGGCGCCGCCGAACGGGTAGCCCACCAGCACGCCTGAAGCATGCACAACGCCTCTCATTTATAAGCCTGATCGTAAACTTCCTATACTCTTTGCCTAATATATTTAGATACCCAAAGCTCTCTAAAAAGGCGCTGCATCAATTATAAATAATGGGTACAAAAATGGGCAGTGCTGGCAACGTTGGTGGAATTTCCCCTAAAAGGGGGAAGAAGTGTTGATTTTTATTATCAAAGGGAGATTTTTTTTTGGGATTATTTTGTGATGTAGTAGCTATAAGCCATATAAATGTGTTTATTATTCAATTATATTCAGTATGTTAACAGCATTCGTGTGTTTCACTTGTCTCTTGAATCTATCCTTACATGGCGACCCTGCCAGGATTCTTGAAGATTTGAAAACCTGTAATTTTGATCGATAGGCAGGAGTTGAATGACATCTTGTATAATCAATCATGTATCTTTTTGAGGCGCGAATCAGAAATGCAAGTCGGTGAAAGATTCATGGTTTAGGTGGGTATGATCGTCTTGGGCAGTTGTGGGCACTAAATAAAGATATATGTATTCTTTCATGAGATTCTTTCATTTCCTCCCATGAGAATCTATACTTAGGAGTTTATAGGGAGACTTCAAAAGAATCTTGGGTATAATACTGACAGGGTTTGGCAACACTGTTGTAAATCCGTTTCTGTACCCGAGGGAAATGTTCGGAACACACTGGTCCAGTGAGCTGGTATGAATGTGTTAGCGTGTGCTCACCGAGAGCGACGGCGCCGAGCAGCGCGCCGATGGCGCGGTCGGCGTGTCGCGGCGGCAGCGAGCGCGCCGCCAGCGCCAGCCCCGCCACCGCCGCCAGCGCCGCGCCCGCGCCGTGCGCCGCGCGCGCCGCCGCCACGCTCACCGCCGCGCGCCACCCGCGCCCAGAGCCCGCGCCCAGGAACACTGCCCATACTCAACCACTCAACTGCCTCCTAACCAGCCCCCCTAGCCAAGTGACATTTCAACAAGCGATATCGCTGATCGAATGTATCGAAGTGACAAGTCTGAGTCACGTGATTTATCGAAATCAATTTCCATACATTTAATGTCATTTAAGCGATTTTTAACGCTTGTAGAAATGTAACTTGGCTAGGGGGGCTGGCCAGAGTACCCCCATTTTACGGTAGGTCATTCACACAGATATTTTACAACCACTTTCTTTCCCCAATGGCACGTCTTCGTGGACTTCCTTCATGAGAGAGGCAGATTATCAGATTCTTTCCACCTGAAACCAGCTAATGCATCACGTTTAACTCTGCCGGGGACCAAGAAGGTACGCATTTGCAAAGTAACGTGAGATAGTCACATAAATATATTTGAAGCGGCGCGCGGCGGTAGCCTAATGGCTAGGGCGTCGGACTTGCGATCATGTGGTTGCGAGTTCGAATCCCACCCATTACACTACCGACGTGAACCCACTCGTAACACAAGCATCTTAGCTTAGCACGAGGGGTTAACGAGATTACTAGTAATGTGCGACCCACATTGCTAGTAATCTTTAAAAAAAAAAAAAAAAAGTTATGAGAATGACTGGATGAGTATGAGCAAATGATGATGATGGATTGTGTGAAATACGATATGAGAAAGAAGAGAGGGAACGCTGTGATGACGAGTAATCGAGATGAATGAAAAGAAAATACGCATGGCGCCGAACCCATAAACCTACATGGGATGAGGGCAGGGAGATGATGATAGATAAATACTTCTCATCAAATTAATCTCTCAGGAATTTTAATATAAACCACGAGGCTCCGTAAGAGCCAGAAAATTGTCATAAAACAACACCCTGCAGTAAACTTATTGGTGTCGCTTCTCAAGGGTTCTGATGAACTGCCTGCTCTGACGAAGTAAACTAATTCACCATACTTTTATATACATATACTTTCATATAAATTTAATCCTAAATGTGCCTGCTTTCTATTATAATAATAATGCAAAGAAACTCTTTGTATAACTTATTGTACAGTCAACAGCAAAAGTAGATGATAAAACCAGGCTCGTGTCGAGCTGTGTGATGTACCGTCGAAGTGATTTAAAAGTATGTGATTGTAAATTATACCAAACATGTAGGTACTACTAGTACAGTTGCCATATATTCTTGATCAGTTTTGACTCCAAAAGGTATAAACTCAATTCAACATCTACTTTTGCTGTTGACTGTTTCTACTGTTATCATTTCTAATAACGATTTTTAAGAAGATAAACTAGACATGTAAGATATGTACCTACTTTATTTTTATTACAGAATGTATAGTTTAGTTTTCCCTTATATTTTAAAGCTGTTATTATTTTTGCACGCCTAAAGGGCAGAACGTGTAAGTATACATTCTGCCCATAAGGCGTGCAAAAATAATTTACTTAGAGTAATTAACACTTAATTTGTAATACGTCTGAGCAAATAAAACATTATCTTCTATTCTCATCATATCATTATTTTGTTTTAAAAGGCTCTTTGTTCCCTAAGTATAAGTTATGCAATTTTAACACAATATCATCTTATTTACATAGCTCGGCTATCCTTGAACAGCGAGGTTGCTTAAATATTTTACCTAATTGTTGGTTTAACTTATGATTGCACACATGATTAGACTTCGATTCTAAGGTCACCGTGATCGATGTTATTATGATGCACACGGAAAGGTATAATTCAAATGCACGACTCTACTGTTTCTAAGGCATGAACGACAGCGGGTTAGTAGATGTTATAGGACAGCATTGAGCGGGTTGAACTAATGTAATAGTCCACAGTAGCAGTACTTAAATGTTTTAACTAGATGTAGATAATTTATTTACTAACTTTTAAACTATCGCGTTGTATGATTATAACTAATTTACGACACGGGAATTAACGCGAACTCGTGTATTTACTTGACGTTTCCTCCGCGTTACACTGGCCGGTCGGTAAATGTATGAGTTAGCGTTAATTCCCGTGACGTAATTAATAGATTATTTATTTGTAAAGTATATAGTGCTGGCCGTAAACTTGATGGTGTATAGCTATGAGTGTCCATGACACTTTCACACCCCCATGGGTGTCCAAACACCATCAAGTTTACCGGACGCTCCGCTTCAAGTGCTCTGCAAGCTTGACGGTAAACTTACCAAGATCGCAAACGGGTTGAAGCGGTCCAATACAATAATATTGATATTCAGCTGAATTTGATGACACCTTGCTGTCGGTCCACCAGTTAGCAGTGTCAGGCTGAAGCTTACCGAGGGCGGCGAAGGCGAGTGTGGCAGTGGCGGCGCGCAGCACGGGCGCGGGACCGCGGCGGCACACGGCGGCGCCCGCCAGCGGCGCCACCAGCAGCTGCGCCGCCGCCTTCGCGCCCAGCACCGCGCCCACCACCGCCTGCGACGCCCCGCCTGCACACACGGCACGGCTGGAGGCGGCGAGCACTCACCCCGCCGCGCCGCCGCCAGCTGCGCTAGCCACCTGCTTCGTCATCCGTGATGAGCTGCACCGTGTGGTTCAGCACGCTGGCCAGCGGACCATCCTGCTTCGTCCACAGCTCCAGCGACTCGCCGCGCACCCAGTCCGGGATTATAGGAACTGTAGGCATACCACACATGTGAACACTGTGCTCAAGCCGATGTAGGTTTAGTTGTGCTTATGTATTGAAACTCACCTAATACAGTCAGCAGGACGTTATCGAGGAAAAACGTTAAATAAATGAGAGCGAAAGCGATGGCCCCACTAGATGAAGCCTCGTCTTCCTGCATTCTAGAGCCGTTTGCACTACAGGATGGAGTTGTTAGGTAAGATCAAGACAGTATGCACTATGCAAACGTCTGCCCCGCAGTGTGCCTCGCTCTCAAATGCCGCTTCGACGCGTTACTTTCGCTCCAGTTCTGTAAGTCGCGTCTGTTCTCATCTGATAAATAGATTCGATACATTTCCAATCAGCGCGCGGCGGCGCGTGTGCACTTCCTGATTCAATTTTCTGGCTCGTGCTCCTGATAGGACACCCTGCACCACCGCCTTTCTGGTAACTCGATGCTCTAGCGATAAATTATTAGTAAACGCAGTGACACGGTTACGTGGGTTGAATCGAAATAAAATACATAGTATCTATTGCTCATTATGTGGCATGGGGATCGTATTGGGACAAACACTTCCGACATGATAGGTGTACCTACATAATAGTAATACAGGTAATAATCATTTATTTTCAGGCAACTATGGCCAATAGATATACCTTACAAAATAACATTAAACTTGTATAAAATACCAGCTGCCGTAGCGCCTGTAGCCCACGACTAGTACACCTGCTCGCGTGGATGACGGATGTCGCGACAAAAAGCCAGGTCGTAATGACGTGGGTCGTCACAGTCGTCTTAGTCACACAGCTATCTAATGAGCAGCTGTGGCGGCCCACTGCCCTGGTAATGACCAGTGTGTCCAGAGGTATCACAGGAGAGCAGTAACAAAACACGTTGACTAAGGAACAACTATTGCACATTAATGTATAGAAAAATATAATGAAACAGAATAACATACAGTCACTAAGTTTACTCCAAAATATCTTTTAGAAGGAGAAAAAATAGATATTTGCCACTGGAATTGAAATCAAGATGCACAGTAGAAGATCTCAAAAGAGATAGAGAAGTACCATTTGCAAATTCAATAAAATCCCACAACTAAAATAAAAGAATATAAATTCGAAGTGGGTGATAAAGTGTATGTGGTATCTTTATAAGGTATATTCATTTAAAATTTTAAACTAGGTACTCGTACCTATATTTTGGGATATTTTGATTCATTAAAAGACAAATTTGGTACTAATAAACAACACGACGTGATCGAGTGGCGTACACACCGGTGTTCAAGGTGTCGGCAACTCTGAGGTCCCGGGTTCGATCCCCGGATGGGTCAATGTAGAAAATCACTTTTCGACATTGTCTCGGGTCTAGGTGTTTGTGCTACCTTCGTTGTCTTGTCTCTGAATCCATAACACAAGTGCTTTAGTTAGCTACTTTCTTTGGGTTCGGAACAATGTATGTGTAGTTGTCTTCGATCAATAATAGTACTAGATTCCCGATAAGCGCTTCAAAAACGGCCCGAAAAATAAGAGCACAAATACTGTTGTGCTCTTATTTCAAATTAGTATGGTCCAATCATAGCCAACGTTAAGACGTCAAAATGCCGCAGTGCGCGTTCAAAAATTGTGTAAATAATCACCGTAACACCAAGATTTTGGAAGGAATATCTTTTTTTCGGTAATTTTATATCATTATGTCTTTTTCATAAAATAAAAACTGAATTAAATAGTAATTATAAGTCTTTTAGCAAATATTACGATTGTTTGACCAATGTTTGCTACAACGCGCCAACTATTGTAACAAACATCGACTATTCTGGAAAAGGGAATGCATGGAGTAGTATTGTTATTTTATGTTTCTTTTTTTTTTATGAAAATTTTTGTTTGTAGATTTCCTAGCGACCCATTTCGCTGTGCAGAATGGGTATTGATATATATAGTAACAAGATATGTATTGACCCTTTAAGTTTTATAAAAGAAGTAATATTTTAATCCAAGCATCGTTATGTCCGGGGACCGCTGAGTTAATATAGTATTAATATTTTTTTTGTTTTATCATTTTTTAATCGAACTTTTTATTTTTATTATATTTACTCAGCGGCCCCCCCCCCCCCCCCCCCCCCCGACACAACTATGCTTGGATTAAAATATTACTTCTTTTATGAAACTTAAAGGGTCAATACATATTAATTTGATACGTTTTACAGGATACTTTTATTATCAATTTTTATTATCATTAACTATCAATTGATTTATAGATTAATTAATCATATACACACACACGGTACTAAATTTCGAATCGATAGGACATTATGGAAGGTAGTCAGATCCCCTCATCAACTAGAAAAGAGCTGATAATCTTCAAACGGCTGAACAGATTTTCATGAAACATAGCTAACATTACTCCCGATTACTTCACCTTTCAAACAAAAAAAAAACAAAATAAAAATCGGTTCATCCGTCCGGGAGCTACGGTGCTACAGACAGAGACATACACAGACACAGACACACACACAGACACGTCAAACTTATAACACCCCTCTTTTTCGTCGGGGGTTAAAAATATATTAGATAAGTAGTTTGACTCCACTCATTTCTTGTCCAAGCGGCGAGCATCGGTCGTAAAATTTTATTGCTTTTTTTGACACTCTGTAATTCTGACCTTAAATCATGCTATCTAAGGTTGAATTTCTTTTGCTTTATGTTGACCAGCGAGCTTCGTCGTAAAAATTTATTGTTTTTTTTTGCATACCTTTGTGAACATAACTTTAAACTCATGTATTTAAGGTTGAATTTACATTAATGGATATTTTTTTCAACTAGGATTAGGTAAAGACGATTGGTGCCAGTTTTTAAGTGAACTTTTGCATGGGATTGTGTATCTAGTACTATTATTGATCGAAGGTAGTTGTCCAAATTTATTAAAAAAATAATAATAATAATAGAAGCGGTATCGGGCAAAATTAAGAAAGCTTTACGCTTTGTGCAATAATAAAACGCAAAGTTACTGTCAATTCATCGGTTGTCTTGTCACATTCATGACATTCTCAGCCTTGAAAAAGGGATGTACAATTGTTATAGTGAACGTATTCGATTATGCGACTTGATACTGTTTCAGAGATTTTTAATACAAAGCTAAGAGAAATGTCGTGATAAAACAATTATATTACTATCTGCTGTGACTTGCTGATTGACAGTAGTTAAAAAAAAAATATAAAATCGTATTTTTTTTCTAATTATTTGGGTATTATGTAATTATTTTACGTAGCTTAATGTGATAAATCCGTGAATTACTCTTTCAGGTTAAACTTGTAATCTAGATAAGGACCAGATTAATAATAAAAGCACTTTATGTCAAAGTATTTTTTTCGTTTCTTTTTTCGTTTGAACGACTTTTATCTACTCCTACAAATTATTCAAATAGGTAATATAATATAATAATGTACAAACTTTTTAACAATATATAAACACCGACTTCAAAAACACATACCTATATACACTTATTAGCGAAAAATTAACTGAATTCTACTATTCGTACCTACCTGGTTGACCGAGCTTTGCTCGTCTTATCGGTCATTTTCTGAAAATTAATCATATCTAGATCGAATATACAAGAATTGCTCGTTTAAAGATATAATATATTCAATTTCTAAGTTCATCAGATCCTGACTTGGTGACAAAAAGACCAGCTCAAGAGACTACTCTTTCATTACAGAATTTGTAAAACCAGGCCACAGTTAATATTTTATGATAGAATTATCCCTCAAATCCTAACCGTTAAGGGGTTGTACCTTCCATCATCAGCTGATCATCATAAGGTGGTGAACCCAGATGCAAATACGTGAATAGCTTAAGAAAAAACACGTCAGTGCCTATAAAATTTGAGTGCTTCCCTCGATTTCCCTGGGATTCCAGCATTAGATCCTAACATGGTGACAATGGAACCAGACGACAAGCATCAGCGTTCAAATAAAAAAGAACTTTCAAAATCGGTTCACCTAGTCGAAAGTTCTGAGTGAGCTAACAAATATTAAAAAAAAAAAACAAAAAAATTATCGATTTGAGCACCTCCTCCTTTTGGAAGTCGGTTAAAAAATTGGTAATAAGTTACAAAGATTATTATAAAAATCACATTCGATTTTTGAAACGATAACGAAAACGATTTTATCGATGGCCCTTGTACACAGTTCATTCCGTCACTTGATATAAATTAGTTAGTTTAGTTAGTAGGGATGAGCAAGTGAAAAAAAAAATCGATATTTTTAAACAGTATCGATAATTATCGAGTGAAAAATATTGATTAAAACGACGCCCGCACTAAGGAACTTAATCCTTGTGTCGCGGGGGTTTCACAAACATTCAAATCACATACACTGGGTGTTCATTACACCCAGACTTGGAACAAGCAGCTGTGGATCACACAAATGTTTGTCCCATGCGGGGATCGAACCCACAGCACGTCGCGCACAGTGGTAATTAGCGTGGTGACCTATGCCACTCGGCTATCCGTGCAGTCAAATATATCTATATATCGTCAGTTTTCGCATGATTATTCTTCGTAAAAAAGAACAGACGAAAATAGAAGAAAATGGATTTTTTTTTTGGAATTGATTTATTGAAATAATAATTAAAAATATCTCAAAATAGTTAATTGTCTGTCAACTTCAGGGTCATATACGTCTCACACTGATGGTTTAATAGTATTAGTATTTTTGTGCAAGCAGCCAATAGTCTTACTGTTATAATTATTGCATTTCATAAGGTTTGTGGCGGGATTTTTTAAAGTTGACAATATGCGAGGAGCATGCAAGGAGTATCTAATAACATTAAATACGAAACCAAAGTTGCGTTAAAAAAAATTGCGAAATTGATACGAATTCGATACTCTTAAATAAATATCGAATATCGATATATTGCAATTAAAAATATCGACTATATATATCGATAATTATATGGAAAAATATCGATATTATTATATATCGATATTTTTTGCCCATGCCTATTAGTTTATAGTAGGCAGGCAGCACCAGCAGGCACGGGCAGGCAGTGACAGGCAGACGGCAGTCCCAGTCACTAGTCAGTCAGTCAATCAGTCTCAGTCATGTCATTGTCGGTGGCATTGTGTGGTGGGTCGATCGCCTAGGCCTGATACGTGTTCGTGTGCCGAGCGCTGGCGAACAGCACAGTGGCGCGGCCCGGCGCCAGTGTGAGCGGCGCGCACGCCCGCGGCGGAGTCGCTCCGAGCCCCCGCCCTGCCCGGCCGCCGCTCTAGCTGACTCTCCGCCCTTCCTGCATACAACCATGGTGAGTTTCTCTCAGCACATTCGCATGCCAGCTCGCGGCCGTTTCGCGCTGCACCTTGACCCCGAAGGTCCCGCGTTTGACTCCGCTGTCCCTGTGTCCCGGTGCCCGCGCCTTTCTCTTGCTCCGCTCTGTAAACTGGAGTACTGTTTTCATTCCAAGTCTAAACATTCATGCACCAGCCATGTTGACACAACTGTGTTAATTAAAGTCGTCGACATTGATAATTAAAAACTGTAATGAGTAGGACATTGATGTACCATTGTTGAGTGTAAATGAGCCGTATTGTCGTCAGAGTGATCAGTGTGCAGCGGTACCGCCCAGCTGAGTGAATACAGGTGCAGTGTTGTGTGTGATCAGTGTGGCAGATGCAGGTGTGCCCACCGCTGTAACTGTGTTGTAACATAAACACTCTATTGTGTTTACACAACAGTTGTGCTTGGAGTATTTCATATAAATATAAAAAATCAATAAATGTACACAGTTGACACTATTTGAATAAGAAATTGTTAATTGTTGAAAGTCATAATTAGCAAACAACTGGTAATAACTACATAGACAGCAATTAAATATGTCTCATATATTATTAAAGAGAGCAGTTATAGTGTGTGTGCACATGTGAAACATGAACAGTGAGAGTTGCTCACGGCGCAGGTGAGATCACCACAATGCCTGTTTACTGATGCACTTCCTTTACTCTCTGCTCTACTTTAATTAGTTGCCTGTTTGTTTTATATGTGGTAATTTTGAAAACCTACATTTTTTATTCCTATAGAGCCTAAAATGTCTGTATGTTTTACCAATGTCATAGCACACATAACTATTGAGTGTCTTAATTTAAATATACAACTATTAATTATGTTATATTAAGTTATTAACATGTTGGCATGCAGGGTGTCTAGGACAAGTACATGTTGGTATCAAATACTTTTATATGAATACTGGTAAATGGATTGATTTGGGAAATACTTTTAAATCAACATTCTTTAATTAATTTGTTTATATTAAATATAAAGCTGTACCCTAGTACTTTGTTAACCTATTGCTTACATGTAAGAACTCAATTGATAGAAGTAAGTATCACTTCTTTTTCACAAATACTGAGTATAGTTTCGTTCACCAAGTAAAGTATTGATACCGCATGGAAGTATGGTTTCATATTATGGTGTCACCCCACACCCAGCTCAGTCCTGACTCAACTTATCAAATACATGCTTTTGTCCCAGTCCCAGGAACCACACACACCACCTACCACTAGGTGTGCTGTCATAACATTGTATTATTTTTATACATGTGTCATATAAACATGCACTCGGATGAGTACCATGTGTCCCCATTGTATGCTAATATTACAAAACTAAGTACTTACATATTTATGAACTTATCATATTTTGTAAATTAATTCCAAGCCCAATACAGATTACAAACAAAAGTCCTTGTTGACCTGCACAGGTAGCAGGTGCCCTGCACTTTCACAACAGCCACCACAACTGCAAGTTTTCACAGTAATACCATTCCAAATAGATTCTAATTTGGATAAATGATGCAATGTTATGTACCCCTATGAGGTGAATATCTAAATTTAAACACATTTGATAAGATGCGTTGTTTTACTGGTTCAATTATTATCATTTTCCTGTTAGTGATTCAGGCACAGATGATAGTTACACAATGTCCAGTGCTCCAGTAGTGCTCACAATCTGCACAGAGAGAGATGTGTTGTGGTGTGGGGGGCGCACCGCTTCTGCTCTGTGCTTGTGCTGTGTGTGTCAGTGTCGGGCTGTCATGTGAACATGTTGGTGTGTGCCTCCCTGGTGTTACATTGTGCAGCAATCCCTTTACTGATTATAGTTTTAAATGTTCCACAAAGAAGTTCTTGTTTTTGCAAATATCAAAAGTTAAATGATGCACGTCTATTTCTGAACATTCTCACACATGTGACATTTTGTGTGAATGAGTATGAATTATATGATAATGTAATGGCAGCTGCGAGTGGCGCGTCTGTAGACTGTTCCCAACCAACTGTGTCATTTGATAACAGTTGGTTCGATAAAAAGATTGATATTGGACATTGTTGAGTTTTAAACTTGTTTTAATGAACACAACAGAATGAGGCTGAGGTCATCTGTTTTTAATATAGTAAGGTAATATAATGTAACTTGTGTATTTTATAAGTATGAGTAAGAAACATTATTATTAATCTGCTGGCTGCCGATTGGTCCAGGGTTTGCGTAAGTCCTCAAATTATTTAGAAATGTTTTGAAACTATTGATGTTTACATGGTAAAAATGTGTTCATGGTTTAAGAAATACTCACTTACTAATACTTAGCAACCACTCCTACCAACAAGTCAGTTGTGGTTAGTAGTGCGATAACATACTCATGACTCGTTAGAGTCGTGATCTGCGTTGTTGACCTCCACTCCTGGACGATAAGGTCATGTCCATCGTGCAGGGACGAGGACAGCAAGCGGCCGCGCGGCGCTGCGATCGGTCAGGTAAACAGCGTTGCGTATATTAGCCCGCGCCTGCTAGTTAGCGCCACCAACTCCGAACTCGCTTACTGGTGACATTTGTTAGAGCTAGAACTCTACTCGCCTACTTTCCACTATGTCTAGGTATTTACTGTTATTATTTTTCTATATTGTCACCAGTCGGTACCTATTAGCTCTCTGCTTCTGACTCGGAGGGTCGCCTTCCATCGAGTGCCGGCCACGTGACAGCACTCGTACCTACTGCATGTCACTAGCAAGCAGTACATAACAGTGGATGGTCGACAAGCTCGTAAACTAGAAGCGGCCACGGTTCGCGGTAGACCCGATAAACTAGTATTATTGGTTTATCATTCACAAATGATACTCGCCTGCTACGAATCAGGTTTCGATTGCGTTGCAGTCCGGTGTTACACCTACTTATGTTATGTGCCATCGCGTGGATGAGTTATTATTTAACCTTCTTGCGGCGACTCAGTGGTCACACCAGCCGTGGTCTTGCCCAACCTTTTATTAAACCACTTTATTTTAACAGTAATGTGTTACAGTATGTGACATCGCGCATCGCTACTTACAAAATAATCTGATTGTGTGTAAGGATCTGGTATCTCATGGCGAGCAGCTATGTGCGGCGCACGGCAGCAAACCGCAACCTTGTGACGCACGCGGACGCTGTGTGTGTGTGGGTGTGCGGGGTTAAGAACCGCACGAGCATCCGCGACTCCCGCGCATGCACACACGCGTAGCGCTCACCGCTGACCATCTAGCACCCTGACACCGACGTGACCGACGCACTGCGAGCTTTACTACTTTACTTACTTATCTTTAGTAGGTAGGTATGTAGCTTGGGGCCTCGACACAACAACCGAATAATAATAGGTATAATAACTGGCTAGTTTCATACTCGCCAATATTTTGATGTAAGTAGGTACCTACGCACGGTCTACCAACCTTAGGTAGTACTATACTACTAGGGCGACTCTTGGTTTTACGGGACGACTGCATCAACTTCTTTATGCTTGTAAAACGAGAAAGACACGGTTGTCACACATTCTGATATTGTTCAGCCTTTTTGAGGTTTTTTAGGACTGTCACTAATTTTAAATCAGAGTAAATTCTTAAAATAAAATAAGTAGTTATTTATTACGGATTAAAATAGACAAATACCTAATTATTTTGACCTTTGTCGTACCTAACTGTTTGTGTTGCAAAGTGTGCAACTGTGCACTATGAAAACCCCTTTCTACTTCTGTGTAATGCTGATTATTAAATGGAGTAGGTAGGTACTAGGGATGGGCCGAATGTGGTTTGTGCCGAATACGAACTTCGGCCGAACATTCGGTAAAAATGAAAAATTCGGCCGAAGTTCGGCCGAACTTCGGTTCAATTTCGCCGCGCTTTTTCGTGTCGTGACTTGTTTACGCACTTGCTGCAAATATTGCTAGATGTGCGGCATGTGCACCGCCCGCACTCCGCGCTTCACCGCGGGGCCGTTAGCCAACTACATAGTAATTTTGTAAAGACGTTACCAGCTTGTCACGTGCTATTGTCTGGTTAAAGATTTATTTAGACCAACTATTAAGGAGACCAATATAAATTAGTATTTTTATTAAGTTAAGTACCTACCTACCTATGCAAAGATTTCTAAAACTCATTATGAAGATCTTCCAGTTTCATTGTGTGTTCTGACTAGGTAAGAGAGATTTCTAATGGTTGGTTAATTATTGTTTAGAAAAGTAGTTTAATTTTTGTTTTTTGATTAAGTAAGAAAGATTTGAAGATTTCTAAGACTTGTTGAGAAGAGCAGTAATTAACCGCATATTTTAAAATTCATAAAAAGGTAAATAAACATCTAAACAACATAAACAGTGGTGTAACATAGTGCAAAAACTTTAAATTTTAAGTGATATTGTTTGTGACAGTCTACAAAACTATCAAGCTGCGGAAGTGACTACGGACTATTAAGTGCTGTTTTGAACAAATATTTTGCATCCATGATAATACTACAACATTAATCCCAGACAGTGATCATAATTCATAAGTTCTAGTGACTTTTTACACATTCTCAGTGAAAGAACAATTAAACACAAAACAGTTAAGAAAATTATTTTGAATTTGGACTTTGAACTCTTCGATTATTCGACAATTAGCGCCAAAATTTGCAAGCGGTCAATAGAAGAACAAATATTTAGTACTACTAGCACCATTGTGGCTTCAAGTGGCAAGTAGAAGTACTAAAAGTGACACTATACTAAAAAACTACTAGCGCCATTTTTGACCTCAAGCGTAAAGTAGCAGAACTAAAAGTGATACCATACATAAAAAATATATTTTGATGGTAGAATTTTTATTGCTTCTACTATAGCAATTTCAAGATAAATAAATTAATAAATAATAATTCTAAATAAATTAATCGACGAGAAAAATGGCTTCACCAAGTGAACATATCACCTACCGTAAACCATATAGATCAAGTTCATTAACTAATTTGTCCAACGTAACAAATAGTACCGAGAAAGCCATTTTTGATGCGACAATGATGAGTATTCCAGATAGCTTACACGATAACAGCGACAGCATAAGTGACCTTAATGAACAAATAAAAAAACTCACCGCGCAACTATCAAGCGCACATAATGAAATTGAAAATTTAAACACCGAAAACTTCCGTTTAAAAACAGACTTACAAAAGATGATCAAATCTACTAACACATTCAAGAAAATATGCTCAACACCATGTAGGAAAACCTTATCACCAATACGCAAGGTTAAAACTCCAAATCAAAACAAAGAACCAAGCTGGCAAAGCATCAAAGGAACAATAATAAATGACCTGCAAAACAATCGTCCAGTAACCACGCCCATAATGCACAGTAAAGAGACACAGACGACATTTACATCAAGCAAACTGGAGAAAGTACCTTCTGCTACAAAAATATTATATGATAATGATAAAGAGAAGGCTAACTTAATTAAAAAGCCTAGACAAAAAAATAAGCTGTGTATTTTAAGCAGCTACGCAACCAAGGGGTCCTTGTCTACATTTCAAGAAGTTTACTCAAACTACTCTCACTTCTGCCACTACATCCGGTCTAACAGCAGCGCAACAGATCTCATAAGAGACATTGAGCATAAAGTTAATGGTTTCACCCTAAATGACTACTGCATTATCCATATCGGGGAAAACGATATAAAAGAAGAAAGAGACTACATAGACATAATAAACAAGTTAAGAACATCCCTACAAAAAATAAATCACACTAATATAATAATTTGTGCAGCCACCTATGTTGCTGGCGCTCCAATATATAATTTCAAAGTAGAAATGTTTAATAATCTCCTGTATTTAGATATCCAAAGTAATGAATACGCGTATTTCTTAGATAGCAACCGTGATTTATCACCGGAAATGTTTTCCCACAAAACTGGGAAAATAACTAATCATGGAATGAAGAACATACACGACAGAATTGTATACAATATGCTACTGGATCTAGATATATTTTATCAGGCAGAGAAAGAGACGATAAATAGCAAGCCTGAAGATAACGTTTCCATCAACCTTACCTATCAACCAACCAAAACTCAAGAATTGAATTATTTACAAACGAATGATAATAACACTGAATTTAACGAAACATCAAAAGAGACATCAAACCAGTTTTTTCTTCAATCAGCGGATCACTAAATCGGACTTGGATACTGAAATCTCAACAAATTTAACGGACATCAATATATTTCACCAGAACCTATGTGGTATTAGTAATAAGAGACAAGAATTAGAAGTTTATCTGCAATCTCTTGAATTAAAGGTAGACTACTTATGTATTAGCGAACATTTTTTAAATAGCAAGTCTGTAACTTCTTTTTCATTGGATAACTATAATCTTGTTTCATGGAATACCAGGAGTAAAAAGACTAGAGGTGGTAGTCTAATTCTGGTGCATGTGGATAGGAATGCTGAGAATATTGATGTAATAAATAAGCTTTATAAGATGGACAGTTTCGAAATATGTTGCATTAAAGATGTTGAGACTGGTCTATACATATGTTGTTGTTATCGTAGCCCTTATGACAGTAATTTTGATTTTTTTATGACATGTATGGAAAAAATGCTAGAACATTTATTTAACAGGAATTGCGTAATTTGCGGAGACTTCAATATAGATTTACTTTCAGATAATAGGAAACGCACTGAATTTATTAGTTTGTTGACTTGTTTCAATTTCAGGCATCTTGTGAATGATGCAACTTTTATCCGTAATGGATCCTTTTCGTGCATCGACCATCTTATTACCAACTTACGAGATTTATACTTAGTAAAAAGTAAAGTCGATCACAATGGCCTAGCTGATGGTCATGGTGGTATTTTTGGTATTTTTCGTTTGGAAACACTTGCGAGCAAGGCAAACAACCAGCACATTGTTATAAATAGGAGAGTTTTTAATTCAAAAAATGGGATGCTTTTTAAGCAGAGAATACTGAAATATAAATGGAGTAGTATGGGAATTAATGCATTCATAAAGACCTTTTCAGAAGTCTTCAAAAATTGTTACAAAAAAAGGGAACGTAGATTGAACGTCATTAAAAGTACTAAACTGAAATGGATCACAAATGGTATTCGAACGTCAAGTAAAATGAAACGTTTTTTATGTGCTAACAATGTCAATAATCTTAATGTAAGTATTCAAAGTTATAAAAACAATTATATTAGAATTTATAGAAGGGTAATCACGAAGGCTAAAAAAATTACTATCAGAAACCAAATAAATGACTCGACTAACGGAAGCAAAGAAATTTGGCAAATTGTAAACAAATGCACAAACAGAACTAAAGTTAAACATACTGAACGACCTCTACTTAAAATTGACGGTAAAATTTTTGACGATTCCACGGAAATAGCGTGCATTCTAGCACAGCATTTTAATTACAAGTGTTCTATTGGCGACAATAATAATACCAATGCGATTGCACTACTCCGCCATTGTACAGAATGGGTTGAAAGGGATCTTTGTTTTACGCCTACCACTCCTAATGAAATAAGTAATATAGTAAGAAAGATGGGTAATAAACGATCCTGTGGTTACGACGAAATTCCTATTTTTGTGATTAAAGATAATTTAGGAATACTTGCCGTACCACTTTCTTGTTTTTTCAATAAATGTATTGATGAAGGAGTTTTCCCAGAGCAGTTTAAGGTAGCAAAGATCATTCCCATTCACAAAAAAGGCACTAAGTCTGATCCAAAAAACTATAGACCAATCTCCTTGCTGCCAACACTTTCAAAGATTTTCGAAAAAATAATTAAATCTCGTCTTGTACTTCATTGCAACTTAAATAAAGTCTTACAGAGGAGACAATTTGGTTATCAAAAAAACGTTGGCACTGGAGATGCTATGTACACTCTTGTTAATGACGTGATAACTAATATTAATAACAAAATGAAAGTGGCTGGTGTATTCCTTGATCTAAGCTCAGCATTTGACACTGTTGATCATGATCTACTCATTGCTAAGCTTAATCACTATGGAGTTAGAGGTAAAGCCTTACAACTTTTATCTTCCTACCTTAAAAATAGGAAAATGTTTGTTGAAATCACTGATGCACGGGAAGGGCGCAGACAAGCTCATAAATCATCTTTTTTCAATATCTGTGCTGGTGTTCCGCAGGGTTCTATTTTGGGTCCCATATTATTCATCATATTTACCAACGACTTAATAAATTACATAAATAAAATTTTGCCCGACTTACGACTTGTAGTTTTTGCGGATGACACTAATGCTATTATTGCAGCAAATAACATTAATGACCTTACGGAAAAGGTTAATATGGCACTTAGCCATTTTCACTCATGGTTTTCGGTAAATAAGTTAAAAATCAATAGTACAAAGACTAATATAATACTTTTCAAAACGACCGCTCGCAATAAAGAAACCATGGAAATTGTACTTAATGAGGATAAAATAGAACTAGTGAATGAAGCTAAATTCTTAGGATTGCATGTAGATGATTTTTTTAATTGGAAAAAAGAATTAGCCGCCATAGATGCATATATATCGTCCGCGTGTTATGCGTTACGAATCCTTCGGGATGAAATAGGCGTTAAAGAATTAAAAATCGTATATTATGCGTTAATCGAGTCAAAACTAAGATGTAGTGTGCTTTTTTGGGGTAATAGCTATAATTATAACTGTCAAAGAGCGTTTGTTCTTCAGAAAAGAGCTGTACGTACGATAGTCCGGATATCACAGAGAGAAAGTTGTCGTCCTCATTTTACTCAATTAAATATCCTCACGGTACCCAGTCTCTACGTTTTAGTACTCCTGACTAACCTAAAGAAGTACCTACACGAATACGAAACACAGGAAGAAAGAATAGATAGAGAGGGATCACGTAGAATGGATCTGAGGAACAAAATAAGTCCCCATTTCAACATTGTCAAACACAGTCCGCAATATCAAGCAGTGCACATTTTCAACAAATTGCCACTTAATTTAAAAAGTTTGATATACACGTCGACATTTAAAACAAAGCTTCGAGCGTTCCTGTTAGATAGGTGTCTCTACTCAGTCGAGGATTTGTAGGCATAGGTACGAGTGTCTTTTCTTGTTGTGGTGTTTTTTATTTTATTTTTTTATTTTTAATGAATGTGACATTGCACTATAACTTTATGACATTATTTAATTTAGGTTGTTTTCTTTTTTATTGTAGAATTGTGAGACATGATTTTTATTTTATTTTTTATTATATGACTTTCCTTACTGATATAAATGTGACATTGAACTGTTTAAATTTTTGGCATTTATTTGACATTTAATTTGTAGTAAGTTAGAATAACTGTAATATGTAATATTATGTTCAGACACAATGAAAATTGTTTGTGAATAAATAAATGAATGAAAAATGAATGCAGTAAAATTTTGTTTTTGATTATGAATGAAAGATTTCTAAGGCTGGTTTGGTAAGTAATAAGAGCAGTTTAATTTTGTGTTTTGTTTGATTAAGTAACCAAAGATTTTTGAGACTGGTAGTTTAAAAGACCAATTTAAGTTTTTTGTTTATCACGTATGACTTTTAATAATTCAAATAAATGGCTGTGCGCGACGTGCTGCGGGTTCGATCCCCGCATGGAACAAGCGTTTGTTTGATCCAAAGATGCTTGTTCCAAGTCTGGGTGTATTTTGTGCATTTGAGTTAAATGTTTGTGAAACCCACGCGACAAAAGTATTAAATTCCTTAGTGCGGGCGTCGTTTTTTAAAAAAATAAATAAAAAAACAAAACTATGAGTATATCAGAGGGGCTCGTGGCTAAGTGTAAGCAGTACGGTTTGACCTATAATAAAGGTTAAGCCGCGCTCGCCGCGGTTGGTCCGTGGATGGGTGACCATTTGTAAACATACCGAGACCCCTCCGTGCCTCGGAAAGCACGTTAAGCCGTTGGTCCCGACTGGCATACAGTGATCTTTGACAGTCGTTAAGTCATTACAATTCTGACAACCAGTCTTAATATGGAATACTATATTACCTAGCAATAGGTTGTGGAGGTCAGATAGGCAGTCGCTCCATGTAAAATACGGTATTCAGCTAAATCCGGTAAGATTGGAAGCCGACCCCAACATAGCTTAGGAAAAGGCTAGGCAGAAGAGTATATCAGACTTATTTTATTTCACTGTTACCACAGATATGTTTTTTCATTAATTTCTATTATGATAGTGCAAGTATATTTAGTGCAGAATGTTCGGCATTTTAACCGAAATTCGGCCGAATGACGAAGTTCGGTTCAAGCTGCCGAAGTTCGGTTAAACCGAATGTAAAACGAATTTCGGCCCATCCCTAGTAGGTACCTATAGGTAGACAGACATATTGAATACATTTACTCGACTCCGCCAGAAGAGGGGTTATGTTCTTCGAGTGTATGTATGTAATAGTAGGTATGTAGGTATAGGTATTTCTTTGGCACGCTCTGCAACCTAAACGGCTTGATCGATTGGGAGATCGTAAGATTCGTCTTATTGTGCGAGTGACACTGGGGAAAAAAAAATGCCCGATTTTTTGCACCATATTGTACCTACCTACCTTCCTTTTTTTCTTAAAACCTATCGAGATGGGTATAAAAAAAAAGTGGTTCATACATAGCCTGCAAAAGAATAGGTAAGTAGGTATATTATTATGCAACATGCAACAGTTACGAAATCTTTGTTGTTACATACCTACATCATAAGTAGGTATATTTATGTGTGGAAAAAGAGAGATTACAATATACCTACCTACTGTCTTACTCATAATTAATCCAAACCACGGTCCAAACGTTACTATTAAAATGGTAGATTTATTGTGACCACTGTCAACTATGATTATTATTCGAGAAAAGATAGGTAATTCATTTCTACTTGTTTCTATCACGTAGTTGGGGTTTATGTTTTCAATAATAATTAGTCGGTGAAAGTCCGACATATTATAGGTATTATAATAGGTTGAAAGCATCTTTTCACACCGAAAAAAAAAAGGAAGGTTACCCACACTGCACATCTTTCAAGTTGGATCAAACTGCAGCTGCACACGGTGTGCAAAGATTGATATCGGTTCAGTAGTTTCGGAGTTCATCCCGGACAAACATCTTGACACTGGAATATAATATGTAATAGATAGATATAGTAACAATAACTTGTTAGTAATAATAAAGCTTTTATTAAAACAATGAAAAAAATTACTTATTAGTAATATGTATGAAATAAAAATTATTGTATATTTCAAAAAAAAATCTGCGATTGGATTTTGTTTGTACTTGTAAATGTATTTCTGGCGACCTCCGTGGTCGAGTGGCGTACACACCGGTTTTCAAGGTGTCGCCAGATCTGAGGTCCCGGGTTCGATTCCCGGATGGGTCAATGTAGAAAAACACTTTTCTACATTGTCTCGGGTCTGGGTGTTTGTGGTACCTTCGTTGTCTCTGATTCTTTAACACAAGTGCTTTAGCTACCTACCTATTTATTTTGGATTCGGAGCATGTATGTGATGCTCCACATTTATTTTATTTTTTATTTCGCGTACTTTTAAAAGCCTAACCTAAATAAATAAATAATATCAATCCCCTAAGTGTGGGTATAACCGTATACCTACACAGGATTACAGCAAGAAGGCCTTTTTGACCACGAATTTGACGTTTCAACGGCGCATTCGCTTCTGATGCTGTGTGTGAAAATCGTTGTTACATACCTATGAAGTATGAACTAAAGTTGCAATTCGAGTCTTCTTTTGAATGGAAAGAAAGCTGAAAATGGGCAGGCGACCGAATAATATATTGGTTGGTGGCCGACAATTGGCGCATTTACCCTACATATAAATAATTATATGTACCTGATGATATGATATGAACTGAACTGAATCGTGAATGGGCTCTGTCTCTGTCGATACTCATATCGCAGTGTCCATATCTGATTTCCACACGTCTATGGAGCTACGCAGTAGAAACCTAGGTACCTATCTAGGTAGGTAGGTCTAGGTACGTTTAAAAGGATTTTTTGCATCAGTCTTCCGAGACTAGCAATTATTTCGCGAAGTGTGGAAATTACCGATGAGTCTGTCTTCTTTATTACGTGCTAGAGATAGATAATGCATGGGTGCCAACTGGTTGCCATTTGTAAAGTCTTATATGGTTACAGTTAACAATCGACAATTTATAGTTATTTTGTATTGTTAGAGTATAATAACGGCATCAGCATTCGTTTCAATCCTATCATTCGTTTACCTCGACCGCGGCCGCCGCCGCCACGCCGCGCGCCCAGACAAAAAATGTGCGAAGTGAGTCACGCTGACCCCCGCCGGCCGCGTTGTGCCGCTGTACCGTCTGTGTAGTGGACTGTGTGGAGCGAGCATTGCCGCAGTGCTCCACCATATATGTACCACATAGCCTGCCAGCATTCAACACGGCACCTGCGAGGCGAGCTATAGAACTGAAGCACACGAAATACCAACAGTCTGAATGCCCAGCTGCCCACAACGATCATGTTTGTAAAACGGGAGAGTTTACTGGAGTTCGAAACCAAGTCTTTTATTAAATTACGGAGAGGCATATAGGCAGGCGTCGTGATATCAGTTGTCGCTTCCGACTATTCCATCTATGTACCTAGGTATATCTGGATGACGTTGGCTCAGTGCGTGCGCACCGCACTTGCGCGACCTTGCGGGGCTGTTCACCCTGCTGATGCACTGCTGGCCACTGTACACTAGTGCACACTAATATTCACTCGTGTGCACCTACAAACAATTGGCCGTATAGTGACGTCACCTTGGACTGTGATTCTTGTATATACTTAAATTGAAGTCGCTACCGTAATTTAACGCTGCTTGCATTACTGATAAAATTTACCAGTAATTACAAGCAGCGCTATTAATAAGCTTGGTACTTCTGTGAGCTTGGTAAAAGTTCAACGGTAATCATTCATCGACACTCGACAGTATGAACGTAGCGTCAGTTGCGGACGCATGTTAACACGCAGCGAGGTCTGCGAGTGTGTCGGCCGCGGCCCGCGACGCGACTGCACAATATGTTTACATAATCGTCAAATCGTACGGCCAGGTAGAGCCGCGATCGCGCACTCTTCTTGCTCGCGCATGTACTGCTATGAATATTAAATTATGATAAACTAATGTGGAATCTGTCCGTGGCTCGCCATAATATGAAGAAGAAACATTGACAAGTAATAGCAACATTAACGGTCTGGTAAATTACTTTATAATGCAATACTCTTATAAAATCAGTCTAATTTAGTACCTAGTGTAGGTACGTCTACGTATGGACACACTTCATGAAGAGCGCTTGCGTGCGAGCGTATAATATGCGTGTGAACGTCAGACGAATTGGCTTGTTATTGATACGCTGGAGTGTGCAATAACAAAGGTGCAGCTGAGGCGACCCCCGTGCGGCGAGAACCGTCACTGTCACCGGGCGCCACGGCTTTTGGCAGCGAGATGTTGCGTTACGATCAAAAACGCTAATTAAGTATTGCATCAATAAGAGCTCCGTACAGGCGAGGACCGCGGTCTCAGCCGGCGGCTCGTCAGTCGCGGGTCTCACCGCCTGCCGCCCGCGTCCTGCTCGACCGTCGACACCAGAGCTGCACCTGCCGCGGTGACCTGCGACAGGCCACGCTAGTGACGCTAGCTGCTCAGACACGTAACGCTCTATCGCGATCGACCTTCGTGTAGTGCGAACCCAAGAGAGGTCTCGGGAACATTGTTGTAAGTCTAAATTATTGTTATGATGCCGTATCGCTAGCAAGCGGCGCTTGCGACGGCGCGCGGCGGCGGCGCGAGCTCTCAGCTGAGCAGTGACGCAACGCGCGCATCTCCAGCACGCGAGACCTTCACTTGTGGTTTACTTAACGAGTTCGTGACGGCGCGGCGATGCTTACATCATGTCGACAATTGACACCGACCTCGCCTAGACCCCCCCCCCTGTGGTGGCTCTGGTGTAGCACAAGTTTCGATACACGAGTATCTCGTAGTAGTGCGGAAGGCCAAAGCACAAATCACAGCATCCCGGCGAGATCAGTGTCGAGGACTTCCGTCTCGTAGTAAATTTCAGCTTGGTTAGTGCGCTCGTGTCTGCAGTCTGCTGTCCCGTAACTGTCTTCGATGTAGCTTTTAGTCTCGTTTAGAAGAAATATTTATAAATTGAATTTAAAAAGCGAGTAGTGGATAGATAGTCTTCAGTTTCATGTCTGGAGGCCACCTTCCGTATTAAACTTAGTCCGCCGCACATGACGAGAATAAACAAGCCGGCAGCGTTCTGCGAACTATTGCCTCTTTGTACGAAGTCACATGTCATGTATGTGTAGGTACATAATATAAGATATGTATCCATATGATGTCGGTGCAGCACACACTAGCAGGTGCTAGCAGCGAGCAGCGCACTTACGCTCCGTCAAGTGACGAAATTATGTGGTGTGGTGTGCTGCGCGACTGAAGAACTGTTCGTCTCGTTTCAGGAGGTGTCTGGTGCGGCGCGGCGGTGAACCGGCTGGCATGGGCCACGTGCGGCGCTCGCACTGCGCCGCGCTGGCGGCCCTCGGCGTGTTGCTGCTGCTGCTGCTAGCGCGCCTGCCGCCCGCCGCGCCCCCCGCGCCGCGCGCTCCCCGCCCCGCGCCCCCGCCCACCGCGGCGCCGCGCACCAACAGCAGCTCGCCCGCCGCGCCTGCCGCGCCCCCGGCCGCGTTCGCCGAGCCCGCCAAGCCGGCCGCGCACCTCGCGCCCTCCGAGCCCGCCAAGCCGGCCGCGCCCCCCGAACCCGCCAAGCCGGGCGCGCCCCCCGAACCCGCCAAGCCGGGCGCGCCCGCCGAACCCGCCAAGCCGGCCGCGGCGGAGTCCACCGCAGCCGCGCCCCGCAGCGCGCCGCCCGCGTCGCCGGCGGCGGTGACGGCGCGCCGCGACCCGCGCGTGGTTCTGACGCGCGACGTGTACGAGGCGGGCCACGAGCGGCCGCACCCCGAGCTGTGCCCAGCGCTGGGCGCGCGGCTGCGCCTGCTGGTGCTGGTGACGTCGGCGCCGGCGCACGCGGCCGCGCGCGACGCCGTGCGCCTGACCTGGGGGCACTACGCGGCGCGCGCGGACGTGGCGCTGGCCTTCGTGCTGGGCGCGCCGCCCGCCGCGCTGCGCCCCGCCATCGCCGCCGAGGACGCGCTCTACGGGGACGTGATCGTGGGCCGCTCGCTGGACTCGTACTCCAACCTCACGCTCAAGACGCTGTCCATGCTGGAGTGGGCGGACACGTACTGCCCGCGCGCGCCGCGCCTGCTCAAGACGGACGACGACATGTTCATCAACGTGCCGCGACTGCTGGAGTTCGCGGCCGCGCCCTCGCGCGTCAACGCCACGCGCACCATCTGGGGCAAGGTGGTGCGGCGCTCGCTGCCCAAGCGCACCACCAAGTCCAAGTACTACGTGTCGCCGCTGCAGTTCCCGGGGCGCGTGTTCCCGGACTTCGCCACGGGGCCCGCCTACCTGCTGACGGCGGACTGCGTGCGGCCGCTGCTGGCGGCGGCGCCGGCCGAGCCCTACGTGCGGCTGGAGGACGTGTTCGTGACGGGCGTGCTGGCGGCGCGCCTGGGCCTGCGGCGCCTGCACGCGCCCGAGTTCTACAACAAGAAGGTGGCCGCGCACCCGTGCGCCGTGCAGCGCGGCCTGGCCATACACATGGTGCGCTACCACGAGCAGTTCGACCTGTGGCGCAAGCTGCTCGACGGCAAGACCAAGTGCGCCAGCTAGCCGCCGAGCCGCCGACGAACTTCCCGGACACACCACACTGATATTATTTTTTTATTACGTTTTTTTTTTACGGAATTATTTTTATATTCGGTCCCCGGCGGGTCACGCTATTGCGTGATAGCTGCCTGCCGCGTGCCATACTCGAGGGACGTGACCGCTAACGGCGGACTCCCGCTTCGGTAGGTGTACTGGATCGATTTGTTTGTATATAAAGTACAAAGGGGTAGCCTCAGCAAGCAGTGGCGCGCCGCCTCGCCCGGCGCGCGGCCCGCGGGCGTGTCGGGGCCTTCCCGCCCGGCCCCGCGGCCCTGTCGGCCCCGCGGCCCTGTCGGCCCCGCGGCCCTGTCGGCCCCGCGGCCCTGCCGGCCCCGGACGCCCGCCCAAGCGTCCCGCTCTGCGCGCGCGGGCGACGCCATCCTAATCAACAAACTTTGAACAAGTATTTTATCCAGATTAACTGTGCGTGCAGGTTGTGCCAGATGTAAATATACTATAGTATGTATGTACGGTGTACGGTATTGTTTCATTACACTCCCTCCCACTGCAGTCCTGGCTATAGAGAAGCCGCACCAGTCTCCGCAGCCTGAGGTCGTAAGTATAGTATTGTAAGTGTAGTAAGGAATAAGTATCGTAAGTGTAGAGCCCGCTCTACACACAGGGAAACCAACTCTCTCGTGTTTTTTCTTACGTATTTGCATCTGCTGGGAGTTGAGCGCTCGGCTGTTGTAAGACTTGTAAGTAGTGCGTGGCCGTGGAGTCAGGTTTTAAATTTTCATACATGATTTTGTTTTTATCGTGGATCTAATTACTTTTGTTTAATTCGTACCTACCTACCTACAGGACCGGCGAAAATACCTTAGTTCGTCTGCCGATTTACTAAATCTGTCTGATCATCTTCTTACAAATGATGAAATGTCTACGTACAAATAAATAAATTACCTAGGTATTTCAGGTAACCTGCAGATATTATTCGAAGTTATAGTAAATTGTCGATAGAGTAGTCTCGTGAGCTGGTCCCACTGTCACCAAGTCAGGATCAGTTGATGGGATACCCAGGGAAATCGAGGGGTAATCTCAATTTATGGTGATGGAAGAACTCCACCGTTGGAGGATAATTCTTGAACAAAATATTATGAGGACGAATAAAGAGTAGGTAATGCATTCTTTGTAGGTATTCAGGTGATGATGGAAGATTAAACTCCTTAAGTCAAAAGCAAATTACATCGGTCTACCTCTACACCATAGATAAAATAATTTTATTTAGTTATTTAATACAGGATAAATTTAAAAGATGTGCATAAAACTAACATCTTTTCCCAAGGAACAAAAGGTCGAAATTTTAAAATTGAAAATCAAGTTTTCATACAAACATAAATCACCTGACCAGTCACTGTATGAAATTATCATTTTCCATTTTTCCCGGCCCGGGTTCAAAACTGCAACCATATACATGCGAATCCGATCTTTGAACCGCTAGGCCACCACGACATCATGTAAATAAATAATGCAGCTTATCCGTCCTTATATGGAACGAGGCATGTGCCCAGCTGTGGGACTTCTACGCCTAGTAACTATTTTTTGGCAGATCTAAGATTCGAACCCGAGACCTCGTGCACGGCAATTGCGTTTCCGACCACTAGGGAAGTGCAGGAACAACAAGCAAGTAATAATGGGGAAAAAATACATAAAAAAATCAAGATGGCTCATATTTTTTATAGATGGTGATTAGGCGGTTTTATGTGGAAACTGGCACCCATTTTCATTCAAGATGACCAACATTAATTGCCTCGAGTGCAGTTTTGCATTTTAGTCAAATTCAGAGGTATACGTATATACTAATGATTCTCTACCCGAATTTATAATAAAAGAGGCAATATTTCAAAATGAAGGATGCGCCCAACTGAACATTTAATTTTCTATAATTAGGTATAACCTTTTTACTACAAGCAAAACTAGCGACATCTGTGTTAACTCATTCGAACCACGTGTCTGCCGCACTGCATAGGTGTTACGTCGTAGCCTTGTTCGAGCGTATCAATGATTTCAAAAGGATTACGCAAGTTATATACAAGGTGCAGATCCGCATTTCTGCGACCTTCAAGGAGGTATATATACTCATGATTCTCGACCCGAATCTTTAATAAAATTGATAGGTATGTTTTTCTTATTTACGAAAATCGGTAAGTGTAAACCGCCCGTATTAAATCGCAACCTGTATTGGGCCTGCCACACACTCGACGAGTGGCATGGGAAGTAGCGAGGAAAGCAGACAGAGACGTAATGTGCGGCATGACGAGTAACGTTGCCACACTACGTCTCTGCCTGCTTTCCTCGCTACTTCCCATGCCACTCGTCGAGTGTGTGGCACGGTCATATGTTCCTAGCCGCACCGCAACACACACAAACGCAATCCTTTGTTCGGTTCGCTGTAGTGTTGCCAACCCCAGCTTATAGTAAAACTGCAGATAGGCTTGAAAAAAACTGTAGAAAACTGTAAACATCAAATCAAAAAACAGTAAATCTACATCTTTATCTTTTTATTATTTTGTATTATTTAATGATAGTAATAAATTGAAAACATTATAGGTAGAGAATTAAAAACAATGAAAATCATGTATTGAACCAAGTTTTAATCAAATTATTAGCTATGTTTATATGTAGGTATATTTAAAAATTAGTGTATAAGATAATTCAACACTTCAGAAAATGTGACTTGCGAAGGAATGTTGCCTTAAAAAGATTTAAAAATTATAGCTATCCGTAGTAGATAGTATAACTAGCTAGGTAGCTAAAGTTACAATCTCATTTTCAATTTGTAGATCTTCTTGATTTTCCTTTTCATCCTTATTTTGGTTGAAATCGTACATATTTTTATTGTATACGTAGAAATAGATGACGCTAGCATCTTAAATAAAAAACTGTAGATTTCGAAGCCTAAACTAAAAACTAAGAGAATTTCTGAAAAACTGTAGATCTACAGTTAAAACTGTAGGGTTGGTAACACTGGCTGTAGGCCTCGCTAGTATTCAAAATTCCAAGATGGCCGGCTCACGCGCCACCACGGCGACCGGGCGGCGCCGCCGGCCGCAGCGCTGACCGAGTGACCGCTGAGCCGGCGGGCGCGGGCTGGCTGAGCCCGCTGAGCGCAGTCAGTCTATTTGATGCCGCCGCCGTGTGTAGGAGTTTGTACATTCCGGTCTTCGCGCGCTCTGTACCTATCAGTATTTAAAGATGATGGACAATAAATTACTCTAATAAAGAGGTGGTCTGCAAGTGCAGATTTTTTGTGCGGGATACGTTAAAATGTTAGTGTACCTACACGGAAGAAATCACAAGTGTGGAACAATTAGGTACCTACCTAAACGCAAATGTGATTAGTGCTTTCGACACTGGATAAACGAATCTTTTAGTGTTGTCGTGTTGTGTAAATCAGCGACGTCGTGCTAGACTATGGTGTTGGAAACTTCGAATACCTCCAGGTAACAAATACCTACCTTGGTAATTAATTTATTTGTACGTATCTACTACGTAGACATTTGATCATTTGTAAATACGTTGATATTTCTTTGAATACGCCAACACTACTAATCAGATAGTTTTGGTAAATCGGTAGGTACACGAACTAACTTATTTTAGCCGGACCTAAGGTCGTTAAGTTGGTAGGTACGAAGGAAACCAAATACAAATAAAATCCTTATGTTCGTATGTAAATCATTATGTATGAAAATATAAAACCAAACTCCACGCTACGCAATACTTAATAAAAAAAATCCTGATTTTCTACGTTATTACTCTTATGATCTAAGCTACATTATCGGCGATTACAGACGACTTGCCTCGCTGATCATCGCGATCATCGTCCGTGATCGCCTGAGTTACGAAGTAACTATTTAGTAATCTGTGGCCTGAGACCCGTAAATTGCATCATAGGCAATCGTGGGCGCGGAGGGTTCGTCGAACTGCTACAGACGATAATGTGGATGATCGTCCGGATTGACGAAAATAGCTTCTTATCCTGTGGGATCTAATATACTTTGAGCTGCATCATAAGGTCAGCTGTGCAGTGTATACGTCTACAATTGAATGCAAGAAAAACTATTTTTAGAACCAGGATTGGTGGTCGTGAAAAGGGAAGCTTAACGAATTATGAATGCCAAACCATTACTTTCTCTCGCTCGCGCAAACCTGTCTTATATGACTACAAGGTGGACGGTACACCGATGCCTAGAGTCAAAGAGGTCAGGGACTTAGGGGTTCGCCTTAACTCGGGATTGGTGTTTCGTGACCACATAGTCAATTGTTGTAAAAAGGCATTTAGGAATTTAGGTTTTACTCTTAGGCTGAGGCTACATTAGGCCGCGACGCGACCTGCGACACATGAGCGATTAAAACAAGTAAATGAATGCTCACGTATATGGCTACACCGTACATCAAATATTACTAGCGATCTTTGATTTCTTTATGCGATAGGAACAACATTACTGAAATCACGGCATCGGCTACATCAACATATGAGCAAAATTGAAGCGAATTTATTAGAAAATTTCTCACTTGCACGACTAGTTCAATAGTGCTGCTAATTATGCGTATGCCTACATTATGCGTATAGTAAACCGCGATGGATGATTTGATCGCATTCTAAGAAAACGACCGATTCAAATTGAGTCATTGTTATGATAGCGGCTACATTACAAC